>JAGSMP010000042.1:0-1292713 GCA_029286625.1 Parnassius orleans
GGTTCAGACCAGGCATCGTTTGCTTTAGAGAATGAGAAGGATGAAGTTAAAACCTACACAAGTGGAACATATATAAGTTCATCAGAGGCAGTATGGCGAATCCTTGAATTTCCCATTCATGAGCGTTTCGCTGTTTATTTGGAAAATGGGCAAAGGGTTTATTTTAATGAGCAAAATCGGAGTGAAAGAGTGAATAGTCCTCCAACAACCACACTCGTATCCTTTTTCGATTTGTGTAAAGTGGATAACTTTGCAAAAACATTGCTCTACCTAGAAGTACCTGCATACTACGTTTGGGATAAAAGAAAGTTCCAAAGGAGAAAGAGAGGAGCGAACGTTGAAGGCTGGTCAGGGGTCAAAAAGAGCACGTTCTGGGCAGGGTTTATACTGTGCATCCGAACAACATAGAATGCTATCAACTTCGCATGCTTCTTCATGAGATCCGGGGCCCAATTTCGTTTGAAGAGTTAAAAACTGTAGATGGTCACGTATATTCCACGTTCCAATCAGCGTGCAAAGCTCTCGGCTTGCTTGAAGATGATCAGCATTTGTTCGCGGCAATGAAAGAGACAGCACTTTGCCAATCACCGTAAATGATTCGGGATCTTTTTACGATTAGGGAGAAATTCAAAGAATACCTATCTAAAGATTTTAAAAGGCAATTAGAAAGACAGGGAGACGTGGATGTGGAGCACATAACAGATGTGGTATTTAACAAATGCCTTTCGGTAATAAAATATGCCGTATTAGCGTTGGGTGGTCGGCTACTAAAAGAGTATGGGCTACCCAAGCCAAGCAAAGAACAATAATTTGAAAATAGAGAGTTTCTTAAAGAGACCAGTTACGACTTAGCATCATTATAAAACATAGTAAAAAATAATGGAGGATCACTGAATGGCGAAAAAAAGCAGTAAACAATCAAATTAACAAAAAAATTGAATCAAATGAGGGTGGAATATTCCGGTGGAACAGGCAAAATATTCCCCATAAATTTGCTATTAGCAAAAGTTATAAGTACTCGCGGAATTGCTTTGGCTGTGGCTTCTTCTGGGATCGCAGCTACACTGCTTGAGGCTGGACGAACTGCTCATGCTACCTTCAAGTTACCACTCAATTTAACAACAGCTGATACTCCCATTTGTAATATATCGAAACGAAGTAATTTTGCTGAAGTATTAAAACATACGAATATAATAGTGTGGGATGAAATAACCATGGTTCATAAGGGTGGCGTAGAGGCTTTGAACAGAACTCTACAAGATATAATAGGAAATAAGAAGTTAATAGGTGGTGTAACGGTTTTGCTGGCTGGAGATTTTAGACAGACTCTACCAGTAGTGCCAAAAGGAACTAGAGCAGATAAAGTTAAGGCGTATCTTAAGAGATCCACTTTATGGCCACTAATTAAAATCCTCAAGCTCTCGAAAAATATGCGGGTACACTTAGGAGAAAAAATAGTCTGCTGGTGGATTTGCGAATCTCTTGAAATCGGCAACGGTGAATACCCGATAAATGACGGAATGATAACCATCGCTGATAATTTGTGCACAGTTGTATTAACGTTACATAAACATAACACATAAACACTCACGCCTGTCACCCAGAGGGGTAGGTATAGACTATGGACTTCCATTTGGCACGATCCTGACACAACTCTCTCGCCTCCTCCACATCCATATACTTACGCATACACGCTCGTCGGTTAAGGGTACTCTTAATTTGGCCCATTTTCAATATATCGCCAACTTGGTCGATAAATTTTCGCCTAGGACGTCCCTTCCCGACTCTGCAGTTCACCTCTGCCACATAAATTTGCTTTGTCACTCTATTCTTATTCATTCTTTCTACATGACCAAACCACCGAAGCATTCCTTTCTCAATCCTGGTCACAAATTCATCTTGTAAACCACACTCTTGTCTTAACACATAATTTCTCACTCTGTCATTCAGATTCAGCCCTAACATACTCCTTAATGACCGCATTTCTACAGCATTTATTCTACTCTCGTGCTTCTTCTGCCACACCCAACTTTCACTACCATACATTAAAGTAGGGACTAACACAGCATTGTGGTGCCATACGTGCCTTTTAGACACATTCTGACTTTCCACAACAGAGTGTAGAGCCCCATTTACTTTATTTCCTGCGTTCACTCATCGTTCTATATCCTTATCATATCTACCATCCCTGCTAAATACACATCCCAAATACACAAACTCATCTACTTGCTCGACCAATTTCCTTTCTATTCTTATTTCACATATCGTTTTACTTTCTTCTCTTTCCAAAACCAAAACTTTCGTCTTACTTGCGTTCACTCTCATTATCCTTTCTTTTAATGAACTGTTCATTAATGTAACCATCATTTGCAATTCGGCTGCCGACGAAACAAATATGACTTCATCATCGGCGTACAAAAGGCATTTGACGGTTAACACGCGCAGTCTTAACCCGCATTCTTTCAAATTTTCCAAACAACTGTCCATATATAGGTTGAACAGCCACGAGGAGGCCACAGCCCTGTTTGACACCTTTATGGATGCCAAACCAGAGCGAGTAGGCCCCGTTGATCCTGACACAAGCACTAGAGTCCCTATAAAGAGACTTTAATGCCTGTATCAACCCAACGCTCAACTCAAATGAGTTCAGTGTTTGCCATAACACATCCCTGTCTACTCATAAGCCTTTTCCAAGTCCATGAACGCACAAAAAACTTTTATTTTTTGGCCAAAAACTTCTCCGCGATCATGCGCATGGAAAAGACTTGATCCATACACCCCATTCCCTTTCTAAGTCCCGCTTGCACTTCCCAAATTTTTCCATCAGTTACTTTCATAACTCTTTCAATTAGTACCTTAGCATACAGTTTTCCCACAATGCTAAGAAGGCTGATACCACGGTAGTTTTTACAGCCCTGCTGTGACCCTTTTCCTTTATATATTGGGACTATCACGGCTTTACACCAGTCTCCCGGTACCCGCTTCAGTTGCCCAACATAAATTAAACAAGGTGTACAACAGAGCTGCCACCACTTCCTCTCCAACCCTTAGTATTTCGAGTGATACTCTATCATATCTCTATCAAAGTTAGCAAGCAGACTTAGTTCTGCAGCATATGCTGTAAAAAAGATTAGAAATCTTACCAGTGTCGAAACAGCTAGACTTGTTTACTTTAGCTATTTCCATAGCATAATGTCGTATAGTATTTTGTTATGTGGACACGCGACTGACACTGAAATTATATTTGTTTTACAGAAGAGGGCCATAAGAGCAATCTATGATTTAAAACCTAAAGAGTCGCTCCGACAAAAATTTAAGGAAATTAATATATTAACTTTGGCCTCTCAATACATTTATGAAAATGTAATGTACGAACACAAAAATTAAAGTAGTTATACAAAAATAATTGATATTCATTCTGTACATACTAGGAACAAACATCCGGCTGCCTTACCTGCTTTCATGCTTTTCATTGCTCTCATTATTTCATCTATACTTATCTGCCTATTTTTTTCCCTCTATTTCTTTTATTTAATTCAAACGTCTCCTCACTCCTAAACACGCTTAGTATTCCTTCCATCTCTTTAAAATACAAACTTCATCATTCAGAATACAGACATTCTGGTCTCGTATAGCATTCATTCTAGGCTTTTTAAATGTCCCCTAGCAGTTGTTAAGAGTTTCTAAAACATTTTAATATTTGATTTGAAGTTATCCGATATTCTTCTATCATTCCTATCCGTTCTTTCTTGCTTTTTTCCTTCCAACTACTCCTTTTACTCTCTTATTTAGATGTATAAAGACTGCCTTTTTTCTTATCATATCATCATTCATTCCGCCAAAATTAAATCTAGCAATGCTCTCTTCTTTGCTTCAACTTCCATCCGTACTTCATCATCCCACCATAAGGTATTATTCTCCTTTCATTCTTTCACTTAGTTACACCACCAAAGCTTTCTTAACATTATGCCAATGCAATCTCATATGCAATCTCCAAGTCTAAATCATTCATACACAATTCATCCAAACCACTTATGTTTTCTCTTAGTCTACATTTGTACTTCTCTTTCACACCTCTATCTTATAACCTCTCTGTTCTTATACGCTGTAACGCAGTGGTAGACACAGATGTCCGATGCCACCAACGTCTGAATAGACCATTAATTCGGCATAAGACCAAGTAATGATCCGTCCCTACGTTGGACCCCCGGTAAACCCTTGTATCTGCCACTGTGCTCCTCATTCTTTCACTCACAATTATGAAATGAAAAGGTGATGACAGAAGTATGAAATCTATCATGCTTCTATAATCACCTCTTTCCCATGTATACATGTGAATCTTCTTATGACGAAAGAAAGTGTTCGTCACAAAAAGATTCTTTTCCACATATACGGTGAGGAGGCTTTCACCATTCTCATTTATATTTTCATCACCAAACGTTCTCAATAATCTTTCATGACAAAGCCTCTTCACCCCAATTTTTCCCATTTAAATCACCTAATATAACAATATTTTCATTTCCCTTACATTTTATTAACGCCATCCTTACCATCTCCCAAAACTGCTCTAAGATATCAGTGGGCTTAGACATGTCTGGTACATAGACCCCTAAAACAAACAGCTTCTTTAAGCTCACTTTCATTCGTATCCATAACAGTCTCGGGCTTACACATTCATACTCTCTCACACATTAACCCATTCTTTCTGAAAGGGTGATACCGACTCCCTGGCATGCCCGCTCGGTCTCGTCTACACCAGACCAATACGCGGTATACATACCATGTGTAGTGGAATCCTTTCCCTTCCGTTTCGTCTCATTTACAAATAACACATCTATTCCTCTATCATACATCATATCGCATATTTCATCCATCTTATCATTCATTGCTCCACATACATTCAGCGTAATCAGACGGACTTCCGTAATCTACTCGTCGCCGGTTTTCCTCCCGGAGATTCTTCACACCCCTGACCCATTAAAGGGGCGCCGGGAACTCCAGGCCATTTAATTTTTTTCGGTTACCTTATGGTGCTCAAGGAGCCATGGTAGCTCAGATGGTTAGCGCTCGCTGTAAATTTCACAGTACGCGAGCAACCCGGCTTCGATCCCCGCCGGCACCAATGAAATTGTTAGTTGCAATTAAAATATTAATAAATTAAGTGCTGATTTACCACGTGCTCGGCGGTGAAGGAAAACATCGTGAGGAAACCTGCATGTCTGAGAAATAAGAAAAAAAGTTTTCGAAGACATGTGAAGTTCGCCAACACACATTGGGGCAGCGCGGCGGACATTTCCTTGCCCTAAAACCCTCTCAGAAATGAGGGGAGGCCTGTGCCCAGCAGTGGGACTTATATAGGCTGTAACTAACTTAACATGGTGCTTACCTAGAGGTATATTTTACGCCTCTACACATGGCGAGAAGCCGAGTCTGTCCTTTCGGCTTTGTCGCTCGTTTAGCACCCCGGGTGGTGCAAACCTAATGTAGGGTAGGCCTAGCATTAGGTGGTCGAAGCCTACGGACGCGAGCGACTCATCCCCCTTTGTAAATTGTTATCTTTATATATATATATGACTAGCTTTTGCTCGCGACTTCGTCCGCGTAGATATTATACTTTAAACCATAGGTGACCCATCAATAATCGCACTTTCATAGTAAATTCAATTAAAATTTAGGGATGATTTCCGTGATCAAAGCTATCCTAATTTCTTCCCCGGGACTTAAACTATCTCGAAACCAAATTTCGTCAAAATCGGTTCAGTGGTTTAAGCATGAAGATGTACATTTGCTCACGCGGCGATGAGCGATGTTTTACCCCACCTCCGCAGTATGCCCGACCGCCCTGCGCACGCCAGACCGCACAATTTTATATCGTCATTACTTTTAAAATATTGGACGAAATTACATAGTTTAAAAGACAAATGTTATCTACTTTGAACATCAGAAGCGATTAAAGTATTTATTTTGATAAAATCCATTTGTTACTGCAAAATGTGCATTGGAAATAAAGTATACAATTTTATTGTATTTATGGTTCACTATTTTGGTAAAAATGGCTTACACATAAAAGATATACTGTCGCGGACTTTTTTGTAGGTCTATTTAGGAGAAACAATTCCACCATACATTATATTTGTGTAACTCTTACAGTTTTTGCACCGCACGCCAAAATAACTCGCAGATGGCATATTTTTTCCTACTTACTTAACACTTATCGTTATATTTTGACCAATTTACACAATATCTTTATTAATTATAGCCTATGTGTTATTCTGATGTATGAGCTATATGATTGTAAAGTTTAATTAAAATAAATTTAGTCGTTTTTGCGTAGAAGAGTAACAAATATCCATACATCTACACAAACTTTCACGTTTATAATATTATATATAGCAGTATTCTTCTGTACGTGTGTTTGTCACTGAACTCTTCCTAAACGGCTGGATTGAGTTTTATGAAATTACTTACACCACGATGGCTGATTTAGCAGTCAGCCACCCCAGAGTTTACATCACCTGAGGATGCCTCGTGTAGAGGCGAAACACGTGTCGTATAATCGTCGTTAGTGTCTTTCCTAGTGTAGTGGTGTTAGGGGTGGTGCTGGGATTAGTGGTGACGGGGATAGTGTACCCAATTGAGGGAGGGCGGGAGGTGCTATTCAAACTAGGTAAGATACATCATTTTATTTTATTGAACAAAGTAATTTTACTAACTTTAATGTAATGGATTTCCGCAAAGTAACGCCTGATTCTATTAATCAATGCTTTTTGATGAAATTTTTTGCGTTGTTTGAGTGGGTCTTTGGATGGTTTAGACTACTATTGGGCCAGGCACAAATTTCATGGCAGGAGAAAGAATGTCACGAAACAAGCTCTGAGCTACCCGCATCCATTGACTTTCTGCATCTCTTAACAGGTCGCGACTCTTTCTAGTAAGGGGCCGACCTACACTTTGCTTATAATACAAGGCTGCCACTCGAGAACCTTTCTTCCCCATCGATCTTTGTTCTCGTGATTTGTGGTCGGCTCATTGCCTTTTCATCTAACTGATCCGATGGGCTATGACGGTTACTCTGATTCTACTAGAGAAATATTAATTATAAATTATATCACGGAGAGAAATTTAAGCATAGCCCTTTCTATAGCTCACTGCGACATTTAACTTCCTCGTACGGCTGGTTGTGAAGGACCAAGACTCAGATCCATACGTTATCTCTGGCAACACTCACTGGTTGTACATTTTTGTTTTCATGTTTTGTTGCACGCTGCCTAGTCAAGTTGAATCGGTCGTCTGATCTCTAGGTCGAAGGTGGACTTACATGGCCGGCAGGTAAGTGAGTAATCATGATATAGTATTATTTCCCGATGATACTTCCTTGATTTTTAAACTTAAACGTCAATCATTTAAATGTGACGAAGTAAATAATGCTATATCAAAAGTAGTGCATTGATTTAACGTTAATAATCTACATTTAAACGGAAATAAAACTAAATGTATTAAATTTACCACATCGAATGTTAAAAATCTGAACACCAATGTATTTTAAAATGGGGAAGAACTGAGCCCTGTTGAATCCACTGTTTTTCTTGGCATCACTCTCGACGCAAAGCTTCAGTGGGGCCCCCATATATCCAAACTAGCAAGCAGACTAAGTTTTGCAGCCTATGCTGTAAAAAAGATTAGAGTTCTCACTAGTGTCGAGACAGCTACATTAGTTTATTTCAGTTATTTCCATAGCATAATGTCTTATGGGATTTTGTTATGGGGAAATGCGGCTGATTTAGAAACTATTTTTGTTTCGCAGTAGAGGGCCATTAGAGCTATATACAACCTAAAACCGAGAGAGTCTCTTAGAGATAAATTTAATGAAATAAATATACTAACTTTGACCTCGAAAATTTTATGTATGTTCAGAAAAACAAAGGAAGTTTTGGTAAAAAAAGTGATATACACGCTGTAAACGCTAGAAACATACACAAGCTAGTGGTACCAGTTTCTCGACTCCACAGAGTCAGTAATTCATTCTTGGGGCAATGTATACGCTATTACAACAAGGTCCCGGAAAGTGTACAGGCTCTCTCGATTACTAAGTTTAAATGTTTTGTTAAGCTGAAGCTGTATAAAAAGGGTTATTATAATATAAATGAATACATGGTTGATAATAACCTCTAGGAATGAGGTGGTTGCTCCCAAGCAGTTTCTAAAATAAATTTTGTAGTTTGTACAACCATTAATGTAAAATTTACTTTTAAAAAAAGTCCCGCTGGGTTTCTTGCTGGTTCTTCCCAGGACAGAGGGTTTTTTTGAACCAGTGGTAAAGTAAAAAATGACTTTCAATAAGAATTACACATGTGATCTATATTGAATAAAAATTATTCTATTCTATTCTATTATATTCTATTCTATATCGCGTCGGGGTTACTACTTTGATCGTGGAAGGAAAAAACACCGTATAGTAACTCGGAGTTCATTCTACATATGCGGAGTCCATATTCGTAACGACAGCGCCATCACCCTTTTGCCTATTTTTGCCGCCAAATAGCAGTGCAGGTACCGCTGTGTAAAGGGTATTTAGAGAACCCGTATAAATACAAGCTGGGAGACATTCCATCTTATTCCTCAAATGTGACACCGCATCTATAGCCTCCTTTGTTTGAAGTTGGCTACAGGTGTCTATGGACTGCGTAGCCACTTACCACCAAATAGAATGTAAGTTTGTTCGTCACTTAAGATTTATATAAAAAAAAAAACAATATATTGACACTTAGGGCTCCCACGAGATAAGACAGTATGATGAATTCTAGTATGCTGACATGATTTATAATATATATTAGTACTTAATTTCATTGTGAGGAGACAATAAACTTGTGTGTAAAGTTAATAAACATGGACACAAATAATAATAATAATAAAAAGGCGTAGGGAAGTGACGACCCCATCGCCCGCTGACGTAACCGTTATGTGACAAAACTGCTACGTCAACGCAGTCAGTCAGCGCCTTGCCATGAGGTGTTAGCGCCGTGCCTCGGCAAAACTGAAGGTGCAAAGGCCCGCTTGTGCACATGGCCTCACCATGAAACGGTGCCGGGTTTGGGCGTCTACCGTTAACTGACGCCCATAACATGGATGATGGAATTGAGGAATGCGCGCAAAGGGTCGCTGCCTGGAGGTCGCCAGGGTGCGTCTGGAGTTGGTGCTGGAAGCGACAGCATGCGAACCGCCAGCCGAGTACGAGGAGTTGCACGACCACTGCTGCTGTTGTCGGCAGGGTCTTTGCGGGCCCAGCAATCGGCACCCACCACTGGTGGAGTACGCCGCATGCGATGGACAATGCAAATGAGCAGCAACGCATAGCGGGCGTATTTTAGGGCGAAAGGGAGAGAAGTTGGAGGATTTGCGTACCGGGCTAGGATGAATCGACTCTTTGCTGAGCTGGAGCCATCTATAACCGTCACCGAGTAAAACCTGGTAGACTGAGTTCGGTATATCTTGCGTCTAAACATATTTGATGGCACTGAACTCGAACGGCTACGACGTGAGGCTGTTTCCTCATCGGATAAAAATACTACGGCTGAGAATGCGGCGCCACAAGTTGCAGAGCAACCCGCACACGTGGATGCCGCCGTGAAGCCCCAGTTGTGGTTGATTCAGACCATGATGTCGCCCAGGAACTAGAACAGAGGCAGGAACAGAGAGAACAGGAACTAGAGCAGAGAGCAAATGAGGAGTACATTGGAAAAGGCGATTGTGGAAACGCGCAGTACGCCTCTCGAAAATCGACCGCGACTTCCCCGCATAACCCTAAGCAAGCGGAATCGGGCTGCCGTGAGGGCTTTAAACTAAATGCTGGTGACCTATTTGGAAGCCAGCCGGGACCTTTGCGAGGCGGACTCAATTCTTTTTGGCCCCGCACTGGCAGTATGCCGTATTATTGGCGCCAAGCTCCCCACGGCTGGACGTACTACTAGACAAAGTAGCGCCATCCCAGCCTGGAGAATAAGAATTGAGGAACGTATCGCAAAGGCTAGGGCTCTTATCGGCAGACTGATATGCTTCAGGTCAGGCAATAACAGGCCAAGGATTGTGCACACCGTCAGAATGGCGTTTGCTGGGACAAATGTCAGTTTGTCCTGAAGAATCACTGCTTGGGGAAAGCGGATTCGGCGATATACCGAGAGGTTGACACGGTTCAACCAGAATCGTCTCTTCCAGAGTGATCAGAAGAGGCTCTATGAATCATTGGAGCGACAAATAGTACGTGGAACGGGCCTGGCACCGAATCAGGCCGACATTGTCGCATTCTGGCGTGGCCTGTGGTCAGAGCTCGTAAACCACAGCGAGGGCCCTTGGACGGAAGTTATGGTGAATCAGTGTGCGAGTGTTATGCCCATTGACCCCATAATCATAACGCTGGATGACGTAGCTGAGGCGGTCCGTAGGGCCCCGAACTGGAAAAGTCCGGGACTCGACGGGCTGTATCACTACTGGCTGAAGGGGTTCGTGGTGTGTCACGCTGTGCTCGCCCGACAGTTTCAAGAGGTTCTCGACCAAAAGTCACTATCAAGCCTCTTCACCACTGGGATCACTCATTTGGTTCCTAAAGACCGGGATTCCACAGACCTGAACAAATACCGCCCCATTACGTGTCTACCCACCATATATAAGATACTGAAATTCATTTTGAGTACGCGAATCATTCGTCACCTGGACTTAAATCAGGTGATGTCGCGTGCTCAAAATGGATGTCGGGGCGGTGGTCGTGGAACCAAGGAACCACTCCTCATTGACGCGGTCATTGGCAAAGTAGTTAAACGCAACCGTCGGAACTTCTCCGCCGCCTGGATAGACTATAGAAAGGCATTCGACTCGATGCCCCATACATGGCTAAAGAGGGTCCTCGAGTTGTACAAGATTGACTGTACATTTAGAGACTTCCTCGAGCAGTGTATGGAGCAGTGGAGTACAATAATTTGTCATCTAGGCGAGCGGATGACGGATGCGGAAAACCGCATAAGGATAAGAAGGGGTATCTTCCAGGGCTATTGTTTGAGTCGAATCTGGTTTTGCCTCTCCTTGAATCCTCTCAGTACCTTACTGGAGGATTCCGGGAGGGGATTTCAGCTTCGGAAAGGAGGTACAAAAGTGACCCACGTTTTCTATATGGATGATCTCAAGTTATTCGCCTCTAGTTGCTCATCTTATGGAATTGCTAAACATCACTTGTGATTTTAGTAATTCTATTAGAATGGAGCTGGGGACGGATAAGTGTGCGGTCCTCCATGTTGAAACAACTTTCTGACGAGATCGGATGATCCATTCTATAGGGACGTCATCTCCAGTGATAAAGGGCTTACTCCTCTATCCTTAGCCAACGAGCAATGGCAATACCCGGCAGTACAGAGCATTTCCGACCGGGAGACGGTATGGAAGGAGAAGGAGCTCCACGGGAGGTTCTACAAGGCTCTACATGAGCCTTTCGTAGACACAGTTGCCTCCCTCCACTGGCTACGTTTTGGTGAAACCTGACCTCTTTGGGGAAACCAAGGATTTTGTCTGTGCGATACAGGATCAGGTTATTAAGATTAACAACTATCGGAGATACATCCTAAAGGATAGCACCGTCGACATCTGTCGAGCCTGTCGCCATCCCGGAGAGTCACTTAGGCATGTCATCTCCGGTTGTTCGGCACTTTCTAACTCTGAGTACTTGCACAAGCACAACCTAGTATCCAGAATTCTACATCAGAAGCTCGCTCTCAAATACGGTCTCGTGGACCGAGAATTGCCTTATTACAAGTACTTGCCGGAAGCCGTGCTCGAAAATGACCGCGCCAGGCTCTACTGGGACCGGGCCATCATCACAGACAGGACTATTCTTGCGAATAAGCCTGATATTGTGCTGATGGACCGGGCACTGTCAAGGATATTTTTGGTTGACATTACCATTCCTCGTGGAGAGAACCTCGTGAAAGCCGAAACAGATATGCGAACAAAATATCTGGACCTGGCTCGCGAGGTGACCGACATGTGGGTGGACTGCCGACCGAAATTATACCTGTAGTCGTTTCTGCGAACGGGTTAATCCCAGTCAGCCTCTCGGGTCATCTGAGGCGACTGGGACTCCGTGACGGACCGCTCCAAGCTCAAATGCAGAAGGCGGTGCTCCTCGATACCGCCCGCATCGTCCGCCGGTTTCTTTTCCTTTCCCCCTAACCCTCGGCCATTTGGTCTCCCCTGCGGAGTGCTTCCATCTGGTTGGGTTTTTATTTATTTATGTATTTTTATGTATTTATTTTATTTTCTTGATATTTATATATTTATTATTATATTTTATTATTTTATTTATATGTTTCTTTAGCATTTTCATTTACAATTATACTATTAATATAGCTGCAGCATGGCTCTACCACGTAACTCTGGAGCTAATATCAATTCACTTTAAACATAATGAGTGTCCCATTCTTACCTAGGTCATTATGCAGCGTTTACTTTTAATAGAGCAATGCCCTTTTTTATTATATATAAGGTTTTTCCAAGTTATATTCAATTTATTTAAAAGAAAAATAATTTGATAATAATATAATAATCTCAGATTTGTAGCAGTTTTATCAAATCCCTGTCCTGGAATATATTTATTATATCATATATATATATATATATATATATATATATATATATATATATATATATATATATATATATATATATATATATATATATATATATATATATATTTGATTAAAAAATTTCATTTGTACTGTCTGTTTATAGACCGCACAATATATTTTAAAAGTTTAAATGCATATTCTCTTGAATGAAGCAACTTAACGGTGGTAGAGCCACGCAGCAGCTTTGCTGTTGCATATGGCGAAATGGCTCGAGCCGGGTTAGTACCACGACCTCACAGAATACCGGCGTGAAGTGGAAGCTCTGCTTTTGCGTTTCGTCTGGTGAGTGCAGGTGACCGGAGACCCAATTCTCCACCCCCCTCCCCCCCCATCAACACGGTAGCGGAATTAAATCATAGACTACCCCAGGAGGGTACCAGCACTCCTGAGCGTGGGTGCTCAGGCTGCCCCGCGTATTCTGAAATTCCGCTCAAAACAAAAACTGCTCGGGGCAAACTGAGCAACAAGACCAAGGCGACCTATGCCACGCTATCCGTGAATTTCTGCAACATCAGGGGATTTCACTCGAACCTTTTTTTTACGTGGTAGAAAAAAGCAGCTATATTAATAGTACTATGTGCCACAGCAACCACTTACCATCAGGTGGACTGTGTGCTCGTTTGTCACCCTTATTCTATAAAAAAAAACCTAAACGCCGTCCACTACCATCTCGAGACAGCAAAGCCGGTCTTGCTCTTTCTGACCGAGACGCAGGTGTCCTCTCCGGCTGATACTTCGTATCTCTCCTACCCGGGGTACAAATTGGAAAACTCCTTTGTGCCTCGGGCTGGAGTTTGCGTATACGTTAGAGAGGATATCTGTTCTCGACGCCTCGGCAGTCTTGAAGGTTCGGACCTGTCCATCCTTTGGCTGCGCGTAGATAGCGACGACCATCCGCGCGTCTACGGGTGCCTCTATAGGTCCCATAGCTGTAATGCCGAAACAGACCGACTCATCGACCACGTCCAAATGGCTACAAATTCCTTGCTACAACAGGTCCCACCCACAGAGTTCGTGATCCTTGACGATTTTAACGCCCACCACGCCGAATGGCTCGGTTCACGTTTAACCGATCATGCGGGGAGATCTCTTTATGACTTTGCCTTGGCATATGGTCTGACACAACTGGTTACTTCGCCTACGCGGATTCCAGATGTGAAGGATCATACACCTTCCCTGTTGGATCTTCTGCTGACCTCCGGACGGATATCAGGTTTCCGTCGATGCCCCTCTCGGCTCTTCGGACCATTGTCTAATCCGGAGTGTGGTGCCACTCACGCTCCCTTCGCGGTTATGTTCTGCAGGTTGCCGCCGTATTTGGCATTACAGGTCGGCAGATTGGGACGGAATGCGGTCTTTCTTTGCATCCTACCCATGGGGCGGTTTTGCTTCGCCGATGATCCCAGCGCTGTTGCTGACTCTGTCACTGATGTGGTGCTACAGGAATGGAACTATTTATTCCATCATCTGTGGTACCCATCGGAGGCAGATCTCAGCCTGGTTTGGTCGCTCCTGTAAGACTGCATTACGCAAGCAGGAGTGCTATCAGGCCTGGGCTGAGGCTTCGGCGGCTCGGGATGTAAACACCAGCATGCTTAAAAAGAAGTATAACTTCGCCTCCAGGTCCTTCAAAAGAGTTATTGCCAAGGCAAAGTCAGAGCACATAGGCAGAATTGGCGAGAAACTAGTTCGCCTTCCTTCGGGAACCCGTGCATTCTGGTCTCTTGCCAAGGCTGTCCAAGGGAATTTCTGTAAGCCATCACTACCATCTCTGCACAGGAAGGACGACTCACTGGCCCACGCCGCAAAAGAGAATGCCGACCTTTTAGGCTCCCTTTTTGCGTCCAACTGGACTCTTGATGACGGGGAGAACACACCGCCGACCATCCCGCGGTGTGAGTGCTCCATGCTGGATGTGCGGTTCTCACAGCGCTCGGTTCGCAAAGCACTCCTCTCCCTGGACATCCACAAGTTGAGTGGGCCTGACTGAATCCCCCCAATTGTGCTGAGGACGTGCCGGGGTTGGCACCGGTTCTAACGCGTCTTTTTCGGTACTCCTACTCCCTAGGCGTAGTCCCGAAATCATGGAAGACAGCTTTTGTCCAACCGATCCCTAAAAAAGGCGACCGCTCAGACCCGTCCAACTACAGGCCTATCGCCATCACCCCCTTGTTCTCCAAAATAATGGAGTTCGTTATAAACTGCCAGCTCACGCGGTACCTTGTGGATCACCAGCTGATTAGTGACCGCCAATACGGTTTTGTCGGGGTCAATCAGCTGGTGATCTTCTGGTCTACCTGACTTATAGATGGGCGGAGGCAGTAGAGTCCAAGGGGGAGGCATTGGCCGTTAGTTTGGATATTGCGAAGGCTTTCGATCGGGTTTGGCACAAAGCGCTTCTTTCGAAGCTCCCGAAAAATACACCGGCCGTGCCAATATTTCTCGGGAAAACGCCGCCGAGTACCGGAACAAACTTGTGTCTGAAGTCGAGTCTTTGATGAACAAAGCCTCGGATTGGGGTCGACTAAATCTAGTCCAGTTTAATCCTCAGAAGACACAAGTTTGCGCGTTTATCGCTAAAAAGAACCCCTTTGTCGTATCTCCTCAGTTTCAAGGCACTCCCCTTGTTGCCTCAGCCAGTATCGGAATCCTCGGCGTCGATATATCGAGTAACGTGCAGTTTTTTTAACACTCAAAGTCGCAGACAACAGATAATTATCAAATGTTTATTAATTAACAGGTTTCCTACTTAACCTAGACTAAAACTATGGCTAAAAAGCACAAAAATTGGGAATTGGCGTCCGAAATAAAATTATTATCTTTGTTCTAAACACTTCACATACGACTGTTTTATTGAAGATAAGAAAGGCACCCCTTTGAAAAAGTGCAGCACTCACAATATTTTCTGGTAGTACCAATACCACTAAGTATAAAAGTATTAGATTATTATTTCGAATGTTTTATATTTCTTCGCTCCTTGTTTTCTCTCAAACTCAAGGGCCATAGCGAAGAGTAGAAAGGTTGCCTGATGATGAATTTGTGTTTACAAGACGTAAATTTGTTAAATCTGTTTAAATGTGACTAATTTATTATATCAAGGGAATAAACTTATATTAGGATTGCAAAATTATTAATTTCCTTAGTGGGTAGAGGGCCCCCCCCCCCTCTAGTAGTAGCCGTGGCTTGGTAACCCATGCTAAACGTAGAGCGACTCACATGGCTGGCCCGAAGTGAAGGGCTGGCCCAAGGTGGCCACTCTGAGTGGGCTTGTCGGGCCCTTGGATGTGTGTTAGTGGGCTGCGGCTAGAGGAGAGTCCTCTCTCTACATCGCTGCAGCCAGGGTGGAGTCGCAAGGGAAAAGGATTGTTGGTATGGCGATGTACCAATCGACTATCCTCCGCTACTTTGGCGGGGCTGTACCACTGGGTGCTTCCGAGTGCTCAGTTTTTCCTGGCTCCATGGCCTCCACATATCGGGCTTGGGGAGTCCGTTGTGCAGGTGGAGTAAGAGGCCGCGAAGGGCAGTGCGCCTTGTGTTCCTGGTACGCCTTATCTGAGAAGGAAAAGGGGGAAGAGAAGTCTTCAACTAAGGAGGGGTCCTCGCTGGTGTGACCGCTGATGTATTTGAAAGCGTTTCCGTGGCCTTGCCAATGTGTGGCGAAGGTGGAACACCATGGGGTTTTAATAGGTGCGAGCCCAACATAATCCGTTCTTGACCCCACGAAGCAGGTATGCGTAGACATTTCCTCATTTGAAACCCGGAACAAAATCCGTTCTGTAGTTACGAATAAAAACATAGATATACCAACGCAGCGTCGATCTTGGTTTTATATGAGGTATAAAGCTTACGTCTAAGGCCTAGGTATTAATTGGTACATTTATTTATATAATATCATAATATATTTAAATAATTTAAATAAAGCATTAATATTATTAATACATGAAAGTATTTCTTCCATAATTAGTTACAATTAAAATTAAATGAAAGGTTTCGCTAAGAAGAATACCAATAAAATGAGATGATGTACTACTGCCCAACTAAACGGTAAGACTTAGCGGGGTCGTGTCTTAACTAATATCGACCTACACCCTAGGCAAATTCTAGGCGGATAACAAGATGGCCGCCATATAAATTTTTAAGAGTTATAACACGGCAAAGGTTACGGATAGTTTGGTGGTACTCGAACAAATTAATGTTGTAGGGACCGACAAGGATCAACTGCTGGCGATAAAAACAAATAGTTTGGAAAATCCAAAAGTGCACACCTCATGAGCGTTTCATTTAATTTTGATGAAAAAAAAATTGTATTCCTGACTTTTAAAATATATTATTTATGTGTTTTAAATTTCGCACTCTATTATTTTAACAGGTAGTCAGTCAGTCAGTCAGTATCTCACGACAAGCTTTTATATCATGTAAATTGTGTAATGTAATAAATTAACGGGTTTGATTTTATTTAAGGTTTACTTTCTTCTTTTTAGAGCATTTCAATAAAAGCTTGCTTTTAAAAAAATGTTTTTTTACTATAAATTTATTTATAACTATGTAGTCTTCCCTGTCTCGTTGTCACAAAAATCAACTGAAGGGAATTTTAAAATCTTTCATGATTTTTTTTAGACATATGATTAGAAACATAGCGTAAGTATATATGAGAAGCATGCTATAATAAATGATAATAATGCATGATATAATAATGATATAATAATTAATGCGTGATATAACATGAACAGTTAGTGTTCGGTGCTAAAAATATAAATATTACTATACTTAAAAGAATTAAATGATTAAATCATTAAATATTAAAAAGTATATAAATAACAAAATTCTGATAATTTTCTTTAAATTTATGCCTTCAATCTATATCAGGATTATTTATCGATACAATTTAGAAGTTGAACATTCGGATTCTAAACCTTAAGTCTGTGTTTCGGTAACTGCAAGTACATATAAATTCCATTTAATTTCACAAATCATCCACGTGAAAATAGTTTCTGAAAAAAAAAACGTCTGTGACAAACAAGACACGGAACATTAATGATATCGTTCAACTGAAGTCCACACGAGCTAAGCTGTGGGAAAAGCTATGTAATTGTAATATTTTTTTTATAAAAAAACTAAAGTGTTGGCCACTTTAGTTTTTTTTATAAACTTACATCCGCTTGATGGTAAGTTTACTGCAGTCCATGGACAGCCACAGCCAACTTCAAACAAAGAAGGCTACAGATGCGTTGTCACCACTGAATGCTACACAGCCTGTATTTAATTATATTGGCTCTCTATACCCTTCCGACCAGAACGAAACACAGCACTACACGTACGGATACTTGGGGGCTGAAATATATAAAGGATTGATATCTACCCAGATGGACACCTAAGCAGAGAAGGAGTCCTACGACTGTTATTAAGATGATTAAGATAAAAGTATTCGGTCTTGACCTATGAAATAGCAGTTTTGTTGAATAGGCCACTTTGAACTGTATTTTCCCACAATGTAGAATGAAAAACAGGTTTGTTAATTGTTTTAATAAAAAGTTAATGATTCATTTAAATGAAACTAGTTTTACGGATTTTATCGCGTATATTAACTTATTTTATATTCCCAACGTTTCGAGTACTTTACTTCTTCTAAATTCCTTCCAAGGATGATTCGCGAGGCTATTGAAATCAAAAAACATCCTAATTTCAATAGAGAAGATGGCTGGGTGCTACCATCTGCTTGGAATCTTATAATTAATAAAATTAAATCCCAACCCAAGCATACAACTGCAAGACTTCAAGATACTGTAAGTTCATACTGCGTAGATCGGAACAAAAATTAATAATTTTTAATCTGGGGGTAACCGTGGTTAACTATGACATTGGAACGTCAAATACCTCAGTCCCCCCCGTGACTATTGGTACTGTAAAGTACTCGAAACGTCGGGAATATAAAATAAGTTAATATACGCGATAAAATACGTAAAACTAGTTTCATTTAAATGTATAGTGTTCGCGTAAATATAAGAAATCATTAATGATTCATTTTTATACGGTTGAATTACATTACAGAAAATATGTATTTTTGTTATGAAAAATATCAGCATTGATATCGAGTAACCCAGCAAAAACATAATTATTGAGCGACAGTTTTATTTGCATTGACACTATCAAAGCTCTGTTCTTTAACTTGTACTTCCATCATGCTAAATGTCAATATTAACCATTTTTTTATAGAATTAGGGTGACAAACGAGCACACAGTCCACCTGATGGTAAGTGGTTGCTGTGGCCCATAGACATCTACATCTATCTTCGTTTGCGAATTTAAATGCAGATGCGTTGTCAGCCGTGAGGACTAAGATAGAATGCCTCTTTTCCAGTAAAAGGGTCTCGGTTCTCTACACTCACCATACGAAACACAGCAGCATTAAGGTGCTATTTTACGCTGGTATTCTGTGAGAGCGTGGTCCTTCCCCGGTCGACCCATTCGTGCTACAACTATACTATTAATATAGCTGCAGCATGGCTCTACCACGTAACTCTGGAGCTAATATCAATTCACTTTAAACATAATGAGTGTCCCATTCTTACCTAGGTCATTATGCAGCGTTTACTTTTAATAGAGCAATGCCCTTTTTTATTATATATAAGGTTTTTCCAAGTTATATTCAATTTATTTAAAAGAAAAATAATTTGATAATAATATAATAATCTCAGATTTGTAGCAGTTTTATCAAATCCCTGTCCTGGAATATATTTATTATATCATATATATATATATATATATATTTGATTAAAAAATTTGATTTGTACTGTCTGTTTATAGACCGCACAATATATTTTAAAAGTTTAAATGCATATTCTCTTAAATGAAGCAACTTAACGGTGGTAGAGCCACGCAGCAGCTTTTGCTGTTGCACGTATGGGCCGGCTCGAGCCGGGTTAGTACCACGACCTCACAGAATACCGGCGTGAAGTGGAAGCTCTGCTTTTGCGTTTCGTCTGGTGAGTGCAGGTGACCGGAGACCCAATTCTTTTTGATTTCAGACATAATACTCATTTATAAAGGAAAATATTTCTGCTGCGTTGTTGTCAACTGTCAAAGCATAACAACAACTAATTTTTATCAATATGGAATAAATCCAGGGAAGTAATGTGATGATATTTAATTTATAGAGTAAAATGCTTTTATTTAGGCCATAAATGATTGTGTTTCAGGGAAAGATGCGGGGTACAGCACATTTCAATTCAATATGAAGCTATGTAATAGACTTTTGAGTGCTGTAGAGATCTGTTTAGATTTTTTAATGAATATCTCCGCTCCGCTACATTCACAGCCGGATTTCCTACAGTGTCAAAGTTGTACCGACGGTAGACTGTTTAAAGGTAAAAGGGGATTAAATATACATATCAAACGATGCCATAGTAAAAGTATTTCGGCTTCACAACCTACCGTAGAAATTTCTAACTCTATTAGTAATTCCTCTAATGACACAAATTTTCCCCTTTTTTCGGAGCAAATTTACAATTATCATCGTAATGTACCAGTGGTTAAAAGAATTTCTAGAGGTGAGAGGATGCAGCTTGCTAAAGCATTGTCATGCACTATTCAAAATTGTTTCACTAATAGTGAAAAGAATTGGAAAAAATTATTTACTTTCGCGTATTCCCATTTTCATTTTGATAAAACAATAAATAAATCAATTACGTCTCAACTAAAAGAGACATCTTTTCAAAATTAAGATTACCCACTTAATACTCATTTATCTCGACCACGACCTAAATTTGATTTAAAAAAAGTAGTTGAGTCGAAAGTAATGGATGCCGACTTAAAAAATGCATCCCGTATTTTATTCTGAGACGACATCCTGGCTCCTCGTAATGTCAGAACTCTTGAAAGCCTTCGTCAGAAGCATCCTTCGGTCAAACCTTCTCAGGGTTTACCGCTGCCTTCCAAGACTTCTATGCAACCTTTACAAATTTCTGAAAAAGACACTTTAGAAGCAATTATGTCATTTTCGAATAGCTCTGCTGGCGGCATTGACGGAATTACGCCTCAACATCTTAAAGATCTTGTAAGCGCTTCTGCCGGTGACACCGGCAGAGTATTTCTTAATGACATTACAAAAATATGTAACTTTATGCTTTCTGGTAATATTAATCCAAATTTCATTCCATTCTTATATGGGGCAAGATTATGTGCCTTCAAAAAAAAGGATAACGGTATCCATCCTATTGCCGTTGGTTCCACATTTCGACGTTTAACTTCAAAATTAGCTTGCATGCACATAATCTCTAACCTTAAGACAAAATTACAGCCTACTCAACTAGGCTTTGGCACTAGAGGTGGTTGTGAGGCGGCGGTACATTCAGTGCGTACATTTTTAACAAACTCTGAAGCAGATGTTCTTGTGAAGGTTGACCTAAGGAATGCTTTTAACTCTATCGAAAGGGTAACCCTGCTGAAAGAAGTGGCTAACAATACCCCCGAAATTTATCACTATGTTTGGCAATGTTACAGTCAAAATACTAACTTGTTTTACGAAAACCACTTATCTGCAGTCGGTGTTCAGCAGGGTGACCCACTAGGTCCAGCACTTTTCAGTTTGGAATTCAATCCATTATTTCAAATTTGAAATCCAAGCTGAATGTCTGGTACCTAAACGATGGTACACTGGGAGGTAGAGCAGATGACGTCTTCAGTGATCTTACTCATATTTTTCGAAATTTTAAAAATATTGGTCTTGAACCAAATAGCACTAAATGTGAAATATTTCTTTCCAACAATATATCTACTTCTCACCGAGACATTTTAATTCAAAATTTCAATCATATTTCCCTAGTAAACTCATAATACAATATAATAACTATAAAATTGCCGAAGTCGAAAGCACGAGATTTTTGGGGCTGGAAATTGATGAAAAATTTAATTGGAAATCGCACATTAGGACTGTTTGTAAAAATATAAGTAAGTCTGCTTATGCTCTAGGCATATTGTCATCTATAATTTGTACGGATGGACTCCTTACTGCGTATTATGGTACGGTAGAAACATACCTACGATATAACGTAATATTTTGGGGTAACTCTTGCGAAAAAGGAAAGGTATTCACGGCCCAAAAAAGGTGTATACGCTCCATATTTAAGATGAAGAGTACCGATAGTTGCAAGCCATATTTTAAACAATATAAAATATTAACTGTACCTTGTATATTATATATATTAGAGATGGCAGTCTTTGTAAAGTCGAACCAGAACCGTTTTAAGTGCCTAGCAGACCTTGCCCCAAGAAACAGACGCGACAATAGTAGAGTTTACATTCCTAAGGGAAAAACAGCACTAATACGCAATAGTGTCTGCTGTATGGGGCCGGCTATTTACAACAAATTACCCAAGTGTTGGAGGGATCTCAACACTTCATTATTTAAGACAAGGCTACGAAACTTTTTAGCAGACAAGGTGTACTATAATATTAATGAATTTTTAATGGACAAAATGTTATGTTAAAATGTGTACGTTTGTCACATGGATATTTATTTATAAATTGTATTATTATTAATGTAATTAATTTGACGATGGCTTATAATATATAAATAATAGTGATAATAATGTACCGATTGACTCATTAGACTTATATGTAATTTGAAGAAACTTTTTTTTTTGTTAATCTAATGTGATATTGTGTTGTGAATGACATATCTACGTAAATTGATTAAAAAAAAATATTTCATATTTTTTGCATGCCTTCTGGTAAAATATGGTGGAATCTATACTATATATTTGTCACCATGTTCTGTATTACCCATATTTGCAAAATAAAGAAATTCAATTCAATTCAATTCTCCAGGAATAAAAACTGTCAGCACGGAATCACTATATCTGCTAGGTGCCCCGTTGTTTTTCGATAGTATTATAAACCTGTTTTAAAAACAAAATTTGATCAGTTTTTAAACCACGTTGATAAATTTTATAAATTAAGCCCCCACATTGCGCTTACTATTTTAAAATATTATCTCATTGTACCTAGATTTACATACTTACTCCGCTCGAGTCCAGTCTGGAAATGTTCGGATATTTTAAAAGATATTGATAATAATTGTTTTATCTTTAGAGGATAAACTGGTGCAAATAAAATGCTCTTACTTTTCAAAATTAGTTATATTAGAAAAATCAATGTTAATCGTATAGCGTTTGGTTGACAAGTGAGATGACATTGTGAATTTGCTTTGAGAAGCACATGAGCGCCTTCTGACGAGCTGAAGGCAATCACTCATTCGCCCATTTCACTTAAATCACTTCAGGCATTAAGCTTGAACATGCTCTCGGCCGTTGAAAGATCACTTTCAACTTTGAAGATCCTCAGCTGTCGGAACCTTACAAAGTCGCACGAGAGAACGACGCACGCAGCCTCTACTTGGGTTGACATCTGCCACTCTAGCGATTCCATCAGCTCCCATAATGAGCCGTAGCATACGGCCAAGCTTCCATGAAAGAGGAGGGGTATTGTCTTCCGCCAAAAGCACCATGTCCCCGTCGTTTAGGTTGGCAGCACTACTCTTCCACTTTGTCCTTTGCTGCAGTTCAGACAGATAGTCACGCTGCCACCGTTGCCAGAAATGTTGCTGCATTTTCTCTAGGCGTTCGTAGCGTTGAAGATGACTTTCTTTGGTTTCAACCAGATACCGTGCCGGCGCTGCTGTTAATGGTCTCCCAATAAGAAAGTGTCCCGGAGATAAGAGAAGAAGGTCATTGGGAGAAGAGGACAGAGGGCATAAAGGACGGCTATTCAAAATAGCCTCCACTTGGGCAAACAAAGTGCCAATTTCTTCGAACGTTAGATGGCTGTTTAACATGCAGATTTAACACCCGCTTCCCATATACCGCCAAAATGAGGAGTGTAAGCCGGTATAAATTTAAATTTAATAAGTGTTTGATTTGCAAACTCAAGTAGGGGTTCTTGATTTTGTTTTATAAATGAGCCTAATTCTCGTGAAGCGGCTAGAAAATTGGTCCCGTTGTCACAAAATATTTCCGTTGGCTTACCTCGGCGTGCAATAAAACGTCTGAGTGACATTATAAACGCATCCTTAGTTAAATCGCTTACTGCTTCAAGGTGGATGCATTTATAACGCAGACAGACAAACAATCACAGATAACATTTAATTACTCGACTCCGCGGCCTTTACGATTTATGATCGAGAGCGGCCCAGCAAAGTCGAGGCCCACTGACAAAAGGATAGCCTGGCGTGACGCGTTGGGGCGGCAAATTGCCCATTTTAGGCTGTGGTTTTCCCGCGCATACGTCTACATCGAACACAATTATTAACTGTGCGCCACTCAGATGTCGTCCATTCATTGGCCACACTGTTTGTTTTACCGTTGATAACAACAGTAGTGGACCTGCATGCATATGTGTTATGTGCTCCCTTTTGAAATATAGTTTTGTCAATCTATGTGCGGCATGTAGCAAAATGGGATGCTTCTGGTCATATGAGTAATTATCTGCCGCACCTATGCGTCCCCAACACGTATTAACTTGTTATCGAGAAATGGAAAACCCAATTATTTTGCTTTTACTACTTAAAGGTTTGTTTTACAAGTAAATCGTATTCAGCCGGAAATGATTGAGTTTGTGCAATAATACAAAGCGAAAACCATGACTCTTGCAATTCGTTAACTGTTAAAATTCCAGTACGTTTTGGTTCGGATTTTAGTATTAAATATAAATCTAAGAACGTATGCGAATAGTCGCTGCAATCGATTCAACGATAAGTATTTTTCAAAATCTATAACAGGTTCAGTCATTGTCACAGCATGCACCTTCAACTCTGGTAAAGGCTCGGACTCTTTAATTTTTAATACTGGCCATTCGTCATCATTTTTGAGTAAAAAGTCAGCATACTCGTTTATGAATTTAACGTATTCCGATTTGAGAGCTGGGTTGCGTTTAAACCGTTTTTCTAGATTAATAAATCGTTTTTTGGCTAAATTGTAACTGTCACCCAAACACTCAACCGATTTTTGCAAAGGCAGTTTTACACAAAATCTACCTTCCCTCTACCTCCCATCTATCTCGTATAGTATGAGCAAGAAAGTGACTTTCACATTCATTTTCAGGCTCATTTGTGCTACATTTAGTGGGAACTTCTTCCAATTCCCAGAACTTGGACATTAATTGTTCAATATTTTCATTTTGTGATTCAGTGATAATTGCGTGATTACAATGTATCTTTTTGCTAGATACTGTTGAATTTATTGGGCCAGATACTATCCAACCAAGATGTCAACTCCTTAACTTAGGACAATTGGGTCCTAGGAACTGTTGCTCATTGCCTAGAATGTCCCAGAAGAGATCAGCACCTATCAATACATCTATGGGGGCTGGCTGATTAAACATAGGATCAGCCAACTTGATATTTGGGGGTAGTTTTAATGAGCTAATATCAACCGGCATTTTTGGTACGTGACCGGTGAGTTCTTTTAACACAAAGCATGATAACATTGCACTAAACTTGCTATTTATTGATTTAATTTGAATATTACAACTTTCAATTACACGTTGAGATGAATTGTTACCGATGCCAATGACCTTTAGTGTGTCAATTTGACGGCTCGGTAAAGATAACCTGGTCTTTAGGGACTCAGAAATGAATGATGATTGGCTCCCGCAATCTAACAAAGCACGAACCTTAACCTTTTGCTCATCAAGTGGATTCGATACTTCAATCATTGCAGTAGATAATAAAACCTGATTTGTATTTTGATTAGAGTAATTAACGATAATCTCATCTTGTTCATCCGCGAGGGTGAGGTGGTTTGAAGAGGAAGACGGACGGTGGAGCAGACTGTTGTGGCGCTTTTTGCAGTCGCGCTCGCGACAAGGCCCCATGCGACACTCGCTTTCAGGGTGACCCTGCCTTAGGCAATTGACACACAATTTATACTTCGTTACGTCCATCATTCGCTCGTCAATCCCCTTAGCCCTAAATGTGGGGCAATCGTAGATTCTATGATGCTCGTTACAAATAATGCATGTAAATATGTTTGACCTTTTACTGTAATTATTGCTTGTGCTTGCAAATGTCTTTATGGTATTATTGTTTTGATGAAACTTTTGAGCGTAATTATAATTGTTATTAGCTGTATGACGAATATTGCCAGAAGGGCTTTTTGAAATGTTATTTGTATCGGTCCTATTGTTACGACTCATTGACTCTAGTACATCGGCACGATCAATCAGAAATTTATAAAATTGTTCCAATGACGGTACATCACTCGTTAATGTGCGATATTCCTCCCATTTTAATAATGTAGCACTATCTAGCTTAGATGCTAACATGAATATTATAAGCACGTCCCATTTATCAGTGGGTTGTCCTAGGCTGACAAGGCGCGTAAGTTCTTGGTTACGTGATCGACCATAAATCTCAAAGACCGTTCCGATTCGCGTGTTAATTGTTTTACATTAAACAATGCGTTTAAGTGATGATTAACTAATATTCTTTTTTATCATATCTATTGCAAATAATTTTCCATGCCTCAGAATAATTATTCGTTGACACTTCTAAGTTAGAAATTATTCTGGCCGCGTCACCTTGCAAATAAGACACGAGATAATGAAACTTGTGAATATCTGAAATGCGATCATTTTTATGTATCAAATTCTCAAAAGTGTCCCGAAACTCCAGCCACCGGAAATAGGAACCATCAAATTTGGCAATTTGAATTTGAGGTAATTTCAAACCTGCTTCGGCAACCAGGATCATCTACGCAACATGAGGCGTTGTGCACGGAGCTGCTTTTTTCATTCTAATTTTTTGAAAATCTTTCAACTAAAGTTTTGGCTTTGGCGATGTTTATTATCATCTCTTGCTCAATATTGTCGCGCTCCTCGATTTCAGCCGAAATATTTTCATGATTTAAAACCTCTATTTCACTCTACAAATCATCAACTTTAACGGATAACGCTTCAAATTTGGTGAGTTTTAAACTTAACTCGGTAAATTGCACATTATCTAAGTCCGTTTTACTGCTAATGCTATTTAAATAATTTTTAAATTTAGTTATTTGCCCTTTTGCGGACACTCTTTTTGTAGTTAATTCACGTAATCGTGTTTTATTAATTTCTGCTGATGAAGTCATTTTTAATAATTAACTTTAATTTTTATCTTCAAATAAGTTTTAAATGCTTATTATTTAAATAGCAATGCAACTGTTAGAATAGTAAATAATAATGGCTCACGTTTCTCGTTCTGGCGGTACTTGCGTGCTGTACACAAGCTATACAGGGAAGCCGGCTGCGCACGCTCAGCGGATCGCTCCCGGTCGGTGCCGACACAATAGCGACTAACAGCGAGCAGTGCTCCGCGATGATAATTAATTATATAACCTGGAATAGTCGGCAAATACGCTAAATATATTGTAGATAATTGATAACGAACAAAGGATACTACCGCTAAAAATTTTGTATTTTTGTTAACTTTTACTTTAAAAACAAGAATTTGTACTCGCTAAACTTGTGAACCGTAATTTAATTAAACTAATTTAATCGTTTATTTGTTAAATTTAATGGAATTCTAAGTAATGTTAGCCAAAAAGTAACTAATTCCTTTGTTCACTTTTTTCTTTTTTTTAATTTAAGGTAGGTATAAAAGATGATGCAAGAACAAAATTGCACTTAATTTAAGAATTGGGGGCGTAAATAGCCTAAAGAACACTTTATTTACACAAATGGAGTACTATTCTGAATAAGTAATTAGGATTATTGGATATTTAAAAGAAAATAGCTTTGAAGGAAGGACACTTAACTTCGGCGGCGAGAACCAGGTCACGTATCGATGTATAATTTTCGCTGTTGCACTGCTCGAAACTTGATCTTCTTCTCAGTATACTTCTCGATCTTGATGCTGAAACCCGTGACTTTAGACTGTTCACTGCAAGGTTTCGTCCATAGCAATAGATCCGTTGTAAAATTCGAAGTCCGCCGATGGTTGTATTTGATGAATTTCTTGACTTTTATTGATTTTCTTGCGGATTCTTTTTAGTTCCCCTCATGGGCCACCATGTTTTATCTTTAGAGGATAAACTGGTGCAAATAAAATGCTCTTACTTTTCAAAATTAGTTATATTAGAAAAATCAATGTTAATCGTACAGCGTTTGGTTGACAAGTGAGATGACATTGTGAATTTGCTTTGAGAAGCACATGAGCGCCTTCTGACGAGCTGAAGGCAATCACTCATTCGCCCATTTCACTTAAATCACTTCAGGCATTAAGCCTGAACAATAATCTTAAAACAGCTATAGAAAAAATTCTAAATTTAACTTTAAATACAACAGCCTGGACTCAAGCTACTTTACCTATAAAATTTGGTGGTATTGGTGTGAGAAATTTTTCTATCGTTGCATTGCCTGCTTTCCTTGCTTCCGTGCATAGTGTCAGTAATTTATGTAACATAATTTTAAATAATAAAGTAGACCTGTGCTTTGCTACGGAGGCAGGGCAGACATGGCGAACGCTCTGTCCCTGCGAAAATGTTCCACTGGAAGTTAACCAACAAAAACAGTGGGATATTCTGTTGGTACAGAGGGTGCAGAAAGATTTGTATCATAATTTCCATAGTGACCAAGATAAGGCACGCCTTCTAGATGTTTCGACTAAGGAATCTAGTCACTGGTTACACGCTTTACCATCAAGTAATCTCGGCACATTACTTGATGGGGAAAGCTGCGCATCGTTGTAGGAATCCGACTAGGGCGGCGATTTGTCAACCCCATCAGTGCCCCTGTGGTAGCAGCGTCGACAAGTTTGGGCTCCACGGACTTTCTTGTAAGAAAAGTGCTGGTAGGTTTTCACGGCACGGTTCTTTGAACGATGTCATCCAAAGGGCTCTTGTCTCTATAAATGTTCCCTCGGTTTTAGAGCCTTGTGGAATATTTAGAGACGATGGCAGGAGACCCGACAGTATAACATTGGTCTCTTGGCAGAGAAGTAAAGCCCTAGTGTGGGATGCTACTTGCGTAGACACTTTGGCCCTCTCATCTCAGGGGTACCTCGTTTAGAGCCGGGGCGGCATCAGAGGCAGCTGAACTGAGTAAGTGGCGCAAATATGAGTCTCTGAGAGATGACTGCATATTTGTGCCATTTGCTGTAGAGACTATCAGCCCGTGGGGTCCACGTGCGGTGAAGTTCTTAAAGGAACTCCATCCGCGGCTGGTCGTTGCTGCTGGTGATAAGAGGGCTGGCTCTTTTCTCGCTCAAAGGCTAGTAGCCATTCAGCGGGGAAACACAGCCAGCGTTCTTGGCACGATACCGCGTGGAGTAGGACTGTTTGATAATTAAATTACTAGTTTTAGTTTTTTTTAATCATAGTTTTAATTTTGTATATAATAAAATATTGTATATTATGTTATGTAAATAAATGTATAACTATTTTTTTTATTTTAATATTTTGTTTCGCTAAAAGTAAGTGGGATTTATATATAAATATATATATATATATATATATATATATATATATATATATATACCTATTCGTCTTGGACTTTATAGAGTGATCTGAAAGTGTACATCGGTGACTGCTACTGGAACTCCTAGACGAGTAGAACTAGATGTGCCGAGCTTGGGCTCGTTTTACTAGTTATGATGAGACCTAACCTCTGGGCTTGATGGACAGACCTGATGGTGTACTTTGGTGACTACTACGGAACTCTTGGACGAGTAGAACTAGGTGTGTCAAGTTTGGGTTCGTTTTGTTAGTTATGATGAGACCTTACCCCCGGACTTGATGGAGAGGCCTGATGATGTACTTCGGTGACTATTACTGGAACTCCTGGACAAGTAGAACTAGGTGTGCCAAGTTTGGGCTCGTTTTGCTAGTTATGATGGGACCTAACCTCTGGGCTTGATGGACAGACCTGATGGTGTACTTTGGTGACTACTACGGAACTCTTGGACGAGTAGAACTAGGTGTGTCAAGTTTGGGTTTGTTTTGTTAGTTATGATTAGACCTTACCCCCGGACTTGATGGAGTGACCTGATGGTGTATATCGGTGACTACTATTGGAACTCCTGGACGAGTAAGCGTAGGTGTGCCGAGCTTGGGCTCGTTTTGTTAGTTATGATGAGACCTTAGCTCCGGACTTGATGGAGAGGCCTGATGGTGTACTTTGGTGACTACTACGGAACTCCTGGACGAGTAGAACTAGGTGTGTCAAGTTTGGGTTCGTTTTGTTAGTTATGATTAGACCTTACCCCCGGACTTGATGGAGTGACCTGATGGTGTATATCGGTGACTACTATTGGAACTCCTGGAGAGTAAGCGTAGGTGTGCCGAGTTTGGGCTCGTTTTGTTAGTTATGATGAGACCTAACCTCTGGGCTTGATGGACAGACCTGATGGTGTACTTTGGTGACTACTACGGAACTCCTGGACGAGTAGAACTAGGTGTGCCAAATTTGGGTTCGTTTTGTTAGTTATGATTAGACCTTACCTCCGGACATCAAAGAGTGACCTGATGGTGTACTTCGGTGACTACAACTGGAACTCCTGGACGAGTAGACTTGTGCCGAGTTTGGGCTTGTTTTATTAGTTATGATTAGACCTTACCCCGGACTTGATAGAGTGACCTGATGGTGTACTTCAGTAACTACTACTGGCACTCCTGGACGAGTAGAACTAGGTAATAAAAAAAAAAAAAAAAATAATAAGCTCCAAAATCCCAACATACAACAATAAAATATTTTTTTTGTTATTGCGGATCAACAGGGTCGAGGATTTCATCATTGCCTTCAAAATCTTACAAGAGATGAATTTTTAATCACTTGTCTGTGGAAGCCAGGAGCGAAAATGTATAATCTTTAACCCTCTTATAAACAGAAATTGCTTATAAGTACAGATTATGTCATACTTGTGGGGAAAATCAACGATAAAAATTTGAATTTAGGTGTAATATAGAAGTTTATTTGAATTTCATATCAAATACAAATGTAATTATATCCGAAATTCCATATATTTCATATATTATATCCACAAACTTTTAAATGGAAAATTAAATAAATTATGAACTTAGATATATTTGTAAATGTTCGTAGAGATTGGTTTCAATCGTTTTTACCATATAAGTCATTTTTTCCTACTCTTATTTGCCGCTCATTGCTAAGAAAGATACTACGCCATGAATATCGACTAAAAATTAACGCATACCAATTAACAAACAATCATGTAACTTCAAATAATTGTATAAATTCTAACAAATTATTCGACAAATCTACGCAAACAGAAGAATATATATTTTCCTAAAACAACAACTTATAATGTAAGTAATGATTATATAACTTTGCTTCATGAAAACATAAATGGGTAATGATTTCTTATATTTACGCGAACACTACACATTTAAATAAAACTTGTTTTATTTAAACATAAATGGGCTCATAAGTAAAGCTGACTTATTACCTGTTACATTAAACGATTTATTACAAAATAATATATCTATGGATACAAAATAAATTTATTTTAAAATAATAATATATGTAACGGAACACAACATGAAGTATATTAATGCAGAATTTTTAAATATTCCGTCATATAAATTAGCTTCGTTTTATGCAAGGGACAATAGGAATGGCGGCAATTATACATACATTCCACTGTATTCTTTAGATAAACGTGAGACAACTAAATACAATGAATGCATATAGATAAATACCAAAAACCAGGGTGATGCAACTTTGTATGAAAGCTGAAAAATCTGCACACAATCATGATTTTGTCAATGTTTATGTTGGGCTTGTAAAAATAAAGCGAGAAAAAAATATCGCTGTTTCTTTCCTTCATGTTGTTTTAGATTGCCATTTTAAAAATTAGATACAAAAATTCATATTATATCAGAAGAAACTAAAAATGTTAATTCTGTGTTAAACTTTTTGGTTTGCTCTTTAAAGTATAAATAAATACATATTACTCTGAGAATTGCACAATTAATTTACCTATTAATTGTTTAAATTAAATTATTAAATATTAGCAGAATTCTATCAAAAGAAGCCATGAATTAATAGAAGAAAAACAATGACTTTTGTTTGTCAACGTCTTTCATATTGAAAATATTTTCTGAAATTTATTCAAATTTATTTCATAGGTTTAGATTTTAATATTTATTATTGATTTTTGCTTAAATTCAGTTATTATGGGCTCAGAATACTTCATTTTCGTTTGTAGGCGAATACACAGTCATAATATCGTCGTGAATATACAGTAAAGATTTTTTGTGAGATGTTAACTCTATAAGATATTGACTATAAATGAATTCATTATTTCAAAATTTTATGCACGATGTGTGATCATCATCGAAAGTAAGTTAAGTGTTGTGCAAATAAAAAGCACAAAATCATCTGATCACTTTCTGCAGGTTTCCTATAATAGGAAAAGAAAAACTTATGACAATATTGTGGTAAGTCTATAAACATTTTGAATTTATTGACCGTTATTTGTAGGGATTATTACTATATTGACTCGAATTGTGTTTCAGATCACGTATTTGGACTGAGTTAAGTTTTCACCATGAGAATTTTGCTGATTTAAATTTACGTTAATGTTCTGTGAAGAATAACTCTCCGACAATAACATGTGTTATATATCAGTAACAAGCGTGGAAATATTATGTGCAAAAACAATAAAAAACATGAATAATAATGCATAGTTTATAAAACAATCTGTCTCCCAGAAAATAAAATTACATAACTATACTTATTTATAGTTTTATTTATCTCACATGCTAATCTAAAGTATATTCGAGTAATTTTGGTGGAATCTCTCAAATGTATGGGAATTTACCCCATAGGTTTGTGAGGCTTGAGCCAAAATTACTCTAATATGCCTTAAATAAAAAGTTCAAAATTACAAAATACAAAGGTTTGAAATTTCCGCTAAAAAAGTTTTATATGGGCGCCCACCGTAGCGCTTTTAGTGAACACTCATAAACACGTGTTTTCGTTTTTTAGTATGAAGTAGGCGTTCTTCTCTTGGTAGAGAGTTATTGTGTTCTGTGCCAAAAACTAACAACCAAATCAAATGTCCAACATCAATGTCAACGTAAGAACGGAACGCAACCATCGACAACAGACGCGAGTAATAAACAACGCGGTCTAACCCAACTATAACCTGTCAAAATAGTGCTCATTAAACATCCATTGTTCATGTATTCGATAGTCATCGATAGTTTCTTATAAGACCATCGATATATCGATAGACTATCGATTGTCTTTGAGCAGGTATCACAAATAAAAATAACAATAAGTAATTATTGTACTTTTTTGTTTGCTCGTCTTTGAGAAATACGCAATTTGTCACTGGCTAGTGTAGAACTGTGAAGGAAAGTCACAATAGCCTTTGTCTTCAATAAGATTTCGGAAAATGATTCCTTTTTGAAACAGTCTTGTACTGGTAAAATTATATAATGAGCAAAACAGGGTGAATGCCGGATCTTTAACATATCAGCAGTTTTTTTTTCATAACTGAAACAATGTCGGTCACCATCGTTACTATCTTGACGCGAATATTGTATTCCTCTAGTATGTTGCTGATGACCTAAAAATAATATTAAGAACATTACCTCAAACCCTCGACTAGCATAGAAAGGAAAGCAGAAGTAGAATACAATACTTACATGTGCCATAGCTTCCTAGTTATGATGGCCTGGATGGAAATGAATTTCCCGTTATGTATAAAATGGCAAGTCCGTGCTAGTATGCTTGCGTTCGCGTTGCTTGTCCACATGTCTGTGGTAATACTTAAATAAATAGTTGTTGCAAGGGCCTATTCTAATTTATTTTTTAAGTTTTCATATTTTTTAGGTATCAATAGTATGTACATTCCAGTGTGGTCAGAAGTTCTGTAAGACAGCGTATCAATGGCGATCAATTGCGCGAAAAGTGTATCTAGTTCTTTTTAAACTTTTAAATTGGTGTCGTACAACTGATTTCTATTTAAATAATTCTTAAAAGAATTTTTTTGGTTGCACTTCATCTTGAACTTGAAATTCAGACCATGATCCTTCTTCCTTGTATTCATCTATTAATTTAATATTAATTTTATCGGCATGATTTCTTCTCAAGTGATCTCTAAGATTGGTCGTATTTCCTGAATGCTTATATTCCTGATTATAAAACTGTCCACTATCTAGAAATAACTCCACATTCATGATTGATTTTAGGATTAATTTTCGATTCATTATGAAATCAAATACAAAACAAATCAGTAAACTATAAAACGAAAGATGTTCCGCCCGTTCTGGCACTCACACAAATAGCACCTTACGTCAGCGTCACACATATTAATTAGCTATTCACACACAATTTATTTACAGGGATTTCTCCGACCTTAGACTAAAGGGAGACAACTACTATGGACAAAAATTACGATAAGGATGACAATCGGTAGTATCGATAGTGAAAACACTATCGATTAATCGATGATGTCTATCGATGTTTAAGGAACACTATGTAAAAACAATCTCTGGACGACGCGACAATAAAAATTTTGGCCAAAGGTATATAATGGTAATGAATTTCGCAATAACACCGCGAAAAATCCTGTTTGAAGACATTATCTGTAGTGTTGAGGACTGTCTGTATAAAAACAATATTGGTAATGAAGATTTAGAGGCCATACGTCAAGACATTTCGTCTATGTTACGTCGAAGCTCAGCACCGAAACTAAATCTTCCCAAAGATGAATTTAATGCATTGAAAAACTTACGCAACAGACTAGATCTCACGATTCTCCGGGCAGATAAAGGTAATGCTACAGTTATAATGGATACGTCGGATTACAATTTTAAAACACAACAACTTTTATTGGATGAAAGTACGAACGTTAAGGTTAAAACAGACCCTACAACTAATACGCTTGAAACAACTAGCGATCTAATTAAGAAATCCTCCGAGAAATTGAATCTAGACGTTAATTCGATAATACCTGCGTGTGCCAAACCACCGAAGTTGTATGGGTTACCAAAAACACAAACCGAACGCTCCATTATGTCCAATAGTGAGTCAGATCGATTCGCCAGCTTACAGATTGGCTCAACACTTAGCAAAAATACTATCATTACTCAGAGGCCACACAAGAGCACACACTAAGGATTCATACCATTTTGTCAGTGAGATAAAAGACCTGTCTTAATGACAATGAAACTATGGCCAGTTTTGATGTTCAGTCTCTATTTACATGCCTACCTGTTGAAGACTGCATCTCAATTGTAACTAGGAAACTAGAGGAAAACAACATGCCACCGGAATATGCAGTATTACTCAGACATTGCCTTACATCTGGCTATTTATTTTGGAAGGAAGAGTTTTACAAGCAAGTAGATGGTGATGAGATGGGCTCACCGGTATCTCCCATTGTCGCCGATATTTTCATGGAGGACTTTGAGAAGAAAGCTCTGCTTACTGCACCAGTAACTCCAAGGTTCTAAAAGCGGTACGTAGACGATACTTTCACAATTTTACCATCAGACATAGTAACTGCATTTTTAGAACATCTTAATTCCATAAACTCTCAAATTCAATTTACTATGGAGTTAGAGGCAAATAATTCTTTAGCTTTCCTAGACGTGTTAGTCATTCGAAATCCAAACAACACCATAGGTCACACTGTGTATAGAAAAAAGACTCATACAAACCGATATTTAAACCGTGAATCCCACCATCATCCCTCACAGTTAGCTACCGTGGGAAAATCTTTTTTACAGAGAGCACGAGGGATTTGTGACAACAAACATCTGGCCGCCGAGCTTCAGCACGTCAAACAGGTTCTGCATGACAACAAGCTTCGGGTCCCGCGCCTACGTCACAGTGACCGAGTGAAGCCGGCCACAGTCGAGCGCGTGCCTGCTGTACTAACATATGTCATAGGTGTCACAGACAAGATTGGCTACATCTTGAAGCGAGCTTCTATTAGAACATTCTTCTAGCCGCCGAAGAAGATTAGTCAGTTCTTACCATCCGTCAAGTGCAATATTCCTCTACAAGATGCAAGAGTGTACAAGCTTCATTGTGAATGTGGTCTCTCATATATAGGGCAAACAAAACGATCAATAAAAACCCCCGTAAAAGAACACATAGCTGATGTGAAGCAACAACGTTCCGGGAAGTCTGCAGTTTGTGATCATATCTAAACGGCCCCCGCCATTACATTAGATTTGATAAACCACAAATTCTCGCGAAAGAACATCGATTACTGCCAAGGATGATAAGTGAGGCTATTGAAATTAAAAAACATCCTAATTTCAATAGAGAGGGAGGCTTGGTACTACCACCTTGGTACTACTGTGTGGGATCCTGTAATTAATAAAATTAAAACTAAACCCAAGCATACCACTGCAAGACTTCAAGACACAGTTAGTTCATTCTGCGGAGCAATATTAATAATTATAAAAGCTGAAGGTACTCCGGGTTAACTCTGACATCGAGACGTCAATCACCTCAGTCCCCCGTCACCATGGGTGCTGTAAAGCACCCGAAACGTCGGGAATTAAAAAAAATAAGTTAATTAAACGCGATAGAATCCGTAAAAGTAGTTTTATTCAATGTGTAGTGATCGCGTAAATATAAGAAATCATTAAATCTAAAATATATCAAACAAAAATACTCTCGTGTAAAATTAAAAATAAAATTGGTGCAATAATAAGCTTAAATCAATTATAGTATAGAATAAAAAAAAGCTTGTTACAAGAATTTTTAACAAGCATTCGTTTTTTTATTAGTCATCATCACCATTTTATTACGGGTCGTAATAAAATGATGTCAGGCCATAATTATTGTAATCAATATAAATATTGTTTTCCCACAATAGCAAAACGTTAATAATCTCTAAGTTGCACTAACTTGAAATTATGAAAAATACTGAGTAGTAATAATATTATTAATGCCCGACAATGCAGTAAAAATAATATAGACTTCTCTATTCTTTTTCTTCACTTTTAATAAAGATGAAATGATTGACGACTCATTTGGTAAAATCGGTCTAATGGGCTGCTACGGTGAAATATCGATACAAACATACATGCATACATAGAATGTCAAGTGCAGAACACTTTGTTTAAATAGTTGTAATCGGTTAAAAATATAGGTTGAAAGTGACAACCCTTGGTTGTAACAAAACATGGCAAAGTAACCGTCACATCGGTTATCTATAAAACTAACTTTGCCAAGTTAGTTTTATAGATAAATGTTAAGACCAACATGTTTGAAACGATATATTACATTAGATAACCATTAATATTACGTTACTACAAAGTTATAGATACCTGCATTCAGTATTTCAAACAAAAAAAAAAACGAAAGTTCTGGAACACTAAATGAAGAGGTTATTTCGTCGGCACAATTCCGCGTTAAAATAAAATGCCAAAATTAACTCTCATGTTGCCATATTGTATTTTAATCCAAAACATGGCTCATCTCGAAAAACGTTACGTTTTCCGTCGTACTCGTAATTTTGTACCAGTATACCCCTGATGGCAAAGTTAACATTGTTATGTGGAAGAGACAAAAAATCTTTAAAAATAAATTTATTTAATACTTTTTAACTAACTTAAAATATAGTAGTTGATACAGAGAATTTGGGAATGGAATTATGTTGAGGGATCGAAATATTTGGTTTAAATAGTGTAGGAAGCTAGGAGGTGGGTAAACATAAGGAACAACATTGTTCTTGGTGTTATGGTTAACTTATGGTAAACTGTAAACATTAGCATATAATATTAAAATCGAATTAGTGTGGCTTCTAAGGAAGTAAACAATATGATTTATAAAGTATACAGGTCTTATAACATAAAGTAAATAGTATCTATGACATAACACCTCCCCCATTAGAACAAAGATTGTGCGGTTTTGCTCGATTTTTGAGTGTAGTCAGCAGCTTCGTCTTCGTCTTTTGATATACAGGATATTGTAGCAGTGGTGTTTAGTGATAATATAGCAATCTCAACTTCGCATATGGGTCTGGTGTTGATGTTGTAGATGAGAAGATCCTTGCAGACTTTGGATTCCGTTGCAAAGTCTTTGCATTTGTCCAGTGAGCTCATGATGACGTATTGCTGTCTAGTGGTACTCATGGCAAGATATGGTTGTTCGGGAAGGATAATAGAATATAAGGAAGAGTCAGGATGTAGAATAGGGATAGAATATAAATGGTATAATGTAAATTTTTTGTTTTTTACTAAAGGGAATTCTAAGATATATATAATTTTATTCATATAAATATAGGAAGTAATAGAGGCAGATTCAAGTCATCATCATCATCATCATTACAGCCCTTCACAAGTCCACTGCTGAAATAGGCCTCCCCCAAGGAATGCCACAAAGCACGGTCCTGAGCCACCCGCATCCATCGACTTCCTGCATGTCTTACCAGGTCGTCACTCCATCTAGTGGGGGGACGCCCTACACTTCGTCCGCCGGTACGAAGCCGCCACTCGAGAACCTTTTTTCCCCATCGGTTGTCGGTTCTTCGAGCTATATGGCCGGCCCACACTTCAGCTACTAATCTGTTGGGCTATGTCGGTCACTCTGGTTCTACCGTATATCCTCATTTCTAAGTTTATCACGCAGTGAGACTCATAGCCCTCTCCATAGCTCGCTGAGCGACCTTGAGCTTCCTCATCCGGCCAGCAGTGAAGGACCACGTCTCAGTTCCGTAGGTCATCACTGGCAACACGCACTGGTTGTACAGCCTCGTTTTCAAGTTTTGAGGTATACCTGACGAGAAGATGTGCCGTAATTTCGAACGCTGCCCAGCCGAGTTGAATCCATCGATTGACCTCTCGGTCGAAGTTGGACTTACCTAGTCGGACCATTTGTCCCAGGTAAACATATTCGTCAACAACTTCGAGCTTAGTGCTCCCAACAACTACCGGCATAGGTGTGACATGGACATTAAACATGATCTTTGTTTTGTCCATGTTCATCTTAAGACCTATCCGTTGGGAGGCACTATTGAGGTCATTGAGCATAGTGCTTAGGTCCTCCAGCGATTCTGCCATAAGGACTATATCGTCGGCAAATCGAAGGTGAGTGATGTACTCGCCATTGATGTTAATGCCGTACCCTTTCCAGTCCAGAAGCTTGAAAACGTCTTCCAATGCAGCAGTGAAGAGTTTCGGGGATATAACGTCACCCTGTCTTACACCTCTCTGCAGTTGGATAGGTTTTGTACTCTGGTTCTGTACTGGGATAGCCATCGTAGCCCTACTGTACAAGCACTTCAACACTTCGATATACCGACAGTCAACTTGGCACCGCTGAAGGGACTGCAGCACCGCCCAAATTTCGACGGAATCAAAGGCTTCTATAGTCCACACGCCAGACATAGTGGCAAATTGTACTCGGACTTCTGTACAATTTGCCGAAGATGTATGTGGTCTATGGTGCTAAAGCCTTTTCGGAAACCGGCTTGTTCGGGAGCTGGAAGTCGTCGAGTCTGCATGCGAGACGATTCGTAATGACTCTCGAAAACAGCAGCGTAGACGCGGCTCAGAAGGAAATCGGTCTGTAGTTCTTCAAGAGAGTTGTCGCCTTTCTTGAAGAACAAGACCACCGCACTCTGCTCCACGCCTGGTGTAGTGCCACCATGTGACGGAATTAAAGAGCTTCAGAAGGACTTCAGTACCGGTTTTCCACCGCGAAGCTCCGCCGTAATTCCATCCTCGCCTGGGCCTTGCCGTTTTAAGGTGCTGGAGAGCCATTCTAATCTCGCTCAGACTGACATCCGGGATATCATCGGAATAGTGTCGGATAAGACTCGCTCTTGGATCGTTACTCACACTTGCGTGTGGCTCCAACGATGATGTGTACAGCTGCCCATAGAACCTCTCAATCTCACTCAAAATCTCAGGTGTCCCGGAAACGACGCTGCCACACTCGGTCTTCAGCTTCGACAGTTGGCTCTTTCTGGCAGACAGATCTCTGGCAAAGAATTTGGAGCCCTGGTTCCGCTCGATCGCTTCTTCAATACGAGCTGTATTGAAGTTGCGCAAGTCCCGCCGCATGCATTTGGAGATCTGTCTGTTCAGTTGCCTGTATGCTATCAAATCTACTGAAGATTGCAGCTTCATTTCCCGTCTAACAGCCATGAGATTAAGAGTGTGCAGATTCAAGTATTTTGTGTAAATTAGGTAATGCTATTGGGGCAACAAAGTTTTTATTGAGCCTAGCGGGATTAGAAGACCGTAATTCTTTGTATAGGCGAATAGTGGATATTATAGAAGGGCGAATTACATTTGATTTAATGAAAAGTATGCTTGTAATGACATCATCGATATCTCGTTCCAAAGAAACTATTGCTTCTAGAATTTCAATTGAAACGGTGGATATTTCTTCAAGAATAGTTGAATTAAATATAAGTTTGTTTGTTGAGGTAAAGTATGAATTTATTTTTCTAATATCTTCGTTAATAAGATATTCTTCATAAGAGATTTTATGTAATGTTTCATTAAAATTCGTGGTCGTTGAAGAAATAATTTGTAATTGTTGTTTTAAGATGTCATTAGTAAATATTTGCTGTTTCTCTAACTGTTCAATAGATTCGTTATAATGTTTGGCATCTTTTGCGTCTGGAACACCAATGAGCCATTTCAAAATTGAACCTAATCGGTCTAGTATTTCGCGTTTCGATCGCTTGTTGTCAGTGTAAGAATTAAGTTCATCGAGTCTAGAATCTATTCTGTCTATGTTTTATAAATGAAGTAGTAGTTATAACGTTAGGTAAATTTGAATGTGTGGTAATGAAAGATTGATAGTTATTTATAAGTCGTTTGATAGAGTTGCGAGCTAGGAATAAAGGTTCAAGATTACGATATACGATAAAGGAGAACGGCAGGCTTGAATGGGAATTTCGTTCAGCTAAAAAAATTTCGTGTTTTGGGATATTTATGGTTTTAATTGGCAGTTAGTAGGATAGACAAGCGCTATTTAAATTCTTAGATTTTTAAAACTTGGGACGTAAAAGTTATAACCAGTTTTATTTTTTAAGGTTATATACTAGTGCACCAGTGTAGATTGTTACATATATGCACATTGACATTGTCTTGGTGATAAAGTAAATGTTCTTGATTGCTTGTCGCTATCTTTGTAGTGTTTTACTTACCATTAAGTAGGTAGATTGAGATGAGGATGCAGTCACAAACCACAATCCAAAACAACAGCAAAGAACTGAAAACTGAACTGAACTGAAAGACAGATAATCTTTACCTGTCAATAAATAATTGCCATATGAACAAAAAAATATTGATGACGAACATCATTCCTATCATTAAATCGTAAATCATTATGATTTTATGCAACAATTATGCATTCTTAGGTATAATATATAAGTGTTTAATTATATATATTGTAATTTCTATTTCTAAATAAATAATTATCATTTCGATATTTGTGTTATTTTACATATGGCAACTTCTAAAAACGCTTATATTACGTTTATTTATTAAAATATTTTTATTGATATTATTAATTAATCCGGAGTTCTAAAAATAGAACACTAACATAAAAATAAATAGCTTAGTTGCCTTAATATGTGGTACAAATTCTATAACAAAACAACAAAAAAAGTATGCGGTACAAAATCTGCCGTTCTCCTTTCAAGGAATTTTCAGATACTAATAATTCACCATTGTTTTCGAAATAGAGTCCAGAATTAGAAGGAATAGGATTTATTTGGGTATCCCCATCAACAAAAGTTGTGGAGTACCTGAAAATTAAAATAAACCTAGTTAATTGTTTTGACTTCTTTTAAATTTAGTTATATAATAATTCTTAGAAAATAGATAAACTTTGTATAAAATGATTAAAAAAAAACAAATAGTAAAATTAAGGGTTTATTAGGGTGTGCCATTATTCAAGCCACCCAGAAATAGATTTAATGTTAAATATTTATGAATAATTACGATCTACTCTTAGAATAAAATGTTATGATTATTGAATTAAGTCATGCAATGGTCTTAAGCGATTCGCATGCACTATTTGGTTTTTTCCAGATTTTTGTATAATATAATTTTCATTAAAACCTATTCTAACAATAATTTGAGGCCCGTCCCATAGGCTATTTAAGTTATTTGGATTAGGGACTTTAAGCATAACTTTATCTCCTACGTTAAATTTGGCTATATTTTTAATATTGCTGTCGTATCGCTCTTTTGCCTTTTCTTTCATTGACTCTACATTTTGGCGGGCTATGTCCCGTGATACCTTGAGTCTTTCGTTTAAATCTCGTAGGTAGTCATGAGTTGTGTAGTCGTCGTTTGCTTTTAAAAATATAGAGAACGCGGTTTGTAACCAAAGAGTAATTCATGAGGTGCAAATTTTGTGGACTGATTAATTGATGTGTTATGGCACATAACGGCAAATGGCACAATTTGATCCCAATTAGATTGATTACGTTTGTGGTACGGATGTAATCGCGTAATATTGCGTGGAATCGTTCTAATGAACCGTTAGTTTGAGGATGATATGCGGTGCTAACTGTGTGGTTGGATCTTAGTAATTTCATCAATTGTTTGATCACGCTATTCAGAAATTCTGTACCTTGATCGGAATGGAAACGTCAACGGAAAAAAATCCAACCAGACAAATGTGAATTTCTTAGACGCTAAGTTGCTTATCTTGGCCATATCATTTCCAACGAAAGCGTTAAGCCGAACCCCGATAAAATACGAGCAGTTCAAGAATTCCCTATTCCTAAATCGTGTAAAGATATAAAAGCATTTCTAGGTCTTACAGGATAATAACGTCGGTTTATTACTAACTTCAGTAAACTCATTAAACCTTTAACTAGCCTTTTTAAAAAGGACACTGCTTTCATATGGGGCGAAACCCAACAACAATCCTTCAATGAATGTAAACATCTTCTTACTAACCCTCCAATCTTGCAATATCCTAACTTCACAAAGGAATTCATACTAACCACAGACGCTTCGATAAACGCCTTGGGTGCTGTGCTACCGCAAGGCGAAATAGGCAAGGACTTGCCTATAGCATATGCAGCTTAATTTCATCGTCTCAAATTAAATTACGCTGCAACAACCAGAACTTGCACCAATCCAGCTCAACAACATTCAACTCGACTCTCTTAACTCGGTTAGAGTACAAATAAAAACTCACACAAAATTGCTTGATGATAATAAATCTACATTCTTAGAAAAACATGTAACAAAATTTTCCATATTAAGTACGATTACTGGCATCATTATGCTAACATATTTTTGTTATAAATGTTATAAACGCTTACCATGGAATAACATACCTACAAATCCACATGCTAACTGTATACAAATTTTTAATAATTGCTTTGACCGTTCTCGTCGCCGACAACACATCGAGATTGCTATATTATCACTAAACACCACTGCTACAACATTCTGTATATCAAAAGACGAAGACGAAGCTGCTGACTACACTCAAAAATCGAGCAAAACCGCACAATCTTTGTTCTAATGGGGGAGGTGTTATGTCATAGATACTATTTACTTTATGTTATAAGACCTGCATTCTTTATATTGTTTATTTACTTAAAAGCTAAATTACTTTCTTAGAAGCCAAACTAATCTTATGTCATAGGATACTATTTACTTTATGTTATAAGACCTGTATACTTTATAAATCATATTGTTTACTTCCTTAAAAGCCACACTAATTCGATTGTAATATTATATGCTAATGTTTATAGTTTAACATAAGTTAACCATAACACCAAGAACAATGTTGTTCCCTTATGTTTACCCCCATCTCCTAGCTTCCTACACTATTTAAACCAAATCTTTCGATCCCTCAACATAATTCCATTCCCAAATTCTCTGTATCAACTACTATATTTTAAGTTAGTTTAAAAGTATTAAATAAAGGAGTCAATCGTTTTTGGGCCCACTAGAAATTTTCGCAACCCTTAATGGTATTATATACAAAAAAAAGATACCAATTTATTATTGTAAATAGCATAAATATTTTATGAAAATCTAAACGGAATTAAGAAATCTGAAAAAAAGAGTTGTTTTGATATTTCGTCGGCCTAATTTTTTAACCTTCTAAGTCCATTTTTTCATAGTTTACAGGACGAAGAAAAAACTGAATAATATCTTTATTAATCTAGCAATCAAAATTCTGAAAATCCCGTTGGTTTCAATAATTTTTCTTGATATTTTAAAAATATAATTAGTAGCATAACTTATGCACATTTAATTAAATTCAGGAAAACAATTATTTTGCAGTTTTTCGAGGTGAAGTTTCAATTTGCTTGAGGACTTAGCAGTTTTTGACTTAAATTTAGTATGGTGTATAGATTAATTAATTGTGAAGTGAAATGAATTCAATCAGTAATCAGGATATTTATTATTAAAAATAAACAATCAGTCTTCTTTAATAGGAAACAGGGTTATAATATCTAAGATAGACTCTTTTCATAAACAATCTGTAATAGTTTTAATACACATTATTATGTGTTGTTTTTGTGGTATTACGAGTTGTACTCCAAAGTATTTTATTATTATTAATGACAGCCATTTAATATTGTTTTACTATTATAGGTATCACAATCAATTATTATTAACAATAAAATAAAACAGAAACAAATCCCAAAAATCTTAAATTAACAATATTTAGAGATCAATCTGAAACTTTGGTAAAATGTAAAATTGTAATTAAACTTAAATTCTACTTATTAGTACTTCTTATTCTACTCATGAGGCAAGTCATCATAATATTTATAATAGTCAGAAGGAAGGATCTTTTTTATTTGCTGCAAGTCTTCAAATTTTCGTGCAGTAATTTTACGTCGGTTCTGGTGCAATTGAGATAGTTCAGTAATCTCGCAAGGATTACATTGCAGAGATCGCCTTTGTGGTAAACTTTGCCATTCATCCTTATAGCAAGTTTTACAAAGAATTGATCCATTGCTTTCGTAACGTAGTGCACCAATGTCAGTCACCTTAAGATCCCCTTTGGATCTTCCTGGGCGAATACTTTTATAAAACTGAATTTTGTCGAATTTTTTGAAGTAAGTGAGGTTTAAATATGTTACAGAATAGGGTACTGGGTATTTACGAGCATTCTTAGCAATAGATATGTATTCAGATGGCACATTTATGACTTTGTTCTTTAGGTGACGTTCTATAGTGGAATGTATTGAATCGGCCTCCATTTGGGTGTGACCCACTTCTAAAAATTTTTGTTCGATAGCTATATTCTTGTGCCTCATGACAATATTCAAAAGAGCGTTAGATAAAACACAATTTCCATTTTGGTAAGTGCAACCGTCACTGTAAATTATAATTGTTTTTTTCCATCTTCAGCATTAATTTCAGGACGTATTATTTTGTTTTCTAAAAAGTCAACCCAAATGGAGGCAAATTCTTCAGCATTAAGTCCACCTTCTACTTCATTCCATATGAAACAGAAACCATGTTTATTTTTTATAATTTAAAAAAAGCAAAGGTTGTGAACTTGCAGCTTCGTTTTATAGTATAGCGTACTGACATTCGATTTTGGTGCCGTTAGTACAGCCTGCAAGTCCACTGTGAAAACGTAATTTTTCTCTTCTTATCCGCATTTTTCTTCTCTTGCTTGTTTACTTCTCAATATGTTCTTTGTATTCTTCTTCTGTAACTGTTCCTACTTTATAACAGGCGCATTTTTCGCATTGATCTTTTTTCGGCTTAAATAGGGCCAAATTTTTGTCTTCAAATAAATTCGAAAACAAACTTATGGAGAGAGCTTTTATATTTCGCTCTTTGCACCAATCGTTAACGTAAAATTGGTAGAGGCTTCCTTTAGAATTCCATTCTGGCAATAAATATAACTTCTGTGACGTTGCTCGACAATAATGAGATTCCATTACGGGAAGAGACTCCAGAAACTGAATAAGAGATTGTTTCGGCTTCAAAGCAGATTCAGATAATTGTGTTGGACGTCTCAGTGTACTAGGAGGCCGCATTGAAAACTCCTGCTTCCAATTTTGAACCGTCCATCTTCCTAAATCCAAAGTGTTCAAAAACATCTTTCGACATACTTTGACACTTTGATCATTTACTTTTAAATGATAAACAAAGGTATTAGCCCTCTTGGTTGTCCCTTCGGTATTTCGATTTCGTGGCGGGATAATTGGAATGATTGTTACCCATTCGTTCACAAGGGTTTTTTTTCGCCCCAAGTAAGACTCCAAAATCGATTAAAAAAGTTATTCTTACATCTTCATCCACTGTTTCACATTTTAAAGTACTGTACTTCCCAATTTTACAGGAGCATCTAGATTTAATTGAACGTGCCTCTTTAGTTTTATTATAATTCCAACAGTCTTGTTTTTTCTCTCTCCCAAAATATGTTTTACCTGCTTGTCTTCTTTGTTTATTCTTTTCACTAACCCATTATTTTTTATCAACTTTAAAACGTTTCTTTCGTTTCTTACTCTTTTTAATTTTAGCAAACGAATCTGAGTCAGAATCAGAATAAGGCACTAGCTTTTTCTCTGTATCACTACCATCCGATATCGGTGGATTAGGTACAAAATGATTTGTGTTTTCAACATGAGGTATAATTTCTATAGGACTAATAGTTAATTCATGAGATATTATATTACCTAATATTTGAAAGGTATCCGAATCGGAACTGTTTATGTTATCTGAGATCAAAATATTTGTTGCTTATGATTCTATATCAATTTGTGATGGTACTATAATCAAATTCTCGTCTGTGGTGAAAGTATTGTGAATATCATAAACCGTTGACAAAATTTTATCGTCTAAAGGCACGTCATTGAATGTAGTATTGGGAAATGTAATGTTAGAACAAATTGTATGATTTATATTTTCTGTAATAAAAGTACTTGGTAGATCTAGATCAGTCAGTGTTGTTATATTGATATCGTCATTTATATCATAATAAGTTTTGTTAGCAACTAAATCTGATGGTTCTGGTATAAACTTTCTTGATTCTGAATATTGTAACTGAATATCTTCTAAAACGTGTATTACTTTATTTGAATCATAATCTGACTTCGGAGCTACATTTTCAGGTCTATCCTGTAAGTTACAAGCCTCAGAAACTAAAGCTACAACTTTTTTTCCCCGATACATTTTGAAAATGTCGAAAAAAATATTTATTTAATTTATTAAATTAAAGAATAAGAAGAATAAAATTATGACAAAATAAATGGAATTTAACATTTATACAGACCTAAAAACATTGTACATACATACTTTGTTTTATAATTTATTTAATGGATAACATCTTCGAAATTATCTTTAATTAAGCAATAAATTTACAAAAAATATTAAATTGATAAACTGCTAAATCCGTGTCCAAATAAGATAATATAGTGCGTAAACCTGCTAAGTCCCTAATGTTTAGGTCAGGAGTTAAATGTGATGAAAAAAATTTGATTTAGGTACTAAACGAAAAAAAAACTTACAGATAAAACAATATAAACTTACCTAGTTTATAATTAGTTGTTTACATCCCTAAATATTTGACTAAAACACGACAGAATTTAACGCATCGCAAACGGCACGTAGGTTTAAAACGTTGCCAGTGTAAAACTAAGGCCCCAATAGGATTTAGCAAGTTTGCGTTGTGGAGATTGGTTGGTGATCAGAAAGCAGTTTTTCGTGCATAGCATTTGTCACCCTTTTTAGGCTAATATCGTTATTATTCTTTAAATGTTACGGTAGATATTAGACTGATCTTTGTGACTGGCATAAAAAGTAAATTTTGTCAAAAATAGACTTAGCAGGTTAACGAATTAGGCCGACGATTTGTGTTTTTGTCATTGGTTCAGATAATGTAATATTAAAAAAAAATTGTGGTAGAGATGTGCCAACTCGGAAGAAACTCGACTCGAGTTAACTTGAGTTGAAATTCACGTAACTCGAATAGTACTCGAGTTACGCAACTCGAATTGACGGAACGATAACTTAACTCCATCCAAGATAATTATTATTACTTAACTTAATAGGTAGTTATATTTTATTGGTTTACGTATAGACAATTTTCTTAAAATAATATCACTAACTTTATGACGTAGCGTATAGTTAATAATATTAATAATTTAACTATCACGTATTATACTTAATCAGCTTGTTGATATTATATAATATATCAATAAATTGTTCGAATTAGTAAGTCGAGTTCATCACTAAATTGACACTGAATTGACCGTAAGATAAAGATGCGACTCGAGTAGAATTTTGTGACTCGAATCACTCGGGTTTTACCATGTCACTGTAGTTGTACTAGAGTTTTTGAGTTATGCGAATTAACTATTTACAGTCCCTGCATCGATTGAAGTTTATCACTCGAGTTGATAATAGCGATTACCTTAGTTAAAGCATTTATAAATAATAATAACAATAATACTGTTTGATAATTAAATTACTAGTTTAAGTTTTTTTTATTATAGTTTTTAATACAATATAAAGTGGAATTTCTATATTAATATACTTTTTAAATAGGTACCTTTATTAAATAAGTAATATGTGACAATATGAAATAAAATACAAATATTTATTATTTATTTATTTGTAGTATTTCCATGTTTTTTATTTACTACAGACACTTGTAGCATTTCAAAATCTATAAACTGCTTTTCGCATATCTTACAAATCGCTTCCATTTTTCAAAATAAGCCACACTCACGATTTTTGTTTTGTTGTTTCATTGTTATCATTCATACTTTAAACAAACAAGTATATTTAAATCACCTTTTATGTTATGCACTACTTACACGAAGTAAAAAAAAACAATGATAGCACAATCACGATATTATAAATCAAACTAAGTTCATATTTGACTACAACATGCCAGATGCAAGTTTCACGCCCGCGGCGCCTTATACTACGTGAATTAGTTGATTAGATGATAGAATTAATGAATCAGTGAACTGACATCTATCTAGCGCTCTCCGAATCCACACGGTGCGTCGAGTTGACTCGGTAACTCGAGTAAAATTTATTTTCACTCGAGTACCGAGTTACACAGATTCACTCGATTGAATCGAGTGAAAACAGAGTTCGAGTTGCATCACTACTTTAAGAATAGTCTGTGGTTAATTGTTATATACTTTAAAATAATTTTTAGTAGCAAACTAGCAAAATTAATTAACAGCTAAAAAGTTTATACGTGTTTGTTTACAAGACAATAAAATAAATATCGTCTCATCGATGCACAAGTGTTTAACATGTAAAGGCGCATGGTAAAATTGTCAATGACATTCGAAATTGAAAAATGAAAACTAATGAGTTTAGTTAATTAATATAAGAGTATGTATTACAGAACACAATTACTCTCTAAGGTATGTATGTAATACAAGAGTTTACTTTTACACCTAGAATTTTGGAAAATCTAAATAAGAACTATAATTTATGATGAATTACCTAAAAAAAAATGACAAACACAGGTCTTAGAACCTTATTAGTATGTTAAAAGTGACAAAGTATTAAAGTTTTATGTTATTAGTAAAATCTAAATTAAATAATAGATAGAATAAATACATAAATGAAGTTTTTCTGTATGATATAAGAAAATTATAATCTATGGGTCGAGGGATTTAAAGATTTCTCTATTTGATGTAGCTTCATCGGCTTTGTAGAGCGATTCATTTAACTTGCTGAATACATAAGGTATAAATATCTTATGTATTCAGCAAGTTGCTCCATAAACTTGACAATACCAAATGGCATCAAACATGGATCCTGAATTTATGCCAGCCATAGTAGATAGACAGTATAGATAGTACATATATTTAAGTGTAAATAAGTACTTATTACTTGTACTAGAAGCAAATATACAGTTTGCATAAGTATTGTAACTTAGTTAAGCCATTTTTACTTGTGTAATGGTTATATCCTTGTTGATCAGATGCTTCTATTATCCTTAGACTGATGTGTTGTTAACTCTGCAGAAGGAATATTATTTTGTCATCTCCTATCAGATAATTAATATAAAAATAATATCCTTTTCCCCTACATTAAACTAGTGAAAATAAGAAATCAAACAACTTTTACATAGTCAAGTATTGTTGATGTAAATCCATAACTACTATTTGTGTATTTGATCATATGGAGCTGATTAATGGTGTATATTTTATAATAATTTCTTATTTATTTAACATACAGGCAGAGACAACAAAATACTGACAGAAATATGGAAATGTAGTTTATTGACATTGAAGTATAGTATATCTTATATAGTCTTATACAATATTCATTAAATTTTTTCAGGTGGATCGCTTAGAATAAATGTGTATGTCTTGTAGGCTGAAATCTTGCGGAGCTGCTCGTAGGCAGAGAAAAGTATATGGATATTGAATAACAGTCTTATATCATATCTCAATATTGATAATATCCTTCTGATCCATTATTATCAAGTTATTTTGAAAATATCTTTTGAAATGATAATGACTGACAATAATACATACAATTAAATTATACATGATGTGTTTTTGTTATCCTTACACAACCAGTTTAAAACATCTTACTTCATATTTATCAGTGTAATAACATAGATAAACATGATATTACCTAGTCATTTTGCCTTAATGGTGTTTGGCATGATAACTAATCAGTTAATATATTTTAAAACAAAGTTTACATACTGCACCTTTACTAATCAACCAAAACATATTAAAACAAAGTCTTGACACCGCACCTGTCTGTCTGTCTGTTCCACTATTAGATTACACTATGGACTGCTTTGGAAATAATTACAACAATATATGCGGTGGCATTTTACTTTGTGTTTTATCCTTATACAAACAGTTCAAAACAGCTTTCTTACTATATAGCATTTAAAGGTAATATTATAAATAGACATATTATCCGTTATTCATCTTGGCTTTAATCATATTTATTTAATTACTGTAATGGTGTGTGTGATGTATATTCACTAATCAATTAATACCTGTAAAAATAGTCTCCACACCACGTTTGTTTGTCTGTGCACTGTTTTGCCGGAACTGCTAAAAGGATTTTCCATCTATCTTAAAATATCTATAATTGCTGAATGTACCTACAACTTTGTTTAATACTATTAATTATTAAGCTATTCTATTCTATATACACTATTCTAACTCATAATATCGGTGAAAACTACTAGAAAATCGCTTTTAGTTGGTTTTAAGGTTATTGCGATATTCATATTTTAATTTTTAATTTCTCAGAATTCCCGTGAGATGCGATAAAACTAATATTAATTTTGTAATCTATAGATTATAAGGAATAAATCAACATACATTTCATTGTGGTTCACTAAAATTCATGGTGGGCCCATTCTCCATACAAAAAGAAACTGTCTCCTTTATTTTTAAAGAGTTTTTGTCTCTTCCACATAACAATGTTAACTTTGCCATCAGGGGTATACTGGTACAAAATTACGAGTAACACGGAAAACGTAACGTTTTTCGAGATGAGCCATGTTTTGGATTAAAATACAATAACTAATTGACAGCATTGCTTTCGATATGGAACCAAGCTCATCTTCTTTAAACACGTAAATAATATATTTTAAAAGTCAGGAATACAATTTTTTTAATATTTAATGAAACGCTCATGATGCGTGCACTCTTGGATTTTCCAAACTATTTGAAAATGCTGTATTATCAAAATATTAATTTAATAAATACTCGTGTAAATGTTATTTCATGCTTTTGTTTTTAAGCAATATAAAATATTAGTTTGCAGATTTGTTTCAGATTTTACTTTCGACGATACGGTTTAATATTTATTATACAGAAATTCACAACCAGCATCAACGCAAAATTATTTTTGTAGATAAAATTATTAAAGAAATTCAATGGTAATAAAACGTTTCTGATTATTTAATGTATATTATCACCTTTTTCATAATTTAAAATTCCAGAAAATCGTCAATGGGTGGGTAGGCAAATAAATATTTTAATGCGATAAATGAGCTAGGAAATTCTATGGCTCACAGAATTACAAGAATTTGGCTGTATTTAGACTGCGTATTTATATTAAGTACACGCGACGCAAAATAAAGCTATTAAAATCTTATATGAATTCACAAAAGAGATTATTAAAGAAAGATAATATATTGGAATAACAAAATTTATGAAGTAGTTAGTTACTAACAATGCAATATACGGAAGGAGAGGTTGCCTATCAATATTGGATATGTGAATTCAAAATGAATAGAAAAACTGACCAAGTGCGTGTCGTGCCACGCACAATGTACAGGTAGTTGCCCGTCACAATACGTGGGCTTCCTTAGCATAATAAGTGAGTTCGCGGTATGACCGCTATATCGACTAAAAATGGGCCCAAATAGGAAGATCGTAACTGAAGGGCTTATTTTCAAATCAGCCTCGTAGGGAGTGGTATTCAAAAGATTAAAAACTTTTCGATTTTGATAATAACACCCTATCTATCCCGCAAATGAAAAAGCAAAGCTAATGGTAATAATGCATATAAGTCGTTTTCTTCATAAAATGTTCATTTTTAACAGTTTACAATAAACATTACAACGTTATTAATTCAGCTAGTTTTAGGTTAGTTTCTATGGAGTTGTAACGAAATGTATACTAATCCAAGTGTATTTTATAATTTGGCCGATTATTACTCGTTAACTTCTTAATTTTATTTTATATTATTTGGAAGAACAACAGCTATCATAATTAGGTTAGATAATACTAATAACTGCAGTAAGCCAATTAAAGGTCCCCACTAATAGACACAAAGGTAAATTTACAACAGTGATAAACGCGATTCAACACTCAACAGTATCCAATACTAACATATTTATGCCAAATGAGGGCTTAACTGGTATAACATGTATTATAAATATAAAAAAAATGTAATAACACAAATTTATATAAAATAGTAAATCGTTAGTTTAGTAACAAATGCATCAATATCTCACTTAGAGCTACCAAAATGCATTATAAGTATGCTTGGCTGACCTTCAGTGTTAAACAAATCGAAGTTAAACTCTTTGGCTAGCTTGTTAAAATTTTTGCTCGCTCGCCAAATAAATGTATTTTGTCTATAATTTGTAGATGCAAACGGGAGACTTAAAAGTGTGTTGTGTCTAAAAGGTTTGGCAGGACAGCTAAGATGTAATTGAGATAAAAGCTCAGGATATTCAATAGCACTACAAGCTATCTTTAACAGAAAAGTGAGATCAGCAATCTCACGGCGCTTAGCAAGAGGAAGAAGGTGATGTTTTTTACAATAACTAATATAATTATCACAGGTATAGCGATAGTATACGATAGTAGCGATATATAATAAGTAGAGAACAATATAGGATCTTTAGAGTTTTAGGCTTAGTGAAATCCTTAGAGCTACGCGTCAAAAATCCATGATTCTTATTTGAGGATAGATGTAGATATCTATGAGTCACAGCATCCACTTACCATCAGCTGGACTGTGTGCTCGTTTTTCATCCTTATTCTATAAAAGAAAATTATACCAGACGTAAAATACTTTGCGGACGAATATTCAATTTTCATTTTACGTATGAATTATTTTTTGGTTAACAAAATTATATTGTATTATTATATTATACTTGATTCAAAATTTTCTTAGAAAAAAACTGATCGAAGAAATGATAAATATATTCAGCGAGTCTGAACGTGCGCCGACAGTGGAAGATCTTAACAATATGAAATGATTGCTGTATTAAAGAGTCAATGCGGCTGTATCCCAGTGTTCCATTTATTTCAAGGTTTACAACTGAGGATATTACCCTAAGTAAGTTTCTTTAAAAAAAATTAAAACTCTCTCAAGAAAATGTCTTACATTTCAGATAATCTAACAATACTAATAACTAATCGATAATCTAATAACTACATTGGAATTATATAAATGCACATAACAATTTTCTATCATTAATGTGGATACAAAGTACCAACTGGTACTCAGTGTAATATCCACGTACATAACATTCATCACCGTAAGGATTACTATCCTGAGCCAGAGCGATTTATACCAGAAAGGTTTTTACCGGAATCCATAATAATACGCCATCCGTATGCATATATAGCTTTCGAAGATTTGGCTATAATGCTTCCTAAGTGAGCGTCAAATATCAACTTAGAATCATGAAGAACACCAAGATCTCCAACAATGGAATCTCTTTTAAGATTTTCACCTTTTAGTTTATAGTTGAAGACAATCGGTTTATATTTGTGACTATAGGACATAAAGTTACATTTAAAAGGGTTCATATCTAAGTAGTTTAGGCGGCAATAACTCTCTAGATTTGACAGATCTTCTTGTAAAGCCTCAGCATCATCAATCGATGTTATTTTCAAAAAAGAGCTTCATATCGTCGGCAAAACATAATAAGCGAACTTTCTTTAGGTAGTAGTTAATATCATTGATAAAAATAACAAATAATAACAGCCCCAGCAGTGGTCCCTGTGGCACCCCACTTGGAACAGTTACCCATCCTGATATTTAGTTGCTGACGACAACAGCTTTTGAGCGATTATTTATATAAGGCGTGAACTACCTAAGCAGATCGCCGTTTATACCGATCTTGGACAGTTTCAGTAATAGCAAATTATGTTGTATTCTGTCAAAGGCTTTACTATAATCGGTATAAATGACATCTACCTGGTGGCGATTGTCCATTGCTTCTGTCAAGAATGCATTAAAAAGCGCAAGGTTTGAAACAGTAGAGCGTCCTCTTAAAAACCCATGTTGAGTCGGATTGAATGAATGCTTTAGCGCCGCGTATAACTGATTTTATATAATTCGTTCAAACACTTTAGATACAATGCATAACTTGGAAATCGGTCGATAATTAGTAACTTCGGTCTTGGAACCCTTTTTACGGACAGGCGTAATCAATGCGCGCTTCCAGATAAAAGGAACAATAACTGTACTAAGAGACTTTTTAAACAAAATAGTTACAGGTACACAAATTGTATCCGCACAGTTAATAAGAAAATGAGCTGGAAGGTTATCAGGACCAGCAGATTTTGTTGGGTCCAACGTTTCAAGGAGTTTCTTGACCGTATATTCGTTTATATCGATTGAGGTGATATCAACACTCAACTGAGACGACACTGGAGAATCCTTATAATAATTTTTGGAGAGCTGAGTATTACATTCACCCGAATCCAAAAAATTTGAACGAAAGTAGTTTGGAAAAGAATTGCAGATAAGTTTGTCAGAGTTCATTACAGAACCTTCAAATTTGAGACAACTAGTTATTAAAACTGATTTTTATTTTTGTTTAACATACGACCAGAAGTGTTTAGGATTTGTACTAATCGAATTTTCCGCGGAGGTTATGTAAGATTGGTATTCTTACTTTTCTAATTTCCTTATACGCTCACGCAATAGCTTATAAGTTTCTTCGTCATGTTTACGGCCATAGATAAATTTATGTAAAAATTCATGTTTTTCTTTAATAGCTTCTTTAAGTGGCGCTGTTTACCATTTAGGATAAGTGTCAGCAACAATTAATTTTGAGGGGATATATTTATCTCTAAGTGATGTGAATGTGCAATAAAAATATTGCACAGATTCATCTAGCGATAACGGAGACGTAACTTCACCACATTGAATATTAGCAATCTCACCATTTATTGAAATCAAAATATATTAAAAGGGCACCATGGTTAAGATCAACACGAATAAGAGAATCTCTTCTAATATCTCACGAACGGTTACAGCGTCGCTAGAAAAAACAGGGTCGAAGATCCTGCTATAGGCATTTTTTATACCATTAAATTGTCTCAAATTTAGTAAACTTAATTCGTCTATTAATAAAGTTTCATTTCCCGAACGAATATTTGTACCTAAAAATGAACCGTCGGCGGCGTCAATGTCAGGCACCCAAGTAATATCGCTAAGATTAAAGTCACCAACTAATAAAAACCTATCGTCCGAGTGACTCATGACAATTTCGCTAACCGTGTGCAAATAATTTTGAAGTTGAGCAGCAAAACTGAGACCCCGATTTTCGTTACACAAGTATTAGACACAAATATGCAAGTTCATGTGTTTTTACGGGTGTTATGGTGAATAGACAACGTTAACCATAGGTCCTCAGCACTTGAATGAAAGGAAGGCTGCGGAATTATTTCTAGATCCTTACGCGTCGCAATCAAAACGCCACCACCGTATTTCTGACCAGTAACTGTGTAATTTCTATCACGCCGCCATACAACGTATCGGTTATCAAATAATTTTCTCTGGAGTCAAATGATCATTACGAAAACGCGCTGTCGATTGCCTCCAAATCCAACATCCTTCGCCTCTAGAGTTTTGCACGCGCGCGCTGCCGCTACAAATTGTTCTTTAACATAAGGATTTATGAAATTGATAATAATGGCCTTCTCTTTGGTATTAAACATTGTTACTCGGGATATGTAGTTGATTTGAGATTTTTGAAATTCATACCCAACTTTGCCCATAGACTCCGCGATTTCAAATAGGTTTTCATTGGACTTTAGGGGGATGCCCTTTACCTCAACATTACTAAGTCGTGACCATTGTTCCTTTGTCTCAATAACACTTTTAAGATTTGCTATCTCCTTGTTGGCCACAGCGAGAGAATTTTGAACTTTTTTTATCTGAGATACACCACGTTTTAAACTGAAGATTTGGTCTTGAAAAGATTTAAGTAAACTACTGTTGTACTCACAAGACTCCTTCAGATGGATTAATTCAAGTTTAATAGATTTGACGTCCTCGATAAGACTTGGAACTGAACTTGGAGAATAACATCTAAGGTCGCCAACTCCCCACCAGAATCGCCACAAGGAGTGACGTCGGAACTTGGACGGGAGGGGCTGAAGGAAACCATTTTGTACTGAAGGCATTTCCATTGAGCTCTTCGATCTGCTCCTAAGTTCCGAAAACATAATTACTGAACATTACATGATTACTGAATTCACTTACCAGATCACGTATCAGTTAAAGCTTTGCTGTAAATATAAATATGTATAACATAATGCAAAAGTGGTAATACTCAATTCAAAAATGAACATTATGTTAATAATAATAAAAAATACATAAATAAAATAACCCATTTAAAATCAAGCTTTTTATAAGCTCCAGCATTCAAATCCATCATAAAATCATCTCTATGGTAGCCTATTTTTGTCATTGAATATACAGTATATCAAATTTTGGATGTCTGCAAGTCTTCAAAATTTAATATAAGTTTTGGACCGATAAGACATACGAAGTGGCAAGTTTATAAAAGCCTTGTAAAAATGAATGGGCCGATTGATTAGGCTGGCCATATATAGCTCGAAGAACCGATAACAGATGAGGAAGACAGGGAAAATTGGCGACCCCCCCATTAGATGGAGTGACGACTTGGTAAGCGATGCAAAACGTCAATGGATCCGGGCCTTGCTTTGTGGCATTCCTTTGAGGAGGCCTATGTTTAGCAGTGGCCTTGTGATGGGCTGTAATGATGAAAAGTGAATTATTAAATACTTGGTAAGATAATCCTGTGACTTGTTTCTTGTCAGTTAAAACGTACCGTTCGTTATTTTTGAAACGTGAATATTTTAAGCACAAAATTTCAAAACATGGCTGGTTCAATCTTAATTATCAGCCCGTAGAGTTTTCTGCTTGACATCGACCTCTTCCGCAGCAGGAAAAACTCTTGATTGCCATTACGTTTGACAGGCGGATCAACGATATCAGTAGCAAACGTATCGTACGTATCGTACCTTTGACGCTAAAAAGAAAGTTAGGTTTTGTTGATCAATATTATCAAATCAAAGTTAAATACTACAATAACTAATATAATTAATAACTACAATAACTGTATTGAGATTTTTTTTCAAGGGTCACGACACGACGGCAATGGCACTTTGTTTTATGATAATGAGGATTGCTAACAAAACGAAAATACAGGTTTATATGTGGTAGAGCCATGTTGCATATTATGGTAGTAGCACGAATGGGTCGGCTTGACCGGGGAAGGACCACGCTCTTAGAGAATACCAGCGTAAAATATCAGCTAAGTGCTGCTGTGTTTCGTATGGTGATATATGTAGAGAACCGGAGACCCTATTTACTGGATACGAGGCATTCCATCTTAGTTCTCAGAGGTGGCGACGCACCTGCATTTTGATTCTTATTTGAGAATAGATGTAGATGTCTATGAGTCACAGCATCCACTTACCATCAGATGGACTGTGTGCTCGTTTGTCATCCCTATTCTATAAAAGAAAATTATGCCAGATGTAAAATACTTTGCGAACGAATATTCAATTTTCATTTTACGTATGAATTATTTTTTGGTTAACAAAATTATATTATACTTGATTCAAAATTTTCTTAGAAAAAAACTGATCGAAGAAATGATAAATATATTCAGCGAGTCTGAACGTGCGCCGACAGTGGAAGATCTTAACAATATGAAATGATTGCTGTATTAAAGAGTCACTGCGGCTATATCCCAGTGTTCCATTTATTTCAAGGTTTACAACTGAGGATATTACCCTAAGTAAGTTTCTTTAAAAAAAATTAAAACTCTCTCAAGAAAATGTCTTACATTTCAGATAATCTAACAATACTAATAACTAATCGATAATCTAATAACTACATTGGAATTATATAAATGCACATAACAATTTTCTATCTTTAAATGTGGATACAAAGTACCAACTGGTACTCAGTGTAATATTCACGTACATAACATTCATCACCGTAAGGATTACTATCCTGAGCCAGAGCGATTTATACCAGAAAGGTTTTTACCGGAATCCATAATTATACGCCATCCGTATGCATATATTCCTTTCAGCGCTAGGCCTCGAAATTGCATTGGTTAGTATGATTTACTAAAAACGTGTCATCCTGTTGCTACTATATTCTGCAAAAGTTTTGTTTAATATTTTTACCAATTAATAGGGTAGTTCTTTTTTCTACATTTGTCTTTTTTTTTTAGCTATAATTAGCAAAACATGCAATTATAGCTAAAAAGAAAAAGCTGTACCAATCTTTCTTATACAATTCTTATACAATATTTCTTTAATTATTACTTAATTAAATTTAAAAGTTACAGCCTATACACGTCCCACTGCTGCCTCCCTTCCGTTCTGAGAGGGTTCTTCTCACTTCTGAGAGGGTTTTAAGGCAAGAAAATATTCGGCGCACTGCCCCAATGCGTGTTGGCGGACTTCACATGTCTTCGAAATATGTATTATCTTTTTATTTCTCAGACATGCAAGTTCCCTCACAATGTTTTTCTTCACCGCCGAGCACGTGGTAAATCGGCACTTAAAATTGCAAATAACAATTTCATTGGTGCCGGCGGGGATTGAACTCGGATTGCTCGCATACTGTGAAATTTGCTGCGGGCGCTTAGCCCCTGAGCTACCACGGCTCTATCGCTTAATTATTTTTAAATATTTATAATTATCTTTATACCTGTATCTTCCCTTTGTGATTTACTGAAGAGAAAGAGAGAGAGAGAGAGAGACCGACAGAGAGAGTATCCTTCTTTCAAAGAGAGCAGCTTAAAGCATCTTAAATAATTGAGGTCGATTTGTATGACTATGCCGTAAATTTATTGCGAGCGAACTAATGAAGTCATTAATCATTTATTTTTTCCATTCATCCATCCATATAAAATTCCACTGCCGAACATAGGCCTCCCCCATAGATTGCCTCATGGGGGGGATTTTGCCATAGTTGACACGCTTGGCGAGCGGGTTGTCAGCCGCAGTTTTTTTATTAATTTGAGTTGTTATAAGGAAGATGCTGCTGCCCAACACCTGTTTTAATTTCCTCCTGTCGCCTCTTGCGACACCTACGGGACGATATAGGGTAGTGAATATTCTTACACCGCCACTACACGGTATACTACGGTATTTATATTTTAATGTGAAACAATATGCAACTGGATTTCTTTTTAATACAGGTCGAAAATTTGCAATGTTGAAGATGAAAATAGTGATGTCAGGACTAATCAGAAAATTTCGGTTTAAACCTGTAACTAAACCGGAAGACATAAGCTATAAAGCTAATATTGTTTTACGTACTTCCCAAAAGATATTACAAAATTTCACTTATTTGACAACTTATACCTGTTCAAAACATTTAGGTTGTGTAGTGAGCATGCATATATCCAAATGATATAACATTTTGATTTATTAACTTTAAGATTATTTGTTTGTAAATTTAAAAAAAAAACTCAAATTATATTTTCTATTACATATTGACAACACTCACTATACACCTCAGGTCATTGTGAATTTTTTCCACAATCTTAAAATACGGAATACAGAAGAAGGAATAACTCTCTAGTCTTCATAAGCGGTAGAGCCACGCGGCAGCTTTTGCTGTCGCATGGATGGGCCGGCTCAAACCGGGGTGGTACCACGACCTCACAGAATACCAGCGTGAAGTAGAGGTTTACTTCTGCATTTCGCCTGGTGATGCAGGTGGCCGGGCTAATCCCAATCAACATGGTAGTGGAATTAAACAGAAGACTACCCCAGGAGGGTACCAGCATCCCTGGAGAATCCTCGCTGAGCATCCACGCCCATGCTACCCTACTTTCTTTGAGCGTGGTGCTCAGGCTGCCCCGCGTATTCTGGGGGCGAATTCACTCAAGACGAAACCTGCTCGGGGCAAGCGGAGCAAAAGACAAAGGCAACCGCTGCTACGCTTTCCGTGGTTTCTGCAATATCAGGACTTCATTCAAACCTTAACGCCGTCCACCATCTGGAGACAGCAAAGCCGGCCTTGCTCTTTCTAACCGAGACACAGGTGTCCTCTGCGGCCGATATTTCGTATCTCTCCTGCCCGGGTACAAATTGGAACACTCCTTTGTGCCCCGGGCTGGGTTTGCGTGTTACGTCAGAGAGGACATCTGTTATCGACGCCTCGGCAGTCTTGAAGGTACGGACCTGTCCATCCTATGGCTGCGCGTAGACAGCGACGACCATCCTCGCGTCTACGGGTGCCTCTATAGGTCCCATAGCGGTAATGCCGACACAGACCGACTCATCGACCACGTCCAAATGGCTGCAGACTCCGTGCTACAACAGGTCCCTTCCGCAGAGATCGTGATGTGCTGGTGATTTTAACGTCCACCACGCTGAATGGCTTTTCCCGTTTAACCGATCATGCGGGTAGATCTGTTTATGACTTTGCCTTGGCATATGGTCTGACACAACTGGTTACTTCGCCTACGCGGATCCCAGATGTGAAGACCATGTACCTTCCCTGTTGGACCTTCTGCTGACCTCTCATCCGGAGTGATATCAGGTCTCCGTCGATGCCCTCTTGGCTCTTCGGACCATTGTCTGATCCGGAGCACGGTGCCACTCACGCTCCCATCGCAGTTGCGATCTGCAGCTCGCCGCCGTGTTTGGCATTATAGGTCAGCCGATTGGGATGGGATGCGGTCTTTTGCATCCTATCTTTGGGGCGGGTTTGCTTCTCGCCGGATGATCCCAACGTTGTTTGATTCTGTCACTGATGTGGTACTTCGGGAATGGAATTATTTATTCCATCATCTGTGGTGCCTATCGGAGGCAGAACTCAGCCATGGTTTAGTCGCTCCTGTAAAGGCATCACGCTATAAGCAGGAGTGTTACCGGGCCTGGGCTGACGCATCAACGTCCCGGGATGTAAACACTAGCGCTCTTAAAGTATAATTCCGCCTCCAGATCCTTCAAAGTGTCATTGCCAAGGCAAAGTCAGAGCACATCGGCAGAATTGGCGAGAAACGCTCGCCTTCCTACGGAACACGTGCATTCTGGTCTCTCGCCAAGGCTGTCCAAGGAACTTCTGTCAGTCATCTCTGCCATCTCTGCACAGGGTGGACGACTCACTGGCCCATGACGCAAAGGAAAAGCCGATCTGCTAGGCTCTCTTTTGCTTCCAACTCGACTCTTGATGACGGGGAACATACCGCCTACCCCCGCGGTGTGAGTGCTCCATGCGGGAAGTGCTGTTTACACAGCGCTCGGTGCGTAAAGCTTCTCTCCTGGACGTCAACAATTCAGTGGGCTGATGGAGTCCCACCTATTGTGCTGAAGACGTGTGCTCCGGAGTTGGCACCGGTTTTAACGCGTCTTTTCCGGTACTCCTACTCCTAGGCGTAGTCCCGAACTCATGGAAGGCAGCTTTGGTGCACCCGATCCTAAAAGGCGACCGCTCAGATCCGTCCAACTACAGGCCTATCACTATCACCCCTTGTTCTCCAATAATGGAATCCATTATAAACTGCCAGCTCATACGGTACCTTGAGGATCACCAGCTGATTAGTGACCGCCAATACGGTTTTCGTCGAGGGTCGATCAGCTGGTGATCTTCTAGTCTACCTGACTCATAGATGGGTGGAGGCAGTAGGTCAAGGGGAGGCATTGGCCGTTAGTTTGGACATGCGAAGGCTTTCGATCGGGTTTGGCACAGCGCTTCTTACGAAGCTCCTTCCTTTGGGCTTCCCGAGATGTGCAATTGGATCACTGGTTTTCTTGCAGATCGGAGCATCAAGGTCGTAGTAGACGGTGCATGCTCCGATTACAACCCATTAACGCTGGTGTTCCACAGGCTGCGTGCTATCACCAACGCTGTTTCTTCTGCATATCAATGTATGTTGCAAACTGGTAACATTCATTGCTATGCAGACGACAACACTGGTGATGCTTTATACACCAATATTTCTCGGGAAAACGTCACTGAGTACGGAACAAACTTGTGTCTGAAGTCGAGACTTTGTTGAACAAAGTCTCAGACTGGGGCGACTAAATCTAGTCCAGTTCAATCCCCAGAAGACACAAGTTTGCGCGTTTACCGCTAAAAGAACCCTTTATCGTATCTCCTCAGTTTCAAGGCACTCCCTTGTTGCCTCAGCCAGTATCGGAATCCTCGGTGTCGACATATCGAGTGATGTGCAGTTTCGTGGTCACTTGGAAGAGAAGGCCAAATTGGCCTCTAAAAACTTGGCGTGCTCAGCAGAGCGGGACAGTATTTCATGCCGGCACACCGCTTGCTTTACAAGGCGCAAGTTCGGCCCCATGGAATACTGTTCCATCTCTGGGCAGGGCTCCCCAGTGCCAGCTCCTTCCACTTGACCGCGTCCAGCTCAGAGCAACTCGAATCGTCGACGACCGAGTTCTGTCCGATCGGCTTGACTCACTGGCACTGCGTAGAGATGTCGCATCTCTTTGCGTATTTTATCGCATGTACCACGGGAGTGCTCTGAGGAATTGTTCGGACTAATTCCAGCCGCTCAATTTCACCATCGCACATCGCGTAAGAACTGAAGATACCATCCATACCATCTGGATGATTGGCGGTCCACCACTGTGCGATTTAGAAGAAGTTTTCTTCCTCGCACAACTTCCTTGTGGAATCGATTACCACCAGCGATTTTTCCGGACCGATACGACTTAGGGACCTTCAAGAAAAGAGCCTACTCCTTCTTAAAAGGCCGGCATCGCATCTGCAATTCCCCTGGTGTTGCAGTTGTTCATGGGCGGCGGTAATCACTTACCATACAGGTGAGCCGCATGCTCGTTTGCCCCCTCTCCTATAAAAAAAAAAAAGCCTGATACTATACGTAGTTAAATAAAAACCGACTTATTAAAATTCTTACCCTGATAAACAACTATTATATAACATCTCCTTTGAGGAGTATCCGTTGGTTGCATCAAAACAGAGCTTGATGCAGCAGTGCTGTCAGGGAGATATTTATGTATGTAAAGCATAAAAATAATGTTAAGCCCTTGTAAGAGGAGGGGTCAACTTCATATAATTTTGATCGAAGGACACTTTCAGGTAAGTTACTTTGATCAATTAATTATTGCCGCCTGTGTAGTAATTTTCAGTTATGATGTGGTCAGTATTGTGAATACATATTGACACGCCATTTTTACAATCTGATCAAAAATTTAGGTAATATCCAGTAAATTGTAACAGCTCCGCTTAATTCTCCAACTTTGTCCACGTTTGAGCACGAAATATTATATTTGCAGTTTTCGGAATGGATTCAATAACGCTTTGCAGTTCATCAAATTTTTCCGGTGCGACTATACTTCGTACGCTTGCATAGAAAAAGTTCAATTAATGTAAGCTTGGGACTATTTGTTGATAATTATCTGGTGTAGCATATTTAATATTGCTATATATAATACGACACCAATGTTAATTTATATATATATATATATATATATATATATATATATATATATATATATATATATAAATAACATTGGTGTCCGAATAAGTTTAGTTTTTTGGCTGCTGCGTGGCTATTTTCGATGTGCCTTTTCTATATTTGATAGTAAGGTTTTCTTCACCTCACTATTGATGTCATATCAATTCGTCTTTAAAAATTTTCATGTTGTTCCGCTAGTTAGGAGTTTGGTTTAAATATATTTTTATATTACCTTTCATATAATCCCTGTTACGAAGCAATTTCATCACTGTTTGTTCGGAATCGAAACATGCCTTTATTGGGTAATTTTTCCAAACACAACGATAAAAATATTTTATAACTACCACATAATAAAATTAAGGCCATAGAGTCACTGAACTATGGTTGTAGCACGAATAGGTTTACCAAGGTAGAATCACACTCTCACAGAATACCAATGTAAGTTTTTCGTATGGTAAGCGCAGAAAACCGGAGACCTTACTTACTAGTACTTACTAGTAAGGAGGTATTCTATCTTAGTTCCCAAGGGTAAAACAGCATCTACTAGATGATTTTTAATTGAAGATAGATGTAGGTTTCACTCGGCCATTGCATCCACTTAGGTAGACTGTGTGCTCACTTGTCCCCTTTTCCCCTTTATTCTATAAAAATCGCTTTTGAGAGATAAATCTTATTGTCATCATGAGTAATAGATTCATTGGGTCATTAAAACCATCTTCTAACGAATTAAGAAAAGTAGCCTAAGTATATGTAGTATCCGTCCAGTAGTTTTTGCGTAAGTCGTGAATCGATAGACAAAAAATTTAACAATCAAGTGTTTGGCTGTACTCACAAAGTCAGTAAAAATATTAGAATTACAGACAACTATTCTACTGATTTATCATAATACTATCAATCTGTCCCGGCTTCGCCTAGATATGATATATTAATGTGGCGCTATTTAGATTTAGGATAATCAAAGACCATTTGATTTTATCAATTTTTCATTTTTTACCAAAAAATTTTTAAGTTTTTAAGATAAAATATAGCACAGATTCCTCCTGGCATTGCTCTTCATCTGTTCGTAAAGTTTCATTACAATCGGTTTAGTTATTCCAAAGATAAGCCCGGACCGACAGACGCACAGACAGGCAAGAATTTTAAAAATTGTTATTTATGTCTGAATAGCATGTAAATAATCCCCTGAGCTTAAAATAGTCCAGTTATTAGACAGACACTTATTTATTTATATGTATAGATGTATATTTTTTATACAGACTCATTAAATACGTATATTATAATGAATCTGTTTGCGATCATTCTAGTATAATGTGAATTCATAAATTGTATTTACCGAATTTAATTATAATTATAAATGTTGGAGCAATAATAGAGAAATATCAATGCCGTGGGAAATTCATAAAAAAAATTCCATTTTGTTTTTACGACAAATACGAGAAGTATGTTTATTCAGCTCGATTTTTTATGTCTGTTCGACGACTTCTTAGAGACGGCTAAACCAATTTTAATTATTCTTTTTTCATTAAATAGGTAGGTAATACTTCGGGAATGGTCTCATATAATTTAAAAGCATACTCGTATATTTAACATTCAAAAAATAAATATTTATATTTTGTTTTACTTAACCTTTAATTATTTAGCATACGCCATTAAAACTTATCACATCAAATTAAGTTTTGGATTTTCAAGACATAAAATAAAATTAACTGCCCCTGTTAATTATTATTTCATATCAGGGGACCGAATATATGGGTATATTCGTAGGGATAGGATATTTGCTCTGCTTTTCGCTTTTCGATACACATGTATTTACTGTTTCTCCTTTGACGGATTCTAGTTCACACTGTAGTCATACAGTCTCCTCGTCATAAAGAATTTATACTTGCATGTCTGAGAAGCTTGGACCTATAAAGGAGAGGATTATGATGGAGTACCTCCAGTTTTTCTTTCATCCTGTACCGAGAGTGTTAGCTACGCAAATACGATGCTAAATTGATCCCTTTACTAAAAAAAACATGGGGACGAGAATCAATAAACTCTTTGAAGGCGGTTTGGACTGCCGCATCGGAGTTGAATTTTTTTCCTTGTAAGAAGTTGTCCAAATTCCGGTAAAAATGGTAATCTGTTGGAGCAAGGTCCGGGAAGGTAGCTCATCTAACTTGGTGGTTGTTTGTTGTGCAGTGTGGTCTTGCGTTGTCGTGAAGCAGCAGTGGCCTAGAGCGATTGACCAATTTCGGTTGTTTAGCAGCTAGTTCTTCCTTCATGGTTTGCAGTTGCTGACAATAGATATCTGCCGTAATCGTTTGGCCAGATTTTAGAAAACTGTAGTGAACGACACCGGCGCTTCCTATTATCGTACAGTATCCGCTTTTCATCACAAGTAATGATTCGATTTGAAATCCCTTCATTATTGTGTCGGTTCAGCAAAGTAACACAGCAGTAAACGCGTGTTTGCAAATTCGATTCACTCAATTCATGAGGTACCCATCGTTCAAGTTTTTTTACTTTCCAGATTTGCTTCAAGTGGATTACTACAGTTTTATCACTTACCCCGAAGCCTGCAGCTATCTCTGAAGTTCTTTGTGATGGATCCGCTTCCACAATAGCCTTTAATTCTTCATTTTCCACTTTGGTCTCCGGCCATCCACAGGGTTGGTTCTGAAGGTCGAAATTTCCAGAACGAAAACTTTGAAACCAAAAACGTACCTTGCTTTCTTTTGCGACACCAGCGCCGTACACATCATTAATCTTTCGAGCTGTTTCTGCAGCACTGGTGCCACGGTAGAACTCGTACTCGTAAATATACCGATATTTCATGTTTTCCATTTTGCGGTAATAAGTGACGCCAAAGAATAAAATAATGAGGAAAAAACAAACAAATGACTGTTTTCAAAATTCAAATGTACCAGCTAAATGAATTTATAAATTTGAATTTGGAATTCTTAAGCAAAAAGGAGATATTTCAGATCAAAGTGGTCAGTACGACAAAACGCTAATTTCATATGTAAGGACCTAATAGTTTTGTGGTACAGCGTTCTACATGTCCAATCTTGCATGTTTTATTGATTACGTTCTTAATGAAATGGAAGGTGCAGGTCAAGTTGACGTGATTTACACCAACTTCGAAAAATAATTCGACCGTGTAGATCACGTCACACTTATTCAGAAGCTACAGTCTCTCGGACTCTCGACTTACGGCTGGATTTATCTGGATGGATTTAGATGGATTAGATCTTATTTGACTAATCGCACTCAAGCTGTGGTTTTAGGCAGTTATAGATCAGATTTCGTCACGGTTTCCTCTGGCGTTCCTCAGGGCTCCCACCTTGGTCCTCTCTTTTGCAACGTCTATATTTAAGATATATGTCAATATATATTGTTAATTATGTCAATTATATGTGGTAAATGTCAGTGTATAAAATTTACGCGGAAATCTAATCCCATATATATATCGGAGCGTCTATAAAATACCGCTTGGATCGAGGTTGAATTGAGGGTATATCGAGAAACCCCTACTTATTGGTGCAGTATAAAGTTCACTGTAGGCGCCGTGCGCGGGAGATTCCGCTCAAGTCATTCTACGAGTGTGGTCATTCTACTAGTGCCAAGATAGTGTTGTGGTTCTGTTCATTTTAGTAATTCTTCTGGTACGAGCAAGGAGAATGATGTTGTTGAGAGGCTGCCCTGTGTTACACTGAGATAAGTAGTGTTGCTGTTGGTTTGCATACTTTGGTGTTATCATGTAATTACGTACCTCACGTCACGTCACGCATTTAACGGTGGTAGAGCCACGCAGCAGCTTTTGCTGTTGCACGTATGGGCCGGCTCGAGCCGGGTTAGTACCACGACCTCACAGAATACCGGCGTGAAGTGGAAGCTCTGCTTTCGCGTTTCGTCTGGTGAGTGCAGGTGACCGGGCCCAATTCTCCCCATCAACATGGTAGCGGAATTAAATTTTAGACTACCCCGGAGGTACCAGCACCCTGGAGTCCTCGCTGAGCATCCACGACCATGCTCTCACTCCTGAGCGTGGGTGCTCAGGCTGCCCCGCATGTTCTGGGGGGGCAAAATTCGCTCAAAACAATAACTGCTCTGGGCAAACTGAGCAACAAGACCAAGCGACCCCTGCCACGCTATTCGTGGTTTCTGCAACATCAGGGACTTCACTCGAACTAAAACGCCGTCCACTACCATCTCGAGACGGCGAAGCCGGCCTTGCTCTTTCTGACCGAGACGCAGGTGTCCTCTCCGGCCGATACTTCGTATCTCTCCTACCCGGGGTACAAATTGGAACACTCCTCTGTGCCTCGGGCTGGAGTTTGCGTATACGTCAGAGGACATCTGTTCTCGACGCCTCGGCAGTCTTGAAGGTTCGGACCTGTCCATCCTTTGGCTACGCGTAGATAGCGACGACCATCCGCGCGTCTACGGGTGCCTCTATAGGTCCCATAGCGGTAATGCCGAAACAGACCGAATCGCGCGCTTAGGGTCCCATCCGCAGAGATCGTTATCCTTGGCGATTTTAACGCCCACCACGCCGAATGGCTTGGTTCACGTTTAACCGATCATGCGGGAGATCTGTTTATGACTTTGCCTTGGCATATGGTCTGACACAGCTGGTTACTTCGCCTACGCAGATTCCAGATGTGAAGGATCATACACCTTCCCTGTTGGACCTTCTGCTGACCTCTCATCCGGACGGATATCAGGTTTCCGTCGATGCCCCTCTCGGCTCTTCGGACCATTGTCTGATCCGGAGTGTGGTGCCACTCACGCTCCCTTCGCGGTTGCGTTCTGCAGGTTGCCGCCGTGTTTGGCATTACAGGTCGGCAGATTGGGACGGAATGCGGTCTTTCTTTGCATCCTACCCATGGGGGCGGTTTTGCTTCTCGCCGGATGATCCCAGCGCTGTTGCTGACTCTGTCACTGATGTGGTGCTACAGGGAATGGAACTATTTATTCCATCATCTGTGGTACCCATCGGAGGCAGATCTCAGCCTTGGTTTGGTCGCTCCTGTAAGACTGCATTACGCAGTAAGCAGGAGTGCTATCAGGCCTGGGCTGAGGCTTCGGCGGCTCGGGATGTAAACACCAGCATGCTTAAAGAGTAACTTCGCCTCCAGGTCCTTCAAAGTGTTATTGCCAAGGCAAAGTCAGAGCACATAGGCAGAATTGACGAGAAACTAGTTCGCCTTCCTTCGGGAACCCGTGCATTCTGGTCTCTCGCCAAGGCTGTCCAAGGAATTTCTGTAAGCCATCACTACCATCTCTGCACAGGAGGACGACTCACTGGCCCACGCCGCAAAAGAAAAGCCGACCTTTTAGGCTCACTTTTGCGTCCAACTCGACTCTTGATGACGGGGAGAACACACCGCCAGCCATCCCGCGGTGTGAGTGCTCCATGCCGGATGTTCGGTTCTCACAGCGCTCGGTTCGCAAAGCACCTCCCTGGACATCCACAAGTCGAGTGGGCCTGACGGAATCCCCAATTGTGCTGAGGACGTGCTCCGAGTTGGCACCGGTTCTAACGCGTCTTTTCCGGTACTCCTACTCCTAGGCGTAGTCCCGAAATCATGGAAGACAGCTTTTGTCCAACCGATCCCTAAAACGGCGACCGCTCAGACCCGTCCAACTACAGGCCTATCGCCATCACCCCTTGTTCTCCAAAATAATGGAATCCATTATAAACTGCCAGCTCATATGCGGTTTGAGGATCACCAGCTGATTAGTGACCGCCAATACGGTTTTCGTCGGGGTCGATCAGCTGGTGATCTTCTGTCTACCTGACTCATAGATGGGTGGAGGCAGTAGAGTCCAAGGGGAGGCATTGGCCGTTAGTTTGACATTGCGAAGGCTTTCGATCGGGTTTACAAAGCGCTTTACGAAGCCCTCCTTTGGGCTTCCTGAGAAATTGTGCAATTGGATCACCAGCTTTGCAGATCGGAGCATCAAGGTCGTTGTAGACGTGCATGCTCCGACCATGCCTATTAACGCTGGTGTTCCACAAGGCTGCGTGTTATCACCAACGCTGTTTCTTCTGCATATCAATGATATGTTGCAAACCGGTAGCATTCATTGCTATGCGGATGATAGCACTGGTGATGCTCTATACGCCGGTCGAATATTTTCGGGAAAACGTCGCCGAGTACCGGAACAAACTTGTGTCTGAAGTCGAGTCTTTGCTGAACAAAGTCTTGGATTGGAGGCGACTAAATCTAGTCCAGTTTAAACCTCAGAAGACACAAGTTTGCGCGTTTACCGCTAAAAGAACCCTTTGTCGTATCTCCTCAGTTTCAAGGCACTCCTTGTTGCCTCAGCCAGTATCGGAATCCTCGGCGTCGACATATCGAGTGACGTGCAGTTTCGCGGTCACTTGGAAGAGAACAAATTGGCCTCTAAAAGCTTGGCGTGCTCAGCAGAGCGGGACAGTATTTCATGCCGGCACAACGCCTGCAACTTTACAAGGCGCAGGTCGGCCTCACATGGAATACTGTTCCCATCTCTGGGCTGGGGCCCCAGTGCCAGCTCCTTCCACTTGACCGCATCCAGCGCAGAGCGGCTCGAATCGTCGACGATCGAGTCCTTTCCGATCGGCTCGATTCATTGGCGCTGCGAAGAGATGTTGCATCTCTTTGCATTTTCTTTCGCATTTACCACGGGGAGTGCTCTGAGGAATTGTTCGGATTAATCCCAGCCGCCACATTTCACGAACGCACATCGCGGCAGAACTCCCGATACCATCCACACCATCTGGTAGATTGGCGGTCCTCCACTGTGCGATTTAGAAGATGTTTTCTTCCTCGCACAACTTCCTTGTGGAATAGTTTACCACCAGCGATTTTTCCGGACCGATACGACAGGGACCTTCAAGAAAGAGCCTACCTTTTAAAAGGCCGGCAACGCATCTGCAATTCCTCTGGTTCCCCTGGTGTTGCAGTTGTTCATGGGCGGCGGTAGTCACTTTCCATCAGGTGAGCCGCATGCTCGTTTGCCCCCGTTAAACCGTTAAACGTTACACTGGTGTGTGATTGTGGCAGGGACGTGTTACGGTATGGTCGAACAGTAATTACTCTATACTGAATGTATAGTACGTTACGTTGTCTTATTACTGATAATGATTAATTGCGTAAGCAAGAGAGCAAGTAGAACACACTTTTATTTTTAATAATTAACGCTAATGTATTTCCGAGATCAAAAGTGGGATCCTCTGCTGAATTTCCGAGATATATATATTTTTCATTCAATTTCAATGGTTTTGTAATTAAGAGGGCCTCGGTGTTGCGTGATCTAGGCATATATCTTGACTGCCGTATGACAATGAATGAGCATATTGATGCTATTTATAGTAAAGGTTTTCGTAATTTTGGATTTGTAGTTAGAACTTGTTTTCCTTTTTATAGAATAGAATAGAATATTTTTATTCAATATTGATTATTACATAGTACTTACTGAAAGTAATTTTTTTATTCACCACTGGTTCGGAAAATACCTCTGTCCTGGGAAGAACCAACAAGAAACCCAGCGGGATTTTTTTAAACATAATTCACTTTACAATAATTTTGTAAATTTTTTAAATGAATTTTAAAAGAACATCTTATATAGGGGTTATTTTCATTTATGTATTCCTGGATATTATAATAACCCTTTTTGTACAATAACATTAGTAATACATTTATGGGGCAATGTTTTCACAATTTTGTTGTTAAAACATTGCCCCATAAATGAATTGCTAATTCTGTGGAGTCTAGTAACTGGCATTACAAGCTTATGTTTGTTCCTAGTGTTTAAAGTATGTTTATTTATTCTTATCTAAGCTACTTATGTTATTAGGTACATAAATTACATTTTTATAACTATATTGCGAGGCCAAAATTAATATGCTTATTTTATCAAATTTTTCTCTGAGGCACTTTACAATTTAAGTTATAAATCGCCCGTACGGTTCTCTTTTTGCTTTATTTAGTGAAGTTAACGATATATTTTTTGTATAAATGTTTTATTTTATCCCAAATTACAGTTAAAAGGATACCAATAAAATTTCTTCTCTTGGCGTGTACTGAACTTTAGATAGAACTATAAAATGTACTAACGATTTAGACTTCTTACCAATATCTTCAAAAAGTTAAATTGAACAATAGCAGAAGTCAGTTATGATGAGCTTCAACAGCGAAATGGTACTTGATTTATCATGATTATGCTTGATCTTACAATCTATAAGGAAAGCAAAACGTGGCCGCTTTTGCTGTCACAGTGGTCACCGACCGCTCTTCCACCGCAGACTCCAAGCGGTACTTTGGTGTAGCATGGACCGAAATGCATTCGCTTCCCGGAGGTCTGCTTCTGGACCGCTTTTTCCGTTATACCGCCTCTGTGTGATCTGAGTTTTAAGGTTGGTTTGATTTCCTCTTATGAAATAAATTTTCCCAAAAAAAAACGAAATAATTTTGGCGTGCACTGCGTTGACTATAATAGATAGAACTAAAAGTTGCAGCCAAATGACTCAATATTTAGATGCCTAGCATAAAACGCTACAATTTTATATGGAGAAGCCAAGAGAGAGACTGTGCTCTTAAGGTGGGTACTGACCGGCGTTACGGGGCGTAATGTATTGCACAGCGAGCGTTCGTGCAGTCAGTACGGGGAAACAAGGTGCTCGAAACGAGCAACGAGCGGCTCGTTGCTCGCTGCGATTGCTCCACCCCGCTGTAGGTTTTTTGGCGAATCCTTTGAGTGTTACGTGCTTCAATCAGTACGTCGCATCGAATCGTCACTAGCGCAAATGGCACAGGCGTCGATTCTAGGTACTTTGGGCCTTTAGTTTATTAGTTGTGATTATTTTTTGTTATAAAGATGGAGTGGGACAAAGATAAAACTCTGTATTTTATCATAGCTCCCAATACAACTTCATTATCCGATATCTTGACTACGAGTGGCAACGAATCCGGAGCACGGGCGAGCAAAGAGTTCGAAACGAGCGTGTTACGCGGATTTTAGCACACGGCGTAACGTATCATGCTCGCTTCGTATGGTACATTACGCCCCGTAATACCGGTCACGGTAACCTTAACACGCATTCCTATTATAATAAACAATCTACCGTTTAATTTTGAACTATTACAACTCTTATCAAAATGGATTAATGGGATAAGATTTGTTAATTTTCAATAACAATTACCAAATCCTAGGAAAGTCAAACGTTGAAAGTAAAAGGATAGCTTGATCACATGTTTCTAGGACCCTAAATCTGCACGGTTTTTCTGAACGAAATTATTTAAAAATCAAATCATTTTATGTAGTCTCTAAAAGTGAACAGCAAAACGCTGGTAAAAGCTAGTATATATTAAAGAAGATATAAACAAGAAATATTTATTATTGTCATGTTATATTCTCATGTTATGTGTATACCATAGTTGGCTGAGCGACCTTAAGCTTCCTCATACGGCCATTAGCGAAAGACCATGACTTAGATCCATTTGTCACTAATAGCAACACGCACTGCTTGTTCATTGCTGTTTTCGAGTTTTGAGGATTACGTGATGAAAACATGTTTCGTAATCTGCCCAGCCGAGTTGGATCCATTGATCAACCTCTCGGTCGAAGTTGGACTTACCAAGTCGGAGAATTTGTCCTAACTAAACATACTCGTTACCAACTTCGATTGTAGCGATCCCAACAACAACCAGCGCTGTTTTTTTAAAGAAAAACATCCGCAACACCTGGTGACATAGACGTTACATATAACCTAAGTCTTGTCCATGTTCATTTTAATACCTATCCATCTTGAGAGGCAGCCTCGTATCGGTAAGCAAAGTGTAGGGTTACCCCCCCTAGATGCAGTGACGACCTGGTAAGAGATGTAGGCTCAGGACCGTGTTTTATAGCATTTCTTAGGGGAGGCTTAGGTTCAGCAGTAGCTTGTGAATAGCTGTAATGATGATAATGATGATGATTATATCTCTGTTTACCCTTTTGGTTATTCTTCACATCTACACTCTTACACACGTATATTATAATTACATACGTTGTCTAAGCGCAAATAGCTAAGTCTGCACTTTACTTACTTTTTGTCCCCTTAGCTTCGACAAATGAGGAGTATCTTCTTCCTTCCATAACAGGAGATCATTAACAAGGACAACTTAGTCTCTGGTTCTTTTCTTTTGTTGGTCAAACCTAGGTCAAAGTCTGAGAGGATAATTAATCCTTATATACTTACATATGTAACTTTACATAAAGAGCAGATAACAATTGTTCAAATAAGCTTCATAATATCAAACTAAGCCTTATGCATGGGAGTTGCAAGCGATTAAGGTAAAGTATGAACAAGATATTTCAATGTCGGTCCTTATAGAAAAAATCTTTAAAGTTAAAATTTTTTCAAGGTTTTGGGGATTATGCAATGGATTTTGTAATTTTATTACATATACCTACAATTTTTTGCTTACACAATATAAAGACAAACATATAAGATAGCCCTCCCACATAGCTTGCGCCTCATATGTTCAGCGGTAGATTTTCGATAGGCTCTAATGGACGGAAATGTTTGTTTACACAATCTTACTACAATTGTTTCAATTTTAATTTTCATCTTTACATGAATAGTCCTGAACGAAATAATATTAAATTAATATTTAGACTGACCAAATTTAATATTGACCAAATCAGGTCTAGAAAATTGTGACAAGATAAAAATAGAAATCTGAGGTCTAAAGTGAGGAACAGGGGAGATCGTGAGTTTCAAATGGCAGTTATTATGTCCGAATCTATCTTTAAAAAATGTTACAATTAGGGAATTGCAATGTCTATTTCAAATAAAAACTAAAAAAGAAACTGGCCAAGGTCGTGTCGGTCCACGCACAATGTAGAAGTAGGGTTCCGTAGTTTCCCGTCACAATACGTGGGCTTTCTTGATAATGAGCATAATAAGTGAGTTCTTGGTTTGATCGCTAAAACGACTAAAAATGGGCCCAAATAGGAAGATCGTAACTGAACTTTTCCACGTGGCTCGACAGCCACGCTGCAGCTATATTATGTAGCACGAATGGGTCGGCTCGACCGGGGTAGGACCACGCTCTCACAGAATACCAGCGTAAAATAGCAGCTTAATGCTGCTGTGTTTCGTATGGTGAGTGTAGAGAACCGGAGACCGTTTTAACTGGAAACGAGGTATTCCATCTTAGTCCTCATGGGTGACAACGCATCTTAATTCTTAATTGAGGATAAATGTAGATGTCTATGGGCCACATCATCCACTTATCATTAGGTGGACTGTGTGCTCGTTTGTCAATCGTATTCTATAAAAAAAGGACTTATTTTCAAATCAGACTCATAGGGAGTGGTATTCAAAAAAGATTAAAAAATCTTTTCGATTTTGAAAATAATACAATTTACATCAAATCTTACACATGACAAAGTCCAGATGAAGTTGACTATATATCTATATATTCCCAGCAGTGCAACCCTAAGATATACATACATGACCGTAATGAACCTTCACGTAAACCACCGTTGCCCAAAATTATCCTGAGGTCGCCCGCGTAAACGAAGATTGTGACGAATGAAACTGTACGAGGCTATATTATGATTGTATGAATACTTTGAATGAGGCCTAAAATAACTACCAACTAAAAATAAGTGAAAGTAGTAAGTAAGAAATATCTTCACTGCCTATTTCGCAAATGAAAAAGTAAAGCTATAGTAGTAATGCATAAAAGTCGTTTTCTTCATAGATTTTTTATTTTTAACAGTTTACAATAATATTACAAAGTTATAATGCAGCTAATTTTATGTGATTTTCTATGGAGTTGTCACCAAATTTTTACTAATTAATCCAAGTGCATTTTATAAGTTGGTCGACTATTACTCGTTAACTTCTTAATTCTTCTTAGCTGTGATAGTTTTCCTTTACCTTCATTATATATACTACTATTGTGTATACTTTTCACATTAATTCCAAAAACAGCGGTTGAGTTAGTAGAGGGGGAGGGGCACACACATGACTCTAATGAAAAATCCCACTTTAAAGCTAAATATATCGCAAACGGACCCCTGAATCTAAAATATGTTGTTCCACACCCTCAGTGTTTTTGAAAGATTTATCCAACGATACCGCACATGATGGAATAGAGGGGTAAGAAAAAAATCATCCTGCATTTACTTGTATGGGAAGTACCCAAAATAAAAATGTTTTTTAAGTTTGTATTTCACAGTTTCCTAGGCGTCATTAATATCTATATCTATGCCTAATTACAGATTTGTAGCACCTAGGGTCTCCGAGCAAAACCGCGGACGGACAGACGGACGGACGGACATGGCGAAACTATAAGGTTGTCCTTGTTGTGTAACTACGGAACCCTAAAAACGGACTTCAGAAGTGAACCTTGAAGTCTGTCCTTCAATCGTCTTAAGCTGAGACTTACATCTTCAAAAGCGACTGGTATTGCTGGGTGCTCCTGACTCTCTCGCCGATTTATTGTTCGCTAAACCATGTGCATACCGTATGAGACCACTACTGACCTCTCCTATGCAGTGATTAAGAGACTGTAGTTGTGCTCTACCGCTGTGAGTGTGATTTACATCTTTTGTGAAATAGGTTTTTATTTCTTTTTAACTTATTTATTTAAATTCTTATATTTTTTTTTAAATTAGACAGGAATAACCTAAAAGGTTTAAAACGGTTATGCAATCGCCAATACACTCTTAAAGTTTGATTACAGCAAACCCTCCCTAAATTTTGTAGAAGTCTTAGTTAATAAGGAATAAGACCACTATCATTACCAGTTTTGAAAAAATCATAAGATGAACAAATTACCAAAAATTTCATTTTTTAGTGGTACTAGAGGAAACAGAGAGAAACAGGCTGAAAATAAATAATAGTAATAATTTTCTGTGCTTATCAATGTCGTGTAAGATAAGGAATAGCAAAAGTGACCTTGATTTTCATTTAAAACATTCCAGTAAAATTTTGTTTAATGTTTATAGAATTGCTACCCAATCATATCGTTGTAAGATCACGGAGCAAAGCTTTCTTCCCTGTCCGCCATATCTACAATTTTATAAACTATAAAATTGCTATAAAAATATTGAAAACATTGACATATTTTATATTTCGATGTTATAAAATTAATAACATTTTTTATATAAGTATTAGCGATCCCGACAACAGCACCATTTACCGGTTCCAACTATAGCTAAGAATCATCCAGGTTACCCTATAAGTAAGTACCTAAAAAATCATCAAAATCGGTCAAGCCGTTTAGGGGGAGAGGAATTACGAACACACACACGACAGAATTTTATATATAGAGATAATCGTTGGTTCATCTGTTAGTGACCGCTTAACTTCTGAACAACTTGACCAATTGATTTCATGCTATTAATACAATACAATAATAAACAACCAAACGAGCATACGGCTCACCTGATGGTAAGTGACTATCGCCGCCCATGAAAAACTGCAATGAAACGCCCATGAAAAACACCAAGGGAATTGCAGGTGCGTTGCCGGCCTTTTAAAAAGGAGTAAGGTCTTTTCTTGAAGGTCCCTAAGTCGTATCGGTCCGGAAAATCGCCGGTGGTAAATTATTCCACAGAGAAGTCGTACGCGGAAGAAAACTACTAGTGAAACGTACAGTGGTGGACCGCCAAGCATCCAGATGGTGTGGATGGTATCGGGAGTTTTGCCGCGATGTGCGTTCGTGAAATTTGGCGGCTGGGATTAATCCGAACAATTCCTCAGAGCACTCCCCGTGGTAAATACGAAAGAAAATGAAAAGGGATGCAACTTTTCTTCGCAGCACCAGTGAATCGAGCCGATCGGAAAGGACTCGGTCGTCGACGATTCGAGCCGCTCTATGCTGGATGCGATCGAGTGGAAGGAGCTGGCACTGGGGAGAGATGGATGGCTGACAGAAGTTCCCTTGGACAGCCTTGGCGAGAGACCAGAATGCATGGGTTCCAGAAGGAAGGCGAACTAGTTTCTCGCCAATTCTGCCTATATGCTCTGACTTTGCCTTGGCAATGACTCTTTGGAAGGACCTGGAGGCGGAATTATACTTTTTTTTTAAGGGCACTGCTATTTAAATCCCGGGACATTGATGCGTCAGCCCAGGCCCGGTAGCACTCTTGCTTGTAGCGTGATGCTATTTTACAGGAGCGACTAAACCATGGCTGAGATCTGCCTCCGATGGGCACCACAGTGAAAGGAATAAAAAGTTCCATACCCTGAAGTACCACATCACCAACAGAATTAGTAACAACGTTGGGATCGTCCGGCGAGAAGAAAACCCGCCCCCAAGGGTAGGATGCAAAGAAAGACCGCATCCCATCCCAATCGGCTGACCTATAGTGGGGCGTCGACGGAGACTTGATATCTGTCCAGATGAGAGGTCAGCAGAATATCCAACAGAGAATGTGCATGATTCTCCACATCTGAAATCCGCGTAGGCGTAGTAACCAGTTGTTTGACAATGGTTGAAAACAATATCTATATATATATATATGTAGGCGAAAGAGGATCATCCCAGATGCACTCATGATGGATGGCGCAAATATGCGTGCGTTACAACATAAAATACAAGTAAATATAATGAACAGATCGTTTAGCAATTCGTCGCAAATATATGGTACGCTTTTCCGATGACGTTAATTTTAAAAATCCTATATAACAACAACGGTTGCCACGTGACCACAGATAGGACGCTTTGCTAGAGTAAAACCTTACTCTCGATTCAGCCAGTATTTTATAGTCGTGCCTACACGGCGAATCCTGACATACGACCGTCCTCGGGCGTGTATCTTCATGAATTCCTGTACCAAACACTATTAATCACCACTTCTTCCGCTCGTCCATCCTGACATCAATAGGTTTACTGTCCCTATATTTTGACATTCACACACACATACGCAAGGCAATTACGTTGGACCACATGCAAACTAACACTAGCTAAGGCATCCTTTTGACCAGCCATCATCTCATATGACAACATGGAGTGGACAACTGGCTCTTTCCACTAAGCACACACAGACACACAGCTTTTTATACAGCTTGCACGGCACTATTAGCATCGATAGAAGATATACGCTTTAACAACACATACCCTCTTGTAAATATACTAACATCCTCGATCATACACAATAATCGAAAGCGTGCGTCCCCTTCGACCACGCATGGACCGGACGGCACCTTTCTCTCAAGCCACCACATACAGCTGTAAACTAGTATGTCCCTACAACCAACCGCTCGGGTCTGGCCCGGACGATACTGTTATCTGTACTCTGTTCAATCAACTTGACTGGACCGGGCGGGTGCGTCCTTTCGACCAGTGTAACTCCACAATTCATAAGCCTGGAACGGACGAATGTGTCCTTTCAACCAGCCGCGCGCGGCATGGCCCGGTACGACATTGTCCCTTCGACCAGCTTCACCCAAATCTAACCCTCAACATCAAACATTCATAAGCCTGGACCGGACGAATGTGTCCTTTCAACCAGCCGCGCGCGGCATGGTCCGGTACGACATTGTCCTTTCGAGCAGCTTCACACAAATCCTACCCTCAACAACAAACATTCATAAGCTTGGACCAGACGAATGTGTCCTTTCAGCCGGCCGCACGCAGCATGGCCCGGTACGACATTCGCCTTTCGACCAGCTTCATACAAAGCCAACCCTCAACATCAAACACTAATTCTGTCGACCACACAATATTCAGAGCAATACTGCTACACTCATGAACACATTAGAACACAAAAAGGCCACTCATTCTCTCAATTCATAGTATGTTAAAGTTAAACATTTCCCCGGTACATCGCTAAACATTTCGAACTTTAACATATACCCCATGTAAATCATATTTCCTATGAACATAAAACTGAGATAACAAATCCAGTAATAACTTCATCAGGCACGATTGTTTTCGGAATTTACTCGATGAAGGATCATAAGTGAAGACCAGTTTCAGACGCAGTTTCTTTAACTCGGGTTTCTTTCCTAAGGGATATGCCATTTCAGAAAACTTAAGCTCGGTAAGACAATTAGCTGCATGATCTTTTAAACCGATTGTGAATGCTATTAACAAATCAAATTATTTTCTATCCAAGCGTTTATTTTGTGCAATAATTTTTAATACATTACACCATCCCTCTATATCCGAGGTTGGATGGTCTGGATTAAAATGCAAAAGTTGCGTAGGATTTTTTACTGTCCATTGACATATGCGGCATTACCAATTCTCGTGATAAAACCCCTCCTTTCGTCCATATATTTACCTACGCATACATGCTCGACGGTTAAGGGTACTGAACAAAACATACTTTGTATGATAATAATTACGGAGTAATAACACTTTTGGTCACTCTGCCCGCCAAGTTTTCCCGAAAAGGTCATGATGTATAGTGTATCAAGACACAGAGAAATCATTTAAGTTATCTATTTGATTACACACAGTGATCACAAATGACGCAATGACTAGCAACAAACTGTTACTAAATCTTCATCACTTCTTGTGATACGATCTACTGTAGAGAGAACGACTATCAGCTCGTTCCAAGTCGACCAACAGTAGTTTCGACGAGACAAAGGCCTTCCACCACACCATCAGATGTTCATCGCTCCTGAATGACTCACAAGTAAATCGTAGTTACAACTACTCACCAATTCGTGCAATGCGACTAAATAGTAATAACAAGTGACTAAGAGTATGAACGCTTGAAAATACCTCCGGCAACTTCTTCCAAACTTAATTCTACTTCAACTAGATCAATTCAAAGGAAACTTTATATCACAAAATAAAATGTCCAAGAGCCATAACCTTTTAATCGTTCGTTACGAAACAAATGTATACTACCTACTCTTCATTTTATTTTTACGAGCACTCATCTCTATGTTCAGTCATCCCCGTTACATCTTAATAACGACTAAACTAGACCTCTACCAAAACCACACGCGCACCGCACCCACTCTTTGAGCTACGGCTACGGTATGGCTGTTGATATAGTCATAACACAAAATAAAATGAAGTAAGCAACTCTACAATTTAACAGGGTCATTAAACACCCAAATAGACGCAGGTCAGTCAAATGAAATAAGTTTGGCTTTCAGGCATTTCTCTCAACCAATTAAAAAGTTAACCACTTGTTGCTACAACATATTTTTTTCAAAGCATTATTTAAGACAAATTTACTTCCCTCACGCATCAAATACCGGTCCGCAGCAGCGTTAAATAATCTACCCGCGGCGTCCCACACCGACAGCATACTTCCATTCAAGAACGATCGGCAGATTATATGTAAGTGAAAGAGGAACTTTATTCCAACTTCTAATGTAGGCGAAAGAGGATCATCCCAGATGCACTCGTGATGGATGGCGGAATTATGCTTGCGTTACAACATAAAATACAAGAAAATATAATGAACAGATCGTTTAGCAATTCGCCGCAAATATGTGGTACGCTTTTCCGATGAAGTTAATTTTAAAAATCCTATATAGCAACAACGTTTGCCACGTTACCACAGATACGACGCTTCGCTAGAGTAAAACCTTACTCTCGATTCAGCCAGTATTTCAGTGCCATATATATATATATATATATATATATATATATATATATATATATATATATATATATATATATATATATATATATATATATATATATATAATGTGTGTGTGTAGGCGAAAGAGGACATCCCAGATGCATTCATGATGGATGGCGCAAATATGCGTGCGTTATAACATAAAGTACAAGAAAATATAATAAACAGATCGTTAGCAATTCGTCGCAAATATATGGTACTGTTATACGGGACCTCGTAAACTAGATTAAAAAAAAATACACTTTTATTACACAACGGAAATAGTATTATTTAGAAATGGAATTGGTTACAAATTTTAATTGGCCTGGAGTCAAAACTGGCAGACATGCGATGATAGAGAGGTGTTCGGGATTCAGCGGTCGGGCAGAGACTCGCTCGTTCCCGGGAGCGGGAAGCAGAGCTGCCTTTAAATGATGACAAGATTATTTAGAGGAAATCTATGTAATCAGTTAGTATCCAAGATTAAGAGTTTTCCCTAGCATTGGGAAACCGTAACAGCCCCCCAATTTAGAGTAAACTACACCCTTAAAAGTCAAGTTTATAGTAAATGAAATATAAATCAGCCGATTCGAAGAGAAGGTCCCGTGTTAGTGTTTGAGGGGTAATGTCATCTAATTTAATGTCCTTATTTTCAGGAGTTTTATTTTCTCTAGATCTCATTATTTTCCTGTGTATGCCAGTTTCATACATCTTATAAATAATAAAGCACATAATAAAAATTATAATTACAATTGTGATACCTGAATAATATTTTTGATATAATATGTGGTTTTTCAATTATACTGTTAAGGCTTTTCAGGATTTCAGGATCATCATATGCTAAGGAATCGAAGTTAACATTCTTAAGATTAACTACAGGTAAGTTTGATACGATGTTATTATACGCTACAATATTACAACAGGAATCATTTAAAATATCAAAATTAGCTACAATAGTTTTCAGTAGAATTTCACGATTTTCTTGCGGTGTTAAACGAGTGTCTTTACAGCAGGCGACACATTCAGGAGGTAAGTACAATATACCATTTCCACTAAATTCTATTTCAGTAACTTGGGAGTTATTACATTCAATACTTATTTTAGTTTTTTCAGACATTACAAATAACCATCTATTATAGCGTTAGTGGCTGCCAGATGCTAACGTGACCATGAATAAATTTGGTTTCACAAATCGAAGGGATTGAGGTAAGTACTTTTGTAATAATTTTGGTTTCACAGGAGGGCGTCGCGGAAGAGGAATACAGTATTGGTGTTTGACAAAGGTAATTATCATTTTTTATTACTCTACAATAATCTAGGTTATCTAACTTACAATACATTGATCTATCTTTGCTTATACCAATATATTTGGAGGATGGAATGATGGTCGAATATGACTCAGGATTGTTTTTATCTTGAGGGACCAGTGAAGGTAAGTTATGATATATGTTTAAGTGTATAGAGTTAATGAGAGGGATTTTACTGCAAACACTACATTTTCTTTATTGAAGTAACTAGATATTTCTGATACATTTAAAATAGTGTGCATGTTATCGAGATTGAAAGGAACTGGGAGTTGTTTAGACTCGGGTAAGAATCTGTAGTTTTCGACCAATTCGATGTAAAGTTCTTTAGGTGTTAGGATAGTAGGATACAGGATATTAGATTTGCTAAAGTTGATAGCATTAATTATGTCCTAAATTTTGAAGGACAAGGCTAGGAGACTATTTTCTATCATGGAAGTTAATTCCAGCATGCGAGATCTAATACCTAGTTCTCTTGAAATGTAAGTCAGATTTAGGATGTCTTAGGACAGTCCATCAATTGCATTTTTCAGGTGGGTTAATTTTATACAGAGTTTCGTTAAAAGATCTGAGCGAAGAAGTAGTGACTAATATATTTTCCTTCATCAGAAGGGCTAATTTCTTTTTGTCTTTTTCTACCTCTGCAATGGCGTTGTCGTATCGGATGGCATCGTCTTCATCCATTGTGCCAAGCAATTTTTTGATACAGTGCCTAAGAATCCTAGAAGTGTAGACCTTCTCGACTGGCGAGACGTAAGATAAAAGATGGCTTCGTTGTCATGGGCTATATCATTATAACGGGTGTTCAACGGTTCAAAGAGATTAGTACATTCCAAACGATCAAAGACTTTGCCATAATTACATACTTGTTTGGATTTATCAAGGACAAGTCTCAAATTTAGAATATGAGGACTAATAAAGGATACATCATACGGGATAACTACACTAAGATAACTATGAACTAAACTTAAGGAACCTAAAGGGTCGAAGAAGATACCAGGACTGTTCGTCAAGGACGTAATGAATTCTTGACTCAGCGCGGAGTTACTGTAATAGAATATAATTAAAATTAGTATTATGTATACAACTAGGGTTACGTTTCAGATCTAGGAGCTAATTTAACTTCGTCATAGTGATGTGTCACATGACGTCTACTTATGAGTAATGAGAAGGTGTTTCTGCCATTGATTTTTACAACCGTATACGGTCCTTTCCAAATAGGCGAAAGGGCTTTGCGCAGACGCACATGATTCTTGAGATATACATAATCTCCGACTTTATACTGAACGGGCCGTGAACGGGTGTCGTAATACTGTTTAGATCTTTCTTTAGATCTTTGTATGTTTTCTAAGGCTCTTTTACGTGAAAGTTTTAGACGATGGTGTAGGGATTTGAGATATTCTGGATATGTAAGGTCCGATTGTTATTCGTAGACGGAGTCCGGGATAAAAGGCCTCTGACCGAAGAGGAGTTCGTATGGTGTGAAATTAGTAGTGAGGTGTTATATGCCAACATAGCGGTATAAACATACTTATGCCAATCAGAATGATTTTCGTTGACATAAGATTTAAAGTATTCCTTAAACGTGGAGTGACTGCGCTCAAGTGCACCTTGCGTTTAAGGATGGTATGGAGAAGACCAGATTTGTTTAATTTTCAGGAAGTTGCAGGTTCTTTTAAATAGGTCTGCGGTGAAGTTTGTGCCTTGATCGGTTAAAATAGACTTCGGGATGCCGAAAACAGAAATAAAGTACACTAGACATTCACATGTCTCTTCTGTAGTCGCATTAGCGATAGGGTAAGCGAGGGAATATTTGGTGAGGTCGTCTTGCAACGTAACAATAAATTTGAGTTTATTAAGTCCAATTTCTGGAAGGCGTCCTACAAGGTCGAGGCTAATTCGTTCAAATGGCTTGGTGGAAGTGGTAGTTATTTGCATAGGTGATTTATTAATTTGTCTTAGGGTTTTATAACTTTGGCATTGGGAGCAATTCTTTACGTATGTTTCGATATCTGTCCGTATATTTTTCCAGAAATACCTCTCTTTCACTCGATTATACATTCGCGTAGATCCTAAATGTCCGGCAATTGGAATGTCGTGATTTTCGCGGAGTATTTTTTTATTTTATTTATTCTTTATTGCATTCCTTAAAAATGAAAGAATACAAAGGGCGGACTTAATGCCTTGAGACATTCTCTACCAGTCAACCCATGGAGTGGTGAGAATTTGACGTAGGTGCGGCAATATAGAATAAAATAACACTACACAAAATGATAATTAACTACATAATATATACATTTTACTAATAAATAAACTATACATATATGACCTATACATACATATATACAAATATATACATACAAATATACATATTTAAATACATTTATAATTAGTACATACAAATAACAATATTAATAACATATCATGCGTCTGTTTAGCAATACATATTAAATGGATGAATCATGTAAAATGCGTTGTCTTCAATAGATGATTACGGACCAACTTTTTAAAAGCGTACTTATTGGGCGCTTTTCTGATGTCATCGGGCAAGGAGTTCCAAAGGCGTGTAGCCTGAACAGCGAAGGAGTTACCATAGAACTCGGTAAAGTGAACAGGAATACATATTTTGTTGTAAGAAGAAGAACGTAGGACCCTATCATGAGATGAGGAGAGATAGTTAAATTTACTCTTAAGATAAGAAGGCGAAGATGGGTTATTTAAAATGGTAAAAAGAACAAGCAATATTCTGGAAAGGCGCCTCTGATGGATAGTAATCCAATTTAGCTTAGATCTATTTTGCGAAATATGGTCATACTTACGAAGCCCGAAAATAAATCTTATACAGTTATTAAGAAGGCGTTACAGCTTCTTCAGTAGATCTTGGGACAGATCTGGGTAACACACATCTGCATAATCAATTATGGGTAAAATGAGCGATTGGACAAGCATAATATTAGATTTTGTGGGAGTAAAATGTTTTAAACGATACAGAGAGCATAACGTGGCAATGACTTTACGACTCACTTCTGAAACCTGAGTTCTCCAATTAAACGTGCTGTCGATGTGTAGGCCAAGATTTTTAACAGAATTACTGAACGGAATTATAATACTATCATAATAAATAGGAGATAGATCTGCAAGATTAATCTTAGCCAGCATCCTTGAGCTACCCACCAGTATAGCTTGGCATTTCAAAGGATTGACCAAAACTCCATAACGAGTAGACCAATCTTTGATAGCTGATAAGTTGTCGTTAAGTTTTTTGATCCCATTATGAATATCCCCAATTTCAGCTTGCACGTAAAGGTGAAGGTCATCGGCGTACAAATGATACGAGCAGTCGAGGATGGAGGTAATAAAGTTTATAAAAATTGAAAAAAATATAGGAGAAAGAATACCGCCTTGCGGCACACCAGCGTCCACATAAGCCCATGCTGAGGTCATTTGTCCCACACAGACTGACTGCTGTCGACCGCGAAGATAAGATACTTCTTTATATACGAACGCCCGAGAGTATAAGACGTGTTTATTTTTGCTCCGTGAATTTTAAATCTAAAGTGCAGTAAATTTTAGTTGCTATAGCCTGTGTTTATAACATTATTTTCGTTAAAAAGTGCTCTTTCCGATGGTGAAATCAGAATTGTGAAATTCAAAGGGAATCGTAATATATAAACGAAAATATTTCAAATTTTATTGTAACGAACTTTGACGCTGACCTACAATAACACGCATCGAGCCCGCTTCGCGTGCCTCCGTGCTGCATTTAGTCGCTACTTGAACGTCGCCGTGCTACATTCAGGCGGTCGAGTTGTAAAGCCAATATATATATCTTTTTAATTATATTATTTTTTACTATTAAAAATGAATGCTTGTAATGGCGGTTGCAACAAGCCTCTAAAGGCTAATGAAAAGGTTTCCTGCTCAAACTAACTGCAAAAAACAATTACTTTTGTGTTCAACTGACAAGTGCTAAAAGCCGACTAACTGGAAGTGCCCTGAGTGCATTCAAGAAATGTCATCAATTCAGCATAAAATCAAAATGATACACCGGTAAGAACTCCTCGTCTAAAGCTATCAATGAATCACTCGACGAACGTCAAAATGTAACCTTTACTCGGCGTAATACTTTAAATAATAGCTTCGTTGAAGAAACTGTCAATCTGCGGTCCGCTATCAGAAATATTTTGCATGAAGAAATAAGAGATATTGTACGAGCAGCAATAAGCGAGGAGTTTTCCATATTAAGAAAGGAATTACGCAGCTGTGAAGATTCGTTGAGCTACTTGAATAATAAATTTGAAGAAATATAAAATAATGTTGAGGCCTGTGTGGAACTAAATAAAACAATCCAGCTCGAGAACAACTTATTGCAGCGCAAAGTCAATGATTTGGAATCGAGGTTGTCTGTTATAGAGCAGGACTCGAGGCAAAATAATATAGAAATCCATTGTCTACCAGAGCACAGGCAAGAGAACTTGGTTAACACTCTTATGCAAATCAGTAAAGTAGTTAGTTTTCCTCTTACAGAAACTGACATTGTTGCCTGTAATAGAGTTCAAAAACAAAACCCAGCCTCAAAAGTGCCCAAAACAGTTATATGCAGATTTGTCAGTAAATTAAAACGCGACAACTTATTTGCAGCTGTATACAAATATAACAAGTCTCATCTCAAAGCAAAATTGAACACCAAACTTTTAGGCTTTGGTGATGTTGAATCACCCGTCTACATCAGTGAACATCTTACTCAATCTAATAAATCACTGCTGCAACGAGAATCTGGGGAAAGAGAAAATTACAAATATGTATGGGTAAGAAATGGAAGAATTTTTGTTAGAAAAGACGATGAACATCCAGCAAAAGTGATATTACACCAGTTTACCTTGAAATCTTTAGATTAGATTTTAAACCCTTTTAGCAACGGTCATTGCTTTTAGTTTTAAAATTCATTCTTAACATTTATTACCAAAACATCCGCGGTATGCGGACTAAATTACCTGATATCTTTTTGGAAATTAGTGCTAACAATTTCGATTTAATCGTATTAACAGAGACTTGGCTTAACGATAGTATATTTGATAGTGAAATTTTCGATAGTAGGTATCAAGTATTTAGGAGGGACAGATCATCCGATACTTTTAATGAGAATAATGATGAAGGTGGTGTTGCTATCGCTGTGAAAAAGTCAATTAGTGCTTATAGAAACCACAATTTTGAATCTCGTTGTGAAGATTTATGGATAACTCTAGAGCTGGGTAATTATAGAATCTATGTTTGTTCAGTTTACTTACGTTCTCCTCTAAATCAAACTCATCTCAAGCATTTTACTGAAAATGCTGGTAATGTAATTAATAATACATGCAATGATATTCTTATTTTTGGAGATTTCAATCTGCGTGACATTGTTTGGACTCCTTCTAATGCAGATTCATCGCTTAAACCAAGCAATTTCGATAATATCTTCGGTTATGAACTCGTTGACTTTTTATCTAGTTATGATCTCAAGCAATACAGTCAGATCTCTAACCACCAGGGCAAAATTCTCGACCTCGTGCTGAGTAACACAATCTGTGATATTTCCGTTAAAAAATCAAACAATATAATTTCTCGAATAGACAACTATCATCCCCCAATTGAAGTAGACTTAGTTTTAAGTAAAGCAAACATGCTATCTCCAAGACAAACTCCTAAATATAAGTTTTTTTCAGCGAATTATGATAGTATACGAGCCCGTTTATCCGAACTTAACTGGACTTCGGAATTCCAAAACTGTTCGACTGTTGATAAAGTCGTATCGAAGTTTTACTCTGTCATAAAAAAAGTTATCACTGAATTTGTTCCATGTCACATACAAAACAAAAAATCATATCCTCCATGGTACACAATAAACCTCATAAAATTATTACGAGAAAAGGAAAAATGTCGTCAAAAGATTAGAAAGTACAGGAATGAATTAGATAAATTTGAATACAATATTTTAAAAGCTAGGACTAAAACATTAATCAAAAAATGTTATGACAGATACATTGAAAATGTTGTTGACAGCGTGATTAAAGACCCCAAGTACTTTTGGACTTATATAAAAAATAAAAGTAAGAATAATGGTTGCATACCGTCTAATATGAAATTTGGAGACAAAGAAGCTAATAATGGAGAAAAAATTTCGGACTTGTTTGCAGAAAATTTTGAATTAGTATATAAACCTATTGATATTAGTTTACATATAAACAAAATGGAAATACCAAAATCTGCTTTCTCCATGGGAAATCTTTATTTAAATAATGACAGTATTGAGAAGTGCTTAAAGGCTCTAGATATTACTAAGGGCGCTGGAAGTGATGGGATTCACCCCTTGTTTCTGTAGGAATGCACAGTAGAGCTCCCGAAACCTTTACATACTATTTTTAATAGATCATTATCTGAAGGTATATTTCCGAAACGTTGGAAGGATGCAATAATTATACCATTACATAAATCAGGCGATAAAAGTAATGTCTGCAACTACAGACCTATTAGCATTCTTCCAGTTTTAGGTAAAGTTTTTGAATCATTAATTTGTCCATATTTGACTTGGCATATAAAACATATTATAGCTGATCAACAACATGGATTTTTTTAAAAACGCTCGACTACATCCAATCTTATTACATTTGTTGACAGAACACTTACTAGAATGAGTTCAGGGAATGAAGTAGATGCTATTTATAATGACTTTAGTGAAGCGTTTGACACAGTAAATCATTCAGTTCTAATCAACAAACTACACACATTATTTGGCATACATGGATGCTTTTTAGATTGGTTTGCTTCATATCTCACAGATCGAACACAAAGAGTAGTCATTAGCGGTTTTGTTTCTAGAGAAATTATCCCAACGTCTGGAGTTCCACAAGGCTCGCACCTTGGCCCATTACTTTTTATTATGTTTATCGATGATATTAAGCACTGTATCCGTAACTCCGAATTTGAATTATACGCAGATGACCTAAAGATATCCAAAATTGTAAATAATAACACAGACCAAATTCAACTTCAAGAGGATATAGATAGAATTACAGAATGGTGCCGGCACAATAAAATGTCTCTCAATACAAATAAATGCTATCACATTAAATTCTCTCGAAAATTTAACAAATATAATAGTTGTTACAATATTAATGGTGTAGATTTAGCGAAAGTAGATGAAGTGAAGGATTTAGGCATTTCTATTGACTCTCAGATGCGATTTACTAACCACATTAACAACACCATAAACAAATCATTAAGAATGTTAGCTTTTATTTTCAGAAATACCAAAGATTTTAAGTCGGTTTTAGCGTTAAAAGCTCTTTATTTTGCACTGGTTTGCAGTCATTTGGATTATTGTTCAGTCGTATGGTACCCGTCTTATCAAAATAATATTCAGCGTATAGAAAGAATCCAAAAGATTTTTAAATAAAATATCTTACATATGTAAGTGGCGTTCATCGTACAATTCGCAGATACTCTGAAAGATTAGCTCATTTCGAAATTTTATCATTGGAGCAGCGAAAGAATGTGCTATCTATAAGTCTTTTACATAAACTACTTAATAATAAAGTGGATTGTCCATCCCTCCTATCACAAATTAACTTGAAGGTGCCCAGAGTTTCAGCAAGGTTGTGTAATTTTAGTCCCTTTATGTAAATTTCAATAGCAAAATTATGGTAACAACTCTCCTCTATGTTCTATGATGAGAAAGTACAATGATATATTCGGTAAATGTAATATAGATATCTTTAGTGATAGTCTGGGTTCCTTAAAAGAGAAAATATTTCTATACTACACTCAAACTCAAAATTAAAACTTTAAATTATACAACTTTAAATTATAAAACTTCAAAACTTTAAATTATACAATGTTAAGCTCTCTACCAAATTATAATCTTACCTGTATTGCATAGAATAGTGTCTTTGTGTTTATATCATATTTTATTATCTGTTAATTTCATAACTAATTTTAAGTTTCATGTTGAAATGTTGTGCATACCTTTAAGTTAAATACATATATATAGTATAATTTTGTTAATAACTGCAAATGTTTATTAATAATGTTTTGTATGTGTTTAGTTGGTAAGCCTAAATAAATAAATAAATAAATTCCAAAGCAGTAGGACGAAAATTCAGATGAGACAGTATGGAAAGGAGGATTTCATGATCAACTGTGTTGAAAGCATTTGAGAAATCAACTAGTACCAGTACTGTTATCTTTTTTTCTTCCATACTGTGTCTAATATTATCAGTAACATTAATTAAAGCAGTAGTAGTACTATGACCAGGGCGAAACCCAGACAGAAATATACTCAGTAGGTTATGTTTCAAAATAAAAGTAGAGATTTGCTTGTAAACACAGGATTCTAAAATTTTGGAAAGAAAGGGTAGAATGGATATTGGGCGAAAATGATTGGGAAGAATGGGAGTAGGAACTTTTGGGAGAGGCTTTATAAAAGTTCTCTTCCAAAGATTAGGGTACTGACCTGAATCAAGGGAAAAATTGATAATATGGGAAATTGCCGGAAGAAGGTGTTCTAGTATAAATATTACCTTATGTGTACTAATCTCATCATAGCCGACTGCCTTGGATTGGATTGCTAAGATAGACTTTTTAACATCATCCTGAGAAGCAGGAGAAAAATTAAAGCTAGGAATGTTAGGAGTTTGCACAGAAGCAATGAAAGTCATAGTTTGGGAGCGAATTGTAGGGTCCAATGCTTTTACAGAAGCGAAATGTTGGTTGATTTCTTCGAGTGATAGAGAAGGACCACAATCCAATGTAGCTGGCCTGCAAAGACCAAAAGATCTTAGAAATTTCCACACTACAGCTGGAGAAGAGTTATTAATATAATTATGGAAATATCGGCGTTTAGCTGCACGTACCATCTGATTACACCTATTCCTGGCTGCTTTAAAAGATAACCAATTTTTTCCAGTACGATCTCTCTTGAAACGAAGAAAAGCTCGATTTCGTTTAGACATTGCTGACCTTACGCCCTCTGTCATCCATGGGGCAGGGGGACGCTTCAATCTAACCTTGTGAACTGGAGCATGAGCATCATAGAGGCTGAGAACATTGTGGTTAGTAATAGAGACTTTATCGTCAACAATAGGTGCTGCAATTAAAGAGGCTAGATCGAGATTAAGAGCGTCATTCTTCAGCTTGTCAAAGTCTATTTTAGAAAAGCTGCAGAGATGCATTACAGTAGGGGAATATTTGGAAGGTTTAAGCTTATACGAAGCATAAATCAAGTCATGACGTGAGATACCCAAAGCGGGTAACTGACCGTGCGAACCACGAAACACGTTCAGGAGAAGCAGCAAGGATTAGATCAATCAATGAGTCATCGGTTCCAATATTGTGATGAGTAGCCTTTAAAGGGAGAATAGAAAGATTAACCGACTCAATAATTGTAAGAAGCTTTTTGGAACGAGGGCAGTTTTTCAACAGATCTGTATTAAAGTCACCCATGATTATACAGTGTGTGTACTCAGTACAAATATCAATGAGAGCCATATCTAAAATGGCGAAGTAGTCAGTCGAAGGGGGCAATACACTACCCCTAGAAGCATCCTGATGCCCTTGACATCGAGTTCCACAAATAAAAACTCAGAAAAAGCGGAATAGCAGGAAGGAGATGTTAAAACAACTGTGAGGAATTGATGCGTGTAGGTAGATGACTACCTCCACCTTTCCAACACGATCATTCCTAACGAGTATAAAGCCGGGTAGGGGATATAAAGTTGACGGTAAAGAAGGCTTCAGCCAACTTTCCGACACTAATATGGCATGAATATACTCAGGAAAAAATGAAGCTTCAAGTTCGGAATAGTGGGTCAGGATACTTTGAGCGTTAATGTGGCATATGTTCAAAGAGTTGTTAAAAGACGTAAAAACTCCTTTGAGTAGTTCATGTAAATTAAGCACGCTATCATTGAAAGAATCATCACAAGAGTGAAATGACAAACTAGAAGAATCATTTGCAGCATAAACAACTCAACTTCAAAATTTTATATGCAAACTTAGGATCCAAATATCTGAAGTGGCAAAGATATTCTTATTTAATAATAATGTTAATGTTTCTAAGTAGGTATCACACAAAATAATACAAGATAATGTTTACCAAAGAAAATCGATTAAATCAAAGTATAAAATCGACATTGGCTGCATGACACATGTGTCTTTTGTCTATCAAGGGCTGAAAAAAAATGTAATTGTCAAAATCAAAACCCAAAATTAAAAAATCAAATTGAAAATAATATGTGGTAGGTACATTTACAAAACATACATATTGTTACCAATATGTACCAAGCATAGTATAAAACAACCAAAGATATTGTAAATATCTTTGAAACCAACCTACTGAGTACGACACCTCAACTAAGAAACAAAAGTAAACTAAACGCCAGCAAGTTATGTACTACACACAGAACACAATTACTCTCTACCAAGAGAAGAACGCCAACTTTATACTAAAAAACGGAAAGACGTGTTTATGAGTGTACACTACAAGCGCTACGGTGGGCGCCCATATAAAACTTTTTAGCGGGAATTTTTTATTTAAGGCATATTCGAGTAATTTTGGCTCAAGCCTCCCTGGTATAAACTATGGAGTAAATTCCCATACATTTGAGAGGTTGCACCAAAATTACTCGAATATACTTTAGATTAGTATGTGGGATAAATTAAAACTATAAATATGTATAGTTATGTAATTTTATTTTCTGGAAGACAGATTATTTTATAAACTATACATTATTATTGGTGTTTTTATTGCTTTTGCACATAATATTTCCACGCTTGTTACTGATATATACATGTTATTGTCAGAGAGTTATTCTTCACAGAACATTAACGTAAATTTAAATCAGCAAAATTCGCATGATGAAAACTTAACTCAGCCCAAATAAGTGATCTGAAACAGATACAATTCGAGTCAATATAGTAATAATCCCTAAAAATAACGGTCAATAAATTTAAAATGCTTATAGACTTACCACAATATTGTCATAAGTTTTTCTTTTCCTATTATAGGAAACCTGCAGAAAGTGATCAGATGATTTCGTGCTTTTTATTTGCACTACACTTAACTTACTTTCGACGATGATCACACATCGTGCATAAAATTTGAAATAATGAATTCATTTATAGTCATTATCTTATACAGAGTTAACATCTCACAAAAAATCTTTACTGTATATTCACGACGATATTATGACTGTGTATTCGCCTACAAACGAAAGTGAAGTATTCTGGGCCCATAATAACTGAATTTAAACAAAAATCAATAATAAATATTAAAATGTAAACCTATGAAATAAATTTGAATAAATTTCAGAAAATATTTTCAATATGAAAGACATTGACAAACAAATGTCATTTTTTTTTTTCTATTAATTCATGGCTTCTTTTGATAGAAATCTGCTGATATTTAATAATTTAATTTAAATCAATTAATATATAAATTAATTGTGCAAATCTCAGAGTAATATGTATGCATAGAATTATTACGTATAGAATACTAGTACGCGCACCGAAAGTGAAGCAAGTAAAACTAACGCGAAACCGCGTAAGTTCACTCAGCGACGCGTCAGTGCGCAACGTCACGTCTTACGGAGAAGAGCTCGCGAAAAATTGTATAAATTACCGTTTGTGTTGTAAAATATTGACACAACAGTGATGATAAACATAAAAAAAGTGATGGTATTACATTTCACAGGTAAGTTCTTATATTTAATTCATTATTAGTACGTAAAACTAAAAAAATACTTACCTAAGCTATCATAATACAAATGTTGCTAGTTGTGGGGAAAAAAATCACAATTTTCTTTTAAAAATATTTATTTTCTATTTGTGTTTAAAACGTTTAATCGCAACGCTCTGCGTAAAACTCAAATGTTTATATGTAGATACCTATAATGGGTGCTATTTAAAACTAATACGGAGTGATCAGCTGATCGCGTACCGTCGACGCCATTTTAACGCAACTAATTTATTTGCATTGCTTTGTTCATTGACCAAGTCGACGTTTTAGAGTATAGAATAAAAACTTTTTTTATTTACTACATTAAGAGATTATTAATAAGAACACTTTTACGAAGCAGATGTCACTTTACACCCAAACATAGTCTATTTTAACCGACTCCCAAAAAGGAGAGGTTATCAATTATGTATGTACGCTGATTTCTAAGACGATTCTAGATCAATTCGTATATACATGCTATAGTTTTAGTGGTTGTTTTCCCGCATTCCTGACTCAATGAAAATTATAATTTTAAAATGTTTAGGTATATAATGACAATATTGATAATTATTTAAATTTAAAAAAAAATCTAAATAATTATTAAAAATCTTTTAAGTCATAAAAGCATTCAATTTTTAACCAATTGTACAAATATTTGTTATATAATCTTTCGCTTAATAATTTAAATTCTTTAGGTATTTTATTACATATTTTTACACACATATTAAGACAATTTTTGTTATATTTAACGAGCCTAGGAATGACATCTAGGACAAGTTCGTCTGGTTCATGTCGATTTCGAGGCTTTTTAATAAATATTCAGAGGTAAATAAATTCTAATGCGTAATAATACGGCATAAGCTAGCCTGCACGCCCGACCTACTCGCGAGATATTGCTATTGGTTTGAGATCACATTCGAGTTTTGTTTTTCTCTATTGTAAATCTGCCATTTTTATATCCTAATAATTTTTATTTTAATAAATCTATTGTACTACCAAGACAAAATCATTTGACTTCGGGAAAACAACCATTAAAATTTCAGCGTGTATATGGGACAATCTGTGTATATCCTTTCAAATAAAAAAAATCTAAATTGGTTTAGAAACAACAGAATTCTGAGGTAAAAATGTTAAAAAAATACACCGAATTGAGAACCTCCTCCCTTTTTGAAGTCGGTTAAAATTAAACATTACACGATGTGCTTATTGTATTCGAGCAAATTAATTGTGTTTAATAATATTCTTAAATTTTATTACGTATGCATTTTTGTACCATTAAAATATGTATAATAAAGTTATATTAGTACCATCATTATCGTGTTTATTTTATTCCATTTTATATTCTCGTAAAATACGTCTTCGTACGCAATACGTAATCTTTATTATATCGATTATTTAAAATAAATTAATAAAATAGTGATTTGCACAATTTGATTGCAAACGCCAGAAACTGGTATCACTGAATGGCGTGTATGTGTGCGTGTGACGAGCGTAGGCACATTCGACTCGCGCCCACTAACATAATGACCTTGCGTCACTTTAACGCTCGTGTTTTGTTCTAGACTGCGTTTCTATACGTAATAATTCTATGTATGTATGTAATTATACTTTATAGAGCAAACCAAAAAAAAGTTTAACACAGAATTAACGTTTTTAGTTTCTTCCGATATAATATGAATTTTTGTATCTAATTTTTAAAATGGCAATCTAAAACAACATGAAGGAAAGAAACAGCGATATTTTTTTCTCGCTTTATTTTTACAAGCATAACACAAACATTAACCAAACCATGATTGTGTGCAGATTTTTCAGATTTCATACAAAGTTGCATCACCATGGTACTACATGATTAAAATCTTATTAAATGTTGATATAGAAAAATAAAAAATTCCTATGGCGATTATAATATTGTTAGACGAAAAAAACTTAAGAAAAAAATTGCAATAATACAGCTATTAAAAAGCGAACAACTTATGATTACAGACAATATTGTTCTGTGCTACAGACATAAACAACCATGAAGATGCGGGACTATAAATACTTAATATGTAAATTAATAATATAGTAAAAAAAAAAAGCACGAGAATACAAAAAAATAAAAAAATAAAGGATACTTAGGAATACCATAATATGTAAAATTAAGCAAGCTATTTTTTAGCTACTAAACGGCGGGACCTTTTAGGATCCTCTTTCTGCCCCACCATACCATCTTGATTGCGCCGAGAAATCTCAGACAGAATTTTTATGCTTGAAGAACTATGCTGTGCTTGAATGCGTTTCTTTACAGCATTAGTAATACCGCTGTTAGAAGCTATGCCAAGACTTGTCGGTGAACAATCAACAGGACTTATCAGTGAAAGTATTAATCTCCTCTTCAGTGGAGATCTTTGCCCGTTCGTTATTGGGGAGTTTGATAAAAATTACGCCATCTAAGGTCCACACATTCTTCACTTCAAAATGCTTGCGTGCTTTTTTAAGAACAGATTGCCTCATTTTAGTTAAAAACTCAGACACAGATATTTGAGAGCCCTTTAACTTAGTTTTAGCTTTCCACACCTCAGACTTTGTGCGATACTCTTGAAATTATACAAGAATTGGGCGTGAATGACCATACCTAGTATTCTAGGTATCTCGGAGGGTGTAGGGTAAATTATAGTATTGTGATAAATATAAACTGATATTTGAGTATTGTTAAAGATATAACAGAAAAGTATTGTTAAAGAAATAGTTTTATTCAATGTATAGTGTTCGCGTAAATATAAGAAATCATTATGTTGTATATTTTCGTCCAGATGTGTTTGTCGAAAGGATTTTGGAAATCAGTAATGGCTAAATTTAGGTTGGAATCAGTGGAATTACGTAATGTATCGCATCGAAGATTTAGTAGGCTTTTATAAATGTCTTCATAAGAACTGTTATGAAAGTTGTATACTTTGGTGAATAGGAAATATATTGTTTTTCCCTTGTGATCGAATGAGATGAAGGAGTAAAGAGTTCTTTCCATATCTAAAAGTTCTTTAGAGTTTTCGAGGTTACTTATAATTTCTTTTACGTGAGGGTTGGAGTCATCGAGATCGATGGAGGTAGGTATGACAATGATCTTGCAGTTAGTTTTCAGGATGCTTTCGTTATGTTCTAGGATGTTAGCGTTACTATTAAAGTCTTTGTTGCTCATTGTTTTTAGAAATTTCCTATAATTATCGTCACGAGAAGGATTTGGTATGAGATCTGGGGATTTGTTAGATGTGGTCGGTGTAGGAGGATCGTCGATACCTGGTAGTGAATCATCGTTTTCCAAGAGGTCTACAGAAGGTAGTTTATCGTCAAGGTCTAAGGAATCATAAGGGTACATAATGATTTCTTATATTTACGCGAACACTACACATTTAAATAAAATAAGTTAATATACGCGATAAAATCCGTAAAACTAGTTTTATTTAAATCAGGGGGTAGTTGGATATCAAGATCGTCAAGAATAAGAGGGCTGAATTGAGGTGTGGAATTATCTTCATTTTGATTAGAATTAGATGGAATAGGATCAGAGTCTGATTGTTGAACTGGGTTTACAGGATATCAGGATAGGGCGTCAGCAGCGGCATTAAGTTTTCCTTTCTGGTACTAGATCTCATACTCGTATTCCATTAGTTTTAGGCGCCATCTTGTAACTTGCTACTAGGATCTTTATGATTGAACAACCACTTTAGTGATCTATGGTCAGTAATGATCTTGAATTTTCGTCCATAGAGGTATGGGCTTACAACCGAACTGGGTTTTACAACCGAACAAAATAGCAAGGAGTTCTTTTTCAGTGGTATTGTAGTTACATTCGCTTTTGTTGAGGGTCCGAGAGGTAAAGGCTATTGGCCTATCCTTGCCAATTGGACCTTGACTGAGTACAGCACCAATAGCATAATTAGAGGCATCACATGTTAGGATGAAAGGGATGGAAAAATCTGGATAAATGAGGATGGGAGCAGAGGTAAGTTTGTGCTCGAGTTCGTCGAAGGCGACTTGTTGTTGGTTTTTCCATAGAAAGGGGACATCCTTTTTTAGAAGTTGAGTTAAAGGTTTAGCAATTTTTGAGAAGTTGGCAATGAAACGGCGATTATAGGATACAAGACCGAGGAAGGACTTAATGTCCTTCGGGGATTTGGGTGTAGGAAATTGAGTTACCGCTTTTACCTTTTCAGGGTTAGGTTTTACACCATCTTTGGTTATTTGATGGCCAAGATATGCGACTTCACGTCGGAGAAACTCGCACTTGTCAGGTTGGAGTTTTAAACTGTAATTTCGAAGCCTTTTGAATACTGACGAAAGGCTATCAATGTGAGAATTCAAATCATGAGAATATATGACGATGTCGTCAAGGTAAACAAAACACCGTATGCCTTGGAGGCCTGTGAGAGCGGTATTCATTAATCAATGGAAAGTGGCAGGCGCGTTTTGTAAACCAAATGGCATCCTTGTAAATTGGTAGTGTTCTTGTGGTACACTAAAGGCCGTTTTAAGAGCGTCTTCCTCATTGATCAAAATCTGGTGAAATCCTGACGCAAAATCAAGGGTCGAGAAGTATTTGCTCTGTCCCAGCTGATCTAAAATTTCGGTATAGGGTAGCTGTCACCAATAGTGATGTCGTTTAGTTTCCGATAGTCGATAACTATACGCCATTTTTTTTTCCGGATGTGTAAATTTTTTTTGGGACAATCCAAATTGGTGAAGACCATGGAGACTCTGAATGTTTTATGATTCCCTGGTCGAGCATTTGATCAATTTGTTTTTTAACTTCTTGTTTATGTACCTCTGTGAACCGATAAGATTTTACATTTATGGGATTTTGATCGCTAGTTTTTATGTTATGCTTAAGGGCATTTGTGTGGGAAAGTTTATCGCCAGGAATAAAGAATATATCCGAGTATTCAGAGCAAACATCGTGAAGAATGTTTGCCTCTTCAGAATTGAGGTGGGAGACTCTAAGTAGGTTTAATACTTCTTGTGTTCGGAGGTAAGAGTTTGTGTTTTTTAAATGACAAACTGTGTAAGTGTTTACTGGATCAAAAGGTGTGGTTAAAGAACTTAAGGGAATTAGTGAAATATCTAGATTTGACTGTAGGGTTATAGGAGTTTCAGAAGTATTGATTACTGATAAGTTAATTATTTTGTTTTCTTTGACTGCGACTAAGCAATTAGCGATAAGTAAATCTTCATGATAATATTGGTCTAGTACGAGTCCTTAGGGTAGGAGACAGAGCATTCTATGACGGTTTCGGATCTGGGAGGAATAACATAAGTAGGTTCATTGAAATGTAATTTTATTTCATTTCCACCTATTTTCAAAGTTTCATGAGTCTAGTCGATTGTGCAGCCAAAAGCGATTAGCATATCAGTGCCAACTATACCATCATAAGGTAAGTTTATTTGGGGTATTATATGGAATCTGTGTGTGATACTATTTTTATCATTTATTTTTATCTTAAGTGGAAAATGGCCCATTGTAGGTGAAGCTTGATCAATGGGGTCAATACCTTTCAGAAATATTACTTCTGTTGCGATGTCAACTGATTTTTGTATAGAAGATCGTTTCAGTAGACTAACAGTTGCGCCAGAGTCTACAAGGAGGGATAAGGTAGTGTCCGACACCGAGGAATACACAAGGATATTTTTTTTTTTTTTTATAGGATAGGGTGACAAACGAGCACACAGTCCACCTGATGGTAAGTGGTTGCTGTGACCCATAGACATCTACATCTATCCTCAATAAAGAATCAAAATGCAGATGCGTTATCACCCGTGAGAACTCAGATGGAATGCCTCTTTTCCAGTAAAAAGGGTCTCCGGTTCTCTACACTCACCATACGAAACACAGCAGCATTAAGCTGCCATTTTACGGTGGTATTCTGTGAGAGCGTGGTCCTTCCCCGGTTGAGCCGACCCATTCGTGCTACAACTATACTACTAATATAGCTGCAGCATGGCTCTACCACGTATGGGGTAAACGTTTCTTGAATGGACCATTATTAATTTCATAAATTATGGTTTCAGGAATGGGATGAGGAACAGTTGAGTCTAAGTTATGTTTAGCATATATGGAATGATTGATTTTACGTTTGGTGAGGCCGGTGGATACAGAGGATACAGCGGTGCGACTAGGTTGCGAGTCCTTATTGTTAGTGATTAAAGAGGAAACAGCGGGAACAGACGATGCAGGGGATACAGTGGGTATAAAGGATACAGCGGATGTAGAGGATACAGTGAATGCAGAGGATACAGTGGGTACAGTATAGTGTTGGTTTATTTCGCGAGTCCCTATCATAAGGAGATACAGAGGATACAGTGGATAAAGTATTGCGGTTAAATCGCATGTACCTATCGTTAGGGGATACAGAGGATACAGTGGATGTAGTATTGCGGTTAATTCGCGTGTCTCTATCGTTAGTGGATACAGAGGATATTTTGGAATTCGATGCTTGGGTCTCACGAGACACCACCGTGAGCCATTTATGCGTTTAAATCATCGTTTGATTTACCCTGATCTTCCGTGTAGTCACTGCTTTCGTTAATATTTACCGCGTGGATTTGAGCTTGATTGTTTTGACAGCGTCTTGGAGATAGTCTTTGATTATTTTGGTCTCTAAATCGGTTATTATTGAATTTCCGTTTCCTACAGTCCTCGATAGTGTGGCCCACGTTTTTACAATAACGGCACACTGGAGGAGCTGAAGTAGACGGCCTTTGACTGTTGGTATTGTTTGAGTAGCCGCGCTGTGTAGGGTTTCGAATTTGTTGGGATTGACGTTGAGGCCAACGTCCTTGGTTAGGTGAACTGGTATTAACTGCCGAAGAATCACGCTTAGAAGAGGTCTGCAATATCTTTTCTTCGGATTCTTTTGCCAGTTCTCGAAATCTTTAATGGTGCATGCACTTTCGGCACGGCCTTCGAGTTGGCTTAAAATATATTTTAATATTATGTCTTGTTGAGACGGTGACGAAAGGCTTATTGCATTTCTGCAATTATTTAAAAACGCATTAAGTTTTTCGCGGTTTCCATCAAATTTATTAATGAATTTACTTAGAAAGTTCATGTCGATTTCTTTTGTTTCTTTAGACATGGCAATAGGCTCGTCCTTAGGCATAGCGAGTTAGTCAAAACAAAGATAACGCGTGAGGTACGGAGTTGCGATTAGAATGGAATGTTGCACTATTCTTGGAACTGAACGATAAAGAAATAATACAATGGAACAATGAATGATTAATTAAATGTTACTAAGTCTAATACTTCGAAACTCTTAATATGTACTTTGAATTAAATTGGAATTATGCAAAGGAACTTTATAGTTAAATCACTGACACTTTTTTCACAACACGAATAGCTTCGATGTAGAATGAATGTACTTACAGGAACACTGCAACAACGACGGCAACACGAATCATTTCGTAGCCAGGCGAGATCACCCAAGGTGAGTGATAGGTCTTTGGAGTATGCCCAACAAGGCACGTGAGGGTCTGATAAGACCAGCAGGACACAGCGGTGTTTAATAGAGATACAGCGACACGGAGATGAGATTGAAATTTAGCACTTTTATCGACACAATCACACGTAGATATGGAATTTATTTTATTTAATTTTCACTGAATTGAGGCGTTCCAAGGATTTAATTATTTCTTTTAAATCCCTTAAGCTGCCACCAATGTTATACGGGACCTCGTAAACTAGGTTTTAAAAAAGAACACTTTTATTACACAACGGAACAGTATTATAATGTAATTAACGGAATAGTATTATTTAGAAATGTAATTGGTTACAAATTTTAATTGGCCCGGAGTCGAAACTGGCAGACACGCGATGATACAGAGGTGTTCGGGATTCAGCGTTCGGGCAGAGACTAGCTCGTTCCCGGGAGCGGGAAGCAGAGCTGCCTTTAAATGGTGACAAGACTATTTAGAGGAAATCTATGTAATCAGTTATTATACATGATTAAGGGTTTTCCCCAGCATTGGGAAACCGTAACAGTACGCTTTGCCGATGACGTTAATTTCAAAAATCCTATATAACAACAACGGTTGCTACGTTACCACAGAAACGACGCTTCGCTAGATTAAAACCTTTTTACCGTTTACCCTTGATCTGGCTAGTATTTTATAGTCGTGCCTACACGGCCAATCCTGACATACGACCGTCCTCGGGCGTGTATCTTCATGAATTCCTGTAACAAACCACTCCGTCCGCTCGTCTATCCTGACTAGGTGTACTGTCCCTATATTTAGACATTCACTCACACATACGCAAGGCGTCCTTTTCACCAGCCATCATCTCATATGACAACATGGACCGGACAACTAGCTCTTTCCACTAAGCACACACAGACACACAGCTCTTTATACAGCTTGCAAGGCACTATTAGCATCGATAGAAGATATACACTTGAACAACACATACCCTATTGTAAATATACTAACATCCTCGATCATACAATAATCGAAAGCGTGCGTCCCTCGACCACGCATGGACCGGACGGCACCTTTCTCTCAAGCCATCAGATACAGCTGTAAACTAGTATGTCCCTACGATCAACCGCTCAGGTCTGGCCTGGACGATACTGTTATCTGTACTCTGTTCAATAAACCTGACTGGACCGGACGGGTGCGTCCCTTCGACCAGTGTAACTCCACAATTCACAAGCCTGGACCGGACAAATGTGTCCTTTCAACCAGCCGCGCCCGGTACGAGGTTGTCGCTTCGACCAGCTTCACACAAATCCAACCATCAACATCAAAAGTTCATAAGTCTGGACCGGATGAATGTGTCCTTTCAACCAGCCGCGCGCGGCATGGCCCGGTACGACATTGTCCTTTCGGCCAGCGTCATACAAAGCCAACCCTCAACATCAATCACCAATTCTGTCGACCACAGAATATTCAGAGCAAAACTGCTACACTCATCAAAACATTAGAATACAAAAAAGCCACTAATTCTCTCAATTCATAGCATGTAAAAGTTAAATATTTCTCCGGTACATCGCTAAACATTTCGAACTTTAAAATGTACCCATGTAAAACATATTTTGCATGAACATAAAACTGAGATAACAAATCCAGTAATAACTTCATCAGGCATGATTGTTTTAGGAATTTACTCGATGAGGGATCATAAGTGAGGACCAGTTTCAGACGCAGTTTCTTTAACTCAGGTTTCTTTCCTAAGGGATATGCCATTTTAGTAAACTGCATGACAATTAGCTGCATGACCTTTTAAAGCGATTGTTAATAGCATTCTATTAACAAATCAAATCATTTTCTATCGAAGCGTTTACTTTGTGCAATAATTTTTAATACATTACACCATCCCTCTATATCCGAGGTAGGATGGTCTGGATTAAAATGCAAAAGTTGCGTAGGATTTTTTACTGTCCATTGACATATGCGGCATTACCAATTCTCGTGATAAAACCCCTCCTTTCGTCCATATATTTACCTACGCATACATGCTCGACGGTTAAGGGTACTGAACAAAACATACTTTGTATGATAATAATTACGGAGTAATAACACTTTTGGTCACTCTGCCCGCCAAGTTTTCCCGAAAAGGTCATGATGTATAGTGTATCAAGACACAGAGAAATCATTTAAGTTATCTATTTGATTACACACAGTGATTACAATGACGCAATGACTAGCAACAAACTGTTACTAAATCTTCATCACTTCTTGTGATACGATCTACTGTAGAGAGAACGACTATCAGCTCGTTCCAAGTCGACCAACAGTAGTTTCGACGAGACAAAGGCCTTCCACCACACCATCAGATGTTCATCGCTCCTGAATGACTCACAAGTAAATCGTAGTTACAACTACTCACCAATTCGTGCAATGCGACTAAATAGTAATAACAAGTGACTAAGAGTATGAACGCTTGAAAATATCTCCGGCAACTTCTTCAAAACTTAATTCTACTTCAACTAGATCAATTCAAAACTTTATATCACAAAATAAAATGTCCAAGAGCCATAACCTTTTAATCGTTCGTTACGCAACAAATGTATACTACATACTCTTCACTTTATTTTTACGAGCACTCATCTCTATGTTCAGTCATCCCCGTTACATCTCAATAACGACTAAACTAGACCTCTACCAAAACCACACGCGCACCGCACCCACTCTTTGAGCTACTGCTACGGTATGGCTGTTGATATAGTCATAACACAAAATAAAATGAAGTAAGCAACTCTACAATTTAACAGGGTCATTAATCACCCAAATAGACTCAGTCAATTGAAATAAGCTTGGCTTTCAGGCATTTCTCTCAACCAATTAAAAAAGTTAACCACTTGTTACTACAAAATATTTTTTCATAGCAATATTTAAGACAAATTTACTTCCCTCACGCATCAAATGTAGCACGGCAGCAGCGTTAAATAATACGCACGCGGCGTCCCACGCCGACAGCATACTTCCATTCAAAAGCGATCCACATGTCACCACGTCTTCATCACATTATTCGAAGATTATATGTGGGCGATAACTTTATCCCACTTCTGATGTAGGCAAAATAGGACCATCCCAGATTCATTCATGATAGATGGCGCAAATTTGCGTGCGTTACAATATATAGTACAAGAAAATATAATAAACAGATCGTTAGTAATTCGTTGCAAGTATATGGCACGCTTTCCCGATGACGTTAATTTCAAAAATCCTATATAACAACAACGGTTGCTACGTTACCATAGATACGACGCTTCGGTAGAGTAAAACCTTTTTACCGTTTACGGCAAGGCACATTAACATGTTGCCGTATTCACGAGCACTATAAACGTACCTACGCGTTAGGGATTATTAAAACAAAACAAAAAACACAAAACATAACAACAAGAACAATATCATTAATTAATACATAACAAGTAATAACGACAATAATTTAATAAACAAAACAATTGAACTATCGCTCGTGATAGTCAACATGGAACTGTCTCAAAAACTAAAATTATTAATCATCCCGCCAAAACAAATGCGCACATTGTAACGTCCTTGAAGCATGTGTAAATTCCACAGCGCGAGGCGACACGAAGCAGCGTGTGTGTGAAAAGGAAGGATAGAGTGAGTAGTATACCTAATGCATTGTTTCGTACCGATCTTTCGTAGTTCGGCGCCTGCGAGGATATTGACCCTATTGTCAGCTGATTTTCTTTTTTAAGTTTCACTACTGGTTTTATGTTTCAGTATTTTCATGATTTTTTTTGTGAAATATCGTTTCAAATAAGTGTAATAACATGATGGAGCGTGAATAAAGTTAATAAAACGTTGTGAAAAGATGATTTTTTTTCCCTCGGGATCGAATTTTTTTGTGACCCATCATCATAGGTATCCTTAGTACTATCATCTGTCTTCGTTTTCGGGAGCGTTTCAAAAATACCCTGTATATACAAGTACGCTGGACTAGCTATGCCATACAAAATGTTTATGCCGATTTGAAGCGCCCTCATTGTCCGTACCAGGAACTAAAATTGACATTATATGCCAAAGTCTGTTGTATTATTTAAATCGTATCTCTGTAATTTGAATTTTTAATCTATGTAGTTTTATGTAGTTTGATAATGTTTGATTTTAGTTACATAATAAGAATTATTTTTAGTAATAACGAGTGTGCGTAATATGTAAAACTCGTTACCAAAAGGAAAGTGGGATAACATTCCACAAGAAAGTGAATTTGCAGGTAATATTAAGCAAATTAAAACTATTTGATAATATAGGTACTTAAAATTTGTTACTAATCTTAATATCGTAATTACCAACATGTTTGGCTTTATATTACTGAGTTTTGATAAACAATAAAATTAAATAGGGTTGTCAAGTTCCTTGTCTATAATACTTATCGATGTTCTTTTCTATCCATATCTGTTCACAACCAAAGTCGCCGACAACAGATAATTATCAAATGTTTATTAATTAACAGGTTTCCAACTGAACCTAGACTAAAATTATGGCTAAAAAGCACAAAACTTGTGAATTGGCGTCTGAAACAAAATGATTATCTTTGTTCTAAACACTTCACAGACGACTGTTTTATTGGACATGAAAAACGCACCACTTTGAAAAAGTGCAGTATACCCACAATATTTTCTGGTAGTACCATTACCAGTAAGTATAAAATTATTAGATTATTATTTCGAATGTTTTTTATTTCTTCTCTCCTTATTTTCCCCCAGACTCAAGGGCCATGAGGGCCAAGTGTAGAAAGGTCGCCTGATGATGACTTTGTGTTTACAAGGCGTAAGTTTGTTGAATCTGTATAATTATTATGGCCAATTTATTGTATCAAGGGAATAAATTTATACTGGAACTGCAAATTTATTAATGTCCTTAGTGAGTTTGCGTGAGTTTAGGTGAGAAATATCTCCTCCCTGAACGGGTTCCCGCCTTGTCGTGACGGGGGGAGGGAGGGGGGGGGGTTAGTAGCCGTGGCCTGGTAACCCATGGTTAACGTAGGGCGACTCACATGGCTGGCCCGAAGTGAAGGGCTGGCCCGAGGTGGCCACTCCTTTTTGAGTGGCCTTGGATGTGTGTTAGTGGGCTACGGCTAGAGGAGAGTCCTCTCTCTATATCGCTGCAGCCGAGGTGGAGTCGCAAGGGAAGAGGATTGTTGGTATGGCAATGTGCCACTCGACTATCCTCCGCGACTTTGGCGGGACTGTACCACTTAGTGCTTCCGAGTACTCGTTTTTTCTTGGCTCCATGGCCTCCACATATCGGGCTCGGGAGGTCCTCAACTAAGGAGGGGTTCTCGCTGGTGGGGCCGCGGATGTGCTTGAAAGCGTTTCCGTGGCCCTGTCAATGTGTGGTGAAGGTGATACATCATGGTGTTTTAATAGGTGCAAGTCCGATGTAATCCGTTCTTCTCCCGCAATGCAGGTATGCGTAGGCATTTTCTCACTTGAAACCCGGAACAAAATCCGTTCTGTAGTTACGAATTAAAACGTAGATAGATCAACGCAGCGTCGATCTTGGTTTTATATGAGGTATAAAGCTTGCGTCTAAGGCCTAGGTATTAATTGATACATTTATTTATTGTATGACATTATATTAATATGATACATAAATAGAATGGACGTTACGGGTAGGCCTGGGTATAGAAATTTTATCGATATATTTTTTCACACTGTCTTATCTCTATTATTAGTTCTGTGGACGTTTTCTTCTGGTGTCAGCGCCAAAATGGCGAAAATCAAATCGCCTCATTATGTCACGGTGTATAGCTAGACCATAAATAGTGGTCAGTGTCCACTATATATACAGTGGGCACTGAAGTCAGTTTATTATAAAATTCTATATGTATAGACCAAATTGACTCATATTCTCAATTAATTATTATTTTGGCTTAGTGCCAAATTATAAATGAATTTAATTTGGCACTAAGCCAAATTAGCTAGTCTAATATAAAATAATACTTTTATAGTAAGTAGAGATTACGTGTGTATAAATGCTGCAAAAAAAGTGAATAATAAAAGAACTAAGTTGTAAAACCCTATTCACAGAAATGATAAAAAAATACTAATAAAGGACAGCACTAGACACAAAGGACAGGACTAGAAAAGGAGGATCTACTACGAAAAACAATAGTATTTTGCTGCTATTTCACGTTGGTATTCTGTGAGAGAGTGACCCGACCCATTCGTGCTGCAGCTATGTATAGCCAGCAACAATCTCCACACACAAGTTTATTTACTACATTATAAATCATCGGGTGCCCTTGAGTGTCAATTATATTGTGTTTTCTTTAAACGCGGTGCAATTACTGCTGCATGGCGGCAGAAATAGAAAAAAGGGTGGTGGATCTGAATCTTGATCCTTCATAGCACACCATATGATGAAGCTAAAAGTCGCAGTGAAATGTAGTGAGGGCAATGCTTGCAAGAGAGGGCTTTGGCTCTGCGTGATAGAATTTATAATGAAGAATTCCGCAGTAGAATCAGAGTAACCGACATATTCCATGGGGAGTAAGTAAGTAAGTAAGCTGATGTGACAATGGACCGACCATATAACATGAAAACGAAGATCGATGGGGAAGAAAGGTTCTTGAGTTGCAGCCTTGTACTGGTAAGCAGATTGTAGGGCGGCCCCTCACTAATCGGAATGACGACCTGCTAAGAGATGCAGGAAGTCAATGGATGCGGGTGGCTCAGGAACGTGTTTTGTAGGTCTATGATCAGCAATTGACTTGTGAAGGGCTGTAATTATGAAGATGATGACATATAGGGAAATCTCTCCGAAATCGGGATCTACGTAGGTAAAACCACGAGGCGCTACTACTACAGATTGCCATTAAGTGAACACTTAAACACTAATATAACTTGTTTTCTTAATGATTCAAATTTTTTTATGTTTATTTTTTGTAGATTGTTATATTTCTTTAGACAAATAATCTAACTAGTAGTAAAGTTATATAAACAAAAACAATTTACAAAAGCAAAAAAATACCAATCCTATAGTGAGCACGTTTGTCTTCTGGAGATTAAAAAAATGATGCATTCATTGTTATCTTATTCTCACATAAAATGTGGTTGGTGGTGGGAGGTAACAATAATAATATACATAAAATGTGAGAATAAAATGATTTTTTTCTGTTAATTAAATTTATGATTCCCAAACTTTTTACAAATCATAATATGAATCTTAATCGTCAGTAACTATATAAGCACTAGATGATTCCTTACCTTGCATCATAACTGGTTAGGAATTTACTTATCTTAGTCGAGCAAAATGCTATTTGTTACATTATTTATATTGGTGACAGTGCTTATAATTACAAAAATTTTCAAATATTCTCATAGACAAAAGCTTATTTGTAAAATACCAGGCCCAACATCGTTACCTTTCATAGGGAATTTACGACATTTCCAGTTGCCTCTTGGTATGACATTATATTATTATATTAGAGCAATAGATCAGAAAAAGCATAATTTGAATAGCAAACCTGTTATGGCGGAAATAAAACAGAAACTTATTTTCAGAGGATTTATTCATTTACTTAAGAAAACTCTACAAGATTCATGGAGGGATTTACCAAATACACTCCCCTAAGGTGCTAGCTATTAATATATTTGACCCCGCGGACGTAGAGGTAAAGTCATAATTAATAACTTATTATATAGTTCATAGCTACACAAAAGTAATACGATAACACTTTAATTAGAATATTATTATCTTTTTTTATAATTTAATTAATTTAAATAGTGCTTAAATATAAATAAAAAATAATTAGTACCCTAACAATGTTTTATTGTTATAATTTCGCCGCAGCTTCAAGCATTTATGTCTCTGACAGTTACATTGGATTCAAAAAAGATATTAATTTTTGTTTTTTTCTTTCTTTTATTTATTTACCAGCCCGTAAAAGTCAACAACTGGGCGTGGGAGGGCCATTACATAATGGGACTAAAACGGAATGTCTCGTTTCCAGTAAAAAGGGTATCAGGTTCCTTACACTCCCATACAAAACCTCCTCCAGCCTCTTATGACACCTACTGTACTATAAGGGCTTATGAACGTTCTTACGCAACAATTACGCGGCAATTTTTGTTACTCATTATATAAAAGCAATAAGCGTTACTCAATTTTTATAACTGCCGAGGCACATCATGAGTCCTAATCAGAAATGAAGCTATTGTATTCAACACAATAAACTATGTAAAATAGTTGTTAAAATAGTCGTAGTATTGTCGCGTTTACATTTTTTAATAACATTTTAATAGACATATAGCCCCTTAACCGCTTAGATTATCTAAGCGGATAGTCCCCTCACCAAAATGGTTAACAAGGTGACCAATGCTTTAAAGATATCAGTAAACAATATTCATGACCTCTACAGTAACAGAGCCCTTGTCTTTATCGAAGAGTCGGTTCATAAACGGTAACGTGAATAACCGTAATCTACGTACACTTGTATTTGTATTTCGAACCTTCGAAATTATATTCTAACTATTCTAATTTTTAACTCTTACCCATCTACTTTAAAGCCCGCTGCTTGTCTTGAACTTCTCCAATTGCAGTGGTCTTTACTTACTATGACGCTGCTCCCTTCACCGTTTTTAGTTAATGTCTGACGTAAATGAAATGGTTTTACCGCCATCTATTGGTAGCCGTGAGATCTTTCTATTTCTCATAATTGTCTCTTATAAGTAGCGGCACGAAAGTCTATCGGTGAACGTTATTGCGCATAAGTCGCGCTGATTGGCTCGTGCGTATCGTTCGTACACGCTGATTGACTCTCCAGTCGCATTCGTGCATTTCAATTCATGCGCGTACCCTCCACGTTTCGTTCAGCGCTAGACTTACGTGCCGCGACTTGTACTTACGAAACGAAATGAAGTGACAGATTTTCTTACGCCACTATCACAGTACTTCTTTTTCATCATCAGCCCGTTAAAGTACACAGCTGGGCTTTTTACGTTTGTAAGGAGGATTTGCAGACGATCGCATTACTAGAGATCTCATACCTTTGGCAATGCCCGACGCTGGTCTGGATATTTTGCGCCTGGTGTAAACGATATAGTTATACCGCCATCTATAGGAAGCGATAAGATTTTTCAATAAGATCCCATGAAATGTATGGAACAGAGGACTTAATAAGGCTGCTGTTACGGATAGGTCTATTAGTGCCTATGACAATTATAAATCATATAAATAAGCAATAAATAAGTATTGAAAAGAATTTCTTACGTTTTTCTTACTATAACTAACGAAAATTAAAAAAGCTTGTCTGTTTTAGGCAATATTATCTTCGAATCGTTTTAACGATAAAGATCTTCCTTATACATTTCTGAAACCCTGGCTTGGTGACGGACTTCTAGTTAGTAAAGGTGAGTAACATGACTTTCAGGTCAGGTCAATCTAGTTTCTGTAATTTTAGATTTTTAACGTAATTGAAATTATTTAAAATTAAAAGAAAACTTGGCTAGATATTGTTTCAGTGAACTACGAGATATTTGTATATCATTTGATTTATTTTACAGTTTGTATCTTCTTTTACCGCTACAGCCTATTTAAAGTCGACTTTTGAACATAGGTATCCTCCATTAATTGCCTCATATGGAAAATATTCACTATCATAGTTGGCACGCTTGGCAGGCGGGTTGGCAACCGCAGTTTTTTTAAATTGTTATTAGGAAGACGCTGCTGCCTATCCTGGTTTGTTTCCCTCTGTAGCCTCTTAAGACATTCGCGTGACGACATGGGTATTGGATATCCTTACACTACCCACTACACGGTAGTTATCTCATTTTAAAATAATTCTTATTTTAAAATGAGATTGATTGATTAAGACCTTTATTAATTAGAGGTTGTTTAACAATACAACGTTAAAAAAATTTGCAAAACAAGATAAGCTTTTTCATACGATGATTAAAATGAAAAAAAATCTCATAGAGATTTTGAATGCTTACTTGAAATAGCTTAATAAAAAGTTTAAAATAGTCATAAACATTGCCTTTCTGATAATATAAGCACCTAGTGAAGATGGAACTTCAGCGGAAGTTTAGTGAAACCCTTCAAAATCTTTTTAATTCATTTCAATCGGTATTAAGAAACATATCGAAGTTCTGAATTTTTTTAGAAATATCCGCTCTGATATTCATCGTAGACGTATTATAAAAATACGGTACACAGACAAGAGACAGATGCACAAATGAACAGTTAAATAGTTCCTTCGTTTAGATAAATTATGTTATAAAATATAATGTTATAAAGTAAAAAATATTTTCATATTAATTTAATTGTGCAACATATTATATTATAATAATTATTGTTTAAAAAAGTAGTCCCGCTGGGTTTCTGCTGGTTTTTCCCAGGACAGAAGTATTTTTCCGAACCAGTGGTAAAAGCATAAATTACTTTTCCATAAATATTAAATCCGTATACTGAATAAAATTATTTTATGTTAACAGAATATTGTGAACTATCGTATTACCAGTCCTTCTAGCGTTTAAAATATTTAAACTGAATTAAGATCAAATGCTTTCAATTTTAAATAAAAACGATACGAAAGGAAAATCTACTATGGATTCAGGAACAAATCTAGTTACTTAAATTCTTGAAATAATTTATATAGCATACAGTAGATGTCTTCTATGATCGCGTTAAATTTTTTGATCATGTTAGATAATGATAACTTAGAAATTAAGATAGTTATATATATTTTACCGTATAGTGACAGGTTAAGAGATTCGACTACCCTCTATATCTCTTGGATGTCGTAAGAGGGAAACTGATATAGGAGATGGGTAGCAGCATCTTCCTGATAGCAACTAAATAATAATAATAATAATAAAAATTGTGGTTGCCAACCCGCCTGCCAAGCATAGCAAATATATTTACGCCATTAGGCAATCTATGGGAGAGGGGAATTTTGATGGGCTGTAAAGACGACGATGATATTACCGTTACATGTTTGGGACCAATAAATATGTTCAACTTGATAGCATTTAACAGTTAATTAATTTATTATTTTCTTTTCTTATATGCACAAATATGCGAGTACATTATATAAATTAATTTAATTAAAATTCTAGATAACGTTCACTAACTAAGCATAACTTTTGATTTTTTTACTTAGGTTAACAATGTATTGTTTAACCTACTAAATTTTCTTCACTGACTGGGGTTAATACTACACGAGTTGATGTTGAGTAGATGACCATGAAATTAAAGGCGAGCATCCAACCCCGAGCTACAATGGCTATTTTTATATAATCGAGCTAGTTTTACAATGGAGTCTTAAACTCGGAAACTGCTTATCGTGGCACTTGAAGCACTCAATTGATTTTTTGTTTTAAAATAAAGTCAATCCACAACAATATAAAAGCAATATGTTATCTTATATTTATGTGTTATAATGGTTTGTTTATATATATATTTTAAAACTTTCTTTTCTGACTAGGCAGTAAATGGCATCAACGAAGGAAAATGTTGACACGTGCATTCCATTTCAATATTTTGAATAAATACTCTCGTACGATGATTGAACAAGCAGAAGAGCTATTGATGAAAATCCAGACTGAAGTTGGCAGCAACCAAACTGATGTAATACCCTTGATTGCAAAAAATACGCTTAACATAGTGTGTGGTATGTATAACAATTTTAACAAATACAAAACAACTTTAGGAATTAAAACTATATTAGCAGTTTGGTGGCAGCGTAAAAAATCAATAGAATAGAATAGAATTTTTTTATTCAATGTAGGTTATTGAGAGTAATTTTTTACTTTTACCACTGGTTCGGAAAAAAACTCTGTCCTGGGAAGAACCAGCAAGAAACCGATCGGGGCTTTTCTTAAAATAAATTATTCAATAAGAAAGGTTTGTACAAACTATTTACTAAACTTAGTTTAGAAACAGCTTGGAAGCGACCACCTCATTCCCAAGGGTTATCATCAGCAATGTATTAATTAATATTATAATAACCCCTTTTATGCAGGTTTTGTTTCATAAAATATCTAATCTTGGTATTAGAGACCTTGTATTGCTAACTCTGTGAGCCAAAAAATTGGTATCACTATCTTGTGTTTGTTCCTAGACAGAGTGTATGTCATTTGTTTTACTAAAACTATTTTTTTTTTCGTAAATATACTGAGAGACCAAAGTTAATATATTAATTTATTAAAAATTTTCTTTGAGAGATTTTATCACCAACGCTGTTTCTTCTGCATATCAATGATATGTTGCAAACCATTAACATTCATTGCTATGCGGATGACAGCACTGGTGATGTTTTATACACCGGCCATGCCAATATTTCTCGGGAAAACGTCGCCGAGTACCGGAACAAACTTGTGTCTGAAGTCGAGACTTTGTTGAACAAAGTCTCGGATTAGGACGACTAAATCTAGTCCAGTTCAATCCCCAGAAGACACAAGTTTGCGCGTTTACTGCTAAAAGGAACCCCTTTGTCGTATCTCCTCAGTTTCAAGGCACTCCCCTTGTTGCCTCAGCCAGTATCGGAATCCTCGGCGTTGACATATCGGGTGACGTGCAGTTCCGTGGTAACTTGGAAGAGAAGGCCAAATTGGCCTCTAAAAAGCTTGGCGTACTCAGTAGAGCGAGGCAGTATTTCATGCCGGCACACCGCCTGCAACTTTACAAGGCGCAGGTTCAGCCTCACATGGAATACTGTTCCCATCTCTGGGCAGGAGCTCCCCAGTGCCAGCTCCTTCCACTTGACCGCATTCAGCGCAGCGCGGATCGAATCGTCGACGACCGAGTTCTTTCCGATCGGCTTGACTCACTAGCACTGCGTAGAGATGTTGCATCTCTTTGCGTATTTTATCGCATGTACCACGGGGAGTGCTCTGAGGAATTGTTCGGACTAATTCCAGTCGCTCAATTTCACCATCGCACATCGCGACAAAACTCGCGATACCATACATACCATTTGGATGATTGGCGGTCCACCACTGTGCGATTTAGAAGATGTTTTCTTCCTCGCACTACTTCCTTGTGGAACCGATTACCACCAGCAATTTTTCCGGACCGATACGACTTAGGGACCTTCAAGAAAAGAGCCTACTCCTTTTTAAAAGGCCGGCAACGCATCTGCAATTCCCCTGGTGTTGCAGTTGTTCATGGGCGGCGGTAGTCACTTAACATCAGGTGAACCGCATGCTCGTTTGCCCCCTCTCCTATAAAAAAAAGAGACTCTCTCGGTTTTAGGTTGTAGCTTTTATGGCTCTCTTCTGCAAAACAAAAATAGTTTCTAAATTAGCCGCATTTCTCTAAAGCAAAATCTCATAAGACATTTTGCTATGAAAATAACTGAAATAAACTAATCTAGCTGTCTCGACACTAGTGAGACCTCTAATCTTTTTTACAGCATAAGCTGCAGAGCTGAGTCTGCTTGCTAGTTTAGATATATGAGGTACCCACTGGAGCTTTGCGTCGAAAGTGATGCCAAGAAAAGCAGTGGATTAAGTGGAAAAGAGCTTAGTTCATCCCCATTCAAAAACACATTGGTATTCAGATTTATTAATCAGTGTTGTAAATTGTACATTTATTTTATTGCCATTTAAATGTAGATTATTAACCTTAAACCAATGTATTAATTTTATTATTTAATGTATAATTCACTTCGTCATATTTAAATGATTGAATTGAATCATCTCATTTCACCTCATTCAATAAATCTCCTATTCAAAAGAGGGTTGTTACGGGTTAACCCCTTAGAGTCTGAGTTTTTGAAAATGTTTTTTTATTGTTTTTTATTTATATATGGATTAAAAAATAGTATAGAATGTCGTGATTTTCTCGTGTTTTACAAAAGTAAGTTGAATAAAATAAAATATTTTTTTTTACTACTGGGAATGATAATTTTCAATTATCACATTTTGAATATGTATCTTTTGTAAAGTTGTAGAGTTAGCTTCAGCACATATTATATACGTTTTCTTTTCTTAAAAATTTGGTAAGTGATTTACTGTATCATATATTACTCCTTTTAAAATTCTGGATCCAAACCTGGAAGTAGATGGTTGACTGCCAGATTTAAAGAGAGTTCTATAGTTCTTCAAATATATTTGGACTAACTCCCGAAGAAAATTCAGCTGCGAAATATCTTTTCCTAATTAGCGCATTAGTATCCAGGAGTTATTTATGGTGATACCTACAAGCCACGTAAAAATGGTGATGGCCTATTTTTCTTATATATATTCTTCAATAATTTACAGGAGCATTCATGAGGTATTTCATGTACTGATTATATCACAGAACACAATTATTCTCTAATTGCTATAAGATTGGGTATCAGTATTTTTATTTTTTTTGACTTACCTTGGAATGGCAAACTGCCAGCCAGTTACAACAGAATTATCGATGAATGGTTGAATGGATGGAAAATTAAATTACAATGACATCTACTACGTCTTCATTCGTAATTTATGAAACAAAAAAAATATCCATCAAAAACAGACATGAAAAACAAAATGGCTGATATTTTGAGCATTGGAAAAACTACCGTCGACTGTGTATTGAATAAAAAATGATGAAGTCACGAGCTCCGCCAAAAATTTGGTTTAGAGTATTGATGATTTGCAAGTCATATCACATTAAACTTAAAAAAATCTAAATTATCAAGTTCAAATCCTAAATATCAGGGGGCACGGCAGCGGCACGGCCGTACCATCCTTTTCTCGAAGCAGTTCAGGCCATTTGCGACCAAGTCAATCTATTTATTTAAAACATAAAATATTTTTAATATTGATATGGTCACTATAAGATGTTGTTAGGTTAGCTAATTACGTAATAACTTAAGACAGAAGGACCCTTAAGTAGGGACTGAATAAATTAACCGACTTGGTATTACATGGATCTCACAACTTTTTACGGTAGAAGAACTGAGTTGCGAGACTTGGTTTTTTTTACAAGTTATGTTTTTGATGGCATAAAACTATTACTAATTTTAGAATAGCGCTTGACAGCCTAGCAAAAACGACTTTCAAAAGTTTTATTTGTGATGATCCTAATTTTGTGCTACAACAATTAATCAATAAAATAACAGAATCTCTTCAAGATAATACCAAAACAGTTATAATTCCAAAAAATAAACATACAAAAAATAACACCTTACAATGAATAAAAATCGAAATAAGATGCCAAAAAAGTTAGGGTACCGTAATTATTGTAACAACCTTTTTAAAAAACTAAAGCGCAATTATGAAAGAGAAAACTTGACTTCATCTGTTAAGAACTCAAAAAATATAACACAAATAAAACTGACGATCTTGAACCGTCTTCTACAGAGTCGGTTAATTACATCAATTACTTTTTTGCTAATATAAGAAAACATCTCGCAGATAATACGCTCTTTACCTGCACCACTAGTAACACCTTGAATTCAACATGCTGTCATTGTTCTTCGTTTGCTCTAGTGGACACTTTTCTAGGAGAGCTACACAGTATAATCATGTCCCTAAAATGTAATAGTGGACTGGGCACGGACAACATCCCTACGCTATTCCTTAAGCTTGCACGAAAATAAGTAATTCTTATTATGTCACTTAGCCAACTTATGCTTTTCTAAGGGAGTTTTTCCGCCCCAACTTAAACTTGCTTTAATTACACCGGTGTATAAGAGTGGTCACAGAAACGATGTCAACAACTATAGACTAATCCCTGTGTTATGCTATTTGTTATTTAGGAAAATAATCCGTTCATCTATATAATAAAACAAATAAAAAAACTAAGCATTTTCCCTATGAATTATTATAAATATAAAAAATGTATAACTTCTTGTATTGAGACTCTCAGTTATGAGGAGACGGAGACCTTTATCATGTATAATGTATAAATTTAAGTATATTATCTTAGTTGACTTGACTTAGCAAACACAGCAAACGCACGCGCACACATACACACACACATTTGCATTGTAATGGCATGGAACCATAATATCCTAATTAGCTTAATTATTTTTCTTACCTAAGTATTGTTATTTTATTTGTCTAATTTTTATGTTTATTTACTAAAATGAAATAGTTGTGGAAGGGCGAGATCTTCTGTTACAAGTACTTATTTACTTACTAGAATATCTTAACATTGTTCTATAAATGTAAGAATGAAATGAATAAACATAATATTATTGGGTATTTATACTCTCATCTGGTTGAAATAGATAAATACTTATAAATATATATAAATATAACATACTATTAACATAAATAAAATAAATAGATAAAGCCCAACCAGACGGAAGCCCTTAGCAGGGGAGACTAAACGGCTGAGGCTTGGGGGGGAAAGGGAAAGTAATCGGCGGACGATGCGGGCAGTATTGAGGAGCACCGCCTTCTGCATTTGAGCCCGGAGCGGTCCGTCACGGAATCCCAGTCGACTCAAATGACCCGAGAGACTGACCGGGATTAAGAGAAACGACTACAGGAATCATTTCGGTCAGCAGACCACCCCACATGGCGGTCACCTCGTGAGCCAGGTCCTTAGATATTCTGTTCTCTTATCTGTTTCAATTTTCACGAGGTTCTCATCATACGAAAAGGTAATGTCGACTAAAAATATTCTTGACTGTGCCCGCTCCATCAGCACAATATCAGGCTTATTCGCGAGAATAGTCCTGTCCGGATGTTCCGGTCCCAGTAGAGACTAGCACGGTCATTTTTGAGCATGGGATCCACGATACCGTATTTCAGAGCGAGCTCCTCGTGTAGAATCCTGCCTACTAGATTGTGTCTGTGCAAGCACTCAGAGTTAGAAAGCGCCGAACAACCGGAGATGACATGCCTAAGTGACTCACCGGGATGGCGACAAGCTTGACAGATGTCGACGGTGCATATCTCCGATAGTTGTTGGTCTTAATAACCTGATCCTGTATCGCACAGACAAAACCTCGGTTTCCGCAAAGAGGTCACCGAATCGTGTCCAGTGAATGGAGGCAACTGTGTCTACGGAAGGCTCATAAAGAGCCTTGTGGTACCTCCTGTGGAGCTCCTTCTCCTTCTACACGGTCTCCCGGTCGGAAATGATCTGTACTTCCGGATCCTGTTATTGCTCATTGGCTAAGGATAGAGGGGTAAGCCCTTTATTACAAGAAATGGCGTCCGTATAAAACGGGTCCTCCGCTCTCGTTAATAAGTAATTACGGAGGCTGCACACTTCGCGATTATGCATAGTGAATGCGCTTAAAAAGCCACGCCCACCAAGCTTTCGCGGTAAATACAGCCTCATTACCGACAATCCCAGTCCGCCAGTAACAATTACAGACCTAACTCTATACTTTTTTCAAAATTGTTTGAGGCGACCGTGTGTCCTTCCTAACTCATCACATTGAAGCCAATTTAAGTGATTTTTCAGCACGGTTTTCGAAAGGGCCGTTCTACTGAAACGAACCATTCATTTATTTCGCACATATCGCGCGAGGTGGATAAGGGATGCCAAGTAGACGTTATTTATACTGATTTGTCCAGTGCCTTTGATAAGGTAAACCATGCCCTGTTACTGAGCAAACTTGAAGCCATTAGAATTCATTGGTCATTACTTGCTTGGCTCAGGGTTCCCATCTGGGACCAATATTGTTCTCGCTCTTTATAAATGATATCACGAGTACACTAAAGGCAAGCTACGTTTCCTTGTTTGCAGACGATCTGAAGCTCTCGAGAGTCATATCAACTCATTTTGACTCATTATTTCTGCAAGATGATTTTGACCGATTGGAAGAATGGTGTAAGGCAAACCATATGATGTAAAATCCCATAAAATGTTTATATATCAAGTTTACTAAGAAAAAGAAGTCTTGCACTTTTTCTATAGTCTTAAAGGTACTATGCTCACAAAAGTAGGTGAAATGAGAGATCTAGGTGTTATGTTGGACATGAACCTCACCTACGCTCCTCATATTAATAGGATTGTAAATAAAGCTGCACAGATGCTGGGCTTACTTAAACGCAATACCAGAGCACTAAAATCTTACTCTTCACACCCTAGTAATTGGAATATGCGAGTACAATATGGAACCCAACATACGCTGCGTACTCGCAAAGAATAGAAGGTTTTCAGAGAGCCTTTACAAGACATCTTTTTTTTATAGGATGTGGTGACAAACTAGCACACAGTCCACCTGATGGTAAATGGTTACTGTGGCCCATAGACATCTACATCTATCCTTGTTGGCGAATCAAAATGCAGATGCGTTGTCACCCGTGAGCACTAAAATGGAATACATTTTTCCCAGTAAAAAGGGTCTCCGGTTCTCTACACTCACCATACGAAACACAGCAGTGTTAAGCTAGCAGCTTAACACTGCACTGCTTAAAACTGCTATTTTACGCTGGTATTCTGTGAGAGCGTGGTCCTTCCCCGGTCCAGCCGACCCATTCGTGCTACAACTATACTACTAATATAGCTACAGCATGGTTCAACCACGTATAAATCTTGCCTTCATATGTAGTAGAATTTCATATAGGTGTCCCTACGAACAGCAATTGGCATTTTTTGAAATACCTTCCATAAAGAGCAGGAGAAAAATTCACGACCTGCTGCTATTACATAAAATAGTAAACGGACGGACTGCCTGCTTTGAACTACTACAATGTTTCTCCCTAAATGTACCATACAATATCCCTCGTCGTCTAATAACAAAACTGTTACACACTCCTCAATCCAGGACTAACATGGGGTCATACGCCGCGGTACCGCGAATGTGTGACACCTATAACTCACTTTGTGGTGTATTGCCTACTGTCGATATTTTTAACGATACTTTCATTAAATATAGGAAAAATGTAATAGATCATCCATGTTCCCTACAGCTGCCGCTTGGTTATATGCTGTGTTACCTTTAAGGGTGCACACATCAGTCTCTAGAGTAAGCCTACTTTCAAAAATTTTTAATAATGTGTGCACTGATGGTGTCTTATGAATAAATAAATAAATCTCGGATGATACATTCTATGGGACGTCATAGTAGTGTGGACTTTTCTATCCAGGGCGATAAGTTCAGTTTGAATACACCTGAGTATGCCAAAGGTACACATAAGGACAGGCATGACCCAACCGTTATATGCTTGTGCCTTGTTTATGCCCGACAAAGGCTGTTAAGTACTTTGGTGGGCGTGCATAAAACACCCCACAAACTGACTGTTTCACATCACCTCATCGACTCTCGATTATATCCGCCTCATCGACACCCATGTTATGTGATATACCCAGGTACCGGTATGTTTCAGCATCGAAATATGCCTTTATGTTGACGGGCATAGATAAATCTATGCTCTCAGAATAAGTGACCCTACCCCTATCAACATGGAGGACCGCACACTTATCCGTTCCCAGCTCCATTTTTATGGAATTACTAAAATCACAAGTGATGTTTACCAATTCCATAAGACGGGAGCGACTGGAGGCGAATAACGTGAGATCATCCATATAGTGGTTTACTTTTGTCCCTCCTTTCCGAAGCTGAAATCCTCTCCCCGATCCCTCCAATAAGGTACTGAGAGGGTTCAAAGAGAGGCAGAACCATATTGGACTCAAACATTCGCCCTGGAAGAACCCCTTCTTATTCTTATGCGGCTTTCCGCCTCCGTCATCCGCTCGCCTAGATGACAAAGGATTGTACTTCAATGCCCCCCACACTGCTCGAAGACCCTCTTTAGCCATGTATGAATCACCGAGTTGAATGCTTTTCTGTAGTCTATACAGGCTGCGGAGCGAGAGGCTCTCGCAGTAGTTTGGGCTCTTAATAAATTTCGCGGCTACATTGAGGTTGCAGAGGTCGACATGATGGACGTGAAGAAATCTACTTGAATTTTTTTTTTAATCAAATCTCGACGAACAGACTTAATAATTTTACAGAATATGTACCCTAAATAATAATATTTATTTATATTTTATTTATTTCAATCTTCATAGCAGTCTAAACAGGAAATAATCTTTTATTTTTTTAACATATTAATATTATTGTTTAATTTAATTTGAATAGATATTTTTTGTTGCTTTTTTTTATAGGATAGGGTGACAAACGTGCACACAGTCCACCTAATGGTAAGTGGTTGCTGTGACCCATAGACATCTACATCTATCCTCAATAAAGAATCAAAATGCAGATCCGTTGTCACACGTAAGGACTAAGATGGGATGCCTCTTTTCCTGTAAAAAGGGTATCCGGTTCTCTACACTCACCATACGAAACACAGCAGTGTTAAGCTGCTATTTTACGCTGGTATTCTGTGAGAGTGTGGTCCTTCCCCGGTCGAGCCGACCCATTCGTGCTTCAGCTATACTACTAATGTAGGTGCAGCATGGCTCTACCACGTATGATATTGTTTGAGTTAGCCGTTATTCTTTCGATAATATATTTATATTTGCCTATTACATTTCCAATTTCCGAAATATATATATGTTACGGCTAGTAGCCTCAGTGCGGATACACTTAGGTGTAGCCGACTAATACAAGGTGTAGTCGATTGCGGTTGATGTATCATACATAATTTATATATTAGATAAATGTCTGCAGTTTTAAGGTGACCCAAGGGCCACCTTAACCGCGCCTTAACCTACTGTCGCTGATATTACTTCATACGTTTTTCCGTATTTGTGCAAATTTAACAGTACACCTAAATTTAAGCAACTACTGCTGGCCGCACCTAGTTCTAGCCGGCTGGAACTAGGTGTAACCGCACTTCGGCTTTTAGCCGTAACAAATACATTGATTGAGTATTGTGGTTTTTTTTTAGAAACAATTATGGGTACCTCAATGAACGAAGACAAAGAGACAGTATCAGATAAATATTTCCAAGCTATTCACACGATCGGTCAATCAGTTACCCAACGATTAGTTAGAGTTTGGTTATACATCGATGCTATATTTGCTTGCTCTAAAATTGGTAAAATTCAAAAGGCCATTAAAGATCTGCATGAATTTACCATGAAAATAATACAGGAGAGAAAAAGATATTTGACAAACAATAATGTTATAACAAATGCAGATGAAGATGATGAACTATACGGTAAAACAGGTAGACTAGCAATGCTAGATTTACTTCTAGAAAATGAGAAACAAGGAATTATAGATATTGAGGGCATCAGGGAAGAAGTTGATACTTTTATGTTTGAGGTAAGTACATACATTCTGTGTAATATACATTCAATAAGTGGTTATAAAATAATAATAAACATTTAAATAATACATATGATTATTTTTTTATAAATCCATATATGCTTTTATATTAAAATTTATAACATATCATTAATTTAAAATAACTAAGCATTCATTTCTTTTAAGGGACATGACACAACGGCAATGGCGCTATCTTTCATGATAATGCGAATTGCTAACGAGTCAGAAATTCAGGTAAGAGAATAATCCAAAGCTTACATGCGTTACGATTAAATTGTTTAGATGTTTGGTAAAGCCATTAATTGTTTTGTATGTAACACGAATTATTTATTTTGTGATTAAAACTGTATTCAACCCGTGCCCCAGCTTGAGGCATTTACATAATTTAGTTCTCTTCTCACTGCTGGCTTTTTTTATTCTTAAAACGGTTATGGTCATTTTCCGTCTAGTAATCCATTTAGGAAAGGTCGTTGCTGCATCTTACGTTTGAATACTATGAAAAACTAATATCATTACTGGCATTTCATCTTAAATTTCAGAGACCACAACGCATTTGTAGGTTCTTTGTTTAAAGTTGACTGGAAGTACGCGGATATCTGTAGTAATCACTTACCCTAATTTGGACAAGCTGGTCTGTCCCTCTAATATAAATGTAGTTTTACAAAGCGATTAGCGAATACATGCTGCTGATAACACTATATCATAATGTAAACAAAAAGATACCACTGAGCCTATTATTTACCATTGGAACCTGATCATCTCATACATGACTGTATGGTACGATACACATTTTAGCGACTAGACTAGACTAGACTAGACTAGAATAGAATAGAATAGCATAGAATGGAATAGAATGGAGTGGAGTGAAGTGAAGTGGAGGGGAGTAGAGTGGAGTGGAGTGGAGTGGAGTGGAGTGCAGAGGGGTGGAGTGGAGTGGAGTTAGTGGATTGGAGGGGAGTGGAATTGATTGGAATGGAATGGAATAGAATATAGATTACAAGAATACTTATTGACAGTTATTTTTTACTTTTACCACTGGTTCGGGAAAACCTCTGCCCTAGGAAGAACCAGCAAGAAACCCAGCGGGACTTTTTTTAAATAAAATCAATTTACAATATATTATTTTATACAATTGATATGCAGACATTAGAAACAGCATGGTAGAGATCATCTCATTCCCAGGGTTATTATCAATCGTGTACTCGTTAGTAGTAGGTATAATAACCCATACTTAACAATTTTTGCTTAGTAAAAATTTGAAAAATTTTTGATAGATAAGGCCTGCATATTTTCCGAGACATTTTTGTAAAAGTGTATACATTGCCACCTGAAGGAATTACTGACTCTTTGGAGTCGAGTAACTGTATAACTAACTTGTGCTTGTTCCTAGTATTTACTGAATGTACATCACTATTTTTAATAAAACCATTTTTGTTTTATGTTTATATTTCATTACTATATAATATATGAAAATAGAATGCGTATATTGAATTTACAGAATTTTATATATGAAGAAATGCTGAGTATTTTTGGCGAGTCTCAGAGACGTCCAACTTTAGAGGATCTTAGCAAAATGAAATATTTAGAATGCTGCATCAAAGAATCCCTAAGACTTTACCCCAGTGTTCCATTCATATCCAGATATATTACAGAAGAAGTTGAATTAAGTATGTATTTATTACTATCTTTTTTTACTATGGTTTTTGGGTACTTCTTACACAAGTCTCTAACACAACTTATCTTTGGCCTATTTTCATTCTGATCACTTTAGTGTTATATAGGGCACGGCTTGGCTTCCACACGCTAGAAATGTTTCCTGCATCGTGAAGGGGTGCTAAGAATCTCCGGTGGAGGTTCGGTTGCCACCTACGACGACTCGACCTGGCAACTTATAACGCACGCACTCTGAGGACTGACGAGAAGATCCTGGAGCTGGAAGAAGAGATAGACAAGTTGCGCTGGAATATTATAGGATTATCCGAGGTCCGAAGAGAGGGGAGGACACGGTAATCCTCGAATCCGGCAACTTGTTCTATCACCGGGAGGGCGACCATCTGTCCCAAGGAGGTGTCGGATTTATCGTCCACAAGTCTCTCGTTAACAACGTTAAAATTGGGAGTGTGTCGACGAGGGTTGCGTACCTTATACTCAGAATCACCAAACGGTATTCGCTGAAGGTCATACAGGTTTACGCACCAACTTCGGCACACCCGATGAGGAGGTGGAGGAAATGTATGAGGATATCTCTAGAGCCATGCATTCCTCTAAAACCCACTATACGGTGTTAATGGAGACTTCAACGCAAAGCTAGGCACAAGAGAGAACGGTGAGCTGAAAGTAGGAAATTCGGATTAGGGCAACGGAACCCATAACAGCAGCTGGCCGACTTCATGGAGAAAGAGGGACTCTTTATGATGAACTCTTTCTTCCAGAAGCGGCCCCCCAGGAAGTGGACCTGGTCGAGCCCCGACGGTTCGACAAAAAATGAGATTGACTTCGTTATGACGACCAGACGACAACTGTTCAGTGATGTCTCAGTGATCGCGAGGGTGAAAACTGGTAGCGATCACCGAATGGTTAGAGGCACACTGAACCTAAACGTTAAGTTGGAGAGGTGTCGTCTAATGAAGCCAACGCTCCGTCCCCCTCGTGCTCTAATCCAAAGTCTGAAACCTTTCAGCTCGAGTTACAAAACCGTTTTCAGTGCCAAGAAGATTGCAATGCAGTGGACGATATGAACGACAAGCTCGTGGAAACTGTCCATGCGGTTGGAGCTAAGTTTTGTAAGACCCGCCGCAGAAGAACACAAAACTCTCCGATCACACTCTTAATCTCATGGCTGTTAGACGGGAAATGGCTGCAATCTTCAGTAGATTTGATAGCATACAGGCAACTGAACAGACAGATCTCCAAATGCATGCGGCGGGATTGCGCAACTTCAATACAGCTCGTATTGAAGAAGCGATCGAGCGGAACCAGGGCTCCAAAGTCTTTGCCAGAGATCTGTCTGCCAGAAAGAGCCAACTGTCGAGCTGAAGACCGAGTGGCAGCGTCGTTTCCGGGACACCTGAGATTTTGAGTGAGATTGAGAGGTTCTATGGGCAGCTGTACACATCATCGTTGGAGCCACACGCAAGTGTGAGTAACGATCCAAGAGCGAGTCTTATCCGACACTATTCCGATGATATCCCGGACGTCAGTCTGAGCGAGATTAGAATGGCTCTCCAGCACCTTAAAATAGGCAAGGCCCCAGGCGAGGATGGAATTACGGCGGAGCTTCTGAAAGCGGGTGGAAAACCGGTACTTGAAGTCCTTCAGAAGCTCTTTAATTCCGTCCTACATGGTGGCACTACACCGGAGGCGTGGAGCAGAAGTGCGGTGGTCTTGTTCTTCAAGAAAGGCGACAACGCTCTCTTGAAGAACTACAGACCGATTTCCCTTCTGAGCCGCGTCTACGTGCTGTTTTCGAGAGTCATTACGAATCGTCTCGCACGCAGACTCGACGACTTCCAGCCTCCCGAACAAGCCGGTTTCCGAAAAGGCTTTAGCACCATAGACCACATACATACCTTCGGCAAATTGTACAGAAGTCCGAGGAGTACAATTTGCCACTATGTCTGGCGTATGTGGACTATGAGAAAGCCTTTGATTCCGTCGAAATTTGGCGGTGCTGCAGTCCCTTCAGCGGTGCCAAGTTGACTGTCGGTATATCGAAGTGTTGAAGTGCTTGTACAGTAGGGCTACGATGGCTATCCGAGTACAGAACCAGAGTACAAAACCTATCCAACTGCAGAGGTGTAAGACAGGGTGACGTTATATCCCCGAAACTCTTCACCGCTGCATTGGAAGACGTTTTCAAGCTTCTGGACTGGAAAGGATACGGCATTAATATCAATGGCAGTACATCACTCACCTTCGATTTGCCGACGATATAGTCCTATGGCAGAATCGCTGGAGGACCTAAGCACTATGCTCAATGACCTCAATAGTGCCTCCCAACGGATAGGTCTTAAGATGAACATGGACAAAACAAAGATCATGTTTAATGTCCATGTCACACCTATGCCGGTAGTTGTTGGGAGCACAAAGCTCGAAGTTGTTGACGAATATGTTTACCTGGGACAAATAGTCCGACTAGGTAAGTCCAACTTCGACCGAGAGGTCAATCGACGGATTCAACTCGGCTGGGCAGCGTTCGGGAAATTACGGCACATCTTCTCGTCAGGTATACCTCAAAACTTGAAAACGAGGCTGTACAACCAGTGCGTGTTGCCAGTGATGACCTACGGAACTGAGACGTGGTCCTTCACTGCTGGCCGGATGAGGAAGCTCAAGGTCGCTCAGCGAGCTATGGAGAGGGCTATGCTCGAGTCTCACTGCGTGATAAACTTAGAAATGAGGATATCCGCAGTAGAACCAGAGTGACCGACATAGCCCAACAGATTAGTAAGCTGAAGTGGCAATGGGCCGGCCATATAGCTCGAAGAACCGACAACCGATGGGGAAAAAGGTTCTCGAGTGGCGGCCTCGTACCGGCGGACGAAGTGTAGGGCGTCCCCACTAGATGGAGTGACGACCTGGTAAGACATGCAGGAAGTCGATGGATGCGGGTGGCTCAGGACCGTGCTTTGTGGCATTCCTTGGGGAGGCCTATGTTCAGCAGTGGACTTGTGAAGGGCTGTAATGATGATGATGATGATGATGATCGTGAAATATTACGTGGTAGAGCTATGCTTAAGCTATATTATGGTTATAACACGAATGGGTCAGCTCGACCAGGGAAGAACCAGGCTCTCACTAGTTACCAGTTCGGTGCTGCTGAGTTTCGTATGGTGAATGTAGAGAACCGGATACTCTTATGAATGGAAATAAGGCATTCCATCTTAGTCCTCACGGGTGACAACGCATCTGCATTTTGATTCTTAATCGAGGATAGATGTAGGTGTCTATGGGCCACGGCATCTACTTATCATTAGGTGGACTGTGCTCGTTTTTCACCCTTATCCTAAAAAAAATCACTACCCTTATTCTAATAATAGCAGAACCCTTCTTACAACAGAAAAGGCTCTCACCGGCAATTAACTATTTTAGCCTATTAAAGAAGAAAACTATGTTTAATTCATTGACTATAATATGAGCATTCCTAAAGTGTTTCGCGATCATCATTAGCCTGTAATAGATAGTTCAAACTACAAACTCACGGCCTGAATGATACTGCAGAAATATCCATTATAAATTAATAGTTTGTTATCCTATATTTTTTGTGTTTAGTGCATTTACAGAGGAATATAAAATCCAATGAGTTATAAATTTAAAATAAAATGTTCTACTTCTATGTAATGATATGATGTGTATGGTGGCCACATAAAATAAATTATTGCCTTATTAGACATTGGACTGTTTACCGGATTTTTAGCCGAAGAAAAAATTAAAAGTATAATTTCTAGAGCCAGAAGTTGGAAATCTAGTAAAGTTAATGGTAACTGTACATTCTGGATCTCCTTAGTCGTTTGAATTATGCTCTTTGTCACCAGTCTGCGGTCATTTTTAAATGGTTATTCTTTCGGTCGAAAAAGAGAAATAGATTTTTTTACCCTAACGTATGCGAACTCAAAACGGTCGCGGGTTCGAATCCGCCATTTGACCACTGTCGTGAACCACTCCTAACACAAGCGCTTTAGGCTTGCCAAGAACGGTTAAAGGGAATATTAGCAATGTTAATAGCGTTGATAGTATTTTATGTGGCTATGATTTGAGTGCACTTAGACAGTGGCTGAGGCTATGTAAAGCTAAACTGACAAATTAATATATTATTATGTTTATCTCTTTATATTTAACTATTGGCTATTCTCTTTTCAAGTAAAAAGAAAAAGCAACAATATCATAAGCACTATTATAAACTAATAAATATTATATCAAAATTTAAGTCATTCATTTTTTACATTTCACATCTTTAACTTTGCTTAAATTGATGCTTACTTAAATTTATGTTTAATATTTCATAACTGCTTCAGGTGGATACAAAATCCCTTCAGATACCCTATGTCAAATCCATGTATATGACATCCATCGCAATGAACACCTGTATCCTAATCCTGAAAAGTTTATTCCCGAGCGATTTCTTTCTGAAAACCAAACATTGCGGCACCCTTATGCATATCTTCCCTTCAGTGCAGGACCAAGAAATTGTATAGGTAAGGAATGTTATGAGGTTAAATTCGGTAAGTGATGCCATGGGGGTCGGAGCAGATTGTTGGGAAATTTCAGAAAGGTCTTTCGACTTCCGAACTTTAACCATCACTATTTCATTTATTAAAAATACAATACAATGTGGTCCCAACATAAAATTGATAACAGATCAAATAAAAATAAATTTGATTATATGTATTTTCGTTGAATTTTTGCACAGCCGAAAAATAAACACAACAGAAATATCAGTTTGACAATAGAACTGTATTTTGTGCACGTTACGAAATATTATAAATTCGTGTGTGCGCATTATAGGAAGTATTCTATTTACCGACACAACAAAGTAAAATGTAATATCATCATAAACATCATTACCTACATTTTATCAAAGTTCACTGCTGCATAGGCTTCGCCATAGATTGCCTTGTAATATTTGCCCGAGTTGGCACGCTTTTTATTTTCTAGTTGTTATTCGGAAGACGCTGCTGCCCCGCTTCTGGTTTCCTTCTTAAAATGTCATAGGTAAATATAATAAAAGTAACAGTACTGCCCTTTTTACACAAAATATATATTTGGTTTCTATTTTGTTCATTTGAATACGAATTACCTGGACGATCGAGGTTCGCTCGACTTTAGAAAAAATATTATAGATTTTTCAGGGATGACAACTCAACAATCTAGATAACAAAACATTACATTATACAATAATTGCTCTCTTAGAGTATTAATTCTTAATTCCAGGTCAAAAGTTTGCTATGATGGAAATGAAGATAATGATGTCAAGTTTACTAAGAAGATTCCGTGTCGAGCCAGTCACAAAGCCCGACGACATCACCTTTAAATGCGACCTCGTTCTACGTGCCACTCATCCTTTGTTTGTCCGATTTTTGCAAAGAAAATAAAAGGCGATAATAATGCAGTATCAAAACTAGTGAAAAGCTAGTAATTTCAATAAAGATATATTAAGTAATTTCAAGTAGTATTCTAATTTTATGTGGTTCTTTATACGCGGTTTATCTATATACACGGCAGTGTGTCACCAAGTTTAGAAAAGAAAAGATTATACATATGTTTTAACCTTAACCTCAAAAATTAAAAGACTCATATATAATCCCAAATTTCATGAATAAACTTATTATAATTCTTGAGTTGTTAAAGTCTGAAAAGTTCCATTTTTTACACTCACTGGTTCACCAATTAACTGATTCACTGACTCTCTGAATTGAAAAAAGCTGTTTGTTTTTTAATCAAAATTAAAAAAAATATGAGCAGCGACAGAAATTAACCTCAATTTTTTTTTAAATAATTATATATTCGAATAATTATTCATTATTACTCACTTGAATTTTTAATCAATGATCAGCATTTTTTCAGGCACTTATTATCAACAGTAAATAGATTTATTAATATAGTTTAGACATATAAATTAGTTTATATAACAGCACACTTTACTACCACGGCTTCCCTGTTACACAGTTCCGTCCCTTTTCACGAAATTACTCCCACAGGATTCCAAAAAAGCGAGAGGAAAGATGTAACACACCAAAAAATAAAAATAAACTATGCATATAAATAAAATTGAAGTGTATATCTGTAGTTTTGAAATAAGTGGGCTCAGGGGTTACTTGCATGCTAGACAAACGACCATTTTAAAATTATTGTCCGTCTGTCTGTCCGGTTTAATCTTCGGAATGTCTGAACTGAATGTGATGAAATTTACGAATAGAAAGAGATCAATACCAGGAGGGATTTAGACTATAGCTTGTTCAAAAACTTGAAAATTACGTTAAATAAAACTATTTTCTTACGGATTTTATCGCGTTTAATTTACTAGTCCCCGTGACCATGGGTTGCTGTAAGCACCCGAAACGTCGAAAATTAAAATAGTAAATTAAACGCGATAAAATCCGTAAAAATAGTTTTATTCAATGTGTAGTGTTCGCGTAAATATAAGAAATCATTTTGAAAATTACGTTTTTGAGAAAAAGCAGAAAAAATAATGAAATAAATGGTCTTAAATCTAAATAACCTTAATCTAAATTACAGTAATAGATCCTATCCAGGCGAAGCCGGGGTAGGTCGCTAGTACAAAATAAGACTAAGGGCCTTAATGCGTAATAGCGTTCTCTACCAGTCAACGAGTGTTTTTTTTAATGTGCGAGCAGCTATGCAGCTCTTAAGAGAGAGACCAGTATCACCGCGACCTAAAATATCTATTGTGATCGCTGCTATGTCTATAGTTCACTGCTAAGTCCCACGTCCTTAATGAATAGGAGTTGCTTAACTGTGAGCAATTTCACTTCTTCTGGGCGGGTACATGGTTTCCCAGATGAGTGTTACGTTTGCGCATTAAGGGTCCGCAATCAGTTAGGATGTGTAAAGGCGTTTCTTCCTTTAGGAAAAAAAACAGCACATCCTTGAGTTGCTTAGTCCCAGGATGGACATGTGCTTTTCAAGGTTCCACCAAGGAACTTTTCCTGTTGAGTTCTTGGTTTTGAAGGAACAACTGTCCTCGAAGGCTTCACGGATACCTATGGTTACCGTCTCCATCGCTAACTCCAGACCTTCAAACGTTTTGATGCTTTAGGAAACGTTTCAAATTCCTCCTAAGGCTTTGTTTGTAGACATCCCAGAAGGTCGCTTTTGGATCCTAAAGCAACAGTTTCATAAGTCGGCGATGTTCCAATCACAAACTTAATCTGTTTGTGATCAGACATCGAGTTTTCACTACTAAAATGCCAGTCAGTTATCCGCCTGGATATGTTATTGGTAGCAAATGTTATATACATAACATACATTATACATAAACACTCACGCCTGTCAACCTGATGGGAAAGCAGATAATAAGGACTTCCATTTGGCACGATACCGACACGCCTCTCTCGCCTCCTTTACATCAATATACCTACACATACATGCTCGTCTGTTAAGGGTACTCTTAATTTGGCCCATCTTTAATATATCACCAATTTGGTCGATAAAATTCGCCTAGGGTGTCCCTTCCCGACTCTGCCGTTCACCTCTGCAACATAAATTTGTCACTCTTTCCTCATTCATTCTTTCTACATGACCACACCACCGAAGCATTCCTTTTTTAATCCTGGTCACAACATCATCTTGCAAACCACACTTTTATCACACAATTTTTTACCCTGTCATTCAGATTCAGCCCTAACATACTCATAATGACCGCATTTTTACAGCATTTATTCTACTCTCGTGCTTCTTCTGCCACCCGACTTTCACTACCATACATTAAAATAGGGACTAACACAGCATTGTGAACTGCCACACGTGCCTTTTTGGACACATTCTGGCTTTCCACAATAGAGTGTATAGCCCCATTTACTCTATTTTCTGCGTTCACTCGTCGTTTTATATCCTTATCATATCTACCATCCCTGCTAAATACACATCCCAAATACACAAATTCATCTGCTTGCTCGACCAATTCCCCTTCTTTTCTTATTTCACATATCGTTTAACTTTCTTCTCTTTCAAAAACCATAACTTTCGTCTTACTTGCGTTCACTTTCATTCCCCTATCTTTTAATGACCTGTTCATTAATGTAACCATCATTAGCAACTCGGCCGCCGACGACGTCTGTATATCGAAGTGCTGAAGTGTTTGTACACTAGGGCTACGATGGCTATCCGAGTACAGAACCAGAGTACAAAACCTATCAAACTGCAGAGAGGTGTAAGACAGGGTGACGTCATATCCCCGAAACTCTTCACCGCTGCATTGGAAGACGTTTTCAAGCTACTGGTCTGGAAAGGATACGGTATTAATATTAATGGCGAGTACATCACTCACCTTCGATTTGCTGACGATATAGTCCTTATGGCAGAATCGCTGGAGAACCTAAGCACTATGCTCAATAACCTCAGTAGTGCCTCCCAACAGATAGGTCTTAAGATGAACATGGGCAAAACAAAAGTTATGTGTAACGTCCATGTCACACCTATGCCGGTAGTAGTTGGGAGCACTAAGCTCGAAGTTGTTGACGAGTATGTTTACCTGGGACAAATAGTCCGACTAGGTTAGCAACTTCGACCGAGAGGTCAATCGTCTTGCCAGTGATGCCTTATGGATTTGAGACGTGGTCCTTTACTGCTGGTCGTATGAGGAAGCTCAAGATCGCTCAGGGAGCTATAGAGAGGGCTATGCCCGGGGTTTCTCTGCGTAATAAATTTAGAAATGAGGATATTCGCAGTAGAACCAGAGTTACCGACGTTGACATAGTTTTTTAAGTCCCGATTTTATTCAAAACGTCTAATCCGACTCGAAGGATCATATGTTAACTCCAAATTCCAAATTCCACAATTAAAAAGCAGAGCAGGTTATTAACTCAGGAAAAAGAAAACGACTGTTTCGATGCTTGCGTGATCTAAAATATTTTTTCATAGGTACATAGATTAATAAACGTGACGTGTACATACGTAAGGTCAAACCATAAAACAATTTAAAACTAATAGTGACATCTATTGTTGATTAGGTGAACGTGAGCAGGTGTAGTGTTATAACAATGTAGTAGTATTTTAGCCATGGGGATTTTTAGCAAAACGTTGTAATCGAAAGTAAAAATTAAAGTAGTACCCGCCAATTATTTAAAAAATATTTTGCTGTTAATTATGTTAAAATATGTCTTATATGTTTTGTCGTTTCTTAAGACCCATGTAGTTTTTTGACCAAAAACAATATCCAATCCACTATGAACTGAAAGAATTTCCATTTTATAAGCATCCCCTGTAATTGGATTCGTAGAAATCAGAATATGTTTTTTCAGTGTTAATTTATATTCAAAATTATACTTTCTTCAGGAGAAAGTACTGTTACGTGTGGGGTGAGTAAAATGCCACTTAGGATGAAAAATGAATTTATTTTTCAACACACACACACACAGCAAGTTTATAAAAACGTCGTCCAAAATAGCCAAGCTTCTTCGATGAGGTCCTTAATAATCGCAATGTCGTAGGTCAAATTCTCGTAGTCGCTTCCCGGAGTGGAATTCTCTTTCGGGTTCCCGGAATAATTAACTATCCAATCGCCGGCACATGCTTTCATACTTGATAAAGAAATATAGAACTTTCTAGGCCAATCCAGTTCGTTCCACTCTTTCAACTGAAAAGTACTAGGACACTCGCGATAGCATTACGATAACATTATCCGAAGGAGAAGAGGCTTTAACGACATAGACATAAGGTTGCTTCTTGCTTGCATTAATAGTCGGAGCGTTATCTATTGTAGTGTAGAATAGCGAACACGACTTATATATTAATGTTAATTATTTTCATACTAACACTACTCTCATTTCCTTTTCGCCTCTTTTTCATAATTCTTGTACGTACTTTATTTCTTTCTTAATATTTTTGACCTTAGCTAGCTTTATTCATTAGATATCGGGAATCGGAGTTTTAATTCACCTCATTATATTTTACATCATGATATTTATCACGCGGGTATTTTATAAATATGGGCCCCCCATTTACTTGGGTATTATATTACATTTTCATTACATTCATTTCATTTTATTGGTACATAAACTTTTTATCGTACTATATCAAGGTAAAAGTGTGTTAAGTGTAGTGTAGAGTAGCCCACACGGCTTATATATTAATGTTAATTGTAGCTGTTAAGAGCAGTATATTTAAAGTCTAGAACTGAGCAACACTTCTTCTCTTTTCATGTAACACCTCTCCAACATTAACATTATATATAAGTCGTATGGTTTACCCTATATTACACTATTTTTATGCCTAAAAATTTTATTACTTGACCAAGGCCACTGACACCTATCGTCAGGAACATTCTCGTGCTATGTGACGTAATATTCCAAGCGGCGACCGTCGAAAAAGGTTGGTCATCCGGAAAAGTAGAAAAGTATACTTTTGCATGCCGTAAGCGCTAAGCGCGCAGGTATGTTCTAGTTTTTTTTTTTTTTATAGAATAAGGGTGACAAACGAGCACACAGTCCACCCGATGGTAAGTGGTTGCTGTGGCCCATAGACATCTACATCTATCTTCGTTTGCGAATTTATATGCAGATGCATTGTCAGCCGTGAGGACTAAGATAGAATGCTTCTTTTCCAGTAAAAAGGGTCTCCGGTTCTCTACACTCACCATACGGAACACAGCAGCATTAAGCCGCTATTTTACGCTGGTATTCTGTGAGAGAGTGGTCCTTCCCCGGGCGAGCCGATCCATTCGTGCTACAACTATACAATTAATATAGCTGCAGCATGACTCTACCACGTAAAACTAGGGCCTAAAAATTAAGATTCCAACGTTTTGTCGCATGAAATCGTATCTAGCAATCATATTGTACATATAAGTGATATATCACTTATATGTAAAATATTTATTTTAACGACAAATTTTCTATATCAGATATAAGAAAAAATTAATCGTCAATAGTTTTGTTTTTTATTCCCCTTTTAAATAAAATTGGTCTAGTACATATATATTTGACCAAAGTCTCGCCAGACCAAGAATAAGAGGGTCATTCGCTGCTACTTGTTAAGAGCGAGTTTTTCTTTTTATTTTATAATTTTTTTAATTTCTTAATAATTATTTAAGAATTTCTAATGACCGAGTAATTCTTACGACTCCGAATAATTAAGGGAGCAGTATATTTTTGAAAAAACTATGTACATATATTTTTGTAAACAATGCACCGCAAAATGTCGAGCGCGGATTTTTTTAGCATTTGTTTTCAATATTTTAATAAAAATAACTATATATTTTAATTGTAAAATTTTAGTGTACAAGGAAAACGTTTATTATTGACATAAATATAAATAATATAACAGTGGTTTATAATCTGAATTTAGATATTATAATCTCAAATCAACTACGAGATATAAAAATATTTCAAGATGGTGACTTATGACAAATGTAACGAAACAATTCGCAACAAAGGATTTCCGAACTATATATTGCTGTCTGACACAAAAGTGACAAGCAGGCTCAGTGCCTGTTCAGTCTTTAAAAACTTCTAATCCGCGTGTGATAATCTCAAGACACGGTTGCTAAAGCCGCCATCGGTTGTCCTAGCGACGAAATACGTCGCTAGATCTCTTCCACTGCAGCGTCGAATTGCAAGACCATCCTGTGACGCACCTACTAACGATATTTAGACTTTGACTTTTTATATTTTCAGTGTACTTTTTAAGTTATTTTATTGTGTTTTTAAATTTGTTTTAAGTTATTCTTTTTGTGATTGTATTTAACTGTTGTGAATGCAGTCCGTGACCCAATCTTGTGATGGCACGTCGAACGCGACCCATACATGTACACAGTGCAACAAGTCATTCAAATCTTTGAAAGGCCTCAACATACACACTACAAAACACACAGGAAATGTATTAGCCAAAATAGTTAACCTTTAGACATCCATCCCATTATTTCGAGTGCGCCTACTTATGTAGCCAACGATCCAACTCCTTTCCACACATATCTTAGCCATTTGAAAATAGTATACCGATAGTTAAAAGAATCCTCGAGGAGCTCGAATAACCGTTGCTACACATTTGTCACAATTAATCCAGAAATGTTACAAGCAACTGTACTCAAGACTGGCAGAACCTATTTTTATTTTCATACAGCACACTACATAAAAAACTGATGAACTGATTTTATCCTTGACTCAAAAGATTAAAAATAACTGTGCTGTAAGCTCCTCACCTTCTCCCGCACCTCTAATCAAATATGACGCCTCGTAATCGCAACAAACTCATCGAAAACAAAATCTGTGACGGAGATCTCAAAGGTGCCGCTCGCCTTTTGTTCTCCAACGACGTGCTATCACCAGATACCCTGATACCCTTCAGGCCTTACGGACAAAACATCCTCCAGCTCCAGTAAACCCATATATTCTCGACCGACCAACAGCAGGGCAAGCATGCCTTCAAATTCATAAAAAAGATGTTACAGGTGCCATTTTATCTTTTAAACCAGGTTCGGCTGCAGGTTTGGATGGAATCTCACCCCAACATCTGAAAGACTTAACATCGCACTCTGTGGGTGATGCAGGCGAGCAACTTAAAATTCGATCACTAAATTAATCAACTTTATGTATTCCGGTAATGTCAATCCAGAAATTGTTCCCATTCTTTTCGGCGCGAACCTCATTGCCCTCACCAAAAAGGACGGAGGGGTGAGACCAATTGCTGTTGGATCAACACTACGACGCCTGGCCTCCAAAATTGCTGTTCGACATATTTTACCAAAATTAAATTGGAATTTGAACCCGTACAGTTAGGCTTCGGTGTAAAAAGAGGGTGTGAGGCAGCCGTCCATGCCCTACGCTCTTTCCTAGCTTATGGACATCCTGACGTGTTGCTCAAAATTGATGTCAAAAATGCTTTCAGTTCGGTAAATAGGGATACCCTGCTGACGGAAATAAAACAACATATACCGGAAATATACAATTATCTTTTTCTCAGTTACGCTGACCCAACAAAATTGTTATATCGTTCTAATGAACTATCCTCGGAAGTAGGTTGTCAACAAGGTGATCCCCTTGGGCCAGCAATTTTTAGTTTGGCTATAAATCCGATAATCAAAATTTAAATTCTAAATTCAACGTTTGGTATTTGGACGACGGAACTCTAGGAGGTGATATGGATACTGTGTTTTCGGACCTTTTTAATCAAAATAAATTTGAAGCCATTGGTTTGGAGCTTAATTTTAGCAAATGCGAACTTTTATAAATAACTGCAACTTAAATTTAAATGACGTAAAACAAAAATTTAATATTTTGGCTCCAAATATTAAAATAGTTAACAGTAAATCCCTTTACCTTTTAGGTTCTCCAATTTTAATGAATCTATTTCTGAATATATTAATAATTCAATTACTAAATTTCAAAATTCCGCTGACCGTCTCCTTAAAATTAGTCCACATTATGCACTTTGCATCTTAAAATTCTGTCTTTTCGTCCCAAAATTTACGTATGTGCTCCGTTGCTGCTCCTTTTGGAATTACCCAGATCTCTTGACACAAGTAGACAACTTAATCAAAATTAGTTTAGAATCGATTCTTAATATGCACCTGAACGAGCAATCTTGGACCCAAGCATCCCTACCCATCCGTTATGGTGGTTTAGGATTCGCAAAATTTCAGTGTCTCTTTACCAGCCTTCCTATCTTCTGTCCATAGTTCAGCAAATCTCATAAGTAAAATTTAAGGGCATCCTTCCAACTTTGAGATTGCTGGCCTGGAAGAAGCTAGAAACGCTTTCTTAATTGCATGCCCAGGTCAAAATTTTCCTGTTTCTCCAAATTCACAAAGGAGCTGGGACGACATAAACTTCAAATTGACTTATGACAATATTTTGAGCTGTAGTACAGGTTCGGCGCGTGCTAGGCTTTTGGCCGGGTACGCATGAGGCCGGCTACTGGCTTCACGCGTACCCTTCGTCAAATACAGGAATATTCTTGAGCCTGACACGCTCCAAATCGCAACCTGTCTACGGCTTGGGGTTCCGGTCTGCGTTCCTCATAAATGTCCGTGTGGCAGTGACGTCGACAAGCTAGGGTATCACGGACTGTCATGCCAAAAGTGCAGGCCGCTTCTCGAGACATGCAGCACTTAACGATATCATACGCCGGTCTCTTGCCACCGTCAATGTGCCAAGTCTATTTGAGCCGTCTGGTATTGCAGAGACGATGGCAAGAGACCGGACGGTATGAGTTTGATTCCATGGAAGATGGGCCGGGTGCTGGTATGGGATGCAACCTGTTCAGACACACTTGCCCTTCCCATCTACATGGAACCAACAACAGAGCTGGTGCGGAAGTGAAAGGAAAGAAAAGCATGCAAATACCCCTGTATTTGCATTCTTTAGCTTTAGGCTCCGAATATGTTTTGTCCCATTCGAAAGATTTTGACCCTTGTCCGTGGGGTCCTAGCGCTATAAGGCTTTTTAAGGAAATAGAAAAGGTTAGTCGACGTCACAGGAGACCGAAGAGCTGGCAGCTACCTCGGACAAAGAATTAGTATAGCTATTCAAAGGGGAACGCTGCCAGTATCTTCGGAACCTTCCTAAAGGGACTATTTTAATAATATATTTTAGTTATTACAATATATTTTTTTTAAGGTTTTAGTTTAAGATTCATTATCCTAGTATATATTTTATTGAAATTTATGTAAATCTGTCAAAAAATTCATTTTATAGCTCGTGTTTTTAAGTCGTGACTATATTAATTAATTTTTCATTGAATAAGAAAAATGAAATGTTTTATATGTGCTGAAACTGACAACAAAGAATAAATATTACCCTTCATTGATAATTTATTCAAGAAATGTTGTTTATTTATTGAAATAAGAAAAAAGAAACATTTTAAATACGGTGTTTTAATATTAATACCTGTATTATTAAAGGTATTGATTTTTTTACTAACAATTAAACACAATTAACTTTATAACCCAATTAACAGCAATACTAGAAATTTGCACTTTTTTATTTTCGGAATCCCTTCATCATATATGATAAGTTTTTAGGGCTAAGATTGCTGTGTGAAACAGAATTTTTATCTTCTTCATCACTTGAGAAAAAAATTGTCCCCTCTTTTGTCCCGAAATTTAGTGAGAGCAGTTGTAAAATAGCCTCGTGTACCCACTCCCCTCTCAGTGGTACCGCGTTTAGGATAACCCTTGCATACATTTTAGTTGTAAATATGAATATATGATTTTGATATGAATATTAATAATAATATTCATATATATAACATAACATAAACACTCACGCCTGTCACCCAGAGGGTAGGCAGAGACTACGGACTTCCATTTGGCATGATCTGACACACTTCTCTCGCCTCCTTTACATGCATATATCTACGCATACACGCTCGTCGGTTGAGGGTACTCTAATCTGACCCATTTTCAATATATCGCCAATTTGGTCGATAAACCTTCGTCTAGGGCGTCCCTTTCCGACTCTTCCGTTCACTTCTGCAACATAAATTTGCTTTGTCACTCTTTCCTCGTTCATTCTTTCTACATGACCAAACCACCTAAGCATTCCTTTCTTAATCCTGGTCATCTTGCAAACTACACTTTTCTCTTATCACACTATTTCTCACCCTGTCATTCAGATTCAACCCTAGCATATTTCTTAATGACCGCATTTCTACAGCATTTATTCTACTCATGCTTCTTTTGCCAGACCCAACTTTCACTACCATACATTAAAGTAGGGACTAACACAGCATTATGAATTGCCAAACGTGCCTTTTTGACACATTCTGACTCTTCATAATAGCGTGTGAGCCCCATTCACTCTATTTCCTGCGTTCACTCGTCGTTCTATATCCTATCATATCTACCATCCCTGCTAAATAAACATCCCAAATATACAAACTCATCCACTTGCTCAATCAACTCCCTTCTATTGTTATTTCACATAACGTTTTACTTTCTCTTTCAAAAACCATCAACTTGCGTTCACTTTCATACCCTTTCTTTTAATGACCAGTTCATTAAAGTAACCATCATTGTAACTTGGCCGCCGACGATGCAAATATGACTTGATCATCGGCGTAGAAAAGGCATTTGACGATTAACTCACCATTCTCAACCCACATTCTTCAACTTTCAAAGTTTGCAAACAACTGTCCATAAATAGGTTAAACAGCCACGGGAAGCTACACAGCCCTGTCTGACACCTTTTGGATGCCAAACCAGTCCGAGTAGACCCTGTTGATCCTAACACAAGCACTAGAGTCCCTATAAAGAGACCTTAATGCCTGTATCAAACCAGCGCTCAACCCAAATGAGTTCAGTGTTTGCCATAACACATTCCTGTCCACTCTGTCATAAGCCTTTTCCAAGTCCATGAACGCACAAAAACTTTCTGGTTTGTGGTCAAAAACTTCTCCCAATCATGCGCATGGAAAGACTTGATCCGTACACCTATTTTCTTTCTAAATACAGCTTGCACATCCAAATTTTTCCATCAGTTTCTTCCATAACTCTTTCAATTAACACCTTAGCATACAGTTTACCCACAATGCTAAGCTAATCTACAGTAGTTTTACAGTCCTGCTGTGACCCTTTTCCCTTATATATGGGACTATAACGGCTTTGCACCAGTCTTCCGGTACCCTTCAGTTCCCAACATATATTAAACAAGGTGTACAGCAGGCCTGCCCCACTCCCTCTCCAGCCCTTAGCATTTCAGTGATACTCTATCATATCCGGCTGCCTTACCTGCTTTCATGCTTTTCATTGCTTTCATTATTTCATCTACACTTATCTCCTACCTCTCCACTTCTTTCGGAATTTCTATTTCACTAATTTAGACGACTCTTCACTCATAAACACGCTTTCAAAGTATTCCTTCCATCTCTTTAAACTCGACACTTCGTCATTCAGAATACAGCCATTCTGGTCTTGTATAGCATTCATTCTAGGCTGTATTGAATTTCCTGGCAGTTCTTACGAGTTTCCAGAACATTTTAATATTTACCTGGAAGTTATCAGATATCCTTCTATCATTCTTATCCGTTCTTTCTTGCTTTTCCTTTCAACAACTTCTTTTACTCTCTTATTTATACGTCTAAAGTCTGCCTTTTTCTTTTAATCTCATCAATCATACCGCTAGAATTACCAGCTTTGGTTGCTAGTAAACCTAGCCATGCTCTCTTCTTTGCTTCAACTTCCATCCGTAACTCATTATCCCACCACAACGTATTATTTTTCCTTTCATTCGTTCTCTTAGTTACACCACATACTTCGGTGGCTGCATCCACCAAACCTTTCTTGACATTATACCACACAGTCTCCAAGTCTAAATCATTCATACAATTCATCCATACCACTTATATTTTCTCTCAGTCTGCATTTGAACTTCTTTCACACCTTCATCTTGTAACCTCTCAATTTATATTGTAACGCAGTGGTAGACACAGATGTCCGATGCCGCCAACGCTTGAATAGACCATTAATTCGGCATAAGACCAAGTAATGATCCGTCCTACGTTGGACCCCGGTAAACCCTTGTATCTACCACTGCGTTCCTCATTCTTTCATCCACAATTATGAAATCTATCATGCTTCTATCATCACCTCTTTCCCATGTATACATGTGAATCCTCTTATGGTGAAAGAAAGTGTTCGTCACAAAGATTCTTTTCCACACATACGGTGAGAAGGTCTTCACCATTCTCATTTATACTTTCATCGCCAAACGTTCCTAATATCCTTTCATAACCAGACCTCTTCACCCCAACCCTTCCATTAAAATCTCCTAACATAATAATATTTTCATTTGCCTTACATTTATTTCATCAACACCATCCTTACCATGTCCCAAAACTGCTCTCGGATATAAGTGGGCTTAGACATATCTGGGGCGTACACCTAGCACAAACAAATTCTTTAAGCCCACTTTCATTCGTATCCATAGCAGCCTTGGGCTTACACATTCATACTCTTTCACACATTGACCCATTCTTTCTGAAGGATGACACTGACTTCCTGGCATGCGCGCTCGGTCTCGTCTACCCCAGACCAGTAAGCGGTATACATGCCATGTGCAGTGGCATCCTTTCCTTTCTCGTCTCATTTACACATAACATCTATTCCTCTATCATTCATCATTTCGCATACTTCATCCATCTTATCATTCATTGCTCCACACACATTCAGCGTAGCCAGACGGGCCTCCGCAATCCACTTTTCGCCCTCCGGGAGACAGAACGTGACGGGTGGCGAACCTCGTCACCGGTTTTCCTCCCGGAGATTCTTCGTACCCTGCCCCATTAAAGGGCGCCGGGAACTCAGGGCCATTTCTTTTAATTGCTGGCTCATGGTGCAATTAGGGTTAGTAGCTTTTACGCCGCTACCATACGGCGAGCCGAGTCTATAGTTTCGGCTTTGTCGCTCGTTTAGCACCACCAGGGGACACGTGTGGGGTGGGCCTAGGGTTAGGTGGTCAAAGACTACGGACGCGAGCGACTCATCCCATATCATAATATTCATATCAAAATAAAATAAAATTAAATGCCTCGTGTACCGCCTCTTGGTACCGCAAGGAAAATATGTAATACTAGCTGTGACCCGCGGTTTCATCCGCGTATATCACGCGTCTGCGCCTCGCGACATGCGAACTTCGAGAGAGACATCGACGGACGGTTGCTGAATTAACAAAGATTTAAAAGTGAAAATGTTACTTAAATTACATGGTTAACGTAATTGGTGGTTATGCATGGTACAGGTACTGATATAGCCTTGAATACAAAGTTATTTATTTGGATATAAGGATTAATATCAAGGTACGAATAATGTGGCCTAGCTTGTACCGGCGTTACTATTGCATATTTTAACATGAAAAGTAGTTATTGTGACTTAACTGTAATAGTTAGATATATGGTATTGCAGACTTTTTGTGAATATTGATACCCTCTATAAAACTGTAGTATATCACTTTGCTCTATTGTCAATAGTTTCCGCAGCGTACGCGATATAATGATTTTTCGGGATTACTATTGCATATTTTAACATGAAAAAGTAGTTATTGTGACATAACTGTAATAGTTAGACATAATTATGGTATTCCGCATTTTTTTGTAGATATTGATGTCCTCTATAAAACTGAAGTACATCACTTTGCTCTATTGTCAATAGTTTCCGCAGCGTACGCGATATAAAGATTTTTCGGCGTTACTGTTGCATATTTTAACACGAAAAAGTAGTTATTGTGGCATAACTGTAATAGTTAAACATATGGTACTGCAGATTTTTCTGTAGATATTGATGTCCTCTATAAAACTGTAGTACATCACTTTGCTCTATTGTCAATAGTTTCGCAGCGTACGCGATATAAGGATTTTTACGTTACTATTGCATATTTTAACACGAAAAGTAGCTATTGTGACATAACTGTAATAGTTAGACATATGGTATCGCAGACTTTTTGTAGATATTGATGTCCTCTATAGAAATGAAGCACATCACTTTGCTCTATTGTCAATAGTTTCCGCAGCGTACGCGATATAAGGATTCTTTTTGGTATTTTTTTCACATCTTGGGTTACATTAATGAAGTTTTCATACGGATCCCTAACTTTCTTGAAAATATTATATCGCTTATGTTCATCAGGGATAATGTAGGATTCTAATCGTGAAAAATACGTTTATAACGCTGTAAGCAATGATATTATATACATTTTGGTAGTAAATATAAACGTATGAATATCCATATAATATAAAATTCAATGCGTACCCCCTTGTGACACCGCCAGGCAAATATGTAATGTACAGACTGTTGTACTGTCTCATACATAAATTTTACATAGCGTTTTTATTACGCTGTAAGTTTATTATAATATACTATTTGTATATAATATCATTGACTGTAAGTAATTTTTTTTAATAAATAAATAAATTAAAAACCATTATACCTACATATCACGTTGATTGAAAAAATATGTATAGACGCTCACTCTGTCTCATACATAGATTAAATTTATTATTCCACATTTTTATTAATCTACCCTACAAGTTATTTAAATGCAAAAATTACATACATTGGAATCACCCAAAACGTTTATGAGTGTTTCAATTAGTTTCTCATTTTGCTTATAATAAAATCCAGAAATTTCAAAGAGCAAAGCAAAGAGCAACACACTAATATTTTTTATTTTATTTTATAGAACATTGTAGCACTAGTAACAAAACCAGTGGAATGAGTCAACATTGTAGCACTAGTAACAAAACCAGTGGAATGAGTCATAAAATACAAAATGTATTGCAATTATTGTCTTTTAAGTTAAAGGTAATGCAAATTAAATGTTCACTTACTTTTATTATTTTCATTTTAAATATTTATTTGAATAATATATGGTTATATACATAATATGGATATTTCCTTAGAATCTAATTAATATAACTTTACAAGCTCCTCATTATCATCGTTTTCCCCGGGTCAGGGTTCCCTAGAAACTTACGTTAACTTGAGGACATACGAGTATTAAATAAAGCCCTTGAGCCTTACCAAAGGAATTTGAATATGTCATATTAATGCACGAAGTGTTCCGGCTCACATTTCAGATCTTCTTACAACTTTCGAAAACAGTCTTATTCAAGCGCGTCTAATACCAGAATCATTTCTTAAACCTAGCTTAAGTTTATTTTTCAACCTTTCATTAGGAATGAAAAGTTAAAAAATTAAAATTAAAATTAAAAAATTTGAAAAAACCCATGACGGACGTTATAATCAAAAAAGGATTAGCCCTGACGGATTTACTTGGCTTTGTAATTATATTAACGTTTATTGTGAGTTTTTTCAATATTTGTAATTTTGATTTTTATTTTAGACTTTTTAGAGAATTCCTACGTTACTGTCAAAATGTCTGTAAATCTCTCTATCTACTCAACCATTTACGAGTGGGAGAACTATCATGAAACAGTATCAGCTAATTCTGGAGAGGATTCGTATTCCTATAGAGGAAAACTTTGCCGATGGGGAAGCTGTTTGTATATATCCCAACTTACAACTCGTCAACGCATTCAATCAGATAATGTCAACCAAACTAACAACGAAATTGTACACGAGAAATGCACGAGATGAGTCCAGGGAACCCAAAAACTATGGACAAAAATCTCCACCTGCCGCTATTCCAGTGGACCCAAATAACATAAGAGGACTAGTATCACACATAAAGTTAGGTGTGGGTACACGAGTGATGTTAAGAATGAGCATCAAGCTCAGCGAAGGATTAGCCAATGGCAACATGGGAGTATTTCAGGGTTTTCCGTAGGAACGGTTAAGAAGAAACCAGTTGGAAAATGGAGAGCTGCCCAAAAAAGTCCTAATCCAATTTGATGACCGCTTTATTGGCAGAAGTTACCATGATGAAAATGGTTGGGTAGGCATAACTCCAATGAGTGTATCATTTCAATTCAATAAAGGTGCTGCCAAAATAGAAAGGGTTAATTCCACTCATATTAGGTTGGGCCGTTGCAGCGCATACATTTCAAGGCACTACAGTCAGTAATGACCAAAATCAAAGAAAAATCTTCAATAATCCACATAATAGCATAGTGTTGGAAGTATTAAAGCGATTAAGAAGAACTTTGCGCGGGTCACAAATCGAGGAAGCCGAAGAAAAGCCACAAAGCTGTCTTTAATCTAAATCTTTTATTACAGCATTAACATAGTGATTACTCTAAGAACTCAAATATGCTATGTGATATAGATAACCGCATCTAAGTCAGTCAAGCCGTCTCGGGGAAAAGTTCGTTATAACGAGCTGCGCTCCTTGGCGAGTTAACACCCTAACACCTATTTAAGAATTATTGCCTATGAATTAAAAACCCTTTACAGTAAACCTTATCTAAATCAGTCAAACCGTTCTGGAGATAAAGGGGAACGTTCATTTACACAAATATGTTTATTGTAGCGTCCCCTGGTAAGTTAAAACCATAACATATATCTAATAACCATCGCCTATGAATCAGAAACCCTATACAGAAAAATGTGTCTAAATCGGTCAAACCATTTTGGAGATCATCATCATCATCACAGCCCATCACAAATCCACTGCTGAACATAGGTCTTCCCCAAGCAATGCCACAAAGCACGATCCCAAGCCACCTGCATCCATTGACATCCTGCATGTCTTACCAGGTCATCACTCCATATAGGGGGGGGGGACGCCCTACACTTTGCCTGCTGGAACGAGGCTGCCACTCGAGAACCTTTCTTCCCTATCGGTTGTCGGTTCTTCGAGCTATATAGCCGGCCCATTGCCACTTCAGCTTACTAATCTGTTGGGCTATGTCGGTTACTCTGGTTCTACTGCGAATATCCTCGGCAACACTCAGGTCATCACTGGCAACACGCACTGGTTGAACAGTCTCGTTTTGAGGTTTTGAGGTATGCCTGACGAGAAGATGTGTCGTAATCTCCCGAACGTTGCTAAGCCGAGTTGAATACGTCGATTGACCTCTCGGTCGAAGTTGGACTTCCCTAGTCAGACTATTTGTCCCAGGTAAACATAATCCTCAACAACTTCGAGCTTAGTGCTCCCAACAACTACCGGCATAGGTGTGACATGGACGTTACACACAACTTTTGTTTTGTCCATGTTCATCTTAAGACCTATCTGTTAGGGGGCACTATTCAGGTCATTGAGCCTAATACCGTATCATTTCCAGTTCAGTAGCTTGAAAACGTCCAATGCAGCGGTGTAGAGTTTCGGGGATATAACATCACCCTGTCTTACATCTCTCTGCAGTTGGATAGATTTCGTACTCTGGTTCTGTACTCGGATAGCCATCGTAGCGTTACTGGGCAAACACTTCAGCACTTCGGTATACCGACAGTCAACTTAGCATCGCTGAAGGGACTGCAGCACCGCCCAAATTTCGACTGAATCAAAGGCTTTCTCATAGTCCACATACGACAGATATAGTGGCAAATTGTACTCCTCGGACTTCTGTACAATTTGCCGAAGGGTATGTATGTGGTCTATGGTGCTAAAGCCTTTTCGGAAACCGGCTTGTTCGGGAGGCTGGAAGTCGTCGAGTCTGCATGCGAGACGATTCGTAATGACTATCGAAAACAGCACGTGGACGCGTATCAGAAGGGAAATCGGTCTGTAGTTCTTCAAGAGAGCGTTGTCGCCTTTCTTGAAAAACAAGACCACGGCACTTCTGCTCCACGCCTCCGGTTAAGTGCCACCATGGAGTACGGAATGTTAGTTAATGAGCTTCTGAAGGACTTCAAGTACCGGTTTTCCACCCGCTTTCAGAAGCTCCGCTGTAATTCCATCCTCGCCTGGGGCCTTGCCGTTTTTAAGGTGCTGGTGAGCCATTCTAATCTCGCTCAGACTGACTTATGGGATATCATCATATTTTATTGACTATATTTTGGAGATAAAAAGGAACATTTGTTTAGACTTATATGTTACTTGCATCGCCCCCAGGTAAGTTAAAACTATAACACCTATCTAAAAATCATCGTCGATGAATCACAAACCCTTTACAGAAAACGGTATCAAAATCGGTCAAACCATTTTGGAGATAAATGGGAACATTCGTTTACACAAATATGTTTATTGCAGCACCCCCTGGCAAGGTAACACCATAACTTCTATCTATAAACCATCGTCGATGAATCGCAAATCCTTAACAGAAAAATGTATCTAAATCGGTCAAACCGTTTTTGAGATAAATGTGAACATTCGTTTACGCAGCTATGTTTATTGCAGCACTCCCTGGTGAGTTAACATCACAACACTTATCTAAGAACCATCGTCGATAAATCACAAACCCTATACATAAAATCGTATATAAATCGGTAATCTAACTATAATCTAATCGTATAAAACCATTTAAGATAAATAGGAACATCTGTTTTCACAATTATATTTATTGCAGCGCCCCCTGGCGAGTTAAAACTATTAAACGTATCTAAAAACCATTGCCTATGAATCACAAACTCTTTACAGAAAATCGTATCTAAATCAGCCAAACCGCTTTGGAGATAAATGGGAGCATTCGTTTGCACAGACAAAGAAACAAACAAACATACAACCTCTCACCCTAAACGCATACACCTTCTCCGTTCCGTCGTGGATAATAAGGGTGGCGGAGATGTTGTATCATATGCTCTTAAATCACTAAAATAACTCTCAACATTGTGTTTCAGCCTAACCTTGTCCGTATGAACCGCCTGCTATAAAATGTATGAGATCTGCAGTGTTAATTGGGCATACTTTTATAATACTAATAAAATTGACAATAAACTGCAGTTATTCAATAACGTTGTAATGACATCTTACGACAAAGTAGCGCCTTTAAGACCAGTCAAAATGAAACGGGCACCAGCACCTTGGTTAATACCGTATATTCGATCTCTTATGGCACGTAGGGATCGCCTTAAAACATAAACGCTCGTTTAATGATGAGAACTGGGAAAGATTTAAAAAAGCACGGAATCGCTGCAACCAGGTGATACGAAATGTCAAACTCAGGTCAAGTGGCTCAACCAAGAATATATAGAAGTTTTGACGCAGCCTGGGCTTTAGTAAAAGCAATCAGAATGTTAATAATTTCCAGCTATGCTATGTGAATCATTATCATCGCTCAACAAACATTTTTGCTCTTTGCAAACTATGGACTATGGACTGTTGAGTCCAATGTAACTGAAATTGGACTCAACAGTTAAAAGCGATACCATCAAATATATTACTTTCACCCCTTTACCATATAAGACTCCTTTCTGTTACGAAGCAGTGACTGATAATGAACTAAAAAAAATTGTATCCGTAATATCCAGTAAAGCTGTCGGGCCAGATGGTATTGGACGTGACATGGTTATGCCGATTTTGGACCAAATAGTTTCCCATATCACACATCTAATAATATTTTTCCTTTGCCTCTAGTACCTTCCCTGCCAAGTGGAAAGAAGCGTTCCTAAGCATCCTTAAAAATAACTCTCCTACAAATTTCAGCCATTACAGACAAATATCTATGCTCTCGGTTTCCTCCAAAATTCTTGAAAAGGTTCTTTTCTTGAAGGTCCCTAAGTCGTCTCCGTTGCTTTTTAGGGTTCCGTACCCAAAGGGTAACCAACGGGACCCTATTACTAATCCTCCGCTCTCCGTCCGTCTGTCTGTCAGTGGGCTGTATTTCATGATCCGTAATAGGTAAACAGTTCAAATTTTCACAGAATGTGTATTTATGTTGCCGCTATAACAACAAAAATAAAAATAAAAATAAATTAAAAGATATAGAAACGTGTTTTACAATGGTACGGAACTCTTCATCCGCGAGTCCGACTCGCACTTAGCCGGTTATTTATGTGTTTATCATAAATTTGCACTTGCATTTTGCACTTGTCTTCATAATAAATTTCTGCAGGTATCACCTGTACGCAGATGATGTCCAGTTGTATCAGCATTTTAGTTTAAATGAACTAAATCCATCTGTGGACAGAATGAATTTCGATCTTGCTTCAGTTCATCAGTGGGTGAGCTGTCATGGACTAATATTAAACCCTGCCAAAATGAAGGTTACAATCATTGGGAGCAGAAAAATTACATGTCGATTTGACTACTAACATCTAACTAAGGTTACTCTGAAGGATATAGATTTAGATTATGCTAGGCAGGTTAAGAACCTCGGCTTAATTTTGGCTGACGATCTAAGTTAGGTGCTACAAGTTAATGAGGTCCTGAAACGTATTTATAGCACGATGCATTCATTGAAGCTCTCGCAAAGATATCCCTCAGGCGGCCAAGGTTACGCTAGTTAACTAACTGTTGCTTCCTATTTTAGATTAGGCTGATATTGCTTATCCAGATATAACTGAGAAACTGCTTGTCAAACTCGACTGTCTGCTCAATATGTGCTATATTTTTGTCCTGTGCAAGTTTGATCATATATCACAGTTTCGCTGAAGACTTAAGTGGTCGACATCTGTTTTCGCCGGAACACACACCTTCTAACCACTTTGTATGATATTCTTCACAATCTTTTGTCCCCAGCTTATTTGAAAGAGCTTTTTTCATACTTAGGCTTATACCGTTCGACGACCAACAAAACTCTAACTATCTCAATACATAAATCTACATACTACTCGGATTCTTTTACGGTATCATCAATTACACTTTGGAATAACTTTCCACGAGATTTAAAAGATACCTTCTCAATAAATACATTTAAACGTAAGGTTGAGGCATATTATTTAAAATTATACTTGATTAATATTATTGGTTTACATATTATAATTTCCTATACCAGATTGTATGTATTTTATTGGTATAGTATGTATTTTATTGTTTTTTTAATATAATATATACTGTGTAATGTGTATGTATGTATGTGTGTATAAGTGTATATATGTATAAACTAATATATTTATATTTTCTTATATAATGCGTTTAAACCCATAGCTTTCACAACACTACCAAAGGTTAGGTAGCAGAGAATGCCTTTTTGGCATTAAGTTCGCCTTTGTACCAAATTGTTTTGAGTGCAATAAAGCATTTTCTATATATCTGAAGTTGTAAATAAGACGTAATTTAGTTTACCTTATTAATAAAACTATAAAATCAATCTAAATGAAGATAAACAAAACAATTTTGCAGTCTGGACTTCTACAACTATCACTGAATAACATTTCTTTAACTATATTGGTCGTTACTGTAATGGGTAGCCCGACAAGATCCGGAAGCCATTGTTGTACTGGAAACCTAAGGCATCGACAGTCCGCTGTGATTGATTGACGCTTGTGAATAATTCGATCACAAGCTCCACGTGTAGAAAATTTGACAGTGGGCTTTAAATTATGTTATCTTAACTTGTTTCCTACACCGCGCAAAGCTTCGTGCCAACATTTTACATCGGACTGCTAGTGCCTTACGTTTCCTTTCAATGTCAACACTGTCGTTTAGGTAATCCGTAACAAAATGTCCTAGGTACTTAAATTTACTTACACGTTTCAATTCAGTGCCATTCAATTTAATAGGTTTTTACAAACGACGGCCTTAAACACCATGAACTTGCTTGTATTAGTGTTGTAACTCAAGCCATGGTTTAACGCATACTTCTCCATATCTTAAGGAGTTCTCTGGTTACTATGACCGTTAGGCTCGGCAGCACAATATGATCTGCGTAACTAATGTAATTAAAACTTACGTCGTCGATACTATATTCAACTCCTTCGCTGCTGAGTGCAACGATTAGGTCATTTGTGTACAGGTTGAAAAGCTTGGGTGACGTAATCCCACCCTGTCTGACCCCACATTGCAACCTGTACTTTTCAGAAAACTTATCTTTGGAGACACTAACTCACTGTCTGCAATGCTCTCACAGCATAACCGTATAAAGGAAACCTTGTCTATTACATTGGCCTTGTTTTGGATAAATGCTAATAATTCGTTAATCAATATATTACAGTTTGCACATTTAAAAAAATTCCGAAGCCATTTTCCGAAGGCACGGTCACTAATTGTGCATTTTAATTAGCATAATTTTTTGCTATCAAACTACTAAACACCTATGGTAATTCAATGGCTGTCATTCGTCTTAATACACTTCGATGATTCCAATAAAGAGCAATCATCGTTTTATAAATATCCTAAAATAATAATAATAATGTTCCTCCAGACCGGATTTCGGTCACGGCCAGTCTCAACGGAAGGAGACTAGCCATCTGCGCAAAACAGGATTATAGTGCCAAAGACTAAGCGCAAGCACAAGTGCACTCTTTATTCCCTCACTCTCATAGTCCGATGGGATGGTAATCTGATACCACTGAGAGAGATTGGGCCCAGGAACAACGGCTTTACGTACTTCCTGAGGCACGGCGGTGAAATATCGCCAACTTCCTGACTCCGGGCTGCTACTGAAAATTTCTTGATAAAAAAAACCAATAACTGATTTTGGCCCGACCTGGGAATCGAACCCGGGACCTAATGATCAGCAATCGCGTTTCAAAATAAAATAAATATAGTACATAGTAATGCCCAAACATTACTTTCTTAAGTATTAGAGCCACGCTATGATAAGTAATGTTTCTCAGTTCGATCGGTATGGCAAGTTATTTATTTTATATATAGAATCATCATCATATATAGAATTGAATGGAGCGCTATGATAGGTAAAGGTTATGATGTGACTTTACTTGAGTTGACTGACAGATAAGCAAACGTAAAATGGTCAAAACCTTGGTGCAAAACGTAGTGATTATATACTTTTTGCCCTTGTTCGTTACGATATCTTTTAAGATCTATAGCGACTTTCGTCCCTACGATTACGTCAAAGGCATTGTTATAATCAAAAGGATTTTGAAAGTCACGTATACTTTTGGTGATTGTTTTTTGTAGGTCTATTTTCTCAAGGATATAATTATTATTACTAGTGGTCGAAATGCAACCGTCATTCAATAAATTTTTGTATAGTAAACAAGCTTTATTATCTAATATCTCCACACACTATTGAAAAAGGAAAATTTGAAATTACACAAAATTTACAGGTCATTTAGTCCATCTGTCGATAATTATTTGTTAACAACATTTTAAAATTCTTTGACGACAATCTCTACACTGTGCGACTGTTTGAACACAGACTAATAAATGTTTGACTTTGGCCTTAGAGTACAAGCATATGTACATGATATGCTTGTACTTATCAAGTACTTACTCTGAATTGGCAGAATGAACGTCATCAAATTACAAAATTTGTCCAAGCTAAAACTATGTGTTTGATATTAGCAGTATGAACGTAAACAGTGTAAAGAGTTGTAGCACATTTACTTATAAATTTTGGCTTTCTGTACTTCTTTTTCATATAAATTTTAAGAATGCCAAATCATACACTCCTCCACGCGCGTATTATGCATAAAAAAAGTTACAAAGTTTTTCTTCACATATTATATAGATATTCTTCTTCGCTACTATAATCCATTACAGTTTTTCAAACAAAACAAATTACCTAGACGAAAATACAACATGAATTCAATTTAAATCACTAAGGCAACCAACAAAACAATTTACTAGTTTGACATTTGTATTGATTTGTCGCACTATGGGTAGCGTAAAGTAGCTCAACAGCTACATAAGCTGTGCGTTCATTAAAGTAAACGCATATTTAATGATTAAGTTTTCTTGTACCCTGTGCGTTCGAGCACACTGATACACTTCATAGTAATGTTTGTGAATACTAGTGTAACTGCAAGATAATTCGTTCTAATCAAACCGAAGCTAGCGCACAATCGAACGGTGGCTGATAAATTGGAATAATCTTCGATATTCGTACTCCTCATTCAATCCAATTTTTGTAAATTGGATAGCTCAATAGAAATTAAATATCAAAATACTCGATAACAGAAAACGGACTTTAACTTAAGAAATAGATGTAATCTCTTCTTGCATCTTTATGAGGAGCACAAAGCACAATTTTCGGGTAGGAAGAAATATCTCAAGAATAGGTCGATGAGCGTTTGCGGTGGATCTCACTTGCTTTCAGCAATTTTATGACCTCTTTCTTTTTACATTTAATTTAATTACGCGCTTGTACAGAACGCTACGTCATAAATACAAGATAATATTTTGACACTAGCTTTTGCCCGCGACTTCGTCCGCGTGGAGTTCAGTTATATCGCGCCCATGTGTGAAAAAGAGTTTGCTGGTACAAGCCACAATTATAACTGGATGTCGTGAGCAAGAGCTAGTAAACTACAAAACTTCTTTATACATCACATTTTTTGCTAATCTATTACTGTGTGCCAAAATTATCAGACTACTGGGCGAGCTTACGCGTGAACAAGCCACATAGAATTGCTCGTGTGAAAAACAATTTTCTCTCAAGTCTATACCCGCAAATTTTAATGTCTACCCTTGTGATTTGTTTATGGTCATTGCAAAGCAGAGTTTGAGGGGAAACTGTATTCGTTTGAATTCAAAGGATGAAGGGAATTATTCGGGATGAAGGGAATTTTTGGTACAAATACATTGCGATGTAACGCTTTTACTTTTAGTCTGGTTCCGTTGAACAGTTGAGGAGGTTTTAAATTTCGCAACAATATAACAGGAGTGCCCACGCGCAGAATCAGCTTATGGTGTGGAAGACCCGATGGTTTCAGTGAATTAAGAAATTCGACAGGGTAGTTAATTGCGTCATCTGTGTTGACCACAGAGTCTATTGACGTGTACACCATTTCTTCCCCCTCAAAAGACATTAACAGTTTATCGTTAATTGCCGCTGCTTGGTCGTTTTTAGGGGTTAGTATGGCACGTTCACACAACCATTCCATTGGCTTATCGTGTATATGAGCAATATCTGTGAAACTTTTGGATATTAACTCCTGTAACGTAAATACAACTGTGCACATATTATCAGGGATGGTTATCATTCCGCCATTTATCGGGTAATCACCGTTGCCGATTTCAAGTAGAGGATTCGCAAATCCACCAGCAGACTCTTTTTCTCCTAAGTGTACCCGCATATTTTTCGAGAGCTTGAGGATTTTAATTAGAGACCCTAAAGTGGATCTCTTAAGACACGCCTTAACTTCATCTGCTCTAGTTCCTTTTGGCACTACTGGTAGAGCCTGTCTAAAATCTCCAGCCAGCAAAACCGTTACACCACCCATTAACCTCTTATTTCCTCTTATATCTTGTAGAGTTCTGTTTAAAGCCTCCACGCCATCCTTATGAGCCATGGTTATTTCATCCCACACTATCATTTTCGTATGTTTTAATACTTCAGCAAAATTACTTTGTTTCGATATATTACAAATGGGAGTATCAGCTGTTGTTAAATTGAGTGGTAACTTGAAGGTAGCATGAGCAGTTCGTCCACCCTCAAGCAGTGTAGCTGCGATCCCAAAAGAAGCCACAGCCAAAGCAATTCCCGCGAGTACTTCTAACTTTTGCTAATAGCAAATTTATGAAGAATGTTTTGCCAGTTCCACCGGGAGCATCTAAAAAGAATAATCCACCCTCATTTGATTCAATTTTTGTGTTAATTTGATTGTAAAATGCTTTTTGTTCGTCATTCAGTGATCCTTCATTATTTTTAACTGTGTTTTCTAATGATGCTAAGTCGTAACTGGTCTCTTTAAGAAACTCTCTATTTTCAAATTGTTGTTCTTTGCTTGGCTGAGGTAACCCATACTCTTTTAGTAGCCGACCACCCAACGCTAATACGGCATCTTCTATTACCGAAAGGCATTTGTTAAATACCACATCTGTTATGTGCTCTACATCCACATCTCCCTGTCTTTCTAATTGCCTTTTAAAATCTTCAGATAGGTATTCCTTGAATTTCTCCCAAAGGCGTAAAGGGTCTGATACTTGACAGAACACTAAAAAAATCGTAAAAAGATCCCGAATCATTTGCGGTGATTGACAAAGTGCTGCCTCTTTCATTGCTGCGAACAAATGCTGATCACCTTCAAGTAAGCTGACAGTTTGCACGTTGATTGGAACGTGGAATATACATGACCATCTACAGTTTTTAACGCTTCAAACGAAATTGAGCCCCGGATCTCATGAAGAAGCATGTGAAGGTGATAGCATTCTGCATTTTTCGGATGCACCGTATAAACCCTGCCCAAAACGTGCTCTTTTTTGACCTCTGGCCAGCCTTCAACGTTCGCTCCTCTTTTTCTCCTTTGGAACTTTCTTTTATCCCAAACGTAGTATGCAGGTACTTCTAGGTAGGGCAATGTTTTTGCAAAGTTATCCACTTTACACAAATCGAAAAAGGATAGGAGTGTGGTTGTTGGAGGACTATTCACTCTTTCACTCCGATTTTGCTCATTAAAATAAACCCTTTGCCCATTTTACAAATAAACAGCGAGGTGGACTACGGGAGGGAAACGCTCATGAATGGGAAATTCAAGGATTCGCCATACTGCCTCGGATGAAGTTATATATCTTCCAATTGTGTAGGTTTTAACTTCATCCTTCTTATACTCTAAAGCAAACGATGCCTGGTCTGAACCTTTATTTACGTATTTACAGACGTATTTTATAGATTTCACTGAAAGACAATATTCCGCAATTATTAAGTGAGCGTTAAATGTTTTTAATAATACTGGGTTATAAGGGACTACCCAGCAAATGTCTATGGTTGTGCCTTTGATATCAACACAGAACCCACCGTCATCTAGTAAACGTCTCTTGTACTGCGGATAACCGTCTTCACCAGTTTGAGTTTTCCTAATAAGAGCCCTGGGGTACCGTTTACTGCACATGTTATCTTTCATACATGGTGACTTTCGATTTAAAGTTCCACATGGACCATATATCACATTACATTTAACGATTTCGTAAAGCTCTGGGTCACGTTTGGGATCCGGTATTTCAGCACAAATTATATTGTCGATTTTATCCGGAGTAATACGTTTGTGAAGCCATAAAAGAATATGAATATGCGGAAGACCTATCTTTTGCCATTCCGTTGAGTACATTTAGCATCGCACTTCAAGAAATATTTTGCCCTTTGTCAATAAGTTCATGATCATTTTCACCTTTAATCGAAACAACCTCGAAATTACATCGTGTCTATCATGAGATTGTTGTCCTTGAAGCAATTGCTCTTTTATCTCGTCCCAGCGACGATTGCATGTGAAAGTGATAAAAAGATCAGGCCGGCCGTAATTCCTAACATAAGTCATAGCATCCTGTGTTCTTTCGTGCATATACCTAGGTCCCCTGTAAAAGATGATGGAAGGACAACCAATTGTTCTAGTTGGTTGGCTTCTGCGTCTTGTCGTCCAATAGCATCTTTTAAATGGATGTAACTATCAGCACTTAATTTGGCTTGATTATTTTTGATATAATTTCAATACCTCCTAAGTATAATGAGTCAACTACATAATTTAAATTTTACAGGAGCGCCTGTCAAAGATTAATTGTTTATAACTTTTTCAGTTTCGATCCTAGAATGTTGATTTTTTTAAATTCGTACTATTTTAAGATTTGAGACTTTTAGATAATAAAATAGTGGACCTATTTTAGTGAGTTTCCAAGATAATGTAGTTGACTTAGTATACATCATATAAACTATGGCCTATAATGAGCTAACTGCCACATACACTAGTTTACAATGTATTTTTATATTTACCATATCTTGAGGGAAAAGTATAAGGTTTATAAAAACACAAATACAGAATTGTATTTCATTTTCTTGGATTAATTTACTGACATTGTATCTACAGTATAAACGATAATAAATTAGTTGACTCATTATACACTGATTTTAATGTCCAAAATCGGTTTGATGGGGTAGCTGTAAATTGATATATCTGCAAAATAATCAAGCTTTTAGCTTGTTAATTTTTCATATAAAAGAAAATAACTTTATTTCTTGTTAGTTATTATTTATTAAAACCTATTTATTTCATAATCAAGCGGTTAAAGTATGTATACCTTCCATAAAACATTGCTTAATACACCACGCATAAAGGTAGAAAACAAAATTTTAATCTTTTTTAGTATTAAAACTAATTAACAAAATAAAACTTCTTGTACCTCTTCTTAATCCAATGAATTTTTCGGAAGTATCTGTTTTATTAGTAAAATTCAATAAAATAAAATATCTTCACGAAAAAACAATATCTGAGTAGATGAATCAGGTTCTTGTAATCACAGTCTGACTCATCATTATTAATATTGCCTGTAATCAGACTAAATAAGTGATATTCTTTTGGTATCTGACGTGACTTTTACCAAGATCCATAGGTCTTTGTGTTTATTTTTGTCAATTGGCAGGGGTTTTTCATAAGCACTGACTAGAAGCAGATCCACATTTTCTTTTTTGTTTCATATGTTCTTCGGTTTATTCATGCAGTTAATCCATTTAACAGCATCGTCTTCATAGTTGTACTCAAATATAATTTTAAAGTGACCATTTCCTTGTATTATAAATTCACTTACATTGTTCATGACATTTTAGTTCCATAGCTAGTAGTTATCCAATTATTGCAGTGCTTGAAATGTGTTTTAAAATCAAGAATCAACTCTTGTTACATTTCAATGACATTATAGGGCTTGCCATTTGTTTTAGGTCTGGAGTATAAATAATCCTGTCTTTAGTCTGTCTCTCAATCAAGGCATGCATGCTGTCCCCTTCGTTTCTGGTATAACCTAAGACAAGGAAACGATGAAAAATATTTATTTTAAATTTGTTACATACATACATATACATTAAAAATACGACTCTGTTTCAATTCTAGCCTCCACAATTGTCAGACCAGAAACGATACTCTTTTATACCTTTGGGTATTGTCATTTCAATAAATTTATAAACACAGCTTGCAATTTAATTAGCTCCCCTTTTATCTCTCTGTTGATTCCAAGAATAGCAAACCTTGTAAAGATACCATATCAAAAATGGTAAAATTTTACATTGACGATTTTCTTTTACAATAGAATGTACATTTAACATTTCTGTAAATCAAAAGTACATGCTAAAAACTCTTTATTTGCATTGGTAATTCCTTGTCTTTTTTTTTTAATTTTCTAGCTGTTCTCTTTTCTTTCAAATGGTTTCTTTGTTTTTGTATTTCTTCTTCGGTAGCCTGTGTTTTATTTCCAAATATCTGACATTTTTCGCAAGCGTCTTTTTGGGCTTATGAAAAGCAATGTTTATATATTTGTTTACAATATCACGATATTGTCGTACATTAGACGCTTTGCTAGAATAGACATTTGAATCAAACCACTCTTCATAATGCTTGTACATCTTGGAGAATGGCAATGTGCTATCTAAATACTTACATTTCGAATCTTTGCGAGTGTAATAAGCTTCAAGAGGCGCGAGAGATTCAATAATATGATCAATCACACCACGTACCATATTGAATGTTATAGTTTTTGGATGGTGATCGGATTCTACAAACACTATTCCACGATCAAATTTTTCTAGAGCGGTACAAACAAAGTTAAAACTTATCGAGAGGGTTCAAAGAAACATTCTTTTACAATCAGATATTCTTGTTAACTCTGCATTGTCATTTAAGTCCAATCATGGTAAATAAAATTAAATAGCATAAAGCTGCTTCGAATTTTCAGAAACAGTAAAACCCACTTTTGATATTTTCTAATTTGTTATTTGATATTTATTAAAATCCCATTGTCGTGAATGATTGCTAATCCTCCAAAACATCTCAGAATTTCACATTCTAGAATACGTTCACTATATTCTAGGTCTACGTGATCGATAATTGACAGTTCATCTTTGGTAAAGTAAGCACCAGGTGGCAAAGGGAACATGCCATTAATGAGGCAAATTATGACAGCACAGACTGACAGACAGACGACTGTTTAAAATTAATGCCTTTATTACTAGAAATTAGAATACTAAGTCATGTGTAATATTACTGCAAACTATCACGACGTATACTGATCGATCTCAACTTAACCCAGTATAGAATGTACAAAACTTTTAATAATTTATAATCTAAAAATAATGTGATTATTTACTGTCATAGTTATAATTTATATAAGCTAATGTAATGAAAAACTTAAACTACTACCATTTTTATGAAAAGATTCCACTGACTCGTTATTTTCAAAATTTTTGTGAATACCTAATATAATTCGAGTGTCTTAAATCTACCAAATCAAGCACAAGTTTTGTTCCCTCCATGCTTATTTAAATTAAAATATAGTGATTTTATAAATCAAATCTAATATATTGATCGCAAAAATATACACCTAAATTGACATACTCACGTGCCACGCGAACGCTGTATACTGGTCCAATTTGCACACATCACTCAAAGTACCCCACCCACGTCCCGCGTATACTGAATCCGAGTAGTTAGCTTAGAAAACGTCGTATTGAAATTTTAAATAACACTACATGAACCAGTATACGTAAGATTATTTCTAAAAGTACTTATGAATTTTAGGTTTTTTCGACATAGTCTGATAAATAACATGTTTTAACAATCAATACCGTCAAAACCTGAAAATACCTAAAATGTTAGATGACTCACTATACTTAGGAGGTATCAATTTAATCTCTCTTTTTCTATTTTGGCGTATTCATCCACCAAATATTGACTGAAAAGGGCACGATGGTTGACTAAATAGTTATCTTCTCCTTTTTTAATCATTATTCTATACGAAGAGAAACTTGCAGAAGAGACAGTTTTATTTAGCGGCAATTTAGTTATGGGATCGCGTTGTGGTATGTTGATTGAATACCAATCATTCCCCCAGCAAAACATCAATGGATACTGTAGCGCATCATATGCTCGATGTATCTCACTAATACGCTGAAGTGAATTACTTCGGCTCTCGAGGATGATGTCCCTTCGATCAAATTGTTGATCCACTAACACTAAAGCCACTTCATTTGTAGTTGGTGCTATGTTCTTCTGGTGGTTTTTTATCAGAATATATGACAACCTTGTATGACTCCGAAGGAGGGGCTTTATCAATGGCACTTTTCAGATCTTTTATATACGGGTTCACTTGATGCAGCATATTCTGCAATTGTTTGATTAAATTTGGCTTTAAGTTAGGAAATTTAGAACATCGAATCTTTGCTTCTCAATCATCTTCACTTACAAAATATATTTTAATGTACTGAGCGTCATGTTCAGCTTCTGGTAATATACCTCCAATTGAATGGTAGATCTGGCCTTGTACTTTAAAAGTCGGTGAAAACCATCTTCTGTTACCTGTTTACCACCAAAGGAAGTCATCTTGAAACAGGCATTATATTTACGAATATTACCCATAAAATTGCCTTGATCTGGTTGTAGATCATTAATCAAACTAAAGAGTGGTTCAGGCAGTAGTTTCAACCGATCAAGTTGCACTTTTCCAGCGCTGCAACACATACCAGGTGTCTCATCCTTCCATTTCAGTGCATTGCACCACTGACACTTGTATGTCATAGAACCCAAGGCTACACTGCTGTCAGTTCTATAAGCAATATCAGGGTCATACTCCATAGCGGAATGGACCTTGTTTTTCCATAAATGCAGTGTAATTTTTTCCTCATACCGTGACTGAATTGCTCTATGCACTTGTGGATTCGCAGTCTGGTAATTTGCAACAGCTTACCTGTGTACATCGGGATTTTTTTTTCTGATAAGCGGACACAGCTTTACGATTTGAATCCGGCTTTTTCTGCCTATATCTTTCTTGTGCACTTTTTAATTGACTTTTACTTGTGTAATTAGTAAATCTCGACCTTCGTTTATTTTTCTTTTTCATATTTTAACGTTGACGATACAGATTGATCTGTTCCGCTGGTTGGAGATGATATTTCACTGTTTACAAAAGATATAATAGTTAAATGGTCAAGCTCTGAAAGAGGATCACGCTCTTCGACAGGTACCTCCATGCGACCCTGTGTAATTTTCTTCGCAACAATAGGCAGATAGGCGTCAAAATGTCCATTAGATAAATCATGGCTAAATCTTAATCGTCTTACTGGACAGATATCTGTTCCGGACTCTGTGTATAGCAGATCGTTTCGATATACTTAAAACCGAAACGGAAATATTAATCCTGCAGCTACCAATTCACAAAGTCCACCGCAAGTTTCATTATTTAACATATCGGCTCAATATTTATTTACTGTTGAATAATTATCGCCATTTCTGTCGTGGGTCATAACTGAAAACCTAGGCCAATCATTTACCACAAATCTAACAATTTGTGAACGCACCACCATCGCATTTTCTTGGGTTCCGTACATTAAAAATGAAAGAGCACGAAACAAACAGGCGCCGTCACCTATAATGGGGACGACAGTATGTTCTTCCATTTTTCCTTTAATATTAAGAGTTTCTATAGTCGTTTTTTCAGTGAGAAAATAATCTTCTATCAACAATACCTAATCACTAAGCAAATCGAATTCCAAGTTTGAACAGTGGTTGTAAGAAAGACAAAATCAAGCAACTAATCCGAAACACGAAGCAAATCTTAAACCGTAAGCAAGCAAACAAAGTCGAAGTCTAGTCAAATTTCCGTTAACAGTGAATAGGTACCGTATGTGGTACAGGTTGAAGCGCTCATTCACCATTCACTTTATATTAGTTCGAAAAACCACAACGTTACCGCGTTCTAAAACGATACCAACGCCATCTATTGGTAGGGATTGGAGCTTGAAGATCAATACAAAATAGGTAGGTACCTAAGTATTTCTTTTGGTTTTGCCATTTTATTAATTCGTAAAAAATATATTTGGTTTGGTTGTTCATTATTTTTTAATAATTTAATAATTCATTGTTTTTTAATTTTTAAATTCGTATTTTTTTGTTCAGGTGTAATTTTGTGCAATTTTTTTGTACAAATCTTCTTTTCTATTTTGTTTTATGTTTTTGTGCAATAAAAGTATATTCTATTCTATTCTAATAAATTAAGTTTCAAATATTTATCAATATCATTTACGTTATTTACGACCCGAAAACCTTAAAAATGACACCCAATTCACCCAACCCATGATGATTTTTACATACAAACATACATCCATCCATCCTTCCATCCATGTTGGTTTCAAACCATAATCGATGCCATTTTCGTAATTAACGTCCCAAAAAACCATGAAACGACACCCATATTGACATTTCAACCACATCACACCCCCACAGGGGATGATGGTAGGTATTTCCCGTCTGCTACGTTGGATTTTGAAATAGTTGTTGTTTTCGTAATTAGCAACCCGATAAACCATAAAAACGATACCTATGCTGATTTTCAGAATTTGTCACCCCTTTTCCACCTTTTAGGGGTTGAATTCTGAAAGAGCCTGAAACACTTGTTTACTCATTTTTTGATAGGAGTACTCCTGTGAAGTTTCGAATAAAATAGTTTAACTAATCTTGTTTCTCCATACAAACTTTCAATCCCTTTTTTACCCCCTTAGGGGTCAAATTTTAAAAAAAAACCCTAGGACACGTGATTGTTTATTTCTAATCGTTAACCTAAAAACAAAGTTTCAGGCTTCTAGCTCTAAAAATTTTGGACTTCCATACAAACTTTTAACCCCTTTTTCACCCCTTTAGGGGGCGAATTTTCAAAAATCCTTTCTTAGCGAATGCTTACGTCATTACAACTGTCTTTATGCTAAATATCAGCGAAATCCGTTCAGTAGTTTCGGCTGTGCGTTGATAGATGAGTCAGTCAGGTTTGCCTTTTATATATATATATAGATTTACAGACTGAGAAATGTGTAAGATTAAGTAGTGTTAGTATGTACTATGATCGCATGCCTACCTGCTAGCTTGGCCAGCCGTTATTTTCCAGGTATCAGGTAATCAAGGTACGTAAAAACATTACTCAACTCATGTTAATTCTGCCAGCTGATTTTTACGCATATGTTAGATAATATCGTTAAAAATCAGTCATCAATACATTCAGACACTTTCCTTCGGCAGTATCGCTTTGCAGATAAAAAGCTTTAAATCTCTCAAAAAATTACTAAATTTCACTTACATTCCGAAGCTCTATTTTTATATATGTTAGCCTGACACCTATTTTAAAACGTTTTACAAGAAGACAGACCGATCCAAGGGGTCAATCATCCCCTAAAACCAATTTTAATGCCTCTGTGGGTATGAGCGCGAGGGCATGTTGGTGCACAATCACTGCTATTATTTTAACGGATGTATTCAGATGAAAATTTTATGTTCTGTATAAAAAACGTAATTTGAACGCTACGAAGGTCATTCCTGACAAGAAACTGATATAACAGAGCGTTCTTAACACATACCAATCAGTCTTTATTTAGACTTCAGTGTGTGAAAATAGAACCGATGGCTTTTACACTAGCAGTTACATTTATGCTTATAACAATATTTGCGTTTTATTTTCGATTAAGATATGGTCACGCAGGACGTTTACTGTCTCGCATACCTGGGCCTCGAGGATGGCCCCTTTTGGGAAATGCTTTGACACTTTTGGTTTCTTCAGGTAAGGTTATTAATCTATTATAGGGTATTAATTGAGTTTCTATATTTAATGAATTTCGTGTTTTGAAAAATGAGCTCATTGTCGTAAAATAATATTTGAAATATTTCTTTTGTTCAGCATTTTCTTAATAAAATAATATTGTTGAAACAAACATTAATTAAAAATAATTCAGTTCTTTTGACCTTAACATTAAAAGTTATAAAACTTTCAATAGGTATATTTAATAGGTATATTTATAATAGGTATATTTAATGCAATAGTTCTCCGTTTTGACTCATATTATTTTTAGAGGAAATGTTTCTGATTCCAAGATACTTTTTTCGTATGTATGGAGATATAAGTAAACTTGAAGCATTTGGTGTAAGAGTTGTAAACGTACATAGTGCAGACGATGTTGAGGTATGTATAGTTGTTTTTCACTTTTAGTATTATTTGAAATGTAATGTACCGTCTAGTGGCGGTGTAAGGATATCCAAGGATACATTATATCGTCCAGTAAGTGTCGTAAGAGGCGACAAAGGCAAATAAATTAGAAGATGGGCATCAGCGTCTTGCAAATTGCAAGAGAACAGCGTCTTTTTAATAACAACTAGAAAAAAAACTGTGGTAGCCAATTCACCTGCTAAGCGTGGTAACTATGGCAAAAATCACCCCATGAAAAACGACCTACAGAAACGGCCCCCTGACTCCGCCGTCCCAGCCATTCCTGACTACGTTTTAGACCATGGTAACGGCGAGGCAGAAGATATCGGTGGCCATTATAGACGAGTGCATCGAGAAATGTTTGACGCATACACTCATTGGACTGCTGAAATGACCCTGGAGCTGAAAGAAGAGATAGAGAAGTTGGGCTGAAATATAATAAGAGGACATAGTAATTTTAAATCCGGCAACTTCTATCACCAGGGGTGCCCCCCTATTATTACTACTATTTGTCCCAAGGATATATTTATACCTATACTCAAAATCACCAAACGGTAGTCGTTGAAGGTTATGCAGGTACCAATTACGGCATATTCCGATGGAGAGGCGGAGGATATGTACGAGGATAAATCTTAGCATCATACTTACCTTTAGACTCAAGTCGTCTCTAAGTTTTCAAATAAGTGTGTCTCCTCTATGTTTTACCGTTAAAGGTATGACATGGAAATTACGCATAATTTTGTTTTGTCCCTAAACAGCAACTACCACCAAATTATTAATATCTTATTTTTTATATAGGTTTAAGAAACACATCATTTTATGTGAGTTGATAATTTGCAATAAATAATTCCAGATTTTATTTTCAACGAAACGGTTTAATAGGAAACAGGATCCTTACACATTTCTAAAACCTTGGCTCCGCGAGGGTTTACTAATAAGCAACGGTAAATATTTTGAAATAATTCCTCTATCTGGCACCAACGTTAGACTATTCATTATACCATTCTCCACCATAACGTGGGCTTAAATTACTACTAAGGTAATCTCATTAAATTATATTGTGTCGTGGCAAAGATGAACGAACAGCTATGTAAAAATCAAGACCTAAAATCTCCAGACCTGCCAAGAAGTATAACAATAACAACAGAGGATTATGTTAATGTTGCAGTAGATAAAAAAGATACACATTCTTTAATATTTTATGTAAAGCAATACAACTCATCCTCAACGGACTACGACGTATACAAATTGTAATGAAAAAGTCTGTCCAATCTGTGATTTTATGTATGTCGAGATGATTGTGTTCATGTTATCCTTTTCAGAAAATTAATAAAAATGATAACCTGAAAAAATAAAAATAAATTTATTAAATGGAAACTTGTATGCCAATATTTGCGGCGCGGGTAGCAGTAACAATATCTAGAGTTTAATTAGACCTCTGTTAATCTCAGGTTTCACTTATCAGTCTATCATTCGCTCGTTTTAAACATTGATTAAGAAACGCAAATGCAACTGCATATTTGAAGTCACTTCGAATACCGTCGCTGACAGCGGCTTTTAAAAAACTGGCCAAGTACGTGTCGGACCACGCACAATGTAGAGGTAGGATTCCGAAGATGCCGGTTACAATACGTGGCCTTTCTTGATAATAAGCATAATAAGTGAGTTTGCGGTTTGACCGCTATAACGACTAAAAATGGGCCCAAATAGGAAGATCGTAACTGAAGGACTTGTGGCGGCGCTGTCGTCGCGCCACAAGCGAAATACATCGAAGCCTAAATCGCGCTATCAAAGTTCCGAATTAAAAACAGTATATTTAGAATAGCTCCGAACTACCACACGAAGCGTTGGCCGCTCCCCGGGCCGATCACCTTCCCGGTGGGAGATCTCCCCTTTTCCTTACACGGCCACAGACTTATTTTCAAATCATACTCATAGGTTTTTTTAAATATAAGTAAGGCAATCGAGCACATATTCGACCTAATGGCACATAAACACCTACATCTTTCCATGATTAAGAATCGAATTGCTAATGCGTAGACACCCTGAGGACTGAGATGTATTGCCTCGTTACCAGTTAAAAGGGTTGTAGTCATTCATTATACGAAACGCAGCAGAATAATGCTGTTATTTTGCGCTGGTAATACACTGAATAGACAGCGCAGTTCTTGTTCAGTCAAGTCTTTATATTACCGGATATGCTTCAGCATGGCTTTAAACAGCTGAACAGGTATACAGCTGTAGATTTGTAAGACTGTTGATGATGGTCTGGCTGCCTTGTCACTTACTGCATTTAGTAATATGATGATAGAAGTTGCCTGGTATTCAAAAAAGATTAAAAGAACTTTTCGATTTTGAAAATAATACAATTTATATCAAATCATTCACATGCCAAGGTAGGTGATCATTGTCGACTATTTATCTATATATTCCCGGCCGTGCAACCCTAAGATATACATATATGACCGTAACGAGCCTTCACGTAAACCACCACTGCCCTAAATTATCCTGAGGTCGCCCGCGTAAACCAAGAGTGTGACGAATGAAACTGTATGAGGCTATATGATTGTATGAATACTTTGAATTAGGCCTACAATAACTAATAACTAAAAATAAGTGAAATTAGTAAGTAAGTAAGAAAGACCCTCCCTGCCTATCTTGCAAATGAAAAAGTAAAGCTCTATATGCATATAAGTCGTTTGCTTCATAAAATGTTTATTTTTAACAGTTTGCAATAACATAACAAAGTTATAATGTAGCTAGTTTTGGGTCATTTTTTATTTCACAGTTTTCTAGGCGTAATTAATATCTATAACTATGCATATTCTAGCAGCTGAAACTAAATAAACGTAGTCTTGCTATTATTGCCAAAATATATTATGACCAATGACATTCCCTAAATAAAGATGAATCTAAACTACATACGTACCTACATATATACATTCATTCACGCGTACGTACATCTATCATCATCATCATCATTACAGCCTTTCACAAGTCTACTGCTGAACATAGGGCTCCCCCAAGGAATGCCACAAGGTACGGTCCTGAGCAAACCGGCATCCATCGACTTCTTGCATGCCTTACCAGGTCGTAATTCCATCTAGTGGGAGGACGCCCCACACTTTGCCTACCGGTACGAGGCAGCCACTCAAGTACCTTTCTTCCCCATCGGTTGTCGGTTCTTTGAGCTATACATACGTACAATCATACATATATGGGTAATTCTCACCAAATCACAGAATTTGGCCGTTGCAAACTGGCAAATAATAATTGAATTAATTTGTATTTATTTTTTGTGGATTTCGTAGTACTTGTGTACCAAGATTGTATAAAAAAATGAGGGAATGAGGGAATGACCATTACAATAAAATTACGCTTATTTTTATATTATTTTTTATTTAGAAATCAAATATTGTTTTCTTACATTAGTAGAAAGTATTATTCAGAATATCACAAATTATTGCAGTACAATGAAGCATAAAATTATACACACACTATACACTATAATTAGAAGTTCTTCTTATTATAGTGTACTTTTAATCATAATGGCAGTTTAAATAATACCTAAATGAAAAACAGATTATCTATGCTTACTTAAAAAGTAATTTGCATTCTACTAACTTAATATATGTCTTCTATAAAAACAAACTAACAAAACTATTTAACAGAAAACAAAACAATAACCTTTTGAACAAAATAAACGTAACATAATATAACGGAAAATCTACTGACATAAAGTTCTTTTTTACCTATTCAGTCTCAAAGTTACCAATACAGTCTCAACTCAACTAGTCTATTTCCTTTACGGAATAACATTCCCTTTTGATTAATGTTGGGGCTTTAATCTTCTGCACAATATCTTTCCAGGCATACAAATGTTCGTCCTTGATTACAGGCCATCTCCAAGATATGGTTCCTTTTTTCATACACTTCACAAAAACACCTTCTTCAAAAACTGATAATATTTCCCCTGGATAAAGTTTCTCGTCCCATTTGATAACAACATGATCACCTATCTTATAAGTGGAAGTTTGTATAGTGCAAATATCATCATTTAATTTTGATGAATGACCACCTTCGGACTTAGTCCGTGTTTGTAGTTCATTGCGCTTTGTTTTTTTTAATGCAAGGATTTGATGAGTAATAAATACCTCATGTGAAAATTACTACAATTTCCTACACATTCAAGCATGAAAGGCTTTGAAATTCCAGGACATCACATGTGAAGACAAACTGGCGAATTTTTTGAGTTCCACGGAATGCAGTGATGGTGTGTGACTGCTTGACTAAGTTTTCTATTTCTGCCATATTAGTAGTGGTAAAATCAAAAATCATAGCCAACATCTTTGAGTGAACTCAAATCTTAGCAGTTCTTTTTAATGTACTACCTACACCATCAGGTGCACCTTTGTCATGGCCTGGTTCTGAATAGTGCCATGAAAAAAATTTCGTGCCCGGAAACAAATAATTTATATGATGATTTACAATATGAAACATGACTATCGCTTAGTATGTGTATTCTGTAAATGCTTGAATTCTGATTTTTAAGCCATTCAAAAACTGGTACTAATAGCACCCACACCGCTATAGTATCGTGCCTGTTATTATCAGAAAGAGAACAAAAAGTTTGAGGTCTAACAGTATCATTGTCGCGTAAATATAACACTCCTGTATGGAGTGTGATTTGTTGCCTAGCTCCTCCAAAATGAACTGCCTGAATCTTTTCGTTGTATTTGCGACAATAGTTTTCACTGAAATCTATATGAATAAGGACTTCATTGTTAGCCGAATTATTTTTTAGTTCTGAAATGGTTTCATTCTGGTGTGTAATCGTGGCAACATGTTTAAAGAATAAAGGCAACGCTTCTTCTAATTGAAGCACAAGTTTTCTGAGAGAAATCCTGATCTCTTTTTTAACGGATTTTCTTACTGTCTTCACCTTTCCATTTTTTTCGTACGATGTAGTTTCATAAATCCACTGATGATAGGTCACTATTCGATTTGATTATGGAATATAATATCCCACCATTTTGTTTGAAAAACCCTCACAGTTCCGTAGCAAATATTTAGTTGAATGTACATCGCATGTTATCATAGCTAGAAATCGTGTTAGGTTATTGGAAGGCAATGTTTTACTTTCATGCAATTTCATGATAATGATTTCTTATATTTACGCGAACACTACAATTCATGATCATCAATTGAACATTGGCTTGTATCACACATTTGCATGTGTGATACAAGTCTTTTATATTCGCCCAAGTCACCCAAAAAGGTTGAAACCTGCATAATGTTGCCAAACCTATTTAATATGCCACTGTCGTCAGAAATTTTTTGTGCAAGTTTTTCATAGTGTCGCACAATATAAGTTTTTGTTTTATTTGACCCTTTGACCTTACAAAATCTTTCTCACCTGGGCACATTCGGGAATTCTTATCTTTTTCTAAAAAATCTTCTACATCTTTTTAACTTTAATTCGTTGAGCATTTATTTTCCTGGAGCCAATCTTTTTGTACAAGTTGTGTCTGAAAAACGGCTTTGAATGATGAAGCAATTTATGTTTCTTGAAAAGACCTGGTTTCATAATCTCAAAGTATTTCTTCTTCTGAATATATTTCTTTAAGTTAATATACCTGTTTGTTAGTTGTTTAGTAATAACTTCCGACAAAAGAAGTTTCTTTTTCACAACTTCAGGAGTTCACGTTCTTCAAGATTGCTGACTGAACATTCTTGATTTGCCTTTGACATCTCTTACGATATAACGCTGTTTTTCTTATTTGATATTTTAATCTTTCCTGTAATCTGGATATTTTCGCATAAAATATTCCTCTACGTCTTCTTAGTTGCTGCCTTCTCCGAATAGCTACTAGGTATCTAAACTCATTGTTATTTTGATTACTCGGTAATGGGCTAGGAGGAGGTGTCTAAAATTCTTGCCAGATTCTTACGTACTTTCTAGAACTCATAGCATAAATAGGTTTTACTAGGCCTTTTTATTTTTTCTCAGATATATCAGTCTCTCTTTTTCGCGAAGTATTTCAAAACTTACTGGATCGGATTTCATTTTCTCTTTTCGTTTCCTGTCATATTCTTTCTTTTTTAATTTGGCTTCTTCTTTGCATATCTTCTTTCTTCTTGGCATAATTTGACTCTACGACGGAAGTGATAAATTCAAGAGTTAAGAAAGCAGTAATTAAAAAAGTAAGCTGACTTTAATCAAAAATCATTCCCTCATAAATCATCATTCCCTCATTACAAATTAAAATGAGGGAATGACGGTGAGGAACTGACGAAAAAAAGCATAACTAAAAAAACTCGCGACATAACCGTACTTTTAAAATGATTTTTTGCATAAGTTAATTACTCCCAAAGGCCTACTTCACTGTGTATTTAATAACTGTTAAAGTATTTACCTCTTGTTTTTGCAGGATGTGATGGAATGACTGTCAAAAATGTAATCTTATAAAAATAGTAATTAAACCTTTTTTTAATTGCAAACTCCAAGACGCTCCCGTGAAATTCGTCATATTTATAAATTTTCAATACTGCCAACTATCAAAAACTAATGGCAGTGTTCTTGTTTGATTAAAATGCGTTCATTTGTCAGTTCGATTGTCAGTAAAATGTGAGGGAATGATTTAATTTTATGAGACACGTGATATATGTATATATTTGAAATGGGTTCTTTACTTTATAATCCAAATTAGATTTTTTTCGTTAATGTATTTCATTTTGAATTGATCGTTAAAACTTGCAAGGCTTTTATAAAAATTTGTGTATGTTTAATAGTGTAAAGTTATTTCAATTTGGAGCTTGGGACATAGTGAGGTAATGATTTTAGGGGCATTTTATAGTTTTTTTTTTTAATTTACACTTATAGTTCCAAAACGATACGTGTAACTTTCAGCCACATTAGTATAGATTCCAAGGGAATTTTGATTACCGGTAAATATTTGTTATAGCTTTATTAAAACTTAAAGGACAAGAATATCAGATTTTCGTGAGGATTACCCATATATATATTCATCCAGCAACACACACGTACATAAAAAATCTTCTGAGGTAACTACATAGTAAAACTCTAACTCAAAGTTTTAAGATTATTTCATTTGTGCACGTTTCGGCAGGTGAAAAGTGGCAACAGCGAAGAAAACTATTGACCACAGCCTTTCATTTTGATTTCCTTAAAACATACGTTCCAATATTTAACAAGCAAACTGAACATTTGCTATCCAAAATACAATGTGAAGTGGTAAATGATCAAACAGAAATTCTGCCATTGATATCAAAATCTACACTGAAAATTATGTGTCGTAAGTACTTTAAACTTGATGTACTCGTATACGCTAAACAGATCATTTTAATTGTCAACAAATAGGCTCCACATCGCTTTTTTACTTATTTAATAGTATTGATTAAATATTTAATATAAAAACAAGCATCGACAGCACTCATGTCCATTATGTTACATAGATCGACCACTTTTATTTCAAGTTTTAATATAGAGGCTTACAGAGTAAGCCCGATTTATCGTCGCGTCCTATCATGTGCCACATTGGGAAAATAAATTTGTCACGTTATAATTTTTATAGACTGGTGCAATTTTTCGAAACAAAATGTCGCGCTATAATAAATTATTATTGTATCATCATTCATCATTACAGTCCTCCACAAGGCTACTGCTGAATATAGGCCTTCCCAAGGTATGTCGCTAAGCACGGTCCTGAGCGACCTGGATCTATAGATTTTATGCATCTCTTTCCATCTAGTGAGGGGCCACCCTACATTTCACTTACTGGTACAAAACTATCACTCGAGAACCAATTTTTCACTATCAGTTGCCGCATGTTCGAGCTATATGGCCGGCCCGTTGCTACTTCAGCTTACTGATCCCTTTTACTAAGTCAGTTACTCTGGTTCTACTGCGGATATCCCCATTTTCAAGTCTATCACGCAGATAAACCTCAAGTATAGCCCTCTCCATAGCTCGCTGAGCGACTTTAAGCTTCCTCATACGGCCAGCAGTGAGGGACTACGTCTGAGATCCATAAGTCACTGGAAACACGCAATGGTTGTACTTTTTTTTTTTCAAGTTTTGAAGTATGCCTGACGAGAAGATGTGGTGTAATCTTCCGAACGCTGCCTAGCTGACTTGAATCCGTTGATGGACCTCTCGCTCGAAGTAGGACTTACCTAGTCGGACTATTTGTCTCAGGTAAACATAATCGTCAACAAATTTGAGTTTAGTGCTCCCAACAACTACCAGCATAGGTGTGACATGGACGTTAAACATGACTTTTGTTTTGTCCATGTTCATCTTAAGACCTATCCGTTGGGAGACACTATTGAGGTCATTAAGCATAGTGTTAAGGTCCTCCGGTGATTCTGTTATATAGACTATATCGTCGGAAAATCGTGTACGTGTAAGGTAAATGATGTACTCCTCATATATTATGTTAATACGGTATCCTTTCCAGTCCATTCGGGGATATAACTTTACCCTGTCTTACACCTCTTTACAGTTGGATAGGTTTTGTACTTTGGCCCTGTACCCGGATAGCGATCCTAGACTTTTTGTACAAATACTTCACCATAACGATATACCGATAGTCAACTTGACAACAAACTGAAGGGACTGTAGCATCGCCCAAATTTTGACGGAAGCAAAGGCTTTCCATAAAGGCAAAGTTGCAAAATGTACTCTTCGGTCTTCTGTAAAATATGCCTAAGAGTATGCAAGTGGTTTATGGTACTAAAGCCTTTTAAAAAACCAGCTTGTTCGGAAGGCTGAAAGTCATCGAGTCAACGTGCGAGACGATTCGAAATGACTCTCGAAACAGCATGTAGACGCGGCTCAGAAGGGAAATCGGTCTGTTGTTCTTTAACAGAGCTTTATCGACTTTCTTGAAGAACAAGATCACCGCACGTCTACTGCATGCCTCCGGAGTAATGCTGCCATGAAGAACGAAATTGAAGAGCTTCTAAAGGACGTCTAGTACCGGTTTTTCACCCGCTTTCAGAAGTTCAGCTGTAATTACATTTTCGCTCTGGCCCTTGCCTTTTCTAAGGTGCTCGAGAGCCATTCTAATCTTGCTTGGCTGACGTCCAGGATATCGTTAGAATAGTGTCGAATAAGACTTGCTCTTGGATTGTTACCCACACTTGCATGTGACTCCAATGACAATGTACAGCTGCCCATAGAACCTCTCAATCTTCCTCAAAGTCTCAAGTGTCCCGGAAACGATGCTACTACATTCAGTCCAATTGGCTCTTTTTTGCAGACAAATCTCTGAGAAATACTTTGGAACCTTGGTTCTGCTCAATTGCTTCTTTAATACGATGTCATATTATCTGCTAAAGACCTGTCTTACAGACTAGACAGTATTTGCCGTCTAACAGGTTTGATATTAATAGTGTGATCGGAGAGTTTTTGGGTTCTTCTACGACGGGTCTTGCAAAGCTTAGCTCTGACCGCATGGACAATTTTCACGAGCTAGTCATTCATATCGCCCACTCTATTGCAGTCTTCTAGGTACTGAAAACAATTTTGTAACTCTAGCTAAATTTTTTCGGTGCTTTGGATTAGAGCACATGGGGACGGAGCTGACTACTACTGAAACTTAAGTTTTAGGTTCAGTATGCCTCTCACCATTTGGTGATCGCTAACAGGTTTGTATTTCGCGATCACTGAGACATCATTGAATATTTTCCGTCTATTTGTCATAATAAAGACAATTTTATTTTTTGACGAACCGTCGGGGCTAGACCAATTTCACTATCTGTGGGGCGACTTCTAAAAGAAAGAGTCCATCATAAAGAGTCCTATCTCTATAAAGTCGACCAGCTATTGACCTCTTGGGTTCCATTACCCTATCCCGAATATCCCTACCTTCCCAATAAGTTTCCCTCTGTCGCTTCTAACGACACCCACGAGAAAATATGGGGTAGTGGATATTCTTACACCGCCACTACATGGTAAATTTATAATTTGAAATATTATTTAATATATTATTGTATATGGCATGTATATTATGTATTCAGTAGTTGTGTCTTTTTGTATGTACATTATATATGTACATGTGCATTCAATATCATGACAAAAATAACAATGCTGTAATGTGCAGCACAATATTTGTATTTTCGAAAATGTAAAAAGACGGTGCCAACTTTTTCTGAAAACTAGAACCCCAAAAATCATATACAATTTTTAAAACTATCTTTTCCATTTCTGCACATGATAGTACATATTGGACACATCTATTAACATTTATTAACGTATATGTATTTAAACTAAGAATCCCAAATGGCAGGGATAACATACTGGATATGCAATATTCCTGTAACGAAATTTACGAATATCATTAATCGGGTGCTCGTATATTGTATTGTTTTTGTAAAAGGTACAAATTTCTTAAGTCATATTCTTTTAATTAACATAAGTTAATTTAAAATTTTAGAAACATCAATGGGCACTTCAATGGATGAAGCCAAACTATCTATGGCAAATAAATATTTTGAAGCATTAAATATGCTAGGTAGTATTATAGCCTACAGATACGCAAGAGTTTGGTTACATTTAGATCTTATATTTAAATTTACTAAAACCTTTATGATACAAAATAAATCTATTAAAATCTTACATGAATTTACAAAACAAATTATACAAGAAAGAAAAATCTATTTGAAAAATAAAATAACTAATCAATTCAATACTGAAAATGAAGTTTATGAAAAAAGAGGTCGCCTAGAATTTTTAGACATGTTAATTCAAAATGAAAAGGAAAGAAAAATAGACCTTGAGGGAATAAGAGAAGAAGTAGACACATTTATGTTTGAAGTAAGTAAAGTATTTCTTGTTGTGTCCAATTAATTGTATCAAATAATGCAATAGCTATGCTGTACAAAACATTATTATTACAAATATGAGTCTCTGAGAGATTACTACATATTTGTGCCATTTGCTGTAGAGACTATCGGTCCGTGCGTTCCACGTGCGGTGAAGTTCCTAAAGGAACTCTATCCGCGACTGATCGGTGCTGCTGGTGATAAGAGGGCTGGTTCCTTTCTCGCTCAAAGGCTAAGTTTAGCCATTCAGCGCGGAAACGCAGCCAGCGTTCTTGGCACGATACCGCGGGGAGTAGGACTATATGATAATTAAGTTATTAGTTTAAGTTTTATTTATTACAATTTTAAATATTGTATATAATAAAATATTGTATATTGTGTTATGTAAATAAATGTATTTTTTAAAATCAAGTATAAGTATTTGGATGTATTTGTTGTGATATTTAAATTAAAAAAACTTCAACAATTTTAAAGGAAGAATAAACTGGCAACCTTAAGTCCAGTTCAATTATACAAACTGTAGATTTTTATAACAAATTAAGTGCTTGTAATAACTAGCTTAAAGTACCGGACACCAACATGGCAGAATTTAAATCAAGAAAGTGACTTATATAGAAAATTAGTTCATGTTTATCAAAAAATATTTTTTAATACGTAAATAATCATTGATATTTTATGTATTTCAAGGGTCACGACACAACAGCAATGGCACTTAGTTTCATGATAATGAGGATTGCTAACGAACCGGAAATACAGGCAAGTGTTAAAAATCTCAATTCAAATTTAATTTTTATTTTAGTTAATTATGTACTATATTTTGTTGTTCCATGTTGGTCTGGGAATAATAACAAAAAATAATAATTCAACCTTGTCACTTTTTTTATAGGATAAGAGTAAAAAACGAGCACACAGTCCACCTGATGGTAAGTGGTTGCTGTGGCCCATAGACATCTATATCTATCCTCGATTACGAATCAAAATGCAGATGCGTTGTCACCAGTGAGGACTAAGATGGAATGCCTCGTTTCCAGTAAAAAGGGTCTCTGGTCTCTACACTCACCATACGAAACACAGCAGCGTTAAGGTGCTATTTTACGCTGGTATTCTGTGAGAGCGTGGTCCTTCCCCGGTCGAGCCGACCCATTCGTGCTACAACTACACCAGTAATATAGCATGTTGTGAAAGGCGTCTAATGGAATGTTTGGTTTGTGATTGTGAAGGTGATTGACTAGCCACTTATAACTTTTTTCAAAATTTTCCATCAAAATTCTAAATCCATATTTTTAGCTAAATATATTCTAAGTAACTTGCTGCTCTTTGGACTCTGCCTACCATCTCGGGGATAACATGTTTGATGTTTGTATATTACATTAAAAAATAATAGATTTCACTCGAATTTTTTTAGAATCAATTGGTCGAAGAAATGATTAATATATTCGGTGAATCTCAACGTGCACCGACGGTGGAAGATCTAAATCATATGAAATACCTTGAATGCTGTATCAAAGAGTCCTTGCGACTTTATCCTAGTGTTCCATTTATGTCACGGTTTACAACTGAGGATGTTACCTTAAGTAAGTTGGTATCTTAAATTATGAAAGTTATGACTTCTTAATTATACAACAACGTTAAATGTAATGTAATTATACCAACACATTCAATGTTTGTAATATCAAAACGAGTATGCATAATATAGGTTTATGAATCTAAAAATTTAAGGCCCCAGGCCGGCGCATTGATTACGTATTAAAGTTAAAAAAGTTAAAGTTACAGCCTATATACGTCCCACTGCTGGCCACAGGCCTCCTTTCATTTCTGAGAGGGTTTTTAGGGTAAGGAAATGTCCGCCGCTGTAAAGAGCCGTGGTAGCTCAGATGGTTAGCGCTCGCTGTAAGTTTCACAGTACGCGAGCAACCCGGGTTCGATCCCCGCCGGCACCAATGAAATTGTTGATTGCAATTTTAAGTGCTGATTTACCACGTGCTCGGCGGTGAAGGAAAACATCGGGAGGAAACCTGCATGTCTGAGAAATAAGAAAAAAAAATATTTCGAAGACATGTGAAGTTCGCCAACACGCATTGGAGCAGCGCGGCGGATTACGTATGGATCAGTAAAATAACAACATCATCTTTTGACTTCTGACAGGTTGGTTGTGTCGTTGTAAGTTGGATATTACATATCAAGCCAGATGGCCTAGGAATCATAAAAGTTACTGGTGTTGCTATCGAGAAAGTGCCCGCTAAACGTGATGATTATGACTGATTTCATGAACTGTAGTAGGCGGCCGAGTCCATACAATGAAAGAAAAATATTAAAGAGACCATAATACATTGTATTTCCGTCAATTATATTTTGTATTTAGTTACATATACATCTATACAAATAAATAAAAATGAAGTGTCTGTTTGTAATATCAAAATAACAGTTTTTTACTAAATACATATAAAAGTGTATACGGTACTTATAACAAAAACACAATTTTTAAAATGTTTGTCTGTCTGTTTGCTCCGGCTAATTTCTGAAATGGCCGGACCGATTTACGGGACTTTCACTGGCAGATGAAATTGATGATGTTATAAGGAGTAACTTAGGCTACTTTTATTTTGGAAAAATAATTAGGGTTCCGCGCAAAAAAATTAAAACCCTAAATTGAACGCGGGTGAAGTCGCGGCGAACAGCTAGTTCTATAATAAACAATGATAGATAATTAAAGAAATACAACGAAGTGAGGGTAGAGCTGGCTAGCTTGTATTAGTCATTCAACAATTAGATAATAATTGGTGTCGTGATTCTGTTCGTTATGTAATCGTTTTAGTTCAAACGATTATGGTTATGTTGCGGAAATTCTACGCTGTGTTACATCGTGATACTCGTAAGCAATGTTGCTGTTGGTTTGTCTATTTGGAGTAAAGTATCTAGTATTTACGTTTGACTGTTTATTGAATGTTTGAGAAAAGGTATCTTTCTTGATAAAAACTTATGTTACGTCATATTTTTAATAATATTAATGATATTTAGATTAATTTCTAGCAATAAATTATTTCGGTCAGATCGATGGCTTAAAACATACTCGTCAACAACTTCGCGCTTAGTGCTCCCAACAACTCCCGGCATTGGTGTGACATGGACGTTACACATGACTTTTGTTGTTGACGAATATATTTACCTGGGACAAATAGTCCGACTAGGTAAGTCCAACTTTGACCGAATGGTCAATTTACGGATTCAACTCGGCTGAGCAGCGTTCGGGAGGGTACGACACATCTTCTCGTCAGGCATACCTCGAAACCTCAAAACAAGATTGTTCAACCAATGCGTGTTGCCAGTGATGACCTATGGATTTAAGACGTGGTCCTTTACTGCTGGCCGTATGAGGAAGCTCAAGGTCACACAGCGAGCTATGGAGAGGGCTATGCTCGGGGTTTCTCTGCGTGATAGACTTAAAAACGAGTATATCCGCAGTAGAACCAGAGTAACCGATATAGCCCAATGATGAAGTGGCAATGGGCCGGCCATATAGCTCGAACAAGCGACAACCGATGGCGAAGAAATGTTCTCGAATGGCAGCCTCGTACCGGAAGGCGAAGTGTAGGGCGTCCCCTCACTAGATGGAGTGACGACCTGGTAAGACATGCAGGAAGTAAATGGATGCAGGTGGCTCGGGACGGTGCTTTGTGGCATTCCTTGGAGGAGGAGGCCTATGTTCAGCAGTGGACTTGTGAAGGGCTGTAATGATGATGATGATGATGATTGTGGCTTAAAATAAAGGAACTCGGCATAGGTCGTTACGTTATCTAATGGGGGAGTGTCCTACACTTCATTTGCTTGTAACTTGAGTCTGCCACTATAGAACATCGTTGTATTTTGTCAAGCTATGGCCGGTCCATTGCCACTTTAGCTTACTAATTTGTTGGGCTATGTTGATTACGATCCATGATCCCTTGATCTGGGGGACAAAACTAAACACTATAAGGAAGTTAGCAATGCGAGACATAAGAATTAATTGAGTATGGTTGTAACAGGCCCTTTTCATTTACACATAAAACAAGAAGAAATGTTAGCTCCTACCAGACTTAAGTGTTTTAGGCTGTCTATAAATGGATATACGAGTATATATATAGCACTACATAATGGGTAATCAATTACTAACAAAAAGATATCCAGTGCTATCACAGGCGACTTTAAAAACAAGAAGACATTTCCTTTAAGCTCGAACCTACAACTATAAATTGAAAACAAAAGACCAGAAACTATTACGCCAAAAATAACCAGTTTTGAAGTGGTATTGGCTTGGTTTTGTATTAAATAACATGAAATATAGGACCCCAAACATATAATACAAAAGTAAGATATAGTAAACTCATTCTGTGTTGAACAGATTAGAGGCCTTACATGTGTTGAAACAGCTAGATTAGTTTATTTTAACTATTTCTATAGCATAATGTCATATTATAATCTTGCTATGGGGTAATGCGACTGACATTGAAACTATTTTAATTTGCAGAAGAGAGCCATAAGAGGTATTTATAACTTAGGTCTGAAGGAATTCCTTAAAGAAAAAATTAAGGAAATAAATATATTAACTTTGGGCTCTCAGTATGTTTACAAAAATTTAATGTAATGTAATGTAAAATATGTTTATTGAAAATAGGTAGTGATGTACATTCGGTAAATAAATAAAAAATAAGCACAAGTTAGTTATAGCAGTTACACGACTCTAAAGAGTGAGTAATTAGCCGCGTCCACACCGGGCGCACGGGCTCGGGCGGCAGGCTCGTGAGTCAAATGCTCGGTCTGTGTGGACGTGCCTTGGGGTCGTTTGAGCGCACGTTGCCTCGACTAAACGCGCTTCGGGGTCGAGCCGTCGACTGTCGGTAAACGGGACGTGCTCAAAGGTGCCCCATGTGCGCTGTTCGTTCGATGTGGACGGTGGTTTCGGCTCGCGAGGCTATTCTACAGATGTGTTGTTGTTTGTTATGTAGCTGTTACGTAAAAGTTTCATCATCATGAACACTCAAAAGGAGTAAGTTAGAAGCCATGCTCGCGAGCCGTACATCGAGGTTGCCGCGCGAGCCCGGGCGTTCTGTGTGGATCCGGCTATTACTTCATGGGGCAATGTATATGCTTTTACAACAAAGTCTCAGAAAATATGCGGGCTTTATCTACCCCTGGGAATGAGGTGATCGCTACCATTCTATTTCTAAATGTTTTCAAACTAATTGTATAAAATAATATATTGTAAATTAATTTAATAAAAAAGTCCCACTGGGTTTCTTCGAACCAGTAGTAAAAGTAAAAAATTACTTTCAATAAGAATTATATGTATGTAATCTATATAATCTATTCTATTTCTTTTATCCTCTGTCGACCTTCTTTTATAGAATAGGGGTGACAAACGAGTACACAGTCCACCTGATGGGAAGTGGCCCATGGACATCTACACTTATCCACTGAGGAGTAAGAGGGAATGTCCTGTTTCTAGTAAAGAGGGTTCGTAACATAGTGTGGCTCTACCACGTACAGACTCCTAATGACACCCATGGTATGATATTATGGCCAACTGACTGACTATGATATTATGGGAATGGGGATTATCGCGTTAATTCATTGGTAGTAAGTAAGTGCAATCGCTGATCATGTGGTTCCCCCACGGAATCCTCGGTCGGGACAAAATCAGTGATTGGGTTTTTCTGTCTAGAAATTCTCAGTAGCAGCACAGAGTTAAGGAGTTGCAGCCAGATAGTGTACCTGTGCTTACGCACACACCCGTGCACTATATGCCTGTCCTGCGCAGAATATTAGTCTCCGTTAAAACTTGCCGCCGTGACCAAAAATCGGTCTTGAGGACATTATTATTTTGGGGTAGCGGATTCATTTACACCACCACGATACGGCAAATTTACAAGATGAAAGCGTAGTTTGTTTAGAAACTTCCAAAATTTTTCATTTAATCGCTTTCCTTTACAGCTATAAATTCGCAAATCATGTTAGACAACAATGAAAAGTTATTCTATTCTCTGAGTACTAATGCCTTTTACGAGCTAATAAAATGTTAAAGTTTATAAATATTTAAAATTTTAATGTGAAGTAACATGTAACCGAATATTTTTATAACGCAGGTCAAAAATTTGCAATGTTGGAGTTGAAAACAGTGATGTCAGGACTAATCAGAAGATTTCGGTTGGAACCTGTAACTAAGCCAGAAGATTTAATCTTTAAAGCTGATATTGTTTTACGTACTTCTAATCCTATTTATGTACGCTTCCGTACCAGACATTAATAAAATATTGAAAAAAAATAATCTAATGTTTTTTTTATAAATCTGTAGTGCTAAAGATGCGTTTTCACATCTATGGACTAAGATGCAATACAATGCTTCAGTAGGCCTTGGTGACAGAAACAATTAAGACAGAGGAGTTCTACCACCTTTTTCACTAGCGTCTACCAAGTGTGGCAACTATGGCAAATATTTATCTGATGAGGCATACTGTATCAATCAATGGGAGAGGAGTTTGTTCAACAGAGGACATTTGATGGGCTCTAATGAATGAATGTAAAACTATCTAGTAAAATGATGAGACAAAACTTTAGCAGAATATTGTAGCAACATGCGGTTATTAAAAAAAGGTTATTAAATCCTGTTCCGTGCATGATATATTTTTTATGACTAAAAATATTACAATTTGGAAGAAAAACATTTCCTCTTACTTATTCAAATATTTTTAATGTTTTTTTTAATGGCAAGCCTTCCCTAACATACAAGCGAGCAACCTTTTTTCAACTACATCCGCAACGACCATGGTATAGTAACAGCTAACTTCCCCGTCAATGCAAGCAATAACGCTTTGACAGATATAAATCTCTTTTCCCTGCTCTAATGAACACTATGGCAGTTTTCCATATTTAACGTATGGATGAAAGGAAATGGTGGACATATTTCGCCAGAAGATACATCACACCGGGCCTGGTCAACTTCGGCCCGCTCAGAAGTTATCCAGGTGAATGGTTGCCAGGCCATATGTGTACCTAACAAAAATGTAAAAATAATATAATATAATCGTATTAAAATACACCATAGGGTTAAAATCCAAGCGAGTACGATCGTCGCGTGGTTTGGACAGGTTATATCGTCCAAACCCCGCGATGCGGGTATTTGTAGGCACTTCCCAGTGGGACATTATTGAATTAGTTTTAATTAGTTTGTGTTTGTGATTTTTATCATAAAGTTGTTATTGTAGTCATAGACCGTAGCTCTCGGTAGAGAGTAATTGTGTTCTATGCTTTTGCCATACTGACACAAATTTGAATGGTATAGATTTAAATTTTCCCAATGTTTTAATTAATTTGCTTTTAACGTCTTGAGTTATTTTATGTTGATTTTTATTGCAATTTTTCTTGCTTATAATCTGATTGTAGTGTCCTTCTATTTAGATATTTAGTTTTCTTTTTATTTTTAGTATTTTTATAATTTTTACTTATAATTATAAACATTGTGTTGACCTTCTATATAGTTATTAAGTGTAATTTTTTACACATATTTTTCCTGCTTTAATTGATAGTTTAGTTGCTTTTTTGTTATTTAGTACCGATTTTATCATGTAATCAGTCAACTGGTGGGATGATGTTTCATGATTTATTAATATTTTAGTCATTATTTTCTGTGTTTTGGTTATATTTTTATATATAATTGATAAATATATTTATTTTAATCGTATTTTAATATAAATATTTGTATTTTATTTATTTTATATAACATATCATGTCTGACTCTGACTCCTTTTATTCTATTGAGTCAGAGAGTTAGTATGTATGTTTCGATGATCAGTTAAATTATAGTGTACCCTCTTTAAGTAGTAGTGAAAAATGCTATTTTTCACTCTTGGATAAAACGTTAAACGTTTGCCATATTAACGCACAAAACATTCCCAGCCACTTTTCTGAACTAGAAGCATCATTCTCAAATAACAATATTCACGTTTTCTTAGTTTCAGAAACTTGGCTGAAACCGTCTTTGCATTCGGCATTGTATCCTCTTCCTGGGTTTGTGCTGATTAGGAATGATCGCATAGATAAAGGAGGAGGTGGAGTTGGAATATATTTTCACGCTCCTATTTCTCACAAAATCATATCAGCATCCCCTTCTCCTTATGCTGCTTCCGCTGAATTCCTGTTTTTAGAACTAGATGTTAAGGGCTCAAGGATGATTTTTGGAGTAATGTATTGCCCTCCTTCCACTGATTACTTTGCCAATTTAGAAGTGGTCCTTGATAACATTGGTTCAGAGTACGCTCACTGCATGATCTTGGGGGATTCCAACACGCATTTACTGAAAAATTCAAGCCGGTCTCAAAAACTTCCCACAATCATTGAGTCTGTCAATCTAAACATTCTTCCTTTAAAGGCAACTTATCATAATATCGACACAGATAACTCTCCGATTGATCTCATTATAGCTGACTCATCTGACAGTGTGCTATCATTTGGGCAACTTGAAGCACCAGGATTTTCCCGACATGACCTTATTTATGTATCGTACAATCTTAAACCACCCAAATATCGACCTACTGTACTGCTTCTACGTTATTTCAGAAAAAATAATATGGATAAGCTTAAGAAAGATGCATCACTCATAGATTTTACATCTATATGTAGATGAAAAAGTAACTATTTTTAATAACATAATTCATGTTTTGTATGATAACCATGCCCCTGTACGTAAAGTCAAGTTGAAACGTCCACCAGCTCCCTGGATGACCAAAGAAGTACGGAAGGCAATGACCAGGCGGAATCGAGCTTTTGCCTGGTTTAAGAGGAGGAGGTCTGAGGAAAACTGGTTGTCATGATGGCCAGGAATAAATGCAATCAGATGGTACGTTTTGCAAAACGCCGATTTATCCATAGCAATTTAAGTAGTTCTTCGCCAGCTGATGTGTAGAAATTCCTTTGTTCTTTAGGTGTGGGTAAAACACCTTCTCTGGATTGTGGTTCATCTTTTTCACACGACGTTTGGAATCTTCATTTTGCTTCTGCTTCTGCATTGGCGTCACGTTCTGTCTCCCGGAGCGGCGAAAAGTGGATTGCGGAGACCCGTCTGGCTACGCTGAATGTATGTGGAGCAATGAATGATAAGGTGGATGAAGTATGCGAAATGATGAATGATAGAGGAATAGATGTGTTATGTGTAAATGAGACGAACGAGCGGAAAGGATGCCACTGCACATGGCATGTATACCGATTACTGGTCTGGTGTAGACGAGACCGAGCGGGCATGCCAGGGAGTCGGTGTCATCCTTTCAGAAAGAATGGGTAAATGTGTGAAAGAGTATGAATGTGTAAGCCCAAGGCTGCTATGGATACGAATGAAAGTGGGCTTAAAGAAGTTGTTTGTGCTATGGGTGTACGCCCCAGATATGTCTAAGCCCACTTATATCTGAGAGCAGTTTTGGGACATAGTAAGGATGATGTTGATGAAATGCAAGGTAAATAAAAAAATATTATTATGTTAGGAGATTTTAGTGGAAGGGTTGGGGTGAAGAGTTCTGGTTATGAAAGGATATTAGGAACGTTTGGCGATGAAAGTATAAATGAGAATGGTGAAGATACCCTTCAATTTTTGAGATTGCTGGCCTGGAAGAAGCTAGAAACGCTTTCTTAATTGCATGCCCTGGTCAAAATTTTCCAGTTTCTCCAAATTCACAGAGGAGCTGGGATGACATAAACTGCAAATTGACTTATGACAATCTTTTGAGCTTTAGTACAGGTTCGGCGCGTGCTAGGCTTTTGGCCGTGGGTACGCATGAGGCCGGCTACTGGCTTCACGCAAATACAGGAACATTTCTTGAGCCTGACACGCTCCGAATCGCAACCTGTATACGGCTTGGGGTTCCGGTCTGCGGTATGTGTGGAAAATAATCTTTTTGTGACGAACACTTTCTTTCGCCATAAGAGGATTCACATGTATACATGGGAAAGAGGTGATGATAGAAGCATGATAGATTTCATAATTGTGAATGAAAGAATGAGGAGCGCAGTTGTAGATACAAGGGTTTACCTCGGGTCCAATGTAGGGACGGATCATTACTTGGTCTTATGCCGAATTAATGGTCTATTCAAGCGTTGGCGGCATCGTAAATCTGTGTCTACCACTGCGTTACAGCGTATAAGAATAGAGAGGTTACAAAATGTAGATGTGAAAGGGAAGTTCAAATGTAGACTGAGAGAAAATATAAGTGGTATGGATGAATTGTGCATGAATGATTTAGACTTGGAGACTGTGTGGTATAATGTCAAGAAAGGTTTGGTGGATGCAGCCACCGAAGTATGTGGTGTAAGTAAGAGAACGAATGAAAGGAAAAATAATACGTTATGGTGGGATGATGAGGTACGATGGAAGTTGAAGCAAAGAAGAGAGTGGCATAAGTTTACTAGCAACCAATGCTGGTAATTCTAGTTGTATGATTGATGAGATTGAAAGAAAAAAGGCAGAATTTAGACGTATAAATAAGAGAGTAAAAGGTTGTTGAAAGGAAAGAAAGAAAGGATAAGAATGATAGAAGGATATCTGATAACTCCAGGCAAATATTAAAATGTTCTTGAAATTCGTAAGAACTGCTGGGAAATTCATAGCTAGAATTAATGCTATACGAGACGACAATGGCTGTATGCTGAATGATGAAGTTTCTAATTTAAAGAGATGGAAGGAATACTTTGAAAGCGTGTTTATAAGTGAACAGTTGTCTGAATTAAGTGAAATAGAAATTCTAAGGAAGTGAGAGAGGTAGGAGATAAGTGTAGATGAAATAATGAAAGCAATGAAAAGCATGAAAGCAGGTAAGGCAGCCGGATATGATAGAGTATCACCTGAAATGCTAAGGGCTGAGAGGAGGAGGGCAGGCCTGCTGTACACCTTGTTTAATTTATGTTGGAAATCAGCGGGTACCGGGAGACTGGGTGCCATTAAAGTCCCAACATATAAGGAAAAGGGTCACAGCAGGACTGTAAAAACTACCGTGTATGTTAGCTTGCTTTGTTATGGGTAAACTGTATGCTAAGGTGTTAATTGAAAGAGTTATGAAAGACACTGATGGAAAATTTGGGATATGCAAGCTGGATTTAGAAAGGGGATGGGGTGTACGGATCAAGTCTTTTCCATGCGCATGATTGCGGAGAAGTTTTTGCCCAAAAACCAGAAAGTTTTTTGTGCATTCATGGGCTTGGAAAAGGCTTACGATAGAGTGGACAGGAATTTGTTATGGCAAACACTTAACTCATTTGGTTTGAGCGCTGGTTTGATACAGGCATTAAGATCTCTTTATAGGGACTCTAGTGCTTGTGTCAGGATCAATGGGGTCTACTCGGACTGGTTTGGCATTCAAAAATATGTCAGACAGGGCTGTGTAGCTTCCCCGTGGCTGTTTAACGTATTTATGGACAGTTGTTTGCAAACTTTGAAAGTTGAAGAATGTGGGTTGAGAATGGGTGAGTTGACCGTCAAATGCCTTTTGTATGCCGATGATCAAGTCATATTTGCATCGTCCGCGGCCGAGTTGCAAATGATGGTTACTTTAATGAACTGGTCATTAAAAGAAAGGGATATGAAAGTGAACGCAAGTAAGACGAAAGTAATGGTTTTTGAAAGAGAAGTAAGTAAAATGTTATGTGAAATAAGAATAGAAGGGGAGATGATTGAGCAAGTGGATGAGTTTGTATATTTGGGATGTTTATTTAGCAGGGATGGTAGATATGAGAAGGATATAGAACGACGAGTGAACGCAGGAAATAGAGTGAATGGGGCTCTACACGCTATTATGAAAAGTCAGAATGTGTCAAAAAGGCACGTATGGCAATTCATTATGCTGTGTTAGTCCCTATTTTAATGTATGGTAGTGAAAGTTGGGTCTGGCAGAAGAAGCATGAGAGTAGAATAAATGCTGTAGAAATGCGGTCATTAAGGAGTATGCTAGGGCTGAATCTGAATGACAGGGTGCGAAATAGTGTGGTAAGAGAAAAGTGTGGTTTGTAAGATGACGTTGTGACCAGGATTAAGAAAGGAATGCTTCTGTGGTTTAGTCATGTAGAAAGAATGAACGAGGAAAGGGTGACAAAGCAATTTATGTTGCAGAAGTGAACGGAAGAGTCGGAAGGACGCCCAGACGAAGGTTTATCGACGAAATTGGCGATATATTGGAAATGGGCCAGATTAGGAGTACCCTTAACCGACGAGCGTGTATGCGTAGATATATGGATGTAAAGGAGGCGAGAGAAGTGTGTCAGGATCGTGTCAAATGGAAGTCCGTAGTCTCTGCCTACCCCTCTGGGTGACAGGCGTGAGTGTTTATGTATGTTCTGCATTGGATTTTTCAATCCAATCTCAAACAGTTGCTTATATAGCTTCAATTCCGTCTCCTCATATAGCAGTCTTTATTTTTAACCCTGTAGATCAGGATGAAATTAGAAAGACTCTTGTGGCAATTAAATCCAAGGCTGTCGGTTGCAATGACATTAGTAGAGTCATGATTGCTAATATAGGTACTAGAATACCTTCTCCCCGCAGTCATACACATTGTTAATTTTTCCCTTGACTCTGGTCGGTATCTGAGTCAGTGGAAAAAGGCTTTCGTAAGACCCCTTCCTAAAGAATCCAAGCCTACTCTTCCTAATCACTTCCGTCCCATATCAATTTTACCTTTTCTTTCTTACGTTTTGGAAGCCTGTGTTCATAAGCAAATTTCCAATTTCATATATAGATATAACCTACTGAGTACTTTTCAGTCTGGGTTACGTCCTGGTCACAGCACCACAACTGCCTTACTTAAAATAACTGACGATATTTGAGAGGGTATGGAAAACAAGAAAGTTACAGTTGTGGTACTCATAGACTTTTCTAATGTTTTGAACACAGTTGACCATAATATCCTTCTTGCTATCCTTTCCTATTTGAAGTTTGCACCGTCAGTCCTGGAGTGGTTCTCATCTTATCTTCGCGGACGTCAGCAGTCTGTTCACGTGGAGCAAATGACTTCACACTGGGTTGACCTAACTTCTGGCGTGCCGCAAGGCGGTATACTTTCCCCGTTAATCTTCTCTGTTTTTATTAATTCCATCACATCCAATATTGATTGTTCGTACCATCTGTATGCTGATGACCTACAAATTTATGTACAGTCTGACATCTGTGACATTCATAATGCGATTGACAAATTCAATTCCAATCTCAAGTCAATCTATGATTAGTCCATGCGCTTCGGAGTGTCTGTCAACCCTACAAAATGCCAAGCGATGATCATAGGTAGCTCAAGGATTCTTGCAAGAATTGATACCGTGAGGCTACTTTCCGTCTACTACAATGATCGCTTGATACCGTTCTCAAAAAATTTGCTTCCCTTTAAGACCAAAATTATATTTGTACAGTCACTTATACTACCGATTATTGATTAAATCCGGGTTCCTTCTCAACAATTGCATCAGATATATTTTCAGTTTTCGCAAATATGATCATATCTCACTCTATCGCTCTCGCCTTAAATGGCTCAGTATTAAACAGAGGCGTGACTCTTGAATTTTGCTTGTTCCCTTCTCTATCTTCAGGCTGTACTGCTCTGGAACTCCTTACCCGAAGACGATAGAAAAATATAATAATAATAATAATAACCTTTATTATTTTGGCGAAGAAAACGTAAAACATCTTTTTACCTAGATAAAATGTTGTAGTGATTGTTAGTCATTTCATACGCCACATTTTCTATAGAGTTTAGAACGTTTCAGATAGAGCAAAAATAATACAAAATATTATGGAATTATTTATTATAATATATACATTTATAGGTATTTATAAATAAAATAATGAACAAGCTGCAAGGTTCAACTGATAGTGTTTCTTGTAAAAACAATTGTAAAATTGCTGCTCTCATTTTTATCAGTGGTGAATTGATGAAACGTAGTCAAGAACACTTTATGTAAAATATATTTAATTAAATTGGCACATGGCTTATTTGGCCTTCTACTTAAAACCCGGCGGAAATTTGAAAAGAAAGATTTTGTCTGTTCTTAATTCTCTTGTGTACACCAATTTTCACAGAAGTATTGTTTCTCAACTGGTGTGGTTTCCAAATACATGATTAAGTGTCAGCTTTATATCGTCAATCAGATCCTGAACTTTTTTGACATTTATTTTTGTGTCTTTTGTTATATCTTGTAACCTTTTTAAAAACTGACACAAACTCATTAGTTTATTATTTGTTATATTTTTTTCTATAACGTATTAGGTACCTTGGAAAAGTTTGTAATTTTTTTTTATTTTATCACAAAATTTTTGCAATAAATTTTTTGAAACCTGGTTAAATTATTATTTTTCAATACCATTTGATGGGCCTGAGTATAGTGCTAGTTGTGCTCTTTGGCTGAATTTATTTTTTATTTTATGCACAATTGCAGACAAAACAATCTCTAAAACAAAATTTTACCTCTTCTCCTTCTAATAATAGCTCCTGCACCTGACACGGCGGAATAATTATTTCTATAAGACCATTTACAATAACAATTTTTAGAGTGTAACATTTTTATCAGCTGCTGTATTAATAGTACCTTGAGCAACACTTTGCCGGGTTTTGTACAGAAAATAATAGTTTTAAAAGAAACTAAAAAAAACAAGTGTTTGTATATAACCGCGTGTGGTGCTTTTTCAAATATTTTTATGATGACGCTAATTTTATAAATATCCACAAAAATATTTACAAAAATGACATCAAGCACCCCACGCTTTATTACAATAAAATGATTTTTTATGTTGATCACTATTTTCTTATTTTTAACTTATTGAAAATTATTTACTACTTTTTAGTTCGTTTATCTACAAAAGCGTGTTTATTTAGTTTTTTTAAACCATTATTTATTTTCAATTTTTTAGTGCGGCAAAATACAAAAGCGTGTTTTTTTGGACCGAAGTTCCTTTACGCGGCTTAAAGTAGATTGAACTGGCAGAAATCGTAGTTGTTTTATGAATTAATCGCAAATCCTGAGGATCCTGGCAAGGATAATGGAACAACTAAATAAAAATATTGCATTGTCATTGTCATTGCAAGTTTTAAATCAATGTGACGTTTGGAAGGGGATGAAAATCACATTAAAAAATTCCGTTACATAAATACATATCTAGTTAATAAAAGCGTGTTAAGAATGATGCTGGCTTTGGTATTTCTTATTTGAAATAATTCGTAGGCGTAGTGCTGCAGAATACTGTCCCATATATGAATGGCCACTACCGATGAATATAATACCTGCTATGTTACACCTATTTACATAGAAACTTTAATTATAATCAGCATAAAATTCTAAATAGCACTTTTTACACAAGAAAGTAAACTTTAAGATCAGTCCATCTTGTTTTTCGCTAATTAAGTAAATAGTAAAACAAACCAAGAGGTTTAAGAATAGCATCATTAATGCCAGTCATATGATGATATTTGGGTCATTATACTGGAAATAGTCTATTAAATATTTTATAATACAATTAATCATCTTCAGTATGATTGACCGTGTGTATGAATTTTATAATTCTATGCTATTTTTGATGAAAATTATTATTGCAGATAAAAGACTTTTCACATTTATTTTAGTCTCGAATTTAAGTAGATAACATAAAAATTTTAACTCCTTAAGAAGTCTTATCAGTAAACCTTCCTTTTACACAGAAATCTTGTAATGACGTGCATTTCTTTTAATATGAACTTAGTCTTGTTTCTTTGAAACTGACAAGGTTTGTTTTACCCAAAACTAAAAATGACGCTGATGAAACGACTTAAAAATTTGATAGGATAGGTTTCGTTTTTGCAAAATGTCCCGTTAATGGCTCTTTATAACCAATCTTCAAATGTAAAACACCGACCGCAAAACAAATAATTATTGGTAGTTATTTTTTTTTAATTTGTAATAGTGGTGTATGGTGTCCACTATTAACAGACTCCGAGTGGTCTAGGAGCGGAGGAATGAAACTATTTTTCTTGATATGCCTTACTATGTGCCAAGGAATGAAGGTGTTTATTTAGTGAACCCTGCCTATATTTATATTCCCGGCTACATCCTTAGTTAACCAATAGTAATATCTTTTATTTACTTAGCCAATTAGAATTTATACATTTTGACCAATGAAGATTAATCAATAAAATATTATGTACAACTATTATATGTCGCGCCCATTTGCCGGCGTAAGACTCTGGATCGCTTCGTAGCCGTATTGTTTCGATGGGCTAAGGTGGATGTAGACCGACGCGCGCGTAATCGAGAGCGGCGGCGGTATGGGACACATCTCCGAACAGTGAAGAAGAGCGAAGCTACGGTGTTGAAGAAACGGCTCGAGAATGGTCGACGGATGCATGAAGATAGCCGGCGTGTGAAGACAATGCGGCGCTGATGATATTTGCGGCTGCTTCTTGTTTCTATATTAGAAAATTAAATATACGTCAAATTATCTCGCATCGATATGCAGTCCGCAGTATCTCAGTAGCTGGGGTAATTAGGAAATAAATGTTTTCGCAGACCTTCACCTTCTGCGTTATGGTAGCAGCAGGGTAATTATTTATCACTGTTTGGGGGTTGATTAGCCTGGCTGCTACATCACTTCCCCAGCGAAAGCATACCGAGGAGCTTGACGATCGCCCATGGCTCGTGATTTTAAAATAGGTTTGATCTGGGCTGATGTAGGTGATGGGTTTTCAAGCTTCCTCGCTGGTGGTTTAGATGATGATGATGATGATGATGATGGTGAATCCTCTGTAGTATCCTCGTTAATAATATAGGCAGGCTTTAGTCGGTCGATCGATATAATTGTAGATTTCTCCGGCATTTGTAATTTAAAACCTTGCTATTTCTCGCTCTAATACCTCATACGGTCCATCGTGGTAGGTTGAAATTGTTTTCCACTGCGTCGTTTCTTACAAAACTTGCTTGCATGTTTTAAAATCTTGATGAATGAATACTGATTTATTATTTCCGTGTGAGATGATGTGCGTTTTGATGATAAGACTTTGTTGATTGATTCTCGAAGTTGAGTTACAAAATCGTAATTCATTTCTTGATTATTTGACGATATTGAAGTGAAGAAGTCACACGGTAGTCTTATGCTGCAGCCATAGGTTAGCTGAGCGGCGCTAAGACTAGTGTCTGCACGCGGTGTTGCTCGTAGTCCAAGTAACACTGTAGGTAGCTCATCAATCCACTTTGTATGTTGAGATAAACGAGTTTTGAGTGCGGTCTTCAATGTACGATGCCATCGTTCGACTATTCCGTTTGATTGAGGATGGTATGCCGTTGTACGTGTCTTCTGTATTCCTACAGTTTCAAGAAGTTTGAGTACAGGTTGGTTTTCAGTTTCTTCCTTGATCCGTTTTGATGGTTTTAGGTGATCCGAAACGAGTAATCCAATTTTCATAAATTATCTTCGCGAATGATTCAGCTGATGTATCGTCGGTAGGTGTTCTTCCCATCTTGTTGTTCTGTCGATCATTGTTACGAGGTACCGATGTCCTTGCGGTGAAGTAGGTAATGGTCCAACGATGTCAACGTGCAGGTGTTCGAATCTCTCCGTAGGTGGAAATGAATCTAGGCTGCTTGATGTATGCCTTGTACTTTGCATTTTTGATATTGAATCATTGCTTCGCCCAGTTGCCAACATCCACTTGTATTGAAGGCCAAAAGAATTTTCTACATACATACATACATAAACACTCACGCCTGTCACCCAGAGGGGTAGGCAGAGACATGACTTCACTTGGCACGATCCTGGCACACTCTCTTGCCTCCTTTACATCCATATATATCTACGTACATACACGCTCGTCGGTTAAGGGTAATTCCAATCTGGCCCATTTCCAATATATCGCCAATTTGGTCGATAAACCTTCGTCTAGGCGCGTGTCCTTTCCGACTCTGCTGTTCACTTCAGCATAAATTTGTTTTGCCACTTTTCTTCGTTCATTCTTTCTACATGACCAAACCACTGAAGCATTCTTTCTTAATCCTGGTCACAACGTCATCTTGCAAACCACACTTTTCTCTTATCACACTATTTCTCACCCTGTCATTCAGATTCAGCTCTAGCATACCTTAATGACCGTATTTCTACAGCATTTATTCTACTCTCATGTTTCTTCTACAGACCCAACTTTCACTACTAACATTAAAGTAGGGATTAACACAGCATTGTGAATTGCCAACGTGCCTTTTTTGACACATTCTGACTCTTCACAATAGCGTGTAGAGCTTCATTCACTCTATTTCCTGCGTTCACTCGTCGTTCTATATCCTTATCATATCTACCATCCCTACTAAATAAACATCCCAAATATACAAACTCATCCACTTGCTCAATCAACTCCCTTCTATTCTTATTTCACATAACGTTTTACTTTTCTTCTTTCAAAACCATCACTTTGTCTTACTTATGTTCACTTTCTACTTTCTTTCTTTTAATGATCGGTTCATTAAAGTAACCATCATTTGCATGTCTTGATGACTTGATCATCGGCGTACAAAAGGCATTTGACGTTAACTCACCCATTCTCAACCCACATTCTTCAACTTTCAAAGTTTGCAAACAACTGTCCATAAATAGTTAAACAGCCAGGGGGAAGCACAGCCCTGTCTGACACCTTTAGATGCCAAACCAGTCCGAGTAGACCCTGTTGATCCTGACACAAGCACTAGAGTCCCATAAAGAGACTTCAATGCCTGTATCAAACCAGCGCTCAAACCAAATGAGTTAAGTGTTTGCCATAACACATTCCTGTCCACTCTGTCATAAGCTTTTCCAAGTCCATGAAAGCACAAAAACTTTCTGGTTTTTGGCCAAAACTTCCGCAATCATGCGCATGGAAATACTTGATCCGTACACCCCATTCCCTTTCTAAATCCAGCTTGCACATCCCAAATTTTCCACAGTTTTAGTGATGAGTTTCTGTTGCTCTAACACCTGGATGACTGATGTTGTGCAGTGCATTGAAGACTTCGCGACGACATTCTTCTGGTAGGTATGGTCCTGCTGGTTGATGCTGAGGCTTCGCAGCAGATAGGTAGATGCGTTCATTGGTATTGTAACTTGCTTTGATGGCCGTTACTTTGCTTCGATAGATGTTTGATGTTGTCGCTATTCTGTCTTGTGCTTCGGCGATCTTGTGATATTCGATTGATGTAGGCACGTTACACTGTCGATTGGTATGCGACCGAGCGCGTCGGCGACTATGTTGTCCTTCCCACTGATGTGACGTACGTCGGTCGTGAATCGCTTATGAAAATAAGTTGTCTTGCTCGTCGTGGTGTTTGATGATGATGGTTTCTTCTGAAGTACATATGTTAATGGCTTGTGGTCGGTAAAACGATCAGGTTTCGACCTCGAACGTTTTTGAAGTGCTTGATAGCCATGTAGATAGCGAGTAACTCGGTCGAATGTACTGTAGTTACGTTGAGTATCGGAGAATTTCTTCGAAAATAGCCAAGTGGTTGCCATTTTCCATTGATGTATTGTTGAGTACAGCCCTGCTGAGAAATCGGACGCGTCGCTGAAGATAGCAAGGGTTACTTCGTGTGATGGGTGAGCGAGCAAGGCTGCATTTTGGATCGCAACTTACAAGCTTCAAATGCCTTCGTGGCTCATCGTTCCATCCAATTGACGTTTTATCTTTTTCTTCGTGTTGTGAAGGTAAGCGGAAGTGGTGCTGGATTTCAGCGGCTTTAGGAATGTGTTCTCTGTAAAATTAATCATCCCAAGAAAACGCCTTAGTTCTTCGATTGTTTTAGGTTTCGCATAATCGATTATTGCTCTGACTTTTCAGCAGGCGGTTTGATTCCTTCCTTGCTTGACGGTGAAACCAAGAAATTGAACTTGTTGTCCAAATATGCATTTCGAAGGGTTGATTGTGATTCCATTGTCTTTTATCGCTGTAGCACGGTGCGTAGATGGGTTTCGTGCGTTTTTTTATCAGGGCTTGCAAAAGTGAGATCATCTATGAATGCGAAAACGAAATCCAGTCCATGAAGTACTTTTGTATGAATCTTTGAAAGGTTTGACCAGCGTTCTTCAGTCCTGAGTCATTTGGGAATTGAATAATCCCATTGGAGTAATTATTGCTGCCTTCTATGTCTTCATCGCGTACTTTTATTTGTTGGTAAGCCTGGTTGAGATCGATGGTGGAGAATATAGTCTTGTCTGACAGTTGATGAGTGAAACTTGACTCGTGGTATTGGGTAGGGTCAGGAGTGGTAATAGAATCAGTCCTCTAATTCCACAAACTCGTAATTCTCCATTCTTCTTCGGTACGCGAAGTGGTGATGACCAACGGCTTTTGCTTGACGGCATATTCCTTGCTCGATCATGTTTTCGAATCTTTCGAACTTGCTCGTATCGGTGTGGTGCGATTGACGTGCACGGCAATGAAGTGGTGGTCCATTGGTTTCGATGAAATGCTCAACATCGTGCTTCTGGTGTTTATTTCATTGAAGTTATTCTGTGATTCCAGGATATTCTTCAAGAATCTTGTGATACGATTGTTGAACGTCTATGCTTCTTATTGTGGGCAGATTGGTTGCTTGGACGAAAGACTGGGATGCAAGATTGGTTTTCCTGTCGATGATTCTTCTATTTTGATGTCGACGATCTACTGGTGATGTTGAAGAAAATCAGCACCGCTGACTTTAGCGACGATAAATCTTCATTTGAATGGTAGGTATTTAAATCCAGTTCAATTGTTTTTCTCCATATGTAGGAATCACCGTATTGTTTGCTGCGTAGAGTTGAAAACCAGTGGCTTCATCTTCTGTCTTTGACTCGGCGGTAAAACTGAGATATTCGCTCCGGTGTCGATAAGGAACGTAAACTTGTTTTTATCGGCACAAAAGACGGTAGGACTTTTCTGTTACCCGGATCCCGTCGCATCAAGCGTATTAGTTAGTTTTCCGACCATATTTTCATTTTGAATGTACACGGTGTTGTGCATTTTCTTGCTTCGGAACCGAAACGTCGATGATAGTACCAGTAAGGGGATCTTGTGCTTGACCTTGTTCGACTTCTACTTGCAGAGCGGTTGCGACGAAAAAGTGATCTTCGGTGTTGCTGATTGCGCTGGTTGTACTGTTGCTGGTATCAGGTTTGATGCTGGAAGCTTTGAGCGCAGCGACTTCGAATGATAACTTCCGAATTTTTCGAGAAGAAACTGCATCATTGGCCTTGGTTGAAGTGCCTTCGATCATCGATATGTGAGCTACCGTTTTCGATCATCTTGTCCGCCAGGAGTGCCAGTTCGTCGAGCTTCGTCTGCGTGCTGAATGTTTCACCACTGCTAGTACCGATCGAACATCTGGGGTAGGTGGTTTACCCACATTAGCCGTAGCGTCGAATCTGGACTTTATCTCGCGCCAAAGTACGCATTCTACGTAGGAGTTGTGTGGGCTTCTGGTCTCCAAGTTCTATTTCTGATAGAAGTTTCTGTAGCTGGCGACTGGCGGATTCTTCATATGCAGAGATCAGACGATCCTTCAGCGAATTATACTGGTCGGATGCCGGTGGGTTGTACATACAACAGGTCCGAAATATGTTCGATATCTTGTTTCTCAAGTTGGGCAATCACCATCTGTGCTAGTTGTGCTTGACTCTTCTTTAAATCATTCGTTGCAGCTTCAAAACTGACGAACCAAAGTCGGGGTTTATCTCTCCAAAACGGTGGCATTCTCAACGATAGAGATATACCGGCGATTTTTTGTTCCTTGGCCGGGTTTGATGTATACGCGTCGGATTTCTTCGCTTCTCGCTCCATAATGACGTCTTGATTACACTGATTTTATATACACTGAAGTCCTCCTTGATATTTTTCCTACTATTCTTGCAGGGATCTTCCTTATTGATGTTCGTAACGGGGTCACCAATGTAATAGTGGTGTATGGTGTCCACTATTAACAGACTCCGAGTGGTCTAGGAGCGGAGGAATGAAACTATTTTTCTTGATATGCTTACTATGTGCCAGGAATGAGTGTTTATTTAGTGAACCCTGCCTATATTTATTTCCTGGCTACATCCTTAGTTAACCAATAGTAATATCTTTTATTTACTAGCCAATTAGAATTTATACATTTTGACCAATGAAGATTAATCAATAAAATATTATGTATAACTATTATATGTCGCGCCCATTTGCCGGCGTAAGACCGTGGATCGCTTCGTAGCTGCATTGCTCGACGGGGCTATATGTGGATGCAGACCGACGCGCGCGTCGGGATTCCGCTTACGCCGTCGCTCCCGAGCGGTCGTGCGTGCGGGGTCCGCCGCTGACCGAGCACCCGTCCCCTGTACGGCCTTCCTCGGTCGGCACAGTTTAGAATAGAACGTCAGTCCCGTCCCGTCCTCAGCTGGCGCCGCCGCCCGTGCGGTTGCGTTGGCTGACCGCTCTTCGTCCCTGTACGGTTGCGCCCTCCCACACTCCCGTCCTTGCACGGTCGAGTTTGCCCTCCCTGGCTAGCACAGCCGCGCCCGTGCGGTTGTGCTTAGCGCTGTCCCGCCGTCGCCGTGTTTCCGTGCCCATGAATATGGGTTCGGGCGACGGCAGGAGCCCCGCCAGCCGCCCCGTGTGGTTGTGTTGTGCGTCCGCACTTGCGCGTTGAACGGTGAGTGCCTTCCTCCCTGTCCCCACCTGCCAGTGCCGCCGCCCGTGCGGCTGCGCTGGCAGTCAGTTCTCGCACATGCGATTCCCACCTCATTTCTCCAGCACCGTCGCACTTTGCGGCTGTGTTGGCTGATCCGCGCTTCTGTCCCCGGACGGTTGTGCCCCACGCTTCCCTCTCCCGAGGGAGGTCGTCTCAGATACGACAATAAAGCCTTCGGGCCAGCGCGTCGATCCCAAGGTGATGTTTAGGGTAGGCACTCTTCCAAGTGAGTCTCATATAACCACGCAGCCGGCTGCGTGGCCAGAGCATTCACCACCTCCTCCCCGCTGCGGAGGGTGTCCTGCATTGGGCGCAAAAACGCGCGCGCGTAATCGGCGAGCGGTGGCGGCGTGGGACACATCTCCGGAACAGCAAGAAGAAGGAAGCTACGGCGTTGAAGAAACGGCTCGAGAATGGTCGACGGATGCCGAAGATAGCCGGTGGGAAGACGATGCGGCGCTGATGATATTTGCGGCTGTTTTTCTATATTAGAAAGTTAAATATACGTCAAATTATCTCGCATCGATATGCAGTCCGCAGTATCTCAGTAGCCGGGGGTAATTAGGAAATAAATGTTTTCGTCAGACCTTCACCTTCTGCGTTATGGTTTTGGGTTGATTAGCCTGGCTGCTACAAATTCATTGAACATTTTTAAGATTGTGTTAATGCTCCACTGGTAAAAAAATATATATATTATAGTTGTTGACGAAAATAAGGTACCTATTTATACAACGCAACCCACCAAGAATTTCTAATGTAAGCTAAACTGTGATAATAACTGTAAACAATTGAATAACAAAATAATGAAAACCTTTGTAAATACTTGCTTTACAACAATTAACCATAATAAAATAGAACAAGATAGTCTACGGCATGAAAGTAAAAGGGGTTAGCTCGCGATTCAGATTCGTTTCGCCTTCCGAGACGCTAAATTTCAGCGAGCGCTGTCAAATTCAATAGGAGTGACAGAAAAAACGCTACTTGGTATAGAAGGGCAAAATAAATTATTTAAATTAAAGTAAAATCACTTTATTAAAAATCAAAATAGCCTTATTAACATATGACACATAATTGTACTTATTATACTCAACATTATTTCATGGTAATCTGAGAAAGTTGAAAATTTAAGTATTTTCAGGAAGCTACTTTGCAATTATTCTATTGAGGGAATTTTGTGGAATCGTGTTTTGAAAACCGTCACCTGGAATACGCTCAATTGTAAGTACAATTTTTTTTTGATAACGATGTGAAATCACAAAACGATCCCCATGTAGATCAATTAAGCTCTATTCAGCCTCTTAATATGGACATACCTCGGGATTCAGAGATTTCAAACGTTTTTATACTTAGATACTGAAAAATATAATATTATATTACTACTGTCCCGTGTGAGACAACCTTTATTCTTATATACATATTCCCATCACACGATTTTTATGGCTGGTTAGAAAAATAATATCTACGTGAAAACTTTCACAGGCTAAATTTCCATTTTTTTTCTATTCTTAGCCAGTGCTAACTACAATTATACCTGATGGTAAGTGGTTATGTAGCCTAAGATTGTGAAGCACACTGACTTAACAAAAGCATATTCACTTTGCCTAGTAGTAGGTAAGTATTATTTGAATGTGGTGTGTGTGTGTGTGTGTGTGTGTGAGAGAGAAAGCGTATGCGTTAGGGTACATTTGGCTTCATTATCATCATCATTACAGCCTTCACAAGGCCTATATATATAGATATAAATATAGGCCTTCCCAATGAATGCCACAAAGCATGGTCCTAAGTCACCTGCATCTATCGACTGCATATCTTACCATGTCTTCCTCCATATAGTGAGGCTGCCTTGCACTTCGCTTACCGGTACAAGGTGAGGTTGCCACTGAGAACCTTTCTTCCTATTGTTTATCGGTTTTCCAAGCCACATGGCCTGCCCATTGCCATTTCACTTTAATAATCCGTTGGCTATGTCAGTTACTCTGGTTCTATTGCGGATGTCCTCATTTCTAACTTTATCACGCAGAGAAACTTCTCCAATTTAAAAGTTTTCAGATGATGGTTTGTCTTATATTTAAAGAAAACATAAACACAAGAATTTCTTTATTTTTCTTTATGCACTTAGGAAGCACCACTTTTATTTTATTTAAATTGTTTGATATAAGTTTATAATAGTGTACCTAAATATAAGTATCTGTATCTAGATTTCCTTCCCAATAATGTTCTATTAAAGTCATACTCATAAAAATAGCGTTTATTGTAATACATAATTATAAAATTTAGTATCACCTAATTAATAAACAATAAAATTACATAGGTATTAAAACTATCGAAATCTAAATAACGAGAGCATATTGGTCGTTCCACATCTAAATTATATAAAAATGAATTTTCAATTTCACTAATCAACGTGCAATCGTGCTTTTTAGTGTAAAACTATTTAAAGAGCTTGTGCCGTTTTGGAGAAATTTTGCAAAATATGACAAAGTAGGTACTCTTTGGGGATTTTTTCTATTAAGGTTGATAAAATACAATTCTGTTCTTCTGTCACCCTATATTTTTCGTTGCGGATTAAATGAACAGTTATTGTGATTTTTACTTAAATATCCGAGAATTTTGGCATTTCAACCGCACTTAAGGCCATAAGGTTTTACTAGAACCTCCTCATACAGAAATGCCCATAGGACAGGATAGATTTACCTAACAATTCATATACAGTTTTAATTAAATTCCAACTTGCGACATGTCTTAAGTTTTTAAATATGTAGATAAGCTTTCTAATTTTATGAACTAAATAGTTTATATGTTCTTTTAAGGTTAGATTCTTGTATATTATTATGCCGAGTTACTTAATATTATTTGTATTTTCAATACAAGCACATTTAAAGTTTGAAATAGAGGTCATATCACATGAATGTGCTATGATTTTAAATTTATTTGTAAAACATGATGAATTTCGGATGGAAAACATTACATATTTGGTTTTACCGGAATTTATAGTGAGACTATTTAGAGCAAGCCAGTGGCAGACTATATTGAAATCGTCCTATGCAATTTTAAAACTTCTTTCCAAGAGTCACCGTAAAACGAGAGGGTTGTGTCGTGAGCATATGAGATTATTTTACAATTTGGGATGTTTAATTGACAAAGATCGTTTATGTAGCAAATGAAGAGTGTTGGACCGAGAATACCCGTAGTTGATTGGGCTTTCATCACTAACAATCTCTCCTATCCTAACTCGTTGTGAGCGATTTTGTAGGTAATCTTTAAAAAGTTGTAATTGTACATTTTTTAATACCCATTTTTTCAAGTTTCTTGATCAGTTTAGAAGATTAAATGGTGTCAAAAGCTTTTTGCAGATCAACAAAGATTGTGATAAATTTTTTATTGGAGTCTAATTTTTGCACAATAAATTCTGTAAAAACATGTATAGCGTCAGTAGTTGATTTACCCTATCGAAAACCGAATTGACCATTTGAGAGAATTTCATTATCTTCTAAATATTTTATTAGTCTAGTGTTTATTATTCTTTCAAAAAGCCTAGATATAGACGGGAGTAACGATATTGGACGGTAGTTAGTGATAATGTCACGCCTTCCGTTTTTAAAAATTGGAACTGTAATTGATCTTTTTAAAACTGTTGGAAAAATACCTTCTTTTAGAATTATTTAAGACATTTTAAAATTTTTGGCGTAATATCATCCCAACTAGCACCATAATCAGTCTTAAGATTAAGAATGAGATGTTCGAGTTCTTTTTCACTAGTTTTAAGTAGGACAAAAGAGTTACTTTTAACTGTTACAGGATTTATAGTGGTAGGAAGAGGCGGAAGATCTGTTTTAAGTTTATTTGGCAACTCAGAACCTATATTTGCAAAAAAGCGTGTAGTAAATTTTATAGTATATTAGTTTATTGTATTTATGTGAATATATAAAATATAAGCCTATTTTTAATTTATAAATATGTTCATTTTATATTTGGCACCTACCACATTATTTTCCACACGTTCCGAGTTGACTGGGAGAGAATGCCAAAAGGAATTAAGTCCGCCCTTTGTAATCATTTTATTAAGGTGTGCAATAAAATGTAAATAAATAAATAAATAAGCAGGTCATCTGGAGCAGTTGGTGCTGGTGTGAATTGATGTGATAATTCAGTCTCAAGTATCTTCGATGATGCCGAGCAATCAGAACGTGAAAGTAAGCTTGGCTTAGGTCTAATTTCGCCATCCAATCCTGATGCTGCAGGAAGGTGGGTACTCGAAAGTGACTGAACAGTCTGAAGGGTTTCGTTTTAATGAACCTGTTCAGTTGTTTCAAATCGAATATTGGACGGTAGCTACCGTCTGGTTTTGGCACCAAAAATAATGTGTAAAGGAAGCTAGCACTCGGCTCTACCAGTTCGAGTACTCCGTACTTTAACATACTTGAATTTGGCGAATCATATTTAAGGAAGTTTTGGTCCTGTAGCTCTGAATCACAATTGGATTTGGAAGTATTAGAGGGTATGAGAGAGGACAAAGTATTGAGTTTGAATGGGATCTACGAGCCGTTTAATAGTCTGCATATTTGTTCCGGCGCGCCTAAATTGCTCCAAAAACATTGAAATTGTTTCAGACAGCCGCCATGAAATTATTGAGAGTCATTTACGACGATCGTCTTTAAAGGTAGAATGCGATTGTGATTTCTTTCCTTTTTGTTTATTTTTGCCTGATTTATCTCGATTCGTTTGGTTGGATGGGCGGGGTGCACGTCTTTTTGGAGGATTGCTTCGATGAAAAAATGTATCATCAGCTTGTTTACTCGTCGATGGCTTTTGATTTTAATAAAAATATTATTTTTGAGTACGAGGCATTGATCGGGATGAAGTGATCAATTTATCTGCCCCTCCAATTTTCTGAAGTTAGATCTGTATCGTCATTGAACAGAGTTTCTACGTTAGGAGGGATTTTTCGCAAAACCTCGCGATGATATTCTTCAGGAATTTGTCGCAGTAATAAACCTCGGCGTAAGCTTATAAGATCTGCTCGTTTACCACAAACTATTTGAAAAAAATCTTCAGTTACTTTGCTATATGGTGATTCCATAAAAAATAACGTCTCTATTTTATCAAATAATGAATTTGGAGTCAATGTTTATTGAGAATCACTGGTCCATTCTACTAGTGCTTGTAATGCTCTTTGTAATTCCTCTTTTTGGCAAAGTACGGCGTTGGTTAATCCGGCGAAGGACCATTCTAGCAAATAAGAACGAGGATCATCACGCAACATTGCAAATTCAAATCAGGCATCGATAAACCGTTCAGCATACCAATCATCACAATTAAAACGCTGAAATTCTATTAATTTCTTTAAATGTATTTCATTTTCACGTGGATAAATAGGATCTTTTACCGTGGTACTCAAATCTGATAGCTTGAGCTGGTTTATTTTGTCCCCGCCTTCTGTTGTAGGTCGGTGCAAGTTAAGATTAAGTGAAGGGACTATTTTTTGGTTTTGGCATGTAACTTCACTAGATTTTGTAATAATATTAGTTAAAAAGGCCACTTGCTGTGATAAAAATACTAAATGTTCATTACTCACGGTTTGATCCATTTTTCTTTTCTTGTGTCTCCTTGTTTGACTGTTAACACTTTTTTGACGAATCACTGCTATCTGAACTCGATGATGAAGTACGCACATGTTTTTGAGAATTTAATAATGTCACTTCGTCGAAACTTTGTTCCTCCATAATCTTTTCAGTAGGGTAGTTACTAAAATTTAGTAAAATTGAAATTTTTTCGTGCTTACAAAAGGCAGACTTCTGAACGACGCGAAAAACAACGCTATAATGACGAGACCTGGTGCTCATCACTGACCTGGTTCTCATCACTGCTTAAATAACAAAGCAAATACAGTGGTGGGGTGCCCCCTCCAGGCAGGTAAGGTAGCCGGAAGTGCTGACTTTAGGCGGAAAGACTAGTGCTTGACTCAAGATGGATTCCGGATATTGATACATAACAAATAATATAACTTTTTGTTTTTTCTGATGTTGCTTGTGCTGGTGAAATAAAATAACTGTAAATCTTGATGACACTTAATACCCAGGGTTGTGCATATAGTTACAGTATTTCTTCCTTCGTATAAAATGTGTAAATATGATTTTATTGTTTGGATCTTACTCGCAAACATGGCACATATGACCATGCGGAAAGCAAACCGTTCGTAGTAGGTCTTTACCAGCTTATTGGGTGTCAAAAAAATACGTTGAAAGTTTTTCTACTTGTACAACCTGACAGAATCTCGCTTTAATTATGTTTCACTGGAGATTATTTACTTTATGTCCAGTCCCAATGCATAACATTGATGAAGTCCGATGCAATGGCATGATTGGAACTGCAATCTTCAGCTATATATTGTGCGCCAGAAGTCAAAATGCACTTAAAGAATTCCAAAATTCTGCCGAGTAATTTGTGGCATCATTCTAATCAATTAAAAAGTTAACCGATGAGTAGGTTGCCACATCCTCCGTAATTTATGTATGATAATAATTTGAAATTAAAAATTTTGTACAACCGACTTCAATATAACTTATTAAGAATAACTCAAAAACTATTGGTCAGACCTTGATTAAATTTATAAGGAGCCACATGAGAAGCACCAGCTTTCACATAAAAAAAACTCATCGGAATTGACCCAGAAAAAAGTTATGAGGTAACACACATAAAAAAAACATACTGTCGAATTGAGTACAGTCTCCTTTTTGAAGTCGGTAGAAAATTTTGTATTCAGTGCATTGGTTTGATAGTTTCGAGGTGTTAAGATTGCCCTTTCCGTAAACATTGTAGCAATAAACACTTTTGCAGATTCCTCCCCCTATCTTTGAAAATTAAGCAATTTTATAATACCAGCGCTATTTCAGCTCCAAGGTCTTTTAGTCAGTCCTTAGGGTACGTGCGTTAAATGTTGCCAGGTCAATTCGTTTAAAGTGGCAACCGAACATCCCGCTTGCCACCTGATGGAAGGCTGATATGTAACCTTGGAAAATTGATATATCCATAGCTATGATAGCCCCATAGTTTCTTCTTACTGCAACACCTCCGGTTGCTGCAACACGATGGTTGCGGAAATACCCGTCTTGCTTTATTTTAGATATAATTCCCAACAAAAAATACTCATTATTAATTTACAATTTTGCAAAAACGTTACTTTTATCTTCCAACATTACTATTCTCAAAAAGTCTCTAAAACATTAAAAAAAACGTAGTTTGAAATAATAAGTGCCTTATTCCTATTTTTTGACAAAGAAGTCAATACAAATTATTATTTTACTACCCGTTGCTTTAATGTAAAAGGAATTTTAAAATTGAACGAAAATTTTCTTAAAAAAATTTCCTTCATCTTGCCATTCACATAAGAGTAATACGCTATTGTGTTGTAGGAAGTAAAATATGTACATGCTATTCTACGAGCAGGAGACGGAGACAAAATTATGCAGTATGATAGCATGTGTAATACACGCGACTAAATTATACTGTTGTTACAAGTCACAAAACATTTTCATATATTAAAAAAGGGACTGGTTCAAACGTTACCTAAATTAGTTATAAAAGAGAAAAGAAATGAATGTACTAGTTCACGACATTTTAGACTTATTACGCCTTTCATAAAAAGAAAATTTTAAAGTTTTAGCAGACTAGCCCATGTGTTCATCTTCTTGTTGATTATTATTTAGAGAGTGAAAATGTGGTCCTTCTAGCCAATTTCTACACGGCAACATCTTACGAATATTACTTCGAGATATAAACTACTCAAAACATATTATAGTGACACAAGGGTGTAGACCAACACCATGGCACCCATTTTTATACACCACCCTACTGACTCACGCTTTTAGCGATAACACCAGAGTTTGATTTCAGTATGGCGTAATAAAACGATCGTAAGACATTCAGACCCGAAAACCAGACCCTCTTTCAGATAATTAATAGAATTTGGCGTTGCATTGCGAAAATCTATTATATTAAAAATGTTAAAAATTAATTAGCTAACATCCGCGTTATAAAATCTTACCTAGTTTAAAGAGCACATTTCGCCCTCCTTTAATTGCTTGCACTATCTCCGTCACCACTAATCCCAATGCTTAGCGGTCAGCCACCGCAGATTCTATTTCACCTGACGATGACTCTTTTAGAAGCGAAAAACGTGTCGTATCGACGGTGGTGTGACTTTGCTAGTTTAGTCTTATTGGGAGTAGTGGTGTTCTAACTCAACCCCTTATTTTTCCACCCTTAGGGGTGATTTTCTTTCTTGCAATTTATATGGGATTACTCCAGAAGTATTATTAATTTAATAAAATAAGAATCATAAAATCGGTTCATAAACAAAAATGAACAATGAACATGCCCGATTAAACATAAAAATTGTAAACAAATGCATTGCGAATCCTGTTCCTATTTTGAGGTCAAAAAGGCGTATAAATTAAAATATATTTTATAAACTATTTTGATAATTATATAATATGTATAATTTAAAGTTGCCAACGTCTTTGTGCATTTTTGTGAAGAATCACGAAGTGTTTAGTTCAAAACTGGACTGCGATCTGAATTATCTGCTAAGATCGAATTATTTTGTATAAAAAATACAGAGATTGAGTATAACTGCCGTAGTAATATAATTTAATTACTTCAATGTCATCCATTAAATATTACTTCTATTAAATAAAAGTGAAATTATTAATTTTTATTAGATCTTGACATAAGTAGGTTTTGTAGTATTTTCTAAATAATTTTATTTGTCTCTTAAAATTTATCATATCATGAGGCATATTGTTAGAAGTTATTTTCTTCAACAGCAATACACATTGTAGTCCAGTCCTGTTTTCTTGAGATGTAAAGTCCAAGCTTACAAAGCTTACGCAGAGCAAAGCTCACGTTTGTTGTGACAGACCATAGCCGGCTTAGGCTTTTGACAAATAACGTAACAATACACAAGACATATTGTAGGCAAGGTATAACATAAATAATTCCCATTAAAGCAGAGATATATTATATTAATATCAATTATTAGACTTTTGATATTTTATTTTTATTTATTTATCCTTTACTGCAACACACCTTCAACTAGGGCTGCAACACACCTTCAACTAGGGGTTACAAAGGGTGAACTTAATGCCCTATGGCATTCTTAACCAGTCAACACTAAGAAGATGCAATAAATAAAGATGTTGGTAGGTGTAAGTTAAGGACTGCGGGATCCAAATTCTACCAAGAGGTTTATCGACGAATCTAACTCGACTAGGCAGCATTCAGTGAGATTGCAACAATTCTTCTCCTTAAATAATTCTCAAAACTTAGAAACAACAGTTGTCAACCGGTGCGAGTTGCCAGAGATCACATAATATTATGGATCTGGTACGATCTACACTTTTGGCCGTATGAGAAAGCTTTAAGGGCTCTGCTCAGAGTTTCCCTGCGTAATAGTATGAGTGTCCTTGAAATGGTGATAGTATTTTTCCTAAGTATTAGGCCTTTATGTAAATGAGTGTATTTTTCGGGTTCAGTATTAAACATAGCGTTTTTTCTTTTTGAGAATTTCACCAGTTATGAATTAACGAAAAAAACTATACAGCTTTGAATTACTTCTAGATTCAATTTATCGGACTTTTTGGCTATGTTGTAGGTGTTGTTCAAATCGAATATGGAGAAGGCCACGAAGATCTTATGTAAAATACGAAGACCAGCGACGGAGAGTAACGCCTGCAAAGCGATTATGGCAAAATCTACCATATGATAACTAAGTTCCAAATCCGGCAGTAAGACTTTTTGAAGATTAATATAGATTATAACGGCTAATGAAGATAATATATTTGTATTTCCTTTTGCCTGTATAAATAATACCGAACAAGTATGTCTAAAGAACAAAAATTGATTAGGCTTTTTTAGGCTAACGTGTTTAAGATAACGTGTAACCATCGTATTTTATTTAGATTACGTATTTGTTGCAGCTATCACTCGCAATGTCAAAACCTCTTATCTTAATAATAAAATCTCACATCAGTATAATATTCTATTAACGTTATTCTCACAACAACTAGTTTAGTCTCTTCCTTGTCGTAAATTATAATTGAACATTTGAACAACAGATTCTTCTTGCCTTATAAAGACAACACATCAATACAATAGCTCGCGAGGCATCACTTGTAATTTATCAACACAGGTCACCGGTTTAAAGGAAGTCATGTTAATAGGAAGTCATGTAATTACTTGAATAAAAATGATATGACTGGAAATAGAAGCGTAAACTATGAAATATATGAAACGCTTACAATTCATAGAGAGAACGAAATGTTATAATAATAAAATAATCTAGTTTCAAACAATAAAGTAATAAAAATTCCTTTGCCTTGAATGTTCAGGTCTAATTCTACAAGGTTTAAGCAGAATTAAGGCCACGGTGTTAAGACTGACAACAGTCGTCTTAGTGTCTTGACAAATAATAACTAGCACAATGGTATAGCTTTAATGTCATAATAATTCTCATTTATCATACGAAATTACTGTGCTATGAAATAATGTAAATTGTATTAAAGTAGTACATTATGTTAACATTAATGTAAAACAATACACACGTTGTCCAAAGAGCTCCAGATAGAAAAAATATCACTTTACAATGAATGAACAGTCGAAGGTATACTTGTTTAGCGGTTTCTACAATTATGACCAACAATTTTGATCAACAAATCCGGCTCGAAAGGTACCAAAAATAATAACGGTGTAGCCGGATCGGGGATGAACTATAATTAATTAAGTGGACTGCATCAGAGTGGTCAAAGGAACCAAAAACAAAATGGTGGATGTGGCGTGTGGCGCACTTTGGACAATAAACTTGCGTAATAATTGGTAAAATCCCTCAATCATTTTAAAATTAAAGTACCTAATTATTGTCCTAACTGCCATCTGCTTTAATCCGATTCTTTTTTTCTTTTTATTTTAAAAACGTTACCCTCACACTAGGATTTTCTCCTGTATCGTGGAGGCAGTTTACAAACATGGATTGCACAAAGACAAACATTTAAACCCGGAAAAATTATTATTTGTAAGCCATACAAATACTTATTCCGTGCAGGATTCGAACCAGCGGCCCCCAGCGCTGCAACTTATTGATAAGCCACTACGCCACAAAGCCGTCAAATAAATAATTTAAAATGAAAAATTTTGTACAACCGAATTCAATATAAAATATCAAATTTATGTGGGACTACATTAGAAACACCAGCTTTCAAATAAAAAAAAGAATCGTTGAAATCGGTTCACCCAGAAAAAAGTTATGAGAAAAAAGGAACACACATAAAAAAATCAAAAAAAACATATAGTCGAATTGAGTACCTCCTACTTTTTGAAGTCGGTAGAAAAAAAGACTTGTCTCGCGTGAACAACTTAAATAGATGTTTATCATAATGGCTGCTAGATGGCACTTTATAAATTTTCTTTTTATAAAATTGAACCGAAAACGAACTTACAGTTTACCTGATAGTAAATGACTCCTGCAGTCCATAGAGACCTGCAACCTACTTTAAACAAAGAAGGCTACAGTTTACAGATGCGTTGTTACTTCTAAGGACTAAGATTGAATACCTTACAGACTGTGATTATACTGGTTCTCTATACCTTTTAGACTGGAACACAGCAGTGCAAGCACTGCCATTTGGTGGCAGAAATAGGTAAGAGGGTCGTATATCGCACGCTCGTAAGAATTTATCCAAATGCCTGTTTGATCTGCACGCTTACTTGACGAGCGTCACATGGTAGCACTACATTTATTCTAATATTTTCCAAATGTGCGAGAAATAGATAAAAGGTTTGTACTGATACAGACAATGTCATAGGAGAAGATTTTCTAACCTTTAATGATTTTGCTGTTGAACGCACTCTAATGAGGAGATTAGAGAAAAAGTTCATATTAATTTTCACGAAAAAAATCACACACATAGTTTACTTGATGGTAAGTTGCTACTACAGTCTACGGATTAATGGAGCCAACTTGGACAGAATGGCTCGTTACAAGTAAAAAAGGGTTCTCCGATTCTCAATACTCATCATACGAAAGCATTAAGCACCTATTTTCTGGAAATCTTTTGATAGCATGGATAAACGGATCTAAGTGTATGATATTGAAATGGATTTTCAAAAAACCTTTAACGGTGTAAACCAATTTGTCTTGTTAGGTAAACGAGATTTTAACGGAATTAGGATAAGTAAGCTTGCTGAGATGGTTTTGCTCTACATTGTTAACTGTTAATAAAAAGTTGAAATTAATGGGTTTCATTTTGACTATGTTTCCGTTAGATCAGGTTTACTAAAGGGCTGAATTCTTGTACTATTCCTTTTTATATTGATGACTATTAATAATATTAGTAATTGTTTACTACACTCCAAATTCTAGCCTATTTCTAGCATAAAGTACGTAAATGAAAGATAACATTTACAAAATGATTTAAACCGCCTTTGTACAGTTCGTTCAAGTAATAATCTTTAAATTATTTTTAAATGTCATTTTATAATTTTCACAAAATGTAATATGTAACGAGAAATAAATTAGTGTCATATTTGAGGGATCTTGGAATTATCCTTGATTATAAGCTTCCCATAAACTTGCATTTTTTAAATGTACGGTAAAATTATGTGAGCATGCATAGAATTTAAGGAACCCTCAATCAGACAACCCAGAAACCTTAGTTGGGTTCAGCCTCAGTTGGAATATGCTTGCATTATTTGGGATCCATTTTTCATAATAAACTGAAATTAACAAACTAACAGCTCCCTTGATTGTAAGTTGCAACTGCAGTCCATAGACATCATACTGTAGCCCCCTTTAAACAAAGAAGGCTTCAGATGTGTTGTCATCTCTGAGGACTAAGATGGAAAACCTCACAGCCATATCCAGCCCTACACCGCCATAGCCAGTATTATGGCATAATACTGGCTCTATATACCTTTCAGACCGGAATATAACAGTGCAAGCACTGCTATTTGGGGACGTAAGTAAGAGGGTGGTGCCTAATCAGACGGACTCCTAGCCAGAGAAAAAGTCCTAGCACCTAGGAATTTTCCACTTTACAATAAATACGGAATGAAATCGAAAAGTTTACAAAAAAAAACTTTATAACCTTGAACTACCGGTGCCAGAAAAATTCTGATCCATATTCAGAAATTTTTGTTAAATACAATTTTATATTTTGAGAGGCTCTTACAGCCTATGTTTCTGTACGGACTATGTAAAAAAATATTATCTGTATTTCTGTAACTTAGTAACTACGAACAATCAAGTTAATTCCTTATTTCACAGTCGAAGCTTTCAATGAATGGGCGACAGTAGGAGTCCATAAGAGCAGACAAAGGTTATATGAACTTTACCATGAAAGGTCATATAACCCTAGCGTCGAATTTAGGAATATGTTAAAAATATTCAAAAATATTTAAAGGAGTGTGCTCCAAAGCCAAGTCTTTGCATTTGAGCAACAAAATTAAGACGGCTTCTAATAAAATTAAAATGACGTGGAGTATAATTAATAGTGAAACTGGTAAGGTCAACTCGCAATTCAAACTACCGGTTGAGTTTTAACAACAAATTAACGGAATCAGATCAGGATGTTGCAATGGTTTTGAGAAGTATTTTACGGATATTCCGATCTTAACCACTATGTCACTGAATTCTTCTCCTGCCGTCGCCGAATCATTGCTTAAACAAAATGTAAATGCGTGTACAAAGACATTTACATTTCATAAAATATCATCAAAAGATATTGTAAAATATTTTAAAACTATTGATATTAAGAAAACTGCGGATCTGTGGGGGATTTCCGTTAAAGTTATTGCGTCTATAATCGATATAATCGCGCCTCAACTAGCTATTTTTAATACTAGTATCGAATATGGTGTGTTTCCTGATTTGATGAAGCATAGTAAAGTAATACCTTTATTTAAATCTGGTAGTACATTTGACCCCGCCAATTTTAGACCCATTTCTGTACTGCCAACACTAAGTAAAATTTTGAAAAAATTATTCTTTATCAAATGTTAATTTTTTAATGTTAATAATTTACTTCATAAAATCAATTCGGTTTCACAAGGGTCGCTCGACAACTGATGCTGGTGTTGAGCTGATTAAATATATTTTCAATGCATGGAGAATTCACAGGATGCTTTGGGTATATTCTGTGACCTATCCAAAGCCTTCGATTGTGTTCACCATGAAACATTAATCAGAAACTACAACACTACGGTGTAAGAAGTAATGTTCTTAAATTAATTGTTTCATATTTAAGTAACAGAACTCAAAAGTTGTCATTAATAGTATGAGCTCTTCCGGGTCGATAGTACAAATGGGCGTGCCTCAAGGCTCAATTCTCAGCCCCTTTCTGTTTCTTGTATATATTAATGACTTACCTTACATAGTAGGATAACCATAATATAGTATTATTTGCTGATGACACTTCATTAATTTTCAAATTAAAACGACAATTATTAAAATATGACGAAGTAAATAATGCTATATCTAAATTAGTAAATTGGTTTAATGTTAATAACTTGCATTTAAATAGCACTAAAACGAAATGTATGAAGTTCACGACTCCAAATGTCAGACAATTAAATACTAATGTAATTTTAAATGGGAGGAACTGAGTCTTGTCGATACCACCATTTTTTGGAATAACACTAGACGCGAAGCTTCAATGGAGCCCCATATATCAAAGTTAGCAAGCAGACTTAGTTCTGCAGCATATGTTGTAAAAAGATTAGAAATCTTACCAGTGTGGAAACAGCTAGACTTGTTTACTTTAGCTATTTCATAGCATAATGTCGTATGGTATTTTGCTATGGAGACACGCAACTGACACTGAAATTATATTTGTTTTACAGAAGAGGCCATAAGAGCAATCTATGATTTAAAACCTAAAGAGTCGTTCAGACAAAATTTAAGGAAATTAATATATTAACTTTGGCCTCTCAATACATTTATGAAAATGTAATGTACGTACACAAAAATAAAAGTAGTTATACAAAATAAGTGATATTCATTCTGTAAATACTAGGAACAAACACAAGCTAGTAGTACCAATTACTCGACTCCACCGAGTCAGTAATTAATTCTTGGGGCGATGTATACGCTTTTACAACAAAATCCCAGAAAATATACAAAATTCGACCTGCTCAAAATTCAAAAACTTTATTAAACATAGTTTGTATAAAAGGGTTATTATAATGTTAAGGAATTTATGGATGATAATAACCCTGGAATGAGGTGTTCGCTGCCAGGCTGTTTCTAATTTGTTTTGTGTGGTTAATTGTGTAACATACATGATTGTAAGCTGTTATTTAAAAAAGTCCTGCTGGGTTTCTTGCTGGTTCTTCCCAGGACAGAGGTTTTTTTCGAACCAGTGGTAATTAGACAAAGAGTGACTTTCAATAAGTATTATTTATAATCTATATTGAATAAAAGTTTCTGTTTCTGTTTGCCAAAATTTGTGTTTTTATAGCATAGGGTGACAAACGAGCACACAGTCCTGATCTGAGTCCTGATGGTAAGTGGTTGCTGTGACCCATAGACATCTACATCTATCCTCGTTTGCGAATCAAAATGCAGATGCGTTGTCACCCGTGAGGACTAAGATGGAATGCCACTTTTCCAGTAAAAAGGATCTCCGGTTCTCTACACTCACCATACGAAACACAGCAGCACTAAGCTTCTATTTTACGCTGGTATTCTGTGAGAGCGTGGTCCTTCCCCGGTCGAGCCGATATACTACTAATATAGCTGCAGCATGGCTCTACCACGTACATATTTATATTATAGTATACCAAGAACAGTGCAACGTAGGAAGGACTTTCGTTCCAATACTGGTGTGTGCTCACCTCCGTCATACAGTTGACATTATTTATAATGGAAATTTTATTCACCTTGACTTGTTTTGTTCTTCTACTCGCACTAGAAATAAACCATTAAATATATATACTACTTTCTATTAATTATTTCTATTGTAATAATTTTTCTTCCTTATACATACACTTACATCACACTTATGATAACATTTCAATTTATATTTATTGCATTCCTTGTATTGATTTGATTGATATCACGATCTCTAAGACTCACTTTCGGGTAAATGGTAATACCGTGTTCGATCTGCTCAAAAATCTCAGTTTTAAATTGTTTAAGTTTATTATAAAGTGTGATTGTTATTATACTGCGAACAGTACAGTTGTGTGTCTTTAACGAAATTATAATTACTTGTTTAAATTTGTGATTTTTCCACATTTACAATTATCAGCTGTTGTATCGTCAGCTGTTCAAAAAACGGAACTGTTGCGTTTTAGTATTTGTGTGCAGTGTATTTTAAGATAATTAGTGTTGTGTTAATGATATAGTGACTAAAATATATTTCATAACAGAAAAGTTAAATAGTGTATTTTAAGATAATTAGTGTTGTGTTAATGATATAGTGACTAAAATATATTTCATAACAGAAAAGTTAAATAACTACACTATAACTTAAAAACATTTAAATTAATAATTGTTTCATATTTATCTCGCCATCTAGCGATAGCTTGCTGAAATTTGTTGCTATTTGTTATAGCTAGACAACATCTGTTCTAAAATGGCCAATAAGTGCAGCACCTGTGGCAAATATACTCCGGCAGATGGCGTCAAGTGTAGCTCGTGTGGGTTAACTTTCTACCGTCAATGTGCCAATATTGACTCGGATGCTTGCCTGCCCCCTAGATGGCGTTGTAAGAGTTGCAAAAATAAATAAAACAAAAACATAACTCCACAATCGAGTAGCTCCGGGAGTATTGATGCGGATTTTGGTGATCCATTCCTTGATTTACCTACGAAGAACATGGATATAAACGTGGCACAAGAAATAAAACTAATTAGCATACAATTGTCTACTCTAGTCCAGGAAATGACAAGCTTTAGGCAGGAAGTTTTAAAATTGAACTCCAATGTCGCTTATTTAAACAACCGTTTAAACACGATGGAGGGAGAGGTCAGTAGCATTGTTAAGCGCTTAACAGAAGCGTAAGCCAAAATTTCGGGCAGTAAATGTGACGATATTGAGGCGAAAATTGAGAGGAATCTCAATGATCGTGACCAAACATCATTAACCAAACATAATTACGTTAATTGCTCAAAAGGTGGGCGTTTCCTGGATGAGGGCCATATAATCAGTGCGGAGCGTATGGGCAAGCGACATAGTGTCGTTGTTATTAGCGGCGGAGACGCTGTTCCACGCTTCCACGCCCTCGCACTCTCGTCGTCCGGCTAGCTCGCAGAGCTCTCCACGATCGGTTGATCCGCGCTGATCGTAGTCGGCCTGGAGTGGATACTGCAGGAATAGTGAACACAGCACAGCCGCGACGCTTCTATATAAATGAGCGATTAACCTGGTACAACAGGCAACTTTTTCACAAATCGCGTGAAGAAGCACGGCACAAAGGTAATACGTATGGATACGCGATGGACGCATCCATGCCAGACGTGAAGCAGAATCATCAGTTTTTCGTATTCGCTGTGAAACTGTTATTGGAAAGGTTTTTTCTTAAATTGCAAATTGGTAAAGTTAAATATTTTAATTACAAAAAGGGCTTTTCTTGTCACGCACATTTAATATTTATTTTTGTTTTTATTGTTTCTTTATAACGGAGTTCATTATAACTAGGATAGTTGTGTTAATTTATGTGACGTATGGTATTTTAACATCTAAGTCATGCATTTTTAATTTTTATTTATTATTTTATTATTTCTTTATTATAATGTTTATTCTAATCAGGTTTTATTAATTTATGTGACGTATGGTATTTTAACGTCTACGTTATGCTTTTTTAATTTTTATTCATGTTATTATTATTTCTTTGTAACGGTGTTTATTATAACTAGGCTAGTTGTGTTAATCTATGTGACGTATGGTATCTTAACGTCTAAGTCTAAGGTTGTTATTTACAATAACTCAAAATTGCTGATTTGGTGTGTTATTGATAATAGTGGCCGGATAATCGGGCGCTTATTTTTCTAAAGTTTACATTTTTAATCATTAAAGAAAGATTATTATGGACATGCCTTTATGAATCCCGCATGCGGGATTACTTGTAGGATCCTGAGGTTAATAAAAATGTTACCTACGTATAAATATGTCATAGGACCAATTGTAAATTTGATATTTCATTGAATTCTTTCATATTTAAAGATTTTTTTTTAATTTCATTATAGTCAAACAATTTACAAAGAAAATTTATATGAGAACTTGTTCGCCTATTCTGACGGGCATTGGGAAAAAGTTGCTATATCCGCCAATCTTCCCGTTGGACCCTACTGGTGGACACTGGGAAGAAATGAGTTACTTTGTCCCTCAATGGTGGATATCTAAACCAAAAAAGTTCCGTTGTCCGCCAATATTGATTTTGTTTTCATGATTATTATATAAAACACCCAATTTTAATTAAAATTAAATATAATTCTCAGTTTTTAACATAATATAAAGGTCGGTTTTATTATAATATAAATAGTTTCACGACGTTGACATATCTGCGTCTGGTTGATGAGAACATGACGCAAATACGTTTACATCGTCAACCTCAACCTCAGTTCAAGTAATATTCTTAGTCTTGTATTTTAGTTTAGTATATTTACAAAATATTAGTCAATCCCGCGGTCGCGGGATTCAATTAAATATATATCTTTAATTGGTAATCTTTAGGTAATTAAGCGCCCGATTATCCGACCACTAGTAATCAAGCAACGCTATGGATCCATGTCAAACTATACTATATTTTTATATTCGGTAACATTTATTATTATTATTTCTTTATTACGTTATCGCGCTTGCCATATTTTGGGCTATATTTTGGGATGTCTCAGTGATCGCTAGGGTGAAAACACATTGGTGAGAGGCACATTGAACTTAAATGTTAAGTTGGAGAGGATTGGTCTAATGAAGTTAACGCTCCGTCCCACTCATGCTCTAATCCAGATTCCCGAAACCTTTCAGCTCGGGCTACAAAACCATTTTCAGTGCCTAGAAGATTGCAGTGCAGTGGACGATATGAAAGACAAGCTCTTGGAAAACTGTCCATGCGGTCGGCGCTAAGTTCTGCAAGACCCGCCGCAGAAGAACAGAAAAACTCTCCGATCATACTCTTAATCTCATGGCTGTTAGACGGGAAATGAAGCTGCAGTCTTCAGCAGATTTGACTGCGTACAGGCAACTGAGCAACAGACAGATCTCTAAATGCATGCGGCGGGACTTAAGCAATTTCAATACATTGAATAAAACTACTTTTACAGATACGATCGAGCGGAACCAGGGATCCAAAGTCTTTGCTAGAGATCTGTCTGCCAGAAAGAGCTAACTGTCGAAGCTGAAGACCGAGTGTAGCAGCGTCGTTTCCGAGACACCTGAGATTTTGAGTGAGATTGAGAGGTTCTATATGCAGCTGTACACATCATCGTCGGAGCTACACGAAAGTGTGACTAACGATTCAAGAGCAAGTCTTATCCGACACTATTCTGATAATATTCCGGACGTCAGTCTGAGCGAGATTAGAATGGCTCTCCAGCACCTTAAAAACTTTTGGAATTACAGCGGAACTTCTGAAAGCGGGTGAAAAACCGGTACTTGAAGTGCTTCAGAAGCTCTTTATTTCCGTCCTCCATGGTGGCACTACACCGGAGGCACGCCTCCGCCGAAAGACCACCGAACTTTTGCTCCACGGAGCAGAAGTGCGGTTGTCTTGTTCTTCAAAAAAGGCGACAACGCTCTCTTGAAGAACTACAGACCGATTTCTCTTCTGAGCCGCGTCTACGTGCTGTTTTTGAGAGTCATTATGAATCTTCTCGCATGAAGACTCGACGACTTCCAGCCTACCGAACAAGCCAGTTTCCGAAAAGGCTTTTGCACCATAGACCACATACATACCAAATTGCAAATCGTACAGAAGTCCGAGGAGTATAATTTGCCACTATGTCTGGCATGTGGACTATGAGAAAGCCTTTGATTCTGTCGAAATTTGGGCGGTGCTGCAGTCCCTTCAGCGATGCCAAGTTGACTGTCGGTGTATCGAAGTGCTGAAGTGTTTGTACAGTTGGGCTACGATAGCTATTCGAGTACAGAACCAGAGTATGAAACCTATCCAACTGCAGAGAGGTGTAAGACAGGGTGACGTTATATCCCAGAAACTTTTCACGGCTGCATTGGAAGATGTTTTCAAGCTACTGGACTGGAAAGGATATGGTATTAACATCAACGGCGAGTACATCACTCACCTTAGATTTGCCGACGATATAGACCTTATGGCAGAATCGCTGGAGGACCTAAGCACTATGCTCAATGACCTCAAAAGTGACTCCCAACGGTTAGGTCTTAAGATGAACATGGACAAAACAAAGTTTATGTTTAACGTCATTATCACACCTATACCGGTAGTTGTTGGGAGCACTAAGCTCGAAGTTGTTGACAAGTATGTTTACCTGGGACAAATAGTCCGACTAGGTAAGTCCAACTTCGACCGAGAGGTCAATCGACGGATTCGCGAAAGGCAGCGTTCGAGAAATTACGGCACATCTTCCCGTTAGGTATACCTCAAAACTTGAAAACGAGACTGTACAACCAGTGCATGTTGCCAGTGTTGACCTATGGAACTGAGACGTGGTCCTTCACTGTTGACCGTATGAGGACGCTCAAGGTCGCTCAGCGAGCCATGGAGAGGGCTATGCTCGAGGTTTCCCTGCGTGATAAACTTAGAAATGAGGATATCCGAAGTAGAAAGAGTTGACGGCTCTGTGGCGCAGTGGCTTAACAATGAGTTGTTAAGCCACTGCGCCACAGAGTTTGCTTTAACAGTGCGTTAAGAGCGTGAGCGCGTTTGTTGTTAACAGTGCGCTAAGAGCCGCGGGTAGAATCCCGCACGGAACAAGTATTTGTATGGTCTACAAATAATTGCTCCGGGTCTGGATGTTTGTCCTTGTGAAATTTATGTGTGAAAACCTGCCCCCACGATACAGGAGAAAATCCTAGTGTAGAGGTAACGTTTTTTGAAAAAGAAAGAATAGAATAGAATCAGAGTGACTGATATAGCCCAACGGATTAGTAAGCTGAAGTGGCAATGGGCCGGCCATATACCTCGAAGAACCGACAACAGATAGGGAAAAAAGGTTCTCGAGTGGCGGCCTCGTACCGGCGGGCGAAGTGTAGGTCATCCTCCCACTAGATGGAGTGACGACCTGGTAAGACATGCAGGAAGTCAATGTATGCAGGTGGCTCAGGACCGTGATTTGTGGCGTTCCTTGGGGGAGGCCTATTTTCAGCAGTGGACTTGTAAAGAGCTGTAATGATGATGATGAAATATTATCTATAAATTACCAAATATTTTTAATTTTAATATTTGTATTAGAACACAAACTCAATCAAATATTATTTAACACTTTTAGATATTGGCCTCATTATTATAAATATTATAAATAGGTAAACCTAAATCAAGGAAATTTTCTGGTCCGTTAGGAATAAGACATGAAGAATTTATTTCAGTAATGTTGGACTACGCAGTAGGTATTATGGCTATTAATGATACTTGGTTAAGACAAGGAGAGGAAGGGCGTGTCCACGTGGTATCTGGATACAAGCTGATGCATACGCATACACCGCGACCGGCCGCGATTCGTACCCTAGGGTGAGGTGTTGGGTTTTACATACGTAAGGGTCTAAGAGTGTGTATTCTCTCTCACCAGTTTTCTCAACTAGTCGAGCAAATGTGGTTAAGTCTAAGTGTAAATGGCTTGTCAGTACTTATCAGAACTGCATATCGACCGCCCTGGCTGTCTCTGCATATCTTTATAGATGCTCTTACTGAATCTCTATCTACCTTTACTTGGCACAATTACACGATGCTACTCGGAGATTTCAACGTATATTTATTAAGTCCCCACAATCTCATATAAAAACGATTTCTGATTTTAAAAAAAAATTAAGAACCTGACACAATATATGAATGAGCCTACACATTCCACTGATCATAGTGAGACTCTCTTAGATTTGGTTTGTAGAGATGCTCCTGTTCCCCATATCCGAGTAATTATATAAAATAATTAAGTAGCCGCTCTTTCATCTCTTTTCAACTCAATACTCTGAAAAATCGCTTGTCCTGCAGACAAATAACGTACAGACTTCTAAAAGATATTGACCTACATCGCTTCCGGAATGATATACAAGCTGTGGATTGGGAAAGCATCCAAAAATTACCTAATATTGATGACATGATCTTATAGTTTAAAGCACAATTATTATGTATCATTCATTAATCAACATGCTCCTCTAAAACCTGAAGGTGTCAAAGAGCGTCAGCATTCTTGGGTGACTTATAACGTTAGACAGATTATGAAAACCCGTAATGAGGCACAAAACCGAGCGCGTACAACCGGTTTGGACACATAAACTCTATTATAAGGATCTTAAAAAGTTGTTAATACAGGGTTATACACAGAAAAACGGGCTTATTTTTAATACTATATAAACGCAAATGTCTTAAAACCTAGTATTATGTAGAAACATCTTAAGCAACATATTACTGTCCAAAATTGACATTTCGCTTCCGCCAAACCTCTGTGACGCTGAAAAAGTCAATAACTTCTTTTTAAAGGTTACTGGGAAAAGCAGCGTTTCATTGTCGTGCATGTCTTGTACTATGAATTTCATCGATTTCACTCAACATCACGATCAATTTAGGTTAGGTTTAGGTAACTGAATCTGAACTCTCTAAAGTAATAAAAACATTACAATCAAACGCAATAAGAATCGACGAGATATCGCTTGAAATGTTACTGTTAACGCTTCCACACACACTTGAACTCATAACCAAAATGATCAATACTTATTTTAATTCTAAGATATATCCCTCTTTGTGGTAGCAAGCATTAGCCCATACCGAAAAAAGAAAACCCCGTTGAATTTAAGGATCTAAGGCCAATAAGTATATTACCGAACTTTTTTAAAATATTGGACAATATTGAAAAAGCTGAAACATTTTATAGAATCAAACAATATATTGCCTATAATGCAGTCGAGTTTCCAAAAACAAAGAAATACTACCACTGCTCTTATGGATGTTGTAGATGATATTCTTACAGCACAAAATATGGAGAAGGGAACTATCCTTGTTCTTCTCGACTATACACGTGCATTTGACTGCATAAATATTCCGTTATTACTCTCAAAGTTATCCTACTACGGGCTTAGCCCAAATGTAGTAAAATGTTTCAGTAGTTATTTCCGAAGCCGGTCACAGTGTGGAGTTTTAGAAAAGGATAACAACGGTGCAAAACAGGCTTCAACAAGCAGAACAACACAAAGAGGAATAGCTCAGGGTCTATAATAGGGTCATAGCTTTTTATTTTATATACTGCGGATATGGTAAAGCATATTAAAAATTGTAAATACTATATGTACGCTGATGTCTTGAAATTATATGTGTAAAGAAAATCTCCATCATGTTTAATACTTGGAAGTAGCTTTTCTTTATTTTTGAATATTACCGCTATAGCGACACAGCCTAAAAGTGATAGATCCTATACTTGACATCTGACAGATGACAAGACAGGATCCGAATGTCATGTGCAATGTGTCTTGGGAGGTTAGAATTTACAAATTGTGAATTCGTAAATATTAATATCAATAAGTAACAAATCCCGAAATAAAGGCTTTAAATGTTGTTTCTTGTATTTTCAGAGCAACGCAATTACGTCTTTGTTTACTTATTCTAAACGAATAATACAATTATATATGTATATAACCTTAACGCCTCTCAGACTCAAATCCTGTTCTCTGACCTTGTGCAATGTAATACTAAAAGAATTTTACAGCAATCTGCAACGATAGATTTGACAGGTGACGACTCTTCCACTTCAGGAAACACAGTAAGGAATAATTGCAGTAAAACCAAATTGAAGAAGTATATTAAAGTTAATAAATACATAAGAAAAGTACAAAAATTAATAAAAAATAAGAACAATACCAAAAATTATGTTAATGTATGCAAAGGAAAGGTGGATAACTTAAAAAAATATTATGAGACTGACGTAGAGTACCTTAAATCAGAAATCTTATCACTTACTTTTAACTCAGCCAAGTTTTTGGCTACCAAGACTGCTTTTATTGAGCATCATAATCATTTGATATTTAATTAGAAATCAGTTCCAACTATTTTTAAATTAGTGAATGCGACAATTGAGGCAATCTCTAGCAACAATAAGAGTTTAATTAATTTAAAATGCAGCCCACAAATAAGAAATAAAAATTGTTTACACCTGGTGCATCACAATATACAAGGCATGATGGGCAAAGAATTGGAAGTTGAATTGTTTTTAAATAGTAACAACATACATATCCATTGTATTATTGAACATTGGCTAATAGATTATATTTTCATGTTTAATTTCAGAAATCACCAGGTGGTCAGTTCCTTCAATAGAGAAAAAAGTTTACGTGGTGGCTCCTTAAAATTAGCAGATAAAACATTATTATATAAAGAACGTAAGGATATTGTGAGCCCCTCTGTTGAGCGACCTCTAGAAATGGCTTGTGTCGAGCTCGAGCACCTCATTTTTGTAAGTGTTTACAAACCCCCATGTGCTACTTATGACAAGATTGTGGAAGAAGGTTTGCTCAAACTTAGTAAACAGAACAAGTCTGTTGTAATGTGTGGAGACTTTAAAATCAATCTCCTTGAATCTTCTTTCATTAGTATTAAGTTTAGGTCATTATTTAAATCGTATTATCTTAGGCCTAGTGCGACCTGTATAGATAACATTTTACATTACATTAATATAATATTTGATATATTAAGCCCTTGCATAAATCAATTATTCAAAATTTTAGTTCGGATCACTGTGGACAGTTGATCTCATTGCCTTACATACACAAAAAACAGAAAAATAAGAAAGTTGTGTTTGTTCCAATAAATGAACTTCGCTTGGAGCCCCCCCCCCCCACGACAAGGCGGGAACCCATTCGGGGGGGAAACGAGTCTTACCTACCGACAGATGTTGGAATAACCATTTCACATTTGCTAGACCTGAAATAACCAGATGGCGTCGGAGCGAAATATTAAGGGAAGGAAGGAGAATTGTCTGTATGGTGTGTTGTTAAATACTTGGTAATGATTTTATTTAGCTGGCTGGCTGGCTGTCTTGTGTGTACATTTCGTGAGGCGAATATTGTAAAAGCTAATAGATATTTTTTTTTAATGTCATAATAGGGATCATAAATAAATTATTTCCGTATCAGACACTTTCCTATCATCAGGCACTTTTAATAGTTTATAAATTTACCGTAGTTTTCGATTATTTCTATAAAAACTGTAGTAAGTTTGAAGCTAACCTTACTTAAAATTAAATCAAATTCAAATTCAACCTGAGTTAGACCCTTGCATCATTTGAGGTTTAAATTACAATTTTTGCTATTATACCACGTGGTTTAGGGTGAAGCAAAACATCGTGAGGAGATTTGCATATCTAAGCAATTAAGAAATCTTTGGCATGTGAAGTAAAACCCTTTCAGGAAAGACGGGGAGGCTTGTGTTTAGCACTGGGACTTATATAGGTTATTACTGTACATTTACTTTAAAATTCAATAATGCAACAATATTGATTTTTTTTAGTAACAAAGATATTTTAACCATCTCAAAAATTTAAATAGTCCTATGCCCAGCAGTTTAAGAGTATAGGCTTTAGTCTACTATGGATAGACTTGAAATATCCATCTATAATAATAATAATAATAATGTTTATTTCAGATATACATATCCATACACATTTGTTAGTAATTAACATAAACGAACTTAGTAAAAAATATAATAATAATAATATTGTTAACTTTGCAAGACAAAATTAACAATATAGCCTTTATAATCGACATAGCAATACCAAATACGTATAATATTAAAAGAAAATACAAAACACAATAGCCGAAAAGATTAGTAAATATATTGAACTAAACAAAGAAATTAAAAGAATATGGAAATTAAATAAAGTTTTCATCGTTCCAATTGTACTTTCAGCTACAGGATTAATACCAAAATATTTGCATCACTGTCTTAAGCTATTAGATTTATATTAAAATGCAAAAAGCAGCTATTTTAAATACATGTCACTTAGTGAGAAAATTTTTATAAATACCAGAAATTGCTCTGGATAATACATCAATTGATACATAAAACCAGCAAATGATGACTACTTGGCTTAAAGCCCGTATCATCATAATGCCCTACATGGAGAAAAAAAAAGAGAAAAGAAAAATAATAAAATAAGGATAAATACATTATATCAATAGGACGAGAGCAATCAGTTAAGAAACTTGAATGTCCCACTGACATGCATTAGGATCCAATGCCTCTGAATGGGACAGTCAAGCTTATCTTGAAATATCCTCAAGACACCATTTGAGCTCTTCCGTAGTCTGCATAACATTGACGCATTTCGCTTCCTTATGATGCTATAAAATCATCAACACCTGCTTCAGCAAACATGCTTGAAGCACTACAGTATCTAGGAAGGCCCATTAGCATCCTGAAGGCATTATTATATTGAATTCGAAGCACACTGTAGGTCCTCTGCGTATAGTCACACCACAGAGTGCAGGTGTAAAATGTTTCACAGTATACCTTGAAGAGGGTAATTTTGACATAATTTGTACACCTAGAAACCTGCGGGCAAGCATATTGCATCGGACCGCCAATGCGCGTCGCTCTCTCTCTATATCATTATTGTCTGTCAGATATTCGTTAACAATGTGTCCCAAATATTTAAACTGACAAACTCTTCTTAATGGCACACCAAGAAGCTTTACTGGCGGCACAATCAAGGGCTTCTTACTATTAACACGAAACACCACTAACTTACTTTTCTTGGTGTTATAGAGAAGTCCATGTTCAACAGCGTACGTTTCACACACAGTTAACAGTTTACGCAACGCACTCACCGATGGACTCAGCAATACCATGTCATCATATGACCATCAACCGAACATCCTACCCTTGTTTCACTGAGTGCACCAATGAGCTCGTTTACGTAGAGACTGAATAGCACAGGCGAAGACAACCCCCCCTGCCTCACCCCGCATTCCAACAAATATTCGTCTGATAGCGCGCCAGACCATCTGACCTGGTTAACTTGATGACCGTACCAATATTTGAAAGTGGTGATAAGTTCGGCTGGAACGGATATTTCACGCAGTTTTGTCCATAGTATGTCATAATTAACCAGGTCAAATGCCTTGGAGAGATCCAGAAATGTAGCATACACTGGCGTTTGTCACTGGGTGTAATATTTGACAGTATGCTTCAGCGACATTATAGCACTCTCTGTCGACAGGCCTGATCTAAAACAAAATTGAGCATCGTTTAGATGTATATAGTTATTAAGTCGTCGCTCCAGCAAACCGTCAAGAACCTTTGCCAATACAGTTGCCAAGGATATAAGTCTGTAAATAGCCTTGTCAGATATATCCCCAGTCTTGTTTTTACAAGACTGGGGATGTATCTATATATCTATGCCTACATATTAATACTAGACCTTTGTCTTCAATAAGCTTTTATTTCTCAATACACGATATCCATAATTTCTTTAAAATTCCATATTTACCCTGAAATTTATCAGTAGAACTAGAATCCGCATATCTTTAGATTTCATTGTCAATTATTAGTAATCCTAATGCACACTTTTGTTAAATAATAAAGTAAGTATGTTCCACCGTTTTCTATAGCTCTGCGATCTTATACTGCAGTTATTTTAATTTATTATTCACGTAGCTTAAATGTTTTAAAAGCCACCTTCCTCAGTGATCAAAACTGACGGCAGAAGTTGATTGAAAAACCTTATACAATTTAGTTGAAGTTTTCAAAGTAGAAAGTTTCATTAAAATTATAATCAAAAGTTAACGCTTTCAAAACAAACAAATTCATACATACTCCATAAAACTGTGGAGCGTATTTGCTTTAGTTAAATTTTATACAGGGTTATTTTTCAAAGAGTATCCAAATTTAATATTTAAGTTCAAATATATTAATACTGATGTACCGTTTTGGCAGTTTTTGGAAATACGAGTAAATATTGTTTCTAATTTTATTTGAAATTATCCCAAATAGAATGTGATTTATTGCCAACAACTACGGCGTACGCGCGCTCCTGTGTGTGCGATTAAATTCACAAAGTCTTTACCTACTATTTGCTTTCTTAATGACACGCTCACTAAGTAATGCTTAAGTGATAACTACACGCAGCGAATTATGATTCCAATTTTCCCTTCATACTTTTAATGGGCTTAGGATCGTCATAATATATAAAATTAAAAATAAAAGTTTGCTTATCAACGACGTAACCGTTGACTGTAATTATAATGGCGTATTTATAAATTTGGACTAAACTATTTACAACTAAATTACGCAATTAGTTACAATAACTAATATTGGTACCTCAAAATGGAATCGACGAGCACGTTTTCTTAAATTATTTTTTACACTTATTACCTGTGCTTGAGCACTTTTAACTTCCGTGAATGCAGCATTAATTTTGCTGCGGCGGTCTTCATAACTTTTGGCCTCTTTGACGTAAATACGACTCTTTATTACACCCCACAGGTAAAAGTCTAACGGTGAAAGGTCCGGCAAGTTTGCAGGCCATAGTATAGGGCCTATATACGCAATCCACCTGTCTTCATATTCACTATTTAAATTACCGCTCACTGCATTTGAGTAGTTTGATTAGCTATCAATTGTTCTTCGATTGGTAGGTACATGTACGTTAATTTCTTGCCGCGGTAAAGTTCACTTTCGTATAATATTGATTTATTTATTTAAAATCTTTATTGCACTAAAATGTACAATTGGCGGACTTAATGCCTTTAGGCATTCTCTACCAGTCAACCACGAGCTAAGCAGAGAAACTTAAGCAGAGAAACTCAAATGTCTTGTAGTAGCACAGAATAAATAGGTAAGTAAGTGTAAAAAAAAAGTATCGATAAACGATAATTGCACCTTGTGCCCGCCCTATTTATTACTTTCATTTTATTATTTTTGCCATTTTGGAATTTGGAAGTTTCGCTTTCAGTTTCGCTTTCAGTTCATCCGGAATAGTGTGTGTGCGTTTCGATGCTTGCGCGCATTGCTTCAAGTGGTTTATTTTTCGTAAGATAAATACAATTAGTTAAATAATATAGTTTTTTACGGTGAAATAGACATTTATTACCTAATTGACTTTGTGTGTGATATAGATTTTGTGTGGGTAAATAGTGTATTTAAGTTTATTTATATTATTTTTTCACTGTGATATTGACACTACTTGACTTTTTTTTTTGTGTATACGCGTGTGTTTTATGAACAAAATGCCAAGACAACAGCATTTTTACAGTGTGGCAGAGTATAGAGACATGGTTTTATTGTATGGCGAATGCCGCCAAAATTCAGCGTTAACTCTGCGTACTTACCACTCCTCTTGACTTCTTTTTATGGAGCTTTATTAAAAATGAAGTGTACTCAAAGATCTCCGAAACCGAAGATGAACAAATTAAAAGCCCTTGCTCTGGATCCTGAACGAAATTTGTTGAGCAGGCTTCAGTACATCATTATGCGGCGATGTAACTTGTGCATTGAAGAACGTAGCGGACAGTTTGAAAATTTCAAAATTTAGGGTGCCATTAAATTTTGCAACTAATATGCAATAATATTTCTTTCGTTCAGTTCCATTATCGCGTAATAAAAAAGTGGCAGTAAAAATATACAGTTTAGTGAGTAAGTTTTTATTTAGTCGCACATTGTCAAACCAATCAAAGGCCGTGGTGACAATAACGCTGCCGGCCGCCAACCGCCATGCCGCTCGCGTGCAACGTTGCCACTCTTCCAAGGGGTCAAGTTACGTAGTCTAAACAGAGTGTTTACTTTAACTGAATTTATTTAAATATTTTTTTTTGAAAATATCACTTCAATACACTTAAGCAGAAACATTTAAATACGAAAGTTAGTTGCTGAAAGACGAAAGGTAGTGATCAGTCACCATTCTTTTAAAGGCTGCAACAGAAGTCGGAATAATATTTGCGCACCTCGCAAACTTTCATTGCACCGCACCGCACACCGCACCGCACCATTTCATAGTTTCATAGTACTTGCGTGTTGAATATTTTCGTTCCGTCATTGGTAAGAAGCGACACTATCTACGAAAGTTTCAAAATAGCACACTCGTACGTAATGAGGTCACGGTAAACACTGTCAGTTGTCGGCCGGCCGAGCGGTTGTTGTTGTGTTGAAGACCCGCGTCAAGGTACCTAAACCGACCTGTAATCGAGCGACTCTTATAGCCCCTCCAGACTCACGCCGAGAACCTCCGAGAATACCCGAGAAGCGTGAATGTGATCGGTTTCTCGCCGTCTCATTCTCGCGCTCGCTTGTTCTCCGACCGGTATCGGTTTTTTTGCCCGCTTCAAAGAGTTTTTTTTGGGCGAGAAAGAGAAGGCTATTACATTCTCGTTTAGATCTCAGTGTGATATGAGAAGTCACGGTATTCCGACGTTGGGTGTTTTATTTATTTCTTAGTAAGAAAAGGTTATTAAACATGTGGGATAATGAAGCAGAACTTAAGTTCATCGAATATTTCCAAACAGAGAGAATTAATGGACAAACCGGTACCAGAACTCAAAAAGAAGAAGGAATCACTTTTTGCAAGTTACCGCAAATATAGAAAGATGGTTAAAGATTCATGCCGATCGGGTGCTGGGGAAGATGAAATATACAAACCAATATGGTTTGCCTATGATGCCCTGGACTAATTTTTGGGTGATGCGCTCACTGTGAGGCCAACAATAAACACAACATCAATTAATGTAAGTAGCCTTTATTTCAATAAACTTTACAAAAATTCTCTAAATTAACTTATATTGAAAAAATAATTTTTAAACTCTTCTCGTACTTGGCTAGCGCTAGCAGCAGCTCGGCGCGCAATGGGTGGCAAATTTCTAATAGCATTAGTGCTTGTAATTTCTCTACGCCATGCACCAGGGCGAATAATATTGTCGTCACTATCGTAAACATCAACAGTGCCTGGGGGAGAATATATTTGTGAAGAATTATTGCTGTGCATTAAATAATTATGTAATAATATACAAGTCATGGTAATAACAGAAGCTTTTTCAGTGCATTGCTCGATTGGCCTTTTAAATACTTGAAACCTTGAAGCCAATATTCCAAATGTATTCTCCACAATCACGCGTGATCCAGATAGTTTTTGATTAAATATTCGTTCAGGACTGTTCCTGTTGTGGTTTCCACGATAAGGTTTCATGATGTTCATGTGTAGTGCAAATGCACCATCTCCCAAAAACACATATGGTATATCAATAGTAGAGCCTGGCAGTGGACGTGGTGCTGATAAATTTAGATTATTATTGCGCAATATTCCACCATCACTTATTCTACCTTGACCACCTATATCAGCAAAAATAAATTTATATTTACTATCGACAAATGCCATAAGCACAATACTGAAAGTTTTCTTATAATTGAAGTATTCAGAGGTTGAATTAGGTGGACATTTCACAACAATATGTTTGCCATCTATTGCACCAATAGCTCTAGGAAATTTAAAACTAAATCCTTTTTCGATTTCCAACCTTTCTTCTGCAGACGATGGAATCTGAAAAAGAATGAATTATTTGGGTTACATGTATACCTATACATACTTATAAGATATTATTATTTTTTAGATTGAAGAACCAGGCTCTAGTACTACTGAAGTGGAAACGATCAATGAAAATAGAAACGATACAAAAACATCACAGACAAGGATGACCAGTAGATTACTTCAGGGCGAGTTGAAAGAAGCTGAAAGCATGTGAAGGATGCTATAAGTATTTTCAAGAAACCGTCAAAAGAGAATCGCAAACCTCCCAAGACGATTGTGACATATATGCAATGGGTTACGAAGAAATTGCGAGCATTTCTGAAGATGAAAGATTAGAAATTATGTATGAGATCGATGGTATGATTATTAATCGCCGCCGTGCGTTGCGTCCAAACAGATTACAAATACTACAATCAATCCATCTTCTGAATACATACGATCATCATCTGCACTGTCATCCTATTCTGAACCACTGCCACGCGGAGTTGTTTATAGACAACGGCGAAGTGCGCGCGCGTTTGTGTCATAGATTAGGACACCTGTTATCAACCATTAGCTTCTTTCAAGGGAGTAATGATCGATAAACAAAAAAATGTTTAGTTAAATTCTTATGGCATGGTGTTTTTAGAATTATCGTGCTTTTATGATAATTCTAAAAACACTACGACCTAAGTATTTAAAGCTTTTTTGTTTAAGTGTGTTCTTGTAGATTTATAGATAATAAATTATTTTGACGTGATAAAAACCCATATAAACAATCAATTAAAAAGTCATACCTACTTAGTTTCTAGGAAGTCACAAAACGGTAGTTTCGTAAGTTCAATTGTACAAAAATAAACTTTTTTAACAATCAATAACTTGTCAATTGTTAAAAATCAAAATTACTTGTATTCAAATGTCTTGTAGTAGCACAGAATAAATAAACCAGTAGGTAAGTAAGTGTAAAAAAGTATCGATAAACGATAATTGCACCTTGTGCCCGCCCTATTTATTACTTTCATTTTATTATTTTGTCATTTTGGAATTTGAAGTTTCGCTTTCAGTTTCGCTTTCAGTTCATCCGGAATAGTGTGTGCGTGCGTTTCGATGCTTGCGCGCATTGCTTCAAGTGGTTTATTTAAAAAAACTATATTATTTAACAATTACTTAAATAATATAGTTTTTACCGTGAAATAGACATTTATTATCTAATTGACTTTGTGTGTTATATAGATTTTGTGTGGGTAAATAGTTTTTTAAGTTTATTTATATTATACCGGCGACGAGATTCGCCACCCGTCACGTTCTGTCTCCCGGAGGGCGAAAGTGGATTGCGGAGGCCCGTCTGGCTACGCTGAATGTATGTGGAGCAATGAATGATAAGATGGATGAAATATGCGAAATGATGAATGATAGAGGAATAGATGTGTTATGTAAATGAGACGAATGAAGGGAAAGGATGCCACTGCACATGGCATGTATACCGCTTACTGGTCTGGTGTAGACGAGACCGAGCGGGCATGCCAGGAGTCAGTGTCATCCTTTCAGAAAGAATGGTCAATGTGAAAGAGTATGAATGTGTAAGCCTGGCTGCTGGATACGAATAAAAGTGGGCTTAAAGAAGTTGATTGTGCTAGGGTGTACGCCCCAGACATGTTCAAGCTTCCACTTATATCCGAGAGCAGTTTTGGGACATGGTAAGGATGGTGTTGATGAAATGTGGAAATGAAAATATCATTATGTTAGGAGATTTAATGGAAGGTTGGGGTGAAGAGGTCTGGTTATGAAAGGATATTAGGAATGTTTGGCAATGAAAGTATAAATGAGAATGGTGAAGACCTCTCGCCGTATGTGAGGAAAATAATCTTTTGTGACGAATACTTTCTTTCGCCATAAGAGGATTCACATGTATACATGGGAAAGAGGTGATGATAGAAGCATGATAGATTTCATAATTGTGGATGAAAGAATGCGGAGCACAGTGTTAGATACAAGAGTTTACCGGGGTCCAACGTAGGACGGATCATTACTTGGTCTTATGCCGAATTAATGGTCTATTCAGGCGTTGGCGGCATCGAACATCTGTGTCTACCACTGCGTTACAGCGTATAAGAACAGAGAGTTTACAAGATGAAGGTGTGAAAGAGAAGTATAAATGTAGACTGAGGGAGAATATAAATGGTTTGAATGAAATATGTATGAATAATTTAGACCTGAAGACTGTATGGAAAAATATTAAGAAAGTTTTGGTGGATGCAGCCACCGAAGTATGTGGTAAGTAGAGAACGAATGAAAGGAAAAATAATACGTTGTGGTGGGATGATGAGATTCGGATGGAAGTTGAAGCAAAGAAGAGAGCATGGCTAGATTTACTGGCAACCAAAGCTGGTAATTCTGGCGGTATGAATGATGAGATTGAAAGAAAAAAGCAGACTTTAGACTTATAAATAAGAGAGTAAAAGAAGTTGTTGAAAGGAAAAGCAAGAAAGAACGGATAAGAATGATAGAAGGATATCTGATAACTTCCAGGCAAATATTAAAATGTTCTGGAAACTCGTAAGAATTCTCCACTTGGTTCAGCAACTAGTTCTCCCAGTTGTTTTGCGTAATAAAGCTGCAACAGAAAGTATTCAGAATTAAAACATAGACTTTTCTTACACATTATAATTACGTCAATTAAAAAAGATCTCCAAACCTTGTTCTATTTCGATGAATTTCCGTCATCCACCATCGCCTGCACCTTCTTTTTTTTCTAATTTGTTTTCTGATTTTGATATTAACAAGATTATAGTATGCAAATGCACACAAAACTAAAGCCGCTGCACTATCAAAATCGTCCATACTGGTAGCGAGGAGAACAGTAAGTGAGAAACATCGTGAGTGTGAACAAACACTTGTTTTTTGGCGAGAAATCTCGGCGAGCCTTCTCGCGAGACTTCTTGCGAGAGTCTGGAGAAGCCTTTACAAATGTGTGCGTGCGTAGTAAAATAGTAGGCCTTAGATATTTATAAATGACAATCAGTTAAAATAATGTATTACCAAGCACTCTGAATTTAACAGATAAAAAGGACAGAATGTTTGAGATTTTTTTTATTTATTTTTTCACCATTCGCCTTTGTTACTTATTCTGAACCTCCTCTGCAAAGGAAATGGGGACGTTTCCATACACTATTGTGCCCAGGTGTTAACAAGATAAAAGTTGGACCATTTGAAAGCTTACATATAAACCATTCGTAGCTGAAAATATGGCAAGATTTGTCAATCTAGGAGCCGAGTTATGGAAGATTAAATAAAAGTTATGTTATGTTTTATCTACACTGTAACAGTTGATTTTTAATTATTAGGTAATATAAATATTTACATTCTCAATACTATTCACACGTTAAAGGTGGAAAAAGTGGTGGTAAAGATTCAAAGAAACAATTACATTTATAAACTCGCATACCTACTATAAATATAACGTATGAACACAATACGTATGAACCCAAAATGGAGGTTAACGCATACTTACTTCGCTTGTAGTGGGTTGCTCAAATAACAACATTATCTCTTATTTTATAAACTGTCCCATTGCTGGACAAAAGCTTCTTTGTAATCCCAGTAGTAAATCGGACGGCTCCGTGGCGCAGTGGCTTAGCGGTTCGAATCCGCACGTAACAAGTATTTTAATTATGTATGTAAACTACTGCATGAAATTTATGTATTTAAACTACTTTATGTATGTAACCACGATACAGGAGAAAATCCTAGTGTGGAGGTAACGTTTTTTAAATTAAATGGAAAAAAATGAAAATGAATAGTCAACCAAGCTGACATCACTTACCTTCGAGATAACTCAGGCAAGCAGGGTTTCCCCCCCGAACGGGTTCCCGCCTTGTCGTGGCGGGGGGGCTTAGTAGCCGTGGCTTGGTCACCCGCGGTGAACAAAGAGGAACCCCTTGGCTGGCCCGTGGTGTAGGGCCGGCCCGAGGTGGCGACTCCGAGTGGGCTTGGCGAGCCCACTTCGGATGTGAGTCGGTGAGCTGCGGCGAGAGGGGTGTCCTCTCCCCCTACCGTTGTAGCCGAGGTGGAGTGGCGGAGGAAGAGGAGTGTTGGTATGGCGATGCGCCACTCGCCCTATCCTCCGCGACTCTGACGGGGCCGCACCGTTGATGCGGTGGTGGTGGGGCTGGGGGAGAGGAGTGTCGGTATTGCGAGGCGCCGCTCTCCCTACCCTCCGCAGCCGAATCTTGGTTGGCGGCGGAGCCATAGACCAGATCCGCCGCTGGGGTCAGGAAGGCTAGTGCTTCTGAGTGCTCGTTTTTCCTGGCCCCATGGCCTTCGCGCATCGGACACGGGGGCGTCCGTTGCGCTGGTGTAGTTGGAGGCCGTGGAGGAAGGCGCGCCGTGTGTTCTGGTGCGCCTTACCTGAGAAGGAAATGGGGGAGGAGTAGTTCTCTCCTGAGGAGGAGCCGCTATGGGGCGGCCGGCGCTTGTGGGTCGCGGATGTGTGCGAAAGCGTTCCCGTGGCCCTGCCAATATGCGACAAAGGTGGAACACCATGGGGTTTTAGTCGGTGCGAGTCCGACATAACCCGTCCTTGCCCCCGCGAGGCGGGTATGCATAGGCATTTCCCCATGTAAAAAAAAAAGCCAACAAGGTTTATTCTCACAAATGTCGCCTTAATCTTTAAGTGAAAAATTCCGAAAAAGTGGAGAGAGAGGTAGGAGATAAGTGTAGATGAAATAATGAAAGCAATGAAAAGCATGAAAGCAGGTCCTTACCTGCCTTCAGCCGTATATGATAGAGTATCACTCAAAATGCTAAGGGCTGGAGAGGGTGCTGGCAGGCCTGCTGTACACCTTGTTTAATTTATGTTGAACTGAAGCGGGTACCGGAAGACTGGTGCAAAGCTGTTATAGTCCCAATATATAAAGGAAAAGGTGCAACAGGACTGTAAAACTAATGGTATCAGCTTGCTTAGCATTGTGGGTAAGTGTATGCTAAGGTGTTAATTGAAAGAGTTATGGAATAAACTGATGGAAAATTTAGGATGTGCAAGCTGGATTTAGAAAGGATGGGGTATACGGATCAGTATTTTCCATGCGCATGATAGCGGAAGTTTTTGTAAAACCAGAAAGTTTTTGTGCTTTCATGGACTTGGAAAAGGCTTATGACAAAGTGGACAGGAATGTTTATGAAACACTTAACTCATTTGGTTTGAGCTGCTGGTTTGATGCATTGAAGTCTCTTTATAGGGACTCTAGTGCTATATCGAGGATCAACGGGGTCTACTCGGACTGGTTTGGCATCCAAAAGGTGTCAGACAGGGCTGTAGCTTCCCCTGGCTGTTTAACCTATTTATGGACAGTTATTTGCAAACTTTGAATGTTGAAGAATGTGGGTTGAGAATGGGTGAGTTAACCGTCAAATGCTTTTGTACGCAGATGATCAAGTATCATATTGCATCGTCGGCCTTGAGTTCAAATGATGGTTACTTTAATGAACCGGTCATTATGCTGTGTTAGTCCCTACTTTAATTATTTATGGTAGTGAAAGTTGGGTGTGGCAGAAGCACAGTAGAATAAATGCTGTAGAAAATGCGGTCATTAAGGAGTATGCTAAGGCTGAATCTGAATGACAGGGTGAGAAATAGTGTGATAAAAAGAGTGTGGTTTGCAAGATGACGTTGTGACCAGGATTAAGAAAGGAATGCTTCTGTGGTTTGGTCATGTAGAAAGAATGAACGAAGAAAGAGTGACAAAGCAAATTTGCAAAGTGAACAGCAGGTCGGAAAGGACGCCCTAGACGAAGGTTTATCGACCAAATTGGCGATATATTGAAAATGGGCCAGATTAAGTACCCTTAACCGACAGGCGTGTATGCGTAGATATATGGATGTAAAGGGAGGCGAGAGGTGTGCCAGGATCGTGCCAAATGGAAGTCGTAGTCTCTGCCTACCCTCTGGGTGACAGGCGTGAGTGTTTATTATGTTATGTATTTATATTATTTTTCTGTGATATTGACACTACTTGACTTTTGTGTATACGTGTGGTTTTTGAACAAAATGCTAAGACAACAGCATTTGTACAGTGTGGCAGAGTATAGAGTTAGGTTTATTAGAGTATAGGTTTTATTGTATGGCAAATGCCGCCAAAATTCAGCGTTAACTCTGCGTACTTATCACTCCTCTAGACTTCTTTTTATGGAGCTTTATTAAAAATGAAGTGTATTCAAAGATCTCCGAAACCGAAGATGAACAAATTAAAAGCCCTGGCTCTGGATCCTGAACGAAATTTGTTGAGCAGGCTTCAGTACAACATTATGCGGCGATGTAACTTGTGCATTGAAGAACGTGTGGAGGTTTGAAAATTTCAAAATTTAGGGTTCCATTAAATTTTGCAACTAATATGCAATAATATTTCTTTCGTTCAGTTCCATTATCGCGAAATAAAAAAGTGTCAGTAAAAATAAACAGTTTAGTGAGTGAGTTTTTATTTAGTCGCACATTGTCAAACCAATCAAAGGCCGTGGTGACAATAACGCTGCCGACCGCCAACCGCCATGCCGCTCGCGTGCAATGTTGCCACTCTTCCAAGGGGTCAAGTTACGTAGTCTAAACAGAGTGTTTACTTTTACTGAATTTATTTTAATATTTATTTTTTTTGAAAATATCACTCAATACACTTAAGCAGAAACATTTAAATACGGAAGTTAGTTGCTGAAAGACGAAGGTGATCAGTCACCATTCTTTTAAAGGCTGCAACAGAAGTCGGAATAATATTTGCGCACCTCCTAAACTTTCATTGCCGCACCGCACACCGCACCGCACCATTTCATAGTTTCATAGTACTTGCGTGTTGAATATTTTCGTTCCGTCATTGGTAAGCGACACTACCTACGAAATTTCAAAATAGCACACTCGTACGTAATGGTCACAGTAAACACTGTTAGTTGTCGGCCGGCCGAGCGGTTGTTGTTGTGTTGAAGACCCGCGTCAAGGTACCTAAACCGACCTGTAACCGAGCGAATCTTATAAATGTGTGCGTGCGTAGTAAAATAGTAGGCCTTAGATATTTATAAATGACAATCAGTTAAAATAATGTATTACCAAGCACTCTGATTTAACAGATAAAAAGGACAGAATGTTTGAGATTTTTTAATTTATTTTTCACCATTCGCCTTTGTTACTTATTCTGAACCTCCTCTGCAAAGGAAATGGGACATTTCCATACATTCTTGGGCCCAGGTGTTAACAATATAAAAGTTGGACCATTTGCAAGCTTACATATAAACAATTCATAGCTGAAAATTTGGCAAGATTTGTCAAACTAGGAGCTAAGTTCCGGAAAGTTAAATAAAAGTTAGGTTAAGTATTACCTACACTGTAACGGTGGATTTTAAATTATAAGGTAATGTAAATATTTACTTTCTCAATATTATTCACATGTTAAAGGTGGAAAAGTGGTGGTAAAGATTCAAAGAAACAATTACATTTATAAACTCGCATACCTACTATAAATATGTATAACGTATGAACACAATACGTATCAACCCAAAATGGAGTTAACGCATACTTACTTCGCTTGTAGTGGGTTGCTCAAATAACAACATTATCTCTTATTTTATAAACTGTCCATTGCTGGACAAAAGCTTCTTTGTAATCCCAGTAGTAAATCAGACGGCTCCATAGCGCGGTAAACGCGATTGCTGCGCTAAGGGCCGCGGGCTCGAATCCCACGTAACAAGTATTTGTATGGCCTACAAACAATTGTTCCGGGTCTGGATGTTTGTCCTTGTGATTTATGTATGTAAACTAAAGTATGGCTTGGTCACCGCGTTGAACAAAGAGGAACCCTTGGCTGGCCCGTGGTGTAGGTGGCCACTCCAGGTGGAAGCAGCAGCCCACCGACACACACTTCGGATGTGTGTCGGTGGGCTGCAACGAAGGGTCCCTCTCCCCTACCGCTGTAGCCGAGATGGCGTCGCGGAGGAAGATGAGTGTTGGTATGGCGATGCGCCACTCGCTCTATCCTCCGCGACTCTGACGGGCCGCCGTTGATGCGGTGGTGGTGGGGCTGCGGGGAGAGGAGTGTCGGTATTGCGAGGCGCCGTTCTCCTACCTCCGCAACCGATTCTTGGTTGGCGGCGGAGCCATAGACCAGATTCGCCGCTGGGGTCAGGAAGGCTAGTGCTTCAGGTGCTCGTTTTCCTGGCCCCATACGCTCGCGCATCGGACACGGGGCGTCCGTTGCGCTGTGGTAGTTAGGGCCGTGGAGAAGGCGCGCCGTGTGTTCTGGTGCGCCTTACCTGAGAAGGAGATGAGGGAGGAGTAGTTCTCTTCCGAGGAGGAGCCGCTATGAGGCGGCCGGCGCTGGTGGGGCCGCGGATGTGTGCGAATGCGTTCCGTGACCCTGCCAATATGCGACGGTGGAACACCATGGGGTTTTAGTCGGTGCGAGTCCGACATAACCCGTCCTCGTCCCGCGAGGCGGGTATGCGTGAGCATTTCCATGTAAAAAAAGGCAAGCACGGTTTATTCTCACAAATGTCGCCATAATCTTTAAAGCGGTGATTATCAATTTGTAGTGACCGTAGTGAACAACCGTAGTTGACTAACCGTAGTCAACAAACGTAGTCGACAACCGATTGTCAGAAGATTTCCGCCGAACAGTTTAGCCGTCGAACAGCTGGCCCCTGCCTTGCCATTTGTATTCTAGAGTTCGTGCAATTTGATTGGACGTCCATCCATAGTACCTCAGCCGCAACCACCAAAACGGCAGTAGACGACCACCGGAACCTATAAGTGTAGGACGTGAGCGACTCGAGTATCTTCGACAACATTTACTCCCGAGTTTCGCCCGTCCGGCACACACATCCTTTATCAGGGTTATGTTTATAAAGTAATTTACAGTATACATGTATTGTATTGTAATAATAATTTAAAAAAACTAAAACTACATTTTGCAAACAACCGCGCTCTTCACGGTAAAGTGCAATGACTGCTGTCTGCATTTCCTAGCTAAATGGATATACTTATGAGGCGAGAGCGGTGTGCCAGGATCGTGCCAAGTGGAAGTCCGCAGTCTCTGCCTACCCTTATGGGTGAGAGGCGTGAGTGTTTATGTTGTGTTATGTTATGAGTAGCATATAGGGGAGAAATGTAACAGCCCTCTTATCTGTATAATAATATAATAATAATATATGTATCATCTCTCATTATATCTAAATCTATATCATATTTGCTCTACTCAGCCACACACAGTTCAGCCGCCTCTAATAACGAGGTATTCTAGACTCTAAAAGATTCTACGCACCACGGGCTTTGCCTCTCTGCCAAGGAGCTGGGAGAGAGATAAAGGTTGGGTGAGAGGTGAAGCCCTTAGTTAAAGGCCGCCAAAGTTATACCGTCACTTATTCTACCATCGTTTCTAAATATTCTTCAAGGATCTAAGACCCACGGAAAATATATTGAGTTAAGGGCCCTTCGAGTAACTCATAGTTATGTAAAAAGCACCATAACGGTACAAATTGCAAGTTCGACATGAAACGTCCATAACATCCGTACTGTAGAGTGAAAATATTTCACCTGCTTCATTATCCTCATAAAGTAATTAATTTAAAGAAAGTTATTTAAATAATATCTTTTATTGTAATTTAAATTCATTTGGCATAATTATGAAAGGGCCTCCTTTTATGGAGGTTTGTCAAAAATGGTTTGTCAAGAAGAAAAAGGTGGAATTATTTAATGGTATAATGATGACGTAGCAAATACTTGATGAGATCAATAAGTAAAGAACTCTTGAACGGACACATTGGATAATTTTTACCGCAGTAATTATCACCACCATGAGAATGTTGACCGTATTGGTATGCTTGTTTGAAAATGTCTAAGGACGATATATCTTCTTCCCGTGGCTCTAAGCTGAAATAAAAGAAATATTTCCAATTAAATACAGTCAATTCATTGTAATAACGTTATAAGAGTAATGATCTTATTGTGAACATTTTTAATATTTTATTAATTATTAAAAAATATATCACTATAAAATATTTACACATGTTACATAGTTTTTAATCAATTACTCGATGTTTCAGGAATTTTTGACGATTCTCTTCAGTGAATACTTTTTATATTTTCTTGGATTTTATGATTGATTCTTTTTGATTCTATTTCGTGTTTTCATAATAAGTGAACATCTAACTGTCCTCAAATGATAATGAAACACTTTTTTACTTCATTGAATGCATTAGTATATGAACTAAGCATTTTTAATTGAAACATAAAATATATAATATATAAAAATGTTTTCACAAAATAACTTTTTCTTTAATTTTTCACGTAAACGTCTAGAGTGACGATGAATGAAGGTATGGTTTTTTTGTCAGAAATAAGATACAAGAATCTAGTTTCAAACTTACGTAAAGTGGGCTAATTTGAATTTAAACTTGCAAGGACAACTTTGGACTAAACGTGCTTTATTCTCAAGTTGTGCAATCATGCTTACATAAATATTCGTAGACTGGGCTTTACTCTAAAGGCAACTAAGTAGGTAAGTACAATGTTTAAAGAAGTGAATAAAGTAGGACTCCTTTTCTGCCTAGGAGTCCGTCTAGGTAGGTAACACCCTTTTACCTGTTTCTGTGCTTGCACTCCTGTGTTCCGGTCTGAAGGGTATAGTGAGCCAGTATAATTACTAGCTGTAAGGCATTCTCACTAAGTCCTCAAAATTGACAACGTGTCTGTGCTCTTCTTTTTTTTAAAGTTAGTAGCAAGCATCCATGGGCTGCAGTAGCCACTTACCATCAGTTGGTCTATAAGTTCGTTTATCACCTCAGTTTTATAAAAAATGTACACATAAAATGGTCAGGCTTGAAAGAGTAGCAGAGTCACCAATTTTAAATACCTGGGGCACTGTGTCACCGAGGCTCTCTCTGTAGACTTAGATATTGAACGAGAACTTAGAGCATTGGCAGTGAGGTGGCAACATGCTAGATCGTAGGTTTGCAAGGTGTATAAAAGCCTTTTTAAGGCGTAATGTTAGACGTTTTATACCTGCAGCCCGTGGTTCAACTATACTCACGGATATGTGTAAATGTTCTACGTACGTGTACATTATAATAACGGCTTTAGGGTGCTGATGGGGCTGCCTTGCTATTGCAGTGCTTCAGGTATGGTTGCTGTGGCTAGCACGGAAAGCTTTGATGCAATAGTGCGGAAGAGAGTTGCCTCCCTGATGCGTCGCGTACGAGACAGTACCAAGCCAAAAACAAGTTTTGGGAAAACTTGTTTGCCCAGTTGAACCGCACTAAACACTGAGCATATTATGCAGTCTAGAGCAGTTATGTTTAATATAAAATAAGTTTTCTCTTTTGTATTTGTGTATTAACTAACATTAAATTTTCATTTTATTCTTGTCACTAACAAAGTATAATAACAAAAACATTCATAATTTAGGAACATTTAAAATAGAAAAATATAGCCTTGTTATAAAATAATCACCTCAGCATTAATATGAAACCTCTGCGTATTTCCTCGTCTAGCGGCCGCGTTCCAAGTTCACAATAGAGAAAGCGGGCGCATTGTATTCTATCATACATTAAAATTTTTCTCCATCTTACGGTAGGTCTCTGTAAACAAATATTTTAATTTTCTTTACAATAAAGAAACATTTTCTCTTTTTATTGTTTAGTACTCTTTCTTGCATTATGAAAAAAAGCAATAAATTATGGCAAGCATCAAATTTAAGTGATCTCAATTAATAGTATATATTTAATTGTCTAAACTTCTAAACACAAAATAGCCGGAGTGACACTGACGTCAAGGAAGGAAATGAGTTACTTTAAGATTTTCTCATCTCTAATCGCCTGGTAAGCTAAAACTTAGGGTGTAACTAACTTCTGTAACGCGACATATTAAGTTTGAGATAAGAACATCACCTATCAGTGAAAATGTTTCTTTAAGGGATCCAAAAGCTACATCCAGGGATGTCTATAAATATAAGCTAAGGAGGAATTTGGAAACTTATCCTAAAACATAAAGACAATTGAAGGTCTAGAGTAGCCCTGTCAAAACCTATACTCTAAGCTGAAGAAGATTAGGGATAAGACCAGGAAACACTTCAATATGGCCAAAAAAACCAAAGTGATGAAATCTCTTCAAGAGATTGAATCTTGACAGTGCAGCTCTAACTCAATATACAAAGAGTAGGAAAGCTAAAGAGCATCGTAAAGGAGCTCACTAGGAAGCCTAGCCTAAAGTTTTACTAGGAAGTTTTTTATAGGAGAGGGACAAACGAGCATACAGCTCACCAGGGGTGCAGATGCGTTGCCGGCCTTTTAAAAGTTGAGTCCTTGCCTCGCAGTGCAAGTCTACAAAATGCTATAGAAATCTAGACCGAATCAAATCAGACTATTGAGAGGGCGTTCATATCGTTTATAAGCGTTTCGCGTCGAAAACTTCATGTCTTAGGGTTTTTTCAAGGGCGATGTGAGCAGATTATTTACAGAAAATTACGGTTTTAGAAAGACGAAGTCTTTACTTAGTGCACTATAGAGCAATATCATAATTTTTAATGACGGTTTTTTAGATCGAAGACAATACCTCCACAGTGTTTTACGAAAATATGCGTCAGAGTTAGCTTTCAGGTCGAATACAACCATTATCAAAAGCTAAAATACTTTATTTTAAGCGTTATTATAACGGAATATATAGTCTTGAAGTGCAACACAATGCCTAAATTACGAAAATATTTTTATTTAAAATTAAAAAACAAAACTATAAAATCAACAAAAGTGTCCACTTCAATGTTATTTTTTTCCCGTGTATATGAATCTAAACTTTCTGTTTTAATTATTTTATGAAAATAAAGGTAATGTTGAATATCCAAAAAAGTTTTAATTTTATACGTTTATTTAATAGTAAGCAATTTATAATTATAATATTTATCACTATGAAAGATATATTTGACAGCTCCGTGGTGGAGTGGCTTAGCAATGAGTTGTAGCGCTGAGGGCCGTGGGTTCGAATCCCGCACGGAACAAAAATTTGTATATCCTGCAAATAATTGTTCCGGGTCTAGATGTTTGTCCTTGTAAAATGTATGTAATTATATTAACTGCCCCCATGAGATACTTAGGAAATATTCCTAGTGTGGAAGTAACGTTATTATAAAACAAAAACAAAAAAAGATATAAGAGCCGTGGTAGCACAAGGGCGAAGTGCTCACCGTAAACGCGAAAAACCCGGGTTTGATCCCCGCCGACACCAATGAAATTGTTAGTTTGATGAATTATATTTATATTATGAAACAGAATAAAAGTATATCAAACGATATCTATTTTGTATAATACATATTTTTCAATTCGAACATATATTACTTATCCTATTCTAGTTGTTACCTTAACCTTGTGACATCCCTTAGTCTACTAAGTAGCGTAAAAAAGTAAAGCCAATTTCAATTTACTAAAATAATAAAATAATTTCCACGTATTAACTACCGATATCGAGCTTGGTTCGATATTAATTATTTTATACACTCTTAAGAGCGTATATTCAAATATGCGCAAGTCAAAAAAAAGTCACAATGTGTTGCTCGCGTTTACGGCGAGCACTTCGCCCTTGAGCTACCACGGCTCATGTCTTTTTTCTTTTTGTTTTATATCAACGTTACCTCCACACTAGCAATTTTTCATAAGTGTATCGTGGGGGCAGTTAACATAAGTACATAAATTTCACAAGGACAAACATCCAGAGCCGGAACAATTTTTTCTAGGATATACAAATTTTTGTTCCATGAGGGATTCGAACCCGCAGCCTTCAGCGCTACAATTCATTTCTAAGCCACTCTGCCACGGAGTACTTTTATAGTGATAAATATTATAATTATAAATTGTTTAGTATTAAATAAACGTATAAAATAATTAATAATTAAATAAATAATATCACTTAACAAAGTATCATTCATTGTGCTGGATTGCGCTTTCATTCGTTTACGCTAGTGTAGCCAGGTCAAGTGGGTCAAATTTCGGGACGGAAAGTATTATTCGGGAATTTGATTTTAAAATCGAGACTGGCTACAAAAAGCAGATTTTTGTAGCTATTGTGGTCGCCATTAGTTATACTGGGATTTTTTACACAATGCGCAATGTATATTATAATTATTATTTGGGACTGATCAGATGAAAGTATAATTTTTCGTACAAACATAGGAAAAACTGCACATTCTTCTGTGTGCATTTTTCTTTTTCGGTAAATCAGAACGTGTTGAACAATAAGTTTTCTTTGCAGACTCTGAACTTTCTGAATCTTTTTTTTATATGATAAGAGGCAAACGGGCAATCTCTAATCTTAGTCTAATTCTGAAAATAGTAATAAATCTTATGAACTCACAACGCATGCACTTCAAAAAGCCCTAAAAAAACAGTATCATGCAATATAAAAAGCACACGTTCATGCATAATCAAACGGTTATAATGTCTCAAACCTTGATAGCCTAGATAAAATCATTGCACCGCACGTATAATGTCACTTTATTTATTGAAAACAACAGTAACTACTATCGATTGAAGAAATTGACTAGTGGAAAAACTTACAAGACTTTTGCGTTTTACTAAATGTACTTATCTAAAAGCAGCATGTAAGTTAGGTACTGTAATAATTACTAGTAATAGAATAAAGTAATGAATGATCGTCAAATTAACGATATCGATGCATAACACGACGGCGCGGGTGGTATCAGGCAGAGAGAGAAAAAAATTGTATCTCGCCAACACATTACGCGCAAAGTTTAAAACTTTGATGTTGACTATTTAGTCGGACTAGTAATAGATATTAGTCGGTCGGTTTGGTGAAAAAAATATGATATTATCAAAACAAAAATATTTTAATGTAGTAACAGCCACAGTAACAGCTTACAGATATATATACATATATCAACTTTGCTGTCAAAATGATCGATTGAAATACAGACTAAGAAGGTTAATGAAAAATCGGGACATTTGGCGTCCCGATCAAGGGTGAATAGGGACGTGTCAGCAGACTCCTGAAAATCGGGACATTCCGCGCAAATCGGGACACTTGGCAACACTACTTTACGCTATCGCTATGAATGAACGCGAATGCGAGCGGTGGCGGGAAAAAGTGATCCATCCTATCGTTGGGAGGATCCGGAGCATACTGAATCGGGCGGCGACTGCGCGCGCTGATTTATAGTATTTTTAAAATAATCATATAAAATAATTGACTAAATAAAATGAGCTAAAATTGTTTTACTGGATATTTGACATTGCCTGTATTTTAATAAAATAATTAAAATAGATAAGTTTATATTCAAATAAATGGAAAAAATGACATTGAAGTGGACAGTTTTGGTGATTTTATAGTATTGTTTTTTAATATCAAATCGAAATATTTTCTTAATTTAGGCTTTGTGTTACACTTCAAGACTATCTATTTTGTTATAATAACGCTTAAAATAAAGTATTTTAGCTTATAATAATGGTTGTATTCGACCTGAAAGATAACTCTGATGCATATTTTCGTAAAACGCTATGGAAGGATTGTCTTCGCTCTAAAAAACAGAAATTAAAAATTATGATATTACTCTGTAGTACATAAAATAAAGACTTCGTCTTTCTAAAATCATTATTTTCTGCAAATAATCTGCTCACATCGTTACGATATCGCTCTTGAAATAACCCTAAAACACGAAGTTTTCGACGGAAATGGCCTAAGAAGTCTGTTGGTATCTTCACTACCCATTGAAACATAAACATATGGAGTTACTAGCGTCAAAGCTGTTAAAGTTCTATTTATATCTAAGGCTGGTAAAAAGGACTACGCTTTACCGAAATACTTACCAAATACCTAATAAACGAGCCCTCTTATCACCGGCGTCGACGAAAAGTCGCGGATACAGTTCCTTTAGGAACTTCACCTTTTGACATATTCTCAAAATAGTTTTTAAATTTTTAAATATAGGTGGTGGGACTTCTATTCTATATATGAGTCCGTCTGGATAGGTACCACTATCTTATCTATTTCTGCCATTAAATAGAAGCGCTTGTTCTGCTGTCTGAAGGGTATATATAGAATGCCAGTATAATTACAGGCTGTGAGGCATTCCATTTTCGTCCTCAAAAGTGACAAACCATCTGTAAACTTCTTTGATTAAAGTTAGTTGCAGGTGTTCATGGACTGCAGTTGCCACTTACCATCAAGTGCACTAAAGTTCGTTTATCACTTCAGAAATATATTTAAAAAAAACAGGTTTCCTCTGCTAGCGCAGATCGAATTCGATTTCTTACGTACTACGAAGCTTTCGCGGTTATTCTTTAAGCTAGCACGGCTCATTAAAGTATTATTTTCCTATAACAAGAGTCAATGTTCTAATATAAAAAGTACAGAATCAAATCGCTTACATTATGCTGATGGGAAGAAACATCTCTTTTGAAAAGAAGGCGTAGAAGTCTCGGTGCTGTGACTGCCTGATAATCCTGAACAAGAATATGGATGCAGTACAGAACTCCCAGTAATAACCCTAACAAAATTATCAACCTGGAAAGAAATCAACAAAATCATTTCACATACATAAAAACTGATTGCGTGATGGGGTTATTAGAAGAATAAATAATAATAAAAAAAACCAAAAACGTCGTAAAATTATTTCGGGATCTATGTTTTCATATTGAGAATTAACGATCAGCGAATAAGACGAGTCATTCACGACTTATAATAATAAAAAAAAACTGTATATATATCGCCGGCATCGTCCGCTGATTTCTTTCCCTTTTTGTTAGTTATCTCCTGCCGAGAACTTCTATTGTTCATCATATAACTACGTGGTAGAGTCACGCTGCAATTATACATAGCTGCAGCACGAATGCGTCGGCTCGACCGCTCTCACAGATTACCAACGTGAAACAGCAGAATAGAATCATTTTTATTGAAAATAGATTACAAGAATACTTATTGAAAGACATTTAAGTTTTACCACTGGTTCGGAAAAACCTCTGTCCTGGGAAGAACAAGAAGCACGAAAGCAAGAAACCCAGTTCTATTTTTAATTAAACTATTTTTGTTTTCGCGTACAAATTTCGTAAATATACTAAGAGGTAAAAGTTACTATATTTATTTCTTTAATTTTTTCTGTAAGGGATTCCTGCGAAACAAAGATAGTTTCAATGTCAGTATTCGCACTACATTATGCGACATTATGCCCTGGAAATAACTAAAGTAAACTAATCTATCTGTTTCAAAACATATGAGGCATCTAATCTTTTTTACAGCATATGCTGCAAAACTGAGTTTGCTAGCTAGTTTAGATATATGGGCCTCTTTGAAGCTTCGCGCCAACTGTAATTCCGAGAAAAACAGTGGATTCAACAAAACTCAGCTCCTGCCCATTTAAAAGCACACTGGTATTCACCGGTTTAACATTTGGTGTTGTAAATTTAATACATATAGTTTTATTACCGTTTAAAAGCAGATTGTTAACGTTAAACCACTATCATACTTTTGATATAGTATTATTCATATCGTCATATTTTAATAATTGCCGTTTAAATCATCAGCAAATTCTTAAATCATCAGATAATTTAAATTAAAAAAAAACAGTTTAATGTTTCTCCGTTTTGTATGGTGAGAGTAGAAGACCGGAAATGTTTTCAAATTTACAAAGCATTCTGACTTGGACTAAGCTAATCAGGGGTGACAACGCATCTACAGTTTGATTCTTAATCGAGAATCTATGAGCGACAGCATCTACTTAGCATCAAGTGGACCGAGTGCTCATTTGATACCCTTATTCTAAATTAACGCCTTTTATTCATTTGTTTAAAAAATAGTCCATAGCGAAAGACGTAATTGTTCTGTTCCATTTCATAGAACCTTCCTTCAGGCATATGAAAAACTCAGATTCCTATGGCGCGATATGTTTTAAACTCAGTATATAACTGATACTAATTATTTACTGAATCTTGAAATAGGAATAACATTTCCAACCCAGAAAGTACTGATGTATTGAATTGGATTCAATTAAAATTACTCATTAAATCATGAAATAATAATTTTCAAGATATTGCTGCGGGGGATTCTGGATTGAAATACGCACTTTTACAAAACTTAACGAATGAAGTCCTTACGTTTTACCATTTTCGGCCAGGTCACCACATACCATTAGGTGGTATAGTACACAGTCAATCACTTGCTTATATATAGATTAAAAAATATCAATTACATATTAATATATCGGATTAGTTTTGATAGATAGATATAAAAAAATATTACTTACTTATATCCCATGTTTTTTAAATATATTTAGTCTCAAATGTATTAAAGCTAAAAAGGACGCACCTATCGCCACTACGCACTAACTAATTTCGAAAATGTTTGTTTTCTGCATATCCTTGATACTTACTTCTTATGACATAATATTATTCATTCAAATGTAAAAGGTAACGCATTCAAATCTTTTACGCGTAAGTTGTGCTTTATGCAAACTGGACGTTTAACACATGGCTGTTGTGGCGGGAGGAAAGTGGTCGTGGTAATAATATACGGCAACAAGTTTGAAATTTAGCTTCCGCTAAAGAATGCATGCAGTAGAAGAGACAAGTGCTAAAAATAAAATATTAAATAAAAGATTATACAAAAAGCATAATATTGGCCACAATAAAATTAATGAAAATCTGGTGTTTTGGTGTTAGCATCGGAACTGAAACCGAAAAACTAAATAAGAGCTTTAAGGGACCTTTTTAACACGCTTTTATTAGCTTGGTATGTATCTATGTAACAGAAGTTTTGAATGTGATTTTCATCCACTTCAAAACGTCGGATTGATTTGAAACTTCGCACACTTATCAAGGACCGATGCCAATGCAATAATTTAAATAGTTTGTTCCATTATCTATGCCAGGATCCTCAGGATTTGCGAATAACTCATAAAACAACTACGATTTCTGCCAGTTCAATCTACTGTAAACTGCGTAAAAGAACTTCGTTAAAAATAAAACACGCGTTTGTAGTTAGCTGCACTAAAAAATAGAAAATAAATAAAAGTTTTAAAAAAACCCGCTTCTTTAGATAACCGAACTAAAAAGTGGAAAATAATTTTCAATAAGTTTAAAATAAGAAAATAGTGATTAACATAAAAAAATCATTTTATTGTAAAAAAGCGTGGGGTGCTTGATGTAATTTGTTGTAAATATTTTTGTGGATATTTGTAAAATTAGCGTAATCATAAAAATATCTGAAAAAGCACCACTATTTTCTTATTTTAAACTTATTGAAAATTATTTACCACTTTTTAGTTCGGTTATCTACAAAAGCGTGTTTTTTTTTTTTAAAACTATTTTTTTATCGACATTTCGACACACCAAATATTTTATTGGGCCACAAACGACAAGAGAAGAAACAGCATGTACTAATATGCGTCACGGTCTTATGTGAAAATCAAATTAAATAAGTACTATAAAATAAAGTTGCATTCCAAATTTTTTTTTCATCTCAAAAGTTTTCCACATCAATTTGGAACCTGATAAAAGAATATCCAAGCTGTAAGAATTTTTAAAATATAAAAATTGACGAAAAATCACAAAATCTAGACCAATTTTATTATTTTTAGGAATTCTTCACAATAGATGTAGGATTGCGGCTTGGTGTTTATGCTTTTATTTTATTTTAGTTTACAATAAAATATAAAACATAGGAATATTGCAGTGTTGGATATATAGATTTTATCATCATATTATTTGCTGTAGTACTCGTATCAAAATCAAGAAAGAAAACAGAAGGAAACAGAGATACTTTTGTATAGACTAAACGCCGCCAAGATATTATCTTCTTAAAGTTAGTTATGCTATTGTTATGTTGGAGCCAATATCTTTGAACTGGAATGAAACTAGAATCTGAATATGTAGTAATTAAGAATGCATATGTCTAATTATCTATTAATTCGAATTTACCTCCGCTGTTGTTTTTTTTTTTAATATTAAAATAAACAACATTACTTTTATTGTTTCTGCTATATTAATTTTTTGTTCATTTTAATATTATGTTAATTGTTTTATTGTTGCTTTTAAATTTAATTAATTCAACTGATTCATAAACTAAATATAAGTAAATGATTTTATAGTAGCTATGATTTTAGTTTAGCCATTGAGTGGTGTAAATGCAGCCAACTTACAAACAATGAAATATTCGCCTGAGTCCAAAGTAAGACCGCTGCTTACATTATTATATTGTATATGATCATAGATATTATATGATTCAAAGAAATATGAGCAAATGTTAGTTTACCACCCACTAAACATATCCCCATATTACTATCTATATTAGTTAACTAGGTAATACCCGCGACTTCGTCCGCGTTGCTTGATATATTAACCAAGTTTTCGTATGTGCAAAGGAAAAAACATCAGAAAGATCGCAAGCAAAAATATACCTTGCTTATAAAATCGTTGTTTCTTAAAACTTTAATAACTTTATATTAAATGAAGATAACGCAATTTTTGTTTAGATAAGGGCCAAGTGTCTAAGATATAAAACTTAGAAAATCTAATTGAAATCTATCCAGTAGTTTTTCCGTGATGCACGCATAACTGCAAGCCTCTATCATTTTATTTATATAGATAAAACATATTAACTAATAATTGCTTTGCATAGTCTGTTTTTTTATTTTATTTGTAATTCTTCTACTTCATCATTAGTCCACTAAATATAGTTTTATTTTTACTGTAGGAAACTTGCTGTAACCGAGACGCTTGGCAACAGCTGTCGCTTTGAGTGGTAATAATCGATCAGGAATATTGTAGAAAGTGGTTAACGGAGGCCACGATACTATTATTATTATTATGATTTTCTACATTGGCGTCTTTTGTCACCCATGAGACTAATTGGGCCTATGAATTCTCTAACGCTGCTACAATTGGCGTTGGTAATAACTACGTTAATGTCTATAAATTAATACGCGAAGACAAAACTTTATACCCCTTAATATTACTTAATATTGAGCGCACGCAAGAATGTGAGATTTGGCATACTCAAAGTTTATATATGGAGAAGGAGTGCAGAAAGCTAAAATTTATATATAATATGTGTAACAAATACATTAAATTAAACATTCGCTATTTAGTTTATTCATACTCAGAATATCAATCGTCAAACACATAAGAATATTCTATTGTCAAACAGTTACGAATAAGACGTAAAAATTTTAACAAAATAATTACGGACAGATTAACTACATGAGCTGTAAATTTTGTGTGATTACTAATATTCTTTTTTCAATAGTTTGTATGTCAAGGTAAAAAAGCGTTTATTTTATATTTGGTATATTTAATATCTGTGTTATATAAATTAATGTACAGTTGAAACCATAGATAATACATATATAATGTGAAACACTTCTTACTTATAAAACAAACTCAAAAAAAAAATTAAAATTACGATCGAATTTCGACACCGGACTAATATAGAATACTTACAGTTTTATAAATATTTCTTTTAACATATGTTAAATACTTAGAATTATTTCTGGCACACCTTAAATATAACGATAAATCAGTAATATTTTAACCTCTTGTATGTCTACATTACCTAACCTTTAAGGATATTTTCCTCTACAAGTGCAGTACCGTTGCATAACATTTAAACACGAAGCGTGCTTATCTTTTTAAAAGATGACTTGCTTGACAAACGCTCGCTTTCTTGTTCTAATGACCATGAGATTTACTTCGAAACGTGGACAAACTTGAACAAATTATATAACAGTAATCTATATTACGTGTTTCATACGCATAGTAATGTTGGTTTAAGAATTATTTACAGTACAATATCATGATACCCATTTGAGCATAGCAAAGTAGAAAGAGCAACTTGAATTTAATTGAAAATATATTATTATAATGAAGATTATATAACATTATTATACGAGTATGTAGCAAATTTAATATGTAATTTAAAAAAAATAGAATTTCATAAGATTTGAGCGCATCACAGTCGTTTGTTTATATTATATTTTTTTATCATTTAAACATTCATTTAAATTATTATAACATTTATGTTCATAATAAAGGACATTTTAATTTAATAACAACTTTTTATTTTCTATTTTGTTCAGCTCTTATTTCGTTAAGTAGCCAATTATATATTTTTAATCCCTGTTACATACGGCGACTGAACATTTTAATACGAAATTAGGTTTTTGCAGCATATTTTTAAATTGTTCTTTGAGAAATTTTATTTTTGAGGATTGAGTCACTAAAGTTTAAAGGGCAATTTTTTTTGAATTTACATATTTCTGATATATGTGACCGTATTAGGAAAAGGGGGAATCTCCCGCCGCGCAAAGTGTTCTGTCCGGGGAGCGGCCAGAACACCTTGCCCGGCCGGATATCCGTCTGAGTGGTAGTTCGGAGCTATTCTGTTATACTGCTTTACATCGGAACTTTGATAGCGCGATTTAGGCTTCGATGTGTTTCGCTTGTGGCGCGACGACAGCGCCGCCACGTGTACATGCCGTTTATTGAAACTATTTTTAATTTAATGAAATGTGTTTTGCATGTATGTGTATTTTTGATATTAACAACGTTTATTCATTACTGCAAAAAAATTATATTATAATAGGAAGTAATTTTTTCTTAATTTGTAATAAGTAGCCTTTGAGAAAGAAAAGAAGAGAATTGAGTGAAAGCTCGAATTCGTTGGATGAGTTTTTATATTTACTTTGTACTGAATATATCATAGTATTTCATATTATAAAAGAATATTGAGGGATCATTTCAACGAGGGGCAACATTCTTTTAAACTTTGTAATCAAAATATAAAGAAAAGTTCTCCGTAATGAGGTCGGTGTAAATTAATTTACTCTTTTGAAACAATGTTTATACGGTAATTATCCTTATATAATAAATTAATAACAGATTTGAGTATCATATGGTGGCATAACATAAGTTAGGGGCCAACGGATGAGATAATTTTATGAAAAAACTTTTATTTACTTGTGACTATCTAAATTATTTTCATTCATTATTCCTAGCCTATCAAAAGTCCACAGCTAAACCATATGTGTAATAAATAGTATTTATTACAAATATGGCTAAACATAGGCATCTATAATAAATTACCTCATAGGATATTTCCCATAGTTGCTACGCTTATGAAACGGGTTGGCAACTATGTCACCAGGGAATTGCTGATGCTCTCCTGCTGATCTTCTTTTTAATTTCTCTTTGTCGCCTCTTATGACACCGACGGGATACTGCGACGTAGTGTATTTCTCTTCTTTCGTAGAGATTCCACTAAATTACTAAGCTATTAATTACGTAATTGTATAATTTATTAATATTTTAAGTATGGTTAATTATTAAATTTCATAAGGAAGAAAAAAATATTAATTTAAATGCAGTTACAACATTATTACGGTTCGCCCTAGATAATTCTATGCCGAAGAAGTTATAAATATAATTATTTACATACTAGCTGCGCCCGCGAATTCGTGCGCATAGAATCTTTGTTAGTAATGTATTTGTTTTGAATGTTTGTAATATTTTAAACAACACTACGGATTACTTAAACACGGAGGGTGACTTATGCATTCAATATTATATTTAAAATAACACTATGTAACATAGATATGCACTAAGATGTAGATATGAAAAAGAAACTAAGGAAGAGGGTAATAATTACTGTAATTTGTAAAGAGAAGTAATTGAATGTTAAGCCGTAATAAAATTTGGTTAACCACAAAAAACAGCATTTAAATCATTTGCTTAGCATTCAAAGATTCGTTTTCAATTAAAAAAAAAAACATTCGGCAACTCTTGTTTCGCAAATAATCTTGATAATGTTTAGTAATTTAATCATAAATAGACAGCTTACAATAATATGAGTTTGCCTAATAAACAGTCAATCAGCAAAATAATTGATCAGCAAGATTCACGATTGGTTAGCAAAGAAAATATTTCTATAAGCAGATGCCTAAATTTAACCAAGTACTGCGGGCAGCAGTAGTTGGTATGTTACGGCTAAAAGCCGAAGTGCGGTTACACCTAGTTCTAGCCGGCTAGAACTAGGTGTTTAATAATAATAATAATCTTTATTATTTTTTAGTAGCTCACCCTCTAAGTGCTTATTAAAATTTTATGAACATGAGCCACTCATTGCAGCTTACATAATTAATATGCTGTACTAAAAAAATTACAGCCGTCCAGAATGTCAAAAATTGACGATTGATTTAATAATGTTTGCTAGCCATGGTTTGCTGACCAATTATCTATTAGATAGATAGATTACATTTCTCTGCTGACAAAAACATGAATACTATGCTAAGCCTTTAAATAACACCCATTGGTAAATACATAAGGTTTTTTGCATTGCAATGATAAGGGGGGAACAATAATTCGTTTGCCGTGTTGTGGCGGCGTAATTGAATCCATCACAAGGGTATAAAGTAGTCCTGGGGATAAAGTAAGACGTGACTATGGGAAATGCTAAAAAAATCTTATGGCTTTCAAAATATGGCAGTATAAATATATCGGTTACGTCAGAGCAGACATATAATAACAAATACCCAGACTGGCTACGGGCAGCAACGTCAAAGATGCGCGAAAAAGTCTTGTATTGCGATCGTCAATCTGCCCGCTAACCGGGACAATTATGGCAAATCACCGCTACTTTGGGAGAGGCCCATATCTTGCAGTAGACTCTTACAGGCTGATGATGAAAAATAAGAACAGATAATTCTTTTGAAATTTTTGAGTGATAAAGTAATGTGACAAAATTCCTCAGTTTCTGACCCCTCTAAACTATATATCCGCTCCTGCAAGTCGCTTTATTTACTGTCCTTGTAAAGTTGTAGGTGTTTCCATTCATTACAGCCTATCAAAGTCTATTGCTCAATATAGACCTCAGGAGATTTTTCCATAGTTGACACGCTTGGCAGGTGGGATGGCAAGAGGATTTTTTATAATTTTGAGTTGTTATCAGGAAGGTGCTACTGCTCATCTCCTGTTTCAGTTTCCCTCTGTCACCTCTTACGACAGCCACGGGAAGACAAGGGATAGTGGGTATTCTTAGGTGTTTCGCTTCATGTTAACATTATAACCATTGGCATTAATTGTGTTTACCAGGTTCTTTTAAGAAACAACTAACTTCAGCAGTGAGTATCATTGTTATGATTTGAAGTATATTTATTAAAAGTGAACAGTGACGGTAAATTTTAAAGGAATATTAATACATAATATAAACAAACTGAATCTACGGCTTACTAAATTGAATAAAGCGATGACAATGTTTTTATACAATAAACGACATTTTTACTGAATCGTGTCCGATATAGGTATATGACATTTTTTATGCAATTTTTTAAAAGAAACATATTAAAAATGTGTTTTTTTGTCGGCTTTGACCATTTTATTTTGTAAATAACAATATACGTTAATAAAGTAGAAAATCGTAACAATTTCTTTATAACCACGTAGATAACGTTCGGAAAGTAATAAAACTTAAAAACTTTTTTTTTGGTTTTATAATGAAAGTCAGATATTTCAATGCAATGTGTATATATATATATATTATACAATATAAAAGTATTATTCAAAACAGGAGTTCAGTTCAGTCAGTTTGTGATAGACAGGACGATTAATAAAAAAAATCTACAACCATAATACAAATATATTATTAGTAATTAAACGAAAAAATCACATTATTTTGTATTTGAATGGATGGCGAGAGATGGACATCACCAGTTCTAAAACTAAAAGACAAAAATTTCGACGTGATTGATAGGTTATACAAAAGAACCTTTGAATCAGAAGGATAATGAGAGGTTTTGAATAATCCAGAGCATAGGGATTATACCTACTTTTATTATTTTATAGGTGGATTAATAACAAAATGAGTGCCGTGGTAGCTTAAGCAATAAGTAGCCGCGCATAGTACGCAAAAAAATCTTACGTTCAATCCTCACCGAAATCAACGAAATCGTTAATAACACTTTTAAAAATTAATTTTCCGTTTTCGATGGCGAAAGAAAACATTCTGATCAAACCTAAATTTTAAAAATTGTAAGAAAATAAATGAATTCATCAACACGTAGTAGGACAGCGTGATGAACTCTTCTTTCTTCTTTCTGAACTCTCTCTTCTACGGTTTCTTTACTCATGTGCCCTTAGTATCAATTTAGGAAATTTGGTTTCAGTGTTTCCGGATGGATTTCCTGTAGTTATCAAAGCTTCGTTTGATAATCAGCAGGTGCATAAATAACAGATGAGTTTGGCATTTAGAGCAATATAAAATGCACCCACACACTCATATTGTAAATGTTACACTACGCAGTTACGTAAGTTGTAAATTATTATTTTTTAAATAATAGACATTATTTTAATTTCAAAAGTTTTTAAGAGTCTTGTTAATTAAGGAATTGTTCTCAATTATTTATATGTATTATTTATATTTATATATAATAACTTAATGTTTTTTGAATAGAATAGAATAGAATCATTTTTATTCAGTATAGATTACATGTAATTCTTATTGAAAGTATTTTTTTACTTTTACCATTGGTTCAGAAAAAAAACCTCTGTCGTGGGAAGAACCAACAAGAAACCCAGCGGGACTTTTTTTTAAAAGCATAATTTACAATATAATATTTATACAAATGTTATGAAAACATTTAGAAACAGCATGGTAGCGATCTCCTCATTCCCAGGGGTTATTATCAATTATTTACTCTTTAGTAGTACATATAACCTTTACTAAGATATGTTTGCTTAATAGATAAGGTTTGATAGATTAGGTCTGGAAATTTTCTGTGACTTTGTTGTAAAAGCGTATACATTGCCCCATGAAGGAATTACTGACTCTAGAGTCGAGTAGCTGGTATAACTAATTTGTGATTGTTCCTAGTATTTACAGAATGTACAAAAATATTTTAAATAAAATTATTTTTGTTTTTCGTAAATATATTGAGAGGGCAAAGTTAATATATTAATTTTATTGTTAATAATATTAATTTATATTATTGTTGATAACGACGATGTTCTCATCGCAATTTCGTTCACGGTGATAGCTTCAAATAATGTATTACGCATAACCCGTTGAAAATATCTACGGCCCTCGTTGGAATGTGGGTAACCCCAGCGCTGCACCGCACTTAGACTGTATCATCCTATTAGTGCCAGACTCGTGATTCGTTCTTCTCTTCGGTATTTTTTTTATTTGATGTTGTTGCCACGCGGCTTGGTGGTTTTGGTTGGCGGGTTGGCAACCGCAGATTTTTTATTTTTTAGTTATTATTAGGAAGGAGCTACTGCCAACGGGACAAAAGTTATTACGGAAGAACAGGACTAGAAACAGTGGGTGTGCACGCACGCGCTCTCGCTTGTTTACACGCACTCAAGTATCATGTGTTTATCAATTACACAAATCTACTTGCTAAGTGGTCTAAGACACTTGAAAATATTAAGCGCAAGATTATTTCTTCTTTTTTTTTTAAATAAACCGTAGAAAAGCTCGAAAGTAATTAAGATAAAATAATTTCGTTTAACGAAAACGTAGTAAGAGCATAAATATTTTAATGCAATTAAATCTTACTAGGTTGGCGATGCTCCAAGCCGGAACTGCTCTGGCGGTTGCCATTATTAAAGTAAGCTGCACAGATGTTACACAAAATATGCATTTAAAACACGACCCTTATCATTGTCGTTAATATTCGTTCATTTTATTTATTTTTGTATACCAAGTTGTAGATTTTATATTATACGTAAGAACCTCCACGACGATTGCAATTAAAAACAAAATGACAGAAATAATTTTAAACAAAATTTAAAGCTCCTTTGGTGAGTTTTTAGTAACATTATTTGTTCTATAATGAAATGAAACGACGATGACGTAAGAAATAAAAATTTCGTTTATCCAGCGTCATTCTTAATATACTAACGTTTAAAAATGTGGTTCCCCCAGGGGTTTCCCTAACCGGAGAAAAAACGGCGAAGGAAACTTTACGGGGTTCTTTTATTTTTCTGTAATACCGGTTGAATCTAGAGGTGATCTAGAGTGAGCAAGAGGTTGCGTCACTCTAGCGGAGCGTCATATCGATGGTGGCGGGGTAGAATTGAGGGTAGATTGGGAAACTCCCACTCGTTTGTGCAGTGTAAAGTTCAGTGTACGTGCTGAGCGTGGATATTCCGCTTAAGTCATTCTACGAGTGAAGTCATTCTACGAGTGAAGTCGTTCTACGAGTGAAGTCGTTCTACGAGTGCTAAAATAGTATCGTGGCGCTGTCCGTTGTGGTGGTTCTTCTGGTGCAGGCAAGGACGATGGTGTTGCTGAGAGGCTGTCATGTGTTACACTAAGATGTGTAGTGTTACTGTCGGTTTACATACTTTGATGTTGATATGTAATTACGTCCCTCACGTTACACCAATATGTAATTGTGGCGAGGACGTGTTACGGTGTGGTCGAACTATAATTGCTCTATACTGAATGTATAGTGCGTTACGCTGTCTTATAACTGATAATGATTAATTGGGTAAGCAAGAGAGCAAGTTAAACATCCGCTCTCACACTTTTACTATTTTTAACAATTAACGCTCTCCTGTTGTATTTCCTATATCAAAATTGGCCTGATCCTGTTGTATTTCCTACAAATATAATACTATACTATATTATGGTAGACATTCTATAATAAGATAACATAAGAAGTTCCGGCGGCAAACAATCATTATGAAAATTGCTTTTATTTTGGGGAGTGCTCTTTTTTTATTAATAACACAGAAAATATTTAACCATAGTCTAAATGATTTTCTATTGTCCAAAAATCTTGTAAGGACTAAATGGAATTTTTGACGCGCTGGAAATGGAATTTTTAAAAAGCTGTATATATGTTTGTATTCAAATGGTGTGCAATGTCATAATTTAAATTTCCTAACCTTTTTTTATATATTATAAGGGTAGCAAACGAGCACACAGTCCACCTGATGGTAAGTGGTTTCTGTGGCCCATAGACATCTACATCTATCCTCGATTACGAATCAAAATGCAGATGTGTTGTTACCCGTGAGGACTAAGATGGAATGCCTCGTTTCTAGTAAAATAGGCTTCCGGTTCTCTACACTCACCATATGAAAAAAACAGTAGCGTTAAGCTCCTATTTTGTGCTGGTATTCTGTGAGAGCGTGGCACTTCCCCGGTCGAGCCGACCCATTCGTGCTACAACTATACCAGTAATATAGCTGCAGCATGGCTCTACCACGTAAAAAATATTACTATATATAACAAGTCTGGACATAAATGTTGTTATAATTATAAAGTTATCTTTTCCTTCTTTTTCCGGTTTGGAATAACCACCATTTCACGTATCATTTTACACCGTGACTTACAAATTATATAACGATGTGTATTAAGAGATGTATTGGATTTAAATGGAAAGTAAATAGAATTGCAGTGATTGCACTTTGCATTAAGTGGGTATGGAGCCGATATACGAAGACTCTTCAATAAACAACAAAATTTGATGAAACCCTATAGGGAAACGAAAAATATAATCGATGGAAATGAAGATTCCAGTTAGGTGCTTATTTAGCAGTACTCAGAATGCGCACGATTGATTGATACAGGACCGATCGATGAAACGCTTTCTGTCCCGATACGCTGATGGAGACTCAGAAATGTGCGCTTAACATAAGTGAAAATAATACGATAAAAGAGCATTACAGCTAGTAAAGTGACAAGTCTCACAGCTTTAAAAAACGTCGTAACTTGCGAAAAGGCTTTATTTAGAGGGCGTCCTATCAAGGAGTTATGAAGCTTCATTTTTGTGAAGAAAGTGTAACAACTTTAGAAAAAGTATATCAAGAGACTTAGAGAGTCTTAAGTTATGGTGAAGCCTGTTAGTGATACACTTTTCAAAAAGGTTACGTAGATTTTTTGTATTTTTTTTTTATTTATAAAAATACTAGCAATGCTATTAAATATTAAAAATATTCCCTTTAACCACTCCTGGTAAGTTTAAAATGCTTGTGTTAGGAGTGGTTCACGACAGTAGTCGAATGGCGGATTCGAACCCACGACCTTTTTGAGTTTGCGTTTCGCACCTTGCCACTAGGCTAGTGTCGCTAGTATAGACATTTGCATGTTCCCTTTGTACTTTCGATTGGTATTCAATTTGTTTGGTAAGCATTCAACATCATCATCATTATCGTCATCATCATTATAACTGCCTTTCAAAAATCCACTGCTGAACATAGGCTTCCCCCGTAGGTTGCTCATATGATTTATGATTTTTTATACTTTTTTTATAGCCGATTGAAATTCCAAATCTTAAATAGCCCACCTCTTATTACTTCATTGTGTAAATAGCTTTACTGCAGTTTTTCCTATTGTATGTGTTCTTTTAAATAAGTATCAATGGCTTACCACTTAACTCGATTGTAACATTATTAAAACCAAGTTATGTTAATAATAATACTCACTTAATTCATTTTGTCTTAAGAATATTATGTTGAGTATATCTGTAGTTATTAACTCATCATTTTTATTTTCGGCAAAGCAAAGAGCAGCACACTAATATTGTTTTTATTTTATTTGATAGAACATCGCAACAGAACCAGTTTTGGAATGAATCATAAAATACAAAATATAGTTAATGTAATTAAAGAATTCGTTAAAGTTGCAGATAAGGCATAATCACAGAATACCAGCGTAAAATAGCAGCTTAATGCTGTTGTGTTTCATATGGTGAGTGTAGAGAACCGGAGACCCTTTTTACTGGAAAAGAGGCATTCTATCTTAGTCCTTACGGCTGACAACGCATCTGCATTTAAATTCGCAAACGAAGATAGATGTAGATGTCTATGGGCTACAGCAACCACTTACCATCAGGTGGACTGAGTGCTCGTTTGTCACTCTTATTCTATAAAAAAAATTTAGTTTACCTTATTAATATAACTCGGTAAAACCAGTCTAAATGAAGATAAACATACAGTTTCCTTCAGTCTTTGAACTTCTACAACTATTACTAAATAAAATTTTAAAGAAAATTGGTCGTTATTGTAATGGGTAGCCAAACAAGATCCTGAAACCATTGTTGGACTGGACACCTAAGGCGTCGATAGTCTGCTGTGAATAATTCGACCACAGGCTGCACTTGTAGAAAATTTGACAGTAGACTTTAAATTATGTTATGTTTATTAGTTCATTGTCATCGGACTGCCAGCGCTCTACGTTCCCTTTCAATGTCAACATTTTTGTTTAGGTCATCGGTAACTAAATGTCCTAGATAATTATATTTACTAACACTTTTTAATTCAATGCCATTCAATTTAATAGCAGGCATATTTTCTGGGATTTTACAAACGACGGCCCTAAACACCATAAACTCACTTTTACTCTTATTTGTGTTGTAACTCAAGGCATGATTTAACGCATACTTCTCCATATCTTAAGGAGTTCTCTGATTGCCTAGTCCGTTGGACTCGGCAGCACCATATCATCCCCGTAACTAATGTTATTAAAACTTACGTCGTCGATATGACATCCGACTCCTTCGCTGCTGACTTCAACGATTAAGGTAAAGGCACCTTACTCCCTTGGAGTAAGGTTCTAAAATTGGCACCATATTCAGAGATATTTAGAGAAACCGTGTTAACACCCTATGGCAGCGCCTCCCTGAGTGGCCAGAGCCGGTGGGGTCGCGGATGTGTGCGAAAGCGTTCCCGTGGCCCTGCCAATATGCGGCGAAGGTGGAACATCATGGGGTTTTAGTCGGTGTGAGCCCGACATAACCCGAATTTTCCCATGTAATTAAAAAAAAGGTGGTGTATCCTGGTGTACCAATTTTGGACGACATATTCGCATAAATGGGGCTCAATTTCATGAAGAACGCGAGTTATGTTGGCTTTCAAGGCGGCAATTGTCTGTGGCTTGTCTGCATAGACCAAAGATTTCACGTAGCCCCACAGAAAGTAGTCAAGCGGTGTTAAGTCACATGGTCTGGGGTTTTCTCGCACACTGTCCCGAACGGCAACAATACTCTCCAACGATCTTGCGTTTCTTTGACGCACAGGCACTGCTTCATCGATCACCGACTCGGTTGTCTCAAATGCATTCATTAAACGACGGATTGTGGACTCTGCATGATGGCCATGAATGCCGTAAATTGGACGCAACGCACGGAACGTTAAACGAACAGAGCACTGATTTTGATAATAAAATTTTTAACAATTTTTATGCGTTGTTGAAGCGTGTAGCGTTCCATGGTGAAATGTCAAGACCACAGAACACAATTACTCTCTACCGAGAGAAGAACGCCAACTTTATACTGAAAAACGGAAACAGGTGCTTATGAATGTACACTACAAGCGCCACATTTTTCATTTCCATTTTCAACTTTTTGTTTATTTAAGGCAAATTCGAGTAATTTTGGCTCGAGCCTCACAAACATATTGGGTGAATTCCCATACATTCGAGAAGTTGCACCAAAATTACTCGAATTTACTTTAGAGGAATATGTGGGATAAAATAAAACTAAAAATAGGTATAGTTATGTAATTTTATTTTTTGGAAGACAGATTGTTTAATACACTATATATTATTATTGATGTTTTTTATTGCTTTTGCAGATAATATTTCCACGCGTAATATTGATATATAACATATGTTATCGTGAGAGTTATTCTTCACAGAACATTAGCAAAAATTTAAATCAGCAAAATTCTCATAGTGAAAACTTAACTCTAATACTTGATCTAAAACAGGTAAAATTCGAGTCAATATACTTATATACTATACTATAATCCCTACAAATAATGATAAATAAATTCAAAATGCTTAAAGACTTACCACAATCATAGACCACAATATTGTCATAAGTTTTTCTTTTATTGTAGGAAACCTGCGGAGTGATAAGATCATTTCTTGGTTTTTGTTTGCACAACACTTAACTTACTTTCGATTCTGATCACACATCGTGCATAAAATAATGAATTAATTTATAATCAATATCTCATACAAAGTCAACATCTCACAAAAAATCTTTACATACACTATTGCGACGAAACGCCTACAAACGAAATTGAAGTATTCTGAACCGATAATGACTGAATTTAAGCAAAAAGCAATAATAAATATTAAAATCTAAACCTATGAAATAAATTTGAACAAATTTCAGAAAATATTTCCATCATGAAAGACGTTGACAAACAAATGTCATTTTCTTCATCTTTTAATTCATGGTTTCTTTTAATAGAATTCTGCTAATATTTAACAATTTAATTTTAATCAATTAATTGCTGCTGGTGATAAGAGGGCTGCTTCTTTTCTCGCTCAAAGGCTAAGTATAGCCATTCAGCGAGGAAACAGCCAGCGTTTTTGACACGATACCGGGGAGTAAGACTGTATGATAATTAAGTTATTAGTTTTTGTATGTTTTTTATTATAGTTTTTTTAATATTGTATATAATAAAATATTGTATATTATGTTATGTTAATAAATTAAAGTATAAATGTAAAAAATAATTAATAGGTGAATTAATTGCACAAACCTCAGAGTATTGTAATATCCCACAATTTATACATTTTTGTGGTACACTTTACTGAGAAATTATCACACTTTCAGGTTTGCGCTTTGACATAGTATTTTCGATTCATGTCTAGATGTGTTATCAATCATAAAAAAATTATTTTATCCACATTTTAAAAAAAATAGAAGATATAACAATTTTATTGTATTACTAACGCCATCGGTAAGAAAACTAAAAAAATACTTTGTAGTAGCACCACGTTAGATACGTTAGATAGCGGGCGCTGATTATGAGTTACGAATGGAGCATAACTTGATGAAAAAATATCGGATAACCTCTCAGGATTCGACATTGTTTTGGGCCAAGGTCAATAATATGTATATTTTTTGCAGAACAATTCTTTTTTAAATGTTATTTATAAGAATTCGCGAGCCATTACAAAGTTGTACTTTTAGCTAGTATATATGTAATTATACTCTAATGAACAACCAACAAAAAGTTTAACACAGAATTAACATTTTCAGTTTCTTCCGATATAATATGTAATTATGTATCTAATTTTTAAAATGGCAATCTAAAACAACGCAAAAGAAAGAAACAGCGATATCTTTTTCTTGCTTTAATTTTATACGCCCAATCCACACATAGACAAAATTATGATTGTGTGCAAGTTTCTCGGATTTCATACAGAGTTGCATCACCCTGGTCAAGACTATTCGATTATTAGTTATAGTATTCCGATCAAATTTGACAGCTATCGCTTTACCAAGATGGCCGCTATATGCTGTCAAAGTTCAAGCGTCCCTATTGAAAAATCCTTTATAATTCTCTGGAGTTTCTTATGATTGTATATAAAAAATTGGCTAAGCGTACATTGCGCCACGCGTCGTGTATGGTTCCGTAGTAGATTTTAGTAGCACCAAGTTGTGTTGCGCAAACGGTTATACTATAAATATTTTTTATCACCTGCATTTCTGCATAATTTTTATTAGGAAGTATTTAATTACGTTTACTGTCCATAAAATAAACATAAGTCTAAATTAAAAGATAGTATTATCGATAGATACTCGTACATATTGCTGTCTATAAAAAGCTTTACAAATGAAACCTTGTCAATGCCGCTATTGAAGGTCGAGCCAAAGTATGAAACTTAAAATTTGTCGGCTGTACTCAAGCATAATTCGACGCCCCCAGCAAAAACTGGTAACGTGCCATTATGGAGTTTTTATTGTTATGTCAGATTCGTAATCTGTAGGATGGAATACACATTGGTTTTTTTTCAGATTTTTTCTTTAATAAGTGTTATTTATTATATCTCCTTATATAAAATAATATAATAATAATAAATAACACTTTTATTGTACGGAAACTCACTTCTCTTGGTAATGAACTGAAAAGTATCGTATCGTATCAATACAAAAACATTTCTTTGTGTTTGATTTGGTAAATTACTATTACCGCAGTATTGGCGTAAAGGCATAATAATAAAGTGCTTAGTAAATGCGATTACTATAATTTTGAAGCATTATTTTATGTAAACTCAATCAATAATGGAATCTAACTATATTTTATAAGAATAATAATTTATTTTTAATTATATGTATTAACATTTACGTATTATTTATACAATATCCGTACAAGTCTCTACTATGTATTCGTCGAATATTTTGCTATCCGACAGATCGTAAGGATGTAGAGAAAGACTTGATAACAACGGAAAATAGTGTTCAGAAGGTTTTAATATTTCAAAAATGTATCGTTTATAAATTGTAGTTATATTATTTGGTACAACGAGATTACGATGATTTTCCGATGGCCACAAAACGCCAATATGAAACAGTTTTTTTTTTTACACAAAACAACTATTAATTTTTTAAACCTAAAGGATCAATGGTCTTCGTGCACAAAGCATGAAAAACATTGATCCTTATTGGTTTGAACGGGCTAACCACACAATAAAAACATCTCTAGAAAAATTCATCGGTATCATTCAGAAAGAAATGAAGAGATTTGACTGAACTGCCTTACAGTCAGAATGGACAATTGATACTGATAATACAATTGCAAGTTTTGATTTCTGAGGAGTTTTTAACATGTATTTAGCATGTATGATACCAAAATAGCAAAAAAAAGGCAGCAATGATAATTGTGTGTTGCTAGATGAACTTTTTTTTAAACTAAAAATTAAACAGGTATCAATAATTTTTATTTTATACTGATGGCTGCTACGGCCAGATAAAAAAAAATGTATGAATTATCCTTGTATGTTTGTGCCGCCAAATTATTTGCGTTTTCTTTTACGTACAGTTTTTTTGAAATTGGTCACAATCAAAATGAGGGCGGCGATTCCATAAAACATGAAAAAAGATGTTACTCCTATACTTCTAAATGAATCTAGATATTATTTTGAATTCTGTACCGGTGAAAAATATCAATTAATTGATGCAATCTGATGTTCTTATCTCCTGGGTGCCGTAAAAGGCGATAGAGAGAAATGAAACAGGAAAGGGCCACTGGCATCTTCCTGATAACAACTCAAATAATTAAAAAATACTGCGGCTGTCATGCGCTGCAACTATGGCAAATATCCATATGCTCGGACGTTTGATAGGCTGTGATGAATGATAAATGATGTAATAAGAATAAAATAGTGTATTGTGACGTAAAAAGACTAGTGAATCTTGATAATTGGCGACATTATAAAGATAGTAGGATAATTCGATGGGGTAATTTTGTGGAGGTCAGTGATTCACGTTTACCAGAAAATAAAAATAAAAAGTTCCGCTGTCGATGAATATAACACGAGTTGAATTGCCACAAGCATACCACCAGCCCATTCGCATAAGCGAATCTTCGCAAGCATATCTTGCGAGGTTTTGCACATCCTTTTAAATCCCTATTTTTGAGATAGACTTTAATTTTATTACTTTAATTAATTTTTTAATAATGATGCAAATCGTTTTCAAAACTAAATTATTATTAACTTAACTTCTAAACTACGTTTAATACTCCCCTTTTTTGATCTCATAACAATTTGTGATATTTATTAAAATATTTTTTTCGCCTACAATGGTGACTTTGTGTGATTTTGATCATATAAAATAAGTTAATATGATTATATTCATAATTTTATAATTTTTTTATTTCAATAAATTGTACAATTAATTCAAATAATGTTTTAATTTAAAATAGTCTACAATAACAGGCACCTGAACTACGATAAACCTGTATCTCAGGTGTATGTGCTAATAGATACAAAGTAAAGTAAAGTTACAGCCTATATACGTCCAACTGCTGGGCACAGGCCTCCTCTCATTTCTGGGAGGGTTTTAGGGCAAGGAAACGTCCGCCGCGCTGCCCCAATGCGTGTTGGCGAACTTCATTTCATTTTCATTTTTATTTTATATAATTTTTTTTTTGATTTCTCAGACATGCAGGTTTCCTCACGATGTTTTCCTTCACCGCCGAGCACGTGGTAAATCAGCACTTAAAATTGCAATTAACAATTTCATTGGTGCCGGCGGGGATCGAACCCGGGTTGCTCGCGTACTGTGAAACTTACAGCGAGCGCTAATCATCTGAGCTACCACGGCTAATAGATACATTAACAAATATTTTCTGTTTCTTATATAAAATGAATATACAAAATGCCAACTAATTAGGGTTATTTCGGTAACATATACCTATATTATCATTAATTTACTTATGATATTAATTAACTTAAAACAATCAATCCTCTTTTTATACGTGGTAGAGCCATGCTGCAGCTATATTAGTAGTATAGTTGTAGCACGAATGGGTCGGCTCGACCGGGGAAGGACCACGCTCTCACAGAATGCCAGCGTAAAATAGCAGCTTAACACTGCTGTGTTTCGTAGGGTGAGTGTAGAGAACCGGAGACCCTTTTTACTGGAAAAGAGGCATTCCATCTTAGTCCCCCCGGGTGACAACGCATCTGCATTTTGATTCTTTATTGAGGATAGATGTAGATGTCTATGGGTCATAGCAACCACTTACCATCAGGTGGACTGTGTGCTCGTTTGTCACCCTATCATATAAAAAAAAAATCAGCAACTTTTCCGTATCATCGTATGACAAATTTTGTAACCATGTTCGAATTACATTTTTACGACCTGCCATTTTTAATGGATACATGTACAAAATTGTATTGACTTGATTATACTGAAAAGGTGCAAGGAATGTAAAAATTCTATGCATGAAAGAATGCCTTATTCTAGTATTAGTTTCAATCACTTTATCTTTTCGTATTTTTTTACGAGACGAATACTTAAAAAATATAATTTTGATTTTTAGAGCAAAAACAGAGTTTTGTGTCTTTGCTTTTTTCTAATTTATTTTAATGTACAGGAATAACTTTGTTACAGTACATTAAATTTTGCCTCTTAAATAAAAAAAAAGTAACTCAGTACAATAATTTTACTATATCATTACTTTTGAGAAATTTACCACAATAATCCCGTAAGTTAATAATACCAAAACACATTGTTAGCGCATTTTCAGAAATTTTTATTTTCCCACGTTGCTTGCATTCAAAATTATTTAACTCAACGCCAACATCAAGATCAGATTCTATAAAAAATTAACATTTTTAGATATATCAATCACTTTAATATTCCAACGCGTTCCTGAGTTATACCACAAAAACAGTAAATCATTTTTCCTGTAAAATTAAAGTATTACGATTACCGACTTTTTGCTCGGCGGCGTCGAATTATATTTCATCCTTTAAACTTTTTAGTCCATAATCGCGTAGTGGCGGGGTAAGATTATCTACTACCCTACATCGTCCCGTGTGCATCGTAAGTGGTGACAGAGGGAAAAAAACAGGAGATGGGCAGGAGCGTCTTTGTAATAAATATAATTTATACTTATTTCTTTCTAATAACGTCAAAAAAGTAAAAAAAAAAAAACTTGCCAACCCGCCTCTTAAAACTGGCAAATATGGTAAGTATCCGCCCTATGAGGCAATCTATGGGGTAGGCCTATGTTCAGCAGTGGACTTTGACACGCTGTAACGGTATTCTGGTTTTAGAGTGTTTAAGTGTTTTGAAGAATACACTAGCAGGCGTACATTTATTGAAAGAATAGTAACTGGACAGGTCGGTTATCAAAGGCATAGTACTAAAAGTATACTCAAGGCAGGCTTCGGTTGATTGAACTAGTGGCAGCTACCAGTCTGAGGAAGGCGTATTCGCCATTTAAAAAAAATGGTATATAATATACCAAAATAATAAAAAAGCTGTGGTTACCAACCCTTCTACCAAGCGTGCTAGCTTCAGAGGAGATAACAATTTACCATAGTTGATAGGCCTATGTTTAGCAGTGGAATTTTGATTGGCTGTAAAGATGATGATGATGATACTGGTAAATTCATTCGAAATGCCATATGGTGGCAGCGTAAGAGATTCTATCACAACATTTCGTCCAGTAGGTGTCTTAAAAGGCAACTTTTGGAAATGCCAGAAAAGTTTTACGGCTTCTGAAAGATAACCGCCATCTTTCAGAAGCCGTAAAACTTTTCTGTATTTACGCTAGCCATAAAACAGGCCGGCGACGGGAGTAGCGTCAAAGGTGCGAGGCGTTTGGTATTGCGATCGTCAATCCGCTGCTAAGCGTGACTTTCACGGGCTGATAATGAGGCCGCGTGGCTAGTAGCTTAGTGGCTAAAATAACTAGTAGGCTCATACAATGCGTTTCCTGGGTATATAGGTCGTGATTGTGTCCGTTACATTGGGCCCGGGTAGGCTAGAACGTGTGACTGTTTGTGTGAAGTGCGTGAATAAACTGAACTCTATATAGGCTTTTTTACAGAATAAGAGCCGTGGTACCTCACCGTGGTACCTAAGCGCTCGCTGTAAATTTCACAGAACCCGAGTAAACCGGGTTCGATCCCCGCCTGCACCAATGAAATTGTTAATTGCAATTTTAAGTGCTGCTTTACCACGTGCTCGGCGGTGAAGGAAAATATCGTGAAGAAACCGGCATGTCTGAGAAATAAGAAAAAAAATATTTCAAAGACATATTGTTTTCGGATCGACTACCACCAGCGATTTTTCCGAACACATCTGCAATTTTCTTGGTGTTGTAGTTGTTTATGGGCGGCGGTAGTCACTTACCATTAGGTGAGCCGCATGATCGTTTGCCCATCTCATATAAAAAAAAGAAATTTGAAGTTCGCCAACACGCATTGGGGCACCGCGGCGGACACAAACACGGTAAGTGGATGTTGTGGCCCATGTTGTGCACATGTACATCTGTATTCGATTAAAAAATAAAATGTTGACACGTTAACACCCGTGAGGACAAAGACGGAATGTTTGGTTTCCAGGAAAATGGGTCTCCGGTTCTCTACACTTATAATACAAAACAAAGTAAAATAAAAATACAGCTTAATGCTTATGTTCTATATAAAAAACGTAATTTGAACGCCACAAAAGACGTTCCTGACAAGAAACTGATATAACAGAGCGTTATTAACAGATATCATTCAGTCTTTATTTAGACTTCAGTGTGTAAAAATAGAAGCAATGGCTTTAACACTAGCAGTTATAACTGTGCTAATTACAATATTTGTGTTATATTTTCGATTTAGATATAGTCACGCAGGACGTTTAATGTCTTGTATACCTGGGCCTCGAGGATGGCCCCTTTTGGGAAATGCTTTGACAATTTTGGTTTCTTCAGGTAAAGTTAATTGGACTTTCTATATTAATTTTATGATTTTCGTGAAAAATTGAAATGCGAAAAATGAGCCCATTGTCGTAAAATAATATATGATATATTTTTTTGTTCAGAATTTTCTTAATAAATTATAATTTAAAATTAACATAAATATAAATTAAAAATAATTCAGCTCTTTTAACCTTAACATTAAAGGTTGTGTGTTGTGTTTTAATACGTATATTTAAAATAGGTATATTTAATGCATTAGTTTTCCTTTTTGACTCATATTATTTTTAGAGGAAATGTTTCTGCTTCCAAGAAACTTTTTTCGTCTGTATGGACAAATAAGTAAATTGGAAGCATTTGGTGCAAGAGTTGTAAACGTACAAAGTGCAGACGATGTTGAGGTATGTACAGTTGTTTATCACTTTAAGTATTATTTGAAATAGAATGTACCGTCTAGTGGCGGTGTAAGGATATCCACCACCCCATATAGTCCAGTGCGTGTCGTAAGAGGCGACAAAGGGAAAGAAATTAGGAAATGGGCAACAGCGTCTTGCGAGTGGCAAGAGAACAGCGTCTTTCTAATAACAACTAGAAAAAAGCTACGGTGGCCAATCCACCTGCTAAGCGTGGCAACTATGGCAAAAATCACATCATGAAAAACGACCTACAGAAACGGTCCCCAGTCTCCGCCATCCCAGCTATTCCCAGCTATATCGGTGGCCATTATAGACGAATGGATCGAGAAATGTTTGACGCATGCACTCATTAGACTGATGAGATGACTCTGGAGCTGAAAGAAGATATAGAGAAGTTGGGCTGGAATATAATAGTAGGACATGATAATTTCAAATCCGGCAACTTGTTCTATCACCAGGGGGGCAACTATTTGTCCAAAGGAGGTGTTGGATTTAGCGTTCACAAGTCTTTCGTCAAGCACGTTAGGAAGATTCGAAATGTGTGGGTTGCGTAACTTATACTCAGAATCACCTAACGTTGAAGGCCATGCAGGCACCAATTTTGGCATATTCCGATGAAGAGGCGGAGGATCATGAGGATAAATCTTAGCGTCATACTTACCTTACGGCCCAAGTCATGTTTAAGTTTTTAAATAAGTGTGCCTCCTCTATGTCTAGAAAGCAAATACTAACTTTGGACAAAAATGAATTCATGTTGCCACCTAAATCAGTGTGATGCCATCATCTTGACCACGCTTTGATTTCACCTTATACAGCATGTCATCATAATTATCATCATTACAGTCCATTACCAGTTCACTGCTGAACACAGGCTTCCCCACGGAATGCTACAAATCACGGACCTGAGCCACCTGCATCCACCGACTTGCTGTATCTCTTACCAGGACGTCACTCCATCTAGTGTGAGGCCACCGTATACTTCGCTTACCGGTACGGCTGCCACTCGAGGACCTTCCTTTCCCATCGGTTGTCGGTTATTTGAGCTATACAACCGGCCCATCGCCACTTCAGCTTACTAATCCGTTGCCTTATGTCGGTTACGAGATTTTGTCCTAGGTGAACATACTCGTCAACAACTTCGAGCGTAATGGTCCCAACAACTACCGTCAAAGGTGTGACATGGAAGATACGCATAATCTTGTTTTGTCCCTAGAGAGCAACTATCACCAAATTATTAATATATTTCTTTTGTATTTAGGATTAAGAAACACATCGTTTTATGTGAGTTGATAATTTGCAATAAATCATTCCAGATTTTATTTTCAACGACACGGTTTAATAGGAAACAGGATCCTTACACATTCCTAAAACCTTGGCTCCGCGAGGGTTTACTAATAAGCAACGGTAAATATTTTGAAATGATTCCTCTATCTGGCACCAACGTTAGACTATTCATTATACCATTCTCCACCGTGGCGTGGGCTTAAATTACTACTAAGGAAATCTCATTAAATTATATTGTGTCGTGGCAAAGATGACCGAACAGCTATCTAAAATCAAGACTTAAAATCTCCAGACCTGCCAAGAAGAACAACAATAACAACAGAGGATTGTGTTAATGTTGCAGTAGATAAAAAACACACACATTCTTTAATATTTTATGTAAAGCAAGTAAGTACCTATAAGAATATAATTCATCCTCAACGGACTACGACTTATACAAATTTTAATGAAAAAGCATGTCCAATCTGTGATTTTATGTATGGTAAGATTATTCTGTTCATGTTATTCTTTTCACAAAATTAATAAAAATGATAACCTGCGAAAAAATAAAATAAAATGTTATTAAATGGAAACTTGCATGCCAATATGTGCGGCGCGGGTATCAGTAACAATATCTAAAGTTTAATTTGACATCTGTTCATCTCAGGTTTCACTTATCAGTCTATCGTTCGTTATAAACATTTATTAAAAAACGCAAATGCAACTGCATATTTGAGGTCATTGAATTTTACAGTGTGTTTTTACGTATTAATGTATATAACGCTTTTGGCTACAATATTGTTTTGTTTACAAAACGTGTTGCGAGACGCATACTCTAGCAGCTGAAACTTAATAAAACTCTTGCCCTTATCTATGATTTTTGCTTATTCCAAATTCAAGCAAGCGCCATTTTTTACGAACATAGTCTTGCTATTATTGCCAAAATATACTATGAACAACGACATTCCCTAAATAAAGAAGAATCTAAACTACATACCTACCATACATGCATACATATATGCAGTCATTCATATATACATACATATATACTTACATACATACATACATACATAGATACATACATACACACGAAAATCTTCTGAGGTAACTACATAGCAAAGCTTTAATTCGAAGTTGTATTATTATTTAATTTGTTAACGTTTCGGCAGGTGAAAAGTGGCAACAGCGAAGAAAACTATTGACACCGGCCTTTCATTTTGATTTACTTAAAAAATACGTTCCAATATTTAACAAACAAACTGAACTTTTGCTATGCAAAATAGAATGTGAAGTTACAAATGATCAAACAGAAATTCATCCATTGATATCAAAAACTACACTGAAAATTATGTGTCGTAAGTACTCTGAACTTGATGTATACGCTAAACAGATAATTTTAATAGTATACGACTAGACTCCATATTGCCATATTAAATATTTAATAGTATCAATGAAATAGTAAATAATAAAACGAGCATCACCAGCACTCATGTCCATTATGTTAGATCCACCATTTTTATTTAAATAAACTAGTTTTACGGATTTTATCGCGTATATTAACTTATTTTATATTCCCGAGTTTCGAGTACTTTACAGCACCCATGGTCACGGGGGACTGGACTACAGTCTGCAGTCTGTGAACATGTACAGAATCGCCTCCATCACTACATTAGATTTGATAGACCACAAATCCTCGCTAAAGAACACCGATTCCTTCCAAGGATGATTCGCGAGGCTATTGAAATCAAAAAACATCCTAATTTCAATAGAGAAGATGGCTGAGTGCTACCATCTGCTTGGGATCCTATAATTAATAAAATTCAATCCCAACCCAAGCATACAACTGCAAGAATTCAAGATACTGTAAGTTCATACTGCGTAGATCGGAACAAAAATTAATAATTTTTAATCTGGAGGTAACCGTGGTTAACTATGACATTGGGACGTCAAATACCTGAGTCCCCCCCGTGACCATGGGTGCTGTAAAGTACTCGAAACGTCGGGAATATAAAATAAGTTAATATACGCGATAAAATCCGTAAAACTAGTTTTATTTAAATGTGTAGTGTTCACGTAAATATAAGAAATCATTATGTCTACTATTTTTAGTTTAAAGTTTTAATCTAAATGTGCCGGAGTAAGCGTATGTGTCGCCGCGTCCTATCATGTGCCACATTGGGAAAATAAATTTGTCACGTTATAATTTTTACAAGTAGGTGCAATTTTTCAAAACAAAATGTCGCGCTATAATGTATTATTATTGCATCATCATTCATCATTACAGCCCTTTACAAGTCCACTGCTGAAAATGGGTCTCCCGAGGTACGTCGCTAAGAACGCACGGTCCTGAGTCACCTGGATCTATAGACTTCTTGCATCTATTTTCAGGTCGTCACTCCATCTAGTGGGGGCCACCCTACACTTTACTAACTGGTACGAATCTATCACACGAGAACCATTTTTTCACCATTAGTTGTCTTGTTTTCAAGTTTTGAGGTATACTACTGCTACTACTGACGAAAAGTTGTAACGTAATCTGACGAATGCTGCCCAGCTGATTTTAATCCGTTGATTGACCTCTCGGTCAAAGTTAGACTTACCTAGTTGGACTATTTGTCCTATGTAAACATACTTGTCAACAAATTCGAACGTAGTCCTCCCAGCAACTACCGGCATAGGTGTGACATGGACGTTACAGAATGATCTTTATTTTGTCCATGTTCATTTAAAGACCTATCCGTTGGGAGACACTATTGATGTCATTAAGCATAGTTCTAAGGGCTAAGGATTCTGCCATATGGACTATATCGACGGCAAATGGAAGGTGAGTGATGTACTCGTCATATATGTTAATACCGTATCATATCCAGTCCAGTAGGTTGAAAACTTCTTCCAATGCCTGCTGCATTAAGAGTTTCAGGGATATAAAGTCACCCTGTCTTACACCTGTGTGCAGTTAAATAGGTTTCGTACTTTGGTTCTGTACTCGGATAGCCATCGTAGCCCTTCTGTACACATACTTCAGCACTTCAATATACAGACAGTCAACTTAGCTTCACTGAAGGGACTGTAGCACCGCCCAAATTTCGACGGAATCAAAGGCTATCTTATAGTCCACATACGCAAGACAAAGTACCAGATTGTTCTCTTCGGTCTTCTGTACAATTTACCGAATGGTATGCACGACGTCTATGGAACTTTAGATCCATAGAACTCACGCAGTTGCTAGTTTCAAAAAAAGTAGTTCCTTGTTCGGGAGGCTGGAAGTCGTCAAATCTGCGTGCGCGACGATTCGTAATGACTCCCGAAGATAGCACGTAGACGCGGCTTAGAAGGGAAATCGGTCTGTAGTTCTTCAATAGAGCGTTGTCACCTTTCTTGAAGAACAAGACCAGCGCACTTCTGCTCCACGCCTCCGGAGTAGTCCCACCATGGAGGACGGAATTAAAGAGCTTCTGAAGGACTAAAAGTTCTGGTTTTCCACCCGCTTTCAGAAGCTCCGCTGTAATTCCAGGGCCTTGCCTTTTTTAAAGCGCTGGAGAGCCATTCTGATCTTGCTTAAACTGACGTCCACGATGTCATTGGAATAGTGTAGAATAAGAATTTCTCGTAGATTACTCATACTTACGTGTGGCTCCAACGATGACGTGAAGAGCTGCCCGTAGAACCTCTCAATCTCACTCAAAATCTCAGGTGTCCCGAAAACGATGCTACTACATTCGGTCTAGTTGGCCTTTTCTCGCAAACAAATCTCTGGAAAAGACTTTGGAGAGCCTTGGTTCTGCTCAATCGCTTCTTCAATACGATGTCATATCTGCTGAAGACAGCAGCTTCATTTCATGTCTAACAGCCATGAGATTAGTAGTCTAATCGGAAAGGTTTTGGGTTCTTCTGCGACGGGTCTTGCAGAACTTAGCTCTGACCGCATAAACAGTTTCCACGAGCTTGTCATTCATATAGTCCACTTTATTGGAGTCTTCTAGGTACTCAAAACGATTTTATAACTCGAGCTAAAGGTTTTCGGGGCTTTGGGTTAAAGCACATGGGGGACGGAGCGTTAACTTTATGAGACGTGACCTCTCCAATTCAACGTTTAGGTTCAAGGTGCTTTTCATCATTCGGTGATCGCTGTCAATTTTCACCCTCGCGATCAGTGAGAATTCATTAAGTAGTTGCCGTCCAGTCATCATAATGAAGTCAATCTAATTTTTTGTCGGCGTGACCGTTTCCATTTTCTATAAGACAGCTTATGGAAAAAGAGTCCATCATAAAGAGTTCCTCTTTCTCCTTGAAGTCGGGCAGCTGCTGGCCCCTTGGATTCCATTGCCCTATCCTAAATTTCGTCTTCAGCTCACCGTTCTCTCTCGTACCTAGTTTTTCAATGAAGTCTCTCATTAACACTGTAGTATAAAGTACGGTAAAGTAAAGTACCTCATACATTTCCTTCACCTCCTCATCAGAATCTGCCTAGGTATGTGTATAAGCCTGTATAACCTTCAACGTGATTTTGAGTATTGCGTACCTTACGCAAACCTCTTCGACACACTCCCAATCTTCATAACGTTATTAACGAGAGACTTGTGGATAATAAATCCGACACCTCCTTGGGACATATGGTCACCCTTTCGGTGATATAACAAGTTAACGGATTCGAGGATTACCATGTCCTCCCCTCTCTTCGGACCTTCAATAATCCAGGTCCAAGATCTTCTAGTCAGTCATCAGGGTGTGTGCGTTAAATGTTGCCAGGTGGCGTCATCTTAGGTGGCAACTGAACCCGAAGACTGAGGGCCGTTTCTTTGTGTGGTTGCTCATGATCGCCACGCTTGGCAAACAGCTTGGCAATCGCAGATTCTTATTGTAATTTTGCTGTTATCAGTAAGATACCGTTGCCCATCTCCTGCCTCAGTTTCCCTCTGTCGCTTCTTACACCAACCACGGGAATATATGGGGTAATGAATATTCTTACAACGCCACTACACGGTGAATTTATAATTTAATCGTTGTCGTGATATAATATAATTAATTACGTACTCGTATATTGTAGTGTTTTTGAAGATAAAATTACAAAATAAGTTGAATATTTTAAAAACTTTTAAATTTTGAAATGTACAATTTTCTTAAGTCATATTCATTTGATTAACATAAATTAATTGTAAATTTTAGAAACATCAATGGGCACTTCAATAGATGAAGCGAAACTATCTATGGCAAATAAATATTTTGAAGCATTAAATATGCTAGGTAGTACTTTAGCCTACAGATACGCAAGAATTTGGCTACATTTAGACCATATTTTTAGATTTACTAAAACCTTTGCGATACAAAATAAATCTATTAAAATATTACAAGAATTTACTAAACAGATTATACAAGAAAGAAAAATATATTTAAAAAATAAAATAACTAATCAATTCATTACTGAAAATGAAGTTTACGGAAAAAGAGGTCAACTAGAATTTTTGGATTTGTTGATTCGAAATGAAAAGGAAGGAAAAATTGATCATGAAGGAATAAGGGAAGAAGTAGATACATTTATGTTTGAAGTGAGTAAAGAATTTCTTGATGTGTCTAAAGAATACAAAATCACTTGAATCACTTACTAGGTTATGTTGCATCAAATAAGGCAATAGTTATGTTTTACAAAACTTAATTATTTAAAACCAAGTATAAAAGTATTTGAATATAAGTTTTTCGTATTTTATATACAAATTTTTTTTTCAAGTTTAATTGCATTTAATTATAATATATATGTGCCATTTTGTTCGATAATTTGTTGCCTGTTTGTAATCTTGTAGGTAGTGACATAATCCCATTGATGTAGAAATCTTGGGATTTTTGATCAAAAATGCGACAAGTAGTTTTGACAGTCCTCTCTTGATGTTAACCTAACACTACCCAAAGAATTCTGAAGAGACCGAAACACGTGAAAATCTGAAGGTGCAAGGTCAGGACTATATGATGAATGCATTAACACATCCCAACCAAGCTCTTGCTGAATGGCCAAAGATATGTGTGATCTGTAGTTATCATGATGAAATACCACGCCTCTGTTGATAAATTCCAGTCGTTTTTTCTCAATTTCTTGCTTGAGTCTTATTAGTTGTTGGCAGTAGAGATCCAAATCGATGGTTTAAAAACTCATAATAAACGATGCCCTTCCAATCCCACCATAAACACGGCATCACCTTATTGCATGTTAATCCGGGTTTCGCTACAGTCTGTGGAGCTTGACTACCCTTTAACCATGATCTTTTCGCACTTTCTTGTTATAGGTGATCCATTTTTCATTACCAGTGATTCGGTTTCATTACGTTTCAATAGAGAATCGCAAATGAGTACTTGATTCATTAGATTTCTTTCAGTGAGCTCGTGTGACCCAAATATAGAGCTTTTTCGTATAGCCAGACTTTTTCAAATGGATCAAAACTATTTTGTGGTCAATCCTCAACTCCTCTGTAACTACTAATATCAAGATCTTGCTCCACTTTTTCAAAAATGGCATCGACTTAAACCGTATGAAGGCGACCAGAGCGAGCTGCATCTTTGACATCAAAATCCCCGGATTGAAAACGCTTGAACCAACTTTGTGCTACTATTGCTTACACTGCATTAGGTCTCCATTAAGTTTTTTTCGCGGCTTGAGTCGCATTTTCCTTTTGTAATAAAACTTCAGAATGTATCGAATTTCTTCGTTAGATTCACTCAGTTTGGCGGACAGTTTGAATTGAGAGAATTGACAATTGAAAAATGGCGGAATTTGTTTTTACTTTTAGTTTTTCTTGAAATTAAAACCAGCTAGATACAAATGGTGCTACCAAAGAGCTTTTCTTCAATTTTATACAAACAAAATACGAAGAAACTTTTTCCGCGACCTATTAATGCTGTAATATTTAAGTTAAAAACAAAACTTAAATAATTTGAAAAGAAAAATAAACTGGCGAACTTGAATCTAGTTCAGTTATGCAAACTTTATATTTTTATAACACATTAACACATTTATAATAACTAGTTTAAAGTACCGGACACCAAGAAGGCAGAATTTAAATGAAAAAAGTGATATAAATAGAAAATTAATTCATGTTTAAAGTAATTCATTCAATGTAAAAAGATTTATTTTAATACGTAAATAATCATTGATATTGTATGTATTTTAAGGGTCACGATACCACAGCAATGGCGCTTAGTTTTATGATAATGAGGATTGCTAACGAACCGGAAATACAGGCAAGTGTTAAAGAAATCTCGTTTCTCATTTAATTTAATTTTAGTTATATTATGTATTATATTTTGTTATTCCAAGTTGATCTAGGACTTATAACAAAAAAGAATGAGTTTACCGTGTTACTTGCCTGGCATGTGTCAAAGGCGTCTAATGGGATATTTATTTTGTGACTCAATCGTGATTGGCTTGCCACCTATAACTTTTTTCACAATTCGCCATCAAAATTCTAACCCATATGTTTAGTTTAATAAAGTCTGAGTAGCTTGCTGCTCTTTGGACTCTGCTTAGCATCTTGGGGATTACAGGCGTGATGTATGTTTATTATGTTAAAAATAACAGATTTCACTCGAATTTTTTTCCAGAATCAACTGGTCGAAGAAATGATAAATATATTCGGTGATTCTCAACGTGCATCGACAATGGAAGATCTTAATAATATGAAATACCTTGAATGCTGTATCAAAGAGTCCTTGCGACTTTATCCTAGTGTTCCATTTATGTCACGGTTTACAACTGAGGATATTACCCTAAGTAAGTTGGTATCTTAAATTATAAAAGTTGTGACTTGTTAATTATATAACAACGTTAAATGTTATCATACCAACACATTTGTAATGTCGAAACGAGTATGTATAATATAGATTTATAATCTAAAAATTCAAAGCCCCAGGCCATCGCATTGGCTACGTATGGATCAGTAAAATAACAACATCATATTTTGACTTCTGACGGGTTGATCACGTCATTGTAAGTTGGATATAAAATGTCAAATGAGACGGCCTAGGGGGCATAAAAGTTACTGATGTTACTATCGAATAAGTGCCTGCTAAACGTGGTGATTATGACTAATTTGATGAACTGCAGGAGGCGCCCGAGTCCATACAATGAAAGAAAAATATGAAAGGGAACATAATATTTCCGTCCAATATATTTTGTGTTTAGTTATACTATAATAAACAAGGATAGATAATTAAAGAAATACAACGAAGCGAAGGTAGAGTTGGCTAGCTTGGATTAGTCATTTAACAAGTCTTAATCGGTGTCATGATTCTATTCTTTGTGGTAATCCTTTTAGTTCGAACGATGAAGGCTATGTTGCGGAAATTCTACCCTGTATTACATCGTGATAAGCAATGTTGCTGTTTGTGTGCATACTTTGTCTATTTGGAGTTTTTGCCTTTATCTAATGGGGGAGGGGGGGGCGTCCTACATTTCGTTTGCCAGTAACTTGAGGCTGCCACTATAGAACTTCGTCATAGTTTGTTAAGCAATGGCCGGTTCATTGCCATTTCAGTTCACTGATCTATTGGGCTATGTCAATTACTCCGGTTTTAATTCGACCAATATGAGTTGCCAGAACTCAGAAGCATAATTAGCTACCGATAGTGTCTGCCACCCAAAATCATACTATGGTTACAGAATTTATAGTGATTCGACCCATGATCTCTTACGAAGGTCTGGGGGACAAAACTATCCACTATAAGGAAGGTAGCAATGCCAGAAATAAGAATTAAATTAGTATGTTTGTAATAAGCCCATTTCATTTACACATAAAACATGAATCAATGTTAGCTCCTACCAGACTCTAAACTATAGCTAAAATGTACAACGGAATTCCTATCGTACAAGCCAAGTATTGCAATATCACTAAACAATTTGTATTTGATAAAAAATACAAAATACATTAAGTGAAACTAACCATCTGGAAGTATGAAAGTTAGCTGCCATCAGATGTATAGTTCTAAACATTTAGAGCAACAGTGGGGTGACCTTATGCAGGTATAATTGATAGAATATACAAGGATTTTCCTATCGTACAAGCGACGTATGATAAGATCCCTAAACGAGATGCGTGCGTTACAACATAAAATACAAGAAAATATAATAAGCAGATCGTTAGCAATCCATCGCAAATATATGGTACGCTCCCCGATGATGTTTTTTTTCAAAATAATATAAACAATAACGGTTGCCACGTTATCAAAGAAACGACGCGTCGCTAGAGTAAAACCTTTACTCTCGATCCAATCAGTATTTTATAGATGTGCCGACATCTATATATATATATATATATAATTTACGCGACCACTAATTATAATGTGATATTCAATTAATAACAAAAAACTATCCAGTGTTATCACAGAGGACTTTAATAACAAAAGACATTTCCTTTAAGCTCTAATCTACAACTATAAATTGAAAACGAAGGACCAGTAACTATTACGCCAAAAATAACTACTTTTGCAGTGGTATTGGCTTTGGTTTGGACTTACTAACATAAAATATAGGCTCCCAAACAGATCATACAAAAGTAAGATAAAGTAACATCATTCTGTGTTGATCAGATTAAGTATAATAACTAAAAGCTGAAGGTAGCCCGAGTTACTTTACAACAAAAAATCCAAAGACCTCAGCTCCCCGTGACCATGTTGTATATATAAGAGAATGCACAAAATGTGCAACCTTTAGTTTTTCCTAACCTTTTATGCCATCAAACGAATCGATGTACGGGTGGATATCATCCTTGTCTTGTTGATGTGCCTCGGATACATACAAAGGTTGGAATTATTTACCCGCGTCAGTTGTATTGTCAAGATTTGCGACTTTTCATGGCAAGTGTAAATATGCATTTTCTAGGCTAATATATTTATCATCTGACACCCTATCAATTATCACCTTAAAATATGTAGTACTCGAGCAAACCAAGTTCGATCCTCACGGGCATTATTGAAATGAGTAATTGCAATTTAAGTGATGTGAACTTACTCAATGGTAGAACAAAAAAAATTAGGAAATCTGTACATCTTAGAAATTTAAAGCAATTTGAAGACATGAGAAATTTGCAAACACGCAGTGTACTCTTCTTCATCCTAAATTCCTCTTAGGAAACAAAGAAGGCCTATGTCTTACAAACTAGAATATTTAAATTATCTTTTAAAAGGTCTTTGTATGCAAAAGCGAAGGCTCGAAGCAAGAGTTGCCTATTGTTTTGCCTGACGGAATCCCGCCAATTGTGCTGAGGACGTACGCTCCAGAGTTGGCACCGGTTCTAACGCGTCTTTTCAGGTACTTCTACTCCCTAGGGGTTGTCCCAAATTCATGGAAGACAGCTTTCGTGCACCCGATCCCTAAAAAAGGTAACTGCTCTGATCCGTTCAACTACAGACCTATCGCCATCACCTCCTTGTTCTCGAAAATAATGGAGTCCATTATTAACTGCCAGCTCATGCGGTACCTTGAGGAGCACCAGCTGATTAGTGACCGCCAGTATAGTTTCCGTCGGGTTCGCTTAGCTAGTGATCTTCTTGTTTACCTAACACATAGATAGGCGCAGGCGATCGAGTCCAAGAGGGAGGCATTGGCCGTTAGTTTGGACATAGCGAAGGCCTTTGATCGGGTCTGGCACAAAGCGCTTCTTTCGAAGCTTCCTTCCTATGGGCTTCCCGGGGAATTTTACAATTGGATCACCAGTTTTCTGGCTGATCGGAGCACCAAGGTCAATTAACGCTGGTGTTCCACAAGGCTGCGTGCTATTACCAACGCTGTTTCTTCTGCATATCAATGATATGTTGCAAACCGGTAACATTAATTGCTATGCGGATGACAGATCTGGTGATGATCTACACACCGGCCGTGCCAATATTTCTCGGGAAAACGTCGCCAAGTACCGGAAAATACTTGTGTCTGAAGTCGAGTCTTTGCTGAACAAAATTTCGGATTGGGAGCGAATAAATCTAGTCCAGTTTAATCCTCAGAAGACACAAGTTTGCGCGTTTACCGCTTACAAGAACCCCTTTGTGGTATCTCCTCAGTTTTTTCGCACTCCACTTGTTGCCTCAGCCAGTATCGGAATCCTCGGCGTCAACATATCGAGTGACGTGCAGTTTCGTGGTCACTTGGAAGAGAAGGCCAACTTGGCCTCTAAAAAGCTTGGCATGCTCAGCAGAGCGGGACAGTATTTCATTTCGGCACACGGCCTGCAACTTTACAAGGCGCAGGTTCGGCCTCACATGGAATACTGTTCCCATCTCTGGGCTGGGTCTCTACTTGACCGCATTCAGCGCAGAGTGGCTCAAATCGTCGACGACCGAGTCCTTTCCGATCGGCTCGATTCACTGGCGCTGCGAGATGTTGCATCTCTTTGCATATTTTATCGCATCTACCACGGGGAATGCTCTGAGGAATTGTTCGGACTAATTCCAGCCACTCAATTTCACCATCGCACATCGCGACAAAACTCGCGATACCATCCATACCATCTGGATGATTGGCGGTCCACCACTGTGCGATTTAGAAGATGTTTTCTTCCTCGCACAACTACCTTGTGGAAACGATTACCACCAGCGATTTTTCCGGACCGATACGACTTAGGAACCTTCAAAAAAAGAGCAAATAACTTATTTGCAGCAGTGCTATCTAGTGATATTTAATGTACTTAGCTTTTGTTTATATTTAGTTTTGTGTTTTTGTTTATGTTGTTAGTTAATTGCTAGAATGGTGTTTACTTTAATTAAATACTTATTCTTTTAATATATGTGTATAAAAGGCATTGTCAATGTTAATGGGGTTGGCACTGAAAATCGGTGGAAAATGCTGAGCTGGGAATAACGAGTATACTTATCAAAGTAAAGGAAATTTTTCTTCAGTAATCCATTATTATATTTCTTATTTCATTGTATATAATTATAGATTATATGTATAGATAAGTTAATTATTATAGGTTGTATTTTTGGTAGTGTTAGTTTAAGTTAGGTATTTAAGATTTTTTATTTCATGTTAAATCTCTTGTATTTACGTCCATTGTTGGGTAATAAATGTAACTAAATATAATAAATGCTTAAATTTTCTTACTCTAAGGTGGATATACGGTACCAGCTGGTACTTATTGTAATATCTACGTATATGACATTCATCGTCGTAAAGATTATTACCCGGAACCCGAGAAATTTATACCAGAAAGATTTTTACCGGAAATCACAAAAACACGCCATCCGTATGCATATATTCCGTTCAGTGCTGGACCCAGAAACTGTATTGGTTAGTATATTATTCAATCTTTATTTTATTTTGTCGTTTTTCTTTATTTTGTAATTATAATCCTTCTATTGCTGTGATTATATCCCGTTGCTACAATTTAATGATAAAGTTTCATCTCATCATTTTACTAGATAATTTTCCCCATCAGAATTTCACTACTGAACATGACTACACTATAGATTGCCTCTTATGCTGATAATTGCCATTGTTACCTGCCACGCTTGACAGGCGGTTTGGCAGCCGTACTTTTTTATTATTGTGTTGTTATCAGGAAGATGTTACTGTGCATCTTTATTTCTGCAGCATATGCTGTAAAAAGATTAGAGGCTTTACATGTGTTGAAATAGCTAGATTAGTTTATTTTAACTATTTCTATAGCATAATGTCATATTATAATCTTGCTATGGGGTAATGCGACTGACATTGAAACTATTTTAATTTGCAGAAGAGAGCCATAAGAGGTATTCATAACTTTGGTACGAAAGGAATTCCTTAAAGAAAAAATTAAGGAAATAAATATATTAACTTTGGGCTATCAGTATGTTTACGAAAATTTAATGTACTTATGTGGACAAAAACAAAAATATTTTTATTAAAAATAGTGATGTACATTCGGTAAATAAATAAAAAATAAGCACAAGTTAGTTATAGCAGTTACACGCCTCCAAAGAGTGAGTGTTTAGCCGCGTTCACACCGGGCGCACGGGCTCGGGCGGCAGGCTCGTGAGCCAAATGCTCGGTCTGTGTGAACGTGCCTCGGGGTCGTTTGTGCGCACGTTGCCTCGACTGAACGCGCTTCGGGGTCGAGCCGTCGGCTGTCGGTAAACGGGACGTGCTCAAAGGTGCCCCATGTGCGCTGTTCGTTCGATGTGGACGGTGGTTTCGGCTCGCGAAGCTATTCTACAGATGTGTTGTTGTTTGTTATGTAGCTGTTACGGAAAAGTTTCATCATCATGAACACTCAAAAGTAGTAAGTTAGAAGCAATGCTCGCGAGCCGTACATCGAGGTTGCCGCGCGAGCCCTGGCGTTCTGTGTGGACCCGGCTATTACTTCATGGGACAATGTATATGCTTTTACAACAAAGTCTAAGAAAATATGCAGGCTTTATCTACCCCTAGGAATGAGATGATCACTACCATTCTATTTCAAAATGTTTTCAAACTAATTGTATAAAATAATATATTGTAAATTAATTTAATAAAAAAGTCCCACTGGGTTTCTTCGAACCAGTAGTAAAAGTAAAAAATTACTTTCAATAAGAATTATATGTAATCTATATTGAATAAAAATGATTCTATTCTATTCTATTCTATTTCTGTTATCCTCTGTCGACTTTCTTTTATAGAATAAGGTTGACAAACGAGTACACAGTCCACCTGATGGGAAGTGGATACTGTGGCCCATGGACATCTACATTTATCCTCGATTAAGAATAAAAATGCAAATGCGTTGTAACCTCTGAGGAGTAAGAGGGAATGCCCTGTTTCTAGTAAAGAGGGTTCGTAACATAGCGTGGCTCTACCACGTACAGACTCCTAATAACACCCACGGTATGATATTATGGCCAACTGACTGACTATGATATTATGGGAATGGGGATTATCGCGTTAATTCATTGGTAGTAAGTAAGTGCAACCGCTGATCATATGGTTCCCCCACGGAATCCTCGGTCGGGCCAAAATCAGTGATTGGGTTTTTCTGTCAAGAAATTCTCAGTAGCAGCACAGAGTTAAGAAGTTGCAGCCAGATAGTGTACCTGTGCTTACGCACACACCCGTGCACTATATGCCTGTCCTGCGCAGAATATTAGTCTCCGTTAAAACTTGCCGCCGTGACCAAAAATCGGTCTTGAGGACATTATTATTTTGGGGTAGCGGATTCATTTACACCACCACGAAACGGCAAAATTACAAGATGGAAGCGTAGTTTGTTTAGAAACTTCCAAAATTTTTCATTTAATCGCTTTCCTTTACAGCTATAAATTAGCAAATCATGTTAGAAAACAATGAAAAGTTATTCTATTCTCTGAGTACTAATACCTTTTACGAGCTAATAAAATGTTAAAGTTTATAAATATTTTAAATTTTAATGTGAAGTAACATGTAACCGAATATTTTTATAACGCAGGTCAAAAATTTGCAATGTTGGAGTTGAAAACAGTGATGTCAGGACTAATCAGAAGATTTCGGTTGGAACCTGTAACTAAGCCAGAAGATTTAATCTTTAAAGCTGATATTGTTTTACGTACTTCTAATCCTCTTTATGTACGCTTCCGTACCAGACATTAATAAAATATTGAAAAAAATTAATCTAATGTTTTTTCTTATAAAACTGTAGTGCTAAAGATGCGTTTTCACATCTATGGACTAAGATGCAATGCAATGCTTCAGTGGGCCTTGGTGACAGAAATAATTAAGACAGAAGAGTTCTACCACCTTTTTCACAAGCGTCTACCAAGTGTGGCAACTATGGCAAATATTTACCTGATGAGGCATACTGTATCAATCAATGGGAGAGGAGTTTGTTCAACAGAGGACATTTGATGGGCTCTAATGAATGAATGTAAAACTATCTAGTAAAATGATGAGACAAAACTTTAGCAGAATATTATAGCAACATGCGGTTATTAAAAAAAGGTTATTAAATCCTGCTCCGTGCATGATATATTTTTTATGACTAAAAATATTACAATTTGGAAGAAAAACATTTCCTCTTACTTATTCAAATATTTTTAAAGTTTTTTTTTAATGGCAAGCCTTCCCTAACATACAAGCGCGCAACCTTTTTTCAACTACACCCGCAACGACCATTGTATAGTAACAGCTAACTTCCCCGTCAATGCAAGCAATAACGCTTTGACAGATATAAATCTCTTTTCCCCGCTCTAATGAACACTAAGGCAGTTTTCCATATTTAACGTATGGATGAAAGGAAATGGTGGACATATTTCGCCAGAATATACATCACACCGGGCCAGGTCAACTTCGGCCCGCTCAGAAGTTATCCATGCGAATGGTTGCCAGGCCATATGTGTACCTAACAAAAATGTAGAAATTATATAATAATCGTATTAAAATACACCATAGGGTTAAAATCGGAGCGAGTCCAATCGTCGCGTGGTTTGGACAGGTTATATCGTCCGAACCCCGCGATGCAGTTATTTGTAGGCACTTCCCAGTGGGTTCAGAATGCCTAAGAATTAAGCCCGTCATTTATATTACCTTTAAGCGTACATATTTGCCAAGAAGATACATCACACCGAGCGCGTTCAACGTCGGCCAGCTCAGTAGTTATCCAGGTGAGTGGTTGCCAGGCCATATGTGTACATAACAAAACAAACTAAGCAACGGCGTAATTTGAACGGCGAGAAATACATCCGGAAACGCTGGACACAGACTGATGATGAGTCACCATTATCAGTTATTGATTCTGCGTGGTAAGTAAAATATTCCGAGAAAGGGATGAGTCTGGCGCATTCTTCGTAAGGTCTGTGTCTAGCAATGAAAAGGCAATTTTTGATGAAAATACAAAATGCATCATATTAAATAATATTCTAGGCTTGTAATACTTTGTTCTCAGACAGACAGAAAAACTCCCTCTTCTTAACCTATGGAATTAAACGGAAATGGATTAAGATTGGAGGTCGGTAAGGATTTCGTGTTTGCTTAAAATTCGAACCCAGGACTCACAAAATAGTTGCCAGATAATCTGATTTCTACGCCACGCAGTAGTCAACTACGCAATATATAGCAATGATGTCAATTTTTTTGCAATATTTAATGAAATACGTAATTTTGTTACTGTTATTATTTAAATCACGCTTTTATACGCAATTGTGTATTTTATTTAAATAATAAGATGTTATGCATTGTATAATTAAAGACGAAGTTGTGTAGACGTAAAAGCAGTTAAAATAAAGAATTTAGCTGAAACGACAGAAAAAATATGCGGCGAAGGTATAACACCATGGGTTTTAAATCGGAGCGAGTCCGATATAACCTGTCCATGCTTCGCGACGCGGGTATGTGTAGGCATTTCCCTATGGGTGAGAATGCCTAAGAATTAAACCCATCATTTGTATTATTTTGAGATTTAAACTTTAGAAAACAAATATATACTATTACTGGCTTCTTACCCTATATAAAGAGCAAGTCCGGTCGTGCATACTGGAGTACTGCTGTCAAATATGAGCTGGTTACTTGCCGCTGGTACTGCAAAGTGCTACCAAGCAGCGTTGTATTTAGCGAAGAGACGTGCTAAGAGGCTGGAGAGGCGTGTAATAGTTTGCCGGTGACTATCTTTCCGTCTGATTAAAATCTGGATGTCTTTATGGCAAGAGTGAATAGGCTTTTATTATGCTTAGGTAGTGCGATTTACCGTCTAGGGTTTCATCATCACCTACTATCAGGTGGGATTGTAGTCATGTACTGACTTAAAATAAGTAAAGAAAAACTAAATCATTAAAAATTAACATAATTTTATGCTTTATTTGATAAGGCATGAATAATTGTACCGTGTAGTTGCGTTGTAAGAATATCCATTACCCCATATCTTTTCGTGGGTATCGTAAGAGGTGACAGAGGGAATCTGAAACAGGAGATGGGCAGCAGCATCTTCTTGATAACAACTCAAAATATTTAAAGACTTTGGTTGCCAACCCGCCTTCCGAGTGTGGCAACTATGGCAATATCCTTCCTATGAGGCAATCTATGGGAGAGGCCTCATATCAGCAGTGGACAGGTGGGGGATAGGCTGTAATGGATGGATAGATAAACGGATGGAATAATCATTTTTAATAAATAAAAGGCATAATGTTTCTTTATTATTGACTAATTAAAAAAAATTATGTTTACAAAGGCTAACGTAAGGTGGAGAAACGCCTGCTGCCTCTTTTGTGAATTCGGTATACGGTGGCCAGACAAGGGAATATGCAGGGGTTTAATATTAAAGCTCAGGTAATTGTTCTATAATATTTAGCTACATTTTTCTAAAGAATGAATGTTTTTTTATGTTTTTTATAGGATAGGGTGACAAAGGAGCACACAGTCCACCTGATGGTAAGTGGTTGCTGTGACCCATAGACAACTACATGTATCCTCAATAAAGAATCAAAATGCAGATGCGTTGTCACCCGCGAGGACTAAGATGGAATGCCTCTTCTCCAGTAAAAAGGGTCTCCGATTCTCTACACTCACCATATGAAACACAGCAGTGTTAAGCTGCTATTTTACACTGGTATTCTGTGAGAGCGTGGTCCTTCCCCGGTCGAGCCGACCCATTCGTGCTACAACTATACAATTAATATAGCTGTAGCATGGCTATACCACGTGTAAATGTTAATGTTATGTATTCTTGACTTAGCCTTATTTATTACTAGCTGTGCCCGACACTTTATCCAAGTGGAATTCGAAATGAACTATATTTGTAAAAACATAAGGTGATAAGTTTTATTCCTTCAAAGTATGAGATTTTTCTAATATTGCTTGTGCTGTAAAAAATAACTGCAACATCTTCAGCAATGTTCTGTTCTAGATGAATGATAACGAATTTAATTAAAACTTAAAAAAGGGGTTGTGCATGTTATTAAAGTAATTATTTCTTCTTTCGTTTTAAATGTGTTAATATTATTTTATTGCTTAGTTTTTACTCTCGAACATGGAACATATAGATGACAATGCGGAAAACAAGCCTTTCGTAAACTATATCATCATCATCATCATCATCATCATTACAGCCCTCACAAGTCCACTGCTGAACATAGGCCTCCCCAAGGAATGCCACAAAGCACGGTCCTGAGCCACCCGCATCCATCGACTTCCTGCATGTCTTACCAGGTCGTCACCCATCTAGTGGGGACGCCCTACACTTCGTCCGCCGGTACGAGGCCGCCACCGAGAACCTTTTTCCCCATCGGTTGTCGGTTCTTCGAGCTATATGGCCGGCCCATTGCCACTTCAGCTTACTAATCTGTTGGCTATGTCGGTCACTCTGGTTCTACTGCGGATATCCTCATTTCTAAGTTTATCACGCAGTGAGACCCGAGCATAGCTCTCTCCATAGCTCGCTGAGCGACCTTGAGCTTCTCATCCGGCCAGCAGTGAAGGACCACGTCTCAGTTCCGTAGGTCATCACTGGCAACACGCACTGGTTGTACAGCCTCGTTTTCAAGTTTTGAGGTATACCTGACGAGAAGATGCCGTATTTCCCGAACGCTGCCCAGCCGAGTTGAATCCGTCGATTGACCTCTCGGTCGAAGTTGACTTACCTAGTCGGACTATTTGTCCCAGGTAAACATATTCGTCAACAACTTCGAGCTTAGTGCTCCCAACAACTACCGGCATAGGTGTGACATGGACATTAAACATGATCTTTGTTTTGTCCATGTTCATCTTAAGACCTATCCGTTGGGAGGCACTATTGAGGTCATTGAGCATAGTGCTTAGGTCCTCCAGCGATTCTGCCATAAGGACTATATCGTCGGCAAATCGAAGGTGAGTGATGTACTGCCATTGATGTTAATGCCGTATCCTTTCCAGTCCAGAAGCTTGAAAACGTCTTCCAATGCAGCGGTGAAGAGTTTCGGGGATATAACGTCACCCTGTCTTACACCTCTCTGCAGTTGGATAGGTTTTGTACTCTGGTTCTGTACTCGGATAGCCATCGTAGCCCTACTGTACAAGCACTTCAACACTTCGATATACCGACAGTCAACTTGGCACCGCTGAAGGACTGCAGCACCGCCCAAATTTCGACGGAATCAAGGCGCTTTCATAGTCCACATACGCCAGATATAGTGGCAAATTGTACCTCGGACTTCTGTACAATTTGCCGAAGGGTATGTATGTGGTCTATGGTGCTAAAGCCTTTCGGAAACCGGCTTGTTCGGGAGGCTGGAAGTCGTCGAGTCTGCGTGCGAGACGATTCTGTAATGACTCGAAACAGCACGTAGACGCGGCTCAGAAGGAAATCGGTCTGTAGTTCTTCAAGAGAGCGTTGTCGCCTTTCTTGAAGAACAAGACCACCGCACTTCTGCTCCACGCCTCCGGTGTAGTGCCACCATGTAGGACGGAATTAAAGAGCTTCTGAAGGACTTGGTACCGGTTTTCCACCCGCTTTCAGAAGCTCCGCCGTAATTCCATCCTCGCCTGGGGCCTTGCTGTTTTAAGGTGCTGGAGAGCCATTCTAATCTCGCTCAGACTGACGTCCGGGATATCATCGGAATAGTGTCGGATAAGACTCGCTCTTGATCGTTACCACACTTGCGTGTGGCTCCAACGATGATGTGTACAGCTGCCCATAGAACCTCTCAATCTCACTCAAAATCTCAGGTGTCCCGGAAACGACGCTGCCACACTCGGTCTTCAGCTTCAACAGTTGGTTTTCTGGCAGACAGATTCTGGCAAAGACTTTGGAGCCCTGGTTCCGCTCGATCGCTTGTTCAATACGAGCTGTATTGAAGTTGCGCAAGTCCCGCCGCATGCATTTGAGATCTGTCTGTTCAGTTGCCTGTATGCTGTCAAATCTACTGAAGATTGCAGCTTCATTTCCCGTCTAACAGCCATGAGATTAAGAGTGATCGGAGAGTTTTGTGTTCTTCTGCGGCGGGTCTTACAAAACTTAGCTCCGACCGCATGGACAGTTTCCACGAGCTTGTCATTCATATCGTCCACTGCATTGCAATCTTCAGGCACTGAAAACGGTTTTGTAACTCGAGCTGAAAGGTTTCGGACTTTGGATTAGAGCACGAGGGGACGGAGCGTTGACTTCATTAGACGACACCTCTCCAACTTAACGTTTAGGTTCAGTGTGCCTCAACCATTCGGTGATCGCTACCAGTTTTCACCCTCGCGATCACTGAGACATCACTGAACAGTTGGCGTCTAGTCGTCATAATGAAGTCAATCTCATTTTGTCGAACCGTCGGGGCTCGACCAGGTCCATTTCCTGTGGGGCCGCTTCTGAAGAAAGAGTTCATCATAAAGAGTCCTCTTCTCCATGAAGTCGGCCAGCTGCTGGCCCTTGGGTTCCGTTGCCTAATCCGAATTTCCTACTTTCAGCTCACTGTTCTCTTTGTGCTTCTTTGCGTTGAAGTCTCCCATTAACACCGTATAGTGGGTTTTAGAGGAATGCATGGCTCTAGAGATATCCTCATACATTTCCTCTACCTCTCATCGGTGTGCCAGTTGGTGCGTAAACCTGTATGACCTTCAGCGAATACCGTTTGGTGATTCTGAGTATAAGGTACGCAACCCTCGTCGACACACTCCTAATTTTACAACGTTGTTAACGAGAGACTTGTGGACGATAAATCCGACACCTCCTTGGGACAGATGGTCGCCTCCCGGTGATAGAACAAGTTGCCGGATTCGAGGATTACCGTGTCTCCCCTCTTCGGACCTCGGATAATCCTATAATATTCCAGCGCAACTTGTCTATCTCTTCTTCCAGCTCCAGGATCTTCTCGTCAGTCCTCAGAGAGATCTACTTCATTTTCGGTAAGATTATATAAACTATATAATCTTACCGAAAATTAGGTTCCCTTAAATTGGAGCGGGAAATTATTGAGTATCAAAGTAATACGCGACTCTTTTCCCACTTATACACCTTGACTGAATCTCCACTTTAATTATATTTCACTGAAGATTAATGACTTTCTGTTGAGCCTCAATGTATAAGTTTGATGAAGACAGGTGCAATGCTATGATTGGTACTGCAATCTTCAGCGATATATTATGCGCCGGAAGTCCAAATGCACTTAAAGAATTTAAAAATTCTGCTGAGTAATTCGTGGCATCATTCTAATCAATTACAGAGTTAACCGATCAATAGGTTACCACACACCCCGCAATTTTCGGCAAAAACTTTGTATTCAGTGCTTTATCCTAATAGTTTCGAGGTGTTAAGATTGCCCTAACGTTGTATTCATAAGCTCTTCGTGGCTAAAAAATACGGAACAAAGAGTGAACGTTAAACTTATTTGACCCATTTTTTCAGGAATCTTTCAATCTCTGATGTCTAATAGAGTATCGAAAAATTCTGGTGCCAGAAGATTTCCAAATATTCGAGCTCTCATATTCACTGTTTATGCAAATTTTGAAATGTTAAGCCATAGAGCAGAATTTTTCATGGAGGTAATCATTTTGGCAGTTCTTGTGCTCTTATTTACCACAAGTAACGCATGGCGAAAGTCCACAAAGCCCTAAAGCCCACGAAGAAAAAATCCCCAAAACTTAATAGGAAAACGACACCCTTTAGCACGATCATTTCAGCGTATAGTCCATAATGTCATGTCAAAATCTTCACTATCCTTTATATGAGCCATAATGCTCTCATTCCAGACAATATTAGTCTCGCTAAAACTCGAAAATGGCTCGACTAATATGGATGATTTTTTTTGTCTGTTTGAGTATATATATACTCAAACATATTTATACATATACATATATATATATATATATATATATATATATATATATACATACATATCATCATCATCATCATCATTACAGCCCTTCACAAGTCCACTGCTGAACATAGGCCTCCCCACGGAATGCCACAAAGCACGGTCCTGAGCCACCTGCCATCATTGACTTCCTGCATGTCTTACCAGGTCGTCACTCCATCTAGTGGGGGGACGCCCTACACTTCGCCTGCCGGTACGAGGCTGCCAAAAATATAGCTATATATCTACTGGATTGGAAAAGATATGGCATCAATTCAATGGCGAGTAAATCACTCAAATTGATTTTTTTAATTAAAAAAACGTTACCCCCACAGTTATCGTGGAGGCAGTTTACAAACATAAATTGCACGAAGACAAACATCCAGACCCGGAACAATTATTTGTATGCCATACAAATACTTGTTCCTTGCGGGATTCGAACCCGTGGCCCCCAGCGCAACAACTCATTGCTAAGCCATTGTGCCACGGAGCCGTCGGATTTGCCGATAATGTAGTCATGGTAGAATCGCTGGAGGACTTATGTACTATGCTCAATGACCTCAGTAATCTTTAGCGTCATGTGTAACGTCCATGTTGCACATATTATGCCGATGGTTGTAGGAAATACTACGCTCGAAATTGTTGACGAGTATGTTTACCGAGACCAAATAGTCCGACTAAGTAAAGCCAACTTCGACCAAGTGGTCAATTGACTGATCCAACTCGTATCAGAAGCGTTCGTGTGATTCCGACACTTCTTCTCGTTAAGTATTCCTCAAAACTTATAATCAAGAATGTACAACTAGTTCTAGTTTATAGGGATGAAATATGGATCTGAGACGTTGTCCTTACTGCTGACTGCAAGAGAAAGCTTATGGTCGCTCAGCGAGCTGTAGAAAGGGCTATGCTAGGAGTTTCTTTGCGTAATAGATTCCTAATAAAGATATCAGCAGAAGAATCAGATTAAACGGTTTAGTCTAACGGATCAGTAAGCTGAAGCGGCATTGGGGCGGTTATATAATTTTTAGAGCCACGCTGCAGCTACTTTATGGTTCTGGCACAAATTGGTCGGCTCGGCTGGGGTAGGACCACGCTTATATTTATATTTTATTATTTTCGGAAACTTACAGCTAACACAGAATACCAGCGTCAAATAGCAGCTTAATGCTGAACCAGAGACCCTTTTTACTGGAAACGAGGCATTCCATCTCAGTCCTCAGAGGTAACAACGCATCTGCATTTTGATGCTTAGTTGAGGATATAGTTATATGCTGTTATATGATAGTTGTATGCTGTTGGCCCTGCGGCCTTTACAGCTTCATCGAAATAGGCTCGTAAGTGAGGACTTACGAGCTATTGAGTGCAACGATTCTGCCGGCGGCGAGACGGCGCTTCGCGTGTGTTCGCGTGTGTGTGATAGTGTTAGATATACGGATTCCTTCTCCTGTGGAGGGAGTGGGCGGGATCGACTTATTTATGGAAGTGATCTCGTCGTCGGGATCAAGAAGAACGTTCTTAGGACGTCTCCTGTGGGGGGCAGCATCCCTCTCTGGGGAGTACGAGCCCGCCTCAGTCACCAACGGATGGTTAAGATCTTTGATCGAGTTGAAGTGCCCGCTCCGTTTTTTTCTTTTTTTTTGCGCCCAGAAGCAAAGGAAAGGGCTACCCTCCGGGAAGCGGGGGGAGGGAGTTGGTGAATGCTCTTAGCATACCACGCAGCCGGCTGCGTGGTTATGTGGGACTTCAAACCTAAGTGCCTACCCACTAAACACCACCTGGGACTGGCTTTGGCCTGGAGGGCCTTTCTGCCGTATCGGAAGCGACCCCTTGGGGAAAGGGGGCGCAGGCGGCGAGTAGCCGCTGAGAAGCGCGCCTAACTAAGGCAAATTATGAAATGGGAGAAGACTCGGCCTGAGCCGCCAGGAGGCAGTCCAGGTCGGCCGAAAGCTTGTTGGGGGGTCCGAGAGAGAGTTTCTCGGCCTGCGAACTCGATAGCGAGAGGGAAGTGGGGCTGCATAGGAAGCTGCCTCACGAATGAGATGATTTGAGTGAGACTCTGAGGCTTTGAAGAAGTTCTCAGAGAGTGATTTTAGAAATTGTTGGATTGTGGGGAGCTCTAAGTCTCGGTGAAGGTCGGCGTTACGGATGAACCAGGGTGCGTTCGTAGCCACACGACAAAAAGAGTTTTGAACTACTTGAAGTTCGTTTAGGATGCTAGGTTTAGCAAGAAATGGCCCCGAGTTCCCGGCGCCCCTTTAATGGGGCAGGGGTGCGAAGAATCTCCGGGAGAAAAACCGGCGACGAGGTTCGCCACCCATCACGTTCTGTCTCCCGGAGGGGCAAAAAGTGGATTGCGGAGGCCCGTCTGGCTACGCTGAATGTATGTGGAGCAATGAATGATAAGATGGATGAAGTATGCTATATGATGAATGATAGAGGAATAGATGTGTTATGTATAAATGAGACGAAACGAAAGGGAAAGGATGCTACTGCAAATGGCATGTATATCGCTTACTGGTCTGGTGTAGACGAGACCGAGCGGGCATGCCAGGGAGTCGGTGTCATCCTTTCAGAAAGAATGAGCCAATGTGTGAAAGTGTATGAATGTGTAAGCCCAGGGCTGCTATGGATACGAATGAAAGTGGGCTTAAAGAAGTTGTTTGTACTAGGGGTATAAGTCCGAGACATTTCTAAGCCCACTTATATCCAAGAGCAGTTTAATTATATATATATTAATTCAAAACAGCCTAGAATGAATGCTATACGAGACGAGAATGGCTGTATGCTGAATGATGAAGTTTCGAATTTAAAAAGATGGGAGGAATACTTTGAGAGCGTGTTTATGAGTGAAGATTCGTCTGAATTAAGTGAAATAGAAACTCCGAAAGAAGTGAAAAGAGGTAGGGAGATAAGTGTAGATGAAATAATGAAAGCAATGCATGAAAGCAGGTAAGGCAGCCGGATATGATAGAGTATCACTCGAAATGCTAAGGGCTGGAGAGGGAGTGGTGGCAGGCCTGCTGTACCCCTTGTTTAATTTATATTGGGAACTGAAGTGGGTACCGGAAGACTGGTGCAAAGCCGTTAAAGTCCCAATATATAAAGGAAAAGGGTCACAGCAGGACTGTAAAAACAACCGTGGTATCAGCTTGCTTAGTATTGTAAACTGTATGCTAAGGTGTTAATTGAAAGAGTTATGGAAGAAACTGATGGAAAAATTTGGGATGTGCAAGCTGGATTTAGAAAGGGGATGGGGTGTACGGATCAAGTCTTTTCCATGCACATGATTGCGGAGAAGTTTTTGGCCAAAAATCAGATAGTTTTTTGTGCGTTCATGGACTTATGACAGAGTGGACAGGAATGTGTTATGGCAAACACTGAACTCATTTGGGTTGAGCGCTGGTTTGATACAGGCATTAAGGTCTCTTTATAGGGGCTCTAGTGCTTGTGTCAGGATCAACGGGGTCTACTCGGACTGGTTTGGCATCCAAATAGGTGTCAGACAGGGCTGTGTAGCTTCTCCGTGGCTGTTTAACCTTTTTATGGACAGTTGTTTGCAAACTTTGAAAGTTGAAGAATGTGGGTTGAGAATGGGTGAATTAACCGTCAAATGCCTTTTGTACGCCGATGATCAAGTCATATTTGCATCGTCGGCGGCCGAGTTGCAAATGATGGTAACTTTAATGAACTGGTCATTAAAAGAATCGGGTATGAAAGTAAAGACAAGTAAGACAAAAGTGATGGTTTTTGAAAGAGAAGAAAGTAAAACGTTATGTGAAATAAGAATAGAAGGGGCGTTGATTGAGCTAGTGGATGAGTTTGTATATTTGGGATGTTTATTTAGCAGGGATGGTAGATATGATAAGAATATAGAACGACGAGTGAACGCAGGAAATAGAGTAAATGGGGCTCTACACGCTATTATGAAGAGTCGGAATGTGTCAAAAAAGGCACGTTTGGCAATTCATAATGCTTTGTTAGTCCCTAATTTAATGTATGGTAGTGAAAGTTGGGTCTGGCAGAAGAAGCATGAGATTAGAATAAATGATGTAGAAATGCGGTCATTAAGGAGTATGCTAGGGCTGAATCTGAATGACAGGGTGAGAAATAGTGTGATAAGAGAAAAGTGTGGTTTGCAAGATGACGTTGTGACCAGGATTAAGAAAGGAATGCTTCGGTGGTAGTCATGTAGAAAGAATGAACGAGGAAAAAGTGGCAAAGCAAATTTATGTTGCAGAAGTGAATGGAAGAGTCGGGAAAGGACGCCCTAGACGAAGGTTTATCGACCAAATTGGTGATATATTGAAAATGGGCCAGATTAGGAGTACCCTTAACCGACGAGCGTGTATGCGTAGATATATGGATGTAAAGGAGGCGAGAGAGGTGTGCCAGGATCGTGCCAAATGAAAGTCCGTAGTCTCTGCCTACCCCTCTGGGTGACAGGCGTGAGTGTTTATATTTATGTTTATGTTATGTTTAGCATGAGCAAAAATGGAAGCCGCGTATGTCATAACTGGTCATATACAAACCTTATATAGGGTTCGCTTGTTGAGAAATTTTACTGTATCGGCCCAGCATGCTGTTGAGTCTACCCAAGTAGAAGCGCGCGGTGCGAGTTACTTTCTTAACATGGGGCTCTAAACCTAAGTATTTGGCGATCTTATGCCATGGGACATGGGTTCCTAATAATCGGATTAGCGGAATAGTAGTGGGGCGGTTTATGTTCTAAGCAAACGGCGGAGCTCCTTTCCGGGTTCACATCGATACGCCATTTTTGGAACCAAGCTCCTAAGTCACTAACTGACTGTTGGATCTTGTTCCGGATAGATAGAAGTGAGGCACCTTTATAATAGAGGGCTGTGTCAAAGAGGGAGAGCTGAACACCATTCGACGGGATGGGAATGTCGTTGGTGAACAGTATATATAAAAGAGGGGCAAGCACGGAGCCCTAAGGGACACCGGCTTGGATATGACGCGGAGAGGAGAGCGTGCCTTCGTGTCTGAAACGAAAGGTACGATCCTTCAAATAGGAGACCACGAGACGGACAAGACGATCAGGGAGGCCTAATTTGTATAGCTTGTAGATAAGGCCTTCATGCCAGACTCTATTAAACGCCTTAGCTACGTCAAAAAAGACCGCGATGGTCTTATAACGACGAGGATAAAAACCGCTGAGCATATATTCCACTATACGGTGAACTTGTTGGGGGCATGAGTGTTTCGCTCGGAAACCAAATTGGTGTGGGATGACGAGAGGGTCGCCGTCTATGGGAAACAGATGGCGCCATATGCGAGTGAGGATAACGCGTTCGAAGATTTGCCCATGGCCTTGAGGAGGCTGATGGAATGGTGACTGGAGGGGAGGTGGTGAGGCTTTCCTGGCCTGGTTCAGAAGTAGGTGGTTACTTAACCCACCTACTTCTGAACCGGCAAAAAGTCTAGGTTTATAGTTAGTTATTTTTTATTTATCTTACTTCCGCAAACGTACAAGTAAGGTTATAGGATGGGGATCACTGGCCTGACGTAGGGGTCGAAGTCCGAGCGCTGTTCAGTCAGGATCGTAGACAGCCAGCTAGTAGAAGGAGCCGATGATACCCGAGCCTGACGGTGATGATGGCCGTTAGTAGGAGGGTAGGCCAACACTCCGTTAGCTTGCGGCACGGCCAGCAGGTAGCACTTAGGTAGTAGGTAGATCCTGGAATGCCAGACGGAGGTCAGCATTAGGGAAACTTCCTATAGCGCTATATGCGCCCTAGTCAGATTCCAGCACCCCATCTAGGAAGTTGAAAATTCCTAAGCACTAAGCAGCCTCAGCAGAAGAGATAGGAACTAAGCAAAACAGTTACAATGTATAAATAAATAAGAACTCACCCCAGCGGGATCAACTGCACTTGAATAATTTAAATTCTGGATGTAGGTAGCAAGTTCAACGGTCGTTAGTTTAGGCTCATTAGATCGGTGAGCAAAATGGTTCACGGTGCACGGATTGAATTAACTATTCTATGGTTCCGTAAAATAATTATTTTAAATTAACAATATGTAATAATTTATTAGTTTTTATTTTTAGATTAGAATATTATATTACTATTATCTATTTAAGATTATATCTATATTATTATCTATCATCTATAAGATTATATCTATATTAAGATTATATCTATATATTATCTTATATCAAGCAGTTGCGTGCCACTACGAGTAGTATTAAAACAATTATTATGCTTGAAGTTAAAATCTCCAAACATAATGATTGAATTGCCTAATGCGAGGATGGCCTCGAAATCGCTCTTGAGGGGTAGGGTTCTACTAGGGATATAAGTGGAGGCTATGATGATGGACTGATGTCCAGACAAGGCTAGCCTACATACCGTGACTTCCATATTGGTAAGCGGCGGAGTGGGGATGTGGGAGCAGTGAAGTGACTTCTTGTAGTAAATGGCAGTACCGCCGCCTTTGCGGTCAGGTCTGTCGTCACGTAAAAGAGAATACTTTTTGATGGAGAGGCCTTTGAGATCCTTAGATTTGAGGTTGGTCTTCTGGAGGAGGAGGAGGTCGGCTTCGCGATCTCGAAGAAAGAGCTTAAGCTCAGGGAGGTTATTACGCAAACTGCGGATGTAAAAAGAGACAAGCGATAAACCCTTTGGCTTGATGCGACCGTGAGATATGGTGGGAGCAGAAGGCTCTGACATTATATTAAATTAAATTAAATTATATTAAATCAATTTCATTTAAATTAAATTAAATTAAATTATAGGGAACACAGAAGGTTGTGATGCTCAGCAAGAGCAAGAAGACGGTCCTGAGGGGACTGAGCAGCGCGCAGTTTGCGTGCAAGGATGGCAATCTCCCCTATGTCGACGCTCCGAATAACAGATTATACTGTTTTCAGGTCATCGGCCAAAGAAAATTGTGCCTGGTGTGGGGCGGTAAAATCCGCGGAGGGTCAGCCTTTTTGGGGCCCCAGAGGATAACTGGGGGCGGTGCGGGCTGAGAAAGGCCCTGAGGGGGCCAAGGATGGCCCTGAGGGGGCCTAGGGAGACCCTGAGGAGGCCGAGAGGGGCCCTGAGGGGGCTGAGAAAAGCCCTGACGGGGCATTTTAGATAGGAGAGTCGGGAATGAACTGTAATTGACCGGTGGTGGAGCTAGTTTGGCAGCTTTGGTAGGACGGGGGCGAGGAGTGCGAGGACAGCCTCTGTAGTTAGCCGGGTGGCCAGACTGTTGGCATAACCCGCTCCATCGCTACGCGGTCGTTTTATACCCGTTGCAAAACAAGTCGAGTAGTGGGGTGGTGGGGGAAATCGAGTGGCGCGTTGGGTGGCGTGATCGGTGCACGTGTTGTTTACAAGTTTTGCTGTGCCAGCGTACTACGACGCCGCCGTCATGCCGTGATATTCTTTCGATTCACAAACATTTCTATTTTTGTACACTTAATATATAAGCAAAATCATACATTCAAGGCAAACCTTAGTGGTTTATATGTGCTATAACTAGATTTATTTACGACTAAAATAAGTGATTATAAATGAAAAAAACATAGATCTAAATCTATACATATAAAGGAGGATGTTTGTATATTATATGAAATCGTTTAACTCAAAATCTATTTGATCGATCACCATGAAAATTGGTATATGTATATATGTATTTTCAATGCAGAAGGTTTATATTTATAAACTTAAAAAAAAATTGAAAAAAAAATTAGAAACAAACAAAATTTAAATTTTTTGATTTTATTTGCTTTTTTCAATCAAGCGCGGCAATAGATAAATTAAATTGCATGCGCTAAAATAAAAAACGTTGCTGAGCACAACCTATGATATTAACTGGCAGAACAACGTCTGCCGGATTCAGCTAGTATTTTTATAACATAGATCTACTCCAGATTTTTGGTGTGTTAGAACGCCGACCATTTATTCTCTCAGACTTTTACAGGCTGTGCTTAGCTTTTAGGCGAGATAGAACCAGCCCTCATATAATTAGCTAAAAATATGGTTCCTTATAATAATTCACTGTGTGTGGACCTTAACACATATATTTGTTTTACATCTCATACGTTGAGCCTAATATTACACTCTGGTTACGATGAAAAAGTACGGTCACGAAATGGAGTCACGAAAATTTTCTACCTACTGAGCTCGACGTAAATGAGACAAAACAAGATTATGATTAAACACTATGAGATATGATTAAACATTACTGGCACCGTCTGGAATTTCAATCTAAATATTAAAAGTTCATGAATGTAACCATCTTTTGCCGAGTTGCAAATGATGGTTATATTCATGAACAGGTCATTAAAAGAAAGGGGAATGAAAGTGAACGCAAGTAAGACTAAAAAGTTATGGTTTTTGAAAGAGAAGAAAGTAAAACGATATGTGAAATAAGAATAGAAGGGGAGTTGGTCGAGCAAGTAGATGATTTTGTGTATTTGGGATGTCTATTTAGCAGGGATGGTAGATATGATAAGGATATAGAACGACGAGTGAACGCAGGAAATAGAGTAAATGGGGCTCTACACTATTGTGGAAAGCCAGAATGTGTTCAAAAAGGTACGTATGGCAATTCACAATGCTGTGTTAGTCCGTATTTAAATGTATGGTAGTGAAAGTTGGATGTGGCAGAAGAAGCACGAGAGTAGAATAAATGCTGTAGAAATGCGGTCATTAAGGAGTATGTTAGGGCTGAATCTGAATGACAGAGTGAGAAATTGTGTGTTAAGAAAAGAGTGTGGTTTGCAAGATAACGTGAACAGGATTGAGAAAGGAATGCTTCGGTTGTTTGGTCATGTAGAAAGAATGAATGAGGAAAGAGTGACAAAGCAAATTTATGTTGCAGAGGTGAACGGCAGAGTCGTGAAGGGACGCCCTAGGCGAATGTTTATCGACCAAATTGGCGATATATTGAAAATGGGCCAAATTAAGAGTACCTTTAACCGACGAGCGTGTATGCCTAGGCATATGGATGTGGAGGAAGCGAGAGAGGTGTGTCAGAATCCTGCCAAATGGAAGTCCATAGTCTCTGCATACCGCTCTGGGTGACAGGCGTGAGTGTTTATGTATGTATTATAAACCCCTTTATTACTTCGTGCTTGGTCCTCTAGATAGCACATGTAGTATCACGTCTAGGATTCACAACTCGCACTATAGTAGAGAATCTAAAAATTTAAAACCCCCTCCTTTCCTCCTCTTCTTCCAGTCACGGGAGTGGGGAGAACCCCATTTCACATACCATCCATAGATTCTGCCCTCGATATGTCATTCACGGTTTAGTGCTTCACCACTCAACACCTCTCTGTGTTTTTAAATTGTGTTCAATTTTGTTTAATATAGCGTTTTGCTGATATTATGCCGAAAAGTAAGTGTTACTTAAATCAAGAAATAAAGAAACTAAAGTACAAATTACAGCGTTGTTGAAGGAACAAAGACAAAATATCAAGCAAGCCTCCGAGTGATTCGCCGCTGGACTTGGATTAACTAGAAGGTAGGAAATAAATCTATTAAATAAAATGGGTTCGTTCTTTTCAAGGGAAATGTAACATAATACCAAAAGGAGTTGTCCACGTTCTCTTTATAGGAACTGTAACATATAGTGCCTTTTATAAAGTATGGTTCGTTCTTTTCAAAGGAACTGAACACACACCTATCAAATAATTTCCGATAGTGAAAAATAAAGTAAGTTTCGTTCATTTCGAAGGAACTAAATACACACCTTTCAAATATTAATTCATTTTTTTTTTTGTTTTATATTTATTGCGTTACCTCAAAATATACTAGCAAAACAACAGATGATAAATGTCGCCAATAATTAAAAATATTTATTTATGGCTAAATAAATAATTTTCTTTATCTCTTAAAATGAACAATTTAACGAGGCAGCTCGACAAAAGTTATTTTCTCTAACAGCAATACACATTGTAGTACAGTCCTGTTTCCTTGAGATGTAAAGTCCAAGCTTACAAAGCTTACGCAGAGCAAAGCTCACGTTTGTTGTGACAGACCATAGCCGGCTTAGGCTTTTGACAAATAACCGGTGCGATACATTAGACATGTTGTAGGCAAGATTTAACATAAATGATTCCCATTATAGCACAGATATATTATATTAATTTCTATTATTAAACTGGTGATATTTTTTACTTTTAAAGGAGGTAAAAATGTAGGAGATAAAAAATAGTATCAAGGAAGTCCCAGCTTGTCTCATAGGAGCATGAGGGTCGACTATTGAAAAAGGCAAAAAATCTATAGACGTTTGTATAAGTGTTAATCTGCGTCAGTGCGGGATGCTTGATAATAATTTGTGCGGCATCCAAATAATTTTTCGGGTCTAGGTGTTTGTTTTGTGTTTATATATGTGTCGTATCGTATCGCTCAAATAACGGTAAGCAAAATTCTTCGAGAGTCCACTTCTCTAGTCGCCCTACTTACTTAATTAATATGTTTTATATTTATGCGAAACATTTTAATATGCCAGAGCCAGAGATCTACATAAACGACTACATAATTTTAATTAAAATTACGTGTATCTATTACAGTGTAATATTACACCGTGTAGTTAAGAATAAAATTAAAATTAAGTTTAGGTGTAAGAATATCCACTACCCACTATCATCCCGTGGGTTTCGTAAGAGCTGACAGAGGGGAAAAAATCGTGAGATGGGCAGCAGCGTCTTCTTAATAACGACTAAAAATAAAAAATAAGCTGCGGTTGCCAACCCGCTTGCCAAGCGTGGCAACTATGGCAAATATCCCCCTATGAGGCAATCTATGGGGAGACCTATGTTCATCATTGGACTTTGATAGGCTGTAACGGTATCTATTACAAGCTTTCAAGTCTTAATTAAAAGGATTATAAATAAATCATATTTCGGCTATTCGGCAGTCAGTTTTTAAGTTTTTTGACGATAATGTTATTATGGCAGAATTGCTGGATGAACTTAGTACTATGTTCAATGACTTCAATAGTCTGCCCTAATGGATAGGTCATAAAATGGCCATGGACAAGAGAAAAGTCGTTCGAAAAGCGAAAAATTACGCCTGTAGTTGTTAGATACACTTCGCTCGAGGTTGTTGACAACTATTTTTAACTAGGCGAATTGTCCAATTAGAAAAATCCAACTTCTACCAAGAGGTGAATGCGAGGGATCTAACTCGACTGGGCAGCATTCAGGAGACTACAACAATTCTTCTCCTGACGTAATTCTCAAAACTTAAAAACAAGAGTTGTCAACCTGTGCGAGTTGCTAGTGGTGACATAATATTATGGATCTGGGACTTTGTTCTACACTTTTGGCCGTATGATGAAGCTCAAGTAATAGTTTTGAGTGTCCTTTAAATGGTGATAGTATATTTCCTAAGTATTAAGCCAATTCGTAAATGAGTGTACCTTTCGGGCTCAGCATTGGACGTAGCGTTTTTTTTTGAGAATTTAACCAAGTATGAATTAATGAAAAAAAAAAACCATACAGATTTGAATTACTTCCAGATTCAATTTATTGGACTTTCTGGCTATCTCGTAGGTGTTGATGAAGTCGAATATGCAGAAGGCCATGAAGACCTTATGTAAAATAGGAAGACCAACGATGGAGAGTAACGCCTGCGTAGTGATTACGGCAAACTCTACCATATGATAACTAAGTTCCAAATCCGGTAGTAAACCTATTTGAAAATTAATATAGGTCATAACAGCTGATGGATATGATTATATCTAGTTTTGCCCGTATAAACAATAATTGCTGCATAAATAACAGCATCGAGCAAGTATGTCAAAAAAACTAAAATTGATAAGGCTTTTTAGGCTAACGTGTTTACAATCTTAGTTCATCACATCTTCAACATGCTATTTCATTATTCTGCACTCACGAAATTAATTTAGATTGCATATTTATTGCAGATATCACTCGTGATATCAAAAATTCGTTATCTTAATAATAAAATCGCACATCCGTATAATATTCTATAAACGTTCTTCTCACAGCAGGCTAGCCTCTTCCTTGTCGTAAATTATAATTGAATAGCAGATTATTCTTGCCTTACTAATGTAAGAGTGAGACGAAATAAAATAATTTCTGATAAAGTACTTTGTATATTGTCAGATCACAACTGATTAGCTTAGCGTCTAACCAACGAATGCCCCGCTGTTTGCATTTCATGATCTTATAAACACAACTAGTCAATACAATAACTCCCGACGGCATCACTTGAATTTAATAATACGGAAAGTCGTGTAATCGCTTGGATAGAAATTATTTAACGGGAAATAAAACCGTAAACAATGAAATATATTATCAAACGCTCACAATTTATAAATAGAAAGAAATGTTATAATAATAAAATAATCCAGTTTCAAACAATACCTATTGTAATAAATATTCCTTTGTCTTGAATGAGAGATTAAAGGCCACGGTGTTAAGACTGACAACGGTCGTCTTAGTGTCTTGACCATAAGTCTTGACAAATAATAACCAGCACCACATGAGTAAAGAAACCGTACCCAGCACAAAGGTATAGCCTTAATGTCATAATAATTCTCGTTTGTCATACGAAATTACTGTGCTATGCAATAATGTAAATTGTATTAAATTTATAGCACATTTATGTTAATATTAATGTAAAACAACAGATATGTTGTCTGTTACATTAATGTAAAACACATTGGATCTGTAACAGGCGTCAACCAACGAGCTCAAGATGGAATTTCAGCGACATACAGTCATCACACCCCTACGTCACTTTATAATGAATGAACAGTCTTAGGTACGTATAAACACGAAAAACAGTGGCAGTCATTATATTGCATATGTGGTTCAAATACTAGAATAGGATTTTTGTTATTTTTGGTTGTAAATAGCATTATATTGCTGAACGTTTATATATTTATTGTAAGATTTAGTTTATAATAAAACTAGACATTATCACATTGGTTTTAACTTGTAAGGACATCTACTTCTGAAGTAATAAATATAAATAAATAAAATTCTAAACGGAAAATGGAAACCTGTACGTCTAGTTGGCCAGTGGCGGAAATTATTAAGTCGCATAATGAGCACGCTCGAAAATACATATTATATTCGTGTAGATCACCGATAGATTGGTCATATTCGAGACTAATCAGATTAATTGTATGTATCTTCATTGTATTATCGTCTCAAATAACAATATAATACTCATCATAAACAGATTTTGTGGAATACAATAATACAATAAAAAAAAATTGAATTAATTTTTATTTTGTGGGTTCAATCTCATACACAATCACCCGTAGATGCAGATTATGTGGGTGTAATCGCGTTTTCATTTTACATAATAAATTAAAATGATTTGCAGAGAAACATCAAAAATCAAAAATGTGTAAGGTATTATGTTTAAATTCTCCTAGACATAAATGCAAAGCTCTTTTTTTAGAATTTAGAGTTTCAAAAATATTTCCATGCAGTAAATTGTGTATATTCTACAATGTTAAGATTTTATATAAAACAGTGCACTTAGCATTTAATATTTAAAAATTAAAATTATGGCATTGCTTAGAAATACGGTGCTATTTTTTAATTTTAAACAAATGCTGACGAATTGAACCCATAACCAATGCCGTAGTAGCCAAGTAATATACTAGTATAGTAGTAGTATATTTCTGCTATGCTGTGTTAAATTTTCTACCAATATTTGGTCCAAATAAACTTCTTTACGACATTAAGTCATAGTCTAAATTTTTAGTTAAAATTAGGCCGTTATAAACTCCAATAAACGTTACAATCTATTTTTTTTACTTATTGTAAGCCAGTGCATGACCACAATCCCACCTAAAAGTAAGTGGCACTGTCTTAGCGTAAGAAAAGCCCATTCACGCTTGCCTTAAAGACGCCCAGATTGTATTTGTATAGAAATATAGACGGCCACAAATTATTCCACTCTTTTGCTGTACGCATTACACAAGACGAAGCAAACCGTTTGGTCTTCTATCTTTCGTTCTATCTATCAATTGTTTTGAAAAATATGTCAGATAAAGAAAGTCGAAGATCGGGCTATGTGGTGAATCTTAAGAGAAGCCCATATTCATCCGTTATTAGCACAAGATGCAAGATAAATCTGCAGATTTGCTAATCAGGATAAAATTAGTATAATATTGGCGATCCATTTTGAAAAACCATTAGAGTTTACCATTATAAGGTTAGCCTTTTTACTCGATTTTCAAATGATATCAAACTGGGAAATTCATATAAAACACACTGGTAACATTAAATTTCACATTTTTTACTCACTTTCAAACCTATTCGTGTAAATATAAGAAAGTATTAACATTAAATTTATTCACAAACTAGCTTTTTACCCGCGGATTCGCTCGCGTGGTCTTCAATTTAGAAACATCATTAAATGCTATATTCCGCGCCAAATTTAGCAAAATTCGATCACTTTTAGAGTCACTTCGGTGTCTGTGTATCCATATCAGTTTGTCAAAAAAATTTTTGAATTCTCAAAGACTATTGGATTTAGATGATTAAGGAACATGTGAATAAATAAATTTTTCAGAATTGCATTAATATCATATGTCTAGAAACATCTACAATTTTTTATATTGGACGTGTCTTCCGATGTATCTATAAGAAAGATAAATTGTCTTGGAATCAAAATTTACTATTACTATTTACTCTTTACATTCATTCATAATTAAAGTTAATTTATTTTCAACAAAATAATAATGAATTCATGGTCTTATATGCAATATTTGATTCATATCATTGTTCCCATTTTAAATTGATTGGCACCATAAAATAGATTCTGATATTTTTTCTACGTTCGATAATGACGAATACTACACATAAAATAAAACAAATTTTAATAAATCAAGTTACATTTTAACTTTTATTTAAGCGGGTTCTACAAAACACATTTTTGGAAGTAAGTTTCACAAAAATTTGCGTAAAAGAACATATTGCTGATTTGAAGCATCGACGCTCCGAGAAGTCTGAAGTATGTCAACATGTTCAGTATCATCCCAATCATTATATCAGATCTGATAGACAACAAATCCTCGCAATATAACACCAATTCCTACCAAGGATGATCCCGAGGCTATTGAAATTAAAAACATCCTCACTTCAAACCCAAGCATACTACTGCAAGACTTCAAGATACTGTAAGGTCGTCCTTCGTAGATCGGACCAAACATTATTAGTTAAAAGTTGATTGTAGTCTTCGTAAACTATGACATCAGGATGTACAACAAATGAACCCCCGTCTCCATGGGTTCTTTATAGTGGCCAAAACGTCAGGAATTATAAAAGTTAAAATCAAACACGAAAAAATCCTTAAGATCACTTTTATTGCAAATGAAGTTCTATTCGCAGTGAACGTGGGTAGAACTATACTCATAATCGGAAGCAGAAAAATGTTCGCCTCGTTGTGGCGACGAAAGAGAATCCTCCACCTCATATCGTTCCGTGTGTGTCCTAAGAGGCGATAAAGGAAAACAAACAGGAGATGGGCAACATCATCTTCCTGACAACAGTTCAAAATAATAAAGGCTGCGGTTTTCAACCCGCCTGCCAAGCGTGGCAACTATAGAAAATATCCAGCCTATTTGACAATTTATGGGGGAGACCTATATTCAGTTCAGTGGACTTTTGATAGGTTGTAATGATAACGATGATGAGTTCTATTCTTTCGAATCTTTGCTACCGTTAATATTGTAACGGTAGCAAAGATTCGAAAAAATAGAACTAACGCTAGTGTGAAAACAAAAAGTAACATCTCCGAAAAATGAATGAAATAAAAACAGCATAATTGCCCCATTAAAACTAAAAAGTTGCAGCCTACATACATGTCACTACTGGGCACAGGCCACAGAGCAATTGGCCAAAAAAGTGCCAACGCGTGATAACCTCAACTGGGGAACTTCTCAGATATGCAGGTTTTCTTTTACCACCGAGAATGTGGTAAATCGACACTTAGAATTGTAATTAAAATATATGTAAAAATATATAATAATGCTTATGTACTATGAAATTTACGTTTGGATCAGTTTGATTACCGCCTTTGACAAGTAAAATAAAATAAACCTTTGTTTAAGTAAAATCTGGTATCTTTGATATTTAAAGTATTTTTTCGCAACAGCCTGTTGATTTACATATGTCATGTGAGCTATGAAACCTGGACAGTCACAAAAATCTTGATTTGTTTGATAATATGAAAACTCAAAAATACAGAAAACTTAAATGACAAACTGATTTATAAGTCTCAAGTAAAAAACTAAAGTAGCAGCTTACATACGACTCACTACTGTGCAAAGGGCTCCTCATTACCTATAGTGTTTGTGGGCAGAAAAGAGTATGCCACAATCCTTCAACTACTACTCAGACATTTAGGTTTGCCCACGAAGTTATTCTTCACCACTTCACCGGATACGTGGTAAGTCAGCACGTAAAATTTTCCAATAACAGATCCATTTGTCCTCAAAGGACTCATACACGTTTTGCTCTCTTGCGGTGATGAAATCTCACGGCGAACTATACGGCTTTCGTATTTGTTTAAATCCATATTCCATACTAATATCCATACTAATATTATAATTGCGAAAGTGTGTTTGTTTGTTTGTTTGTCCTTCTTTCACGTCGCAACAGAGCGTCGGCATGGCATGATTATTTGTATGGGGATAGTTCGGTGGCTGTAGAGTGACATAGGGAAAATCGAATATGTTGCAAAATTAAATTCAGCTAGGTGGCGCCACCGTGATTCTATAAGACGGACGACGGTACGATGGATGAACACAGAAGGTCAGAATATCTGGATTATTATGTCTTTTACCAAAATTATGATAAAAATGTATGGATCTGTATTTTTCCACGCAGGACCGGGAAGAGAGCGATAAAAAACATAAAATTCACCAGCTGATTTTCTTCAAACGTTTTGGTGCATCGTAATTCACAGAATAGGCGATAACCTCGCAGACGATATTAAGTAACCTGTTGATGCTCTGCCTACCCCGCAAGGGTTACAGGCGTGATTATAAGTATGGATCAGAAATACTATCACCACCTGTCACGCTTTCACCCTTAACTATTACTTAACAATGGTAGAAACAGTTCTTAGTAAGCCTTATTAATAAGCCTTAGTAATATTTATTGAACGGAAAATGAATACAGTTCTTATATGTGGTTATGAATGAATCGGTATTACAATAAGAAAAATGTGCAAAATTATAAGAAAATATTTTTGAGAGTTCTTATTAACTAACGTATACATAGTTTAAATTGATTCCGCTAGATGTCGTTACTAGGTTTTTAAAACGCGGTAACGAAATGTTTCCTGACATGTACTTAACTCCCGCCGTTGAGCCGCGCGTCAACTTATAGTGCATACGGTACCTATACGCTTAAATTGTTTCTATTTCGTAGCTTATTCGACTACCTGCTTTCAATTTCGGTTGTTTGTTATTTGCTTTGTGATTTGGTTAAGGTTGAATGGATTTATATTGGCTTTCATTTTCGGATTTGTGTATTTTCTTGGATCGGTTTTGTTGATTTGGTTGGTATTCCTTTATACATATTTAGACTCTGGCTTTGATTTTGGATTTTGTTTATTTAGAATCGTGAATTGGTTTTCGTTGTTTTAGGTTGTTTAACAATATTTCAAAGGAATATTATTAGTATGGATAGTGTATACGGTACCTATACACTTACTTCTTTTTTCGTTGGTTATATTTATATTGACTACTGCTTTCGATTTCGATTTTCTGCGATTTGTTTTGTGATTTGGTTTGTTGATTCGATTTTTTTGGCTATCGTTTTCGGATTCGTGTTGTGTCTTGAATTGGTTTTGTTGTTTTGATTTTAAAAATATTTAAAAGGAATATTTATTCCTTTTAGATATTTTGATTTGCTTTTAAAAAAAAATATTAATTCCTTTTAGGTATTTTAACGTTTTTTATAAATAGGTTTTTCTTACTCATAATGCCTCGCTCGCTATTATACGGGTTCCTCGGTAGGGTTTTTAAAAAGACTTTTAAATGAGCTGCACAAATAAACGTTTAATTACGAAATATGAACTAGAATTATGAACTAGAATTATGAACTAGAATTACGAACTAGAATTACGAACTGGCAGACACGAAAGCAAGAGATGGTAACGATTCGGCGTTTGAGATAGGACTGGCGCTCCTGAGGAGCGCTGGGCAGTAGTATCCTTAATGCTGACACCGCGGTTTTGATGAGACACTTACCTAATCACTTTAAGATGATTATTAAGCATTTTACTTAACATTGACAATCTATAACAGCCCCCCGATTTAGTGTAAACTACACCTTTTTTCTTAAGTGAAGTTTACCTATTTTAAAAGTAAATGAATTATATTCTAGCCAATTCTAAGAGAGGGTCCCTTATTGATATTTGAAGTGCTAATTTCATCTAATTCGTGGTTATCATTTTCAGGAGTATTATTTTCTTTAGATTTCCTTAGTCTTTTGTGTATGCCAGTTTTATACAACTTATAGGTAATAAACAATACGATAAAGATTACAGTTACAATCATAATGCTAGAATAATACCTTTGATACAGAACAATATGTGGTTTTTCAATAATATTATTAAGGCTTTTCAGAATTTCAGGATTATCATAAGCTAACGAATCTAAATTTACATTCTTAAGGTTAACAACAGGTAAGTTTGATACAATATTATTATATGCTATTACATTACAACAAGAGTCGTTTAAAATATTAAAATTAGAGACAATAGTTTTATTTGGATTTCACGGTTTTCATGAGGTATTAAACGAGTATCTTTACAATAGGCGATACATTCAGCAGGTAAGTATAGTAAACCATTTCCATTAATTTCTAATTCGTTAGATTGAGAGTTATTACATTCAATGCTTATTTTAGTTTTTCAGATATTACAAATAACCATCTATTATGGCGTAGTGGCTGCCAAATGCTGACGTGGCCGTGAATGAATTTAGTTTTACAAATCGGCGGTATCGAGGTAAGTACCTTTGTAATAATTTCCGTTTCACAGGAAGGTGTAGCAGAGGAGGAGTACAATATTGATGTTTCACAAAGGTAATGATTATTATTAATTATTCTACAGTAATCTAGCTTATCTAATTTACAATACATTGACTTATCTTTACTTATACCTATGTACTTAGAAGATGGGATGATGGTCGAATACGACCTTGGATTATTTTTATCATGAGGGACCAGAGGGTAAGTTATGATACATTTAACTGTAAAGGATTAATTAGAGGAATTTTACTATAAACACTACTTTTCTTTATTGAAGTAACTAGATATTTCAGATATATTCAAAATAGTATGCATGTTATCAAGATTTAAAGGAACCGGAAGTTGTTTGGATTCAGGTAAGAATCTGTAATTATCTACCAGTTCGGTGTAGAGTTCTTTAGGTGTTAAGATAGTGGGATATAGGATGTTAGACTTACTAAACATGATAGAGTTAATTATGTCTTCAACCTTGAAAGATAAGGCTAGTAGGCTATTTTCTATCATAGACGTTAACTCTAGCATGCGAGACCTAATACCTAATTCTCTTGAGACGTATGTCAGATTTAGAATATCTTGAGATATCGCGTCAATCGCATTTTTCAGGTGTTTTTCATTTTCTTTGATTGTGGATAGAGTTTCATTAACCGATTTAAGTAAAGAGGTGGTGACCAATATATTTTCCTTCATTAAAACGGCTAGATTCTTTTGGTCTGTTTCTACCTCATTAATGGCATTGTCATATCGAATGGCATCGTCTTCATCCATAGTGCCAAATATTTTTAGATAGAGTGCCTACGAAACCTAGAAGTGCAGATCTTCTCGACTGGCGAGATGTAAGGTGAAAAATAGCTTCGTTATCGTGGCTATATCATTGAAACGCGTATTTAATGGTTCAAAAGATTTGTACATTCTAAATAATCGAAAATTTTATCATTATCACATACTTGTTTAGATTTATCAAGAATTTGACGGAGATTTATAATATGTGGGTTAATAAAGGAAGTATCATATGGGATAACTATACTAAGGTGACTATCAACTAAACTTAAGGAACCTATAGGGTCGAAGTAGATGCCAGAACTAGAAGGAAGTGACTTGATAAAGTCTTGGTGTGCGTTTTTCAATGTGCTGAAATAGAATGAACGAGGTTAGATAAATATATTACTGATTGATACTTATAACTAGTATTACTGCGATACAAGATCTCTGACTTCCGCTGGTTTCATTTCATCGAAGTGGTGCGTCACGTGACGTCTATTAATTAAGAGTGTGGCTGTATTATTATTATTTACCTTATAATTTTATATGGCCCTTCCAAACAGGTGATAAGGCCTTTTTGAGTCTCAGATGATTTTAAGGTAGACGTAGTCACCATCCTTGTATCGTGGTGGTGATCTGTGAGAATCATAATAGGATTTAGAAGATTCTTTGATTTTAGTATGTTTTCTAGAGCTTGTTCTCTAGTATATTTGAGTTTATGTTGTAACATTCTTATGTAGTCCGAGTATGTTGCGCTAGGTTCGTTTTCGTATATAGAGTTGGGAATAAAAGGTTTGTGACCGAAGACTAGTTCGTAAGGAGTGAATTTCGTAGTAGAATGCGTTGTTGTGTTATATGTTAGCATAGCTGTATATACATAGGTAGGCCAGTTATCTTGGTTTTGATTAACAAATGATTTTAAATATTCCTTGAGAGTTGAATGACTTCGTTCAAGGGCTCCTTGTGTCTGAGGATGATAAGGCGATGACCAAAGTTGTTTAATCTTGAGAAACTGACACGTTGTTTTGAATAAGTCGGATGTGAAGTTGGTACCTTGATCGGTAAGAATAGACTTAGGAATTCCAAAGAGAGAAATAAAGTGGATAAGACAGTCACAAGATTCTTCAGCAGTTGTACTGCGTATAGGATAAGCAGTTGAATATTTCGTTAGGTCATCTTGTAAGGTTAGAATATATTTGAGTTTGGCGGTGCCGGATTCAGGTAAGGGTCCTACTATATCTAGTGCCACCCTTGAAATGGTGATGGATGTAGTTGTGATTTCCATAGGGCTTTGTTTAATTTTCTTAGTGCTTTATTTTCTTGACAAAGTTTACATTTCTTGACATCGCTCGTCGTCTATGTCGCTCCTCATGCCTTTCCAGTAAAATTGTTCTCGAATTCTGTTATACATCCGTACACATCCCAAATGTCCAGATGCAGGGATATCGTGGTTTTCACGCAATATTTTAGGTCTTTCACTTAAGGTAGGATATATTATTTTATTTAGGTAAATATGAATTTGAATTTTTGTATTATTAAAAATATGAGTAAGAATATTGTAAATTTTAGTATATGAATGATGATCAAACGGATTTCTGAAGTCGGAAATGGCAATCTCGGTTGTTTGTTCTGATTTCAAGATTTCGTCTCTTACTTGTTTGAGAGTATCGAAAATAGCAGGATAGGATGATTCATCAAAATGATGAACTTTAGTGAAGATGAGGTAAACCGTCTGATTTTCGTAATTAGTTTTAGAAATCGGTGTAATTTTTTCAGAGCTATAAATTTCATCAACGTTTTCGGAGAAGGGATTATATCAGAAATATAGGGATTGGATTCTGTCTAAGTCTATAGATGTAGGAATTAATATGATTTTGCAATTTGTTTTCAAAAGGTTTTCGTTATGTTCCTTTAGGATTGTATTGTTGCTTCCTTTATTCGGATTTGTTTTCAGAAATTGCGAGTAGTTGTCGTTGTTTAGATTTGCTGCGTTTCTGGCGAAGGAATCTGGAGTGAGTCAAAGTCAAGGTTGAGGTCTGCGCTGTCAGGACTGAGGTCAAGATAAGGTAAGTTGGTTCTAGGTCAAGCAGTTCTGGAGATAATGTCGGTGTGCAGGATTCGGTGGATTAGTAGGTATAGTATTAGAATCAGTGTTAAGATCCTGGTTGAGCAGGTCTTCGTTTTCAAAGGAGAATGGAATAGGAGAAGGTAAGTCTAACAGAGGGTCTTGTAAGAGATTTTCAAGTTCGGAGTCGATGTTTTGTTGGGGAGAGTCAGGAATTGTAGAAGGTTCATCTTGAATAGGGTTAACTGGAAATCGAGACAGAGCATCTGCATTCGTATTTATTTTTCCTTTCTTATGTATGATTTCATAGTCGAATTCTTCTAATTTGAGTCGCCAGCGAATTAGTCTGGATCCAGGGTCTTTACAGTTGAAAAGCCATTGTAAGGGCTTGTGGTCTGTAACTATTGTGAATCGATTCCCATAAAGGTAGGGACGAAAGGCTTTAGTTCCAAAGACGATAGCTAAGCATTCTTTCTCAGTAACACTGTAGTTACATTCAGCTTTATTAAGGGTTCGTGACGCATATGCAATTGGACGGTCTTTTCCTATAGGACCTTGTGATAGAATAGCAGAAACAGCGAAGTTTGAGGCGTCACAAGTGAGGATGAAGGGTTTGGTAAAATCAGGGTAAGCAAGGACAGGTGACGTTACTAGTTTTTTCTGTAACGTTTCGAAAGCAAGTTGCTGTTCGTTTTTCCAATTAAAAGGTGTATCCTTTTTCAGGAGAGAAGTTAGTGGTTTCGCTAGTTTGGAAAAGTCTGGAATAAAGCGTCTATAGTAGGAGGTAAGTCCGAGAAAAGATTTAATGTCTTTGGGACATTTTGGTACGGGAAATTCCGTGATGGCTACGATCTTTTTTGGATCTGCTTGTACACCGTCTTTGTTAATGACGTGACCAAGATAAGCGACCTCTTTGCACAGAAATTCACACTTATCTGGTTGGAGTTTAGGTTATAATCTCTGAGTCTATTGAACACACAGGATAAATTTTGGATGTGACTTGAAGGTCAGGTGAGTACACGACGATATCGTCTAAGTATACGAAGCAGCGTGAGCCTTGTAGTCCACATAGGCATGTATTCATGAGTTTCTGAAAAGTTGACGGGGCATTTTTTAGCCCAAACGGCATTCTCGTGAATTGGAAATGCCCTTGAGGTACGGAGAAAGCAGTTTTAGGGGCGTCTTGCTCAGATACTGGAATTTGATGGAAGCCTGAGGCTAAATCTAAAGTTGTGAAATATTGACTTTTCCCCAATTGATCTAGAATTTCTGTAATTTGTGGATAGGATAAGTTTCTCCGATGGTAATGTCGTTGAGTTTTCTGTAATCTATAACGACTCTCCATTTTCGCTTTCCTGAAGCATCTAATTTTTTAGGCACGACCCAAATGGGTGATGACCAGGGTGAATTTGAAGGTATCACTATTTTTTGTTCCAACATCTTATTTAATTGATTTTCTACTTCCTTTTGTGGCATTCAGGAATCTATAGGATTTGGTTTGAATAGGAATGTCTGTGGTCGTTCTTATTTTATGTTCAGTGGCTTTAGTATAGGTAAGTTGTTCGTCTGGAAGGTGGAAGATGTCGGAGAAGTCTTTACAAATTTGTAGTAAGGCATTGATCTCTTCATTGAGGTGAGATATTCTAAGTTGTTCGAGGACCTTTTAGTTCGCGTAGTAGCGTTAGGTTGAGGCTTTGGTTCATCGTAATTAGGATAATTTTGACTATTTAAAGGTTCTATCGCTAGGTTAAGGTTAGATTGAAGGACGACGGATTTTCGGAAATGTTTACAACTGTAATGTTGACACGATTATTATCTTTTACTTTAACAATGCAATTTGCGATTAGTAACGAGGCAGAGATGTGTTGGTCTAGTATAACACCTTCTTTTATATTAGGATTATTTACAGTGCACTCAATAACGGTTTCGAACGAGGCGGATATTGTATAAAGGTTCAGTGAATTTTAATTTAATACAGTTCTCGTCTGTTTGCAGCACTCCTTGGTGATAGTCTATTTGACAACCTAGGTTCTTTAACAGATCGGTACCTATAATACCGTCATAACTGAGGCTAATATTTTTACAACGTGGAATTTGTGACTGTAAGGTTTGTTAGATTTTTGAAATATTTGTAGTTTAAAACTCCCTAATGTTGAGGTTGTTTCACTTCCAGGGTCGATTCCTTTAAGGAGTATTATTTCATCACTTAATTCCGGATAGTGGTCATGGAATCTAATTTAGGAGGCTTACGCAAGAACCAGTGTCAACTAGGAAGGACAGAGGTCTGTCGGCTACTGAAGTTTGGATAGTGACATAAGGTGTACTTTTTTCAGTATTCTTATTAATTTTATATAATTTCATATTATTTTTATTTTTCAGGTTTCGTAAGGAGTTGGGAGAAGAATCGTCTGGATTTGGAACTGGGATGGAAGCAGTGGATTTAGAAGATTTAGTATAAGATTTTTGCGATAGAGTGGATTGGTAGATTTAGTAATTAGATCTGTGGATTTAGTAGATTTGGTATTTGATGCAGAGGATTCAGTGGGTTTTTAATTGATTTAGAGATTCAGTGGAAACAGTGGATTTAGTAATTGATTTAGGAGATTCAGTGGAAACAGTGGATTTAGTAATTGATTTAGGAGATTCAGTGGAAACAGTGGATTTAGTAATTGATTTAGAGATTCAGTGGAAACAGTGGATTTAGTAATTGATTTAGAGATTCGGTGGAAACAGTGGGTTTGGTAAGTTTAGTAGTAATAGAGGCATCGTCTTTGAAATAGTAGGAATAATTTCCCGTGCGACGCATATCGGGAAATTTTACTGTTTAAATCGTTGCGATCAACTTCGTCGACGCCCTCTTCGTTATCTAGGTTTACGTTAAGGACCCTGCGCGTTGGGTTTGAATTAGGATTTTGGGCAAGGTTTGGTTGGCGACCGTAGGAGTTGGAAGCAGAGGGCTGATTTCTGCTATTGTTATATTGTCTTTTGCGACAATTTTCAATACTGTGTCCTATATTTTTACAATAACGACAGATCATGTCGTTGGTATTGATTGGTTTGGAATAGTCAGGACGATAATTGCGCGAAATTGGTTGGGATTCGCGGCGAGAGTTTGTATTTTTTTGTTTATCATTGTAAAAGTTCACGTTCGGGTTTGACCTTCTTTGTATGCTCGAAATAATTTTTTCTTCTTCTACCGCGAAACTTACAGCAGAGTTCAGTGAGTCAGGTTACGACATCTGACTACTTGTGAGATGCGAGGATTGAGTCCTGTTATAAAAGTGTGAGAGAGAGATCCTGTATGGCAGCGACACGTCCTGCTAGTTCTGTTTTTCTTTGGTTGGTATAGAAATATTTATTTCCGTTAGTAATTTGCTAGGCACGTTTCAATTTTAGTGCAAACTGATTAACTGTCTCGGTCGGGCTCTGTTTACAGTCTTAGAGCTCCGTGAGTAGGTGAGCATAATGTTTCCTCCCACCAAATTGTTGTTTAATGAAATCAATGAACTGTTCGAAAGAATCGAAGTCTTTAATACTACACGTGCTCGGCTTTGTCAACTAATTGACTTAGTATAAATTTGAACAGAATGGGTTTTGCGATTTTGTAGCAATTTCGAAAGCGCTTTGACAGTTAGTAATGAACGGATTTAATTTTTCTCGCGATCCGTCGAAGGGTTTGATGAACTTAAAAGAATACTGAGTTCGATTTTTCGTCGATTTCTAATTTGGGGCCTTTAGAGCCGCTAGCGCCATCTTCAGATTTAGAAGTCATGGTTTAGTAACACAGAAAACAAAACAACAAAACAAAACAACAAAACAAAAAAAACAAAAAGAATAAGAGTGATATACAAAGGTCAGGTCCTCCTTATGCTAGCTTACTTATACACTATAGACGTTTGTAGGTGTGAGCCGCAGCGCGTAGTCAAAACAAAGTCGAGCGCGAGTCTTATCAGCTCTAAGTTGGACGCGCAATGAGATAGTTTGTTATTCGCACAAGGGAATACTAGGTTGTTTTAATCACCACAGGAACGTAGCTGCTATGATGATGATCAGCATCGTTTCCACAGATCACTGTGGACTGCGGACCGTGGAACAGTGGTTGCTGGAGACCTCCGTTTCAACGGAGGATGAGAGATGATAATTAATGATTTTGTACAAACACTTTAGCACTTTGGCACTTTAGCACTTTTGCACTTCACTTTAGAAACGCTATTATGACGTAGTAAGTTCTTCGGAGCGTAGTTGGGTAGGGATTGTATCCCACCGCTGCCACCAAATATTATACGGTTCCCTCGGTAGGGTTTTAAAAAAGACTTTAAATGAGCTGCACAAATAAACGTTTAATTACGAAATATGAACTAGAATTATGAACTAGAATTATGAACTAGAATTACGAACTAGAATTACGAACTGGCAGACACGAAAGCAAGAGATGGTAACGATTCGGCGTTTGAGATAGGACTGGCGCTCCGAGGAGCGCTGGGCAGTAGTATCCCAATGCTGACACCGCGGTTTTGATGAGACACTTACCTAATCACTTTAAGATGATTATTAAGCATTTTACTTAACATTGACAATCTATAACAAAACGTAAGTCCAGCCTTTCAAGAGTATCTTCTCAAAGACAAGGAAAAGATTAGCTCGATCGCTAGAATCTTTAGAAGATGATGAACTGATAGGCAAGAACAAGCAGAGCGTCAGGCTGCTTTTAGAACATCTGAGACACCTTCTCAACGTCAGCAAAGAAGTCTTGCACAGACAGAGCGTCAGGCTGCTTTAAGAGTTTCCGAAACACCTTCTCAAAGTCAGGAAAGGCGTCTTGAACAGGCAGAGCGTCAAGCTATTAAGAGTCTGAAACACCTTCTTAAAGTCAGCGAAGGCGTCTTGAACAGGCAGAGCGTCAAGCTACTTTAAGAGCTACTGAAACACCTGCTCAAAGTCAGTAAAGGCGTCTTGAACAGGCAGAGCGTCAAGCTACTTTAAGAGCTACTGGAACACCTGATCAAAGTCAGCAAAGGCTATTCGAACAAGCGGAACGTCAGGCCGCCTTAAGAGCCGCGGAAACACCTGATAAAACTCAACACAGACTCATTGAGCAAGCTGAACGTCAATCTACTATAAGGGCATCTGAAACACCAGAACAGACACAGGCGCGAAGAGACGCAAATGCACAGCTCCAAGCTGAACGTCGACAAAATTTTCAAAGAAACAATTGGTCGGTTTTAATGACGTAGCATTCAATTATGATCCGTTGATTGATTATAAAAATCACAGGAGGTTAGTTGTTATCGGACTGATGGGCAAGGCGTGTCGATTTTGCAGCGCTTTAAATGGAAAGATGAGACCGCAGGCATGTGCTGTTCCAATGGCAAAGTGTCTCTTCCGTTACTTAAACCAGAACCTTTGAAAACTCTTTTATATGATGCTAATGAGTCACGGCGCTTTTAAACAGGATCCGAAATATAACTCATGCTTCAAATGACGTCCTTCGGAGTTGACCGGGAAATAATGCCGAGATTTTCGCCTACATTTACGGTGCAAGGGCAAATTTATCATAGAATAGGTTCATTTTTCCAGCTGAAAACGAACAGCATAAATTTTACAAGTATATTTTTATGGGTGACGAAGAAATTGAGGTAGACCGTCGCTGCCAATTTATCCAGGGAGTTGAGAGACACAGTGTTCAAAATTCAAAGATTCTTGCATGAACGTAACATTTTAGTCAAAACATTTAAAACTGCCAGAAACCTACCTGAAGAGGATTATAAAGTCGTCATTCACGCAGATCGGACCCTCGAGGAGAGCATGAAAGGCGCTACAATGCACCTTTGATAAACGAAATAGCAGCTGTAATTAGTGGTGATCAATCTTCTTCACGACATTATTGTCTATGAGCACGTGATGATACGTTGCCACGGCAGCCGATACACACAAGTTTTATGACGCCTGCAATACCCATTGATTTATTGTAAAGGACAAGAGGGTTATCATTTTCAAATTCCACTCATTAACCTGGTCCAAAGGAGCCTAATGCGATCAAAAAGTAGATTTTTGTGTATCATATGATGTTGCGAGAAAATGATTTTAACCTCTTAGCTCGGTGTAGACAATTATTTCATCAATTTTTGTAGACATGTATGTGAAGGTAAAAGTGAACGTCTCCGTTATATATCTTTAAATCAAAAGCTGCGCGTTGAGAATTATATACATTTACAAGATGCTCTAGCGACGCGTAAATTTCCAGAGATTTAGGTAAATGGTAATTCTGCCTCTCGTCATTCGTTAACAGTCCCCTGCTACCACATGAGTACACACAAGACGCATTTGCCTATGTACGAACTTACGGAAGACCTGATCTTTTGTTACTTTTACAATCCCACATAAGAAATAACTGAGGAGCTAATGCCGGCCAAAAAGTACTGACAGACACGATTTAGTTGTTAGAGTATTTAGATTTATAAAAAATTAATGTATGTAATTTAATAAAGGGAAAATTTTCGAGAGGTGCAGTGCCATGTATTCAATTGAATGACAAAAAGAGGATTACCGCATGCCCACATTCTAATATGGCTTAAAGAGAAGTTGCGGCCCAGCCAAATAGACGACATAATAAGCGATGAGATTCCGGATCCTGAGCAAGATAAAGAATTGTATGATACCATCGTCCGAAATATGATTCACGGTCCATGTGGAGCACGAAATTCAATATCGCCATGTATGAAAGAAGGAAATGTACAAAGAAATTCCCCAAAGCTATAAAAGAAACAGTGCACAATGACAATGGCTGCCCTTTATACAGACGCAGAGCTCCCAAAGATGGTGGCGGGAAAGTTACAATCAAATCTCGCTCTGGAGCGTTCGAAACCTTAGATAACAGCTGAATGTCCCGTATTCGCCCATTCTATGTAAAATGTTTAATGCCCACATTAATGTAGAAGCATGTAGCTCTGTCCGCGCAAAAACCGAAATTTCAAGAAAGAATTGCATCACCGCCAAAACTACACTAACTGCCTCTTTCAACTTTGTCAAACCTCCCCTTTCAAAAACGTTGTTATATTCTGAAGTCCCCTCTATTATACTTGGAACACATCTAGAAGGAGTGGAAACGCCGTATTCAAGGCGCGCCTGTTGCAAATTGGCCCGGTGTAGTCATCAGATGCCCTGGTCGTGTATACCGTCCATGTAACTAATTTTGAATGTTTCTGTTTACGATTGCTGCTGCACCATGTTCCTACAGGATATAAAGACCTTAAAACTGTAAACGGTCAGGAATGCGCAACTTATAGAGAAGCATGTGAAACTCTGCATCTTTTAGAAAACGATAATCACTGGGATGAAACCATGGAGGAAGCTGTGCAGCAGTCACCAGCCAAAATTAGGGATCTCTATGCAACTCTCATATCATCTGCGGGCTATCTAATGCACATAAATTGTGGGACAAATATAAAAGTACATGGCGGAAGATATTTTGCAAGGTTACAGCAGACACACGCGAACATGACATACAATGAACACATTTATAATGAAGCACTTGGAAAAATTGAAGATAAAGTAATGGCAATGGTGGTAAAAAAAATAAGCGACTTTGTAATGATAAGTTTCAGCGAACAAACTGAAAATGAACTAAGTGATGAAATTATACGTGAAACAAACTACGATATACCAGCTTTTGCAGCAAGTAGCGAATTTGTCCTGCTTGCTTCCCGAACAAAAACGAGTTTTTGACAAAGTATTAGGACAAATTGAATCTGGAAATGGTGCACTTTTAGATGCCCTGAGGAACTGGGAAGACATTTTGTTAAATTTATTATTAGCGCAAGTACGGAAAGATAAAAACATTGCTGTGGCTGTAGCTTCCTCCGGTATAGGAGCCACGCTGCTAGCGGGGGCTGCACTGCACATTCTGTTTAAAAACTCTAAATCTAGCCCAGGAAGAATCGGCGGTCTGCAACTTTAGCAAAAATAGTACGAGGTATAATGCTACGACAATGCAAACTTTTAGTGGGAGGAAAGTACAATGTCGCATAAAAGCTGTAGAAGCACTAAATCGAACGCTCCAGGATTTGTGCAGCAATACTGATAATGGGAGGAATGGTTTTTTGGCTGGTGACTTCGCCAAACTTTACCTGTCATTCAAAAGGCACACCTGCAGATGAAATTAAAGCATGCCGCAAGTCGTCTATTTTATGGAACAAGGTGACAAAATTCAGTTTAACTACGAATATGAGAGAGTGTTTGTATAATGATATCAATGCTGGAAACTATGCTGACACACTATTAAAATTGGCGATGGGCGGTTGGAAACGGATGCTGAAAATTTAAATTGACGAGATTTTTGTAATTTAGTACAGAGTCATTCCAATTAATTGCGAGCGTTTATTCAAATTTAACGAACAACATGCATGAAGACAAATGGTTATGTGAAAGGGCGATTCTTGCACCAAAAATGAGAGCGTTAACAAAATAAATTCAGATATATTAAGCGAAGAAGCAGGAGAAATAACAGAGTATTTGTCAGTAGACACAGTTGTGAACACAGAACAGAGCACTCATATCCCGTAGAGTTTCTAAATTTCTAGAGTTGTCAGGTGTGCCTCACAAGCTTCAATTAAAATTAGGCGTCCCAGTCATGCTAATGCGAAATTTAGATGCTTCTCGGTTATGTAACGGGACAAGGCTGCGTGTGACACATCTTGGACGAACATAATCGGTGCTACAATTTTGACAGGCGTAGGAAAAGTTGAAAATGTTATTATACCACGGATCCCTATAATTCTACAGATCTTCCTTTTCAATCTGGTTGCAGTTCTTTATTAAGCTCAGTTTGCAATGACAACAAAGCGCAAGCAAACATTACAGGTAGCGGGTCAACTTGAAAAACTGTGCTTTCTCATGGTCAGCTGTATGTAGCATGTTCGCGTGTCAAATGCCCAGAATTTCCATTCTTTCCCGAATGGAAAACATATAACATTGTGTACAGTAGCGTCTTAAAATAGTGTGTTCAGTTAGTTTTTTCCAAAATTCCACAATCAATTAATCAAAATTCACAGATCTTCCCTTTCAATTCAAAATTTATTTAGCTCAGTTCTTTTCAATTCCAAATGCTGCACCTCTGACGAATTTATTGCTCAGTTTCTTTCAACTCAAAAGACTGCATCTGTGACGGATCTTTTATCTGGCTCAGTTTTTCAATTCAGAAAACTGCATCTCTGACGAATCAGTTTAGCTCAGTTTCTTTTCAAAAGTCTGCATCCCTGACGGATAATTATGCTCTGTTTTTTAATTAAAAAATATCCATTTCCATTTGGAATAAACAGGCTATTTTCATGTTTACATACGCTGCGTTTCAAAACATTTAAATAGGCTGACGAATCAATTTTGCTCAGTTTCCTTTTAATGGCTGCATCTCTGACAAATCTATAAACTCAGTTTTTTCTATTCAAAAAGCAATGGATAGTTCATTTCAGTGACCATGCGGGCAAAGCCGCGGGTAACAGCTAAAAATTCATAAAAACTGAAACAAAGCTTGTACGATTGTTAACCATATCTACCTATTAATTAGAAACCCAACGATGCCACGAACTATTCCATCATCATCATCATCATCATTACAGCCCTTCACAAGTCCACTGCTGAACATAGGCCTCCCCAAGGAATGCCACAGCACGGTCCTGAGCCACCCGCATCCATCGACTTCCTGCATGTCTTACCAGGTCGTCACCCATCTAGTGGGGGACGCCCTACACTTCGTCCGCCGGTATGAGGCCGCCACTGAGAACCTTTTTCCCCATCGGTTGTCGGTTCTTCGAGCTATATGGCCGCCCATTGCCACTTCAGCTTACTAATCTGTTAAGATGTCGGTCACTCTGGTTCTACTGCGGATATCCTCATTTCTGTTTATCACGCAGTGAGACCCCGAGCATAGCCCTCCATAGCTCGCTGAGCGACCTTGAGCCTCATCCGGCCAGCAGTGAAGGACCACGTCCAGTTCCGTAGGTCATCACTGGCAACACGCACTGGTTGTACAGCCTCGTTTTCAAGTTTTGAGGTATACCTGACGAGAAGATGTGCCGTAATTTCCCGAACGCTGCCCAGCCGAGTTGAATCTGTCGATTGACCTCTCGGTCAGTTGACTTACCCTAGTCGGACTATTTGTCCCAGGTAAACATATTCGTCAACAACTTGAGCTTAGTGCTCCCAACAACTGGATAGCAGTGTGACATGGACATTAAACATGATCTTTGTTTTGTCCATGTTCATCTTAAGACCTATCCGCTGGGAGGCACTATTGAGGTCATTGAGCATAGTGCTTAGGTCCTCCAGCGATTCTGCCATAAGGACTATATCATCGGCAAATCGAAGGTGAGTGATGTACTGCCATTGATGTTAATGCCGTATCCTTTCCAGTCCAGAAGCTTGAAAACGTCTTCCAATGCAGCGGTGAAGAGTTTCGGGATATAACGTCACCCTGTCTTACACCTCTCTGCAGTTGGATAGGTTTTGTACTCTGGTTCTGTACCGGATAGCCATCGTGGCCCTACTGTACAAGCACTTCAGCACTTCGATATACCGACAGTCAACTTGGCACCGCTGAAGGACCGCAACACCGCCCAAATTTCGACGGAATTGCCTCATAGTCCACATACGCCAGATATAGTGGCAAATTGTACCTCGGACTTCTGTACAATTTGCCGAAGGTATGTATGTGGTCTGTGGTGCTAAAGCATTTTCGAAACCGGCTTGTTCGGGAGGCTGGAAGTCGTCGAGTCTGCGTGCGAGACGATTCGTAATGACTCTCGAAAACAGCACGTAGACGCGGCTCAGAAGGAAATCGGTCTGTAGTTCTTCAAGAGAGCGTTGTCGCCTTCTTGAAGAACAAGACCACCGCACTTCTGCCCACGCCTCCGGTGTAGTGCCACCATGTGGGACGGAATTAAAGAGCTTCTGAAGGACTTCAAGCACCGGTTTTCCACCCGCTTTCAGAAGCTCCGCTGTAATTCCATCCTCGCCTGGGGCCTTGCTGTTTTTAAGGTGCTGAGAGCCATTCTAATCTCGCTCAGACTGACGTCCGGGATATCATCGGAATAGTGTCGGATAAGACTCGCTCTTGATCGTTACCACACTTGCGTGTGGCTCCAACGATGATGTGTACAGCTGCCCATAGAACCTCAATCTCACTCAAAATCTCAGGTGTCCGGAAACGACGCTGCCACACTGGTCTTCAGCTTCGACAGTTGGCTCTTTCTGGCAGACAGATCTCTGCAAAGACTTTGAGCCCTGGTTCCGCTCGATCGCTTCTTCAATACGAGCTGTATTGAAGTTGCGCAAGTCCCGCCGCATGCATTTGGAGATCTGTCTGTTCAGTTGCCTGTATGCTATCAAATCTACTGAAGATTGCAGCTTCATTTCCGTCTAACAGCCATGAGATTAAGAGTGTGATCGGAGAGTTTTGTGTTCTTCTGCGGCGGGTCTTACAAAAACTTAGCTCCGACCGCATGGACAGTTTCCACGAGCTTGTCATTCATATCGTCCACTGCATTGCAATCTTCTAGGCACTGGAAACGGTTTTGTAACTCGAGCTTGAAAGGTTTCGGGACTTTGGATTAGAGCACGAGGGGACGGAGCGTTGTCTTCATTAGACGACACCTCCAATTTATCGTTTAGGTTCAGTGTGCCTACCATTCGGTGATCGCTACCAGTTCACCCTCGCGATCACTGAGACATCACTGAACAGTTGGCGTCTAGTCGTCATAATGAAGTCAATCTCATTTTTGTCGAACCGTCGGGGCTCGACCAGGTCCACTTCTGGGGCCGCTTCCATCAAATAGAGATAAAATCACACAATAATGATAATGATGTATATAATTTCCAATTATATACATCAGATAATGTGATAACCTATGAAGTTGGTAAAATGAAACCTATGCCAACAGACACTCAATATATTCAACTAAAGAGCTTTTCTCCTAATCTCAGTTTTGCGTACACAGTACTGGATACACACAAAACACACGTGTTGTGTTTAAAAGTATTGTTAGCCATTTTGCCAAACGTGGTAATTGTGGTTAATCATCCCGATAATTGTCTCCGGTCTAGATATTTTCAAGTGTGACAAGTTTTGATGCTGCACGAATAAGTATTCAGTAGCAGTCTAAAATTTAATTTTATCAGTTACTTATCATTAGTTTATTTAGCAGAAAGTAGAGGGCGCTATATTACATTAATTCTACGAAAGTCAAAACTATACTATCCAGTAATATCAGCTATAGAACGCTGGGGTGTGACTAGCTCAAGAGCCACCCCAAAGCCGGGAACATTTATTTATTATATAAAAAAGGCATAAAGTGATGTTGATTCTGTTAAAAATCTGTTTCTGTTAAAAAACACGCTATCAGCGCTGCTAGCGATGAAAAACTATTTGACGATATGACCATATTATCAAGAAATAGCAATATTGTGTTTAGTTATTAATATCGTTAAACGATCTCTATTCATTGATTTGGCTAAGCTATATCATGACATGGTCAACAAATAGTGATAAATATCATGAAATGATACTGTTACGAGCTTGGGGTTCGAGACAATTAAAAACTGCCGAGTGAATTACCAAAATTGACACTTTAATTACACAACATTAATTACAACTTAAAACCACACTATTAACAAAACACAATTGTACTACAGATCACTTTAGTTCGCAGTTGTATCGTATCTATACCTGCCTTATATAGCGCCTCAGATACTTTCCAGAACCTTCTACTGTAGAAACATCTAGAATGTTCGAGTACATATTGGTCTCGAAATTTCTAGAAGGATCTTGACTCTTCTAGTTCTACTACTCGATACTAGAGGGCGCTAGTGGTAACTATTGTTGGCATGTACAATACATTAATAGTGGCGCGCAACACTGCCCCCTCCTAAGACATGGTCGTCCCGAGCATTATTGGCCCCATAATAACTCGCCAGTCGATCCACATGGACGATCTTAGGAGTACCTCTTGCACCTTTCTGTATCCGGTAGGTTACGTCATTGATCCTTGTCACAATCCTGTACGGTCCGTCCCATTTAGCTTAAAGCTTAGGAGATTTCCCTTTGCTACGAACTGGATTGTGTAACCACACTAGTGAACCTTCGTCAAACCCTTTGTTGTTCATTTTGCGGTCATACCGTGTTTTCATCTTCTCAGACGTTTGCTGGCCCGACTGTCTGACGTGCTCATAAATGTCATTCATTTTGTCGCAAGTCATTTGCATAATCTGTTATACTGCGTGGGGCATCAGGTGGTATTCCGGTAATCAGGTCTGCAGGCAGCCGTAATTCTCTCCCAAAGTTTGTGAAAACTGGTGTCACTGATGTAGTTTCGTGAACAGCGCTTCGATATGACAACAAAAACGGTTGTATGTGCCTGTCCCAGTCTCGTTGCCGTTTTTCCACAACTTTTGCTAGGTACCTCTCCAATGTCTGATTGAATCGTTCTACCATTCCATCAGATTGTGGGTGGTAAGAAGTTGTTCTTGTTTTATGAGTACCCATAACTCGACAAGTTTCCTGGAATATTTGAGACTCAAAATTCCTTCCTTGATCGCTGTGAATCTCTAAAGGTACTCCAAAACGACAGAAGACTTCATGTACTAGTTTATCTGCAACTGTTGAAGCTTGATTTGGAATGGCGAAGACTTCTGGCCACTTATTGAAGTAATCCATCACAACCATGAAATACTTGTTACCACTTTCACTTTCCGGAAACGGCCCCGCAACGTCAATGGCTATCCTCTCCCATGGTGCACCAACATTGTACAATTTCAATGCACCTCTACTACGAGTTTGACGTCCCTTTACAGCCGCACTACTTGTATATTTGCGACACCAGTCGTCGACATCGTCACGACAGTGGACCCAGTAAAAGCGTTCTCGGATCTTCAGTAGAGTTCGTTTAACTCCCAGGTGGCCTCCTGAACAACCAGTATGGTACAGATGTAGAACATCCGGTACTTTAGCTTTGGGGACAAACATTTGCAAATGACAACTGTCTCCCCGTACATTTTCCCATTTTCGGCACAGGACTCCATCCTGAATCAGCAAGCTGTCCCATTGGGCCCAATAGCTTTTCGTGGTCGAACTCATCGCTGAGACGTCACTCCGCTTGGGCTTAGGAGCACTGGCCTTCATCCATTCCAGAATCGGCTTGATGTCCGGATCTTCCTGCTGTGCATGTTGTAAGCTGTCCTTCCACTCATTGCTGAGCTGGTCTGTCCTGAACATCCTCACCGACACCACTTCATTACCCTCTTGCCTAGTACAATACTTGCAATCTTCAGGACAAGGTCTTCTTGACAATGCATCTGCGTTGCCATGAGATTTCCCGCTGTGCTGGGCGGTGCTGTTAGCCACACTGCCCTCTCGAGATAGTTCAACTTCCCTTTCTACAGTTCGCTTAGGGCAGCTGGATCGAAGATGGCCCATTTCCCCACAGCCGTAGCACCTAGGGCTGTACCCTTTATTGCGGTCGCGAACTGTAGCTGCTGCAACCTCCCTGACGCGACGGGCACGATGATCCTGCCGCACGGCTTCCACCTCCAGTGCATGGGCCAAGGCGTCCTTAAGCGTCTCGTGGTGCCCGAGCCTCACAGCAGCTCTGACTTCAAAGTCGCGGATGCCATCCATGAATGTCTGTACCAGGTTCCCTACAATGAGCGCAGGTACAGACTGGTATGCTTTTCGAACCAGCTTCTCCACCTCAAGGGCCCACTGCTGCAGGTTTTCGTTGCTGCGTTGCACGCGATCTTTGAGCTGCGCACGAAAGACGTGTTCAAGGTGAGCGTCACCATATCTCGCCTCCGATGCCTCAAGGAGCTGCTCGTAAGTCACTACCTTACAGAGAGCTTCCAGAACAGTTAAGGCCTGGTCGCGCAGGCCTAGGGTGAGAGCAGTCATGGCCTGACTTTTATTCCAGCCGTTCGCCTTCATGACAGCCTCGAATTGGATTTTGTAGGCCGACCAGGAAGAAGTCCCGTCGAACGGCGGCACTTTGAATCCGCGTAGCGAAGGTGTTGTAGCTACTACGGGAGCTGTAACTCCATCCCCAAGTTTGAGGTCGTCCAGCGTTTTCTTAACGTCAGCCATCACGTTGTCAAGCCGATTGTTCACTTGGTCGATTTGGGTTTCAGCTTCCGACAGGCGGTTGTCATGTTGAGTAACCCTATCCTTCACCTCCCTTATCTCTTTCCCGAAGGTTGCGTGAAGGTCCTTCATGAGGAGCATCTGCTCTTCCTTATCGCGTTTGAGCTGCTCTTCCAAACAACGGGCCTGTTCCTCCTGTCCACGCTGCAGCTGCTTTTCCGACCGACGCGCCTGTTCCTCCTGTTGGCGTGCCTGTTCGTCCTATCCGCATTGCAGCTGCTTTTCCAACCGACGGGCCTGCTCCTGCAGCATCATCATCAGAGCACCTAAGTCAGGTGCTGCAGATGGTGAGCTGCTGACGGGCCGGCCTCCGTGGTCGGCAGCTGGCCCTCCGACGTTTGGGGCGTTGCATTACCAAATCGTCTCTGATCCGTATCCTGCTGGCGTTGACTTCGGTACGGATACCTCCGTGTCGTCCTTTGTAAAATCGGCATGATTTGATCCCACTTCTGACACCAATTGTTACGAGCTTGGGGTTCGAGACAATTAAAACTGCCGAGTGAATTACCAAAATTGACACTTTAATTACACAACATTAATTACAACTTAAAACCCCACTATTAACAAAACACAATTGTACTACAGATCACTTTAGTTCGCAGTTGTATCGCTTCGGAGTATTCGCTTGTATCGCCAATTCAATACTGACCCGGTCGTGGTCTATACCTGCCTTATATAACGCCTCAGATACTTTCCAGAACCTTCTACTGTAGAAACATCTAGAATGTTCGAGTACATATCGGTCTCGAAATTTCTAGAAGGATCTTGACTCTCCTAGTTCTGCTACTCGATACTAGAGACATTAATAGTGGCGCGCAACAATACCAATTCACGAAATAATGATTTAATGAGATTTTTGCAATAATTGCAGGCAGACCAGTTTTAATCAGTTTAAAAATTGATATGTTTTTAGTTAAAAAATATCAATTTTCATACGTTTGATAGATGTCACTATTATCTATTATTTTTTAAATTTTAATTATATGACATTTTTAAATGAAATAGCGATTAAATTAAACGTTAGGATTTTAAATAATTTTATAAATGTAATTATTTAAACATATAAATGTAAGTTATTTATATTATATAATTTATTAATTACTAAAGGCAAAAATATACTTTTTTTCATTTGATGATAGATGACGCTGTTTTGATTACTAAAACGTATATTATCAGCGGAGTTTCAAATTATTATGCAAATGTAAAAAAAAAATTTAAACTTTATTTACAAATATGATATTTATTTGAAAAAAACAGCCGTCATCCCGTCTATTAACTAACATAATCATACATAATAGAAAATTAACATCGAAAGGAAGAAAAATACTTAACCTTCTTTTTTAAGTTCCGTAATCGGATAAAAGTAGCCTATAAGTTGCCACGGGTTACTATCTACCTACATATAAAATTTTATGAAAATCGGTCCAGTAGTTTTTGCGTGAATCGGTAATACACAGACAGACAGACAGACAAAAATTCTAAAAACCACTAATTTGGCTTCAGTACCCTTTATTTAGTCCCCTGGACTTCTTTTTTCAAGAGTATATTTGAATTACAGACACGACTTTTCTAGGGATTTTTTATATGTATGTATAGATAATACCCCTTAAAACAAATTCCATTCCTCCTAATACTACAAAGTCGATCTGAATCGGATTTAAAAAAAATATATATCATAGCAGTCTATAAATTCCATGAAATATCTATCCATAACAACCATATAGGTCTTTACCTATAAAATTGCCGTTCTGCAGTACTGGCCATTTCAAATCAATAAAATTTTGTTTAGCTAAGAATTCTAATTTCAAATTAATTTTATTTTAAGAACGTGGAATTCTTTTTTCGTTGTTTATTGATTAGCGTTATGTTTTTATCGCATTTGAATCTTATTAGTCATCATGAATACGTTAAAAATTCGAGTATTTATGGAATATGAGTACCATCGTGGCAGTAACGCGGCACAAGCGGCACGCAACATCAACGACGTTTACGGAGCGAATACTACAAATGAACGCACCACCTGTTTTTAGTTTGCTCGCTTCTGTTCTGGAAATTTCGACCTGAAAAATTAACCCCGTGGTCGTCCAAAAACTTTCATCGAAAATGACGAATTAAAGGCGATTTTAAAAGTTGATGATACTCAATCTACGGTTGAATTAGTAGCAGATTTCGACGTTAGCATCAAAATAATATTGGTCCATTTTCGTCGAATTCGCAAGTTAAAAAAGCTTGAAAAATGAGTGCTCCACGAACTCAATGACCACCAGCGCGAAGTACTCGTTGAGAAGTGCCTTGCACTGCTCAACAGGCACACAAACGAAGGAAGTTTGAACCGCGTTGTTACCTACAACAAAAAATGGATTCTGTTTGATAATCGCAAGCGCTCAGCAAGTCATAATTCAGCACCTAAACAACGCCCAAAACGAAAACTTACCCCTAGAAAAGTGATGGTTACTGTTTGGTGGTCTAGCGCCGGTGTGATTCATCACAGTTTCTTACCAAACGGGATGAGCTTTACTGCAGATGTGTACTGTGAAGAACTGAACACAATGATTGAGGAGGTCACAAGTCTAAAACCAGCTTTGTGCAATCGCTCGCCCCCGCTGCTCCTGGACGACAACCTGCGACCTCATACTGCACAACAGACGGTCTCCAAGTTACAAGAGCTGGGGTTGGAAGCTCTCCGTCATCCGCCATACTCACCAGACCTTTCGCTTAAAGACTTCTACTTTTTCCAGAGTTTGGATAACATTTTGGGGGCACATGGTGGGGAAATTCAATACCCGAGCGGCGGTACAAAATGCCTTTGAAGAGAATTTGTTGCCTCCCGTCCAGTTGATTTCTTCAAGAAGGGCATCAATAAACTGCCACTGCGTTGGTAAAGATGCGTCGATTGCATGGGTGATGAGAGCGATAAATATTTGCGTTGCGTCGTCGCAACGCAAATATTTTGATGCATTACCGACCACACAGGCGCTGCGTCATCGCAACGTTGCTATAACGCAGTCGTAACGTTCCGTCGTCGCAGCGGCGACGCACAGTTGCGGCGAGCATTTTGTAAAAACATCGTAGTTTATTCGGAAGCACGGATCAAAAAAGACGTCTGGCATTGCTCTTCTATTACTACGTCACCATCGAAATCGACACAAAATCACAAGACGGTATTGGAGTCCCCAAGAAAAAAATGAAATTAGCTTGCGTGCTATCAACGCACAAACAACTGAGCGCTGCCGCTCCGGCGTCGCAAGCAATACACCCCTTCCCCTTCGTCTTTCTTTTGTTGGGGCTTTCAGTCAGTCGTGTGCGCGTTGCGTCAACGCAACGCACCGTGTATACACTATGGTTATTAGTATGTAAAACGACGCAGTGAAAGCATTACGTCAACGCAACGTTGACGCAACGCGCCGTGTGGACCTACCCTAACTTTGATTAATAGAAATAAAAATATAGAAAAAATACGTTAACTTATTTCATAAAGAACGGCAATTTTATAGGTAAAGACCTATTTTTAATTTTTCCTAAGAAATTAACAATTTTCTAGATACCTAGATTCGTAATTATCAGCAGAGAAGGTTGCTATAATACGCTGTAATAAAAACATTACATTGTATTAAAAACAATACCGAAAGCGTAAAGCATAATTTGTAAGCCCCTAACTGACTGACTTATGAAAATTTTACAATAAAGTTGGTTACACTTATAACTTCCTTTTGCTCGACCCTTCGACGACTTCAGTTTCACTCGTACACTTTGTATATCTTAGGATGCAAATTTTGTTATTTTTCACACATTGTAGGAACCTCCTAATTGAATATAATTATTGTATAATTTAATATACATACTATTTTAAAACATATTATATTGTAAATAATTGTTTAAAAAAACTCCCTGTGGGTCATTTGCTGGTTCTTTACAGGCCAGAGGTATTTTCCGAACCAGTTGTAACAGCATAAATGACTAAGTATTCTTGTAATAAATAATGAATAAAAATGATTCTATTCTATTTTTCCCCGTGTTAAGTTAATATATTCCTGTTCTTGCATTACTCAAAAAATCACAAAGTCAAAACTTAAGCGGCATTTGCATCCTTTATCATCAGTAATTATCAGTTCTTTGGTTCGATTTAATCCCGAACTGTGAATATTTTATGATGCGCAGTAAAAAACATTTAATTACGGCTCGTAAAACTGAACAATGGCTTTTATTTCCTTTTGAGTACCATAATAGCAGCCTGTCAGAAATAGTATGTAATACAAAAAAATTATAAATGAAGTAGTATGTACATAGTACTTACGTATATATACAATAAGATCATAATATATGGTGTGGCTTGTATTTCTACTTTAGTCTAATAAAAAATCTTTACATCGAATCTTGTAATAAAAATAATATTATCCACGTACGAACTCTTTCTCACAGATTTTAAATAATAAGTAATAACTTTTATCTCAACACTTCAAAATAAAGAAATAGTGCGCCATTTCTTTATTTTATATAACTAAAAAGTTAAGTAAATATTTAATATTTTCAGTCGAAGATTTGAAGTTTTAATCTCACGTCTGTGTTTCGCACTTTATTTAAATTAAAAATTTTAAACATTAAGTGTCCAGCCTGAAGTGGTTAAGTCTAACCTAAACCAAGAACATTGAAATATTAACGAGCGATAGACGGAAAAAAGCGATCAAAATCGTAATCCATTACTTATTATGTAATATTATATTACGTTTTAGAACGCTTTGTATACGAACGTTATGTACATTTAGGTAACAAGTCGGTTAGTTTAGTATGATAGAAGACCACGAGAGGTCGTACTCTTGTGCATCAACTTGGCTAAAAGAAAATAATTTTCGAATATACCGAATCCGCTGAAATTTTTTTTAATTATTTTAATACGTGTTTTTGCTATTTAAACCTTTTTTTTAATAGGATAAGAATGACAATTGAGCACACAGTCCACCTAATGGTAGGTGGTTGCTGTGGCCCATAGACATCTACATCTATCTTCGTTTGCGAATCAAAATGCAGATGCGTTGTCAGCCTTTAGGACTAAGATTAGCACCTTAATGCTGCTGTGTTTCTTATGGTGAGGTAGAGAACCAGATATCCTTTTTACTGGACATGAGGCATTCCATCTTAGTCCTCAGGGGTGATAACACTAGGGGACGATAAATCTAGATGTCTATGGGCCACAGCATCCACTTACAATCAAGTGGACTGTATGCTCGCTTGTCACCCTTATTCTATAAAAAAATCGTTTAAATGAGTTAAATAATTATTCTTTGTTCAGTTTTATTCTTTTTTTAACAATACCGGGCTACATTTTTAGGCTAATTTATAAGGGCTCAATAGAATAAATGTAAGCTACGAACTCAGTTATTACAATGATATAAATTTTCTTAATCTGGGTAATTCATCCAGTGCTTTAAAGCAATGTCAATTGTTATCTACTACGTGAGGTATTAAGCGAACAATATTTATTTTTATAATTTAAAGATTTAAATAAAATGCGTTTTATTAAGTTAATATTTAATAAATAAATAAAAGAGTTTATAAATCATTTATAAATTACAGCAAAATGTCACATTTCCTGTGGAATAGATCTGAAATATAAAATGGTAATGAAACGATTCACAGGTATCACTAAAACAAAATGAAGTATTCGATAAGGAATATTAAATTCACAAAAACAATAATGGCTTTAGGCTAGTCCATGTTTGCATTAATTTTATATTATAATATTATATTAATCCGTCCGGAAGAACAATGTTATAAATCCGACAGTATTTTCTTTTTGATGTATGTTTCTCGATATACCCAAGTTAGTTAGATTTTTTATTCATTGATCTTCATACTTTTATGTTCGTGGTCTCATATTATAACTTCCAATCAGATAAGGCGCTAATTGAAACCGGTTTTAATATTTTTTTAAATAACTTCACAGTATCAACCCACCCCTATATATATAAGACCAGGAGCTATATATATATATATATATATATATATATATATATATATATATATATATATATATATATATATCCACAAAATTTTGACGCATTTAATACAATATACAGCGTCACATATCATCATCATCATCATCATTACAGCCCTTCACAAGTCCACTGCTGAACATGGGCCTCCCCCAAGGAATGCCACAAAGCACGGTCCTGAGCCACCTGCATCCATCGACTTCCTGCATGTCTTACCAGGTCGTCACTCCATCTAGTGGGGTGTCGCCCTACACTTCGCCTACCGGTACGCGGCTGCCACTCGAGAACCTTTTTTCCCCATCGGTTGTCGGTTCTTCAAAGCTTACTAATCCGTTAGGCTATGTCGGTTATTCTGGTTCTACTGCGGATATCCTCATATCTAAGTTTATCACGCAGAGAAACCCCGAGTATAGTCCTCTCCATAGCTCGCTGAGCGACCTTGAGCGTCCTCATACGGCCAGCGTCACATATAATATAATATACATATTAACTCGAACAACAATTCTCATTTTAAGTGAACTAGCTGCAACATGGAATGATCCCTGCATGTAAATTAAATAGGTGTATGACATGCATCGCTTTATTAACAAACTATAGCAGGCTGTAGTGCTTTTATTTGTTTCTCGTTCATAAAATGTTTGCAGTTTTAAAGTGGGAAAGGTTAGAACATTTATGTAATTTTGCTGATATAGAAACCGTACCTATTAATATTAATACCACTAATATTTGAATCAAGTGTAAACACAATCACATATGAAATAATCATAGCCTGGTTTTTAATTCTTGGTTAGTTTTTACAAGCTTCATAAACTTTTATGTTTTTATTTAGGTGCAGCAATTTTGGAGTAGTGTATTCCGCCATTACTCGTTCGTCAAAGCTATGTCCACCAGCCAGTAGAAATCAACGCATAGATGTAAGTGCAATAACGGTAGTTGATATTAAAATTTCCTCTTACGCCCTCTATTCACATCAATATTTATCAAACAATTTTATGTCAAAAGTAATGCGAGTTATCTTAGCCCCCTTTGTTTCAATATTTGGTAAAGGGTGCATTCAAAATTCAAAAATCCACGGCATTCAAAATTCTGCAAATGCATCAAATTTATGAAGTAATAATCCGAATGGTGCGATGACAATCTTATAAGATCAAACTCCTCGAAGACTCAAGCGTGTCTATTTATCACAAAAAAAGCAGTACACTGACCGCCTTGAAATGTTAGAGGTTAAGATTTTTTCGAAGTTTGGGTGATTTACTGATTAAAAGGCCAAAACAGTCGCCACAAAAACTAGGTGTATTTGCAAATATGCTATTCTCATCAATATTTATCAAATAATTTTATGTCAAAAATAGTGCAAGTTATCTTAGTCTTCTTTGTTTCAACATCTTGTAAAGCGTCCAAATATATGGCATTCAGAATTCCGCAAATGCAACAAATTTATGAAGTTATAATCCAAATGGGGCGATGACAATCTTATAAGATCAAACGCCTCGAAGACATAAGCGTGTCTATTTATCACAAAAAATAACAGTACACTGACTGCCTTTAAATGTTAGAGGTTGAGATTTCTTCGAAGTTTGGGTGATTTATTGATTCAAAGGCCAAAACAGTCGCAAAAAAAACTAGATGTATTTGCAAAGGTACGGCGTGTGTTACTTTACGCCCAGGCAATTTCTTACATGGAGTACTGCTGTCACACATATGGGCTTGTTAAGTAAAATATTACCTAGCAACGTTGGACTCAGCATCGTGCACAGGTGCAGACTAGAGAATCTATCGTGCTCATTCTCCGGAACTACCTATAAAACATAGGATATATTCCGAAAAGTGTGCGCAGGAATTACATGATTTATTTCCTGCCTCCTTTCCACCATCGGACAACTAGACGGTCAGCAGGTCTCCAAACTTTGCTGGTGATATTCCACACGTTCGAAATAAATGGTTTGCTTCGTATTTCGCAACGTAAACAGCAAAGCAGGAAAATGATTTACCGGCGTGTGTCTTTCCGTCCAATTACAATATGGATTTCTTCAAGGAAAGAATGAATAGGCTTTTGTCACGCTAACACAGTGTGATTTACTATCATCAGCGTAGAATTGCAGTCAAGCACTAGCTAAATATAATTAAAAAATGGGCGATTGCAAAAATATTTAAATGGTTATAAATTTTATTAGTGTAAAGAAGTCTTAAAATGTTTAGCCTGGCTACTCTAGGTTGGAGATCTCGGTTTAATTCCCGGCACAAACATTTATCATACCTATAATTTCGTTTTCATAGGTTAAGACGAGTGGTTAGTGTTTATGAGTTTACTTAGGCACTATTAACTTCTAGACCACAGAAATATGGAATTTGTCAAATCGGGCAACTAGTAAATGCGCTACTGGCGGACAATGAACGATACACAGGCACATAGATGCGCGGGCCATTCAATAAAAAGTGAAAATGTTACAGGTAACTTTTATTGAATGTTGTTTTATTTTTCGACATTTGTGCAGAACCTTAGTGTGATCAACAAACAGCTTTTGACGAAAAACACTTGGAACATTTTTTTATATGCTCAAACTTATCTTTCAAAAGAGCCCTTTTTCCTGAGCACCTAAACATTCCTGTACTACAGCGACTCCTACTTCATTATCTTCAAATATCTGTCCTTTCAAATACTTCTTCAATCTCGGAAATAGATAGTAATCATTAGCAACAAGGTCTGGTGAATATAGAAGACGCTCAAGTATTGCAAAGCCAGTATCTCGAATTGTAGGCAACTCAACGGCGAACTTGTACGCCGATGCTTTATCTAAATGAAACAAGACTATATTTGCGAGTTTTCTTCGTCAGTTTCGCTAGAATCTCGTTGCATATTTTTTTATTTGTTCTTCATTAAAAGTATCCGTAACAGTAAATCCAAGATTGAGATATTCAATCACTGCTCAAGGAGTAGTTTTAGGAGTTGGAGGTGGTCCTTACCAAGAAATAGACTGTCATTTTATTTGGGATGGTAATGTCATACCACGTTTCACCTATCGTTAGAAATCGAGCCAAAACGATCAGGAACTTGTTGAATCAGTTCCAAAAAGCTTCCAAAAATATTTAGTCTAGTTTGTTTCTGCTCATCAACTATTGATACCCAACGTGTAGAAATTTTTTTTTCACTTTCTTTTCACTGATGTCATAGAACATCCAGAACAAAGGTGATATTTGGTGGATATTCTTACACGCTTTTACTCGGCGTACTAACGCGCAACTGCAGAATACAGCGTAGTATATACCTCTAATATATCTCGTTAATTTTTATGACCCTGTTCCGTATCGAAAATTTTCAAGCACATATACTTATTAACAGCACGTAGTTAATTTTTTTTTCCACTTTTGCGTGCTACAACACAGAACACTATGTGGAGGGCAACTTAAACAAATGACATCTATGTTTAAAAAAAACAATAGGTGATAAGTTTATTTTTAGATTGCGTACACTCTTTAGCTTTAATAGCCAGTATTTAATTTTTAAACAATTTAAAGAGCTTGTAACGCATTGTCAATTTCAGAACATCCCTCGTACATATTCAACCCAAAAAAAATAATTACTTTTAACACAAAGTAAAAGTTGAATTTAAAGAACTAAAAAAAATTATTTCACATTCTAAAGTCAGTGCTAAAAGATAGTTTATAGAAGAATGCAAGCCCCGACTTCAGTATGTGAAATTGTTGTATCTTTTTAGTTCTTTGAAGTAGGCTATTACTTTTTGTCAACAGGTAATTTTTTACCCTTTTGATCGGGTTAAAGAATATCACATTCTCAATATTGTCTATATAGTTACATTAAAAACTTCATTCTCTATTTTTCCACCATTAGAGGTGTAATATTTTCTCCAAATTACACCACCTTTGTTCCCAAATTGGGACCACCTCTGATGTTTAACTATTTAAAAAGTCATCAAAATCGGTTTACAATTGGAGAAGATATCGCGTAACACCTAAAAAAAAAAAACATATAGTCGAATTATAAACCTCCTCCTTTTTTGAAGTTAGCTAAAAATATCGCCCTCCTTTTGAGTTTAATTGCAATCGAGTAAAAAAAATACCATGTAGTGGTGGTGTAAGAATATCCACTACCTCATATCATCCCGTGGGTGTCGTAAGAGGCGATAGAGGGAAACGGATTAGGAGATTGCCAACTCGCTTACGAAATGTGGCAACTATGTTAAATATGGGGGATGCTTATGTTCAGCAGTGTACTTTAAAAGGCTGTAATGGTAACGGTAACGGTAAAAAGAAAACGCATTCGAACTTATAACCTCTTGATTAAATTTCTTTTTAATCGATTAAATTGAAACTAAAGTATTTACAACTACCATCATTACTGTAAATGAGAATTCTGTATCCAAAAATAATCACTGATTGTAAAGTAAAATTCCAACAACTATTTAAGGCACACGCATCTAATTAAAATAGCTTTTTTATATTAAACTTAAAATAAAAAATAAAAAATATATCCATAGGATTGTTATCATAACCGTGGATGCCTTATATGACAAATTTGCTTACACATTCATCATCAAGAACAATCATTTACTAAACTTCTCTAAAAAGAAGAAAAAAAGATTATCGGAAATAGGTTTGTAAAAAATTAACGAGATAAAAAAATATGTAACTTCATTAGTGCCATAAAGGTTTTTATACGTGGGAGAGCCATGCTGCAGCTATACATGTAGTATAGTTGTAGCACGAATGGGTCGGCTCGTCCGGGGAAGGACCACGCTCTCACAGAAAACCAGCGTAAAATAGCAGCTAAGTGCTGCCGTGTTTCGTGTGGTGAGTGTAGAGAACCGGAGACCCTTTTTACTAGAAACGAGGCATTCCATTTTAGTCCTCACGGGTGACAACGCATCTGAATTTGGATTATTTATTGAGGATAGATGTAAATGTCTATGGGTCACAGCAACCACTTACCATCAGGTGGACTGTGTGATCATTTGTCACCCTATACTATAAAAAAAAGGTCGAGGCGCTTCTAGCGCTCAGTTTTTTAACGCTTTTAGCTTTAGAACTACTTTTAAATTTAAGACAAGCGAATTCCTTATCTCCCACTATTAATCATTTCTTTTATGAATATATTTTTGTAAAGATATTTTACTTTAGAATGCAAAAAAAGGAGCAATTTTATATACAAACATTTGCTCAGCTGTCAGAACGTGATCGGGCAGTAAATTGCAAGATTAGAATGGATCGGTATTGATATTTCTAATCTGACACACGCTTAAAGAAATACAAAGATAAAGTGTATCTACAATTCATATAATTCCAATTCCATTAAGTACCTTGGAAACAATGAGGATATACCTACACATAAGCACCCGTTTCATGAAATTTCGTTAATACTATACAAAGAGATATAACTGTAGAGGCACGTAAGGCAATTCACAATTCTGTGTTGGCAGTGAAAGTTTTGTATGACAGAAGAAGCACGAAAGTTTACCACTACAATCTACCGATCGAAAATACAACCTAGCGGTCGGAAACGTATTTGATGTTATGTTCAATTATTGTTAGCAGAAACAAAGTTTTTAATCGTAATCATCGCAGTATCCGAATAAGTCTTTTCCTTTCTTTTCTTGGCTGTCTAGATATAACTTCCTCGTTACAATCACTCTCTTTAAGTATTGTATTACAACTTTGCATTGTGTATAGTCTTCTTGAAATTAATGCTGACACTGGTAATTCGTTATTGAAATGTACTTAATATAGCTTCGTTATTCCATGCGAAGTGGAGTGAAAGAAGGAGAGGTTTATTAAATATTCCCGAATAAACTCGCTATTCTTAGAATTACAAATGGTAAAGAGTAAAATTGATTTATTTTTTGAGTACGTAACTAACTAAAAAAATTTTACACTTGTTTGATCGAATCCATCCTTAGTAAGTTACGCTTTCGTTTCTTCTCAATGTGGACAGTGTTGTTAATACGAATAAATAAAATGTTTGTACGGTTTCAGCTGTTATTCTATACTGAGTTGTGATCGCCACATTCCACGCAAAAAATCTTGGCTACGATACATCTCCAGTGCGATTTGGATGTGAATATAAAACATGGCGGTGTAGTGAAGGTGCGGCTGCAGCTGAAAACCGGGTCGCTTACTTGAAGCTTTCGGCTGTGAAGGAAAAGATCGGGATAAAACATGCAAATCATAATGTCTACGTTTAGTTTACATAAATCTTAAAATTTCTTTGTTACTACGCATTGGAGCAACGTGACATACCCGATCATTAAATTTAGTTTACGACATTATTACAGAAATGAAACGCCAGTCGCCGGTTTGGCTGTTTCAAAATGAACAAACGCCTACTAAACTGAATCGAGAAGCGCATGGAAGAATTTCATCGCTATTTTTTTCATCTTGATGGAATGTCTAGTGTCAAACTCATTATGTAAACTACTAAATGCTTATCAGAAGTGTTCATTTTTATGAGCAACAAGCGACTGAACACTAACGGGGGACTTCTTGGACTGCACACCAGATAAGCTTTTGGGCAATCCTTACAGCCCTGATTTGATACCGCGTGACTGTGAAAATAAAAAAAAAATTGCTGAAAGGGAAACAGTTTTTAACGACGCGCCGGAAGATGCCCTAGCAGCTTTTGAGGAGGCTGTAGATTGATTTGGAGTGTAAAAAAAGTCCCCTTTTTACTGGAAACGAGGCATTCCATCTTAGTCCTCAGGGGTGACAACATATTCACAGTTAATGTACTTCGAAATAAATTAATGTTGTTTGGGCCCATAATAAATAAAATTTAATAAAATAATTATGTCTGTGGAATTGCTTTGTGAACTTGTGGCAGTTGATGCATCCGCTTTCCGGGTTGACTTCTGACTCGGTCTATGAACGCGCTCCGCATAATATAATAATACAATAAGGAAGCGAGATGGAATAATATCCATCTCCCTCGCACTTTTTCTTATCTTGCCATGAAAGAAATATTATTTTAATTTTTAAATGACGCTTCATTTTAATAGACGCTAGTAATTCATTTATTTGTATTTTTTAATCAATAATATAATAAGTTTATCAATAATAATCTATTAGAAGCGTAGTTAGCTAATGACAGGACGCGGACCGTGAACTCGAAAGGGCGTGGGTTCGAATCCGCCATTCGGCTACTGTCCTGAACCACTTCTAACACAAGCATTTTAAGCTAACCAGAAGTGGTTTAAGGGAATATTAGTAATGTTTAATAGCATTACTAGTATTTCAAAGAAAAATACTACGAAAGACCTTCGTGTTCCACTACACTCACGCATGTTTTTTTTGCATTTGTATTTGAAAAATATATTGTAATTACCGCATATATCTTATTCTTCCAATGCTTGCGCCACTTTGCAAATACTGCCTAACGCTTGTGAGATTCGTTAATTGTTATCCAATAAGAGTACTGCGAAGCCAACACCCGGGTTTCCTATCTACCGCCTTTTATGCCTAGCAGGTGCACTCGTGTGTTAACGGGGTTGACACAAGTTCGCAAGTTGCGCAACTGACCGCACCGCTATATCTCGCGGCATCGCATCGCGCCGTGGTGTAATTTAGATATTGAAATATACAAGAAAACAGTAAGTGTATAGACATTTGCAATGACGCTATATTTCGCGAAATAGTATATTCTCACCGCCATACAGTCCAATCTATATAAAATCATCCTTTTAATAACTATGAACCAGCAGTTGGTCATTTAAACCAACACACCATTTTTACCATCATTATAATAAATTCACACCTCCTCCAGACCGGGATAATTAATGTTATCCACCACCCGCATTTATCAATTAAACTTACAGTCCATTTGCTCACTTTTACAACCAAATGTAGATGTCTATGGGCCACAACATCCACTTACCATCAGGTGGACTGTGTGCTCGTTTGTCACTCTCATCCTGTAAGAAAATAGGAGGATTGAAAATCTGCCTTTTTAGGACTTATTCTTAATTCACAGTTAAAAAAAAATATTTTCGAAAATTGGTTTCGACACTTAAAAAATTGTATGGATACTAGCGAAGAATTTTTTAAATAATTTAGTAATAAAATCTTTTACCAACATATTTTTTTTTAGTTTCGCAAACGCCCACGTATGTTTTGAATGATCCAAGTGTTATTACTTGATTTTTTAAATGTGCTTGCAATGATTTTTCAACTTCTTTTAAGAAATAATAAAGAAACATCAAAATGTATGTGCATAGGAAACACAAAATACAATAAATACCGTCAGCAAGATAAACTGTAGAAAAAGAAAGGTCGAGCAATCTCAATAAACAAACAATAAAATTTTATGTTAGAAACGCAATTCGATTTCTCGGAAAGTGAAATACCTTCGCAGCCATTAAGTGTCGTACATAATCACGATAAAATGCGTGAACCTACAGAATGTTCATAGTTTGATGCCTGTCGCTAAAGTCGTAGCTTGTCGTACTGTCAGCATCATTGATATGACTCGACAGAGTTGCGCTCCTGTTTTTAAAAAAGTTTTATGGTACACTTCTAGTTCATGTTCATTAAAATACGTAAGTAAACTATTGATTCAAGAAAACATAACATGCCTACGTATAAGCTGTGAAATATCCGACATCAACCTATTTTTTTAATTTCGAGAATGAAAGAAAATACTTGATTACAAAGTGTCAAATTATTTATGAGTAGATCATTTTGTTTTAGTTTTTAAATACCTTACAGCATGCCTTACACCACACACAGTCACTACACGGAAAAATGGATTCTTATCGAACAATCAAATGTATAACTTTAATCGAAATAAAATATTCTTTTGAATTATAATATACTAAAATTTTGGCTCTATATGTCTAAAAATAAGGTTTGCAATATTATTTGCTAAAAAATTAAACCTTTATATTATAAACTACTCAAAACAAAACAAATTTTCCAATTTTTTTTTTGGTCAGGAATATGTGCTCGTGTTGTTTTAAATTCAATAAAACAATGTTTTTTTAGTTAAATTTAATGCAATTAAAAATCCTTAATCTATGGATGTTTTTGGTTTTTATCACTTTTTAAGGCTGTTTACACATCATCATCATCATCATCATCATTACAGCCCCTCACAAGTCCACTGCTGAACATAGCTCCCCAAGGAATGCCACAGCACGGTCCTGCTTCACCCGCATCCATCGACTTCTGCATGTCTTACCAGGTCGCACCCATCTAGTGGGGACGCCCACTACCGTCCGCCGCATGAGGCCGCCACTGAGAACCTTTTTTCCCATCGGTTGTCGGTTCTTCGAGTTTATGGCCGGCCCATTGCCACTCAGCTTACTAATCTGTTGGCTATGTCGGTCACCTGGTTCTACTGCGGATATCCTCATTTCTAAGTTTATCACGCAGCAGAATCTTTGTTAGCTCTTCCATAGCTCGCTGAGCGACCTTGAGCTTCCTCATCCGGCCAGCAGTGAAGGACCACGTCTCAGTTCCGTAGGTCATCACCGGCAACACGCACTGTTGTACAGCCTCGTTTTCAAGTTTTGAGGTATACCTGACGAAGATGTGCTGCACTCGAACGCTGCCCAGCCGAGTTGAACTTCTGATTGATCTCTCGGTCGAAGTTGACTTAACCAGTGGATATTTGTCCCAGTAAACATATATTCGTCAACAACTTTGAGTTAGTGCTCCAACAACTACTGAGATAGGTGTGTACATGGACATTAAACATGATCTTTGTTTTGTCCATGTTCATCTTAAGACCTATCCGTTGGGAGGCACTATTGAGGTCATTGAGCAGAAGTCGAGGTTCTCCAGCGATTCGCCATATGACTATATCGTCGGCAAATCGAAGGTGAGTGATGTACTCGCCATTGATGTTAATGCCGTATCCTTTCCAGTCCAGAAGCTTTAAAACGTCTTCCAATGCAGCGGTGAAGAGTTTCGGGGATATAACGTCACCCTGTCTTACACCTCTGCAGTTGGATAGGTTTTGTATTCTGGTTCTGTACCGGATGCCACGCAGCCCTACCGTACAAGCACTTCAACACTTCGATATACCGACAGTCAACTTGGCACCGCTGAAGGGACGCACCGCCCAAATTTCGATCGGAATCAAGGTTTTCTAGTCCACATACGCCAGACATAGTGGCAAATTGTACCCCGGACTTCGTACAATTTGCCGAAGGGTATGTGGCGGTGGTCTATGGTGCGAAGTTTCGGAAACCGGCTTGTCTGGAGGCTGGAAGTCGTCGAGTCTGGTGCGAGACGATCTTGCATGACTCGAAAACAGCACGTAGACGCGGCTCAGAAGGAATGGTTCAGGTTCTTCAAGAGATTGTCGCCTTCTTGAAGAACAAGACCACCGCACTTCCTGCTCCACGCCCGGTGTAAGTCACCATGTAGGACGGAATTAAGATTTCTGAAGGACTCTGGCTACCGGTTTTCCACCCGCTTTCAGAAGCTCCGCCGCAATTCCATCCTCGCCTGGGCCTTGCCGTTTTAAGGTGCTGGAGAGCCATTCTAATCTCGCCTCAGACTGACGTCCGGATATCATCGAATAGTGCTGATAAGACTCGCCTTGATCGTTACCTACACTTGCGTGTGGCTCCAACGATGATGTGTGCAATAGCTGCCCATAGAACCTCTCAATCTCACTCAAAACTTCAGGTGTCCAAACGACGCTGCCACACTGGTCTTCAGCTTCGACAGTTGGTTTTTATGACTCTGGCAAAGACTTTGAGCCCTGGTTCCGCTTCGATCGCTTCTTCAATTGAGCTGTGCCAGTTGTGCAAGTCCCGCCGCATGCATTTGGAGATCTGTCTGTTCAGTTGCCTGTATGCTATCAACGGCCGGAAGATGCAGTCACTTCCTCGTCTAACAGCATGAGATTAAAGAGTGGATCGGAGAGTTTTTGTGTTCTTCTGCGGCGGTCTTACAAAACTTAGTCCAACCGCATGGACAGTTTCTGAGTTGTCATTCATATCGTCCACTGCATTGCAATCTTCTAGGCACCGAAAACGGTTTTGTAACTCGAGCTGAAAGCGTCGGGACTTGATTAGAGCACGAGGGGACGGAGCGTTGACTTATTAGACGACACCTCTCCAACTTAACGTTTAGGTTCAGTGTGCTCTAACCATTCGGTGATCGCTACAGTTTTCACCTCGCGATCACCGAGACATCACTGAACAGTTGTCGCTTGGTCGTCATAATGAATAATCTCATTTTTGTCGAACCGTCGGCTCGACCAGGTCCACTTCCTGTAATGCTTTCAAGAAAGAGTTCATCATAAAGAGTCCCTCTTCTCCATGAAGTCGGCCAGCTGCTGGCCCCTTGGGTTCCTGCCCTAATCCGAATTTTACTAGCTCACCGTTCTCTCTTGTGCCTAGCTTGTTGAAGTCTCCCATTAACACCGTATAGTGGGTTTTAGAGGAATGCATGGCTCTAGAGATATCCTCATACATTTTCATTCTCCTTATCGGGTGTGCCGAAGTTGGTGCGTAAACCCGTATGACCTTCAGCGAATACCGTTTGGTGATTCTGAGTATAAGGTACGCAACCTCGTCGACACACTCCAATTTTTACAACGTTGTTAACGAGACTTGTGGACGATAAATCCGACAATTCTGGGACAGATGGTCGTCTCCCGGTGATAGAACGTTGCCGATTCGAGGATTACCAATCCTCTCTCTTCGGACCTCGGATAATCCCATAATATTCCAGCGCAACTTGTCTATCTCTTCTTCCAGCTCCAGGATCTTCTCGCAGCCCGAGTGCGTGCGTTATAAGTTGCCAGGTCGACGTCGTGGTGGCAAACCGAACCTCCACCGGAGATTCTTAGCACCCCTGCCCCGCCGTTACCATGGTCGCCATAGCCAGGAATAGCGCTGCCGGGGACTGGGGCCGTCTCTTCGTAACTTTCTTCATTGGGGGATATTGCCGTAGTTGCCACGCTTGGCGAGCGGGTTGGCAACCGCAGTTTTTTTTATTGTTATTTGCTGTTATCAGAAAGATGCTGCTGCCCATCTTCTGCCCTCAGTTTCCTCTGTCGCCTCTACGACACCCACGGAAGATATGGGTAGTGGCTCTAACCCGCCACTACACGGGTATTTAAGGTATTTAAGGCTGTTTACACCTAACAATAGAATTAAACTGTTGACTAAATGCACAGCTGTGTTGTTTGCTTTTGTTGTGACTTATAATGGGTATATCTTCCTCTTTTAAAAACACATACCTGGAGCCTTGCTGGCATGCTCTCAATAAGATGGCGAATGTTTTCCTCTGGGAGATCCCAGAACCTTTGCAGTAACTGAATCAACTGTTGCTGTATTTGCTGTAGTTGCTATATAATTCCCGACGTTTGAGGCACTTTATAGCACCCATGGTCGCGAGGAGGACTGAAGTGTTTGACGTCCCAATGTCATAGTTAACGAAGGCTACTTTCAACTTTTAATTTAATAATAATTATTATATGCTATTGTGGAAAGAAGAGTTCTACAAGCAAGTAGATGGTGTGGCGATGGGGCTAACCTGTATCTTCCATTGTCGCCGATATATTCTAGGGAGAAGAAAGCCCTTCTCACTGTACCTGTGTATCCTAGATTCTACTAGCGGTACGTAGGGGATGATTTCATAATTTGACCATCAGACAAAGTTACTGCATTCTTAGACCATCTTAACTCCATAAACTCTAAAATTTATTTCACATATGGGCCGCCACCCACAGTGTATATATACAATTTGACTTAATACAGTACAGTGAATACGATTTGACTACCTAAGTGAGAAAACTATTAGGCGTGATTGAAAAAATTTAATTAAAATAAGATAAATTTAATCCTTTTTACTCAGATTGCTTAAATACAATTTCATCGTTTGTTACCATAAAACTTATAAAAGTGAAATTGCAATATCTTTGTATGATAGCTTTTAATTTTATTATTTAAACATGTAATTATAAATATTTCTCTTCCTTTAATTTGTTACCGTTACTTTAGACACAAATGTAAAAATACCCCTAAATGGTAACAATTAATCTTTGGGCGTATTGTCGACAATATAACTGATATTAATAATAACTGATATTATGAGGTCGCCACGTAGGTCACGTTCTCAGGTCAGACGTAAGCGACGTAATCATGCTCATAAACGTTATGAAAGCTCATCAAAATCAATCGGAACTTCTTATAGCTCTAGTACTCCTGATCGTCGTAGTAAACAATGACGCCATGGTAGGCAAAAACGTAAACGGTCGCCGTCAACCCGTTGTCGACACCGCGATCATCGTAAATCTCGGCATAGTAATAAAAATCGATCTCGAGGTAGAAATCGTAATAGAAGCGTTTCGATAAGAACTCCTCCGTTGCCCAGGGTTCGAACAGTGTCACCACAGATAAGAATTAACTTAAATGATATGCCTCATAACGTCACAAGTGTGAATCTTCAGGCCCTACATTATGTTATGGAACCACCAGTTACTTCAAGTTTAACAAGCAGCTCAAATGCTGTTCCAGTTGCTCCTACTGGAGGACAGTTGTGGTCCAATAATATAACGGAATTTTTTAACGTTATACCAGAATTTGATCCTTCTGTTGATAGCCAAAGCATTGTATGGTGGATTCATAAAGGATGAGTGTGCTAAAATATACTCATGGGATGATAAATATGTCATTTTGTATTACCCAAATTAACGGACCTGCTAAGAGGTATCAGAGGCCATTTCCTTGCTATTTTCATGGGATGAATGGGTTGGTAAGCTGAGAGCTGGGTTTCCATCCAATGAGAATTATGGAGACTTACTTACGAAAATGTTAAAGATACGTTGCAGATTCGGTCAGTCTCTTGATGAATATTATTATGACAAAATTGCCTCACTAAATAAATGTGAAATTACCGGTAGAAAGTCTGGTGGATGCATAATACATGGTATTGACGATAAATTTGTACGCATAAGTGCATGCATATTCGAAGAACCCGAAAAACTGTTTTCTTACTTGAGGACAATTGCTCGTAGCGCGACCCACTTGCAAAAGGGAAAATTATCAGAAATACGACAGTCACGGGGTAGTAAAGTTACAAATGCAACTGACCCAATGAGATGCTCTGAAAGCATACGCTGTTTTAATTGTGGTGATGCTGGCCACGTCAGCGTAACATGACCAAAGCCTGTTAAAAATATGGTTTTTGCCATCGGTTGGGATTGCCACATAACCAGGGATTGTCGCAAGCGACCTTCTAGCTCCAGTACCTTACCTAGTGTAGGTGAGCAAATTGAACAATTTGATCAAACGGGAACGATCAATAAAGTACTTTGTATTGATCAACCAAATGCTTGTGCAAATAAAAAGTTTTATAAAACTATAAAGATTAATGGCGTCAGCAGGTCCTCCTACATAGATTAAGGGAGTAGTTGCTCTTTGATACGGGAATCTGATGCTAATGATATACTGACTGAATGGGAGGTCCCGTATAATTTACCTAATTTACATGGCTTCGGCAATTCCATCGTTAAAGCTTTAGGACTTAAAAAGGCTATGGTCGAGATTGATGGAGTGGCTGCGGAAGTCGATCTCATAGTAGTCTCTGATCATTACATGCACGTACCGGTTATCATTTGCCACACTTACACTGAAAAACCTAACATAATAATGTACAAATCTAGCAGTGAGTTAATATTCACTAGTATCCCTGGTCAGGAATGTTGCAATGAAATTGTCAAATGTAAGATATGTTCCAATACAAATTCAAATATAGATAGTTGCACTATGTCTCCAATTTATGTTCATACTGAGCCGAATTACACAGGTGGTTTAGTTGTTGTGGGTGGACATTTTAAATAACGAGTTCATGATCCTTCCAGGTTTATACAAATTTACTGCTGGTCACGGCTACCTAATGGTTACAATTAATATTAGTAAAATTATGACATCAATTAAAGAAAATGCCGTTATAGCCAGAAGGTGGGTCCACAATGAAACAAATGACCAATACATTAGTTTAACAGATTTTGCCAATAACCGTGAGCCTCTACCAATCGATAAAATTAAAATCGCAACTCTATTGAGCGATTCCAAGTTAAGTGAGTTCTAAGTCCTTCTTTTTAAATATAGAGATTGTTTTGCCCTCAATTTATCGGAATTAGGTAAAACTAATCTGACTCAGATGAACATTAAGCTCAATGATGATACTTCAGTTGTGTATCATCCTTATCGGATGTCCATCAAAGAACGAGAGCATTTAACAATCATTGTAGAAGATCTGTTACGACACGGTATAATAAGGGAAAGCAATTCATATTACGCAAGTCCGGTGATTCTAGTTAATAAGAAAAGCGGTGAGAAACGCCTTTGCATCGGTTATCGTGCGCTCAACCGAAAATCTTTAAAAGATAAATATCCCTTACCGAGGATTGAAGACCAATTGGACTGTTTGGGAGGTAACAGCTATTTCACAAGCTTGGATTTAGCGTCTGGTTACTATCAGATCCCCATGCTGAAGATAGCAAGCACTTAACTGCTTTCGTCACTCCTGACGGTCTTTTTGAATATAAACGAATGCCGTTTGGACTGGCTAACGCACCAATGCTTCGGGGATCTGGTGGACGTCTGGCCCTCGCCTACATGGATGATTTGTTGATAGCTTCTAAAACCATAAAAGAGGGCACAGAAAAGTTAGAGAAGGTACTTCAACTTCTGCGTACTGCAAAACTTACTTTGAAACTTGAAAAATGTCAATTTTTCCAAACTCAAATAAATTATTTAGGATATGAAATATCATCGGAAGGTATACGACCAGGTAACCTAAACATTCAAGCCATAGCAAATTTCCCAGAACCCAAAAATGTACACGAGTTTCGTCAATTTGTAGGACTTTCGAGTTACTTCCGGCGCTTTGTTAGAAATTTTTCAGTGATTGCAAGACCGTTGACAAACCTCACAAAAAAGGACGTTAGCTGGCGTTTTGGAGAAGAAGAAAGGGATGCGTTTAAACTCGTAACCCGTCCCCTACTGGCATTGTATGACCCAACAGCACCTGTGGAAGTTCACACAGATGCCAGCAAACTGGGTATTGGTGCAATTCTCATGCAGCGGCACGGTGCTGCGGTACACCCAGTAGCATATTATAGTCGGCAGACATCACCTGAGGCTGAACAGAGATTTCACTCTTATGAGTTAGAAACTTTCGCACTAGTCACGGCATTGCAGAAATTTCGTGTTAATCTGTTAGGCACGAATTTCAAAGCAGTAACGGATTGTAGCGCCATTCGGAACACGATGAATAAACGAGATCTAGTGCCACATGTTGCGAGATGGTGGAAATCTATGCAGGAATACGATTTTACAATCGAATATAGACCTGGTAATAAAATGGCGCATTAAGCCGGAATCCTTTTAGAACTGAGGTGCAAAATAATGAAAACAGAATTGACGTACTTTTCGTAAATAATGATGCTTGGTTGGGAACGGTACAATCGTCAGATCCAGAACAGCAGCGTATGGTAAAAATATTGCAAGATCCTGAAAGTGAGCATGTTGTTGAAATTACGAATAATTTTACATTAAAAAATGGCAAGCTTTATAGAATCATCAAAAGAACGATACCGTAACGTTACTCTGGGTAGTTCCTAAATCTGTAAGATGGCAAATACTAAAAATGAATCATGACAATAACGGTCATTTTGGGTTTGAAAAGACATACGAACGTATCAAAAGGATCTACTGGTTTAAAAATATGAGAAAGTTTACTAAAAAATATTGCAAGGCTTGTCTAGAATGTGCTCATAATAAAATTCCAGCCGGACCAAGGTAAGGAATGCTTCATCCTATTGATTAAGGGTAAGCAAATCATTTAACACCATACATGCATATCATTGCGGGCCATTCCCGTTAAGCAAAAAGAATAATCAATATATACTGGCAATCATTGATTCTTTTACAAAATATATATCTTAAAACTGTCCGTGATTGTAGAAGTAAGACGAGTATGAAAATTTTTGAAGAATACTTTGCATTATTCGGGGTGCCGTGGTGTTTAATTACAGATCGCGGTACCAGCTTCACTAGTAATGAATTTAGAAAATTTGTTGTGTGGAAAAGTATGAAACACATATTAAATGCCGTCGCTACACCTCGAGCAAACGGCCAGATTGAACGGTATAATAAAACTCTCGTAGAATCGCTCGCCTCTGCTAATCATGGACATCCTGAAAATGAATGAGATACCGTATTGTTTAAAGTGCAATGGTCATTGAACAACACAATTAACAAAGGTACTGGGAAAACTCCTGCTGAGACTTTATTTAGGGTGGTTCCTACGGGAAGTTGCAATAACGTTATGAACAGTGTAGTTGCTGAATCCCAGCAACTTCAAAACCGAGATGAAATTCGCAACGACGTTGAACAACGAATTTATTCTGAACAACTGAAACAAAAGATCAGGTTTGATAAAACGAGAAAAGAAGCTACGCAATGTAAAAGAGGAGATCTTGTTTGTATACAGAAAGACATGTATACGGCGCCGGGCCAGGGCAGAAAGTTGGTTCCGAAATGTTCCGGCCCGTACAGAATAATAAAAATTCTGGGTCATGATCGACATGAGGTTCAAGACACTTCCATTACTAAAAAGGAAGGTAAAGCGGCATACGTCGGAGTTTACCCGGTAGATAAAATACACACTTGGTTGGTATTCCAAAATGATCCAAACTCCAGTGGCTCAGGGTAGAATACCTATTAATGCATCCATGTATTGCTCTAAATGATTGTCCTTTTAACATATGTAGTTGTAGTTTGTAGTTGAATCATATTTGTTCTAGAATAATGATATATAAGGGAAGAGATATATTAAAATGGTAATACAATATAGATACGTGTGAAGAACAAAATAGTAATTTTTTTTTTTCAATCTTTTTTAAGAATTATCATAACAATTATTATTATTATTATGATAACTCCTTTCTATTGTAGATAATCTTTAAGAATAAAATGTAATAGATAATTCATGAATATAGTGAGTAATATGCAGTGATGTACGAGAACATTGGTGTGGACCGTTCTGTGCAACGGCACTTCTTAGAGTTAAGAGTGAGCTGGTGCCGAATGGCATTAGTGTGGACCGTTTTGTGCAACGGCATTCATTAGATATAAGAAAGTGAGCCGTTACTGAATTGTATCGGTGTGGACCGTTCTGTGCAACGGCATCTATTAGAGTTAAAGAGTGAGCTGATGCCGAATGGTATCGGTGTGGACCGTTCTGTGCAAAGGCATTCATTAGATATAATAAAGTGAGCCGTTACTGAATTGTATCGGTGTGGACCGTTCTGTGCAACGGCATTCATTAGAAATAAAAAGTGAGCCATTACTAACGGTAAAAGAGAAAGCCGAGGCCAAAATAGTAATTTATTGCTATACATATTTCAATTATTGTAATTATTGTTAATTTAAAACTTTTAATCTTTTGGTACTGCTTTTACGCGGGGACGCGTCTAGTGTCAGGATTGGTCGAGTGTTAGATAAATGATCATTATGCAATATTATATAGCAATTTTCACAATTAATACCAATATGAATCTATTTCAAACTACCTGCATTAATTATAAAATCGAGTCATAATCTAAAAGCGCCTACACTTGACGGCAGTTGAATACGTACAGTGGTACTGAGAAGGCTATAATAGTTAAGTTAAGTCTATTGTGAAAAAATGTGATTAAAAAGATTGTGAACAAAGTTAAATTAAAATATAGTCTTCTTTTTAAAAGTAAAGTATACTGTGTTAAAAATCATCATATATAGTTTGAGAGTGTAATTAAGCAACAATTATAGTGATTAAATAGTTAACTAAGTAAGTCGTTGTGGTTTTATTGGAGAAAAGCTGACACAAAGGATCTGTGATATTAAACACCTGGCCGCCGAGCTCCGGCACGTCAAGCAAGTTTTGCACGATAACAAGCTTCAGTTCACGCCCCTCCGTCACAGTGACCTAGTGAAACTGGCCACAGTTGAGCGTTTCCCTGTGTACTACCATATGTTAGAGGAGTAACAGACAAGATTGGATACATCTTGAAGCGGGCTTCCATAAGAACATACTAGAAGCCACCGAAGAAATTTAATTAGTTCTTACCATCCATCAAATGTAATATCCCTATACAAGATGTAGGATTGTATAAGCTAGATTGTGAATGTGGTCTCTCTTACATAGGACAAACAAAAAGATCCATAAAAACCCGCGTGAAAGAACATATCGCTGATGTGAAGCACAGGCGCAGCGCTCCGGGAAGTCTGCAGTATGTCAACATGTTCAGGATCATCCCAACCATTATATCGGATTTGATAGACCACAACTCGCAAAAGAACAATGATTCCAACCAAGGATGACACTCGAGGCTATTGAAATTAAAAAAAACATCATAATTTCAATAGTGACTTTATAAAATAAATCCAAACCCAAGCATACTACTGCAAGACCTTAAGTTCATTCTGCGTAGATCGGACCAAAAATTAATAATTAAAAGTTGAAGGTAGCTTTCGTCAACTATGACGTTGGGACGTCAAACACCTCAGTTCCTCCAGTGACCATGGGTGCTGTAAAGTGCCCGAAATGTCAGGGAATTAAAAAAATTAAATTAAACGCGATAAAATCCGTATAATTAGTTTTATGCCAAATACGAGTTAATAAGGCTTTTACTTTTATTTTAAATTATCCAAAATTGAATATGATTTATGGGCAACAACTACGCGTACGCCCGCTCCTGTGTGTGTGATTCAATTCACAAAGTTTTTGCCTGCTATTTACTTTCTCATTGACACGCTCACTACTAATGCTTAAGTTAATAACTACACGACGCGAATTACGATTAAAATTTTCCCTTCACACTTTTAATGGGCATAGGATCGTAATAATAAATAAAATAAAAATAAAACATGTGTGCAGTTCACACGCGATACAAATAAAACCATTAAATGAAATGAAATATAAAACATAAATATTTCACAGCAAATGATTTATTTAATTTGATAATTTTCAACCACAAGTGCGGCATAAAATATACAACTCAAAACAAAATAAGGGCTGATGCAAATCTTCCGATTTATTTATTTTTGGTCAGGAATATGTGCTCTGGTTGTTTTAAATTCAATAAACCAATGTTTTTTAGTGAAATTTAATTACATTTGATGCAATTAAACAAAAAAATACTTAATCTATGGATGCTTTTGGTTTTTTTCACTTTTTAAGGGTGTTTACACCTAACAATAGAATTAAACTGTAGACTAAATTCACAGCCGTGTTGTTTACTTTTGTTGTGACTAATAACGGGTATGTCCTCCTCTTTTGTAATATATAATTATATATTTTACCATCAGACAAAGTTACTGCATTCTCAGACAACCTTTATTCCATAAACTCTAAAATTCAATTTACTATGGAGTTAGAAGCAAATAATTAGCTTTCCTAGATGTTTCAGTCATTCGAAATCCTAATAACACCAACAGTCATACTGTGTATAGAAAAAAGACGCATACTAACCGATATTTAAACGGTGAATCTCACTACCATCCTTCACAGTTAGCCACTACCGTGGAAAATCTTTGCTCAGGAGGCACTGGGATCTGCACAGTAATCACCCAGCCGCCGAGCCCGCGTCGTAAGTTTTGCACGACAACAAGCTGGGTCGCGCGCCTCCGTCACAGTGACGAGTGGAACTGGCTAACAGCGAGGTTTGCCTGCTGTACTACCATATGTTAGAGGAGTCACAGAAGATTGGATACATCTTGAAGCGGGCTTGTAAGAACATACTAGAAGCCACCGAAGAAATTTAGTCAGTTCTTACCATCCATCAAATGTAATATCCCTATAATCTCTCTACAGTAGGATTGTATAAGCTTGATTGTGAATGTGGTCTCTTTTACATAGGACAAACAAAAAGATCCATAAAACCCCGCGTGAAAAAACATATCGCTGATGTGAAGCACCGGCGCTGCGCACCAGGAAGTCTGCAGTATGTCAACATGTTCAGGATCGTCCCAACCATTATATCAGATTTGATAGACCACAAATAATCGCAAAGGAACAGCGATTCCTACCAAGGATGATCCTCGAAGGTATTGAAATTAAAAAAACATCCTAATTTCAATAGAGACGATGGCTGGGTGCTACCGTCTGCCGGTATCCCATAATTAATAAAATTAAATCCAAACACAAGCATATTACTGCAAGACTTCAAGATACTGTAAGATCGTTCTGCGTAGATCGGACCAAAAATTAACGTAATGCCTGCGTTCGCCCTCTTTGCGGGGGTAAGGAGAGGAGCACAAGGGATTCGAAAGTTAAAGAGCACTCATGAGCCATCAGAACCATCCTTCCAGGCCTTATTGGTGAATTTAGTCCATGGCTGCATGCCGACCATGATTCAGTTGTAAAAAGTTAGGTGAGCAGTGCAGCGTTACGTAAGCACCACTGCTCCCGTGTCCTCATAGTCTTGTCTGAGTTGCGGAGGATACAAGGGGCTCATCTCCATACTAACACTTAGCGACCTTTACCCTTGATTTAGTTAGTTCTTAGGCTCAACTACATTGATTCGCGTTTTTTTTACATCATAGCACGTAATAATAATAATTTATTAGTATAAGTGCTTTTATACATTACATAATGTCATCATTTAAATAAATTAATAGTAAATAACATTTTTAAAAACTAGCTTTTATTGAAATGCTCTAAAAAGAAGAAAATAAACTTTAATTTAAATCAATTTATTACATTTCACAATTTATATAATATAAAAGCTTGTCGCGAAAGTTTATTCTTCCTTTTAGAGCTTTTCAATAAAATCTTGTTTTTAAAAATGTTTTTTTTACTATTAATTTATTTTTTATTTTTTAGTTATTGTTGGACATGTCTTAAGTCTGTTAATTTTATTTAATGCGTCATTGTTGGTTTTAGATCGCTATCTTAGTTCCACTATCTTGATTTTTTTTATCGCCAACAGTTGACCCTTGTCGGTCCTTACAACATTAATTTGTTCGAGCACCACCAACTATACCTAACCTTTGCCGAGTTAGAACTCTTTAAAATTGGTATTCTGGTCATCTTTTTCCCGCCATTTTCAATTTTTTTCGCCACCGCTAGAATTTGCCCAGGGTGTAGGCCGATATTAGTTAAGGCGCAACCCCGCAAAGTCTTACCGTATAGTCGGGTAGTAGTAAACCATCTCCTGCTACTATACGAGCTGAACGCAGACGTCATTTTATTCGTTCTTCTCAGCGAACCCTTTCATTTGATATCCATATCATGAAGATGCATAAAAAAACATAGTCCGCCATCTTGAGCCGTCGCCATATTGGGTTTAGAATGATTTCACTTAGCAAATCATTCATTGTTATTAGTGATTATATTCTTTTTGATTGTCATCCAAAGTAAATTTATGCAAAATTTCAGCTCAATAGGTTCAGGATAACTGCTTAAAAATTCAGTTGCAAGATTTGACCCTAACAAACATACATTTCTAGCTAAATAAAAGCTTTTAAAATATAATATAGATTATCTTCATGAATGTTGAGATCAAAAATATTTTCAATCATCGCATAATAATCTTGCAGAATTAAACCGCAAACCAATATAAGATAGCATTAGTCTGCGGTGAAACGTACTGGTACGGGTCGGCGAACAATTTCGTATCTTATTGTGAAGCGAGTTTCCGAATAATGCAAATTTATACAAATTAATTCCCAACGGCCACTTTATGAAGTAAATAAAACTTAGAAGTGCTGGGATTATGTAAATAATAATAAATGTTTTAATATAAATGTTATAATGTCTTAGAGTTAAGATCGCATTCAATACATTTTTTTAAATACCTTCTTGATATTGACGAGACATTAAGGGGTGATTGATTTTGCACTTTTGCTCTACACCTCCGGAGTAGTGACACTTTAAGGAACGGAATTGAAGATTTTTAAAGGACTTTAAGTACCAGTTTTAGGACGAAGCTCCGCTGTAAATTCATCCCCACCTGGAGCCTTGCTGTTTTTAAAGCGCTGGATAGTCATTATGCTCAAACGCTCAAACTGACGTCCGGAACATCACCGGAATAGTAATGAATGAGACTTGCTCTGTGGTCGTTACTCACACTTTCATGCGGCTCCAACAACGATGTTTACAGCTGTCCGTAGAACTTCTCAACCTAACTCAAAATCTCATGAGTACCGGAAATGACGCTCCACAATTGGCTTTGATATCAGGTTGCTCTTTCCGGCTGACAGAACTCTGGCAAATACCAAATTTGATTCCGCTCAATTGCTTCTTCAAGACAAGCTGTATTGCAGTTGAGTAAGTTTCGCCATGCATTTGGAGATCTGTCATATTTTTTGAAGAGTGAAATTTTCCATCTACAAGGCATGAATTTGAGAGAGTGATCGGAAATTTTATGATTTATTCTGTGACTTGTCTGGCAAAACTTAGCTTTGACTGCATGGTTAGTTTCCACGAATTTGTCATTTATATTGTCCGCTATATTGCAAATTTTCTAAGTACGGATATTGATTTTGTTATTCAAGCTGAGTTTTTCTTATTAAAGCAATAATTGAGGTGAATTATTTAACTTTTAAAATAAAGAATCTATGAGGAATTCAACATCTTCTTAAAATGCTCATAATTCGGTCTGTAAGTGCTCATACTATTTCTATGCGTAAGGCGACGCGGCTACTCGCAAATCGCTCCGGCCGCTCGGAGGGCTGAAAATATTTCAAAATGCTTGCTTTCATCTCTTGCTGTTTGCAAATAAGGATGCACCCAGTATTTCTTTCTTTGTTTTTTCTTCTTTACGTAACGTGTGTAGATGTAGTAAATAGCTGCAACTTCTAATTCTATGTTAGTAAATAGCTGCTCTTCGGAGATCAACAGGCTAGAGGCCTGGCAGCGAAATTAAAATCATCACGTTCCGGGTTATATAATGATTGCTACAACGTCTCTGGTATGGTAAAACCATTCGCATCGAGCTCGGAAGTACTAAGAAGCTGCAATTATTTACAAGATTCTCTAAACAGTAATGATATACTGATATTATCTGTAGGCTGTAATGACAAAAACCCTTACTTGTTCTTAACTGACCTATGTAATACCTTATGTAACTTAAAGCATTGTAAAATATTTTTGCTAAGCGTACAAAAAAAAAGTTATCTAAATGTTCATAAATCTAATGCTGAAATCAAACTCATTGTAAAAACTATAAAAAATGTACTTTTATTGACATAAACAAATTATTGAATAACCGTAAACATGATATCGTCTAAAAATAAAATATGTAATAAATTGAATATAGAAATAGATTATCTAAAATATGAGCACGATTATATTAAAAATGGGCTAAAATTTAAAAAAGATTTAAATAAGATCAATTACATTTCAAAAAATAGCGCCAACATGCAATTACCTAAAAAAGACACAATACTATATTACTTCCCTGTTAAAGCAAAAGAAACACGAAATAAAATAACACAAAAACCTGAAAACAAAATTCCTGAATTTTCGTTCCTAAAAATAATAACAATAAATTCGTAATCTCACATCAAAATATACAGGGTTTATCTTCAAAAAAATAAATTATTGAAGTGACTCTCTCGGAACTAAATAATGACTTGTCTCCGGATGTGCTTTGTTTTTCAGAGACTTTAAAAAAATGTGGCGAGGAAAAAAATATCAATATACACAATTACGAACTTGCGGCCCACTACTCACGAAACAAAAAAAGGGGTGGAAACTGTATAATGGTTAAAAAAGGTATAGCATTCAAACAAATAACCATTTTTGACGAGGCTTCGGCCATTCTTCAACTGCTACAGAACAAAGGCATTTTGAATGCTTTTTCGATAAACTGGAGCTTGTGCGTAGTAAATATTTGCATAAGCACTCGAAGCAAAAAATTGTGATTGTGGGAGATATCAACATAAATACTTTAATAAGAAATAATGTGTCCCAGAAACTAACTAGATATTCTCCAAAATTATAATCTCACTCAGCATATCACGGTACCCACTAGAGAACTATCATGTATTGACCATATATTCAGTAATGTTAAAGGTGCAACTGGACTTACCCTCCCCCTCTGTTTATCGGACCATGATACTGCGCAAATTCTTGGTTTTGGTACTAAATCAAAGGTTACTCCCCCAAAAACCTTATACACCTATAGGAGGGACTATTCATCTGAAAATATAGAGAAGTTTAAAATATATATGGTGAGCGTTTCCTTTTCCGATGTTTACAGCGAAACAGAACCTAACGCTGCGTTTAATAATTTTCATGATTGGCTATGCTTTCTTTACAAACTCTGCTTCCCTTATAAAAAAGTTAAACTGTCTACAAAATCCCATTTAAAATGGATATCTAAGGGAATTAGGAATAGCTGCGCGAAAAATAGAGTCCTAAGAAAAAATTACTATTGGAGAAAAACACCTCAAAACAAACACAAATATAAAACCTACTCAAAACTACTTAAAAAATGCATACTATGTTCTAAAAAAACAACAAATAATAAATATGTGTTAAACAGCAAAAATACCTGCAAAGCTACTTGGAAGATCATACAGGATGAAATGATACCAAGCCGTAATATAATAATCACATTGATTTTATTGAATACGACAACGAAGTTATTACTTTTCCTACACAAATCGCAAATTCTTTTATTAATTTCTTCATTGAATTGACAAACAAAGATATCCAAAATAATATAACAAATATTAAATCCAATCAAATCCTAAATAATTCTATTTATCTAAACCCTGTTGACGAATATGACATAAATAAAGTAATAATGACCTTGAATAATAGTACCTCAGAAGGGTATGACGGCATTTGTACCAAAGTAATTAAGGCCGGCAATAAAGCATTAGGCAGCGTCTTGGCATTTTTAATAAACTTATCAATAGTCTCTGGTATCTTCCCTGATAAACTTAAATTATCTTTGATTAATCCTTTGTTCAAAAAAGACAAAAAATCAATTTTGGACAATTACCGTCCTATTGCGCTCGTGCCAATTTTGTCAAAAGTATATGAAAAAATTATGCATACTAAACTCTCATCGTTCTTTGACAAGTATCATGTCCTGAATCCCAGTCAGTATGGGTTCCATAGGGGAAAATCTACTGCTCATGCTGTTTTCGATATGGTAAATGAGACTCTAACATGCCTAAATGCTAATAATTATACAACTGCTCTTTTCTTTGACATGTCGAAGGCCTTCGATTTTGTATCACATAATATACTACTGGAAAAATTGGAAAATGTGGCATTAGAGGCACTGCTTTAAGTTGGATTAAAACCTACTTGCAAAATAGACGACAATCTGTTGAAATGAGCAAACCAGACTGCAATCATGTGGTCCTAAATTACATGTCAGATCTTAAAGAAAACAAATATGGAGTTCCACTGGGCAGCGTTTTGGGACCACTGTTGTTCTTGGTCTATATAAATAATCTCCCGGATATAACTAAACACAAATGCATTTTATTCACTGATGACATATCTGTAATAGTGAAAACAGATGGTAAACAATCACTAAAAGACCATATTAATGACATTAACAGTACAGTAAAAACAATAATAGAATGGCTTAAAATTAATAATCTAATTATAAATCTTGACAAAACTTATTTTATAAATTTCAATGACATATTATACCAGACAATGAACATTAATTTTGAAGGACAAAACCTAAAAGTACAAATATGACAAAATTCCTAGGTATATGGATAGATCAAAACTAAATTGGAGTCAAGTTGAAAATGTTTGTAAAAAATAAATAGATTTTCGTACACACTTTTACAAACTAGCAAGTAGCCACAAAAATACAGCACTTACTGCGTATTTTGCCTATGTGAAATCCGTTCTGCGATACGGACTTTATATGGGGTAATAGCACAGATGCAAAAGGCATTCATTGCCCAAAAAAAAAAATGTATTAGAGCAATATGTGGCACTGCACCCGATTAGCCTTGCAGATCGCTATTTATATCTCTGAAAATACTACCCCTCCCATGCCTGTACATTTTTGAAATTGCAAAGTTTGTAAAACAAAATATGTATTATTTCAGACAAGCTAAAGAGATTTACACACGAAATACCAGAAATGCCAATAGACTTGCTTCTGAAATTATACCCAAGAGTGCTCGAATAAAAAAAAAACTGTTACTAGATGTGTATTCTCATATTTAATAAAATACCCCAAAATATAAAAGACTTACCCCTTAATAGATTTGAAGGCGCCTTTTATAGGTGGCTAAATGAACATTGTTTTTATAATGTGAATGACTACTTAAATTTGAAATGATGTGACACAACATTAATTATATATTTTTTATTGAATTATATATTTTTATATCTTAATTATATTTAAATTTGTATGTATTTGATACGATGACATGCCGATAAATATTTTAATTGAATTTTGTATTGTAATATAGTAAACTGAATTATAAAAAATGTATTTGCATACTATTATAGATGACTGAAAAAGCTGAACTACAATTTATAATAACCACCTAAATGTACCCCTTTTTCAAAGTAAATAAATCTTCATTTCATTTCTTCCACGTCCATCTTTGAAATGCATCGATATGACCGCAAATCGCAACGGTTCTTCAACCGTTAGTTGCGGTTGCGAAAGCGGCTGCCCGCAATCTGGTTGGCCGCATTTGCAACCACATCCTGCGCTCCGCCGGACAGCTAGCCGCATTGCGGTAACCCGCATAGTGCGTATGAAGGCTTAACCTAATTCAACATGTAATTTTTTTATAACTTAAATGGATAAAAAAAATGTCTCTTAGAGTTAGATAACCACTCACCATTGATTTGCGGACGATATAATCATTATGACAGAATCGCTGGAATACCTCAGCACTATACTAAATGACTTCAATAGTAGCTCACAACGAATAGATCTTCTTACAGTGAACATGGACAAAACAAATGTTATGTACTGGTAAGCGAAGTAAGAGATGTAGAAAACGATCAATGCAGATGGCTTATGCGCGGCCCTATGTGACATTTCTTGGGGGAAGCCTATGTTCAGCAGTGGACTATTGATGGACTGTAATTATGATGAAAATGCTATCATCATTTTCATCATAATTACAGTCCATCAAAACTTCAGTATATTTTACAAGGTATTTAAAGTTTTGGTTTTCTGTCTCTAGTAAGTAACTAATTCCAAGAGTCTACACTTTAGATCAAGCTTTTAGGCCCGTATTAATAAACGTTACTCAGCTCAAGTACACACACTTGTGTACAATCTTTAGGTTCTGATCTTATTAATAAGCATATCTCAAGATGCGTTTTAGGTATACGATATCAGCTGAGTGCCATACTGATTAATAAACTAAACTCGACTCTCAAGTGTGTATACTTGAGTGCAAGTCACAGAACAGTATTCCTAAGTACAGCGTTTTGAGATACTGTTTTTATGTGTTTATTAATTAGCAACGATCTTGAGATGCTGATTTCGTAATTATGGCGTATCAAATGATTACGCACTTGAGTTCTTCGTTGAGTAACGTTTATTAATACGGGCCTTAATCTTCTTTAAAAGTTGTAACTTATTTTATAAATAGATATGTCTTCGGCTAATTACATTATATGTAGTACACCTACCTTAAGGATTTAATTAGCAATTACATTAGATTTTTAATCAAGGGTTAAAAGATGGCATCTAACATAGTACCTAGTAGTAGTTTTTATATATATAAACTAAAAAGCTTAGAGAATTTGCCCAACATAAAAAATAACTGAGTGATATTTTATTTATATATTAAATTTTCCATAAATCTGTCCATCATCCATCCATCGAATAAAGTCATATCGAGCATGAGTTATTCCATTACTTTTACAATGCAACAATATTATAATCCTTTTCTTAGATACTATTGTTGACTTCTGTTTAATTATATATAAGTGCTTAATTCTACTAGTCTGTAAGCTAAAAACGATAAGACTTAGTGATAATAATACGTCACTTTTTTGATTTTGAAACATAGGTAAGTATTTTTGTTCACATACTTCATATTTATGTGTAGTAAAGGCTAGAGTGACTTTTCTTGATATTATGTACTGTCCCTTTCACAAATTATTGCGTCCCTTTCAATATATGCAATAAATGAAAGGGACACAAAACACATTTTTGAAAGATGTGGAAATATATAACTAAGAATAAATAAATGACAATTAGTGTATTTTATTTCAGTAGTATAATAATGGATGCTTCTAATTCGACTCCAACCTATTCCAAATATTATCTCAAGCACTTACTAGAGCCTCAACATCAAAAATGTCCCTTTCATGCCACCCCTCCCCTACCTTAATGATTTAATCAGCAATTACATTAGACTTTTAAATTAAGGGTTAAAAGATAGAATCTAACAAAGTACCTAGTAGTAGTTTTGTATAAATAAACTACCTAAAAAAGCTTAGAGAATTTGCCCAACATAAAAATGATGATGCGATGTTTTATTTATATATTAAATTTTTCATAAATCTATCCATCATCCATCCATCGAATAAAGTCATATCGAGCGTGAGTTATTCCATTACTTTTACAATGCAAGCGAAAAGTTATAGCATGTGAGCAATAGCAATTATTGGAGACAACCCTATATCCCAGGATCTAATTTTCAACTACAAACATAACATTAATGTTTTTTAAGAAATATAAACGACAGAAAAAATATATAAAGAACTTAAAAATTTGGGTTGCCACTTAAATTCGGCCGCAACATCTAGCAAACCAGGAGTAAACAGCTGTATGTCTGTTGAAGTTATACGTACATAACGTATTTTTATAAATCATAGCTATTTTTTATCTATGCGATGAAGTAGGGTTACCGATTAAAAAGCAGTCGCAAATAAAGGTTATGCAAGAGATCAGCAGATATTTTCATACCGTGTACTGTACATAATATTGAAAAACACAATAAATATTTTTCAATTTATTTATTTTCCGATTGTGGCTGCTTTTCTGCTGACTTAAAAAAGGAGACGGTACCCGATTCGACTGTATGTTTTTTTAAATGTGTGTTACCTCATAACTTTTTCTGGGTGAACCGATTTCGGTGATTCTTTTTTTATTTGACAGCTGGTGTTTTTCATGTGGTCCCATATAAATTTGATCAAGGTCTGACCAATAGTTTTTGAGTTATTCTTAATAATTTATATTGAAGTCGGTTGTACAAAATTTTTAATTTTAAATTATTAATCGACAACCTTACTCCATCGCATAGAGAAAAAAATAGCTTTAATTTGATTCATGATTCATTAAAATAGGTTATGAACGTACAGTAAAACGCACGGTTTGCTAGAGATTCATCTCATTTGATTTTTCTCAGTCGCTTTTTATGATACCCATGGTATGATATGGGTAGTGGATTATCTTACGTTGTCATTATATGGCTAATATTTTGTTATATTTAAAAAATAAATACAGTAATAAATATCGATTAGTAAAATTATAATACTTAATTGCTAATTATTTTGCGTAAAAACTTCCATCGCTTTTATTAAAATATTACAATTATTTTTGCAGTACTGACTGTGTTCAAATTAACTATATAGTATTATTTGTAAAACGAGGATTTAGGAAACAATTCTTTTAAAATTGTCTTTACGAGACCAAAGACAAATAGTAATTTGACTGTAAATATGTAGTCAATATTAATGCTTAGATAATAAGTATGTTAAAAGTATATTACAAAGCCAATATTACGAAGCAAAGTGACCTGAAGTCATTTCCAAACCTAAATTAATGACTAAAACCGTTTAAAGCGTAACGTAATCCAGTTGCAACCGACCAACACAATTAATGGGTTAGTGAAATTTTAGCATAAGCCTACGTGACACAGGTGCTTAACGTTAACGTATTATATGGTAGCAACAGCCATGTTACTAAAAGTTTAATAAGCTTCAGTTATCGGCGTTATAACACTTAACATATTTAAAAGGATTTTTGTGAAAAAAATCTTAGTTACTTAACGACAGAATATGAAAGTCTCGTCATGTTCTTAGTAAATGCATTCATTTTGAAGCTTCGACCACCACTTGGTCGAATCTTTTGGTTCAAATCTCCTGTCCTTCATACAAGTGCACGATAACAATCATGTTTTTCCTGATGCTAAATCAAACGTTAATTGACAATCTCACTTGATTGTTATTTTCGTTTACACGGACAGGAACTAATAATGATTATTACGCTTAGTAGACATTCCATTATTGCTAAAATTTGTTTCGCCTGACTCACAACGTATTCTAAGTAATTTGGATTGCGGGCTAATTCTGTTTGAATTCTGACAAAATTCCCGTCTTTTCTCACGGTCTCCAAGATGTAGTTACTGAACTAATCGTCCATTACGATAAAATTTGTATTTATAATTTTTCAGTACACTGAGTACACGGGTATGACTGGTGTTTGATACTTCAGCAGCTGACTACTACTTGAAGCTTTTGGATAACACTCAAGTTATATCAAAATATCCAGTTCAAAATTGGAATATTTTCGATTTTGTTGCTGTGTCGATATGTTCGCTCCAATTTCAAAATTACATCTTTACACCATTTACAAACTTAACCGTCCTATTTTTGAACTAATTATTTGTATTTATCTGTATTTTATAAATATTTTTAATGAATATTAAACTTAATACATTTCTTATTTAGGTACTCTTATTGTGGAGTTTCGAGAAAATGATAAAAGATCTTTCACTTTTAAAAATACACAGTATGGGTTACAATGTTAGTTAGAGTCGATATTTACGAATTGTTAGATTTCATGGTCTTCCTTAGTTGTAAGATCCCACTCTGTATACTATGCTATATAATTATATTTAAACGACAGTAGCCTAATGGTAGGCTGCGGACCGCGAACTCAAAAGATCGTGGGTTCGAATCCGCCATTCGACTAGTGTCGTAAACCACTCCTAACACAAGCATTTTAATCTTACCGGGAGTCGTTAAAGGGAATATTAGTAACGTTAATAACATTGCAAGTATTAAAAAAATTACTTAAAACATTGATAAAAAAGAGAATACCTGCAGAGTTTCTTTAGCCGTATCTTCTGAAGTCAGAGGAACCTCATTTCGAAACCCTAAATTCTGCATATGTGAAAAAACATAAAATATAGACAAAGGAAATTTTATTTTCTCACGTCGAAAAAATAAATATATTTCATTTCATTTCACACCTTTGCAAGGACACCTAACTTCTTTGCAGCTGCTTTGACCCTGGACTCAATAAACTGCCAAAGGTTCATGTTAGAGGAAATCTCAACTCGCAACATTTGAAGACGGTTCGCTGACGATTATGACGCGGTGACAGCGCTGCCACAAGTGTACTGTAGGGGCGACATAAGGTTATATGGGACTTGTAGTTGTACCCACCGGATTATGTGAACGCTTTAGTACATTACTGTGGCGATCATGACAGTAGTCCATAGTAGGATCCATGGGAGTGAGGAAGTTGAAATGTATCACCTCACTAATTTTAATATTGGGGCGTGCGGGAAAATGCGTTTGCGTAACCTCGTGATCTTGCATATAGAGCGATAGTATGTGGAAGTATTATTGTTGGCCGCCTAAGCGTAAATTATGGCCCAGTCCGGTTCGGATTATAAAATAAAGCAGATACGAGCATATGAAGTAATATAATTATTCATATTCAACAACTACAATTTCACGTTAAACATGTTGTAATACAGATCTTTTCAGTTGAAAAATATAAAAATAAAACTTTTATACGTTTCCGTTACTCTCATAACTCAAAATAAATATGTCTTCCTACGTCTTAGAGTAATAACAAACATATTATGTATGCATAGAGGGAATCTAGAATTTTACATACTTATCCAACTTTTTATAATTTAATTTTTATAGGGTAATTCATGGGTATAATTTGAAATGTGAAGTAGTCACCTTTGATCTCTTTATAATATGTCAAATATGAGAATAAGTGCACTCGTATCTTCTGATTTACTAGAAAAATGTCATAATTATATATAATACCTATTACGTGTGACGTTATTTCACAACACATGATGTCTTTAATATAAAGTGATTATATTCTCAATGCTAATATCGTTAGAAGTCGTTAGAGTTATTTTTATTTAATTATTTATTTTTTATTATTTTTAATATGACTTTAAATAAAAATTTAAAAAGTAGGACTAGAATTATCATTGTAGATTTCGAATCACTAGTCAAAGATACTTACGAGTTAGATTACATTTCAAATATCCATGTGGCAAACATTAAAAACTATTAATAAATATTCTTTAACAACAGACTCAATCATGTTATCGTTTCTATGTCAGCATCCCAATATCTTGCTAATTAATAAACACATAAAAACAGTATCTCGGTTACCAAGATTAGTTCTTCAAGACGCTGTACTTAGGGATAGTGTTCTGTGATTTAAGGACTTGATCTTGTGAACGATAAAGTAACATTGAACGTTTAGTATATCATTATCGCATTTCATTTTTGCTAGCTCGTCAGTGTCAAAAATGAGAAGCCATCAAACAACATCTGCTTGTTCATTTAAAACATCTCTTATCTCGCGTTATAATTAAATTTCGACAAAAGTGGAAAGCAATAGATAAACATGTTATTAATCCAATTGAGAAAATGCTTGTATTATAAAAAAATGAAGGGCTGTGGTGGAAAATGCTATATTTTCCACCACAGCCCACATCTTTCTACCGATGGCACGTCTGTGATGTTCACTTACCAGTCTAGTCCAGTTACCAACTCAAAAGTATTGGAGGCATAAACAAAATTTTAAAGTAAGCGATATGGCGAATGCCGTATTATGTTTCATAATAATTAATTTCACTCAAAATATTCGCGATTGCCGCGATACTCCATGGTTCGCTCTACTGCAATTACGATCTCAGGTCACGGAGTACTTGCACTCAGATTTTAGCATCTCAAATATACACATAACATACCTATTGTATACTTGAATCGAGTTTTTTTTTTTTATAGGATAGGGTGACAAACGAGCACACAGTCCACCTGATGGTAAGTGGTTGCTGTGACCCATAGACATCTACATCTATCCTTGATTACGAATAAAATGCAGATGCGTTGTCAGCCGTGAGGACTAAGATGGAATGCCTCTTCTCCAGTAAAAAGGGTCTCCGATTCTCTACAATCACCATACGAAACACAGCAGTATTAAGCTGCTATTTTACGCTGGTATTCTGCGAGAGCGTGGTCCTTCCCCGGTCGAGCCGACCCATTCGTGCTACAACTATACTACTAATATAGCTGCATATTAATAATAAGATCATGATCTCAAGATTGTTGCAAACTTAGTGCACTTAAGCTAAGGAACGGTTCAAAGTTAGTAAGGTATGATAATTAAGTCCTGACAGTCATACACGATACGTAAGCGAGTTCAATCTTAATGATGATTTATCACTTACTTTGCGGAAAAATATACCATCAAAAAGATATATCTGCGTGAATCTGGCCAATTTATTCATTCATTCATTACAGCCCTTCACAAGTTCACTGCTGAACATGGGCCTCCCCCAAGGAAATCCACATAGCACGGTATTGAGCCAATTGCATCCATCGACTTCCCGCATGTCTTACCAGGTCATCAATATCAATATCAGCTCAAAACTATCCTAAAAAAAAAACTAAATAAAACTGACTTTCAATTTTCCAGGGAAGCAAATCAAATTAGTCCAGCTCAATTCAATATTTTTTAAAGAAATCTGAGAGAAGTCATACTTATAATAAATAGCCTAAAATCCAATTGTGCTTTGGGATGGGACGACATTTTTGTAAGTTTATAAAAAATTACACTTTGTTAGTACATGAGATAGCCTATATACCCATCTCATTTAAGTTATCTGTCTAGTATTTTTCCAGGTCAATTTAAGCGAGCAATAATTGGTCCTATATATAAATCAGGAGACAAGTCAACTCCATGGAATTATAGGCGAATAGCTTCTAGAGAACAGAATAGAATAGAATAATTTTTATTCAATATAGATTACAGTAATACTTATTGAAAGTCATTTTTTACTTTTACCACTGGTTCGGAGAAAACCTTTGTCCTGGGAAGAACCAACAAGAAACCCAGCGGGACTTTTTTTTAAAAGCACAATTTACAATTTAATATTTTATACAATTGTAATGAAAACATTTAGAAGCAGTATGGTAGCAATCACCTAATCCAAAGGGGTTATTATCAGTCATGTACTCTTTAGTAGTATAATAACCCTTACTAGACAATTTTTGCTTAATAAATATTTTACACTTTTTGATAGATAAGGTCTGCATATTTTCTGGGACTTTGTTGTAAAAGAGAATAGAATAGAATAGAATAGAATCATTTTTATTCAATATAGATTACAGTACATAATACTTATTGAAAGTCATTTTTTACTTTTACCACTGGTTCGCAAAAAAACCTCTGTCCTGGGAAGAACCAGCAAGAAACCTAGCGGGACTTTTTTAAAAAAAAAGCACAATTTACAATATAATACTTTATACAATTGTTATGAAAGCATTTAGAAACAGCATGGTAGCGCATAAAAGTGTATACATTGCCCCGTGAAGGAATTACTGACTCTTTGGAGTCGAGTAACTGGTATAACTAACTTGTGCTTGTTCCTACTATTTACAGAATGTACATCACTATTTTTAATAAAACTATTTTTTTTTGTGTTAGTACATTAAATGCTCGTAAATATATTGAGAGGCCAAAGTTAATATATCTATTTCTTTAAATTTTTCTCTAAGCGATTCCTTCGGTTATAAATTGCTCTTATGGCTGTCTTTTGCAAAACAAAGATAGTTTCAATGTCAGTCGCATTACCCCATAGCAAGATTCCATATGACATTATGCTATGGAAATAACTGAAATAAACTAATCTAGCTGTTTTTTTTTACAGCATATGCTGCAGAACGAAGTTTGCTAGCTAGTTTAGATATATGAGTGCCCCATTGAAGCTTAGCGTCGACTGTAATTCCAAGAAAAATACACACACACTTTAAAAGCACACTGGTATTCACCTGTTTAACATTAGGTGTGGTGAATTTAATGCATTTCTTTTTATTACCGTTCAAAAGCAATTTATTGACGTTAGACCAGTGTACTAGTTTTGATATAGCATTATTCACTTCGTCATATTTCAGTAATTGCCTTTTAAGTCGGAAAATCAACGAAGTATCATCAGCAAATAATACTATATCATGGTTTTTCCCTACCAAGTAAGGTTAGTCATTAATATAAACGAAGAACAGAAAGGGGCCAAGAATTGAGCCCTGAGTAACACCTATAGATACTACCTATCCGGAAGAACTGCTCCCATTAATAACAACTGTTTGCGTTCTATTATTTAGATATGACATAATAAGTTTAAGAACTATGTTTTTGAAACCATAATGATGTAGCGTCCTGATTAATGTCTCATGGTGTAGAACAATTTTTTCAAAAATTTTACTGAGCGTTGGCAGTACAGAAACAGGTCTAAAATTAGTGTGGTCCAATGTACTGCCAGATTTAAATATAGGTATAACTTTACTATGTTTCATTAAATCAGGAAACACACCAGATTCGATACTAGCATTGAAAATAATAGTGTTAAAAGTGATCGCATCTATTATAGACGCAATAACTTTAACGGATATCCCCCATAGATCTGCTGTTTTCTTAATATCAATTAGTTTTGAAATATTTTACAATATCACGTGATAATATTTTAGGAAATGCAAATTCTTTTTTACAGACATTTAAATTTTGTTTGAGTAATGACTCGGCGACACCAGGGGAGGAATTGAGTGACTTTGTAGTCAAGATTGGAATGTCGGTAAAATATTGTTCAAAAGCCATTGTAACATCTTGAGCTGATTTCGTTAAATTATTGTTAAAATATAATTGAAAGTTTGAGTTGTGTCGTTTCATCTTGCCAGTTTCACTATTGATTACTCCAAGTTATTTTAATTTTATAACAGGCATTTTTAATTTTGTTTCTTAAATGTAAAGACTTGGCTGCGCAACACATTCTTTTAAATATTTTGGAATATTTTTTACATATTCTCTAAATGAAACACTATGATTATATGATTTTTCATTGTAAAGGTCATATAACTTTTGTCTACTCCTATAGATTCCCACTGTCGCCCACTCATTAAACGATTTGCGACCACTCATGAAACGGTTTAATGAGAGTGTTTTAGAAGTAAATATTTTATTAAATTCAAGACTTATTAGTTTAAATAATGATCCATATAAATAGTTGGTATCGTTTTTGTATGGAAAAAATTGCAGCTTTTTCACTATACCACTTCTAAATCTCTCTAAGAATTGTTCATTTCTTGGAACAAGCAAACTTTCTTAACTTTTTGTTTTTTGTGCACGTAAGGCGAGACCAACTGTCCACAGTCATCAGAACTTAAATTTTGAATAATTAATTTATGTAAGGGCTCAACATCAGTAAAAATATTATCTACACAAGTTGCACTAGGCCCTGCAATACGTGTTGGCTCAAAGAACAAATTAACAAGGTTCTATGATTTGAGCAATGATCTAAACTTAATACTCATGGAAGAAGTTTCAAGGAGATTGATATTAAATAAATATGTCGTCGTATGTGGAGAATACGACGACATATTTATTCTGTTTATTAAGTTTAAGCAAAACTTTCTCCATTATTTTTTCAAAACAATCATTCATAGAATGTGGGGGTCTGTAAACACTGACAACAATGAACTCTACAGTTCGCTCAACAGAGAGGCTCACAATATCCTTACGCTTTTTACTTATTAATAATTTATTACCTAATATTAAGGAGCCACCGCTTAAATTTTTTCTCTGTTAAAGCAAGTGACCACCTGGTGTTACTGAAATTAAACATATTATAGTTATAATCTTTTAATCAATGTTCAGTTATACAAAAATATATATGTTCTAGTTAGGGTTCTTTTAAAAATGCACAGAGGAAGGACTTTGTAAGGTTACTACATGGCTGGAGTATAATATTTATATCCACGAAATGGGCGTTATTTCACAACTGTGCCAAGGTAAACATTTACATACAAGAACCATAAAAGTGTAAGATTCTATCATCTACACAAATATAAAAAGTCTGCTTCACTGATATTTAAGTGACACAAATCGTTAATGTACGCCAAAAAGAGGGTTGATCCCAGTGCGGAATCCCATAGGAGCATATAGCAGTGTCACTGAGGCAGTAATTAAAACGTACGTTTTGGTTCTTGTTGGAAAGATAATATTTAAGCCTTGACACTGTGTCAAATGAAATTGGAGCGAACATATCGATAATCTGTTGTTGCTGTTCTTTGTTTGCTGTTTGTGTTTGTTTTCCCACTATTTTTAATCGTATTAATAATAGCTTTTCAGGAACAGTTTGTCATTATTTGTTAGAATCTTATACTTTTTGAACCACAAAAGTCCCACATTAACTCTACAGTGATATGAAAAGAGATATCCGGAGAGACAAATGCCATCTAGAAAACTGTTACGAATAGTTAAAAAAATTAGTAGATATTGGAAGTTTCAAGAAATATGTACGCCCACAGCAACAAAATCGAAAATATTCCAATTTTGAGCTGGATATTTTATATACCTTGAGTGTTATCCAAAAGCTTCACGTAGTAGTCAGCTTCTAAAGTATTAAACACCAGTCATACCCGTGTACTCAGTGTACTGAAAAATTATAAATATAAATGTTATCGTAATGGACGATTAGTTCAGTAACTACATCCTGGAGACCGTGAGAGAAGACGGGAATTTTGTCAGAATTAAAACAGAATTAGCCCGCAATCCAAATTACTTAGAATACGTTGTGTGATCAGACTAAACAAATTTTAGCAATAATGGAATGTCTAATAGGCGTAATAATCATTATTACTTCCTCTCCGTATACAAGAAAATAACAATCAAGTGAGATTTTAGCATCAGGAAAAACATCATTGTTATGGTGCAAGTGTATGAAGGACACCAGTATACTTAAAAATAGTAATCGTAGACTGAAAGTTCAGAATTCTGTTCTATTAATTAATTTCATGATAACTATAGTGGAATTATGTTTTAAAACTAGAGAAAATACTTAACAAATTATATTAATTAGTAATTGTGTCATATCCAAGTAATTGTGAATGTATCATTTATTTATTGATAGTAGGTAGTAGAACGCACGTGATAAAAAAATAACAAGTTTGTTAGATTTTTTTTATCTAACAAACTTATTATTTAAAAACTTAAACTCTGAAACACTAAAGACATAATGAGGAACAATAAAGTAACAACCAACGTTAAGGTGAAATTTTACCATTGATGTCAGAGCATGCATGTTTCACACAAAAGAAAAATATATATTTAGCATAGCATAGCTGAATTGCGTCTAACGGTTCTTTTTGATCAGCAATATACACAACGAAAGATTGTATTGTTATTAGATGTTAATGAAGTTTCTGGATCATCTTATTAATATAGCCGTTTTTGGCAAAGACTTGACTGATTGATGTTGTAACGCTCCCTCCCCCGTCTCTGTCTATATATATATAAAAACGGTAATGGCCGTCTATAAAATAATATAAAATTTACATAAACAGGATATTAATCTTTCTCATGGATATTTCTAAAGGTTTAGTTATAAGCCACAATATTTATCTAAAATACCCGATACCCAAGGGCTTCGCTATCCCATAATTTTTAAAAAATTGTGGGGGAGGCACACGACTTCAGAAGCTATTTATGAAAATTATTTTATTCCACCTATGTAGGATTTTGTTTTTAAAATTATTTATTTTATAATTACTTTACTGTAAATGTACATGCATTTTTACAAACTGGGCTTAGCTTGTGTATATATGTACATTACTGCTGTTATATGCTTATATTCCCTTAAGTTGAAACACTACAAGTATCATTAAAATGTTGGTAGTTGTAAGAGAGAACTTTCAGAAATTATCTACGTTAATTAAAGAATGCATCAAATAAAAAAAAAGTAAAAACAAACTTCAAAAACTCGCGCATGCGTGTAAACGCCATACAGAATACGATCAAATCCAGTCACAGATAATGTACATCATACGTTTTAGGCAATAAGTCGAAATAATAGGCACACTGGCCATAAAAAGCCCTCCGTGAGTGCCACCACCTATCGCCGCTCCTGCAGACGTGATGTAAGTGTAAGGCATCACCACTGATTGCATGATCAGCACGGCTTCTAGCCGCAGTGCGTGTCATGCGTCTACCGCTCACCTCAACCACGTTGAGCGCTTTCGCCCGCAGCCTTAAGAGTCTCCTCCCATTGCTGGACCTTCCACCATCCGCATGAGGTCAACACATATGCTCCACCAACAAATACAACGGCAGATATAGCCAAAAGGCAGTAAATAAGATAATAAATAATAATAATTCGCCATCAGAAAGGGTTTGTGTCACTGACGCTGAGTATATGCATTTTTCGATCCTGTTTGTCTCACCTGTTTGTCTCAAGGTGGAAAATTAAGTGTGAGTCAAACCAAGATGCAGAGAGCGTCATTGAACATAGCGACCCGCTAAACAACCATCGCAGAATGATGAACTGCAAAACATAATATTTAGGTGTAACAATCACAACTCCGGACGAAAGCCAGGTCAGTAAACAAACAAGAATCAAGTCCAATTTCAAAAAAGCCAAAATCGTTAGTACGGAAACGGGAGCAACATAAATACAAAGGATGCGCGTTACACAAAGGAGTGTAGCGTACTGACCATTAAAAGACAAACAACCGCCAAAGCGTCACCATCTGTTTCAGTCAATCACATCAATTAGCATCTCTACCTGACTCGCTCTAACTCACATGAAATGGCGTTATTATCTGTTCCATTCAAAAACATTTCTGTCTCATTTGCACTTGTTGAATTCAATATTTAATAGATGAAAATTAGGGCGGGCCCTAATCATCTAAGCGCCCCGCGTGAGTGATTCCTTTGGAGCTCTTTTATATACTACTAATGTAATAAACGTGAAAGTTTGTAAGGTATGATAGGATGTGTGGATGGATGTTTGTTACTCTCCCAAGCAAAAACGACATTTTTTTTTAATAGAATATGGTGACAAACGAGCACACAGTCCACCTGATGGTAAGTGGTTGCTGTGGCCCATATACATCTACATCTATATTCGTTTGCGAATTCAAATGCAGACACGTTGTCAGTCGTGAGGACTAAGATAGAATGCCTCTTTTCCAGTAAAAAGGGTCTCCGGTTCTCTACACTCACCATACGAAACACAGCAGCATTAAGCTGCTATTTTACGCTGGTATTCTGTGAGAGCGTGGTCCTTCCCCGGTCGAGCCGACCCATTCGTGCTACAACTATACTATTAATATAACTGCAGCATGGCTCTACCACGTATAAAAACTGAACGGATTTTGATAAAACTTTACTGTACTTATACATCAGAATAACACATAGGCTATAATTTATAACGATATTGTGTAAATTATGTTATACTGATTAAGCGGGCGAAGCCACGGGCGGGCCGCTTGTTTGATTATAATTAAAAACTGATTTAAAATTTTGGAGATACAATATTTTTATTGAATTAGTAGACAACTACAAACATATATTTATTTTTATTAATAATAACATATTTTATATATCCATTATCTAAACAACGTAGCGGTAACGGACTGTACAATGGTTGGTACTTCAAGCACTTTTCGCCATGATTTGTGTTCCTAAAACTAAATTACAGGTTAAATATATGTGAATATTAATTTGTAAAACGTCTTTAGGGTAGATGTATGTCAAAATCCAATCACATTTATTGAAGTAATCATTGTGTAGGTAATAAAAACATGACTTGACTTTCAGAATTGTTTAAAAGTACAACCGTTGGCCCCTTGACGTTATAATGAAAAATAACAAAAACAACAAACCCTCGAAATTATAATTTAACTTTAAATGAAATGCATAAACACAATGAGTAATTTTAGGTCAGAATAAGACTGAATTAGCCAACGTAATGAATCAGATTTAGTTAAAATTAGTTTAGTTAAGATTAGTGAAAAATGTCTAAAAAAATAAGTTTTAACAAATTTTTATTTTATAGCTTGAAAATAAATTATAAGAAATCTACCTCCATTTCGGTTGCTGATTGACTTTTATTTTTTAATTTGCTTATAAACTTAACATTATGTAGAAAGCGAAGAATGCATAGTATAATACCGAAGACCTAATACGAGTTACCATTTCCTGCTTACCTAACTACGTTAATTTTTACTGACCTAGCAACCTTTTTTTGCTTGATTTGTGAATGTAATTAATAGCACGTTCATTTAAGACCACGTTGTAAAAAAAAATATTGTAAAGTTGAGAAATTTGTGGTCACAATAAATAATGATAATATGCTTTAAGGTGTCGATTTTCCTCATTATCATAAATTTTTCAGTTGTAACTGAACTAACTGTTATGGATTTTTTTTTCCCAGGTGTTGGTGTTAACCCCCCACTCGCCCCGAACCCGCTTGATATTGAGTTTTGTGACACGTTCTATATGGGACTTCAATCCACAACTCTGCTATTATAATGCTTACGCATCTAAGAGAACTTCTATATTAATGGTTTGTATCATAGACCTTACTATCATAAGTCCCTAATATAGGACTATACATTGTGCAACAGTACTATAGTAGTCAGGCACCTGACTACCCCATATTATATATGTACGACCTTGGGTATGCATCTCCGGCAACTCCCTTATATAAGCAATCATTACATAAACACACTCCAGCAGTACAAGAACACGCTGCATCATTACAAGAATACGCCCAATAACTTAGAAAATTTTCGGCCCATTTTCCAATTATGTTACAAATGTTATTTATCTTTATTATTGTAATATAATCGACTTGTACTTCTATTATTTAACACATTTTAATATTTTAAGCAGAGTTTTAATAAATTTAAAGATTTTTTAAGACAATATTAAGCCTTTACTATTCTATAATACTTAATCTTCGAAATGAATGTATTTTAACTTAATGCTTATAAATGCATTTTAATTGTTCAAAATATATCTATGATATTTTTAAATGATTTTATATTGAAATTAATTATTATTTATTATTAATAATGATGCGTCGTCACAATGTTATCATAGAAAAAAAACTTGCGAAAGTGTCCTAAGGTTAAATGTCTTACTGGGATTGTTTAGCGGGTATGTAACGTACGAAATTATACCTGCATTTCACGTTTTCAGAAACTCGAGGTCGATTAACGATATCCTTAGCTGGGTTCTAATAGGATTTGTGCAGGAGATTTATTCCATCCCGACTGATCATCCTTTGCGAGAAAATGATAATTACTAGACGTTTGACGACCTTGCCATTCCACTTGAGAATCACCTTTTCTGCAAAATGACTCACTTACTACCCACTTAAAATTTCGTGTATTTTTCGTAGTTGGAATGCAAATATTCTTTTTCCAACATCAATATAAATCAATTTTCATCCATCGTTACGTAAATTTTAACCTAATAATGAGAAAAAAAGTTTGAACTATATAATATCATACAAAAACTATAATAACTTAAATTTAAAATTTAAAATAACCTCGAAATAAAAAGAGCTGATGATGTTGAAATGGCTGAAAAGATTTTCTTGAATCATAGCTAAGAACACTCTCGATCAAGTCATCTTTCATACAAAAAAAACTAATTCTAAATCGGTTCATTCGTTTGGGAGTTACGATGCAACAGACACAGATATCGGATACAGACATTAAACTTATAACAACCCTCTGTTTGCGTCGGGAGTTAAAACAAACCAATATTACAAGAATAATGAAAGTCATCGCTTACACGAAAAGTTGCAACTATACCCGCGTCGGTCATCGTCGGCTACAGACCAATCAGCGCTAAATGCGACAACATATTGTCCTACTTGTGCGAAGGCATTTTCCATACAAAAATGAAGTTAGTAACGAATCATGTAGCATAAAGAAACAACAAACTGCTACCATTTACGAATACAAGAAAAAAAACATGAAATTGTGTTGAAATGAAAAAATATCTTAAATATTACCTTTCTATATATATACTGTGAGATATTACGTGCACAACCTTATGACTCAAAACTAGTTATTACTAATTTATACTATCATTTTGTAGACATTCCTATTATATTTTAAAAGATTGAGTATGATATGATAAAGAGAATTTACGAGACTTAAAGATCTTTAGGTATACGCATAATGGGCAATTAAAATGATCCTATGAAACGTATCTGCTGTGAAATATTATTTAAGTTAACGAGCCTTTGTCGAGTGTTTTACAACAGCAAGCATGAAAAAGTTTTATACATATCTACTTACTCAACTTTGTAAAATATTATTATATGGCTTATAAATGTTATCTTCCCTGTGAAAGTAAAACATATGATGAAGCTTCATGCGGAAGGGTATATCTTTGGTAGAAACGTAGACTCAACCACGTTTATATTATTATGTGTGTTAAACGAGTTTAAACAGAGAACAGCTTAAAGGGAGTATAGCCTATATTGCTATATACTTATATATTGCCTATATACCGTATATTGACCTAGTAGATCCTGATTATCCTGACCTCTATGAAATTTTGAAAACTACCATGATCCACGGGCCAGATGTATCCCTCAACAGAAATGCACCAAACTTTTCTATGTTGAATAGCACCTGCACGAATAAATAATTAAGGTGGTTTTTAAAGGAACTCAAACAAGAGTAGATGGATATTCATTGTAACGCTGACATTCTTCTAAAGATGGTGGAATATTAGCAAAAATAAACAAAAATAATGTAGATAATCTTTGTGTTTTTCTATACAACCACCTTCTGTCTCACACGTTCAACAGTCATATCGATGTTGAATTTTAGTATTCAGGAAAATCAATAAAAAAAACTCCATTCATTACAGCCTATAAAAGTCCGCTGTTGAACACAGGTCTCCCCATTGATTGCCTCATAGGGAGGATTTTGCTGCAGTTGTCTCGCTAGGCAGGCGGGTTGAAAACCGCAGTTTATTATAATTTTGAGTTCTTATCAGAAATACGCTGCTCCCCATCCCCTGGTTTGCTTCCCTGTGTCGCCTCCTAGAATATAATGAATAGAAACATTTTTATTGAATATTGATTACATGTAATTCTTATTAAAAAGCCATTTTTAACTTTTACCACTGGTTCGGAAAAAAACCACTGTCCTGGGAAGAACCAGCAAGAATCCCAGCGGGACTTTTTTTAAAGCATAACTTACAATATACTATTTATGCAATTGTTATGAAAGCATTTAGAAACAGCATGGTAGCGATCACCTCATTCCCAGGGGTTATTATCAATCATGTACTCTTTAGTAGTATAATAACCCTTATTAAACAATTTTTGCTTAATAAATATTTTAAACCTTTTGATAGATAAAAACGACTCCAACGGGACGATATGCGTTAGTGGATATTCTTACACCGCCACCACACTGTAAAAATCTATACACAGTATAAAGAGTATAAATAAAATTGAAATAATTGTCTTTAATATCGAAATAACTGCCTTGTGATAGACCTGAGGAGTGCTGCGGAAAATGGCAAAAGGGGTGGTTGAAATACTAGTTTGGACTGTGACTTACATAGGTGCTGACTGATTCAACTCGATACTGTTAACAAGACAGTGGTACTAAGGTCGGACGTACCTGCATGTACGAAGGCGAATGCGCCTGCTCTCATGTGCATCTTCGGGGACCACTACAGCACAGATTCAGGTCACTCACGATTATTCAACTCAAAGAAAACGTGCGGATGTATATATACTTGGGAGCAGCGAAAAAATGTGCGTTATGTCACGGTTCGCAGCGTCGTCATTATAAGCTTCGATTACGTGACGAAAAGATGTCCAATATTTTAACGGACCAATAGTAAGCAAAGCATATATAGACCCGCGAAATATACAGACATCCATTCCAAAGCAACATTGCTGCAACAGTCGCGAGTATTTAGTAAAAAATGAAATAAGCAAATAAAACAATGAAAAACCATTTTTTCAATTTTTTACTGTCTGTATGTCTGTCCGGCCTAATCTTTGGAGTGGCTGAACCAATTGTAATGAAACTTCTCAAGCAGATGGAGAACAATTCCAGGCGTGATCTAGGCTCTATTTGATCCGAAAAACTTGGACATTTAAAAAAACGTCTTTAATTATCTTAAGTCTAAATAACGCCACATTGATAGATCCTACATAGGCAAAGCCGGGGCGGGTCGCTAGTAAGTAAATAAGTAAATAAGATCTAGATGAAGTGACAAGATATACGGCAGAACGATAAATCAATAGCTCTGAAACAGTCTGGCGGATTCTTTGTTTTCCTATCACGAGAAGTTACCGGGTTATGTGAATCTCAAATATTTAAAAAAATTGTTAATTATACCAGAGACAATGTTTTCGACAGACATCGATCTTGCGAAAATTACACTAATGGTTTTTTAAACTCTGCCAAATAGATACTTCGCAAAAATGTTTTATATTGGGAGTGGAGAAGTCAAGAAATATCAAGATTTTCCTAAATCGATATTCAAAGTATAAAATAGATTATACATTAAATAAAATTATAAAAATTTCAATTTCCACCCAGGCTACGCTAAGTGCTTATTACGTACGCCTTCTTTATCGTAAGATAAGGTCCAACGTTATTCACTACTCTAAAAACTGTAGCAAGAGTAGTTCAGCCAAAATTTTAAGCAGCTTGCGCAAACTTGTCGTGCCAAAAGACGATTCTCATTGGAAACTTCTATATTTGAATATCCTTATAAAATCCGCGAGCTTTTCCCCATTATGTAATTTTTCTGTCATTTTGAAGACCCAATAAATTGGTGAGCGTCAGAACCTCTGGTCTATAAGAGAAATTGGATATTTGAACAATATCAAATTTTAGTACCTAATTGTTACTATTTGGTACCTAATGTTAAATAATTGGTACCTAGTTAAATTGCGAGAAAAATCACAAAGAAAGTCCTGACGTCAGGTATATGTGTAATAGATACCACATATAATTTTTTTGATTTTTAAATACACTAAAAATATAAGTCCACTTCGAAAAACTAAAAGTAATAAAATAATTTCTACACAATAGGCTTACCTTTTATTAAAAGACTAACTTTTTGACCATTTTGAGTCCACTAAGAATTAGCACAAGTTTGAATGTCTTAACATAACAATTTAAAGTTTATATTTTTTTCGAAATTATAATAAAATAAATAAAAACTATCATCAAAATCGGTTCACAATTGCTGAAGTTGTACATAAAAAAAAAGTTATACATAAAAAAGAACCAAGTCGAATTTAGAACCTCTTACTTTTTTTTTTTTGAAATCGTTTAAAAGCAGATCCGTCACTCCATTACAACGCCAAACTATTGTAAAAAGCCATTTAAGGAAATATCAAGAAATCTTTCTTTTGGTTTGGTGGTTTTGGCTCAGGGATTAAGTGTTATCCGCAAATTTCACAGTACATGAGTAACCTGGGTTCGATACCAGTCAGCACTAATTTGTCGTCCTTATTCTAAAAAGGTATACCTTAAGTAAGTTAGTATTTAACAATTTTGGCTAAATAAAATTTTAAAGTTTTTGATACATTGGTCCTGCATAAAATTAAAATATTCATTTTGTATAAATAGTAGGAACTTGAACTTTTTGTTTGATCTGTCACAATCGGAACTTTTATTTGTTGGTTAATTCACGCAGAATGAGATTAGTATTAATCCTACTTGCTTTTGATCATACTAATATATCTAAACAAACCTTTAAAACTTTGCTACCTTTATAACAACTTTTTCTTTTACCAAACACCTAAACAACATCACGACTTAAACTATTTTTAGTTGTAACTTGTTATAGGTGGTTTAAGAAGTCTGATAAAATGTATGTATAGTTACCAATTTAGTACTAAACTTTGATAAAGAAATAATCTATTTAGAATGTCTAGAACTACATTAAATACATTTGGTCCAGAAGTCCTGGCGTCAGGACTTTCTCGTTCTTTAACATGGTACCAATTATTTAACATTATGTACCAAATATTACCAATTAGGTACTAACATTTAATATTGCTCAAACATCAAATGTCTCTTATGGTCTAAAAATTGTAAGAGAAATAATGAAGTATTTTATGAGACGATTTATAAATACAAGTGGAAGGGGAACGAGGAAATATCAAGTTATTCCTGTATCGTATAATCAATGCTTTATTCTTATTGAAGTTATATTCATATATATTTCGGGTAAAACACACCTGCATTCCTATTACGATTACGAGGAGAGGAACTTAAGATTCGTTACCGGTAACCGGCAACATATGAATGAACTGGATTACGATAAGATACGATGCTGGAAAGTTCTAAAATTAAAATGAAGAACAGAAATAAACGTATAATAAAATATTAGGTAGTGCTACTTTAATACTGTAAGTTATTTTCCAGATTCACCTGCTAAAACTAGAAAAATATACATATGCCCAAATACTCAAACACTACTCAGTTTTAAGATGTCGTTAAGTCTCGTAGTGTCACAGTCACTTCAACTTAAACTGAGAGACAGCATTTTTATTTTTATTAATCTGCTATTTACCAAAATTAGAAGTGAAAGAAGTATACCTATTGCCGTTGATTCTTCAGAAATCGCAGTTATTTTAACCGAAGGAGACAAAACAGCTCACTTTGCTTTCAAAGTACCACCTATGTTATTCTATGTCTGTTAATTGTAATATCCTTAAACAAAGTGATATGGCGCATATTCTAAGAGAGGCTAAACATAAAAAGTATTGAGACTTTAAGTAGGATTCTCCAGGACATTATAACGTTTTATAACGAAAACAACAAAAATGCAGAGTCACTGATAAGTATGGCGATCGCCAAATTGCCTTCTAAGTGTAGCTTATTGTTCCAAGTCTCAACTCGAGAATGATACATTTTTGGAAACATGTTATTACAATTTGGTATAGTTGTAGTAGCTGTCCCATTTAAAGGTGCTTACGTAGGCGGCTATAGCCGTCGACCATAATAATCATAGCATACAACATGTACACATTAATTCTTAAACCATTTTATTAATTACTTGTGTAATATTTTATAATTTTGGCATTTGTCAGTGACAAACGCAAGAACCGTTGAAGGTGAATAGAGCCTTTTCAAAAATCAAGATTTAAGGCTGATTTATACGGGGTTAGTAACAGGCGCCAGTGCTGGCGCCGAGTACTGACTCGCACTGTTTACACGCAGTCAGTAGTCGTGGTATCTTCTTTAGGTACGCACGTTATTGAATTTAGTAGGCAAACATGAATTCACAGAAACGGCAGAATTTACAACGATTAAAATATTTGTTGAGAAAATGTTCGTATCTGATGTTGAAAGAGTTGACGGAAATGTTAAATATAAATGTTAAAATGTTAGAAGAAGAGATAGTATGTAAAAAGAAACGTCTTTGGATAAGAAAATGGACAAACGACAGAAAAGAAACTGGAGGTTCTGCTTTGTTGTTAAATCAATTGAGATTTTAAGATCCTGCGGAATTCAAACTGTCTTTGAGAATAACGCCGAAGAATTTTGACGAATTGATTTCATTGATAACAAGTTCTATTCAACGTCAAGATATATTTATAAGATATGCTTTGTCAGACAAAATAAAACGCGAAATAATACTGACATTTTTGGCTTCAGGAGTGTCATTTCGGAACTTCAGTCACTTTTATCGTGTATCTAAACCATCTATTTCTCATTTAATACCAGAAGTATGCTGGGCAATATATGCAGCATTGAAAATACAAATTAAGGTAAGATAGTTATTTATTATCAAAAAATTTGTTTTTACCCCGTGTAGTGGCGGGTAAGAATACCCACTACCCCATATGTTCCCGTGAGTGTCGTAAGAGGCGATAGAGGGAAACTGAGACAGAAGATGGGCAGCAGCATCTTTCTGGTAAAAGCAAAAAGCAATAAAAAACTGCGGTTTCCAACAGTTCGCCAAGCGGTCGCCAAGCGTGGCAACTATGGCAATATACCCCCCATGAGCAACGACACTAATAAACGGCTCCTAGTCCCCGGCGGCCCGCTATTCCTGGCTACGGTGGCGACCATGGTAACGGCGGGGCAGGGGGTGCTAAGAATCTCCGGTGGAGGTTCGGTTGCCACCTACGACGACTCGACCTGGCAACTTATAACGTACGCACCCTGTGGACTGACGAGAAAATCCTGGAGCTGAAAGAAGAGATAGACAAGTTGCGCTGGAATATTATAGCATTATCTGAGGTGCGAAGAGAGGGGGAGGACACGGTAATCCTCAAATCCGGCAACTTGTTCTATCGCCGGGAGGGCGACCATCTGTCCCAAGGAGGTGTCGGATTTATCGTCCACAAGTCTCTCGTTAACAAAGTTGTAAAGATTGGGAGTGTGTCGACGAGGGTTGCGTACCTTATACTCAGAATCATCAAACGGAATTCGCTGAAGGTCATACAGGTTTACGCACCAACCTCGGCACATCCCGATGAGGAGGTGGAGGAAATGAATGAGGATATCTCTAGAGCCATGCATTCCTCCAAAACCAACTATACGGTGTTAATGGGAGACTTCAAGGCAAAACTAGGCACAAGAGAGAACGGTTAGCTGAAAGTAGGGAAATTTAGATTAGGGCAACGGAACTCAAGGTGCCAGCAGCTGGCCGATTTCATGGAGAAAGAGGGACTATTCATGATGAATTCTTTTTTCCAGAAGTGGCCCCACAGGAAGTAGACCTGGTCGAGCCCCGACGGTTCGACAAAAAATGAGATTGACTTCATTATGACGACTAGACGGAAACTGTTCAGTGATGTCTCAGTGATCGCGAGGGTGAAAACTGGTAGCGATCACCGAATGGTTAGAGGCACACTGAACCTAAACGTTAAGTTGGAGAGGTGACGTCTAATGAAGTCAACGCTTCGTCCCCCTCATGCTCTAATCCAGAATCCCGAAACCTTTCAGCTCGAGTTACAAAATCGTTTTCAGTGCCTAGAAGATTGCAATGAAGTGGACGATATGAATGACAAGCTTGTGGAAACTGTGCATGCGGTTGGAGCTAAGTTCTGTAAGACCCGTCGCAGAAGAACACAAAAATTCTCCGATCATACTCTTAATCTCAGGGCTGTTAGACGGGAGATGAAGCTGCAGTCTTCAGCAGATTTGACAGCATTCAGGCAACTGAACAGACAGATCTCCAAATGCGTGAGGCGGGACTTGCGCAACTCCAATACAGCTCGCATTGAAGAAGTGATCGAGCGGAACCAGGGCTCCAAAATCTTTGCCAGAGATCTGTCTGTCAGACAGAGCCAACTGTCGAAGCTGAAGACCGAGTGTGGCAGCATCGTTTCCGGGACACCTGAGATTTTGAGTGAGATTGAGAGGTTCTATGGGCAGCTGTACACGTCATCGTTGGAGCCACACGCAAGTGTGAGTAACAATCCAAGAGCAAGTCTTATCCGACACTATTCCGATGATATCCCGGACGTCAGTCTAAGTGAGATTAGAATGGCTCTACAGCACATTAAAAACGGAAAGTCCCTAGGCGAGGATGGAATTACAGCGGAGCTTCTGAAAGCGGGTGGAAAACCGGTACTTGAAGTTCTTCAGAAGTTCTTTAATTCCGTCCTCCATGGTGGCACTACTCCAGAGGCGTGGAGCAGAAGTACAGTGGTCTTGTTCTTCAAAAAAGGCGACAACGCTCTCTTGAAGAACTACAGACCGACTTCCCTTCTGAGCCGTGTCTACGTGCTGTTTTCGAGAGTCATTACGAATCGTCTCGCACGCAGACTCGACGACTTCCAGCCTCCCGAACAAGCCGGTTTTCGAAAAGACTTTAGCACCATAGACCACATACATACCCTTCGGCAAATTGTACATAAGACCGAATAGTACAATCTGCCACTTTACCTTGCGTATGTGGACTATGAGAAATCCTTTGATTCCGTCGAAATTTGGGCAGTGCTGCAGGCCTTTCAGCGGTGCCAAGTTGACTGTCGTTATATTAAAGTACTGAAGTGTTTGTACAGTAGGGCTACGATATCTATCCGAGTACAGAACCAGAGTACGAAATCTATCCTATTGCAGAGAAGTGTAAGACAGGGTGACGTAATATCCCCGAAAGTCTTCACCGCTGCATTGAAAGACGTTTTCAAGCTACTGGACTGGAAAGGATACGGTATTAACGTCAATGGCGAGTACATCACTCACCTTCGATTTGCCGACGATATAGTCCCTAAGAGTCCGATTAGAGGACCTAAGCACTATTTTAAATGACCTCAATAGTGTCTCCCAACGGATATGTCTTAAAATAAACATGGGACAAATAGTCCGACTAGGTAAATCCAACTTCGATCAATCGACGGATTCAACTCGGCTGGGCAGTTGAATCCTTCGATTTATATTATTATGTCGAGAATTAGTATGCTGAAGTGGCAATGGGCCGGCCATATAGCTCGAAGAACCGACAACCGATGGGGAAGAAAGGTTCTCGAGTGGCAGCCTCGTACCGGCAGGCGAAGTGTAGGGCGTCCCCCCTCTAGATGGAGTGACGACCTGGTAAGACATGCAGGAATTCAATGGATGCAGGTGGCTCGGAACCGTGCTTTGTGGCATTCCTTGGGGGAGGCCTATGTTCAGCAGTGGGCTTATGAAGGGCTGTAATGATGATGATGATGATGATCAAAAATTTACAGTCACATAGAATCAAAATAGTTCTAAGAATTTTCAAAAGCATGGTAAATTATGTTAATTTCATTGTTGCTTTCACACCCAACTTCTTCTTTATTCAAGGTTCTGTTACTAACGGATGTAATGATTACTTGCTTAGGGTCGACATATCTAGGATTAATCGAAGTTCGCTCGGGGGGATAAAATCCCAAAGAGCTGCTGCTTGAGGCAGGCATCTCAGCAGGCTCAGTCCAATAAAATCCCAAAGAACTGCTGCTTGAGGCAGTCATGTGATTAGGCTCGGAGGGGTAAAATCACAAGGAACTACATAACGTAGTCATGGAAACGTAAACGCTTGTTTACGTTTCCATGACTATGTAATGTATTTTGATGAATATAAATTATATAATTAATACAAATAAATGTATCATGCATGCTTTCAGTAATATAAAAAATGCGTTAATTTACCCTCATTTACTAATCTATATATTTTATAATTTTATGATACGACGCGACGTTACCCTACAATACTACGCCAATGACTGACCAAGCACTGACTTGGTCGTTTAGACAAAGTCAATACCGCTGGCGCGGGTGGCGGGGGGAGTGGACTGAATTCAAAATATTCAAGCAGGAATATTGAAGTCAGCACTGGCGCGACACTGTTGTACTGACTGCAAATCAATTTACATTATGCCAGTAGCGGGTCAGCACTGACTAGGCCTCAAATTTGGAGCCAGTTACTGTCCCTGTGTAGATCAGCCATTATACGCACGTATATTTTTGCCTTAGCTGACTGTTAGTTCACCCCACAACGTTATAAAATAAAGTTATAGATTTTTTAACCAGATTATTACGTAACTGTAATTTATGCCAATAACAAGCGCACAAAGATATTATATTATACATATGTTATGAAATCGGTAACAAAGTGCAATCTTAATCAAAATATATAAGTTTATATAACAATGTAACCCTCTCATATTTACAATATTTCACTAAATCAGAATTGGATCTGAAATTGTTCTATAAAGTGAAACGATCTGTTATATTTTCATTGTTCAATATAGTACGAATAATGTAGCGGTAAAATATTTTTGTTATAGGAAAATATTCGCCATACTTGTTGAAAAAAAAGAGAATATTATGTTTTATTCAATTTTTTGATATGTTTTAGTGTTTACTAAACGAAATAAAGTGCTTCATAAATTAATAATATTATATGTATAGTATAGGTAATTTACTTTCAGCTTGGGTTTGTTGTCAAACACGATGGGGCAAACACTGAAAAAGTAGACTTCTTTAACATTTTGTAATATTAAAGTGTCTAATCAACATGTTTTCTACGAATATTAAAATCGTATTAAAATACAATTAATATGTTGTGTATTTTGCGGTGCTAAATAACTCTACTAACCCGTGTGGCAAGAATACCCACTACCCCATATCTTCCCGTGTGTGTCGTAGTAAGTCTTATCCGACATTATTCCGATGATATTCCGGACGTCAGTCTGAGCAAGATTAAATGGCTTTCCAGCACCTTAAAAACGGCAAGTCCCCAGGCGAGGATGGAATTACAGCAGAGCTTCTGAAAGCGTGTGAAAAACTGGTACTTGAAATCCATGGTGGCACTACACCGAAGGCGTGGAGCAGAAGTGCGGTGGACTTGTTCTTCAAGAAAGGCGACAACGCTCTCTTGAAGAATTACAGATCGATTTCCCTTCTAAGCCGCGTCTACGTGCTGTTTTCGGGTGTCATTAGGAATCGTCTCGCACGCAGACTCGACGACTTCCAGCCGCTCGAACAAGCCGGTTTCCGAAAAGGCTTTAGCACCATAGACCACATACATACCCTTCGGCAAATTGTACAGAAGACCGTGGAGTACAATCTGCCACTATGTCTTGCGTACTATGAGAAAGCCTTTGCTTCAGTCGAAATTTGGGCAGTGCTGCAGGCCTTTCAGCGGTGCCAAGTTGACTGTCGTTATATTAAAGTACTGAAGTGTTTGTACAGTAGGGCTACGATATCTATCCGAGTACAGAACCAGAGTATGAAACCTATCCAACTGCAGAGAAATGTAAGACAGGGTGACGTAATATCCCCGAAACTCTTCACCGCTGCATTGGAAGACGTTTTCAAGCTACTGGACTGAAAAAGATACGGTAATAATATCAATGGCGAGTACATCACTCACCTTCGATTTGTCAACGATATATTCCTTATGGCAGAATAGCTGGAGAACCTAAGCCCTATGCTCAATTATCTCGATAGTGCCTCCCAACGGATAGGTCTAAAGATGAACATGCACAAAACAAAGATCATGTGCAACGTCCATGTCACACCTATGCCAGTAGTTGTTGGGAGCACTAAGCTCGAAGTTGTTGACGAGTATATTTACCTGGGACAAATAGTCCGACTAGATAAGTCAAACTTCGGCCGAGAGATCAATCAACGAATTCAACTCGGCTGGGCAGCGTTTGGGAAACTACGACACATCTTCTTGTCAGGTATATAATAAAACTTGAAACGAAATTGTACAACCAGTGCGTATTGTCAGTGATGACTTATGGATCTGAGACGTGGTCCTTCCCTGCTGGTCATATGAGGAAGCTCAAGGTCGCTCAGCGAGCTATGGAGAGAGCTATGCTCGGGGTTTCTCTGCATGATAAACTTAGAAATGAGGATATCCGCAGTAGAACCAGAGTGACCGACATAGCCCAACGGATGAGTAAGCTGAAGTGGCAATTAGCCGGCTATATAACTCGAAGAACCGACAACCGATGGGGAAAAAAGTTCTCGAGTAGCGTATTTGTGGTATTCCTTGTGGGAGGCCTATGTTCAGCAGTGGAATTGTGAAGAGCTGTGATGATGATATTGATGATGAAATAACTCTACATTTTCTGTAGTTATTCTATAAATCACTATTAGAAACCTTATGATCTCAAGTTCGTAATATCATTCTCCTTCTTATGTTCTTTCTCTTTCTTTATCTATATTTCAAACACGGTTAACAGTTCACAACGTTGCAAGTTTTAATAAATACAGTTTTATATAGACGTTACACGTTAGACATACATAATAATAATATGTATTTACGGTGTGTGTGTGTGTGTGTGTGTGTGTGTGTGTGTGTGTGTGTGTGTGTGTGTGTGTGTGTGTGTGTGTGTGTGTGTGTGTGTGTGTGTGTGTGTGTGTGTGTGAGCGTGTGCGAGCATGAGTGCATGTGTGCGTTAATGCGTGCGTGCGTGTTTGTGTATTTTTAATAATAGAAATCTTCGGTAATGAGTTTGTGTAATCTTTTACTTTGATTTTTTAATAAAAATGAAAATTGAAATAAAATAAAATATTTTAGTACTAAAAATTTGAAACCATTATCAAATCAATTTGTACAATTAACAGGTGTGTAACAAACAAGAGTACTTTCCAAATCGCAAGAACGTGATCAGGTAAAAAAAATTACCGGATTGAGTATCATCCGACAAACTATATACTACTGAAAAATAATGGAATTGTATTTTTTGTTGAATAATATAAATAATGATTTCTTATATTTGCGCGAATACTTCACATGGGAAAAACTAATTTTACTGATTTTATTGTGTTTTATCTTAATTTTTTTTAATTGCCGACGTTTAGGGCATTTTCCAGCGCCCATGGTCACGGGGGGGAATTAGGTGTTTGACGTCCCGATGTCATAGTTAACGAAGGCCACCTTCAACTTTTAATTATTAATTTTGGTCCAGTCTATGCAGAAAGAGCTTACAGTATCTTGAAGTCTTGCAGTAGTATGCTTGGGTTTGGATTTAATTTTATTAATTATGGGATCCCAAGTAGATGGTAACACCTAGCCATCTTCTCTATTGAAATTGGCATGGTTTTTAATTTCAATAGTCTCGTGAATCATCCTTGGTGGGAATCGGTGTTCTTTTGCGAGGATTTGTGTTTTATCAAATCTGATATAATGGTTGGGACGATGCTGAACATGTTGACATACTACAGATTTTCCGGACCGTCGGTGCACCAAATAGTTCGAATTTGGGGACATTTGCAGTATCGCAAAATAATATATTCTCCCGCATTATACAGTCCATAATCTACGTAAAATCATCCCTTTTATAACTCTGAACCAGCATTTTGTCATTTAAACCAACAAACCATTAGCAAACCATAATCATTTTAAACTGAAGGTTGCCATGATTAACTATGACATTGCGACGTCAAACACCTCAGTCCCTCCCGTGACCCCCGTGACGTGGGAAGTGCCCGAAACGTCGGAAATAAAAAAAGTTAAAATTAAACTCTATATAATCCGTAAAATTAGTTTTATTCCATAATATAAATAAATTAATTGAATCTTTAATGAATGCAAAATAAGCGCCTCTTAGTGTTAGGAAAGCGGTTTAATAAACATCCCGCTACCGATAATTTTTCTTTTCTTGTCTCGCCACCACCGGTCACTTTTACCAAACGCAAACTCTACCGCTCGCTTGTACGATGTTTTAGGACTTCGGTCCAATAATGCTTTACGCTTAATTACTAATTAAAAGCTTGTGGGTTCTTAAACTTGACAGGGACGAGACGCCACCCGCTAATATTGTCAATATATGGCAGCAATATATTTCAGAATTACCTTTAATCTCACATTTACAGTTTTTACGTCATATAGGCGTAAATGAAAATTCGCTTGTGTCGATACTCGCTTTCGCCGACGCTAGTGAAAAAGCTTATGGGTGTGTCATTTATTCGCACGTAGTTAACGGAAATAATCCTTCCATTATAACGCTCATCTGTTCTAAATCTCGGGTGTTCCCATTAAAAACTATAAATTTAGCTAGACTTGACTCGCTAAGTTAGTACATAACGTTTACGATTCGTTGTCATTGAGGCATCCGATTGACAATATTTACACATATTCAGATTCAGAAGTCGCACTCAGTAGCACTATTGTTAAGCTTAAAAATTCAGCTTAACGATATTGCTACTTGGGGGTCCAATATTAAGGTTGTAAAAAACCATTTGTTTCGCGTAATAGGCAAGCAAATCCTCACGTATGAAGAAATGCTTTTTACACTCTGTCAAATCGAGTGTATCTTGAATTCTCGTCCGCTTTATGTATTAAGTAGTGATCCTTCGGAACCTACACAAGTCACGCAAGTACATTTCCTAAATTTAAAACCGCTTGAATACTTACCAGCCGCTGATTTAAGTAAAAAACGTATCAATCTGTTATTACGCTTTTCTTTAATAGATTATTTAGTTCAGTCCTATTGGAAACGCTTTAGATTTGAATACTTACATACATTACATAGTAGGGCAAAGTGGGATAAGAATCCTAATGCCATTTCTGTAGGAACAGTCGTTCTAATAGACACGGATAATACTCCACCGCTTCAGTGGCCTCTAGGCGTTGTCAACGAATTGTATCCTGGTACAGATGGTGTGGCACGCGTTGCGTAAGTTAAACTTAAGAATTCTACTCTAAAACGCCCCCTTGTCAAACGGTGTCCTTTACCAATACAATGATTGACACATAGTTTTGCATTATTGTTTATGTATTTAGTGTTAATTTCTAGGTCATAATATCGCTTCGTTTCGCTACTATATAAGTATTTATCCGCTGTATAATATATTATTTTATATTTTCTTTCGCTACTTGAGGATACTTCAAGGCCGCGGGGATGTTAGCGCCACTTTGAAACTGCACCAAAAATTGTCTATTATGAAGTCAACAAATGGTCATGTAAAACTGGACCCGTGGGATATCTTCAGACTCTTTCATACACAGACACTGAACAATTACTCCAAATAATCTCATAAATATACACAAACATACACACGGACATACTAACAGTCACACACTCACATACATACGTACATACATACATGGTTTTTATTTTATTTATTTCTTTATAACCAAACTGTGAATTCGCTCTATATAATATAATTTCTAACCATAACAAATGTGATCTCTGTATATTATACTAAGTGCTTAGTTAATTGGGAGGGGGCTGTGACCTCAGTACGGTCCTTTGAACCTACACGGACACCAGTCTCCCACGAATGACATAATATTGTTAAATAGAGATGTAACACTAATGTATTTTCCATGTCGTTTGTGGTGAGAAATAAATAAATTATTATTATTATTATTATGGGATATTTCTGAAGTATACTCATTTGGTTGGGCTGAATAAATATATAAAAGAAATATAGTAAATAAATATACATAATATAAATGTATATATATTAAATATACTAACACAAATAATACATAATAAAAAAAACCCAACTAAATGGAAGACCTCAGGGGAGACCAAACGGCTGAGGGTTAGGGGAAAGGGAAAGAAACCGGCGGACGATGCGGCGGTGTCGAGGAGCACCGCCTTCTGCATTTGAGCACGGAGCGGTCCTTCACGGAGTCCCAGTCGCCCCAGATGACCCGAGGCTGACTGATTAGGCCGTTCGCAGAAACGACCACAGAATAATTTCATGGCGGCAGACCACCTACATGTCGGTCACCCGTGAGCCAGGTCTAGATATTTTGTCAGCTTATCTGTTTCGGCTTTCACGAGGTTCTCGTCATAAGGAATGGTAATATCGACCAAAAATATCCTGATTGTGCCCGGTCCATCAGCACAATATCAGGCTTATTCGCAAGAATAGTCCTGTCTGTGATGATGGCCCGGTCCAGCAGAGCCTGGCGCGGTCATTTCGAGCACGGCTTCCGGCAAGTACTTATAATATGGCATTTTCCTATCCACGAGACCGTATTTCAGAGCGAGCTCCTGTAGAATCCTGGCTACTAGGTTGTGCCCTGCAAGTACTCAGAGTTAGAAAGCCGAACAACCGGAGATGACATGCCTATGACTCGCCGATGGCGACAAGCTCGACAGATGTCGACGGCGCCATCCTTATGATGTCTGATAATTGTTGGTCTTAATAACCTGATCCTGTATCGCACAGACAAAACCCTCGGTTTCCAAAGAGGTCACCGAAACGTGCCAGTGGAGGAGGCGATCAGTTCACGAAAGGCTCATGTAGCCTGTAGAACCTCCCGTGAGCTCCTTCCTTCCATACGGTCTCCCGGTCGAAATGCACTGTACTGCTGGGTCTTGCCATTGCTCGTTGGCTAGGATAGAGGAGAAGCCCTTTATCACACGAAATGACGTCCCTGTAGAATGGATCATCCGATCTCGCCAGAAAGTAATTACGGAGGCTGCACACTTCGCGATTATGCAGGAGAGCGTTTTCAAAGCCGCGCCCACCATGTTTCCGCGGCAAGCACAGCCTCATTACTGACGATCTCGGTGATGCATCCTGTGTGACGTCATAACAGTGCGGACTTTTCATCCAGAGCGTTCAGTTCGGTCTGAGTCCACCTGAGCATGCCGAAGGTATATATGAGGACAGCATGACCTACCGTTATATGCGTGTGTCTTATTCACACCCGACAAAAGACTGTTGAGCACTTTTGTCAAGCGTACAAAACACATCGCAAACTGACTGTTTCATATCCGCCTCATCGATACCTATGTTCTGTGACATACCCAGATATCGGTATGTTTCAGCCTGGGAAAGGGTCCTTGTTATGGGCAGATAAATCTATGCCCTCAGAGTTGCAACCTTACCTTTCGACATGGAGGACCGCACACTTATCCGTCCCCAGCTCTATTTTATTAGAATTGCTAAAATCAAGCGATGTTTAGCAATTCCACAAGATGTGAGCGACTGAGGTGAATAACTTGAGATCATCCATAGAAAAAGGTGAGTCACTTTGTACCTCCTTTCCGAAGGAAATCTCTCTCAGAACCTCCAGTAAGGTACTGAGAGGGTTTAGAGAGAGGCAGAACCAGATTGACCCAGACAATCGCCCTGGAAGATACCCTTCTATCCTTATGTGGTTCTCCGCAGCCGTCATCTCGCCTAGATGACAAAGGATCGTACCCACTGCTCCATACACTGCCCGAGGAAGTCTCTAACTGTACAGTCAACCCTTGCAGCTCGAGGACCCTCTTCAGCCATGTATGAGGCACCGAGTCGAATGCCTTTTGTAGTCTATCCAGGCGGCGGAGAGGTTCCGACGGTTGCGTTTAACCACCCTGCCAATGACCGCGTCAATGAGGAGGGTTCCTTGGTTCCACGACCACTGTTTACATCCATTTTGAGCGCGCGACATCACCTGATTTGTGTTCAGTGACGAGTGATTTCGCGCTCAAAATGGATGTTAGTGTCTTGTATATGGTAGGTAGACACGTTATGGGGCGGTATTTGCTGGGTCTGTGGAATCCCGGTCTTTAGGAACCAAATGAGTGATCCCAGTAGTGAAGAGGCTGGGAGTGACTTTTGGTCGAGAGCCTCTGAAACTGTCGGGCGAGCACAGTGACACACCACGAACCCTTCAGCCAGTAGTGATGCAGTCCGTCGAGTCCCGGACTTTTCCAGTCGGGGCCCTACGGACCGCCCTCAGCTACGTCATCCGGCGTTATGATGACGGGGTCCATGGGCGTAACACTCGCACACTGACTCGCCACAACTTCCGTCCAAGGGCCCTCGCTGTGGTTTACGGGCTCTGACCACAGGCCGCGCCAGAATGCGATAGTGTCGGCCTGATTCGGTGCTGAGCCCGTTCCACGTACCATCGGCCGCTCCAATGATTCATAGAGCCCTTCTGATCACTCTGGAAGAGACGATTCTGGTTGAACCGTGTCGACCTCTCGGTATATCGCCGAATCCGCTTCCCCAAGCAGCGACTGCTTCAGGTCGTCATGCGCTCCGTCGTTTGTTGAATATCCGGCTGGGACAAACTGATATTTGTCCCAGCAAACGCCATCCTGACGGTGCGCACAATTTCGGTCTATTATTACCCGACCTGTCAGTCTGCCGATGAGGGTTTGCCGATACGGTCCTCAATCTTTTCCAGGCTGGGATGGCGCTACTTTGTCTAGTAGCGCGTCCAGTTGCGGGGAAATTTACGGCAAACTGCCAGTGCGGCGCCAAAAGAATTGAGTCCGTCTCGCAGGTCCCGGCTGGCTTCCAAATAGGTCACCAGCATTGTTGAGAGCCTCACGACAGCCCGATTCCGCTTGCTTAAGGGTATGCGGGGAAGTCGCGGTCGATTTTCGAGAGGCGTACTGCGCGTTTCCAAAATAGCCTCTTCCAATATGCTCCTCATTTGCTCTAGCTTGTGGGAGACTATTTCATCATCGTCTGAATTAACCACAACCGGAATATCCACGGCGGTATCCACGTGCGCAGGTTGCTCTGCAATTAGTGGCACCGCATTACCAGCTGAAGCATTTTCATCCGATGAGGGAACAGCCTCACGTCGTAGTCGTTCGAGTTCGGCGTCACCAAATATGTTGGAGCGCAGGATGTACCGAACTCGATCTGCCAGGTTTTGCTCCGTTACATGAACAGATGGCTCCAGCTCTGCGAAAAAGCGATGCATCCGAGCCCGATACGCTAACATTCCAGTTTCTTCCCCTTTTGCCCTAAAATACGCTCGCAATGCGTTTGCGTTCATAATTTTCGTCCAACGCATGCGACGTTCCACCAGCGGCGGGTGCCGCTGCCGAGTCCGAGAAGACCCAGCCGACATCAGCCCTCTGGTGGGATGATGGATGCGGGCGGCTACTAGGTGGTCTTGCAGCCCCGCGCTTGGCTGGCGACCCGCATGCTGTCGCGTCCAGCGCCAGCTCCAGACGCGCCCTGGCGACCTCCAGGCAGCGGCCCTTTGCGCACCTTTTTTCCATCATCCATTTTTGGGCGTCAATTAACGGAGACGCCCAGGCCCGGCACCGTTTCATGGTTCGGCCATATGCACAAACGGACCTTGCACCCTCAATTTTGCCTAGGCACGGCGTCACAATTTTGGCAGGCGCTGATGACTGCACCGACGTAGCAGTTTTGTCACTTAACTGTTACGTCAGCGGGCGATGGGTCGTCACTTCCTATTATTTTATTATTATTATTATTATTATCACCGCCTAACGCTTATAAAATTTGTTAATTATTATCCAATAAGAGTACTGCAAAGCTCATTTCCGGGTTTCCTATCTACCGTCTTTTATGCCTAGCATGTGCACTCTTTGGTTAAACGGGGTTCTCACAAGCTCGCAAGACAAGAAAACAACCGCACCGCCTATGTCTCACGTCATCGCTTCCGCCGTGGTGTAATTTAGATATTAAACTATACAAAAAGATAATAAAGTATATAGACATTTGTTATAACGCTATACTTTCGATAAACTGTGAAGTTTATATGTGTGAAGACAGACGGCATCCGACCAACGTGGCCGCAGCACTTGGGACACGAGGCAGATTAGCAGAAGTCCAGGTGAGTGATTCTTTCACATCCTTCCTGTAGCCCTAATTTAGGGGCTTTTGCGGTATCGTGAAAAAGCAAATTCTCACCGCCTCATACAGTCCATAATCTACGTAAAATCATCCTTTTAATAACTCTAAATCAGCAGTTGGTCATTTAAACCAACACGCCATTATTTGCCCATCGCCAGGATCAATCCATAGCTGGGCCTCCTCGCCGAATTAAATAAACAATTACTGATTAATCCACTCCGGCCGGGATAATTTAATTATTAACCACCAGTCACTGTGATTTTATAATTTATTTCATCCTCAGGCTATGTGATCGAAATATTGTTAACATGATATATTTTAAAGTTTGTGAGCTATGTTTAGTTTGTTGGTCCACTTTTAATTAAGTAAGTGAAGGACACTGCTCAAAACGGCGTATCGACCAACACGTATGAACTCTATACAATATGTAATTATAAAACGTTTTAATACTTTCCATATCAGTTCTGGCAATAGAACGGATGCATCAAAGTCTCTTATATTACATCTTTATTTTTAACTCGGTGCCGTACTTTGACACAGACCATGATAAAATACTTTCTTACAGGGTCAGAGAGCTTACGTCCAAATTATTTTTCGAATTCGTTTCGATTTTCGATTCATTTTAAAAGCTTACTCCCGAATCAATTCGAATCGAGAAAGATGATTGAGTCATCAAGAAGATTGCCCTGAAATTGAGGAAATAAGACAAAAGGGTTTTTTTTTCGGTAAACGCGCAAACTTGTGTCTTTTAGGGGTGAAACTAGACTAGATTTAGTCGCCCTCAATCCGAGACTTTGTTTAACAAAGACTCGACTTCATACACAAGTTTGTTCCGGCACTCGAGTACGTGTTAATTGGTCTTAGTATTGTTATTATTACCAGATTATAAATACATAATTGGCATATGATGGTTATACTAAAAGAAAGGGGAATGAAAGTAAATGCATGTAAGAAACGTAACATAAACGAAAGAGCTGATTTTTCGAAAGAGAAGAAAGTAAAACGATATGTGAAATTAGAATAGAAGGGGTGCCGATTGAGCAAATCGATGAGTTTGTGTACTTAGGATGAATGTTTGGCAGGGATGGTAGGCATAATAAGGATATAGAACGACGAGTGAATGTTGACACAAAGTAAATAGGGCTCTACACTCTATTGTGGGAAGTCAGAATGTGTCACAAAAGGCATTTATGGCAATTCACAATGCTGTGTTAGTCACTACCTTACGTATTGTAGTGAAAGTCAGGTAAGGCAAAAGAAGAATGAAAGTAAAATTATTGCTGTAGAAATGCCGTTATTAAGAAAAAATTTAGTGCTATCTGAGAAGAAATATTGTAAGAAATTGTGTGATATGAGAAAAAAAGGGGTTTACAAGAAGATTTTGTGACAAGAATTAAGGAAGGAATGCTTCGGTGATTCCGACGCGTAGAAAGAATGAATGAAAATAGTTACGACAAAGCAAATTTATGATGAAAAACTGTATGGCAGAGACAGCAAGATACGCTGTAGATGAAAGTTTATCGACCAATTGGATATATTAAAGATGGCCCAATTAGAGTACCCTTAACCAACGAGCATTTATGCGTATGTATAATGCGTATGCGTGTGTGAAAGAAGCCTGAGATGTGTGTTAGGATCATACCAAATGGATGTCCGTAATATGTACCTACCCCTCTAGATAAAAGGCGTGAGAGTTTATTTATCTATCTTGTGAGTGACACCACTGAAATATGGCAGTACAGCAGGCACTCGCTCGACTCTGGCCGGCTTTATTCGTTCACTGTGACGTAGGCGCGGGACCCGAAGCTTGTTGTCGTGCAAAACTTGCTTGACGTGTTGGAGCTCGGCGGCCAGGTGTTTACTGTCACACCCTCTAAAACAGAGATTTACCCACGGTAGCTAACTATGAAGGATGGTGATGAGAATCACCGTTTAAATATCTATCGGAATGGGTCTTTTTTCTATACACAGTGTGGCTCAAGGTGTAATCAGGATTTCGAATTACTAAAAAATCTAGAAAAGCTAATGAATTGTTTGCCTCTAACTCCATTGTGAGCTAAATTTAAGAATTTATGGAGTTTAGATGGTCTAAAAATGCAGTTACTAAAGTAACTGCATTTTTAGATAAAAATTTATAGATAAATCTAAAGGTAGAATTGTGAAAGTGTCGTCTACGTACCGCTTGTAGAATCTTGGATTTACGGGAGAAGTAAGCAGAGCTTTCCCCTCAAAGTCTTCCATGAATATATCGACGACAATGGAGATACAGGTGATCACATCGCCACACCATCTAGTTCCTTAAAGAACTCTTCCTTCGACAATAGGCAGCCAGATGTAAGGCAGTGTCTGAGTAATACTGCATACTCTACGGGCATGTTGTTTTCCTTCAGCCTTCTAGTTACAATTGAGATGCAGTCTTCAACAGGCAAGCATGTGAACAGAGACTGCACATCAAAACTGACCACAGTTTCATTGTGTGCCAGATGTAGGTCTTTAATCTTGCTGTCAAATCCAGTGAGTTAGAGGCAGTTTTAACGACATTTGATTATAATGTTTGCATCGAAGCGTTAAATAAACGAGAAATTAATAAATATAACGAATGCAAAAACAAACATATAGTAAAATATCAAAAATTAACGACCAAATTAAATGTCAAACATCTGTGTCAACGTCAGAACGAAACGCAACCGTTGACCACAAACACGCATCATAGATTTAACGCGATCTATAATCTTTCAAAACAAACTCTGGATGATGCCACAATTAGAGTATTATAGAAAGGCTTTAATTTCTCCTAACACCGCGAAAATTACCGTATGAAGAAATTATCTGCAGCGTCGAGGACTGTTTATTTAAAAACAATATGCGAAAGGAAAATTTGGAAGCAATACCTCAAGACATTTCGTCTATGTTATGTCGAAGTTCAGCGCCGAAACCGAATTTAACCAAAGACGAATTAAGAACGTTGAATAACCTACGCAATAAACCAGAACTCACGATTCTCCGCGCAGATGAGGGAAATGCCACGGTAGTCATGGATACATCAGATTATAATTCTAAAATACAAGAACTTTTGTCGGATGAAAGCACTTATAAAAAGGTTAAAAACGACCCAACAAATAACACACTTAAAACAACTAGTGACCTCATAAAGAAACACTCCGAAAAATTTAATCTGGACGTAAAATCGATAATACCTACGTGTGCCAAACCACCAAAGTTGTATGGGTTACCAAAAATACACAAGCCCAATGCTCCACTACATCCCATAGTGAGTCAAATCGATTCACCAACTTACAGATTGGCTCAACACTTAGCGAAAATACTCTCACCGCTCAAGGGACATACAAGAGCACACACAAATGATTCCTACCATTTTTTCAGCGAGATTAAAGACATACATCTTGCAGACAATGAAACTATGGTCATTTTTGATGTGCAGTCTCTGTTCACTGCATCTCGATTGTTACTAGAAGGCTGGAGGAAAACAACATGCCCGTAGAATATGCCGTATTACTCAGACACTGTCCTACATGTGGCTACCTATTGTGGAAGGAAGAGTTCTACAAGCAAGTAGATGGTGTGGCGATGGGCTCACCTGTATCTCCCATTGTCGCCGATATATTCATGGAGGACTTTGAGGAGAAAGCCCTGCTTATTTCTCCCGTAAATTCAAGATTCTACAAGCGGTACGTTGACGATACTTTCACAATTCTACCTTTAGATAAAGTAACTGCATTTTAGACTTCTTTCACACACGCATACGCATTATACATCAGTGGTGTTACTGACAAGATTGGCTACATCTTGAAGCGTGCTTCCATTAAAACATACTTCAAGCCGCCGAAGAAGATTAGTCAGTTTTTACCATCAATCAAGTGTAATGTTCCTCTGCAAGATGCAGGAGTCTACAAGCTTGATTGTGATTGTGGTCTCTCTTATATAGTACAAACTAAAAGATCAATAAAACCCCGCATTAAAGAACACATAGCGAGCTGATGTGAAGAATCGACGCTCCGGTAAGTTTGCAGTCTGTGAACACGTACAGGATCGCCACCGTCACTACATTAGATTGGATAGACCACAAATCCTCGCTAAAGAACACCGATTCCTTCCAAGGATGCTTTGCGAGGCTATTGAAATCAAAAAACATCCTAATTGCAACAGAGAAGATGGCTGGGTGCTACCATCTGCTTGGGATCCCATAATTAATAAAATTAAATCTCAACCCAAGCATACAACTGCAAGACTTCAAGATACTGTAAGTTTATACTGCGTAGATTGGAACAAAAATTAATAATTTTAATCTGGAGGTAGCCGTGGTTAACTATGACATTGGAACGTCAAACACCTCAGTCCCCTCCGTGACCATGGGTACTGTAAAGTGCTCGATATGTCAAGAATATAAAATAAGTTAATATACGCGATAAAATCCGTAAAACTTATAAAAAATCAAACGTGAAATTTAAAAAAAAAATACTGTGGATAAAACGATTATTTTCATTAATTTATGTTACTTAATTTAAAATAATAATAGCTTAATATGTTATAAGAACATCTTTTTTCATGGCTCGACCACGTAAAACGTAGGTGACGTTTCACGTGGTCGAGCCATGCTCCAGCTATATTAGTAGTATATTTGACTCCTCGGGATCACGCTCTCACAGAATACCAGTGTAAAATGGCAGCTTATTGTTGCTGTATTTTGTATGGTGAGTGTAGAGAACCGGAGACCCTTTTCCTAGAAACGAAGCATTTCATCTTAGTCCTCAGGGGTGACAAACACATCTGCATTGTTATTTTTAATCCAGGAGAAATGTAGATGTCTATGGGCCGCTGCTTCCACTTACCATCAGATGAACTGTGTGCTTGTTATTCACCCTTATTCTAAAAAAATAATTCAAATTAGGCTTTCCAGAAAGAGGACACGTCGCACGGCGCTTTGTCTGACGTTTGCCATGCATACGAGAATATTGCCATGATTATAGTGTTATTGACAAGTCTTAGTACTTTAGTAAATAAAATATTTTTTTATTCGTTTTGACGGAGGACAATATTTTTTAAGCTTGAAACAGTGCTCATATACGATAGTAAAATGGTCATAAATCAAAAATTTATAGCAGGAATTATATTATCCACTGGTGTTGGATATATCCAGCCTAATACTGTTCTTGCCTATTCTCCATAGGCAAGAATATCCCACCGTGCGTTTGAAGCAAAGCATATTTAAATTTTTCATTAATTCACGCTCTGCCGTTTGTTTCCACCATTGGCATTTGTCAACGGTGGAATGGTGAAAAAAACGGTGGAGCGTGTGGAACTGAACAAAATGGTTTAGGCTGCTATCAGAAATATATCTTCTCAAGGAATACCAATAACAGCCTCAATTGCTTACCCATGTTGAGTTAACGTTCATACGCATAAGCTACGATGCTTCGTCTGACGCTGCGGCAATTGGTAGCTAGCACAGTAAAGAAGTCCTGTACTGTGGGGTAAAAAATAAATATTTTGTCACATGTTTCCCATCAGCAAACAATGCAGTAGAACCAGCAAATTATACGTGTTTCAAGAAAATTTGTCGTACCACGGACTCATTTATTCACACTTGATTGCCGATGAGGATACCTATACCTATGATCTTATGATAATATTACTGTTGGTAAATTCCTCAGAGCAGAAAAACTTTATTGAAAGTAGCACTATGTGTGCAAATTCACTATTGCTAGAAACTAGAAGGAAAATTGACAGCTTTATGGTTTGCCAGAGTTTGCAAGCGGCGTGAAAATACCAACTGAGCTTTTGTTGTGCAAATACAGTATGGCTACAATTTAAGCAATGCGCCATCAATAATATCTACATAGCAAGAACAACGAGCAAGAGGCATTAAATGTTAATACACAAGACTCTGGATTACTCATAGACCACGAATTTTCATTTCTGGATGCTAATCAAATATGAACTTGGTACTATAAAAGTGAAGTGAATCGGATGATCGATTATAACATGGAACCCTAAAAAGCAATCAAACAAAAGAAAATTGACTTTTGGTTGTATAAATTCGAAGTTTTCACAGTCCACACAAAAAGCAAATGGTACTACCAAGTTACGCAGAGTACTCTGTCCATAACTCTAATTTAAGAGATCAGATCTTACTTTAGAACACAGAAAGTAATTTCGTTAGTTCTTAGGCGAACAATAACATGTCATGACAGGAAAACAACGACATTTAAGAATTATTGTCCTCAAAATTAAAGTGTATTGGAAAAACTTATCTACATAATATTTTACAAAAAAAAGTCGACCACTGTAAATAAGCTAACACTAAAACGTGAGGTAAGAAATAAAACGCGCTTTCGTCATTTTCATTCATTCATTTAAATGTAATAGAGTAATAACTATAAAAAACTAACTTAAAATTATTATAACATGAAAAAGGGGCGTATTCGTCTGTCAACTCTTATCCAAATCCTAACCTTACTTGCACGAATGCCATCTTCCTTAGGGATTTTTGAGGTTCTAATGGTCGCACACACGGTCAGTTAAACTGATCAGTTTAACTGACGTACATCCAAAAACTGACCGTGAGTGTGAAATCTTAAGTTGAAATTTTTAACTGACGGCAACCCACGGATTTTTTTGGGCGTACTGTCAGTTAAACTGCTCAGTTGAACTGACGTACATGCAAAAACTGATCGTGAGTGTGAAATCTTAAGTTGAAATTTTTAACTGACGGCAACCCTCATATTACTTCATATTTACCAATAATTGAAACGAACTGACGGCTTTGTTCGTTTCAATTATTGGTAAGTACTTACTTTCTTAGTAGCTACATAAATTTCATCTCAGTCTTTCGTCCAAGCAACCAATCTGCCCACAATAAGAAGCATAGACGTTCAACAATCTTATCATAAGATCCTTGAAGAATATCCTGGAATCACAAGAATAACTTCAATGAAATTAACACCGAAGCACGACGTTGAGCATTTCATCGAAACCAATGGACCACCACTTCATTGCCGTGCACGTCCAATCGCACCACATCGATACGAGCAAGTTCAAAAGGAATTCGAAAACATGATCGAGCAAGGAACATGCCGTCCAAGCAAAAGCCCTTGGTCATCACCACTTCACGTTGTACCGAAGAAGAATGGAGAATTATGAGTTTGTGGAGATTACAGAAGACTGAATTCTATTACCACTCCTGACCGCTACCCAATACCGCGAGTCAAGGATTTCAATCATCATCTGTCAGACAAGACTATATTCTCCACCATCGATCTCAACCGTGCTTACCAACAAATAAAAGTACGCGATGAAGACATAGAGAAAACAGCAATAATTACTCCAATGGGATTATTCGAATACCCAATACCCCACTATTACAGTGGTGACACCGACGTGATATAAACACGCAACCAGCATTCGGAAAACTACCTTCAAATCTTCATCATCGTCCTCAAGTACCCCATTCATTCGCTCCCGAGCAGATATTGTCTGCAGTCTTCACATCCTGCTAAAGCCATCTAGCTTTACAAAGGTTCATCGCAGCACTGGAGTAATGCTTCCTGTTCCTTCAAGCTACTCTCTGCGCTACAGTGTTCGGCACGGCTCTGAGCCTTACTGCTCGCCTCTGCTTCACGGCACTCTCGCAGATTACTTGCCTTCTTCTCGACTCACCGCAGACTACAAGGCAATTCCCTGGCACTTGCACATTCTTCGACATCTAGACTGCACTATCGACCTCCGGTCTGAGCAGGGGGGTGATGTGGCAGCGCTGTCGTCGCACCACAAGCGAAATACATCGAAGCCTTAATCGCGCTATCAAAGTTCCGAATTAAAAACAGTATATATACAATAGCTCCGAACTACCACTTGGAGCGTTGGCCGCTCCCCGGGCAGAACACCTTGCCCGGCGGGAGATCTTCCCTTTTCCTTTCACGGCCACAGGTTCTAATTAAATTAATCTTTTCATACCGAATTATATAAAATATCTTATTGTAAAATAATGTTTAAAAAAAGTCCCGCTAGGTTTCTTGCTAGTTATTCCCAGGACAGAGATATTTTTTTTTCAAACTACTGGTAATGCTTATATAAATTTCAATTAGTGTTCTTTTAATATATATTGAATATATATATATTTTTTTTGTTTAAAAAACGTTACCTCCTCACTAGGATTTTCTCCTGTATCGTGGGAGCAGTTTACTTACGTAGATTTCACAAGGACAAACATCCAGACCCAGAACAATTATTTGTAGGTCATACAAATACTTGTTCCGTGCGGGATTCGAACCCGCGGCTCTTAGCGCTGCAACTCATTGCTAAGCCACTGCGCCACGAAGCCGTCACTCTATTCTAATACCCTGCTCCGGCATAACTCCGGATTTGTCATGGAGTCAGTGGAAACGCGTACTCTTTCCTGTATTTATATCAAACGACTAAGGTGGGTTTATGTAAGTCGTATTTCTACGGGCCCAATTTTTTGATAATACTGTCATGGTGCCACGTAGTGGCGGTATAAGAAAATCCATTACCCTGTGTCATCCTGTATGTGTCTTAACTCTTGTTGCCTCAACAGAGAAAAATGAAACAGGAGATGGGCAGCAGCATCTGCCATTAAAAATTCAAAATAATGGGATAATGTGGTTGATATCCCGCCTGCCAAGCGTAGCAACTATGGCAAATATCCCCCTTCGTTAAATATCAATGTTAAATGTGACATTATATTCTTCATAGATTTGGTATTTATTAGTTACTTGCTGTTCCCCGCGACTTCGCCCGCGTATAATTTAGGTTTTTTAAGAGTTTTGCGCGGAACCCTAATTCTTTTTCTTAAATAAAAGTAGCCTTAGTTACTCCTTATAACATCAGCTGTCTGCCAGTGAAAGTCCCATCAAATCGGTCCAGCCGTTTTGGAGATTATCCGGAACAAACAGACAGACACAAAAATTTTAAAATTGTGTTTTTGTTATAAGTACCGTATATACTTTCATATGCATTTAGTGAAAAGCTGTTATTTTGACATTACAAACAGACACTCCAATTCTATTTTATTTGTATAGATATAGATTTAAAAAAATAGTAACATTAAATAGACACAATACTAAAAAAGAGAAAATGACAATGTCAACCTTACTTTGTGGCAAATTTGCCACCAGGGTTTTTAATTAAAATGATAGGATTTGACTTCAAGAATGGTACCTCCATAACAAAAACTACTAACTTTACCACATAACAATACACAACATTCGGAGTTATGATTTGCTCCTTTAGTTGTGATGCAAGTAACAAAGTTTACGCTAGTGATAAAGTTGCTTACCCATTTTTCAAATTGGTGCAATAATAAGCTTAAATCAAATATAGTATAAATCAAAAATAAAGGTTGTCACAATAATTTTTAACAAGTATTCGTTTATTGGTCATCATCATCATTTTATTACGATCAGTTGTAACCAACCTAATTATTGTTTTCCCACAATAGCAAAACATTCATAATCATTAAAAATGACAGTGTTCTTTGGGTGCAAATTAATATCGATACACTAAGTTCAAAATATGAAAAATACTGAGTAGTAATATTATTCATACCCGACAAGGCAGTAAAAATAATATACATTTCTCTTTTCTTTTCCTTCACTTTTGATAAAGGTCAATAGATTGACAACTCATTTTGTATAATCGGTCTAATAGGCCGCAACGGTGAAACATCTATACAAACATGCATACATAGTATGTCAAGTACAGAACGCTTTCTTTACAAAAGCCATAATCGGGTAAAATATAGGTGACAACCCTTCGTTTGCTAAATAATTTTTATAGATAACTATAAGACCACCATGTTAAAACTGAAATATTACATTTCCTAATCATTAATATTATAATATTATTATTATAGTAGATACCTACATTCAGTTTTTCAAACAAAATCAACAAACGTTCTGGAGCACTGAACAATGAGGTTACGTTGCCGGCATAATTCCGCCTTAAAATAAAATGCCTAAATTAACTCGCATGTTGCCATATCGAAAACAATGCTGTCAATCAGTTATTAAATCCATGTTAATCGTAATTTCGTACCTGTATTCCTTAATGGCAAAGTCATCTTCCATTGGTAAAGTTGCCAGATTTTACTGTACGTTTGCGGAGTTCGATACCCAACGGCACCAATTAATTTGTTAAGTGCAATTTAAAGTTCCGATTTACCACATGCTCGAGTATAAAGGAAAACACTATGAGGTAACCCATATATCTGTGAAGTTTAAAATATTTTACGGACATTTTGAAGTTCAACCACTAGAATGGAACAGTATGGTAAACTCCTTTCTGCTCCAAAAACTTCAGAGAAATGGGAGGCCTGTGCTCAGCAGTGAACTTCTTTACTTTTATTTATAGTATAAATGTATACTCGTGTGAGTATGTATGTTTATTTGTATATTTGTATATGTATACATTAAATTAAGTGTATTTGATGATTTTTCCCTACTGCCAAAGCGAATGCCAGGCATTAAGTTCGTACAGTGAAGCCTTAATTTAGTGACTACAATAAAGGATAAATAAAGTGCCTAAATAAATAGTCTAAATATAAAAAATATGGTAATATGCCTACTTTGAATTTGCTCTATATGCATCTAATATTCAGACACGATTTTCAATGCATGCTTTAGTAAATAGTGCGAAATGTTACCATTGGTTTTTGCTGCTTTGGCTCTCAAGCCCACATAATGCTTTTGACGTGCGGTGACATAACACATTGGACGCATTTCATTCCATTTTGAGATTAAAAACTTCAAACAACCGCATACTGTTGTATTTCAATAATTACGAAATGTGCTGAAAATTCCTGGAATTTTCATCTCATCTGATACCTAAGTAATAAAAAGAAGCGTCTCTTTAAGAAAAGGCTATTGAGTGTCGAGATAATAGTTGCAACAACTTTTTTTTTGCATATTTTAGCAAATTTCTTCTTTTCTTTTTGTTAAACGTCAGACTTAATATCTTTTTTCTGCATCATGAAGGCATTTTATATTCATGGTTTGTACACAATAAAATATGCAGAACTGGAATAATTATTTTTAGACTATCAAATCATTTTTTTAAATAGAATAAGACTTACAGGCGAGCACACAATCCAGCTGATGGTAAGTGGATGCAGTGTTCCATAGAAATCTACATTATTCCTCGGTTAAGAATCAAAATTCAGATGTGTTGACACCCTGAGGATTAAGATGGAATGCCTCTTTTCCAGTAATATTGATTCGCCGGTTCTCTACACTCACCATACGGAATACATCACCATTAAGCTGCTATTCTTTTTTTTATATAGATTTTGGTGTTTCCCGGCCGAGCCAAACCATCTGTGCTACAACCATAATATAGCTGCTGCATGGCTCTACCGCATTGTTCGTACAGGATTTGTACACGCGTTACCGTTGTGCTGCAGCAAAAATTTTAGTCCCTGCGCTACCAAGTTGTCAATATAAACTTAAAGAGTTTAAGAAAATATTTTCCATGTTACTTCAAACACTAAAATGGCATATTTTACTCATTTTATCCAAACCGTGATATAAAATAGGTCATAATGGCTACGTGAAATAGCACTATTAACTTATGTAGTGGTGCTACGTAATTGTCGAGTCCAATTATTAAAGTTGGAAAATTTTACTTTGCCAATATCCGCTCAATAAAATAAAATGATGTGTCTTACCTAGTTTGAAGAGCACCTCCCGTCCTCCCTTAATTGCGTGCACTATCTCCGCCACCACTAATCCTAGCACCACTACTACCACCACCACGTGTAGAGCCGAAACACGTGTCGTAAAGCCGAAATACGACGCTTGTTTCGGCTCTACACGAGGCATTCTCAGGTGTAATAGATTGCGGTGGCTGAAGTTCACTTAGCGGTCAGCCGCAGCAGAGTCTACTACAATTTAGGATGCTTCGTGTAGAGGCGAAACACGTGTCGTATTATAGTCGGTGGTGTGTCTTTCCTAGTGTAGCCCCTCATGTGCCGCGTCATTTTATTTTTTATGCTTTAAGTGTCACGGGCCGTTCGGGAGGTCACCCGATACCGGCAGGCGCTAATGTAAACAATGATATCTTTTTAATTTTGTATGCCAGCTATATATAAAACTTCTACTCGTCGAATCGTTATAAATTAAGCTATTGAATTCTACTTTCTAAATATTAAAATCTATTTTTATAATATTATCAATCTCATTTCAAAATTGTGTGACGTAATTTTGCCGGTTTCTTGTACATAAAGAGTAAGGATTACGAAATTAAAACATTATATAAAGAGTTATTTGTTTTATTCGCATAGCATTAGAACATTATATCAAAAGAGATTAAAAAACCACACCTCCCAATACATTTTTTCACACAACAAACTTTTTAATATCTACCTCCTTTTCTCGGCAAAACAAGAACAGCTTAAAACAATCGTAAACGTTCAATTCGAAAACGTTTAAAAACGTTATATTACGGCCTTGTCTTTATTCTGTTGTTCAAAGATTAAATCGTGCTTACTTGCCAAATGGGAAAATGAGGTCAGGTAACTAACACACGAGCATGCATAAGCTGTCAACCACATTGGGTAGCTGTAACACTTGAGGGGTAGTTGTGGTGGGAGTAGTGGTGCCGGTATTAATGGCGACGGGGATAGCGCATGCAATTGAGGGAGGTCTGGAGGTGCTCTTCAAACTAGGTAAAACACATCATTTTATTTTATTGAGCGCATATTAGCAAAGTAAATTTTTCCAACTTTACTTAAAACTTTAAGCAAAGTAACGCCTGATTCTATTAATCAGTCCAGTTATCTTACAGTCAAGAATTGTATATAAGCTTAATGATTTTCGTTTCAACAAATTGTGTTGTCCATCGCCTGGACCTCGCTCATTTCTATTTTAGAAATCGTAAAAAGGTACCACTATATAATATTCCAAGCCTTTGTCGAATTCGGTCTAGGGTACATAAATAATTTAACCGTCAAGAATTAGTTTAGACCAAAGTCTGGCAGCAAAAGCATCGACCAAATCCGATTTTAAGACAAACTATTTTTTTCTGAGCCCAACAGTGTCAACTAGATGTCCACGGCATCGGTATCAGTCAGATGTTGCACCTCCAACCACTGTGATATTTAAAAAGTAATCTCACAGACATCTTGTTGATGACGAGCTTATGAAAAACTAGTTTTTCCTTAAATTGATTGGCAATTAAGGTTTCGAATAATATCAATTTTTTTACTAAGTACTCCTGGTCGGTTATTTTCACTACCAGTCTTGGTCAAACCTACTCTTAACCGATATTTTTCAGTCAAAACCCCATTTATCTATATTATTTAAGCCATAAATATTTTTGACCAAACAAAACTATTTAAGTCAAAACACTTTTGACTGTTTTCGTCGCTCAATATTAGTTTTGGCCTAGGAACTTTTGACAGTGGTAGAGCCACGCGGTAGCTTTTGCTGTCGCACGGATGCTCAAACCGGGGTGGTACCACGACCTCACAGAATACCAGCGTGAAGTAGAGGTTTACCTCTGCGTTTCGCTTGGTGAGTGCAGGTGGCCGGAGGCCCAATTCCCCCCCCCCTCTCCATCAACATGGTAGCGGAATTAAATGTAATCAGACTACCCCAGGAGGGTACCAGCACCCCTGGAGAATCCCTCGCTGAGCATCCACGACCAAGGCGACCCCTGTCAAGCTATTCGTGAATTCATCCAACCTTAACGCTGTCCACTACCATCTGGAGACGGTGAAGCCGGCCTTGCTCTTTTTAACCGAGACTCAGGTGTCCTCTCCGGCTAATACTTCATATCTCTCCTACCCGGGGTACAAATTAGAACACTCATTTGTGCCCCAGGCTGGGGTTTGCGTATACGTCAGAGAGGACATTTGTTTTCGACGCCTTGGCAGACTTGAAGGTAAGGAGCTGTCCATCCTATGGCTGCGCGTAGACAGCGACGACCATCCCCGCGTTTACGGGTGCCTCTGTAGGTCTCATAGCGGTAATGCTGAAACAGACCGGCTCATCGACCACGTCCAAATGGCTACAGATTCATTGCTACAGCAGGTCCCATCCGCAGAGATTGTGACCCTTGGATATTTTAACGCCCACCACGCCAAATGGCTCGGTTCACGTTTAACTGATCATGCGGGGAGATCTGTTTATCACTTTGCCTTAGCATATGGTCTTACACAGCTGGTTACTTCGCCTACGCGGATTCCAGATGTGGAGGATCATGCACCTTCCCTGTTGGACCTTCTGCTGACCTCTCATCCGGACGGATATCAGGTTTCCGTCGACGCCCCTCTAGGCTCGTTGGACCATTGTCTTGTCCGGAGTGTGGTACTATTCACTCTAACGTCGCGGTTGCATTCTGTAGGCTGCCGCCGTGTTTGGCACTATAGGTCGGCCGATTGGGATAGGATGCGGTCTTTTTTTGCATCCTAACCTTGGGGGCGGATTTGTTTCTCGCCGGATAATCCCAGCATTGTTGCTGTATCTGTCGCTGATGTGTTACTTCAGGGTATGGAACTTTTTATTTCATCCTCTGTAGTGCCCATCGGAGGCAGATCCCAGCCATGGTTTGGTCGCTCCTGTAAAATAGCATCACGCTATAAGCAGGAGTGCTAGCGGGCCTGGGTTGACACATCAACGTTTCGGGATGTAAACACCAATGCTCTTAAAAAGAAGTATAATTCCGCCTCCAGGTCCTTCAAAAGAGTCATTGCCAAGGCAAGGTCTGAGCACATCGGCAGAATTGGCGAGAAGCTAGTTCGCCTTCCTTCGGGAACCCGTGCATTCTGGTCTCTCGCCAAGGCTATCCAAGGGAACTTCCGTCAGTCATTTCTTCCATCTCTACACAGAGAGGACGACTTACTGGCCCATGCCGCAAAGGAGAAAGCCGAGCTGTTAGGCTCTCTCTTTGCGTCCAACTCGACTCTTGATGACGGGGGGAACACACCGCCGATCATCCCGCGGTGTGAATGCTCCATGCCGGATGTGCGATTTACACAGCGCTCGGTTCACAAAGCACTCCTTACCCTGGACGTCAGCAGGTCGAGTGGGCCTGACGGAGTCCCTCCCATTATGCTGAAGACGTGTGCTCCGGAGTTGGCACCGGTTTTAACGCGTCTTTTCCGGTACTCCTACTCCCAAGGCGTAGTCCGGAATTCATGGAATCAGCTTTGGTCCACCCGATCCTTAAAAAAGGCGACCGCTCAGACCCGTCTAACTACAGGCCTATCGCCATCACCTCGTTGTTCTCCATAGATGGGCGGAGGCAGTAGAGTCCAAGGGGGTGGCATTGGCCGTTAGTTTAGACATAGCGAAGGCCTTCGATCGGGTCTGGCACAAAGCGCTTCCTTCGAAGCTCCCTTCCTATGGGCTTCCCGAGAAATTTTGCAAATGGATCACCAGTTTCCTTGCTGATCGGAGCATCAAAGTCGTAGTTGACGGTGCATGCTGTGATTACAAGCCTATCAACGTTAGTGTTCCACAAGGCTGCGTGCTATCACCAACGATGTTTTTCCTGCATATCAATGATATGTTACAAACTGGTAACATTCATTGCTATGCAAACGAAAGCACTGGTGATGCCTTATATACTGGCCGTGCCAATATTTCTCGGGAAAACGTCGCTGAGTACCGGGACAAACTTGTGTCTCAAGTCGAGTCTTTGCTGAACAAAGTCTCGGATTGGGGGCGACTAAATTTAGTCCATTTGAATCCCCAGAAGACACAAGTTTGCGCGTTTACCGCTAAAAAGAACCCCTTTGTCGTATCTCCTCAGTTTCAAGGCACTCCCCTTGCTGCCTCAGCTAGCATTGGAATCCTCGGCGGCGACATATCGAATAGCGTGTAGTTTCGCTGTCGCGTGAAGTTTGGTCACTTGGAAGAGAAGGCCAAATTGGCCTCTAAAAATCTTGGCATGCTCAGCAGAGCGAGACAGTATTTCATGCCGGCACATCGCTTGCAACTTTACAAAGCGCAAATTCGGCCTCACATGGAATACTGTTCTCATCTCTGGGCTGGGACACCCTAGTGCCAGCTCCTTCCACTTGACCGCATCCAGCGCAGAGTGGTTCGTATCGTCGACGACCGAGTTCTTTCCGATCGGCTCAATTCACTGGCGTTGCGTAGGGATGTTGCATCCCTTTGCATTTTCTATCGAATCTAACACGGGGAGTGCTCTTAGGAATTGTTCGGATTAATTCCAGCCGCCAAATTTCACGAACTAACATCGCGTAAAAATTCACGATACCATCCTCGTCATGTGGATGCTTGGCGGTCCACCACTGTGCGTTTTACTAGGAGTTTTCTTCCTCGTACAACTTCTCTGTGGTATTGTTTAGCACCGGAGATTTTTCCGGACCTATACGACTTAGGGACCTTCAAGAAAAGAGCTTACTCCTTAAGGGCTGTAATGATGATGATGATGACGGTAACACTTTTCCGTACTCACCTCTTTTTAAACTTATGTAAAGTATTTCGTAAGCACATCAACATCAATTAATTTTTTCCGAAGTCCTAATGTGGTACTTCATTCTTTAATAAATATTTGTTTTTAACCAACTCAGTACTTCTTTCTTCCTCATCGGCTACCGTAACCTGGAAAAGCGACTGGGGGTCGTTTCTTTGTACCTATCGCCATAAGGGGTATATTGCCATTATTGCCACGTTTGGCGAGCGGGTTGTCAAACGCAGTTTTTTTTTATTATAATTTTGCTGTTATCAGAAATATGCTGCTGTCCATCTCATGATTTGTTTCCCACTGTCACCTCTTACGACATCCACGGGACCACATGGGTTAAATGATATTCTTATATCACCAGGACACGGTTTGGAACCAATGGGGAAGAAAGGTTCTCGAATGACAGCCTCGTACCGGTAAGCGAAATGTAGAGCGGTGCCCCACAAGATGACGACCTGGTAAGAGATGCAGGACTTCTATGGATGCAGGAGGATCAGAACCGTGCTTTGTGGCATCCCTTAGGGGAGGCCTATTTTACAACAGTGGGCGTAATAATAATAATAAAGAAACGTAGTATTCAATTTATTTTATAAAAAATAAAACATGCTTGAGTGTCGTGGAACACTCGGTTGGAACGAAGTTCCTTTCGTTCCTTTTTATTTTTGATAAACGTATTATAACGTTTATTATTGATAAACGTATTATATTATTAATTAACAAATAAAAATTAATGAGTTACTAGCGTCTATGAAAATGTAGCGTCATTCAAAATAATATTTATTTCATGGCAAGATAAGAAAAAGTGCGAGGGAGATGAATATTATTCCATCTCGCTCGCACTATAGAAAGGTTTTCGTGACGGAAAAATGTAACACTTTTTCTCCCCTAGCCTCCATCCGTCAAATTCGTACCGTGCGACAAAGAACTTCGTTCCAAAATTCATCAAAGGTAAGAAAACTCCCTATACGTGTGGTGACTGCGTAAGAGAATACATTCCTAATACAAAAGACAAACAAAAGAGAATACAACACATTTAGTTTTTTATTTATTGAATAAGGGTAACAAACGAGCACACAGTCCACCTGATGGTAAGTGGATACTGTGGCCCATAGACATCTATATCTATCCTCGATTGAGAATCAAAAATCAGATGCGTTTTGACTAAGATGGAATGAAACCGGTTCCATACAAAACACAGCAACATTAATGCAATTTAGTGCTGGCATTCTGTGAGGGCGTCGAACATCGAACCCGGTCGAGCCGGCCCATTCGTGCTAAAACCATAATATAACTGCAGCATGGCTCTACCACGTATAAAAGTCGTATGTTCGTCCCGCAGGTGATTTAAGAGGCGACTTTGGAAAATCCCAGTAAGATCTCATGGCTTATGACCGATAGATGGCGGTATGACCATCTCTTTAACGCCTCAGACGTGTATTGGGGAGCAGTCATAGGTGCGAGACATCTGTTATTGCGCTCGCTACCCTTCTGCCAGTAGCAGTTACCGTTACCGTTACAGCCTATCAAAGTCCACTGGTGAACATAGGCTTCCCCATAGATTGCCTCATAGGGGAGATATTTGCCATAGCCGCCACGTTTGGCAAGCGAGTTTTCAACCGCACTTTTTATTTTTAATCGTTATTAGGAAGAAGCTGCTGCCCATCTCCTGATTTGTTTCCCTCTGTCACCTATTACGACATCCACGGTATGATATGATGTAGTAGATATTCTTACACCGCCATTACATGGTAAGCCAGTAGCAGTGATTAGTGAAATTCTCCTTACAACAGGAGAGACCTATGTTATCTAATTAATAATAATAATAAAAATGTTTATTTCTCCTCATTGTATTTCTCCTCATTCTCCACATGTTCATACTCATAGTCTAGAATATGTGAGAAGCTGGTGTCTGAGGTAGGCAATAAAATGCCTGTATTACAAATCACCAGGTCCCCACCCCGTGGGATAAACAAGAGCATTATTCGTGATTGAGTGTTACAGGTATCATATAACTTATATAATGATACTATAATGAATTATTATGATATATGAGGCTATTTAATTTACATATAAAAAAAGAATAAAATTGTGCTAAAAAAAGTTACAGTAGTTTCATTACCTCGTGTGTGTGTGTGTGTGTGTGTGTGTGTGTGTGTGTGTGTGTGTGTGTGTGTGTGTGTGTGTGTGTGTGTGTGTGTGTGTGTGTGTGTGTGTGTGTGTGTGTGTGTGTGGGTGGGTGGGTGGTGGTGGTGGGTGGGTGGGTGGTGTGTGTGTGCACACGTGTGTGTGTGTGTGTGTGTGTCTGTGTGTGTGTGTGTGTGTGTGTGTGTGTGTGTGTGTGTGTGTGTGTGTGTGTGTGTGTGTGTGTGTGTGTGTGTGTGTGTGTGTGTGTGTGTGTGTGTGTGTGTGTGTGTGTGTGTGTGTGTGTGTGTTTGTGTGTGTGTGTGTGTGTGTGTGTGTATGTGTGTGTGTGTGTGTGTGTGTGTGTGTGTGTGTTTGTGTGTGTGTGTGTGTGTGTGTGTGTGTGTGTGTGTGTGGGTGGGTGGGTGGGTGTGTATGTGCACACGCGTGTGTGTGTGGGCGTATGTGCGTTTGTGTGAAAAAAAATAATTATGAAGTAAGTTTTCTGTACGGTCATAATCCAATTTTTTTAACCACTCCGCGTCAGTAAATTTACATTTAATTATTAGAAGGGAATATATTGATAGTTCCCTATTTAATTTATACAGGTTACTGCTTTGGTAACAGTAAAATTGATGTGTAAGGCTAGTTCTGTATAGAGTTATAGTGCAAACTTTATCCTTGCGGCGCTGATTCCTAAGGTTATCTGGTTCATATTTTAACTGGAAATGTTGTTAAGTACAGTATATAAAATGTAAAGCTGTCTGATGGTTAGGACTTTCCACTTTTGATAGAGATCAAACGTTGATCAAAATAATTATGAAGAAAATCGAGCCCGATTCGATTTCTTAACAATTAAATTGATGCTAGCGGGAAACGGAAGTGTAATACGTGAAATAATATTTTACTTTTTATTTTATGTAGGAACTTTATTGCTCTAACCATAAAGGTTACAAAGGGCGGACTCAATTTCAGTGAGCATTCCCTGCCAGTCAACCCATGTTATGGTAAAATATTAGTAACAGGTGACTTAAATAACTAAATACAATTAACATAAACAGATATAATACATATAAAATAAGGCATATAAATTACCCAAATACATATGAATACAAATAAATACATAATTATCCATATATACCAATTATCCTTAAAACACATAAATACATACACATATACATACATGCACATATACATACATAATATATTTGGATAAAGGTAGCAAAACATATTTTTATTGTGTAAATAGAATAAAACTATGTGGTCAAATGTAGCAAGGCAGTGTGTCGCTGTTGCCTATTTTTACTTGCATGTTGTGTTCGCACTAAGGATGTTGTTATGTCATAGATGCTATTTACTTTATGTTATAAGACCTGTATACCTTATATTGTTTATTTACTTGAAAGCTAAATTACTTTCTGAGAAGCCAAACTAATGTTATGTCATAGGATACTATTTACTTTATTTTATAAGACCTGTATACTTTATAAATCATATTGTTTACTTCCTTAGAAGCCACACTAATTCGATTGTAATATTATATGCTAATGTTTATAGTTTACCATAAGTTAACCATAACACCAAGAACAATGTTGTTCCCTTATGTTTACCCCCACCTCCTAGCTTCCTACACTATTTAAACCAAATCTTTCGATCCCTGAACATAATTATATTCCCAAGTTCTCTTTATCAACTACAATATTTTAAGTGAGTTTAAAAGTATTAAATAAATTTATTTTTAAGTTTATTTTAAGAGTTTTTGTCTCTGCCACATAACAAATTTGGCGCAGTTGGTAGGATCTTGCGTGATTCATTCGCTTAAATCGCGTAAAGACGAAGTAAGAACGTACCAAATTCGACGGGACAGCATCGCCCAACAAGAAGACAACGCACGGTAGCTGCAGGCTTTTGAAAAACTTCGCCGAACCATGCAGCTCCACATTTTATTGTTACTGTGGTAAGTGGCTAAACTTGTTTGTTCAAATTACTATTTTTCCATTTTACCAAAATATTTTCCTACATTTACCACCTCATTCACATTAATTTTTTTTAATATAAGTAATCGTACTATTCTATTATATGCTACTATACTATATTATTCTATTGTATCAACTATTCATTGCCTGTGTAAAACAATCTCAAAAGAACCCTAAAATGGCCTTAGACATCACCACATTACTTAAATTAATTCCCTCATTCGACACAGATAATAACGACCAAGTGTACAGATTCGTTAGGTCATGCAATTCAGCTTTCGACTTAAGTTCAGCGGACCAGAAGTCAGTACTTTTAGTATACGCGTTAAACAATATCACTGGTTCGGGTGCGGCAGACGTTCACAGTAAAGAGAATGCCTCATGGACCGGTTTAAGAACATTCCTTATTGAAAAATTCTCTAACGTTAAAACCATAGCACACCTTAACCTTGAACTGCAATCCATGTTCCAAAAACCTACAGAAACGTTAACTGAATATTTTCACAGAGTCGACCTTTGTCGCTCTAAAATAATTGAAAAGTTAAACGCGACAACGGAGAAAACGGGTCTTAACATTTTTATTAATGGCATTAGTTCCGACATCGGAGCAATGTTAAGAACAAAAGAATTTCCTAGTCTTTGCGAAGCAGGCCGATTCGCACTTCAAAAAGATAAAATTCGTGCAATGAACAAAGCTAGGCAATATTTATTTAAACTGAACACAACGCGTCCACCAACTTTTACAAAACCACCATACCATAACCATAATTATAATAATAATAATAATACTTACCATGAAACGGTGCCGGGTCTGGGCGTCTCCCGTTAACTGACGCCCATTACATGGATGATAGAATTGAGGAATGCGCGCAAAGGGTCGCTGCCTGGAGGTCGCCAGGGCGCGTCTGGAGCTGGCGCTGGACGCGACAGCATGCGAACCGCCAGCCGATCACGAGGAGCTGCACGACCACCCAGCAGATCCCGCATCCATCATCCCCACCAGCTGGCTTGGTGTCGGCAGGGTCTCTGCGGGCCCAGTAATCGGCACCCGCCACTGGTGGATTACGCCGCATGCGATGGACAATTCAAATGAACAGCAACGCATTGCGGGCGTATTTTAGGGGAAGGGGGAGAAGTTGGAGGTTTTGCGTACCGGGCTAGGATGCATCGACTTTTTGCTGAGCTGGAGCCATCTATAACCGTCACCGAGCAAAACCTGGCAGACCGAGTTCGGTATATCTTGCGCTCAAACATATTTGATGGCATCGAACTCGAACAGCTACGACGTGAGGCTGTTTCCTCATCGGATGAAAATACTACGACTGTGAATGCGGCGCCACAAGTTCACATCCACGTGTGCGTGTTGCTCTGCACACGCACACGTGGATGCCGCCGTGAATCCCCCAGTTGTGGTTGATTTAGACGATGATGAAACGATCGCCCAGGAACTAGAACTAGGGCAAATGAGGAGTACATTGGAAGAAGCGATTGTGGAAACGCGCAGTACGCCTTTCGAAAATCGACCGCGACTTCCTCGCATAACCCTAAGCAAGCGGAATCGGGATGTCGTGACGGCCCTGAACCCATTTCTGGCAACCTATTTGGGAAACCAGCCGGGACCTTTGCGATACGGACTCAATACTCTTTTGGCGCCGCTTTGGCAGTTTGCCGCATTGTTGGTGCCAAACTTCCCACGTCTGGACGTGCTACTGGGCAAAGTAGCGCTATCCCAGCCTGGAGAAGAAGGATTGAGGACCGTATCGCAAAGGCAAGGGCCCTCATCAGCAGACTGATAAGCTTCAGGTCGGGCAATAATAGGCCGAGAATTGTGCGCACCGTCAGGATGGCGTTTGCTGGGACAAATGTAAGTTTGTCCCAGCCGGATATAACGCAAAAACTGACGGATTGCATAGACGACCTGAAGCAGAGAATCGCTGCTTGGGGAAAGCGGATTCGGCGATGTACCGAGAGGTCAAGACGGTTCAACCAAAATCGTCTCTTCCATAGTGATCAGAAGAGGCTCTATGAGTCCTTGGAGCGACCAATGGTACGTGGAACGGGCCCAGCACCGAATCAGGTCGACACTGTCGCATTCTGGCGCGGCCTGTGGCTAGAGCCCGAAAACCACAGCGAGGGCCCTTGGACGGAAGTTGTGGCGAGTCAGTGTACGAGTGTTACGCCCATGGACCCCTTCATCATAGCGCCGGATGACGTAGCTGAGGCGGTCCGTAGGGCCCCGAACTGGAAAAGTCCGGGACTCGACGGACTGCATCACTACTGGCTGAAGTGGTTCGAGGTGTGTCACGCTGTATTTGCCCGACAGTTTCAAGAGGCTCTCGACCAAAAGTCGCTCCCGAGCCTCTTCACTACTGGGATAACTCATTTGGTTCCTAAAGACCATGATTCCATAGACCCTAGCAAATACCGCCCGATTACGTGTCTACCCACCATATATAAGACACTGACATCCATTTTGAGTACGCGAATCATTCGTCACCTGGATTTAAATCAGGTGATGTCGCGCGCTCAAAATGGATGTCGGGGTGGTGATCGTGGAACCAAGGAACCACCTCATTGACGCGGTCATTGGCAAGTAAAAACGCAACCGTCGGAACTCTCCGCCGCCTGGATAGACTATAAAAGGCATTCGACTCGGTGCCCCATACATGGCTAAAGAGGGTCCTCGAGCTGTACAAGATTGACTGTACAGTTATAGACTTCCTCGGGCAGTGTATGGGGCAATGGAGTACAATTCTTTGTCATCTAGGCGAGCGGATGACGGATGCGGAAAGCCACATAAGGATAAGAAGGGGTATCTTCCAGGGCGATTGTTTGAGTCCAATCTGGTTCTGCCTCTCTCTGACCTCTCTCAGTACCTTACTGGAGGGTTCTGGGAGGGGATTTCAGCTTTGGAAAGGAGGTACGAAAGTGACCCACCTTTTCTATATGGATGATCTCAAGTTGTTCGCCTCCAGTCGCTCCCATCTTATGGAATTGCTAAACATCACTTGTGGTTTTAGCAATTCTGTTAGAATGGAGCTGGAGTGGAACGGATAATTGTGCGGTCCTTCATGTCGAAAGGGGTAGGGTTGCTAACTCTGAGGGCATAGGCTTATCTATGCCCATCAACATAAAGAACCTTTCTGAGGCAGAAACATACCGATACCTGGGCATGTCACAGAACATCGGTATCGATGAGGCGGGTATGAAGTAGTCAGTTTGTGATATGTTTTATGCACGCTTGACCAAAGTGCTTAACAGCCTTTTGTCCGGTGTGAATAAAACATACGCATATAACGGTTGGGTCATGCCTGTTCTCATATATACCTTTGGCATACTTAGGTGGACTCAAACTGAACTTAACGCCCTGGATAGAAAAGTCCGCACTACTATGACGTCCCATAGGATGCATCACCGAGATCGTCGATTATGAGGCTGTACTTCGCGCGGAAATGGTGGGCGGCTTTTAAGCGCGCTTACCATGCATAATCGCGAAGAGTGCAGCCTCCGTAATTTCTTTCTGACGAGATCGGATGATCCATTCTATAAGGACGTCATTTCTTGTGATAAAGGACTTACCTCTATCCTTAGCCAACGAGCAATGGCAAGACCCGCAGTACAGAGCATTTCCGACCGGGAGACCGTATGGAAGGAGAAGGAGCTCCACGGGAGGTTCTACAAGGCTCACATGTGCCTTTCGTAGACACAGTTGCCTCCTCCACTGGCTACGTTTTGGTGACCTCTTTGGGGAAACCGAGGGTTTTGTCTGTGCGATACAGGATCAGGTTATTAAGACCAACAACTAGGGTGCAAGTCAGAAGTCCTCCATGTGCCTGGTAGTTGCGGGTCCCTCTCGATAAGTCTGGAGGAAGAGCAGCTACTGGCCGGTAACCTGGCGCGGCAGTAATCTTCTCTGAAATGAGAAGAAATTCTTACCCTTGGGGAAGGTTACTGCCGCGGCTAATTATTCTGATGGGTGGGGTCCGTCCGGACCAACGGCGCGTTCCACTGCGTGACCCTCTGATCAGCAGAGGGCATAGCAGAGGAGTGAGGGCGGCCTCGGTGCACTTACCCGCCTCCGGGCAGACAGTGAAGGATTCATCCTTGCTGTCACCGCCGGTCTCGTAATCCCAGTATCGAAGTGTCGTGGATCATGTCTCGCGGCTTTGATTGGGACCGAGGGTCTTGGCTTAACCGCCCGGACCGCGAGGAGAAAACCTCTATAAAAGTTACCCGAATCTCAAGCGGCGACGCACCGCGAGGGGATGGATGGCTGACGGGGTTCTACGAACAAATCAGTCGATAGGCTCCCTCAGGGTACCTGCAGACCCCATGAGTAATAAATCCTCTAAATCTGCTTACCTTGGTAAGGGTCACTGCTAAGGTGGACCTTTAATTACTCCATACTCGTGGGTACAAATATGGAAATAAACCAAAACCGCCGACAACGGCAACATAGAGAGAGAGGAGGAACGATGCGGGACAGAGTCCGACGCCGCCGAGCAGCGTGGAGGCCCAGAGCTCCCGACGCGTGGAGCCTGGGACCGCGGAGACCAGTAAGTTCTTCCGCAAGCGGTCCAGGCGGGATGGCGACCAGGGTCGTCAGCCGATGAAGAGGAGGCTTGCCCGGAAAATCCCCACCAACAGGCGGGGCGGGCTGAGAGGCAGAGGCCTCTGACAATCAGAGGGCCGAACAAGGCAAAGCATGCCGAGGAGGGGCGCCACCCGCGATACGGCTCGGGTATCAGGCGAGACGGATGCGACTGGCGGCCTGAGGTGGAGCGTAAGGCCAGATTCGCAAGGAGGTGGAGGCCGCGATCAAGGTCGTGGCCTACAAGCAAAGGCCTCAAAGTTAAAGGCCATTCTCGCGGCCTCCGCCTCCATGGCGGCGGCGGCTGCGGAGGCCAACTTGTAGCGGAGCTGCGGGCGGATGTGGCCGCCTGACGTCCGCCATGGAGACTCTCCAGAAGGAGAACGAGAAGCTCCGCGCAGACCTGGCCAGTCTACGTGAGCCTGCCTCGCGCGGCACCCCAGACGCAGCGCCCAAGCCAGCCCGTGCCGATGGAGAACCAGGTTCTGAACCTGGTCCGGCAGGAGCTGGCTGCCTTCCAGCACCGGTTCTCCGTGCTGGAGGGCATCGTCCTGCGGCCCCCTAGGGGCAAACAAGACGGCGGCGAGGCCGGCGTCGGTCTCGCGGCCACAGCTGCCGCATCCAAGCCGGGGCCGTCCAGCCAGCCTTCGGCGGCTGCAGTTGCCCTCCTCCCCTGAAAGCCGGCTCCGGCAAAACCGGTACCGGCTGAACCGCCGGCTAAGCCGCCGGCAACGGAAGGAGAGGCAAGGCGAAGGGCAAGCGGCAGCACAGGCGGTGGCTGCGCCAGCCCCAGTGCCTGCGGCGAATGCCAGCGCCAGCGGCAGCCAGCCGCCGCCGCCGCCGCCACCGCCTCAGCTCCCTACACCTCCCGCGGCTGAAGCCGGTTGGCAGGTGGTCGGGGAAAAATAGGGAAGGCAGCCAAGGCCAAAGAGCAGGAGCGGCAGCGCCAGTTCAGGCGCGCAAGATCGCGGCCAGGCCCGCGCCCCGAAGACCGCAGCTGTAGTGATTACACTACAGCCGGACGCGGAAAAGAAGGGCGTTACTCACCGCGATCTGCTCGCAAAGGCGAAAGAGGCGGTGGATCTCGGGGAGCTCGGATCACCGGGGCCTGGCTCAAAGTCACCCAGACGGGGCCCGTATGCTGGAGATCCCGGGAACCAGTGGCGCGACCGCGGACGCTCTGGCTGCGAAGCTCAGAGCGTCCCTGGACGCGGACGAGGGCCGAGTGTCCAGTTCGTCAGATGCGCAGACCTGCGCATCGCGGGTCTGGACGACTCGGTATCGGAGGAGGAGTTGGTGGCCGCCGTCGCCAGGTCCGGGGTGCACTACTGACCAGATCAGGTCAGGCGCCATACGCCCGGTCCAACAGGGTATGCATGCCGCCACGGTGTGCTGCCCTGTTACGGCGGCCAAAACCATAGTGGAGGCCGAAGGCTTGGTGGCTGGGTCTCAGCGCAGGTTGCTGCTGCCCAGACCTGAGGTGCTACCGCTGTCTCGTGGGCACCACGTATCGGTGAAATGCGCCCGGAGGTTGACCGCAGTGGCCTTGCTTCCGCTGCTGTCCCCGGACACATATCGGCGACCCGCTGCGCCACGCCGCACTGTGATGCATGTGCGGCGACCGGCACAGCCGATCACCGGGCCGAAGCAGGCCTGCGTGCCACCCGCCAGGCCAAGGCCGCGGGTAGGAGGCCTCCGCCGCCACCGCCTCTGTGGCCACCGCCGCAGTCGCGACTCGCCGCCGCCGCTGTCGCTGTCGCCGCCGCCGCCGCCGCGACACCGACGCCCGCAGAGAGGCGCCCGTGAGGAAGAAGCTGGTGAATGCCTATAACGGCCCCATTAAGCCCTCCAGGCATCAACCACTGCGCCTGTGCTCAGGATCTGTTGCTCCAGAGCATGGCGCAGTGGTCGATTAACATCGCTGTGGTCGCTGAGCCGTATTTTGTCTGGCCTAGGAGGACTGGGTGGCGGACCTTAACGGCTCAGTGGCCATCATTTCTTCAGCCGCCGCCGGTACCCCGACCCTGAAGGTGTCAGGAGGGTCAGTGCGTGCAGCACGGTTCGGGAGTTCGTCATTGTGGGGTGTACTTCCGAACCGATCTCTCGCCGAGTTTCACAACCTCTTGCAGAGCTGAGAGCAGTCGTCGTCGGAAGCTATCCCTCCCGTACTTGTCCTCGGGACTTCAATGCCAAGAACTTGGCTTGGGGTTCTCGTCGCCAGATGTGCGGGGTAGGATGGTGGAAGACTGGCTCTGACAGGCCTGGTCGTCCTAAATCGGGGTTCTGTCCCCACGTGCGAGTCGGTGGTGGACATTTCGTTCGCTAGCCCTGCCTGTCGCCGCGTGCCATTGACTGGCGTGTCGAGGGGTGGAGACCACTCCGACCACCGGTACATCCGGTTTGACGTCTCCACCCAGCCCTCGAGCGCGCCAGTCCACAGGCCCCGAGTGGTCCGCGTTGGGCGCTGAAGCAGCTGGACCGGGAGCCCTCCTGAAGCCTCGATCGTGCAGGCCTGGGTGTCATCACCGGACAGGCCTGCCGACGTCAATGATGAGGCAGGGTGGTTCCAGGAGGCCATGTCCGAGATATGGACGTGGCAAGCCCCGCGTCCGGCCAGAAGTGCCCGGCGTCAGGTGTATTGTGGTCGCGTGAGCTGACGTCTCTGCGCGAGGCGTGTGTCGCCGCGCGGCACCTGTACGCCATATCGCAGGCTCATTCGTCCACCGAATGCGGCAGCCATTGAGGCGGGGCTGTACGAGGGATACAGAGCGGCGAAGACCCCCTCCGGGAGAGTTGTCCTGCGGGCCCGGGATCGGGCCCGTGAGGGATGCTGACTCGATAGATCCGTGGGCGTTCTTACAAGATGGTGTGATAAACCCGCACCTGGCCCCTGCTGACGCAGAGTCTCCGGCCTCAGCTCGTGGAGGATGGTGAGCGCTCTGTTCCCGTGCGCGGGGAACATCCGCCCTCGTTTATGGCTCCGCTACCTGCGGTGCCGGAAGCGGACCACCAGGACGACGACGACGACATCCCGGAAGGGACCGGGGTAGACCTGAGAGTAGGCATGCAGCTCAAGGCCAGAATACCGCCCCAGGACCCGATGGCTTGCCTGGCAAAGCCTGGGTCCTGGCCTCGGAGGCCTGGCCCGACTGGAGGGCCTCAAGCGCATGCTTGGAGAGCCAACCCCGCTTCGTTGGAAGACGGGAAGCTGGTCCTCATTCGAAGCTGGGCGCCCTGCGGACTCTCCGTCCGCATACCGGCCCGTGGTGCTGCTCGACGAGGTGGGCAAGCTCTTTGAAAGAGTAATTAAACCGCCTCGCCGAGCACCTTGCGGGGACGGGCCGGATCTTGCGGAACACCAGTTTGGTTTCCGCAAGAGGCGCCTACGGTGGACGCCATCATGCGCGTGAGAGCCCTCACGACGGGGATGCAGTGGCCAGGGTTGGCGGTGTCTCTCGACATCGCCAACGCCTTCAACTCCATGCCCTGAGCTGCATTAGGAGGCATCCGGTATCACCGGGTGCCGACCTATCTCCGTCGTATAGTCGGGGACTATCTGACGGACAGGGCCGTCATCTACCCCGGTCGAAACGGTGAGTGGAACCGGCGAGAGATGTCGTGCGGTGTCCCACAGGGTTCGGTTCTGGGGCCGCCCCGTGGAACATCGGTTACGACTGCGCTGCGCGCCGACCTCTCACCGGCGTCAGCGTAGTTTGCTACGCTGACGACACGCCATACTGGCACAGGGGGTCGTGAGGCGGCGGAAACTATGACACGCGGGGCTGCGATAGTCGTTGAGAGGATCCGGCAACTGGGTCTCGAGGTGGTTTCACGTCCGAGGCCATGCACCTCCATGGTCCTCGAACAGGCCACCACTGGGATCCTCAGTGATGGTAGGAGGGTATCCGTCGGCGTCGAGTCGACGTTGCCACCTAGGACTCGTCCTCGACGGCCGATGGAACTTCGTTGAGCACTTCCGACGTTTGGCCCCAAACTGGAACGGACCGGGCTGCCTTCAGGCGGCCCTGCCGAACCTGGGGCTAAACGCTTCGCCGGAGGCTCACGCGGGATCGTGAGGTCCATGGCCCTTACGGGGCCCTGTGGGCGCGGTTTGGCGCGGCTTGCCGTCCACCACCCAAACGCGCCCCAGGGTGGTTGCCGTAAAGATGGTTCGCGGCTACCGCACGATCTCCCGCGAGGCGGCGAGCCTCCGCTGGATTGCCGCCATGGGATCTGAGCGATAGTCCCGCGCGCCTGCACGAATGGCGCGCGAGGCACTATGCCGGGGAAACCCGCTGCCGCGGCAAGTCGTCGCGCAGCGACAGACTCGGCGATCTCGCTGGCGACATGGAGAGAGCGACTGTCGCAACCCCGTGCTGGGCACGCCACTATAGCGGCGATAAGACCCTCTTTGAGGAGTGGCTTGAGAGACGCCACGGTGTCCTCACCTTCGCCTGACGCAGGTCCTCACCGGACACGGTGTGTTCGGGAGGTTCCTGCACCGAATCGGGCGGGAGGAAACGCCTGGGTGCTCCCACTGCGAGGATCGACGGAGGACACGGTGAGCACCGTGGAGGTGTGCCCTGCTTGGGCGGAGCACCGCCGTACTCGTAGCGGCGATAGGCGGCGGCGACTCCGCGTCCGGCCCTGGTCGCTGGCCGGTCCGGAGCGAGACGGAATGATGCCGTCACCACCTTCTGCGAAGCAGTGATGCTAGCGAAGGAGGTGGCGGAGCGGGAGAAGGAAAGACAACAGCTTCTTCCGGCTGCCGCGGAGACGCCCCGGGCGTTGGGCTACGTGGCCCCTGACCACCGTAGGCGGACCTGTGGACGGCGAGCAATGGTAGCTCGCCGTCCGTCCGTCTAACGACGACAGGCCGTGTCGACGGCGCGTTTTGTTCCACGCGCGCCTCAAAGAGCTGTCAGCAGCGTGAAGGGGCTGCAAGGGCCGACGCCTGCCGGGGCTGCGGGCTGTTCGAAAGAGATACCGCGGCTCCGGAACGTGGGCACTGAAGGAACACGGATGGTTTTAGTCAGTAAAGTCGACACCCCTTCCGCTCCACCCACAGCGAAAGGCGTCATTAGATGATTTTCCATCCGCAAAAAAAAAAAAAGACCAACAACTATCGGAGATACATCCTGCGAATGGCACCGTCGACATCTGTCGAGCTTGTGCCATCCGGTGAGTCACTTAGGCATGTCATTCCGGTTGTTCGGCGCTTTAACTCTGAGTACTTGCACATGCACAACTTAGTAGTCGTCGATTATGAGTCTGTACTTGCCGCGGAAACATGGTGGGCGTGGAGCCATGCGCTTACCATGCATAATCGCGAAGAGTGCAGCCTCCGTAATTTCTTCTGACGAGATCGGATGATCCATTTATAGGGACGTCATTTCTTGTGATAAAGGACTTACCCCTATCCTTAGCCAACGAGCAATGGCAAGACCCGCAGTACAGAGCATTTCCACCGGGAGACCGTATGGAAGGAGAAGGAGCTCCACGGGAGGTTCTACATACTCTACATGTGCCTCGTAGACACAGTTGCCTCCTCCACTGGCTACGTTTTGGTGACTTTGGGGAAACCGAGGGTTTTGTCTGTGCGATGGATCAGGTTATTAAGACCAACAACTATCGGAGATACATCCTAAGGAATGGCACCGTCGACATCTGTCGAGCTTGTGGCCATCGGTGAGTCACTTAAGCATGTCATCTCCGGTTGTTCAAGCGCTTTCTAACTCTGAGTACTTGCACATGCACACTTAGTAGCCAAATTCTACACAGGAGCTCGCTCTGAAATACGGTCTCGTGGACCGGAAATTGCCATATTACAAATACTTGCCGGAAGCCGTGCTCGAAAATGACCGCGCCAGGCTCTACTGGGACCGGATCACAGACAGAACTATTCTTACGAATAAGCCTGATATTGTGCTGATGGACCGGGTACAGTCAAGGATATTTTTGGTCGACATTACCATTCCGTATGACGAGAACCTCGTGAAAGCCGAAACAGATAAGCGAACAAAATATCTGGACCTGACTCACGAGGTGACCGACATGTGGGGTGGACTGTCGACCGAAATTATACCTGTAGACGTCTCTGCGAACGGGTTAATCCCAGTCAGCCTCTCGGGTCATCTGAGGCGACTGGGACTCCGTGACGGACCGCTCCAAGCTCAAATGCAGAAGGCGGTGCTCCTCGATACCGCCCGCATCGTCCGTCGGTTTCTCTCCTTTCCCCAACCTCGGCCGTTTGCTTTCCCCTGCCGAGGTTTCCATCTAGTTGGGTTTATTTATTTATGTATTATTTATTTATTTACGTTAGTATATTAAATATATATCTATGTTTATTTATTATTTCCTTCAAAATATTTATTCAGCCCATTCAGATGAGAATAATAATTAAGAAAATAATAATAATACAAATAAGCCTATGAGTCGAACTCATCTACCGTTTACACCATGTACAATAACGCAAACACACCACAACAAATTACGAAACTATGTAGCTAGTAAAAATATTGGGCATATACAGAAATAAAAAGAGCTTACAATAACAATTTAAAAATAATCAAGCCCAACGCGCACTTCCGCCTCCTATCCCAGTTAACCATTTAAACTGCCAAGGGACCAACGATACGAGCAATTCGTTGGAAATCACTTCATTTCCTGCTCACCGATCCCACTCAGGATATGGAGAAACTACAAATATAAATTCTAGCAAATCAGATCCTATTTCTCGAAGGCGTCCTCAACCGCCCAACCACAGATCACACACAAACAAACAATGTACCTTCCAAATCACCGCTTAAGTATCAGACACAATTGAAAAATGCGTCTACACAAACTAGCGACATAGTTACTACACATCCTCCAGTACTCACAAATTCTGGTTCTCAAACGGAAACCTACGAACAGGAAAGCCAAGCCCTTGGTTTTCCAAAGCTTATTATTCCTTCTACATCTACTGACTCTATTATTACTATTTCTACTACATCCACTGACTCTTTCAAGACCACTGCACAACTATATCCTGATTCTTTCAAGACCACTGCACCTACTATATCCACTGATTCCATCAAGACCACTGCACCTACTTCATCTTCTTCCACTGTTTCCAATAAACAACGTTTGAAATCAAAACCTAAACCTAAAAAGCCTAAATCAAAACTTCCTAAATCCAAACCTAATACAAAATCTTTTGCCATATCCGCCTTAAATGATGTATAACCTCTTACACTGCACTTTTCATATAGAAGGCAAACCAGTCACATTTTTCATAGACACCGGAGCAGGGATCTCGGTTATAAAAAATGATAAAATAGGTTCTTCACCCTTAAATGAATTAAACATCGTGTCAATCGTAGGCATTTCCGGTAGCCAAAATTTAATTATCACCTCAGGCACCACTGACATATCTCTAGATTATTTACCTAAATATCGTTTCCATGTCGCCTCCCTTAACATTAAAGCAGACGGTATACTAGGTAATGATTTTATGATAAATAATAATTGCAACATTTACATTCAATCCAAAACTGAAGAATATGAAAGATCCTACAAATTACATTATTTGAACGAAAATCTTAAAATATAATCGACTCTAATAACCAATTCCTTTCTAGCCGCTCTGAGGTGTAATTATGTGGAACAAGCAATATAAATTCCGGGACAGCAATAGTCGAAAACAAATAATAGATAATGGTATTATTCCCAATGCATTAGTCGAAGTCAAAACAACTCATTTATTATCACTTGTGTAAATACAAACAAATCCGACAAAGTAATTAGCATTCCAAACATCGAAGTTCTCCCTTACCAACCAAATCAACAAACAAACAACATTCATAACCACTTAATTAACAATCTTAATCACACATCCGACACCAATAGACAAAACCAAGTACTCACCCTTATTAGACGCGAACATTTGAACAAAAAAAACTCGAACTCATTAGATAAAATGGTTTCCAAATATCCCGACATATTTTTCATCGAAGGCGACTCACTTACATTTAGCAATCATACAAAACATCAAATACCTACCACTACTGACATTCCAATTCACACAAAAACCTATCGCTTTCCTCAAGTTAGACCAAGACATTATCAGACCTAGCTCATCTCCTTGGAGTAGCCCCATCTGGGTTGTTCCTAAAAAACTAGACGCAAAAATGGCGATTAGTTATTGATTACCGCAAGTTAAATGAAGTCACAGTAGGAGACAGTTATCCTCTTCCCAACATCACAGACATTCTAGACAAATTAGGTCATTCTCAATATTTTACTACATAAGATCTCGCCTCAGGTTTTCATCAGTTAGAAGTAGATCAAAAAGATATTCCTAAAACAGCTTATAGCACTCCGTACAGTCATTACGAATATAAAAGAATGCCACTTGGCCTGAAAAACGCACCAGCGTCGTTTCAGCGTGTAATGAACTCCGTTTTGTGTGGCTTACAAGGTGAAAGATGTTTCGTTTACCTCAACGACATAGTAGTATTTGCTTCTAGCCGTCAAGAACATGAACAAAAACTTGAAGAAGTTTTCTCTAGACTTAGAAAATATGAACTTAAAATCCAACCAGACAAAAGTGAAGTTCTTAGACGCGAAGTTGCTTATATTGGCCATATCATTTCCAACGAAGACGTTAAGCTGAACCCCGATAAAATACGGGCAGTTCAAGAATTCCTTATTCCTAAATCGTGTAAAAATATAAAAGCATTTCTAGGTCTTACAGGATACTACCGTCGGTTTATTCCTAACTTCAGTAAACTCACTAAACCTTTAACTAGCCTTCTTGAAAGGACACTGCTTTTATATGGGGCGAAACCCAACAACAATCCTTCAATGAATGTAAACATCTTCTTACTAACCCTCCAATCTTACAATATCCTAACTTCACAAAGGAATTCATACTAACCACAGACGCTTCGATAAACGCCTTAGGTGCTGTGCTATTGCAAGGTGAAATAGGCAAGGACTTGCCTATAGAAAATGCATCTCGAACATTCAATAAAGCTGAAGCCAACTATTCCACTATCAAAAGAAAGTTATTAGCTATCGTTTGGGCCGTCAAACATTTTAGACCCTATTTTTAGGAAATTTAAAATTGTAACTGACCACAAACCGCGTACATGTCTTTTCTCGATAAAAGACCCTGGTAGTCGGTTAGTTCGTTGGCGACTTAAACTTAAAGAGTACGAATACGAAATAGTATATAAGGTAGTTAAAAACAATACTAAAGCAGACGCTCTCTCACGCCCACCAATTCTCCACACGGACATATATAATCCAACAAATAGCGACAAAAACACACATATTGACTCAATCACTTCAGAAGACTATTTACAACTAAACTTTCAAGACTAATTAGAAATCCACTCTCACATATTTAATACTCCATATCTCCACATTTCACCAGACTGGCTCTTAACCGAACGTCACAAAAACATTCTTATCCCAATATCTTGTCAACTTTCCGATAAAAATACCCTTTTCAACCAAGCAATTTCCACTTACTCTAAAGTGGACCCATATTTAAATAAACCAAAAACACTTTACGAAACCGATTCATTAGTTTCGGATAAGAAACAAAATATTATATTTGGCTGTTCGAGACCCACTCAATTCGATCGCTCGCTTGCCTACACAACCATAAATTAAAATCACTTTACATTCCAAATCTAAAAAACGACCCCACTTGTAAACTTAAAGGAAACGAACAGTTACACATCACAGCTTATTTAGCAGACATTTACGACTGCAAAATCCAGAAGAGATAGCATGAATCCTGAAAACCTTCCATGATGATCCCCTATCAGGACATCGTAGCATTATCGAAACAACACACAAAATACGATCTGAATATTTCTGGAAAGAAATGACAGGAACTATTAAAAATTATATAGATAATTGCCAATTATGTCAACGAAACAAAATTCAACGTAAAACATATAAAGCTCCCATGGTTATTACTTCTTTTTCTACTGAACCTTTTGAACGCGTAACTATTAACTTAGTTTCTTATTCAGACATAACTAATGACTTTAATAAATATATACTTACATTACAAGATGACTTAACTCGTTTGTTCAAGCATACCCCATTCAAGACAAACAAGCAACCATAGTAGCCAAATCTCTTTTAATTTTCTGTTAACATTACGGTGTACCTAAACGTTTACATTCCGATTAAGGTACGGAATTTCTAAATAACGTGATCAAACAATTGATGAAATTACTAGGATCCAACCACACAGTTAGAACCGCATATCATCCTCAAACTAGTGGTTCATTAGAACGATTCCACGCAATGTTACGCGATCACATCCAAATGTACCACAAACGTAATCAATCTAATTGGGATCAAATAGTGCCATTTGCATGACTTCATTCAATAATCATAACATTTTATTCTAAGAGTAGATCGTAATTATTCATAAATAATTAACTTTAAATCTATTTCAGGGTGGCTCGAATGATGGCACACCCTAATAAATCCCTGAGCTTAATTGAAAATCTTTTATATCTTATAAAAAACTCATACATTAATTTTACTACTTGTTTTTTTAATCATTTTATATAAAGTTTATCTATTTTCTATTATATAACTTAATTTAAAAGAAGTCAAAACAACTAACTAGGTTTATTTTAATTTTCAGGTACTCCACAACTTTTGTTGATAGGGATACCCACATAAATCCTATTCCTTCTAATTTTGGACTCTATTTCGAAAACAAGGGTGAAATATTAATATCTGAAAATTCCTGGAAATTTATCGTATATCGTAATCTCTATCAAACGACTTATAAATAACTATCAATCTTTCATTACCACACATTCAAATTTACCTAACGTTATAACTACTACTTCATTTATAAAAATAAACATAGACAGAATAGATTCTAGATTCGACGAACTTAATTCTTACACTGACAACAAGCGATCCAAACGCGAAATACTAGACCGATTAGGTTCAATTTTGAAATGGCTCATTGGTGTTCCAGACGCAAAAGATGCCAAACATTATAACGAATGTATTGAACAGTTAGAGAAACAGCAAATATCTACTAATGATATCTTAAAACAACAATTACAAATTATTTGTTCAACGATCACGAATTTTAATGAAACATTACATAAAATCTCTTATGATGAATACGTTATTAACGAAGATATTAGGAAAATAAATTCATACTTTACCTCAACAAACAAACTTATATTTAATTTAACTATTCTTGAAGAAATATCCACCGTTTCAATTCAAATTCTAGAAGCTATAGTTTCTTTGGAACGAGATATCGATGATGTCATTACAAGCATGCTTTTCATTAAATCAAATGTAATTCACCCTTCTATAATATCCACTATGCGCCTATACAAAGAATTACTGTCTTCTAATCCCGCTAGGCTCAATAAAAACTTAGTTGCCCCAATAGCATTATTTAATTTACACAAAATACTAGAATCTGCCTCTATTACTTCCTATATTTATATGAATAAAATTATATATATCTTAGAATTCCCTTTAGTAAAAAACGAAAAATTTACATTATACCATTTATATTCTATCCTATTCTACATCCTGACTTTTCCTTATATTCTACTATCCTTCCCGAACAAATATATCTTGCCATGAGTACCACTAGACAGCAATATGTCATCATGAGCTCACTGGACAAATGAAAAGACTTTGCAACGGAATCCAAAGTCTGCAGGGATCTTCTCATCTACAACATCAACATCATATGTCTATCGAATTTGATAATACTTTTTATGCTTGACAAAGGTCGTGAACTCTTCGGTCCACTATATGACGTCATCATTAGTAAAAGTTTAAAAAGCTTTTAAAAATTAACTTCTGCTTAGGAAACAAAAATCATTGAAAATTGTGTTTATAATAACCTTATATTTATAGTTTTGCCGAGTAAGGAAAAGGGGTGATCTCCCGCCGGGCAAGGTGGGCGGCTAACGCTACGTGTGTTAGTTAGTACAAAGCTGTTCTATATATAGCGCAGTACTTTGGAACTTTGACAGCGTGATTTAGGCTTTGGTGCGTTTCGCTTGTAGTGCGACGCCAGCGCCGCCACATCACCAAAGACCAGATGTCGATGGTGCAGTTTAGTTGTTGACGAAGGTGCAAGTGCTAGGGATTGCCTTGTAATCTGCAGTGAGTCGAGTAGAAGACAAATAATCTGCGAGGTGCCGTGAAGCAGAAGCGAGCAGTAAAGCTCAGAGCCGTGCCGAACACTGTAGCGCAGAGAGTAGCTTGAAGGAACAGGAAGCATTATTCCAGTGCTGCCATGAATCTTGCAAAGCTAGGGGGCTTGCACAATCTGAAAACTGCAGACCTGCAGACAATATCTACTCGAGAGCGAATGGATGAGGTACTTGAGGACGATGTCGAAAGCTTGAAGTTGAGGTTTACGAAGGTTTTTGCGTGTTCAAATCACGTCAGGGTCACCAATTTGATGCCATTGTAACTTAATGGTAGTCCCACATTGTACTCCATATGTATCGGATGTCATTAACGTTTTTACAATATAGCAAAAAAAACAGGGACAATCAAAACATCTTTAGATCGGAATGCCAGTAATAATTTTTTCCAAAAATCTTAGTTTTGACTTTGATTTGAACGCGCGACATAAGTACTTTTGTCATGTATTTCCACCCTTCACAAGTCCGCTGCTGAACATAGGCCTCCTGCAAGGAATGCCAAAAAGCACAGTCCCGAGTCACCTGCATCCATTGACTTCTTGCATGCCTTACCAGGTCGTCACTCCATCTAGTATCTTTAAAAAAGTGTAGGTACTCGTAGTTTCTTGAAGGTAAGTCGTCTTAAGTCGTATTGGTACGGAAAAGTCGCTGGTGTTAGTCGATTCCACAAGGAAGTTGTGCATGGAAGAAAACTTCTAGTAAATTGCACCGTAGTGGACAGCCAATCATCCAGATGGTATGGATGGTATCGCGAGTATTTTGCGATTCTTTTATGTTCACGCAATAATGCAATTGAGGGAGGACGGAAGGTGCTCTTTAAACTAGGTAAGTACCATCATTTTTATTTTTTACGCGGATCTTAGCTAAATAATTTTCACATCTTTAATATAATGGATTTCCGCATAGTAACGCTCGATTCTATTAATTACATCACCATTATGCTATTATTTTACACTGGTATTCTGTGAGAGCGTGGTTCTTATAAAAAATTATGAAACTAATCCAGTTTCTAACAAAAATATAATATATTTTTACTTCCGTAATATACGCAGCAAATTATTTGTGTGAAACATAAAAATAAAGGTTGCTTTATTTTCTTTTTTGATGATCGAATATAAATAAGCAACCCAAATGAAACGTTCCGGTAATAAGCGCGATGCCTACAGTAGCAGTAAAAAAACTCTAAAACTGTTTACGGCTCGTCTTACGAATAATTCGGCTTTGCTGTTTATTTCATGTTATATTTAATGTTTTCGTCTCTATATATAAAAATCAATTGCTGTCCGTTAGTCTCGCAGAAACTCGAAAATGGCTATACCGATTGTGATAAATTTTTTTGTGTATGTTTGAGTGGGTGTCCCTGGATGATCTAAACGATTCACAATTGATTCTGATAGGTGGCGCTGTTGTCGAGATCCAGATATCGTTAGTTTACAATAAAAGTGATTAACACGCGAGCAAGTTATTAAAAAAAAAATCAAAGGATTCATTAAACTTTCTGTATACACGTGGTCTTATACTATAACTATATAGCAGCAGCAGAGCCATGCTGATATATATTTATAGTATGAGACTATATAGGTGCTATATAGGTTCGGCTCGACCAAGGAAGGACGTTTCTTTCGCAGAATACCAGTGCAAAATAGCAGCTTAATGCTGCTTGCTATGTTTCGTATGGTGACTGTGGAATCCGGAGACCCTTTTCACTTGAAACGATGCATTCCATCTTAATCCTTAGGGATGACAACGTATCTGCATTTTCATTGAGATTTTCATCACACTTTCTTCTGCATCGAGAATAGGTGTATGTAGATGTCTATGGACCACAACGTTCATTAACCATCAGGCGGACAGTGTTTATTCTATAAAAAACATGACCTTTTCAACGACCAACAGTAACGATCCCACCGAATTGGTGTTTCCCTAGATTTTTAGAAGGCATTTTACAAGTTTGGCATACTAGTCTTTTAAAAGTTTCTACGAAATAGACATCATCAATGAAAGAAGTTGCAGCAGTTTAGATTGAAGTATAATATACAGTAACCACAATTCGTAAATAACATTAAAATAATTTAAAGGATATTTTAATAGAATAAGGGTGACAAACGAACATACAGTTCACTTGATGGTAAGTGGATGCTGTGGCTCAAAGACATTTACATCTATCCTCGATTACTAATCAAAATTCAGGTGCGTTATCGTCCCTGCGGACTAAGATAAAATGCCTCGTTATTCGTAAAAAGTGTGTTTGGTTTGGTTCTCTACATTTACCATACGATACGCAGCAACATTAAGCTGCTGTATCACACTAGTATTTTTAAGAGCATGGTCGTTCCCCGTGCAAGGTGTATTCGTGCTGCAACCATAATATAGCGCCTAATATCTTGCCTCTACCATACTTGGCAAAGGCAAGCTGCAGCTATATCATGGTCAGTCAGCAAGAATATACGAACATTTGGAGAAATTAAACACAAAACTATCATAAAAAGTGAATTTTCCCTTTTCTTTGGCCTTATCAAATTTAGGCTTAGCAGCCGGACAAGCCGAGAGCTATATTAAAAGGGGTTGATGATAGTAACAACTAACGATAAGATAAATGATTCATTTTGTGCCTGGACATCAGACATCCGATAAGGTTTTAAATGATAATAGATGAGTTACTTGACCGCCGTCCAGTAAACCTTCTATCACTCGATGTTCTGGGAGGTCAGAACAACATTTGAGCCCCCCCCATAACTCAAAAACTATTAAATATATACACTTGTTATATTGCATGTTCTATGAGGACCCTTTGATTATCTAGATTCCGAAGTTTCATGAATAAACCTTTTAAAGTTATTGAATTGTAAAGTGCCTTTTATATCACTTAAATGCAATTCCCCTGGTGTTGCGGTTGTCCATGGGCGGCGGTAGTCACTTAAGAACAGGTGAGCCGCATGCTCGTTTGCCCCCTCTTCTATAAAAAAAAGGAACAGTTTTTTGGCTCCAACATATAAAAAATAATGAGGGTCACTTATCGGGATAAAACCTATCCTATCTCTTAAAGTTGGACCAAACTGCACACAGTGTACAAAATTTCATTGAAATCAGTCAGTAGTTTAGGAGTTCATCGCGGACAAACAATGTAACAAGTAATTTTTATATATAAAAATTTATCGATATCTACTTCAACCAATTAGATAATTCCGAAAAATCATCTCGACGTATCTATACGTTCAGCTCTTGTTACGCAAATAAAATACGTGGAAAATTGAAAAAATAAACAAATTTTTAATAAATTGTCAAACGTAACAAAATAAAGTAAAGTAAAAAGTTACAGCCTATATACGTCCCACGGCTGGGCAAAGACCTCCTCTAATTTCTTAAGGGTTTTAGAGCAAGCAAATGTCTGCCGCGCTGCCACAATGCGTGTTGGCGAACTTCACATGTCTTCGAATGTTTTTTTCCTATTTCTCAGACATGCAGGTTTTCTCACGATGTTTTCCTTATTATTAGTATTGACGTTTCGTTTCGACTGAATACTTTATATGTATGACGCAAATCAGAATATATTATATACAAATCAGAATATATTCAAATAGCATTTAGTTGTCCAAGAATAACAATAAGAATATTGTCAAAACATGATTGTACAAACAGTGCGTGTTGCCAATGATGATTTATGGATCTGAAACGTGGTCCTTCACAACTGGCCGTATGAGGAAGCTCAAGGTCGCTCAGCGAGCTATAGAGAGTCCTATGCTCGGAGTTTCCTCCGCGATAGACTTAAAATCGAAAATATCTGCAGTAGAACCAGAGTAATCGACATAGCCCCACTGATTAGTAAGCTGAAGTGGCAATGGACCGGCCATATAGCTCGAAACACTGACAACCGATGGTTAAAAAAGGTTGTCGTGTGGCAATCTCCTAAAGGTAGGCGAAGTGTAGGGCGTCCCCCCGCTAAATAGAGTGACGACCTGCTAAGACATGCAGGAAGTCGATGGATGCAGTTGGCTCAGGACCATGCTTTGTGGCATTCCTTAGGGGAGGCCTACGTTCAGTAGTGGACTTGTGAAGGGCTGTAATGATGATAGGTAATTAATTTTAACATCTTTGATTTAATGGATTTCGGCAAAATGACGCCTGATTGTAATAATCATCTCGCTTTCAAGAGACGTAAAATAGCTAGACCAACGGCATGCAGCAGTGTAAAATTTACGATCGTATATCCATCTACCAAGCGTAATACTTAAGGAAATCCATTCATACAACTACAGAGACCCATTGTTATTTTTAGCAGTGGACTTTTAAGGGTTGATGATGAAGAAGAGGGAATTACTTAAGTTAATATAAGAACAAAAGTAAAAGAAAAAAAGTAGTTGAGTCCACAATGGAGTTAGAGGCAAACAATTCTTTCGATTTTCTAGATGTGTTAGTAATTCGGAATCCTGATAACACCTTGAGCCACACTGTGTATAGAAAAAAGAACCATAGAGATAGATATTTAAACGGTGATTTTCATCACCATCCTTCACAGTTAGCTATGTTTCAGAGAGCACGAGGGATGTGTGCTTTGTGGCATTCCTTAGGGGAGGCCTACGTTCAGTAGTGGACTTGTGAAGGGCTGTAATGATGATAGGTAATTAATTTTAACATCTTTGATTTAATGGATTTCCGCAAAATGACGCCTGATTGTAATAATCATCTCGCTTTCAAGAGACGTAAAATAGCTAGACCAACGGCATGCAGCAGTGTAAAATTTACGATCGTATATCCATCTACCAAGCGTAAAACTTAAGGAAATCCATTCATACAACTACAGAGACCCATTGTTATTTTTAGCAGTGGACTTTTAAGGGTTGATGATGAAGAAGAGGGAATTACTTAAGTTAATATAAGAACAAAAGTAAAAGAAAAAAAGTAGTTGAGTCCACAATGGAGTTAGAGGCAAACAATTCTTTCGATTTTCTAGATGTGTTAGTAATTCGGAATCCTGATAACACCTTGAGCCACACTGTGTATAGAAAAAAGACCCATAGAGATAGATATTTAAACGGTGATTTTCATCACCATCCTTCACAGTTAGCTATGTTTCAGAGAGCACGAGGGATCTGTGACAGTAAACACCTGGCCGCCGAGCTCCAACACGTCAAGCAAGTTTTGCACGACAATAAGCTTCGGGTCCCGCACCTACGTCACAGTGACCGAGTGAAGGTGGCCACAGTCGAGCGAGTGCCTGCTGTACTGCCATATGTCAGAGGTGTCACTGACAAGATTGGCTACATCTTGAAGCGTGCTTCCATTAAAACATACTTCAAGCCACCGAAGAAGATTAGTCAATTTTTACCATCAGTCAAGTGTAATGTCCCTCTGCAAGATGCAAAGTGTACAAGCAATTAGAAGATATGGTCTCTCTTATATAGGACAATTCGTCATTCCTATGATTAATTTACCACTGGTTCGGAAAATATCTCTGTTCTGCGAATAATAAGCAAGAAACCCAACGGGGCTATATTATTTTAGATAGAACAGTTTACTGTCATGGATTATGTTGCGCAATTAATTATACCAATTGTATTAGAAATTGTAATCACGTCGTTTCCAGAGGTTATTTTTATCCATAAATTTCTTATTAATATTTTAAAAGTTTTTATACTTTCTTCGTTTAATAACGGCAAGTATTTAGTTTAATCGCCAAATAAGAAATACGTCGGCGTGTCTATAAAATACCGGTTGAATCAAGAGTGAGCGAGAAGTTGCATCACTCTAGCGGAGCGTCATATCGACTGTGGCGAGGTGGAATTCAGGGTATATCGAGAAACCCCCCACTCGTTTGTGCAGTATAAAGATCACTGTAGGCGTCGTGCGCAGGAGATTCTGCCTATCTCATTCTACGAGTGTTAAGACTCGTGACATTATCGTGGTTAAAGGCGCAAGGAATAAGCATAGGAATCACACCCGATCCTACGAACTATTTATTTCTTTATAATGCACTCGTATATAAATACGAAGATAATCGAGCTATTGCTGCGTCCTATTTACATCAGATATTTAAAATTAAACCATTATTACACGCTAACGCTACTAATTTTGAGTCATTTATTAATTTATTTTCTACTTCGGTTTCCGCAATTACGTCAATTAAAAATTAATGATTTATAAAATTTCTGTTGGTACATTTGGCACTAAGTAAACTAGACAGTGATACTTATAAAATGTTCGAAATGTTTAACACATAAAAATCCATTCCTAAATATGAAGAATTGTGTTGTTTCGTTCGCGAATATGCTAAGATATTGCAGCGTACTGCATCTACCACTCCCACAATCATGATAATAACGTGCGCACGGTCCCCGCGTGTAAAAGGGTAGCGGCTTATCCTCGTTCTGCCAGCACCCGCACTCAAGCATTTGTAGTAAATACTAATTTAAAAAAATGTTGCTATTGTAATATCGATAAACATAACTTGTTATATGAATGTTCCAAATTTATTCAATTAAGTCCGATTGATAAATTTAATACTCTTAAAAGCTTACACGGTTGTGTTGACTGTGTGAGTGTGCGACATAGTTTAATGTCCCGTAAATCGCAAACCAATTGTAAACATGGCCACAAAAGGCATCATACGCTATTATACCGCGATATTTCTACTGATAAACCAAGGCAATCATCTGATGGACATAGTACCTATAATAATTCGCGTAAATTTCACTCGCATTCTCGTTCGCAATCTCGTTGATACGTCATTCGAATCCGCATCGTAACGCTCCTCGTCCGCAGCCCAAAATAATAATAATACTACATCTTTGTATAGTATTGTCCCTTCGGATAAAAATACTCATAAAACTGTTGTATTAGGTACAGCTATTGCACAGGTCACTGATGTATTCGGTGAGCGCTGCGACATTCGTATACTGACAGATATGGGGTCACAGAACCATTTCATTTCTTCGCGTTGTTTACGTACTTTAGGTTTAAAGTTAATACCTGATTATAAACATAATTCTGTATAATATGGCATCAGTAATAACGCCCAGAGTATTGGTTGTTGCCAATTTAACATTGTTTTCCCGCGTAAATTCTGAATACAGTTTAAATATACAACCTTTAGTTATTGTTAATATTTCTGGTAACTTACCTGAGTGTGAAATTGATAATTTCATTGCTTGATTATTTTTTATTTTTTTATAGAATTTGGTGACAAACGAGCACACAGTCCACCTGATGGTAAGTGGATGCTGTGGCCCATAGAAATCTAAATTTATCCTCAATTAAGAATAAAAATGCAGATGCGTTGTCACCCGTGAGGACTAAGATGGAATGCCTCTTTTCCAGTAAAATGGGTCTCCGGTTCTCTGCACTCACCATACAAAACACAGCAGCATGAAGCTGCTATTTTACGCTGGTATTCTGTGAGAACGTGGTCCTACCCCGGTCGAGCCGACCCATTCCTGCTACAACCATAATGTAGCTACAGCGTGGCTCTACCACGTATAAAGATTATTTAAGTAATGTCATGCATGCCAAAAATTGTATATGTTCGGAAGAATCGAGGATCAATTTATTAAACACATTTCAAAAGCAAACATCATTTTAGGTCCAGCTGGTTGTCCAGAGGCTTTAATCACCGTTTTCGGCTATGTAATTTCGGATTCCGCGATCGCTTTAGTTAATCCAGCTTTAACTTCCGTAAATAATTTTTAGTAACCAATTACCGAATTGGCAATCTTATGTCCCGATTTTGGGAAATAGAAGAGGTACCTTGCCGCACACATCTTTCTCTGGAAGATGCTGAGTGTGAACGTATTTATACGGAAAGGATTTCACGTAATAATTTAGGTTAATATATTTCACCTTTACCATTTTGTTGCGATTCTAATGACTTATGCGATTCAATGCCTACCGCTAGAAAAACGATTCAAATATAATCCCGATTTACATAAAAATTATGACGAGATTATGTATTATTTAGAGAATGAATATATATATCCTGTGCAAGACTTATATCCGGACGCTAAGTGCTACATTATACCGCATCATCCAGTTGAGCGTAGTGACAAATTAAGGCCCTATACTACCTCAAATGACTTAGCATGATCCTCCATTATGCCGAAAATACTGCAGCATTGATTTTGAAATAAATATATGGTGAAGTTGAGGATTAATGTTAAGAACTATGTTAGACGAAAACACGATTCCATTAAATTTTCTCGATAGAAAAAAATCCAAAATTACCTCCAAACTGAAAAATAAACCGCTGGTATTCAAAAAATACTTCAAATTAGATCATGAAACTTTGCATACTAACTGAGCTAACTATAAAGCAGGGCTTATGTTTTTTACTTTTTTTGAATTATCATTATTTTCACCGTAAAAAGAAATTACCTAAACTATCGTCGTTTTAAAGCTTGTTCCCTGCCGCCCGACACCGCCGCTCGCTCTCGCTTCGGCTTTCGAACGGGAGAGCTGTGTCGCTTGCGCTCAGAACACACATTACGCAACAGGACGACGTAAAATTAAAATATTGAAATAGATACTTAGGTTTATAGTGTTGGCGCAATGGGAAATAAGCGTAATAAAAATAAGAAGCGACTGGGTTGGCGTAAAGAAACGTATGATAAACGTAATGAAGTAAGTATCTACCGACCTATCTACTTACAGTATTAGTGATTACAAATATGTAGAAATTTAGCATATGACACGTTTGGTGCAGTGGCTAAGCGATTGGTTGCTGCGCTACTAGTCACAGGTGTTTCTGTATGTGAAGATTTGTGTTTGTAAACACACCGTCCACGATTCAGGAGAAATCGAGCGTGGGGCAACTTTTATAAAAAATAAAAAGATAAAAAGTTACCTAAATAGGTTTGTTTTTGTTTTGACAATATACAACAAAATATAGGTATCTATGTAGTAATTGTTTTTTTATAACGTTGCCCTACTCCAGGATTTCTCCTGAATCGGAGACGGTGCGATTACAAACACAAATTTTCACAACTATCTGTAGGCCATAAAAATATTTGTTCCGTATGGGAATCGAACCCGAGACCCGAAGTGCAGAAGCCAAGCACTTAGTAATAAAAAATATAAGTGTGTTCGGTAAGTACCTACCTATCTAACCATAAAGAAATAAAACTGTAACTTACTTATCGGTCCTTACGTTATCGTTACCCCGTGGCGCACAGGCTTAGCAATGAGTTGCTGCGCTGGAGTCCGTGGGTTCAAATCCCGCACGGAACAAGTATCTGGATGTTTGTCCTTGTGCAATTTATTATTTGTAAACTACCACCATAATACAAGAGAAAATCATAGTGTGGGGGTAACGTTTTAAAAAAACTTATCCGAATATAGTGCTACCTACTACATACATAAAAATTATGAACCTATTGAGTACTGACGTACCTTGATATTTTAGCTTTAGCTAAATTATTATAGGTTATTATAATATAAATGAAAATAACCCCTGGGAATTAGGTGATCGCCACCATGCTGGTTCTATAAAAATTCATTCAAAAATTGTAACATAATAAATTCATTGTAAATTTAAATATGTTTAAAAAAAAAGTCCCGCTGGGTTTCTTGCTGGTTCTTCCCAGCACAGAGGTTTTTTTTTGCGATTCGGTGGTAAATTAAAAAATGACTCAATAAGTATTATAGAATAATCTATATTGAATAAAAAATCATTCATTTCATTTCATTCATACCTATCTACCTACCCTGCCCTACCTACCTATCCTACCTACCTACCTACATACTTACCTACCTATCCATCTTATATTTATACAAACCTTGTCCTAAAATCACGATTCATTTATATATATATATATATATATATAAAGCAGTAAAAAAGTACCTATACTAGAATTATTTTGTCCGTGCAGCTTGGGTCATAAATCATCGGAGTATTTCGCTCTCCCTCCTACTCACGGGCCTTAGGGGCGAGCATAGTGATGCGTATTATTGTTGTTGATAAGCGTTATCGATAGTGTATTTAGTTTTGTCATTATGTGGGTTAGTGATAAAAATGAAAAAATAGATAAAACAACGTATTTATTAAAGAAAGTGAAGTGAAAAATGTTAAAACATTGTTGATAACAACACGTGCTTGTTGATAACAACACGTGTTGGTATATAGGTGCCAACAGGCAAAATATTATTTGGAATAAATTCTGCCGTTTTGGTACAAAACAAAGGAGTAGCCATTGTGTCACTAAAGAAATTCATAGAGCGAATGCGCAAAAACAAATTTCTCTTCGATATATGTACTAAATTATCATTGCACTAATTTGCAGGTATTAGGCGGGGGTAATAATGGAAAACAAATGACTCATAACATAATAATGTCGCACCACCCTTTGTATACCGCACCGCCGCCGTGTACCTGCCTTTGATGATTCATTTGTTGCTATCGATAATGGCGTTGCGCCCGCGCAACATGCTCACCGCCCTAGTCAGGCTGAGGCCGAGCTATAATTTATGACCCCAACTGCACGGACAAAATAATTTTACTATAGTATGTAATACAAGGCGAAAACTATATTGTTATAAGCTTATAAGATTGTAAAATGCAAAGCGTAAACTTACTACCAAGCCAATGTACCTAACTACAGAACTTTCAGTGCAATGGTGATTCGCTCTTGACTAGTTTTTTGTAGCAGTAGAATTTATGCAGTGGTTTAGAATCGGTTTGCAAAATTTCTTATAGGTATGTATATGTAGGTACTTGCATAGACCTACTACCAACATAATTACATACGCAAACGGCTGTCACATTACATACATACACGGCGAAAACTATAAAACTCAAGCCCACTACTAAACCAACAATGGGCGGATCCTTTCGCTATAAGAGGAAATTCCAATATAAGCTGGTCTCGCATTGTATAGGCTTTCCGTACAATGAAGGGTCAACTTATACTAGAACTTTAGCTTTATGAGAATACAGCTAAAGTTCTAGTATATAATAGTACAATGAAATTAAATCTGCGACATATAATTTTATGTTCATTTAATGACAAGTTAATATTAAATTATGACTGAAAATTTTATTACTTAGTGCTCGTCCGATAATAGTTTATTTTACTCTAACAAAATCGCTTTGACCTCGTGTTCCCGCGTGACCGCGAAGCCGTAGTGTGCGAACGAGTGGCGCGGGGAAGTGGGGGCGAAATTAGAATTTGAGCTGAGGTAATATAGGCCCTTAACCACTAAAATTCGCATAGTCACTGATGCAAGCGCGCTTACTACTTCTAGCATATCGCTTAATGATTTTTTATATACAGGGCCGAACTTGTAGGCAGATTTAATTAAAATAATACCACATTTTCGCTTATTTCCTATTGCAATTACTGCTGATATAAGACAAATGTTTTTGAAAATTCTAGTTTCTCCTGAGTTCCGCCTCTATTTACGCATTCTTTATATATTCTCCGACGAGGAATATCTTAAGCTTTACGAATTTAATCGTGTTTGTTTTGGACTTAAATGCAGTCCTTACCACCTTGCCATGCGCACTATCAAACAGTTAATAGAAGATGAAGGAGCAGAGTTTCCCACTGCCGCGAGGATTGCCTCTCGCAATCTTTACATGGATGACCTTGGAACTTCTGTTATGAATTTAGATTTAGCAGTACAGCTTTCCCACAATGTCATAAAGCTTTTCGCTAAAGGTCATTTCGACTTGGTCAAGTTTTGTAGCAATTCCGAAAAGTTACTTCAAGCTTTACCCGCTGAGAATTGTTTAACAACTTCTGTGCATATTGCATCCAATGAGGATATAAACATTTTGGGACTTCGTTGGTGACTTTCGTCGCATCAAACAGCGTTACTAAGTGCACAATTTTTCAACTATTGCAAAATTGTGGCATATACTCGGATTAGTTGCGCCGGTTATCCTCTTTGCTAAGCTCCTAATCAGGTCCCTGTGGTTAATGAAACTAGAATGGGACTAGGCTCCTCCTCCGCATATTGTGTATTCTTAGTTGAGTTTCAAAAATGAACTTCCTTGTTTACAAAGGTTAAAAATACCCCGTCACTTCTTAATTATGAAATAGTAATCCTAATTCGGTAAGAAATCTTTTTAATGTTGTATCTATTCAAATATAGTTTTGAATATCTTTTCTTCAAATTTAGTTTAGGTTTCTTTCTACTAAAACTAATACTTTGTACATATTTTCTTTGGCCTTTCGTATTTGTTTAAAAATATTGTATGTTTCATTAGAAGAAATATAAAGTAAAATAAATTTGATAACTGCATCATTAGTTCAGTCCATTGTTGACACTCACAACTACTGTGATCAGCGGCACACGCATTACAAAACTTTGCGATAATTAAGGTAACTATTGCGGTTGGCAGGCCGCTCTAACTTAGTTTACTTTGATGTAGCAAAAGTATGTGATTTAATTTTATGGCAAAGTGCAAATGTGTGTTAAAACTTTGCGCACATTCGCAAATAGCCTTGCTATAATTAGCTACTTTGAAGCTATTTGCATTACCGTTACCATTATAGCCTATCAAAAGTTCTCAGCTGAATATAGACCTCCCGTATAGATTGCTTCGTAGGCACCCCCCTTTGCCATAGTTGCCACGTTTAGCGAGCAGGTTGGCATCCGCAGTTTATTTTAATTTTTTGATGTTATTAAGAAGACGCTGCTGCCCATCTTCTGGTTTATTCCCTCTGACACCTCTTGTGACACCCACGGGACGATACGGAGTAGTGGTTATTCTTACACTACAGTTTAAGAATAACCACTACTAGGTTAGTATATAAAAGGCAAACCTGACTGACTCATCTATCAACGCACAGCCGAAACTACTAAACGGATTTCGCTGAAATTACCATACAGACATTTGTAATGACTTAGGCATCCGCTAAGAAAGGATTTTTGAAAATTCGCCCCCTAAGGGGGTGAAAAAGGGGTTGAAAGTTTGTATGGAAGTCCGTCATTTTTAGAGCTAGAAGCCTGAAACTTTGTTTTTAGGTTAACAATTAGAAATAAACAGTTACGTATCCTAGGGTTTTTGAAAATTCAACCCCTAAGGGGTAAAAAAGGGGTTGAAAGTTTGTATGGGGAAAAAAGATTAGTTAAACTATTTTATTCGAAACTTCACAGTAGTACTCCTATCAATAAATGAGTAAACAAGTGTTTCAAACTCTTTCAGAATTCAACCCCTAAAAGGTGGAAAAGGGTGACAAATTCTGAAAATCAACATGGGTATCGTTTTTATGGTTTATCGGGTCGCTGATTACGAAAACAACAACTATTTCAAAATCCAACGTAGCAGACGGGAAATACCTACGATCATCCCCTGTGGGGGTGCGATGTGGTTGAAATGTCAATATGGGTGCCGTTTTATGGTTTTTTGGGACGTTCATTACGAAAATGGCATCGATTATGGTTTGAAACCAACATGGATGGAAGGATGGATGGATGTATGTGTGTATGTAAAAATCATCATGGGTTGGGTGTCATTTTTAAGGTTTTTTGGGTCGTAAATAACGTAAATGATATTAATAAATATTTTAAACTTAATTTATTAGAATAGAATAGAATATACTTTTATTGCACAAAAACATAAAACAAAATAGACAAGAAGATTTGTACAAAAATTTGCACAAAATTACACCTGAACAAAAAAAATACTAACTTAAAAATTAAAAAACAATGAAAATAAACAACCAAACCAAATATATTCTTTTACAAATTAATAAAATGGCAAAACTAAAAGAAATACTTAGGTACCTACCTATTTTGTATTGATCTTCAAGTTCCAATCCCTACCAATAGATGGCGTTGGTATCGTTTTAGAACGCGGTAACGTTGTGTTTTTTTGAACTAATATAAAGTGAATGGTGAATCGGCACTTCAACCTGTACCACATACGGCGATGTACACAGGAAAGCTGTTGCAAATTACCAAACTGTGAATCCACAAGTGCATAGAGTAATTCAGTCGGTATGAGGAAAACATTACACTGCGTTTATGGGAAAACAAGGTCCATTCCGGTATGGAGTATGGCACTGATATTACTTATAGAACTGACAGCAGTGTAGCCTTGGGTTCTATGACATACAAGTGACAGTGGTGCAATGCGCAGAAATGGAAGGATGAGTCACCTGGTACGTGTTGCAGCGCTGGAAAAGTGCAACTTGATCGGTTGAGACAACTGCCTGAACCACTCTTTAGTTTGATTAATGATCTACACCCAGACCATGAACATTTTATGGATAATATTCGTAAATATAATGCCTGTTTCCAGATGACTTCCTTTGGTGGTAAACAGGTAACAGCAGATGGTTTTTCACCGACTTGTAAAGTACAAGGCCAGGTCTACCATCTAATTGGAAGTATCAAATATATATCAATCTCAGTACCTTCAAATATATTTTGTAGGTGAAGATGATCGAGAAGCAAAGATTCGATGTTGAATTTCCTAACTTAAAGCCAAATTTAATCAAACAATTGCAGAATATGCTGCATCAAGTGAACCCGTACATAAAAGATCTGAAAAGTACCATTGATAAAGCCCCTCCTTCAGAGTCATACAAAGTTGTCATACATGCTGATAAAAAACCACCAGAAGAACATGGAGGTAGGTACAATGCACCAACTACAAATGAAGTGGCTTTAGTGTTAGTGGATCAACAATTTGATCGAAGGGACATCATCCTCGAGAGCCGAAGTAATTCACTTCAGCGTATTAGTGAGATACATCGAGCATATGATGCGCTACAGTATCCATTGATGTTTTGCTGGGGGATGGTGGGTATTCGATCAACATACCACAACGCGATCCCACAACTAAGTTGCCGCTTAATAAAACTGTCTCTTCTGCAAGTTTCTATTCGTATAGAATAATGATTAAAGAAGGAGAAGATAACTATTTAGTCAACTATCGTGCCCTTTTTAGTCAATATTTGGTGGATGAATACGCCAAAATTGAAACAGAGAGATTTAATTATATCAGAAATAATCAAGCCAAATTACGTGCTGATAGTTACATCCATTAAAAAGATGCTATTGGGCGACAAGACGCAGAAACCAACCAACTATAACAAATGGTTGTCCTTCCATCATCTTTTACGGGGGGATCTAGGTATATGCACGAAAGAACACAGGACGCTATGACCTATGTCAGGAATTACGACCAGCCTGATCTTTTTATCACTTTCACATGCAATCCTCGCTGGGACGAGATAAAAGAGCAATTGCTTCAAGGACAACAATCTCATGATAGACACGATATAATTTCGAGGGTGTTTCGACTAAAGGTGAAAAAGATCGTGAACTTATTGACAAAGGGCAAAATATTTGGTGAAGTGCGATGCTACATGTACGCAACGGAATGGCAAAAGAGAGGTCTTCCACATATTCATATTCTTTTATGGCTTCACAAACGTATTACTCCGGATTAAATCGACAATATAATTTGTGCTGAAATACCGGATCCCAAACGTGACCCAGAGCTTCACGAAATCGTTAAATGTAATGTGGAACTTTAAATCGAAAGTCACCATGTATGAAAGACAACATGTGCAGTAAACGATACCCCAGGGCTCTCATAAGGGAAACTCAAACTGGTGAAGACAGTTATCTGCAGTACAAGAGACGTTTACTAGATGACGGTGGGTTCTCTGTTGATATCAAAGGCACAACCATAGATAATCGCTGGGTAGTCCCTTATAATCCAGTAAGTATTATTAAAAACATTTAACGCTCACTTAAATGTGGAATATTGTCATTCGGTGAAATCTATAAAATACGTCTGTAAATACGTAAATAAAGGTTTAGACCAGGCATTGTTTGCTTTAGAGAATGAGAAGGATGAAGTTAAAACCTACACAAGTGGAAGATATATAAGTTCATCAGAGGCAGTATGGCGAATCCTTGAATTTCCCATTCATGAGCATTTCCCTCCCGTAGTCCATCTCGCTGTTCATTTGGAAAATGGGAAAAGGGTTTATTTTAATGAGCAAAATCTGAGTGAAAGAGTGAATAGTCCTCCAACAACCACACTCATATCCTTTTTTGGTTTGTGTAAAGTGGATAACTTTGTAAAAACATTGCTCTACCTAGAAGTACCTGCATACTACGTTTGGGATAAAAGAAAGTTCCAAATGAGAAAGAGAGGAGCAAACGTTGAAGGCTAGCCAGGGGTCAAAAAAGAGCACGTTCAATTTCTTTTGAAACGTTAAAAACTGTAGATGATTTGTTCGCAGGAATGGAAGAGGCAGCACTTTGCCAATCACCGCAAATGATTCGGGATCTTTTTACGATTACTTTAGTGTTCTGCCAAGTATCAGACACTTTAAGCCTTTTGGAGAAATGCAAAGAATACCTATCTGAAGATTTTAAAAGGCAATTAGAAAGACAGGGAGATGTGGACGTAGAGCACATAACAGATGTGGTATTAACAAATGCCTTTCGGTAATAGAAGATGCCGTATTAGCATTGGGTGGTCGGCTACTAAAAGAGTATGGGTTACTTCAGCCAAGCAAAGAACAACAATTTCAAAATAGAGAGTTTCTTAAAGAGACATTTTACGGCTTAGCATCATTAGAAAACACAGTTAAAATAATGAAGGATCAATGAATGACGAACTAAAAGCAGTTTAACACAAAAATTGAATCAAATGAGGGTAGAATATTCTTTTAAGATGCTCCCGGTGGAACAGGCAAAACATTCTTCATAAATTTGCTATTAGCAAAAGTTAGAAGTACTCGCGGAATTGCTTTGACTGTGGCTTCTTCTGGGATCGCAGCTACACTACTTGAGGGTGGACGAACTGCTCATGCTACCTTCAAGTTACCACTCAATTTAACAACAGCTGATACTCCCACTTGTAATATATCGAAACAAAGTAATTTTGCTGAAGTATTAAAACATACGAAAATGATAGTGTGGGATGAAATAACCATGGCTCATAAGGGTGGCGTAGAGGCTTGAAATAGAACTCTACAAGATATAAGAGGAAATAAGAAGTTAATGGGTGGTGTAACGGTTTTGCTGACTGGAGATTTTAGACAGACTCTACCAGTAGTGCCAAAAGGAACTGGAGCAGATGAAGTTAAGGCGTGTCTTAAGAGATCCACTTTATAGCCTCTAATTAAAATCCTCAAGCTCTCGAAAAATATGCGGTTACACTTAGGAGAAAAAGAGTCTGCTGGTGGATTTGCGAATCTCCTACTTGAAACCATCCCTGATAATTTGTGCACAGTTGTATTTACGTTATAGGAGTTAATATCCAAAATTTACCCAGATATTGCTCATATCCACGATAAGCCAATGGAATGATTGTGTGAACGTTACATAACCCTGAAAACGACCAAGCAGCGGCAATTAACGATATACTGTTAACGTCTTTTGAGGGGGAAGAAATGGTGTACACGTCAATAGACTCTGTGGTCAACACAGATGTTGCAATTAACTACCCTGTCGAATTTCTTAATTCACTGAAGCCATCGGGTCTTCCACATTATAAGCTTATTCTGCACGTGGGCACTCCTGTTATGTTGTTGCGATATTTAAACCTCTCAACTGTGCAACGGAACCAGACTAAAGTAAAAGTTACATCGCAATGTAGTGGCCACAATTATAAATCTATGCGCAAGGAAACTGCATTTTGTACCAAGAATTTTGATCCTGAATGATCTTCCTTTGCATTCAAACGAATACAGTTTCCTCAAAGTCTGCTTTGCAATGACCATAAACAAATCACAAGGGCAGACATTAAAATTTGCGGGTATAGACGAGAAAATTGTTTTCACACGGAAGTTCTATGGGGCTTACATCACGCAAGCTCGCCGAGTAGTCTGATAATTTTGCACACAGTAATACGAGGTGATCAGTAATGATAATCGGTTACTTCAGGTCCGCATAAAATCCAAAAAAATATTTTTGCTTACTTATATACTCACTACGTCAGCCTAAAAAATCATATAAATAGATCACGATTTCCGGAGATACATTCATTTGAATACGAACTGTCAAAGAGATAACATCAACATGGAGAAAAACGAAATTAGAGCTGTCATCAAGCAATCTGTTTTGAAAATGTTCAAAGCATACACAGTGACTTAGTGGAAACATTGGGACTCTGCTCCTCCATATTCTACAGTTGCACGCTGGGCCAAGGAGTTTAAACTGGGCAGAACATCCACTGAAGATGAAGAACATCGTTAGGACGCCCATCCACGTCCCTTACTGAAGACAACGTGAAAAAGTCGAAGATGTTGTGTTGGCAGATCGAAGAGTGACCATCAGGCATGTAGCTGAGGTCAGAGGATCATATGGCAGCGTTCAAAGAATCCTGCGAACGAGTTGCATGAAAAGGTCTCTGCGCGTTGGGTACCCAGAATGTTAACCGACGAGCAAAAAGAAAATCGAGTTGACATTTTGAGGGTCAATCTCGAAAAGTTCCAAGCAGATCAAGAAAATTTTGTTCCGTTTTGTGACTATGGACGAGACCTGGATCCACCATTTTGATCCTGAAACGAAACAACAATCGATGACTTGAAGCGAGCCTCACCGACGCCAAAGAAATCAAAGTTTCAAGTTCGGCGGGAAAGGTTATGGCATCTGTTTTTGGGACGCTCAAGGCATAATTATGGTGGAATATTTGAAAAGGAGCCACTATTACGGGCTCTTACTACGCAGACCAAATAAGAAGATTACGGGCCATTACTAAAAAAGACGCGGCAAACTGCGAGCTGGAGTGCTGTTTCACCAAGACAACGCACTGGCTCACAAAGCCGCAGTTGCGATGGTGCCATTTGAAACGGGATTCGAATTCGAACACCCTCCTATTCGCCAGATCTAGCTCCGTGATTTCTACCCTTTCTTCGGCCAAGGAACGCCTCCGAGGCAAGAAATTCAAGACGATATGAAGTAATGGCCGCTGTTGAAGCGTTTTGGAGTCAAGTCAGAAGAATTTTTCAAAGGGAACTCTGGGTTTAGAAAAAGATGGACTAAATGTATTGATTTGTTAGAGACTATGTAGAAAAATAAATTATTATTTTAACTTTAATTACCGTGTTTATTTTCAATCATTACTTTTGGATCACCCTCGTAGATTAGCAAAAAATTTGGTGTATAAAGAAGTTTTGTAGTTTACTAGCTTTTGCTCGCGACATCCAGTTATAATTGTGGCTTGTACCAGCAGTCTCTTTATCACACATGGGCGTGATATAACCGAACTCCACGCGGACGAAGTCGCGGGCAAAAGCTAGTTTATTAATAAACGGCTGCGATTGTATGTGTTGGAACAGTTAAAGTTATTAAAAAAAATAGTAACGTTGCACTGCTGAATGAACAAACAAAAGCCTGCCACTTAATAACATACAAACTCGTTATGTGGTCGTTTGTCACCCTCACGGTGGCCAGCAATTGGTTGCGTGGTTGAAGAGAAGGCGGGCATTTTGCAGCGGTCTGTTGTTAATTTTACAGCAAACGGCTGCATACGTCAGTTGGTGACTTGTCGCATATTTTATTGCATGACGTATTGGCTCGCTACTTAAGTGGAGAGCGGTTGCGTTAGCGAGTTTCATAAATAGCAGCTGTTTTGGCTCGCCGCTCACTTAGAGGTCAGCCACCGCATAGCCTACTTCGCCTCGTCTAGAGGCCTAGCCCGCCATTTGCGACGTATGTGTCTATAAGACCGGGTGGTTCGAAAAAGTCTAATAACTTTTTTTTATCCGCCATCGAATTGAGTCGTTTTTTTATATAATTTCCTTATTACGCGTCCACCGTCCGTTAGTCCACCCCGCACCGGTGACTCAGGCGTACGTCTCGGAGTTTTGGCACCAACCCGGTGTGTGAGAACGGGGTCACAAATTATGTAAGTCAAATAGTAATAGTTTAATATTTGAATTTTTAACTTTTTGATAAACATAATCATTTATTTTTAGTTTTATTTTCATAGTATGACTATTGTGATCATTATTATTCCAAATTCAGTAAATTCATCGATATTCTCACTAAAAACTTCCATATCTCTTGCCTAATATATGACCCTTGTTTTAGCGAACATGAAAACCGTCATCTCGAAGCTATTCTACAAGAGGAATTGTTATCTGATGAAGAAATATCACAAAAATCATCAGACAGTGAAGCTGGAAATGATGGCGAACCAGAATATTCTCTACCTGATCTTATACAAAATAGATGATGAGGGTTTGAGCGATTGTGAATCGTCGGGTAACAACTCCTAGTTTTATTTGGAGAAAAGGTAAAATTGACAAAATGGAGTAAAGAACCTCATCGCCAATCTGGCCGGAGTAGAAGTTGTAATATTATTACTCTGCTACGAGGACCTAAACGGGCAAGAGAAAGGGACCCACTTGTAATTTGGAGACACTTCTTTGACGATACTATAATAGATGTTATTGTCAAGTATAACAACTAATATATTGACACCGTCAAAAATGAATATACAAGAGAAACACATACCCGACAAACTAATGTCAAATAGATAACATATTTTATAGGTCTGATTCTATTAACCGGAGTCAAAAAATCTTATCATCTAAATTTTGACGAGTTGTTTCGAACGGATGGTGGTTCTATACAAATTTTCGGCTTTCTGTGTTTGCTCAAAGGTTTAACTTTCTACTACGAGTTTTAAATTTGATGGTGGTACTACGAGGCCATAAAGAAAAGCACATGACAAAATTTGCCAAGTATTTGAAAGATTTGTGCAATATTACAAGGATTTTGTGACTATTGATGAAAAATTGGAAGCCTATCGTGGAAGATGTTCATTTAGACAATACATTCCCAACAAACCTAATCTTTATGGTATCAAGATTCAAGCTCTCTGTAATGCTAAAATGTTTTACACATTTATTATGGAAATTTATCCTGGTGTTTACCAAACAGCCAAATGATCGTCCATATAATCTTGACAATTCTGGTCTAGCTGTTGTTCAAAAATTATGCGAGCCTATTTACAATACTGGTTACAACGCCACAACTGATAATTTGTACACCAGTGTACAATTGCCTGTAGCATTTCTCCAATAACAATTGAAACAATCAAGAATAACAAGAATGAAATACCTCTTGATTTCAAGATATAGTGCGTGGTCGAAATGTGAAGTCAAGTATGTTTGGTTTTCGTGACAACATGGTTTTGGTTTTACATGTCCCAAAGGCAGGAAAAAATGTTCTACTGATAAGCACTATGCATAATGATGCTACAATCGATGCCAAAACTTAAAATCGGATATAATTTTGAGCAACAATGAGACTTGGTCTTGATGTTGTCGATCGTTTATGCGCGAATTATAATTGTGCCCGAGCAACAAGGCGCTGGCCTATGGTTATCTTTTACGCCATGCGCAATGTCAGTACTATAAACAGTCAGGTGATATATATGGCAAATAATTCAAACTCAAAACTTCAACGCCGTCATTTCATACAAATTTTGGCTATGAAACTAATTGAACCTCACACCAGAGAACGACAGGTGCAATTGAACTTCCCTCGATTGATAAGACAAAGACTTGAAGAAATTTTAAAGATTGATGATGAACATGTGACAGCCGCATTCATAGCAACGACAATTTTTTGATGGACAAAAAATTGTCGTTGCTATGAATGTGGATGGCAAAAAAACCCGATATATACTTCATCATTGTAAAAAATATTTGTGTCTAGAGCAAGTAGTTTCAATGTGCACTAGCTGCTCGGCTCTTGAGAAAGAGTAATTTTTGAGGAGCATTTTTTTTGTTTGTTTTTTTGACTGAAATATCAAATTGATAGTGTGATAAGACTGATAAAGCCTAATTAAGCTATAAAAGATGATTTTTAAAAGTTTTCATATTTTAAAATAAGTAAATTCTATTGTTATAAGTATATATATATATATGTTAAAACGAATAAACGAGATGTGATTTATGATAAATCTTTGGTTTATTGTTAAAAACATGTCTTTTTAATAGTTAACCCATTAAAAGTAGTGTGACGTATTGCTTATAAGGTAAATCTTAGGTTTGAAAACCGGGTGCGTGTAGGACCGGCGTCACCAAATTTGTAAGTCAAATTCACGTCACAAGTGGTGTTGGGAGTACTGGTGCTGGTATTAGTGGTGACGGGGATAGTGCACGCAATTGAGGGAGAGCGGGAGGTGCTCTTCAAACTAGGTAAGACGAATCATTTTATTTTATTGCGCGGGTTTAAGCAAATTTATTTTTTGACATCTTTAATATAATAGATTTCCGCAAAGTAACTGCCTAGGAAAGCACGAAAACTGCGTCTGTCTACTGCACTTGATCTTACTCACGTCGTGTTGTATTGCTGTTACATCGGACTATGAGAGTGAGGCTACAGTGAGGGCACTAGTGCTTGCACACACTTTTACGCACCATAATCCTCTCCTGCGCAGTCCCCGAAGAAACAAGATGACGTGTCCGATTTGGAGGACATTATTATTATTACTATATAAATACATTCTTCAAATAATGTTAAATAAAACTTGTTACATCTTTTGATATTGAATTAATAACTTGGCAAGTTTTGATATTCAGTATATTTTACAAGCTTGAAATTAAACTTCTTAGTTATTATATTTTATACTACAAACAATTTAGTTGGTAATGGAACCAACTAAGAAATTCAACGTCAAATAATTTCAACATTTAAATACAACTTTTCTTTTAAATAAATGAAAGAACTTATATTATACTTAGTAATAATAAAATCGAGAGTAAAGGTAAATAGTTTACGAACGTAAAATTAATTTAAGTACGAATTACTTTGTTTAGCGTTATTACTATTAACATACACTTTTATACTAATTTAATTAAGTGTTGCCATAATTTCATAGAAGATAAACGAACTTTCTTTGACGAAATTAATTTTATTTTTTTAGTTTTTAAATATAATTTAGGAGGAAATATTAAATCTTTGTTATGAAAGGTAGCATCTATAATAAGACTAGCCATCTGCACAGGATAGAAATATTGTGCATGAGTATGTGCGCAAACACTGGTGCACTATCTATTCACTTACTCTCCTAGGCAGGTCGGACAGCAATCCGTCACGACTGAAGAAAGCCGACTTTTTGACTCCGAGCTGCTATTGAAAATTATCATCATCATCATCATTACAGCCCTTCACAAGCCCACTGCTGAACAATAGCCTCCCACAAGGAATGCCACAAAGCACGGTCCTGAGCCACCTGCAGCTATCGACTTCCTGCATATCTTACCAGGTCGTCACTCCATCTAGTGGGGGGTCGCCCTACACTTCGCCTACCTGTACGAGGCTGCCACTTGAGAACCTTTTTTCCCCATCGGTTGTCGGTTCTTCGAGCTATATGGCCGGCCCATTGCCACATCAGCTTACTAATCCGTTGGGCTATGTCTGTCACTCTGGTTCTACTGCGGATATCCTCATTTCTAAGTTTATCACGCAAAGAAACCCCGAGCATAGCCCTCTCCATAGCTCGCTAGGTGTGACATGGGCGTTATACATGATCTTTGTTTTGTCCATGTTCATCTTAAGACCTATCTGTTGGGAGGCACTATTGAGATCATTGAGCGCACCATGAAAAAGCATCTCTTGTACAAGAACAACTTAAAAGTGACATGAAGCTTGCCTCGGAAGACCCTAAGGTAAAGACACTTACGTTTGACCTCCAAAATTCCCTGCCGTTGCCTCGCATACCTACAAACATAATTTTAGGCACCCATACTGGCAGTAAAAATTTATGTCATTGCAATGTGTGGGCATAAGGCGAGGCTGTGCCCGGAGCACAAGAAGTAGGCTCCTGTCTTATACAGCATATTTTACAAAGGATGGGAAACAACGTGAAGCGCTTAATCTTATGGTCTTGTGGCGGGCAAAACCGCAACATAAAACTAATTTTAATGTTAAAGGCTGCATTAAATGAACATCCATCTATAGAAGAAATCAACATTCGATTTCTTGAATCAGGACATAGCTTTCTACCTAATGATTCTGACTTTGCGAAAATCTAATGGTTTTTGAAAAGGCAAAACAGGGTTTATACACCCAATGATTATATTCAAATAATGAAAAATTGCAAAAGAAACAATCCCTTAAAAGTACACAGAATGAAAACTTCAGATTTTTTATCTACCTCAATATTAGAAAAAAAAAACACAACAAATAGAAAAAAGACAGTCGACGGAAAAAAGATTTTATAAAGAAATAATGCTATGGAAAAATTAAATGAATTACATAAACATGGGAAGCAGCTTCGCCGAAGATTTTAATAAGATCAACATAAAAAAGAGTGTTCGAGGCAGGACAAGTTTTGAGATATCTAAGGAGGTGATGGCACCTCTTTAACCGAATGGAAAACCCATTTCAGACGCAAAGTTAAAGGACCTTAAAAGTATTTTACATCTCATACCTCAAGACGCCCACGAACTTTATGTTAATCTTATCGGAGATGACCAAATTGAGGACCTGGAAGACTTTTCAGGCCATATATATTTCGAGCTTGAAGAAGAAGTTGAAGAAGTTCCTTAAAATCACTAAATGCTGAAAGGAACCAACCCACATAAGTGCATTTTTGCAGAAAAGAACCACGTATATTTTTAAATAAAAAATAACATTTTTTTTCTGAAGTGACGAAACTATTTAAATAAACACATATAGGACGGCTTCATTCATGACACTGCAAAGTTCAGAGTTATTATGATAAATAGTTCGTTTTCTTTACACATTTTATTTAAAACCTTATTTTCTCAAAACTATCATTGTGTGTGTTGCATAAGTAGGTCCAATTTATTGTTTGATTCTAGTACCTTTTCCATTGTCTGTTTGATATCTAGACCACGCTTAGTCCTAGATGTTAGTGAAAATAGTTCAACATAATAAATATTACATTGGTGTCTAAAAGAGTTTTATAACCAATTTTCTGAAATTCCGTATTTGTAAATTTAAATTTCACTTCGAATTTTAAAAAGATATTGTAATGTTTAACGACCAATATTTTAACTCTAAGACGGTAACACATGGCGGCTTCGATTGTAAATTTTACAATTTATTTTGCAATGAAAATGCAGAATAATATGAATTATTCTGACTTAGAAATTTTTACAGGAATTCAGTTGTAGATATTTTATTGGATGCTTTTTTTGGAAATTTATATTTTGTACGTGTCGTGTAAAGGCTGCGTAAGAGAATCCACCACCCTACATCATCCCCTGGATGTCAAACGAGGTGATATAAGAAAACTAAAACAGATTATGGGCAGCAGCATATTCCTGATAAGAAATTAATATAACAATAAAAAGCCCACCGAATGTGACAACTAAGATGAATATCACTCTATAAGGCAATTTTAGGGGAAAGCCTTCTGCAGTTTTGATCAGCTGTAATGAATGAAAGAATGAAATAATGTGTTGCATTATGTGTAATACAATAATGTTAGAAAATATCGAGTAAGTTTAATTGATGGTAGTTTTTTAAGTTTTTTTTTTAAAGGGATATATCTATAGTAATAAATAAGGAAAAAATAAAATAACAGATGTTAACTTCAAAGAACGACATTCTAATCTTTACGATCATCATCACCAGCTTTGAAGCCACTGCTGGACGTATTCATGTTGACACAGAATATGGAATCTCCTGAGATGCAGATTTATACTAGTTTTGGTTTCTACCTATTATTATAGACTGTTTTTAAACTAAATCCTTGTTTGAATTAATTGTATGGTTAATAGAAATAAAAAAAAAACAAATAAAAATAGAACAGTTACTGAAGGACGTCAAATGCGTCCCCATCATGTGAACATGTCATGTTTATACATCCATCCCTGGAATCTAGTCTCGATGACTTTGACGAATAACAAAGGTGATATTCTTTTATATAAAACTAGCATTTGCTATTTTTTGCTGTAATGTCTCATGACCGTCATGGCAACAATCATGGGACAAAAAGAGTATACATTAGATATGTTACAACACTCTACATATGGCGGTTTCTGCGAGTTAGTTGCAGCCGGTCAAATATACCCTTTTGTATTTGAAGTGTATCGAAATGGCAACCTGTATGCCAAATTTAGTACAGAAGGTTACGTTTTTCCCAAGACCTTTCTAATGGTCACTTTGATGTCTACGCCGATGCCAATGGAGATAATAAAACTGATGATCCAATAGCCAAAAAACGACGCATTGAAATGGCTATATCTCCGACGTTTACTCAACCATCACCGATTTCTAATGTTGTGCAAGAATTTCATTCGCCTACTTATACAACTATTGAATCTAAATATGAGTCAGATTTAATTTCATCTCTGTCCACGAATAGAGGGGAGGACACGGTAATCCTCGAATCCGGCAACTTGTTCTATCACCGGAGGGCGACCATCTGTCCCAAGGAGGTGTTGAATTTATCGTCCACAAGTCTCTCGTTAACAACGTTGTAAAGATTGGGAGTGTCGACGTAGGTTACCTTACACTTAGCATCACCAAACGGTATTCGTTCAAGGTCATACAGGTTTACGCACCAACCTCGGCACACCCCGATGAGGAGGTGGAGGAAATGTATGAGGATATCTCTAGAGCCACATTCTCCAAAACCCACTACACGGTGTTAATGGAGACTTCAACGCAAAACTAGGCACAAGAGAGAGCGGTGAGCTGAAAGTAGGAAATTGAATAGGGCAACGGAACCCAGGTTACAGCAGCTGGCCGACTTCATGGAGAAAGAGGGACTCTTTATGATGAACTCTTTCTTCCAGAAGCGGCCCCACAGGAAGTGAAGCTGGTCGAGCCCCGACAGTTCGACAAAAAATGAGATTGACTTCATTATAACGACAACTGTTCAGTGATGTCTCAGTGATCGCGAGGGTGAAACCGGCAGCGATCACCGAATGGTGAGAGGCACACTGAACCTAAACGTTGTTGGAGAGGTCGCGTCTAATGAAGTCAACGCTCCGTCCCCCTCGTGCTCTAATCCAAAGTCCCGAAACCTTTCAGCTCGAGCTACGAAACCGTTTTCAGTGCCTAGAAGATTGCAATGCAGTGGACGATATGAATGACAAGCTCGTGGAAACTGTCCATGCGGTCGGAGCTAAGTTTTGCAAGACCCGCCGCAGAAGAACACAAAAACTCTCCGATCACACTTAATCTCATGGCTGTTAGACGGGATATGAAGCTGCAGTCTTCAGTAGATTTGACAGAATACAGGCAACTGAACAGACAGATCTCCAAATGCCTGCGGCGGGACTTACGCAACTTTAATACTGCTCGTATTGAAGAAGCGATCGAGCGGAACCAGGGCTCCAAAGTCTTTGCTAGAGATCTGTCTGCCAGAAAGAGCCAACTGTCGAAGCTGAAGACCGAGTGTGGCAGCGTCGTTTCCGGGACACCAGAGATTTTGAGTGAGATTGAGAGGTTCTATGGGCAGCTGTACACATCATCGTTGGAGCCACACGCAAGTGTGAGTAACGATCCAAGAGCGAGTCTTATCCGACACTATTCCGATGATATCCCGGACGTCAGTCTGAGCGAGATTAGAATGGCTCTCCAGCACCTTAAAAACGGCAAGGCCCCAGGCGAGGATGGAATTACAGCGGAGCTTCTGAAAGCGGGTGGAAAACCGGTACTTGAAGTCCTTCAGAAGCTGTTTAATTCCGTCCTACATGGTGGCATTACACCGGAGGCGTGGAGCAGAAGTGCGGTGGTCTTGTTCTTCAAGAAAGGCGACAACGCTCTCTTGAAGAACTACAGACCAATTTCCCTTCTGAACCGCGTCTACGTGCTGTTTTCGAGAGTCATTACGAATCGTCTCGCACGCAGACTCGACGACTTCCAGCCTCCCGAACAAGCCGGTTTCCGAAAAGGCTTTAGCACCATAGACCACATACATACCCTTCGGCAAATTGTACAGAAGTCCGAGGAGTACAATTTGCCACTATGTCTGGCGTATGTGGACTATGAGAAAGCCTTTGATTCCGTCGAAATTTGGGCGGTGCTGCAGTCCCTTCAGCGGTGCCTAGTTGACTGTCGGTATATCGAAGTGCTGAAGTGCTTGTACAGTAGGGCTACGATGGCTATCCGAGTACAGAACAGGAGTACGAAACCTATCCAACTGCAGAGAGGTGTAAGACAGGGTGACGTTATATCCCGAAACTCTTCACCGCTGCATTGGAAGACGTTTTCAAGCTTCTGGACTGGAAAGGGTACGGCATTAAGATCAATGGCGAGTACATCACTCACCTTCAATTTGCCGAAGATATAGTCCTTATGGCAGAATCGCTGGAGGACCTAAGCACTATGCTCAATGACCTCAATAGTGTCTCCCAACGGATAGGTCTTAAGATGAACATGGACAAAACAAAGATCATGTTTAATGTCCATGTCACACCTATGCCGGTAGTTGTTGGGAGCACTAAGCTCGAAGTTGTTGACGAGTATGTTTACCTGGGACAAATATTCCGACTAGGTAAGTCTGACCGAGAGGTCAATCGACGGATTCAACTCGGTTGGGCAGCGTTCGGGAAATTACGGCACATCTTCTTGTCAGGTATACCTCAAAACTTGAAAAGGAGACTGTACAACCAGTGCGTGTTGCCAGTGATGACCTACGGAACTGAGACGTGGTCCTTCACTGCTGGCCGGATGAGGAAGCTCAAGGTCGCTCAGCGAGCTATGGAAGGCTATGCTCGGAGTCTCACTGCGTGATAAAATTAGAAATGAGGATATCCGCAGTAGAACCAGAGTGACCGACATAGCCCAACGGATTAGTAAGCTGAAGTGGCAATGGGCCAGTCATATAGCTCGAAGAACCGACAACCGATGGGGAAAAAGGTTCTCAGTGGCGGCCTCGTACCGGCGGACGAGTGTGGGGCGTCCCCACTAGATGGAGTGACGACCTGGTAAGACATGCAGGAAGTCGATGGATGCAGGTGGCTCAGGACCGTGCTTTGTGGCATTCCTTGGGGAGGCCTATGTTCAGCAGTGGACTTATGAAGGGCTGCAATGATGATGATGAACCTCATAAACAAAGTTAATAGCCCACCAAAAACGACACTTTTTTTGACTTATGTAAAAAAGATAATTTTGCTAAAACCCTTCTATATGCGGTAGTGCCTTCATATTTTGTATGGCAAAAAAATAAATTTGAGTAGAGTGTACACGGTTCATCCGAATAACACAGAGTGTTACCATCTTCGCTTACTTCTGCTCGAGGTTAGGAGTCCATCATCCTTCGATGACTTGAAGACTGTCAATGGAGTCCTCCAACCAACTTTTCAATTAGCTTGCATGAAATTTGACTTGCTAGAGGAGGAAAAACATTGGGATTCTGCCCTAGAGGAAGCAGCCTTATGCGAGTCGCCATTTAAAATGCGTGAACTTTTTTCTATAATGCTGGTATTCTGTCAGATTACAGACGCACTAAGTCTTTGGGTAAAATTCAGGGATAGCCTACCAGAAGACTACAAATGACAAGTGGAAAGGCTTTCTGGCATTATAGATGAACATCTAGCAGATGAAATCTACAATAAATGTCCGGTCACAATAGGAGAAGCTGTATTAGCATTAGAAGGACAAAGCCTGCAGTAGTACGGGTTGCCTTAGCCTCAAAGGTCTTACACAATAACCGGGACTACCTGAAGGAAACAAGTTACGATGTCAATTCCTTAGCAGAACTGCTGTCAAGTAGTGAAGGCTCTCTAATCAATGAACAAAGACATATCTATTATAAAATACTTTCCAGTATCGACGCTGGTGTAGGTGATATCTTTTTTTTTGGATGCTCCTGGTGGAACAGGCAAGACTTTTCTATTAAATTTACTGTTGGCCAAAGTGAGAAGCAATCGTGACATACCCTTAGCGGTCACATCGTCCGGAATTGCTGCCACTCTAGTGAAAGGAGGTAAAACTGCACACACCGCGTTTAAAATTCCTCTCGATTTGATACAAAACGAAACCCCACTCTGCAATATAACCAAACAAAGTAATATGGCAGAAGTACTCCGCAAAACGAAACTAATTGTTTGGGATGAGAGTACTATGGCTCATAAAGGGCGTTTCGAAGCCCTAAATAGATCTTTACAAGATATTAGGAATAATAATTGTCAAATGGGGGAGTTACTGTATTGTTAGCAGGCGATTTCCGGCAGACTTTACCAGTAGTGCCCAGAGGAACGCGAGCGGACGAAATTAAAGCGTGCGTGAAGCGGTCTCATTTGTGGCCTTCAGTGACAAAACTGAGCCTTACCAAAAATATGAGAGTCCATCTTAGGGGTGATGTAACTGCCGGACAGTTCTCAGACCTGTCACTTAAAATAGGAAATGGTTATTTCCCACAACTGGATAATAATATAATTCTCCCTACAGAGTTAGGTACAATTGATTCCACTGTAAAAGAGCGTATAGCTAAAATTTACCCAAACATTAATAATATTCACGAAAAACCTGCAAAATGCGAGCGTACCATCCTAAAATCAAAAAACGAACAAGCTTAAGTCATAAATGAAATACTTTTGAGATCATTCGAAGGGGTCGAATATCAATATAAATCCGTCGACTCAGTGATAAACACCAATGATGCCATTCATTATCCGGTCGAGTTCCTGAATACACTGAAGCATCCCGGTCTACCAACTCACATATTAAAATTGAGAGTTGGCGCGCCAATTACGTTGCTGCGCAATATAAATCCACCAAAATTGTACAATGGCACCAGATTGCAAGTGAAAACATTGCATCGAAATGTAATCGAGGCAACTATACCGACAGGTTGTTCTCATGGAGTGTCTGTATTTATTCCTAGGATTACCCTAACAACATCAAATTACCCCTTCAAATTCAAGAGAGTGCAGTTTCCTATCAAAGTAAGCTCCGCCATAACCATAAACAAAGCTCAAGGTCAAACTCTTAAGGAAGTGGGAGTAGACTTGAGAGAAAGCTGCTCCAGAGTAAGCGCACAGAGTAGCCTGGTGATTCTAGCACCCGAAGGAAAAACAAAAATATTGTTTACAAAGAAATACTGCGGTAGGTGTAGTATTTCGATTTCGTTGTAAAAAGATAATACCCCCGTGTCACCTTCATCAGATCAAAGGCCGAGCTTCGTGTTCATAAAATATAACAAAATTTTATTTTATTTTCATGTTTTTTTTTAACCTTTAAATCCCTACACTATAATAAAGATTGTTATATTTTATAAGTATTCCAACATTTTAACATTTTTTTTTGTTATAACAAAATTAATAAAATAAAAAACCAATTAAAAATCCTATTAGAACCATTTTCTTCTACGCGGACGAAGTCGCGGGCAAAATATATATATATAAAGATTGTGTCAGATGTTTACTTCATTTAATTAGGATCATAATACACTGCGCTTGTCGATAAATAGCAGGCATTCGAGCATCTTTCTTCCCCATCTTCAAGATATGCGGCTGGCAAATTGTAACTTCGGCTTTCTGATCGATTGGACTATATTGATATATTATGCATTTTGCAGTGTAATGACGGTGTGAGAGGTCCATCACCATATTTCATCCCGTAACGCATCGTGTCGTGAAGCGCAAGGCCCTCAGAAGATGGTGGAATATTATCTCGTTAATTTCAGATATAAAAATCACAGACTGGCTACAGGGATCATTGTTAAAGGTACGAAACATCTGGTATTGCGATTACCAATCTGCCTACACAGTGTGGTGGTGTTTCATGTTAAAATATTTCCTGTTGGAAGAGACACAGTAATAGTGAACTGTTAGAGAAGAAGAAGAAGATCTCTTTTTTGGATATACTTGTGAGGTTAGTGTGAAATTATTATTCAGTTATTACATTATCAACACGTTTCGATAATTATTTACATTTATTAATTACGCTGAGTTCCCAAAAATATTTTTTGAATAATTAATTATGAAGACTATAAACAACTTATAACAAAATTTGTTGGGCTAATTTAATTAAAGTCATTGCTTATTTTTCGTTATTTATTAAGTAAATATGTATTTACAATGTTATTTTGGATGTCTGTATATTCCGCGGGTTGATGTAACTGGTCCTTTTAAATTGGGAAGGCCTTTTCGATACACGTCACCGGAAAATCCTTCCAATTGCGACGCTCTTAAGTTAATGCGTATAATAAGTACTTCTAAAAATAAGTCACACCCTGCCTCGAAATGAATATTTATTGTGAAAGATCGTTATTTGCGTTGCTGTAGCCTCTGAAGAGGAGTACATGGGAGCAGAAGTATTCGCATACGTAAATGTAGGTACCGCCCGTCTTAGTATTATTTCCAAGCTAGCTGTGTCGGGTTAAATCAATCAGAACCTAGATTAATTACATGACCATAAACCTTTCAAAATTTGTTCATCTTTTTTGTTATAAAACAAACAAATAAAAAAAGAAAGTTTTAAACGAAATATTTTTACTATAACATAAAAACTACTAACTAAACATTTTCAAATAAAAAAGACAAGTACAATAGGTTTAAATTTGATAATAGACTAAAATTACCAAGAACATAACAGAGACACTCATCACGGTTTCTGTCTGTTCATTTTGATAACATTACTGTGAATTTCTCTTATTACAATTTCAAAAGTTATGTTACGTACCTTTCGAAATATAAACCAGACTTCTTATTAATACAAGTATGCTGAACATAGCAATAACATATTTGATTAATAAGTTTTGAAACATGAATTTTAACGTCAAACACATTAAAAATTGCCATAATTTTTTTTGAGTTGACTTAGGAATAAACATGGAGAACAGTTATTTGCTTAAATTTATTAAATGTTATCAGATCATAATTACCTAATTTGTTATTAATTTTATCTTGTACTGCTTTGTTGGATTTAAATTAAATTTTATACTGTCCTTTTATTTATATAGATAGTGTTCCCACTTTAAATTATCTTTATTTTCTATATATAATTTCATCATCATCATTAATTGCTACAGCCCTTCACAAGTCCACTGCTGAACATAGCCCAAGAAATGCCACAAAACACGGTCCTGAGCAACCTGCATCCATCGACATCTACTGTATAGTGGCGGTGTATCTTCGGGATCATCACTGTCATGAGTATCCCCCCCCCCCCATGACAGGTAGTCGATATATCTTTTTATATATATCGACTATAGAATCATGATAAAATAATAAAAGAATATTAAATTGAAACCCAAGATGGTTGTACATACAAGATATTTTCAATATTACAGGTATTCTGTATCAAAATAGATTGTTTTAGGAAATATTTTGCTCATTAATGAAAACATTTAGAAGTAACTACTCGTATTATCCGCTGTGTAGTGGTGACAATCCATAACAGGAGATGGGCAGTAGTATTTTCCTTTTAACAAGTCAAAATAAAAACTGTGATTGCCAATCCGCTTGCCAAAAGTGGCAAGTCATAAATCCCCTATAAGGTAATCTATTAAAGGAAACCTTTGTTCAGTTGTGGATTTGTGGATTGATAGGCTGTAATAATTTTACGTGGTAGAGCCATGCTGCAGCTATATTAGTAGTATAGTTGTAGCACGAATGGGTCGGCTCGACCGGGGAAGGACCACGCTCTCACAGAATACCAGCGTAAAATAGCAGATTAACACTGCTGTGTTTCGTATGGTGAGTGTAGAGAACCGGAGACCCTTTTACTGGAAAAGAGGCATTCCATCTTAGTCCTCACGGGTGACAACGCATCTGCATTTTGATTTTATTGAAGATAGTGTAGATGTCAGGTCGCAGCAACCACTTACCATCAGGTGGACTGTGCTCGTTTGTCACCCTATCCTATAAAAAAAAAAAAAAATGATGCTGATGACAGTAATGTTAGTTAGATGCCAACATTCAATTAACTTTACAGTTTGCAAATATAATTTATCAGAAAGATTAAAATTTGAATTAAATAATTAAATAAATAAATTTAAGGTAAAGATAAATATCCTCTTCCTCCGATAACTTTGCAGCGGACGGACGTGTTGTGTTTTTAAATAAATCTGTTCAATTTGTCACATACCATAAATAGTCTTAAAGTTGTTATCATTAGTGCAAAAATTCTGTCGCAAATAATATTTTGGTGACTTGCACGCGAGCGAACGACGTGTAGCAGCGAGAGAGGGGCCATTCTTCACCCCGCGAGAAAGGTACAATTATTTTTATCTCTCCGCCTTCTTGCTACGATTGAACTACAGCACGCCCACTTGCTACGAGAAAACTACGTATTACGTAGCACATAAACATTGCTTGCTACGCTTGCCGTGTTGTGATTCATCGGGCTGTTTGGTGAGATCTATTCTACTATATTGTCACTTATAATAACTGCTGCTTTACGAGTACAATAATATCATGGAGCCACATAGTTCATTGGACAAAACAAACTCAGCGCCTAATTTAAGTATCGTTGATGACGATACCCGGAAAAGACTTACGGGTTTATTACATCAAGGGCAAAACGGCAAAGGATGGAAGACAAGGAAAACAGAGGTGATTTTAGTGAATTTCGACACGAAATGCATGAATTATTTGAAAATTGGACGCTTAGGCAAGACAGCCAAATGCGAAAACAGGAGGCTCAAATTACAAAATTATTCCTGATATTAAAAGGAATTCAGGAAGCTAATAATAATATTGAAACCACCAGCCGAGCTAAAAAGAATGTCGAGCGTTTGAAGGGAGATTAAGAAAAGGGATGAATATGCACATACTTGAGGACCGCCTAGAAGACACCTGAGAAATAGCCAAACTACTATAGAGATTAAAATGTAGTTTTGATACTAATGTCAAAAGACGGCCTGGTTAGCATGATCGAAAACCTTTCTAAAACCATAAACGTCACTATTAATAGGGGTGATATTAGAGACATTTACAAATCAAAAAGCACAACGAGAAAAAATCTGTGATTGTTGAATTTAGCTCGACTCTTTTAAAGGAAGACATTCTTAAAGGGCTAAGTCATTTAACAAACGTAACCATAGTGACAAGTTATGCGCAACAAGGAACAAAAAGAAATTCCGATAGTCCCATCTTTATCGAGAGTACCTTACACCGAAGGCATCGAGATTATTCTTTTGGCGAGAGACTTGAAAAGGTCCAAGAATTACAATACTGTTGGACATCCTACGGTCGTGTATTCGTGAGGAAGGACGACAACTCCTATCATACATATACGAATGAGGCAATGCCAAAACTGATGAACAATTGACTAGCTTTCTTATTACTTACTAAAATGTTTTTCCGTATTTGTAACCTAAAGATGCTTGCTGTGTTTTTGGTTTATTTTATAACCTTACTCATACACTTTTAACTTGTTCTAAAATGTGTACGAACACTTACTCATTTTTTCAAACATTCTACATGACACTAAATTATATCTAAACAATCCCTATCATCTGATTTTACACTCAGTCCCTAAATATATAAAATACAATTTTCACATTATTTACTTATATAATGATTATTACTGCTACAAATTTAATCACATTAATTACAATATTACACCGTCTGTTTTAAATTTAAATATGAATCGAAACCCCATGTACGAAATTAAAACGCAATACTATACCCATATTTCAACTACGATATCAACGGAAATAATTTTTCACTATTTTCAAACCACACAAAGACTGCGGATAATATGTTTAATTATTCCGCCTATTATTAATGGATAGCGAAGACCAATTATTGCATGAATTGGATAACATTAATAATGTAAATAGCTTTGCCTGTAATACAAATGAACTCCCCAATCTTACCTTCAGATAAACCAATTTTTTCGATAGTTACTCAGAACATCAGGAGTATAAATAAGAACTCTGATGATTTTCAGTTAGCCTATCATTAGTTGAGGAACATATTGATATTTTAATATTGACTGAATGCCGATTAAATCCTGATATTCCATTACCAAACAGACCCGGGTATTACATTTATAACACTACTAACAAAGTTACTCAAAACGATAGTCGTTGTCTACATAAATGATAATTTAGAACATAAAGTTAAAGAGATTTTTAAAATGATGCTACATGTCCAAGTTAGTTTAACTAACCTCATTATCTTGTGTATATATAGATCACCATCTAATTATAACATGAAAGTTTTGTAAATTCTTAGATCAATATCTTCAATCTAACAATTTAAAAAACGTAATCATAACAGGTGACATCAACATTAATCTATTAGAGGGCCACCTAGATGCACGTAGTCACAAATATTTGAAACAATGGCAACACGGATTATCCGGGACATAGATTAAACACTAGAATCAACAGCTGTATATTCATGTTTTCGCTAATCTTGATCCAATAAGTACTCTGCTACGATAGCGGTCTAGAAGCCACTACTACCGACCATTCATGGTTCTTACCTATATCTACTGAAAAGCGATATTACCACAGAAAATCAAAGTATTGATTGACTATAAAAGTGCAGTAAATAGCCAAATGATAACAATCTGGCTGAACTTATTAAAATAGAAGACCCAAATACTTTATCTGAAAAATTAATTGAAATAATTAACAAATCAATAGAAACCACAAAAGTAATAAAATCCCAAGTAATAAACGTATTATTAAACCCTGGATAACTCCGGGTTTGTTGAAATGCATAAAAAACAGAAATAGGCTTCAAAACAATCACAACAAAATAAAGAAAACGAAACATTATCTTAATATACAAACGATATCGTAATTTTGTAACAATCTGTTAAAAAACTTAAACGAAAATATGAACAAGACCTACTCCTTAAAGCTAAAAATAATAATAAATTACTTTGGAATACGTTAAAGAATATTACGCACCTCAACAATAAAAGTCTAATAATCAAGAACTTAGACAGTTGGCTGATACACCAAACAACTCTGCAAATTTAATTAATAACCATTTCTTGAATGTTAGAAACGCCTGCAGAAGACATTATTACACATCACCTACCTCAGAGTAACTTCGAGTTACTTCTTCCTCAACCCAATTCCATCGGATTTATTGAACCGGATACAAATGAAATTGAATCAATTATCACAAACCTTAAATCTGATTCTGCCCTGGCTGACAATATACCCACAAAATTTATTAAACTTGCCAAAACAGAACTTAGCCCATTATTAATCATCTCTGCGTGCTATGTTTTAATAAAGCGTGTTTCAGTCATTAAAAAGGGCAATTATTCATCCTATATATAAGAGTGGGGCTAGAGACGACGTTAATAACTACAGACCTATTTCTGTTCTAACAGTGATTTCCAAAATTATAGAAAAATTATTAATAAACGGTTTTTTTAATAAACAAATATAACATTTTATCGGACGCTCAATTTGGCTTTAGAGGAAAAGGAGCACAGAAGATGCTATTTTAGCATTGACCGGCAATATTGTTAATATACTTGATAGAAGTGAGAAGGCTCTGTGTATATTTCTAGACCTAAAAAGGCGTTTGACACCGTCTCCATCCCCACTCTTATCAAGAAACTTGACAGAATTGGTGTTCGTGGTCAATTTCTTCTCCTCATATCCGACTATCTTTAAGAAGAACTCAACAAGTCAAAATAGACGATAACTCATATAGTTCTAATGAGCTCTGCAACAATATGGCGTTCCACAGGTAGTGTTCTTGGACCTACCCTGTTCCTAATATATATTAATGACCTTTCTGAAACTAAATTACCAAACGGTCAAATCTTCTCTTACGCCGACGACACAGCGCTTCTTTTTATGGTAAAACTGGGATGAAGTCCATGAGTCAGCCTCAAGGGCCTACACTGTTATCAAATGGTTACATAGCAATCTCCTTACCTTAAATATTAGTAAAACAAACTATATAACATTTGCAATCAAAATTCTACGCAACCCAATAATAATCTTCATCTAATCGCCCATTCCTGTGAAAACCCTTACAGAGTGCCTAAATGTAACTGCCAGACCCTGCAAAGGTTAGTTTCACTAAATACTTAGGATATATCTCGATCAGCAACTAAATTGGCATAAACAAATTGACACTTGCACCCACAGAGTCAGAAAGCTATTGTGGCTGTTCAAATACATAAGACATGTCGCCGACAAACAACTTATTACTTACATTTATACTGCTCTGGTACAATCCATCATACTATATTGCTTGCCAATATGGGTGGTACCCACAAAACCAAAATGATTAAAATTGAGAGGGCTCAACGCTCACTCCTTAAAGTTATGACATTCAGGAAAATTACATCGGGGACTTCTGAACTATATCGGACTGCAATGTTTTAACTGTTAGGCAACTTTACATATTAAAATGTATTCTTAAAATTCACAAAACTATTATCCTAGATCCAAAAATCTTAAGTAAGCGTAATCCCTATTCTGTCGTTTTCTCCCCACTGTTAAAACAAAATTTGCTCGTACAAATTTTAATTCGCAATCTCACTTAGTGTATAATAAATTAAATGGAAACTCAAGTTTTACAGCAAACATTACTTTGAGTGTAAAAATTGGTTACTTTTGGTTGAAACAGCATAACTATGACAGTACTGAATCATTACTTACACAACACGTAACATACGTTAGTTCGTATGAATCTTATTATATTACATTTATTATTTTGTTTTATGTATAAATTGAAAACACACACACACACACACACACACACACACACACACATACACACACACACACACACACACACACATATATATATATATATATATATATATATATATATATATATATATATATATATATATATATATATATATATACACACACACACACACACACACACACACACACACACACACACACACACACACTCACAGATATTATAATTCTTGTTACTTTTGTCTGTTGATTTATCTTTATGTAATACAAGTCATATCTATCATGACTTACTGATTAAAGGAAGAGCGGACTCATCCTAATACAGGTTTCCAAACTTAAAAGGTGAGATCCATATCTAACACTGTAAATGAGACTTGTGTTATGAATAAATATTTTGTATTTGTATTGTATTTAAATAATATGTAAGGTAAAGGCACCTATTTCCGCGGTATTTTTACTAGAACTCGAAAGGAGATCGAAAATTAAGCATTTATTGTACCTTTTTGAAGGTTTGGCTATTTTTATTAGAACTATAATTGTTTCTACTCTTGAAATAGACAATAAGTTTGGCTATTAAATCTTGATTTGTATTCTAAATTAATTAAATGTGAAAAAAAGTTGGAAGCACCTCATTCCGATTTATTTGGTTCCTAATTCCGAGTGTACAAAATGCAAAGGAAAAGGCAGGAAGAATAATACATGGTGCTCGATATCCTACAACCAAAGTTACTGTAATTTAAAAAAAATATGAATTATCATACCCGTGGGTATAGAACTAACAAGTTAATTTTATTTTTTATAATTCATTTAATTAATTAACAAGGTGTTGTTAACCAATTTTGATTTTCTCTCACAAAACCTACAGGGAAAACAAATTTTACAGAAATATTATCTTTGCACTATTAGGGTAGGTAGGTAGGTATGTGAAAATTTGTGGGAATATATGGATTGATTGTGTTATAAGCATCCATTCTCCTAATCAATATAAACATTTCATACTTTTGAAATAAAATCCTATTATTACCTAATATACCTACCTAGCAAATGAATTTTATTTATTTAATACTTATACTTTTAATATAGTAGTTCATACAATATGTGACTCTTTCTAAAGTAACATATTTTGTAAAATTATTGTAGTTTGTGAACTATTATCCATAAACGTTTACAACTACTTACCTAAGTTAGTGAAAGTTATTATAAAGGAATCAGGAACCTACGTGTTTTTGAAAGTAACGAAAAGTAAATAGCAAGCTGCGTAAAATTGTGAATACTGTATTTTGCGTGTGTATATATCGCGGAATAAGGTGCTCATAGAACTTCATCCCGATCTACTATACAACGGAATAGCATTTCATACCAAAAAATCTCGTTTCCTGATTCCGAGTATAAAAAAATGCAAGATTTTTGCACAATTTATATATACATAAATACTTAATTGCAAAATCATCTTAAATATAATATTATACTTGCTAAAAATTACATCGAATTGTGTATAAACTTAAATTTTCCTTCTAGCTTTCCCATACAATGAATTAACAAATACCTAAATAGATCACCTTTGAAAAGCTATAATTAGTGAACGAAACGCAAAAATATACCTCGGAAATAGAGATTAGATTTCATTGCTTTTTAAATTGTCAAACTCAAAGCGGGAAGGGCCTAATCATAAAAACAACCCTGAAAATTAAAAAGGAAATCAAGTATCTGAAATCGCTATTCCGCGGTATTCATCGGAATAAAGAACCGGCTGATATATTTGGCACCTAATGCCGCGGTATATTTAAGACGTATTTTCACCTTGATTTATTCAGAAAAACATACAAAAGTTTAGTGATTTCGATTAAAAATATAATCCATGAAATAGTTTAACTCAAAGAATTACACACACTGTACTAAAATAACCAAAAAATCACTATTTAAAAAAAACATGATACTCACGTGCACAAGGTCCAAAATCTATGAAGCGTAGGTTCATATCAGCTATTGACACAAAAGTAACCAATTACTTTAAAATGTACACACATTACTCCAGATCTTTGATGATAATATAACTACGCTAAGTTATATTATCAATTCAATAAGAGATCTTGCAGTAAAAAAGAGCTTGTAAATCGCAGTTTTTCTAAATACCTTGGAATATGGTGCCAATTTTAGAACCCCTCGGAATTAAGTGCCTTTACCTTACAATAAATTCAAATTAACAAATGTCACATTTGATTGAAGATATAGCACTATTACAATTACAAAAATTGTAAAATGTTAATAATTAAAATTATCTACAAAATATTAAGTAAGTAAATAAGCATTATTTAAAATATTCCTTAATATCATATAATCATTTTCCAAAAACAAGTTATTAAGTCTTTTCATAATCACATTTAAAATAAAACTTTCGGTATGGCATCCAAATGTCGTATATTTCGTATACCCACGGTTTTCGCGTATGAACTAAACCACCTTGTTATTATTCTGAGTTTAACTGAAGTGTCATTTATTAATGATGTGATGATCTTGCAGAATTCTTGCAGTGGCTGTGTAATAGCATCCACTACCACAAAATTTCATACCGTAGATGTCTCCGGAGAGGAAATCAAACTAAGAGATGGGCAGCAGCGTCTTCCTAGTAACAAGTAGGAAATAAAAAGAAACTGCGGTTTTTCAACCTACGAAGCGTTGGCAACTATGGCAAATATGGAGGATATTTCCCAATGCAAATGCAAACGCTATGGAGTAATAACTGAGATCTAAGTTCAGACTTTATTGCGCTGTAATGAATGAATAAATGAACGAACTTCCTCAAATTTTTCACAGATGTCATCGACTTTTGCTGCAAATAAAACAGAGCCAGTAAGTGCTCGAATTAATGTTGTGCTATCTTAACTGACACTATAACAATATTTGTAATTTATGGTATTTAAATCCATAAACGGCACATATATTTCCAGATTATGGCAAACTATTGTTTCTAGATGTCCCGACTATCTCCGTTCGTTTCTTGCAATACATTTCTACGTACAAAAATTTAAAAGAAATGTTTGAAAAATATATTTTACTACTAATTTTTTATAAAGTTCTAACAATATAAAAACTACACGGAATTAGTTAATTTAAAGAAATTTCAATCAACTTCATATGAAATTATTGCCAAAAAGTTTGTTACTGACACAAATTAATATTAAATTTCAAATCACTCATGCGTATACTGGAATAGGTTTGAAAAATGATATTAAAATTGATTTTGCGCCTGTTCATAGAGACTTGCCTTCGTTTGGGGACGTACAATGGGATATCACTTAATAGCTTTTGTCGACAAAGGAAACAGGCTTTTAGCTCGGCACTTATCCGTGCCTGTCTACTAGAAGACAATGTTAAGTACTAGTACTCAATAAAATCGCCATTTCTGACCCTATACTTAAGCAAGATGTGCATGAATAAAGTATTCTCATTTATCATAAAAAATAATTTTATGTATATAATAAAGGAGAAAAAATTTACTCATATGTAAAAATCATTACTATACGAGTACAATTATTCTGATAAAATAAAAAGGAAAGCATTTCTCAGAATTTTTCTCTGTACATTTTATTTAAAAAGACAGCGTAAGCCCGTAAAAATTATATTGCTACATCCGATTTGATATATTTATTCGCGATACTGCTGACATGGTTGGAAATGTTATGGAACTATACAACTGTGCTTTTAAAATAAATATTACGAAGCATGAGAATAAGAGAAATGATGTAGAAATGCGTCAATAAAAAGTATGTTAGGAGTGACGCCGAATAATGTCCTCCAGACCGAATTTCGGTCACAGCGGCCGGTCTCAACGGAGACTAGCCATCTGCGCATGGCAGGATTATAGTGCCCAAGTGTATGCGCAAGCATAGGTGCACTCACTATTCCCTCACTCTCATATCTCATATCAGTGCTCAATGCCAGGTTCTTTAGGGATAGTGTGTGTTAATAATATGACAAGCAGTAATATTTAATTTTCTTCACCTACACTCTATGAAAGTACCATAACAAAGCAGATAAATTTAAAAAGTAATTCATATAATGAAAAAAATAATTTTAATGTGTATAGTGAAGACATAGGCAAAAACTTGGGAATATCATTAAATAACTGTTTAAAAGGACAACAGATAAGTATTACTGCATACCTGGAGCATCATTCAGTGATAATATAAATAAAATTTTAAGTAGTAAATTTAGCCCTAATAGTATATTAATAATTTTTGTTGGGAGAAGAGGCAATATGAACAAGAATCAATTATTAAAATATATTGAATATCTTAATAACTTAAATGTGCATAAAGTTATCTTGTTTACATTGCTTACATAGAGGGGTGGCCACAGGAAAATAAACTAAGATATAATTTAAATTTAATAATGAATAATTTGACATGTAATAGTAATTTAAATTTGACATTTAATTGTAAGAATAATATTGATAAATTTCATTTGATTGATATTAATAATTTAACTAAGAAGTTTTTGACAAGAGATAGGTATTACCTATCAAAGTTTAGTTTAATACTGGTAGCAAATACGCTATCTTATTATTTATATTTTAACGCAGCCAAATTTTTGGCTACCTTGACACCTGTTTTTATTGAGCAGCCAAATAATTTTACAAATTATTTGTAATCAGTTCCAAGTAATTTAAATTAGATAATAAGACAATAGAGGTAATCTCTAGCAAAGATAATTTAAATACCTTAGAATACAACTCACCAATACTTAACTGTGTAATTTCACAAAATAGCAATAATAAAAATTGTATTAACCTGGTGCATCAAAATATGCAATATATGTTAGCCAAAGAACTAGAAATTGAATTATTTTTAAATAATAACCATGTACATATTTTATGTATTACTAAACATTGGTTGAAAGATTACAACTCCGTATTTAGTTTCAGTAATCACCAGGTGGTCAGTTCTTTCAATAGAGATACTAAATTACGTGGTGGCTCCTTAATATTAGCTAATAAATCCATATCATGTAAAGAACGTAAAGATATTGTGAGCCTCTCTGTTGAGCGAACTGTAGAAATGGCATATGTTGAGCTTGAGCACCTCATTGTTGTCAGTGTTTATAGACTCCCATATTCAAAGTATGATACCTTTGAAAAAATTATGGAAGAAGTTTTAGTTAAGTTTAATAAACAGAATAAATATCTTGTAGTATGCGGAGACTTTGATATCAATCTCCTGGAAGCTTCTTCCATCAGTATTAAATTTTTCTCATTGTTCAAATCATACAATCTTGATAATTTAATATTTGAAGCTACACGTATTGCAGGGTGTAGTGCAACTTGTATTGATAATACTTTTACAGATGTTCTACCAATCAAGAAATTCATAATTCAAAAACTAAGTTCAGATCACTGTGGACGACTGGTTTCATTACCATATATGCACAAAAAACAGGAAATTGAGAAAATTGTGTTTGTTCCGATTAATGCAAAACGCCTGAAGGGATTTAGAAGTAATATGGTAAAAAACCTTATATCGTATTCTTACAAAAACAATTCAGACTATTTATATGGAGTATTATTTACCCTTAGAAGCAATGAATTTAATAAAACATTTACTTCTAAAACATTCTCCAGTAACAGTCGCAAGCCATTTAATGAGTGGGTGACAGTAGGAATTCATAAGAGCAGACGAAGATTATATGAACTTTACCAGATAGAAAATATGTCAAAAATTATTCTAAAATGTTTAAAAGAGTGTGCTCCACAGCCAAATCTTTACATATTATCAACAAAATTAAGACCGTTAAAAATAAAATGAAAATGACATGGAGTGTAATTAATAGCGTAACCGGTAAAGAAAAACCTTGTAACACAAATTATCAATTGAAAATTATTAATGAATTGACTAGATCAAATCAAGAAGTCGCAGCGTTGTTTGAGAAATATGTGACTGATATACCTATTTTGACAACAAAGTAATTGAATACTTCTCCAACTGTCGCCGATTCATTACTCAAACAGAATGTTAATACCTGTTTAAAAGAATTTAGATTTGAAAAAGTATTACCACAAGATATTGTACAATTTCTCAAAACTCTTGATGTAAAGAAAACCGCAGATTTATGGGGGATTTCCGTTACAGTTATTGCGTCCATAATAGATTTAATTGCACCTCATGTTGCTATTATTTATTTTTAATACTAGTATTGAATCTGGTGTATTTCCTGATTTAATGAAACATAGTAAAGTAATAAATACCTTTATTTAAATCTGGTAGTACATTGGACCCCGCAAATTTTAGACCTATTTCTGTACTACCAACTATCATTAAAATTTTTGAAAAGATAATTTTAGATCAATTGTTATTTTTTTTTAATTAAAATAAATTACTCCATAAAAATCAATTTGGTTTCACAAGTGGTCGCTCGACGACTGACGCAGGTGTCGAGCTTATGAAATATATTTTTAATGCTTGGGAGAGTTCACAAGATGCCTTTGGTACTTTTTATGCTCGATATGATCATGAGATATTAATCAGAAAACTACAACATTTCTGTGTCAAAAATATTGCGCTTAGACTTATTATTTTAATATTTAAATAACGGAACTCAAAAAGTCGTTATCATTGGTAAAGATTCCTTCGGGTCAGTAGTATCAATGGGCTTTCCTCAAGACTCGATTCTTGACCCATTCCTGTTCTTAGTCTATATCAATGACTTACCTTATCTTGTAGGGGACAATCACGATATAGTATTATTTGCTGATGATACCTCTTTAATTTTCAATCTTAAACGATAGTCAATTAATTTTGACAATTTAAATAATGCTCTATGTCTATGTCAATGTGCTCTTAAATGGGAAGGAGTTGAGTCTTGCGGATACCACTGTTTTTCTTGGTATTACTATTGACGAGCCGTGGTAGCTCAGATGGTTAGCGCTCGCTGTAAGTTTCACAGTACGCGAGCAACCCGGGTTCGATCCCCGCCAGCACCAATGAAATTGTTAATTGCAATTTTAAGTGCTGATTTACCACGTGCTCGGCGGTGAAGGAAAACATCGTGAGGAAACCTGCATGTCTGAGAAATAAAAAATAAAAAAATATTTCGAAGACATGTGAAGTTCGCCAACACGCATTGGGGCAGCGCGGCGGACATTACCTTGCCCTAAAACCCTCTCAGAAATGAGAGGAGGCCTGTGCCCAGCAGTGGGACGTATATAGACTGTAACTTTACTTTACTATTGACGTGAAGCTTCAATGGCGCCCCCATATATCTAAATTAGCAAGCAGACTTAGTTCTGCAGCATATGCTGTAAGAAAGATTAGAAGTCTCACCAATATTGAGACAGCTAGATTAGTTTATTTTAGTTACTTTCATAGCGTGATATCTTATGGAATTTTGCTATGGGGTTATGCGACTGACATCGAAACTGTATTTGTTTTGCAAAAGAGAGCCGTACGGGCGATTTATAACTTAAATTATAATGAGTCCATTTGAGAAAAATTTAAAGAAATAAACTTATTAACTTTGGCATCGCAATATATTTATGAAAATGTAATGTATGTACATAAAACATAAATAGCTTTGATAAGAATAAAGATGTTCACTTTAAACACTAGGAACAAACTTAAGCTTGTAATACCAATTACTAGACTCAACAGTGTTAGTAATTCATTTATGGGGCAATGTATACGCTTTTACAATAAAATCCCAGTAAATGTACAAAATTTGTCAATAAACAAGTATAAATGTCTTATTAAAGAAAAAATGTACAAAAAGGGTTATTATAATATCAAAAAATACATAAGTGAAAAAAACCCCTTGGAATGAGGTGATCGCCACCATGCTGGTTCTCTTAACTCATTTAGAATTTGTACAAACAAAAAAAACAAAATTATTGTAACGTAAAATATGTTTAAAAAAAGTCCCGCTGGGTTTCTTGCTAGTTCTTCCTAGGACAGAGGTATTTTCCGAACCAGTGGTAAATGGTAAATAAAAAAATTACTTTCAATAAGTATTATGTAATAATCTCATCATAATTCTTGACAGATAAACCCAATGACAGATAAACTGATTTTGGCCCTAAACGGGATTCGAAACCAGGAAAAGAGGCAGTCGAGTTATTCTAAAGGTTACGGTGATATTGTGTGATAAGAGGAAAGTGGTTTGCAAAAAGATTTTGTGACAGAATTGAAAAATATTTACACAGTCGTATCTGTGCGAAAATCTTTTTTAATTATAGTGGTGGTGGTAGTCTGAGTGATGCGCATTAGGGTATCTTTCCCTATACAGAGCTACGGCTGGATTTGCATTGCCTCTACATTCTCCATAAATAAAATGCATGTTTGCATACTCCTGTGGTGTCTACTGGATATTTATTGGACTGGAATATTACACGGAAAAATAGGCCTATTCGAATTAACGGGGAATCTAACCACCCAAAGTTTTAAGCTCCTACAAAACGATCTACCAAATGACGTACTCAGAACAAGAAAAATGTTTTTGCAAATATTGCACTGAAAAACGAAGTTCAGTTTTTTTTTAATCTGCAATATAGTCATAATATTTGCTACCTATATGTCAGCATAGTTAACGTAAAGCATGTTGTTAATTAAAAACCAACGGAATTCATTAAGTTATGGTCATGGTATACAAAAATTTAATTTTCGTGAAAAAAGAATAAAAACATGTCTTAGGTACTTGGGATATATTTAATTTTTATTTTCTGAACGGCAATTAGTTCTGATGTAAGCCATTTCAAGTTTATCCATTAATTACCGGACACCTGTATGTATATTCGTATGTATGTAATACCGACAGCACATCTAAATTACTTAAGCGATTGTTTTAGTAGTTAGTAGCGGCAAGATCTTTAAGAGATGTTGAATAGTCTAAATAAATTGTTAGTGCGTACGGTATGATAATGAGATCCACGCGCAGATTAGCTATAATCGTTATAAAATGAAATGTAATAAAATATCTTTACTTTTCGACGTATGAAATTAAAATTTCAAACGTCAACTTGTTTTATAAAATCTACTACCGTTTTAAAATGAGGTTTGATGCGTATGGTGAGTAAGGATGGGAAATGCTGATTAAGATGCTCCTCGTTTACAGAGAAGAACCACGGACCAGTAGAATTTCTTGCAGTTTTTCTGTTGCTCGATGCAGGTGGGTTTTCTTCTTGTATTACACAATAACACAACACGGCACTAAGAATTAGCGTATTGTCTTTGAGTTTAAATCGAGATTATTATTTTAATTATTAACTTAGTAAGATCGCGGGTGTTCACTCTCGTTCTTTGAAGTTATTGCGTGGCGCTGGCGTCGATTATCTTCGTAAGATGCCTTGCGTTTCATTTTTCTTGAGGTGAAGATGGGAAATTAAGGAAATTAATAGGATAAGGATATATCGTAATATATATATATACTTTGGGTTAGGATATTGAAATTAAGGAGATATGCACCAATTGAATATAACTTTCGCGTCAACAAGGTTCCTCTGTCCGGAAAAGAAACGAATACTCGGCAAGTATCCTCTTTTATGTTTTAAGCCCATAATATTATATTCTTAATCAAAGTTTAAAAGGAATTGACCCATAAGTAATCAAAACATGTTCTATAATAAAATCACAAAACTAAACAAAAAAAAATTTAGAAATTAAAGGTAAAACAAGCAGCACCTGTTCACAAGTATGGCGCATGTGACAACAATCGCAAAAAAAAGATAAGGGTGACAAACGAGCACACAGTCCACCTGATGGTAAGTGGATGAACGAGTACCTCGTTTACAGTAAAAAAAGATCTCCGGTTCTCTACACTCACCATAGGAAACACAGCAGCATTAAGCTATTTAACTTTAAAGACAAGTGTTCTCAGTTTTCCTGTTGAACTTTAATATCAATCAATCAATCAATCAATCAGTTCTTTATTTGCGAATACAGGCATGCAGAATTATATAAATTAAATAAAAAATTACATACATGTAAAAATCACAATGTCATCTCATTAAATACATTACATTACATTCCATTAGATCACAACACGTTACATTAGGTTTTATAAAATAATCGAATTTCGCAACTATTTATCATTATGATGACACCACTTATATTTTATTTTATTAGTTTGTTTTGATTTTTATTTGATCCAATATAAATTCTGATATGGAAACTAAAACAGAAGATGGGCACCATCTTCCTGATAATAACTCAAAATATTAAAAAACTGCGGTTGCAGTCGCCTGTTAAGAGTGGCAACTATGGCAATTTCCTCACGATAAGGCAATCTATGGGAGTCGCCTGTGTTCAACAGTATACTTTTATAAGCTGTTATGGAAATTTCGGTATGCTATAATAAGCATTTTCCATTAGTACCTCTTTCGATTTGCAGCGAAATATGTTGAAATTTTTAATTTCTGATGGTATTTTGTTATATATTTTGGGCGCCATACAGAGCACTCTATTACTGATGCCGTTGTTTGTTGCATGACATACAAAGTTTATTATTGTGCCTAGTGCTATTAAGAGTTTTATAGAAATATAAAGGCCTCACAAATATAGCCATTTCATAAATATACATGCTTTACTTGGCAATGTCAAAAGTTTCAAAAATATACAATATAGTTTCTGTCACTGTCAATTGTCAATTTATTTTTACACATTTTTTGAGCTTTAAATGCATAATCGTTATCGACTGAGTTTCCTCAGAATATCAATCCATATCGAAGCGTAGATTCGCTACATAAACATGATATGCGGTCAACACTTTAGAAGTATCGACTATATTAGTGAGCATGTGTAGAGTATAAGAGAATTTACTTAGTTTAGAGCAAATACTCTCAATATGTGCTTTTCACTCAAGGTTACAATCAACGTTCAAACCTAAGAACGTTGTTGGAGTTTACTTCTTAAGAATCGTATCATGGTATGAAAAATAGATGGTTAGTAAATTCAAGCGTTAACAAAAAGTGAAGCCGTTATGGTTTTCTGCGCAACATACTCGCGCATCTCATAGCGCTTAATTTATAATATAATATAAGTCATATATTTTTATGTAATATGTTTTATCAAATCAATATAAATAAATATATAAGTTTATTTACTTTCTTTGCCTATTGTATATATTTTAATACAATCGTTTTTGAAAAGTAAACTGCAATCACGAGTCGGAGCTGACTCGCAAAATGTTTTTTACTTCAACTTGTAGTTATAGTTGATTTCAAATGTTATGAATGTCCTAGATTTAATCCAAAATGTCGTAATGTGTGTTCGGCGTCGACATTTTATTGGACCAACTTAGTCAGATTGTCAGACCTATGGCCAAGACAAAGAGTATAGTAGGTCAGGCCAAAGACAATATATTTTTAATGATGATGAAATATAACTTAGAGTCATTACTATGTTCTTATCCAAAAATAAAAAATATCAACAATTAAAATATCAAATTATTTGTATGAAGGTCAAGTGAGCGCTAGAGAAACGACGATTGTAAGACGTTGTCGATAAGTAAAATGTTTTGAGAAGTTATCAATTACCGTGTAGTGGCGGTGTATGAATATCCATGCTTTCCCGTGGGTCTCGTAAGAGGCGACTAGACTTGGAGAAAAGTGTTATTTTTAAATAACCGTGAGTTATAAAGTTTTATTATTGGATGGTTGCACTATGAAAAAAAAATCGACAACAGCACATGCTTTTTTAGCTGCTTTTGTTGCTTAATGTTTAGCCGATTTAGCCGCAACATTTTAAAATATATCGAAATTGATACGAATTCGATACTCTTATATAAATATCGATATATCTCGACAACAACATTATATAAAAACATTTCTTCCCCTCCGTCGCTGACATATTCATCGTCCGAGTCGTGCAATAATTCGTCAAATTCCTATATTTTTCTGAAAATGTTTGTACACACACGTGAACATTTTGTGTCTTCATGGGGCTCGAAAAGAGTTTATGGAAAAAGTTCATGAACTAACATATAAAAATTATGAAATACCAAATTACTACATTCAAATAACTACTATGTAGAAAGAAACAAGGTCATAGAAACACTGGAAATTTCATAAGGAAAAGAAATATAATATGATATTATGATTATATCGATATCGTAATATATATCTAATAAATAAAAAAACTCAGTCATAGGTATATACTTTATTACGCTACTTTTACCAACAAAATTTTTTTTGAAAACAATTTTGTCGTAATATTCACGATATATCTGAATTATAAAATAAAACGTAAATTTCACACATTGGACATTGTATAATATGAAAATTTGTGTTTTTTACATTATTTATGGTAATAACTCACACTTAATATTTCATTTTCAGTTATTCTGACTACTTTATTTCACACGTGAACGCTACATTATTTGAAATGATATATTTATAAATTGAATAAAAATTGTTACAAGAAGAAATACAAGCAAATAACTTTTAAAAATAGTGTTATTACTTACATTTTAATTAAAAAAAAACTCACAGCAAACTTTCTTTTGGTGGCCTCTGGCACTCGCGCGCCGAAGGAAATGGAATGAAGTAAACGCGATACCGATGGATGATATACATCGATGTATTAAAAACAATAAATGTAATGTATTCATCGAATCAATTCGATGTTTTGTTAATTCGTCAACATCGAGTAAACATCGATGTTTTTATTCGATGCAACGAAGAGGTGAACCTGCTAGTATACCATTGTTTTCGCATGAGCGCCACTTTGCGAGCAGTCATCAGTGCTTCGTACATTGTAAGCAAAAGTGGGCTGCGCAAGCTGGTTGGAGGTGCTAAACCAGTGATTAAATTTGAAGTAAGATTGTACTTATTTTAAAGAGATTAAAAACTAGCTTCGGCAGTTATTTATGTAAGTACCTACGCAATTACGTGTAAATGTTCACGATTTTTTTTTAAACTAATGGATGTCATTAAACAATATTTTGACATTAGATTGAAATATCTTGTACGTAAAACTGCGATCAAGTAATCAAAACCACAATTTTATATAATATGGTTTTTAAGGGGGAGTAAATTAATTAGATTTTTGTGTTTGTTTAATAAACATCGTTTCACAATTTCGTACCTATGTTTTATTGAGCTAAACCATACCTTATTATTATCGTCTACCTAATATTTACAAATACTTACATAATCAAATTAATAATTTAAGTACAATAACGCATAGGCGTCAATCTTGGTGCATCACTATTCAACCGCTCTAACTATGTATTAGTATCTATAGAACATCTGGTTACCCTTGGCATAATGGGCAATGAGCGATACGCGCGCTCTATACCTTGTTTATTTGTACTCTAAGTTCTGAGCACTCATATCTATTGTTCTAAGTATTAATACCCTTCTAAATATTACTATACTCTTTGGCGGGATCTAAAAATTTGGCAAATTGAAGACCAAATTGGTCAGGCTGACGCTTGACAGATTAACTAAATTTATTAGTAAATTATTGATTTTTAACCAGTTAACTAAATTACTGATTGCATTACTTATGTTATTCTGTTAAGTCCTTGCAAAGGTGTGGCGATACTTCACGCCGGGACAGCTGCTTACTTTATATAAAGCGCAAGTTCGGGTATGAATGGAGTATTGCTGCCATATATGGGCTGGTGCTGCAAAATGCCACCTAGCAGCTTTGGACTCAATGGAAAGGCTAAGAAGCTTATTGGTGACCCGAATTTGGTTAAAACCAATCTTACCAGCCTCGAACACAGACGCAAAGTAGCCAGCCTTTCGTTTTTCTACAGGATGCATTTCGGAGAGTTTGCGCAGGAATTGCATAATTTAATTCCTCCCTCTTCCTTCCACTCTGTTACTACTTATTTGAAAATATGACTGTGCTATCATCAGCAAATAGAATCATCGGTGAAGTAACAGCACTCTGGTGCGGTGATGAGCCTGCTAAAGCTGAAGTAGCAATGGTTCAGTCATATAGTTCGAAGAACCGACAATCAATAGGGAAGAAAGGTTTTCTTGTGGCAGCCTCGTACTAAAACACTTAAGAACACGCAAGTAGTCGATAGATGCAATTGGTTCAGGACCATATTTTGTGACAGTCTATAGGGAAGGCTTATGTTCGCCTGTGGACTTGTGATGAGTTGTAGCATGATAGTTAATATGTTTCTAAGCTCCCTCATCTTATTCCTTTCAATAGATTAAAATACTCAATTAATCTCTTTGATTACAATAAATAAATTTTCAACTTTAGGTTTGTTCGTTTACATTTTAAAGCCGTCAAATAAACAGAGAAACAGAGCGTAATCAATTATCTGAAACTACATCTAGAGAAAATGTAATATGTTGTATTTACTGAACAATGTCTTATTTTGTTTTACTGTTCTTATAAAGAAAAGTAGTTCACGATGCGTGAAATTAATAACAGGAGCCGTCTCTCCTGGTTTTCAAGGGTAGACATAAGAAAGATTATAATGATAAAAATATAATTTAATTCATGAAGAATGAAAGCTATATGTTAGCAGTTTTACAAATCTTAACATTTCTATGCTCCTCTTGAAATACGATCCCCACCGGCATTATTGAATTTTTTATTTGCAACCATTACGCTCAACGGCGAGGGAAAACAAGCAATCAACCAAAGAAACACACATTATGCAGAAAAAATATTTTTCGAATATCATTTCAAGTCCATCAAGATACAATAGAGCACTTTGGAGAACTTTTTAAAAATCCTCTTAGCCTGCATCGTGGTTTATGATGACGCACTTCCTACGTCATTTACTTATATTACATTCTCTTGGCACTTGGAGAGAAAAGGGATGTAGAGATTTCTATATACTTCTGGTAATTTATAATGTTATCCAATTTACATTATTTTATGCTAATAATATGTAAAAATTAGTTTATTATAAACGAAATTTAAAAACACTGCTAACTTCCAATGGTATTTAAAATGTGTTGGAAATTGACTAACAATAAAATTAAATGTTTAAAGTATATGCTGGAATTATTTTATTTGTATTATGGTATTATCTGTCTTACACCATGAGATGTAAAACAAACGCTGGAGCGCGCACACCCCTCCGCCACCACTTAGATAATTATAACACACACTTAACAAAATGTGACATTTTTGCTCTATCATCTACCAAGTTCAAAAGATTACTAGTAAAATTACTGACTGACAATAATGATTTTTAAATTATGCATTAATTGGCATAATTTCCTACATTTTCACAAATTATGCAATTGTGTTAAACCATAGACTTAGAATATACTAGCGTATAGACGACCTGACAGCCCGAAAACGCGTTACTATTTTTGATTTGTCATTGTGTGCGTTAGCTTGTGATGTACATTTTACTTACAAGGACTATCGAAAAATGATTGTTAAGTAAACGGTTAAAAGATTTAAAAAAATAGTTTAATGCACGAAATTGAATAACTTCAAAAATGAACTGAATTTTTACCTTGATAAATCTAAAATAATTGAAAAATATTCATAAAACATGTTCCTGGGAACCTTTTGTGTACCTGCCTTTTGTTGGATTTTAATTTAAATGTAAAAAATCCCAGGTGATTTAAAAAAAACTCCCCCAAGAATCAGATCGGAAAGTTGTATTTTCGAGTTATGATCTTTGGAGAAAAATATTTACTGCCATGAACAGTTTCCCCGGAATTTCTTTTTTAACATATTGTTAATATAAATATGTAGATACTTAACTAGGTATATACCTATTTATATTTTATATATTTTATAAAATGTTTTGATGGGGAAATAAAAAACAGGGACAAGGAGTACATAATGGCTGCTTTATTTTTCATATAAGTATTACTTTTGATAATTACAAACATTTAATAATTATTAATTAAATACATTATAGAATATTTTCTTATATTTACGCGAAGACTACACATTAAATGAAACTAATTTTTACGGATTATATCGCGTTTAATTTTACGCGATATAATCCGTAAAAATTAGTTTCATTTAATACATTATAGAAGTTTATTTTAACATTCGACTTAAATATTAATGTAAACTTAATAAATTAAGTAAGGAAACTTGTAGGAATCAGTTAAATAAGATTGTTCTGTTTAAAGGCCAATATGTTTATGAGGCTTCATCATGCTTCATATTTAAATTCTTTCGTCTGTCCCTGAAAAGTATAAAGTAATAATAAACTTATTATCATTTTAGCTGCATGAATTTTAAAAACATAATGATCTTAACAGAGTAAAGTGCACCAAGTGTCTGAGGATACAGATGCACTCCCTATTCTCTCAATCTCGGTATGTTAAGAAAATGATCACTCATTCATGGACTGACCGCGGAAGTGTAACTTAATCTCGCAGATCTATTGATCCGCGCAGCTATTACTTAACCACGAGTTCCTCTTCTCTACGACTAACGTTGTAGGCGATGAACCACGCTATTTAAGCCCTCGTCGGCCATCAAGCATGAATCGGGCATCGAGCGTTGTGAGTATCAAATACTATGGAATTTATAGTATCCTGGTACATTGAACCGCGCGTCTCATGCGCGTGCGTCTAGTGGCTCTTCAAGAGAATTATACATACATAAATACATAAACACTCACGCCTGTCACCCAGAGGTAGGCAGAGACTACGGACTTCCACTTGGCACGATCCTGCACACCTCTCTCGCCTCCTTTACATCCATATATCTACGCATACACGCTCGTCGGTTAAGGGTACTCCTAATCTGGCCCATTTCCAATATATCGCCAATTTGGTCGATAAACCTTCGTCTAGGGCGTCCCTTTCCGACTCTGCCGTTCACTTCTGCAGCATAAATTTGCTTTGTCACTCTTTCTTCATTCATCCTTTCTACATGACCAAACCACCGAAGCATTCCCTTCTTAATCCTGGTCACAACGTCATCTTGCAAACCACACTTTTCTCTTATCACACTATTTCTCACCCTGTCATTCAGATTCATCCCTAGCATACTCCTTAATGACCGCATTTCTACAGCATTTATTCTACTCTCATGCTTCTTCTGCCAGACCCAACTTTCACTACCATACATTAAAGTAGGGACTAACACAGCATTGTGAATTGCCAAACGTGCCTTTTTTGACACATTCTGACTCTTCACAATAGCGTGTAGGCCCCATTCACTCTATTTCCTACGTTCACTCGTCGTTCTATATCCTTATCATATCTACCATCCCTACTAAATAAACATCCCAAATATACAAACTCATCCACTTGCTCAATCAACTCCCTTCTATTCTTATTTCACATAACGTTTTACTTTCTTCTCTTTCAAAACCATCACTTTCGTCTTACTTGCGTTCACTTTCATACCTCTTTCTTTTAATGATCGGTTCATTAAAGTAACCATCATTGCAACTCGGCCGCCGACGATGCAAATATGACTTGATCATCGGCGTACAAAGGCATTTGACGGTTAACTCACCCATTCTCAACCCACATTCTTCAACTTTCAAAGTTTGCAAACAACTGTCCATAAATAGGTTAAACAGCCAGGGGAAGCTACACAGCCCTGTCTGACACCTTTTGGATGCCAAACCAGTCCGAGTAGACCCTGTTGATCCTGACACAAGCACTAGAGTCCCTATAAAGAGACTTCAATGCCTGTATCAAACCAGCGCTCAAACCAAATGAGTTAAGTGTTTGCCATAACACATTCCTGTCCACTCTGTCATAAGCCTTTTCCAAGTCCATGAAAGCACAAAAACTTTCTGGTTTTGGCCAAAACTTCTCCGCAATCATGCGCATGGAAAATACTTGATCCGTACACCCCATTCCTTTCTAAATCCAGCTTGCACATCCCAAATTTTTCCATCAGTTTCTTCCATAACTCTTTCAATTAGCACCTTAGCATAGTTTACCCACAATGCTAAGCAAGCTGATACCACGGTAGTTTTACAGTCCTGCTGTGACCCTTTTCCTTATATATTGGGACTATAACGGCTTTGCACCAGTCTTCCGGTACCCGCTTCAGTTCCCAACATAAATTAAACAAGGTGTACAGCAGGCCTGCCACCACTCCCTCTCCAGCCCTTAGCATTTCAGTGATACTCTATCATATCCGGCTGCCTTACCTGCTTTCATGCTTTTCATTGCTTTCATTATTTCATCTACACTTATCTCCCTACCTCTCTCCACTTCTTTCGAAATTTCTTTTCACTTAATTCAGACGACCCTTCACTCATAAACACGCTTTCAAAGTATTCTTCCATCTCTTTAAATTGAAACTTCATCATTCAGCATACAGCCATTCTCGTCTCGTATAGCATTCATTCTAGGCTGTTTTGAATTTCCCTAGCAGTTCTTACGAGTTTCCAGAACATTTTAATATTTGCCTGGAAGTTATCAGATATCCTTCTATCATTCTTATCCGTTCTTTCTTGCTTTTCCTTTCAACAACTTTTACTCTCTTATTTATAAGTCTAAAGTCTGCCTTTTTCTTTCAATCTCATCATTCATACCGCCAGAATTACCAGCTTTGGTTGCCAGTAAATCTAGCCATGCTCTCTTCTTTGCTTCAACTTCCATCCGAATCTCATCATCCCACCACAACGTATTATTTTTCCTTTCATTCGTTCTCTTACTTACACCACATACTTCGGTGGCTGCATCCACCAAAACTTTCTTAACATTATTCCATACAGTCTTCAGGTCTAAATCATTCATACATATTTCATTCAAACCATTTATATTCTCCCTCAGTCTACATTTATACTTCTTTCACACCTTCATCTTGTAACCTCTCTGTTCTTATACGTTGTAACGCAGTGGTAGACACAGATGTCCGATGCCGCCAACGCCTGAATAGACCATTAATTCGGCATAAGACCAGGTAATGATCCGTCCCTACGTTGGATCCCCGGTAAACTCTTGTATCTACCACTGCGCTCCGCATTCTTTCATCCACAATTATGAAATCTATCATGCTTCTATCATTACCTCTTTCCCATGTATACATGTGAATCCTCTTATGGCGAAAGAAAGTATTCGTCACAAAAAGATTCTTTTCCTCACATACGGCGAGGAGGTCTTCACCATTCTCATTTACACTTTCGTCGCCAAACATTCCTAATATCCTTTCATAACCAGACCTCTTCACCCCAACCCTTCCATTAAAATCTCCTAACATAATGATATTTTCATTTCCCTTACATTTCATCAACACCATCCTTACCATGTCCCAAAACTGCTCTCGGATATAAGTGGGCTTAGACATGTCTGGGGCGTACACCCTAGCACAAACAACTTCTTTAAGCCCACTTTCATTCGTATCCACAGCAGCCTTGGGCTTACACATTCATACTCTTTCACACATTGACCCATTCTTTCTGAAAGGATGACACCGACTCCTGGCATGCCCGCTCGGTCTCGTCTACACCAGACCAGTAAGCGGTATACATGCCATGTACAGTGGCATCCTTTCCTTTCGTTTCGTCTCATTTACATAACACATCTATTCCTCTATCATTCATCATTTCGCATATTTCATCCATCTTGTCATTCATTGCTCCACATACATTCAGCGTAGCCAGACGGGCCTCCGCAATCCACTTTTCGCCCTCCGGGAGACAGAACGTGACGGGTGGCGAACCTCGTCGCCGGTTTTACTCCCGGAGATTTCGCACCCTGCCCCATTAAAGGGCGCCGGGAACTCAGGGCCATTCCTTTAACGTGTTGGCTCATGGTGCGGTCTAAGGGGTGGTAGATTTTACGCCGCTACCATACGGCGAGGAGCCGAGTCTATCCTTTCGGCTTTGTCGCTCGTTTAGCACCACCTGGGGACACGTGTAGGGTGGGCCTAGGGTTAGGTGGTCGAAGCCTACGGACGCGAGCGACTCATCCCCAGAGAATTACTAAATATATATATCTAACTACGCTAAAAGTTTTATCATTGTGACTTGGGAATATAATCCGAAGCTCCACGCAACCCCTTGGGGAAAATAGCGTGATGCTATGAATATTGCACTAGTGTAACCATGAGGTGCGGGTGGTGAAGTAAGGTTATAATTTTTTTTGGTTTATAAATAGATACTTAGTTGTGTTCATAATGGCTTAAATAGGATAATCTCAAGATTTTTTTTTATATTTAATATACTACAGTTTTATAATGTATAAAAATCTTTCTCTATTTTTATCAATATTATACTTACTGGTACAAATAATGTAGAAATGGCTCCTTTAAATAAAATTGTTTTTATTCTTCTTTTTCTTTTGTACTTCTCAAGTAAATATTTGCTGCAAATTATTGAGTTTATCTTTGGATCCTAACCAACCCGTCCAAATACCTTAACCATTTTTTCTAATTATAGAATCCGGAGGGAATCTGTTTGACAAACGGCAAAATAAAATTATATTTATAGAACGCAATCCGAGAATTTATTTTCTTGTTGTGTGGGCAAGTCTATCGATTCAATATAAACATTCAAGATAAATATCGACATTAATTTTGATATAGTTGAGTCAATCCCTAGCGTACATGTAAAATATTTTGTATAAAAATGTATTTACCAAATTCATGCAAATTATCAACAACGTGATTTTTAACTTTGCAAAGTATCATAATTAACAAAATAATTGAAAACATTCTATATTTTAAACAGTATATAACATAAATTTAAACCAATAATAAACGCGTCATAACATTGACGACGTCTTCAGAATTTACCTGTGAAATGTGCAATTATCAGGATTATTTCTATTATTAAGACCACAGTCACTCACTGAACAAGTAACCATTTTGGAAAAGAGTTAGTTACTAAAAATAACCACTTTTACACTCTAAAAATTACAAAATATCTAGAAGCTTATTTCTTGCGTGCCGACTTGTGCCGACCTGTCATTCAAAATCGGTTATAGAGTCATGAGATTTGGTATCCTTTTCTATCTTGCAAATTTTTCCATAAGGAATTTTCTTCTCCCTTGCACACTATGTCAGTCTATACGCCAGTATATTCTAAGAGTAAACATAAGGCTAAGCATATCATATTACTTTATGGGCATTGGTGTGGATTGCACCATGTCTTGTATCACATTAATGTTTAACTTTTCAATGTCCTAATAAAAAAAATACTAAGGTTTATGGTCCCTTTAAGGTGTCAAACATTCAAGCTTCAATATCAAAGCAATAAAATACAGCCATGTATGTACACATGATTTGATACTCGCAATCTCACTCATCAAAACCTATATAGTGGTAAAGTAAAAAATGAATTTCAATAAGAATTACACATGTGATCTATATTGAATAAAAAAATATTTTATTCTATTCTATTCTATAGTGTACTCCTCATTGACCTAAAATCATGAAATTTGGCAAGATGTAAGGTCCCATAGCACAAGTAAGGGAAAATAATTCGAATAAAATAAATTTGTAGTTATATCACAATATTTTTTTTGCGATTACAGACTTATATTTGCAGCAAACGAACTTATACTTCATAGTCTTGATGGTAAGTGGCTACTGCGGCCCATAGACACCTGCAGCCATCTTCAAACAAGGACGGCTACGTTGTCACCTCTGAGGACTAAGATGGAATGCCTCACAGCCTGTAATTATACTGCCTCTCTATATTCTTCAGAACGGAACACACCTGTGCAAGCATTGCTATTTGGCAGCAGAAAAAGGTTATAGGGTGGTACTTACCCAGACGGACACTTAGGCAAAAAAAGTGCTACCACCTAGTGAATTGCCTATCTATTATTACTTAAGTACCTATTATTAATGAAATATTACCATATAAATAAGATATTACCAATTACACAGAATACCACATACACAGAGAGAGAATACCAGCGTAAAATAGTAGCTTAATGTGTTTTTCTTATGGTGAATGTAGAGAACCGGAGACTCCTTTTACTGGAAATGAGGCATTCCATTTTAGCCCTCAGGGGTGACAACGCATCTGCATTTTGATTCTTTATTGAGGTCAGATGTAGATGTTTATGGGCCACAGCATCCACTTACCATTAGGTGGACTATGTGCTTATTTGTCACTCTTATGCTATAAAAAATTACGCTATTTATATAAAATAATTAAGATTTTTTGTTAATTTAAGGAAATCTTATATCGGTATTCAAAACAGGCAAGTAAATCGACGTATCATCATAATTAATTTAATGAAGTTAATTTCTCTTATCCAGTTTTTTTTAATAAAAGAAGGGCGACAAATGAGCAAACGCGTTCACCATTCGTGGCTCATTGACACTTACATCTCTCCTCAATTAAGAATCAAAATGTCACATTGTTACCCCTCAGCACTAAGAGAGAATGCATCGTTATCAATAAAAAGGGTATCCGATTCTCTACTGTCACTTTACGAAAGACAACAGCATTAAATTGCTTAATTTCACTTAAATATACACAATTGTTTTTATTTCTCCTGTTTTATAGTGCACTGTGTTACTAGTGCACTTTAAATTTTATATTAAAATTCATATTAATACATATATTACACTTCTCAAAGTATAATTTTATATTATTATATATCTTTAGATATTATTAAGTTGTGTATGTAATTATAACGTTGTTAATGTGATGCATATTTAGTGAGAGAGCTCTTTATTTATTCTTTATTTTTTTATTCATTATAATATATTTACCCTTAAATCGAAATTATATAGAATATAATTTCGATTTAAGGGTAAAGTTAGTGAATAGCTGTTATTGGCCGAACTTTATAATTATTTGTAAAATTAGATTTTTATAACATTGTAAGGCTGTTGTTATCCTAAATAAATAAAAATAAAAAAATAAATAATTACTACATTTAAAAAATATGTCAATCACTTTTATTTGACTCGAGAATTCAAAGCAACTGCTCTAAATTACGGCTATTGAGTTAATTACAGAGGTAAGTGATTTATGTTGTTCACGTATAAAGTGAACCCCAGACGAATTAACCAAAGTCATTAATTTCAAACACCTTACTAACACATTTGCTTTCCACTAAATAGTCATCAAAGAAATAAAATACGTATTTCTAAAACTAAAAATTTATTTTAGGTGTTATAATAAATATTGTCGGTACTGATTTATACACAGTAATAAGTAACGATTGGTCATTGACGATTTAACATTTAATAAAATTTGTTAGTTCTTGAAGAACATTGATCAGTTGAAAAACTTGTTAGTTACATCCACATCAACTACAAAGATCATCACGGAGGATCCTTGTGACTTTATTTCATAGAACTTTACAATTTGAAATAAAAATTGTTCGCTTTTAATTGCCGATGCCTTATTATGATATACAGATGCATTCTTAAAGCAAAAACAGTTTATTATATTTTATGTCAATTTAAATCTACAAAAAGGTTAGTGTACTTCACTGACTTCTATATATACATATAAAGAGGTCAGTGGTGTACTTATAATGGTAGAAGTGTCATTATGTTATGTTTGAACTCTTTGTATATTTATTTTTAATCTACCATCATTAAGTTCGTAAGTTTGAAAAATTAATATTAAATTTTAAGGGTGCTTGCATGAAGCAGCAGGTAAACCGTATTTATAAATCCGGTCGGTACCGATTAGTACGGGTAAAATATACCAGTATTTATAATGCGCCATAAATATAGGTTGATACTTGTCGGTACCGACTATCTGTACCGAAAGTAAGCGTAAAGACAGAAAAAAAATTAACTTTTGTTCCAACAATGGATTTGAGCCCGGGACCACATGACAACATTTTTGTTTACGAAAGCTAGACAGTTACGAGTACATGTAATTAATTAAGAATCACGTATTCGTTGCTGCAACAATAATACAGTGCAATTGTGTGTGTGTATGTATACTTTAAGAAGTTATAGTTATTATATATAATTTGAGCATAGATATTTTTAACGTAGTTGTTTGCACTTTGTATCCATAATGTCTTCTGCTTACACTGGAGGTAGAGTGCCTTGTTGTATGCCTTGTTGCAATAAAAGTATGCCTTGTTGCAATAGGTCTGCCTTTGTATACTTGGTGTGCAAATAAATTGATTTTTTTTTAATATTAAAAAAAAAGTGTGCCTGTGCCCAGCAGTGGGACGTATATAGGCTGTACTATATACGTCCCACTGCTGGGCACAGGCCTCCCCTCATTTCTGAGAGGGTTTTAGGGCAAGGAAATGTCCGCCGCGCTGCCCCAATGCGTGTTGGCGAACTTCACATGTCTTCGAAATATTTTTTTTTCTTATTTCTCAGACATGCAGGTTTCCTCACGATGTTTTCCTTCACCGCCGAGCACGTGGTAAATCAGCACTTAAAATTGCAATTAACAATTTCATTGGTGCCAGCGGGGATCGAACCCGGATTGCTCGCGTACTGTGAAATTTACAGCGAGCGCTAACCATCTGAGCTACCACGGCTCTAATTTTTAATATTAAATATGTTTTATTTCTAAGCCAAATAAATTGCCATCGTTCATAAGTATTTTTCATATTAGAAGTAGAAGGCCATATACAGCCAAGCGGCAATAATTTAGTAAGGACACAGCTGTTGCCAGATAATTAATTGACTTATTTTATTATTAAGGCGCAATAGGAATATCACGCTGGAAACAAAATAAGACATTATAATATATTAATTTTCTCACCGTCTTTGTCCGCTGGCACTGCCTAAACATTCAGACATATAAGGATTAATCAGGGAGACATTATTTGTAATAATTTCAATGGGTGATATCAACAGTTTTTGGGAACACTACGCTTGAAGTTGTTAACGAGTGAGTATGTTTACCTAGGACAAAATGTCCGATTACGTAAGACCAACTTCGACCAAGAGGTAGAGTTAGAGAGGTCTTTTCAATCGCTTTGTTCTCATTATATGATATTCTCAAAATATAATTTACTTAATAAAAATATTCTTGGAAATTTAAATATTTAAATGAATAAAAAAAACAACAAAATTCACATTAGATAAAAAAAAAGTTGGGGGATAAAAAGGTTTTTAAGAATAATGCTACTATAGTAGTTTTAAGCATATTTGGACGGCTCAATGTGAAATTATTTTGTCTACTTATTTGCATTTCCTTGTGTGTATCTTTTGACCTTCTTTTTCCTGCGTACATTGAAAATAATGTTTGAACTTGCACGCCTGATATGTAATATGTAAAAATGTTTGAGAGAGTTGAAAAGTGATTGAGAGAGACGGTTATTATTTTATTAATTTTATTATTAGGGCGTTGCCACTTTGGAATGAAGTGAAATATTTGACAGATTTCATAACGAGGAAGTAAATTTGTTAAAAACATGTAAGGGTTATTACATTTTTCTAACAAATTATATTAGAAATGAATAAACCAAACTACGGATATTCCTAAAAGTAGAAAAATTATAAAAGGAGTTAAAAATGTGCATAAAATTAAAGAGCAAACCACCGAGCCATTGTTTTGTATTATTATTATATTACTCTATAAACTGATAAACTTTTATTTAAAACTAACTTCTCAATTAAGTGACTTTGTGTAACAAAAATCTTCACCTTCAAACCTCACCAACAAGCGACATCTGGTGAGTGGAAGATTATTTTAGCCCTCATTACTTATAATTTATTTTATATTATGGTTGTAAAACATTTTTATGAATCGTCGTGTTTCTGACTATAAGAAACTTACTGAACTGAATTCCTGTTTTAAATGATACTTTTATATTGTATATACATATAATTACATTGAAATTTTTGAATTTCATTATAAAATCATAAAAGTTCGTAAATTTATTACTTTCGGAACATTACCCTTAGTTATAACAGGAAATTGTTATGATGTTGTACTTAATAATGTATATTGTTATTTTTTGCTAAAGGATATCTGCAAAGCCGACAACAACCACATTTTATATCACAAGTCTGATATTTTTCTTTTAAAGAATCGCTTCAGATATTTCATGTACCTGTATCGGAAAGACTTCAGTAAAAATGACGATTATTGTTTACAACATTGCCATCGCTATTTTCAGTTTAATTAACCGTAGATTTAGTTTGTTTATAAAAATATTCTTTTAATATTTACCGACAGGTGTCACTGTTCACTTTTATATACCTTCAAATCTTTACAATGATACTCAGCTCAAATTAGGTGTTTCTTAAAATAACCTGGTATACAAAGATATTGCCAACGTTTTATCTCACGAATGCGTATAAAACGAAACTCCTAAGAACATTCATTGTCCAACATCTTCCTGTGAATGTCGTAAAAGGCGAGAGGGCGAAACTATAACAGGAGATGAGTAGCATGTTCCTGATAACAACTTAAAATTATAAAAAACCGCGGTGGCCAACCCACCTGCCAAGTGTAGCAATTTTAGACTTTGATAGGCTGTAATGCATGGAAACACCTATAACTTTGCAAGGACAATAAATAACGTGACTTCCAGGAGCGGATTTATAGTTAGGAGGGGTCAGAGACTGAGGACTTTTGTTCCATTATCTATTCTTCTTCTTCATCTTCAAGGGCCTCTCCCAACGTATGTAGCAGTAATTTACCATAATTGTCACGGTTAGCAGGCAGATTGATGATCGCAATACAAGACTTCTCGCTCCTTTGACCTCGCTGCTCGTAGCCAGTCAGTATTTTATGTCTGCTTTGACGTAACCGACATTTTTATGTCGCTAAATATCAAAAGCCATTTGATTTTTCCAGCGTTTCCCATAGTCATGTCTAACTTCATCCTCAAGAAGTAACGGTGTGATGGATTCATTTACGCCGCCACTACAAGGCAAACGAATTATCGTTCCTTCATTATCATTGAAGTTTGCAATGCAAGAAAACTTATGCATTTATAAATTACAGTATTTGTTATCCTCTTCCTTAGTATTTTTTTTTCATATTTTCTTAGTGCATACCTATGTTACTTACTTTTACGTCACTGTTCACTTTTATAGACCTTCAAATGTTTACAATGATACTCGGCCCAAATTTAAATAAAAGTTATAATAATAAACTGAAACAGATTAGATTTCGAAGGAATTTTTCTATTTATGCGTCTGTGCCAACCCTCGATGGCGTTTTTGTTCGGAATTTTTCTCGGTAGCAGCCAAATATATCTGATGTAGTTTTCTATATCCATTGATTGTTAAAATAGTTTGAAAAATTAACGATGATATCTATCATCAGTTAGCTTACAGATTAAGTGGAGAAAGTAGTACTAGCACTGTTCATTGTCGAATACTATTTCTACCGTTGCAGGATGCAGCAAAATAAATTTTTTAGACATACTCCAAACAGACTTTTAGAAATGATACGTCTTTTACGACTTGTATTGGTGCCATATAAAAATCTTCGATCATATTTTCTGGTAATTTAATATCGCCCAAGGTTGAAAATGACCTACGTATTAAGTTTAAATATTTGTTGCATGCTCTGTATCTTATTCAGAAGAATGAGAATATAATATTTTGAGTATGTAGGATAAGATTATAATGTAGAGAGTCACAAGTAAAAGTCTTTAGGATAGAATAGAATTATTTTTATTCTAATATAGTACATATACCACTGTTTCTTTCTTTTAAATAAGATTAATTTACAATATATCACTTTATACAATTATGAAATACACAGATTATATTGATAAGAACAGAGCTAATCAAATATAAATTGTACGGAGACAAATTTTATAGTTTGAGTATAATAATTAATTAGTTTGCACGAATTAATTATCCAATGTGTCAAGGATTTGCTAGTAGCGGAATACAAGTGCACCGTGCCATGCCAGAGCCAAGACTCCCCTAACGGCGGCCGCTCCGTCTGTCTTATACAAGTAAAACAAGCAAATAGCCACACGGGCGCCACTGCAGGTACAACGCGCAGATGTCCGGTACACGTGTTGTTTACAAGTATTCTGAATAGCCACAGTGGCGCCGCAGCACGTGAAACAGCGCAGGCGCCGTCACGGTCATGCTGACATGCGTGCGTCCTCGCACGCAGTCCATCACAATCTTAGTTATCTGTAGACAAAAAAACATCGTTCGATTACCTTGACAAAACTGAGTTTGCTGGCCCGGTTTATATTGACCCTTCAGACTGGTGGCCATCAGATTTGGTCCTGCAGTAAGCCCTACAATACTATAATTATCTTTATGCTAGATCGGTATGATTATTCCCTGTACCCATATGATTGGACCGGCACAAGCCTTGCAATGATTTTTTTAATAGAATCATTCTTTTTTCTCTTTTCTCTTTTTTTTCAAGTACTGTTTATGCTAGTCCGGAATCACTATTCCATGTAGCCATATCATTGGACCCGACACAAGCCATGCAATGCTAGTAAAAACCATTTTTTTTCTTACTCTTTTTTTTTAATTTAATATTTTATTTTATTTTATTCTTTTTGGAAAACTTACAGCTAACATTAACAGTAAATAAATGAATAACAACTAGAAAGTTTTAAAAGTTTTTATATGACTATTATATAGACAATATGAACTTAAAAACAATAAATTCTAGTCGGTAAAAGATAAACATCGATTAAGACAAATTCAGTAAATTAACAAAATTAAACAGAAAAACACTCAACAAAAGAATTTTTTCGCTAAAATATTTTTGATTCGAGAAACACTGGTATTAAACAGATCCAAGTCAACGCTATGGTAAATGTCATTAAAAGTTCTGCATGCACATATCATAAAAGAATTTTGCCTGTATTTATTCCGGGTATGCGGCACGTGGAGTAAGCGAGGCTTTCTTAATAGGGTAGCTCTTGTTGTAAAGCCTAACTTACTCAGTAGCTCCGGACAGTCAACATTACCATTTGCCAATTTAAAAAGATAAATCATATGCGCCTACGTTCGTGCAGAGGCAAAATATGAAATTGTGCGAAATGTAGTTATTAGTGTAAAATTGCGTCTTAAATTGCAGAAAACGTAGAAAACGCTTTTGTTCTTGCTCAATCCTATCTATATAAATGTTATAATTTGGATTCCACACTTGAGAGGCGTACTCTAAATGGCTGCGAACAAGAGCGCAATAAAGTATCTTATATGTTTTAATATTATGAAAATCAGTGGAAAATCTCAAAACGAATCCAAGTGCTCTATTGGCTTTTTTAATGATATTGTCAATATGTGCATCAAAAAGTAATTTAGAATCGAAAAATACACCAAGATCCTTTACTGACTGTAATCCCTCTATAGTAGTGTCTTGTAATATGTAGTAAAAGACAGTGGAATTGGGTTTACGAGTAAAAGTAAGGATAAAACACTTTGACACATTCAAGTCAAGTTTATTGCGTGAACAATATCGTTCAAATTCATTGAGATCACGCTGCAGACCAAAGCAGTCAGAAGTATTTGTAATGGGACATAAAATTTTCATGTCATCAGCATAAATGATTATTTTGGAATAAAGGAAGCAGGAACCAATATCATTTATAAAATTCGCAAAAAGCAATGGACCTAATAGCGATTCCCGCGGTATACCTGAAGGGATTTGCACAGTTGCTGACGTATAACCATTGAGTACTACTGTCTGACAACGATTCTCAATATAAGACTTAAACCACCTAAACAGCTACTGAGAAGTATAACGTGATCTAAACGGTCAAACGCTTTACTGTAATCAGTGTAGACTACATCAACTTGTAAGCGCTCAGACATGATTTTAGTTAAATAGTCAGAACGGACAATAAGGTTCGAAACAGTGGATCTACTTTTTAAAAAGCCGTGTTGATAATCACTGAGTGTTTGTTTGATGCCATGATATGCAGACGAGTATACGATTTTCTCAAAAATTTTGGTGAATAAACAAAGCTTGGATATTAGCCTATAGTTTTCTACACGGTCCTTTGGACCTTTTTTATGGATGGGTGTAATAAATGCAGATTTCTAAATAAGAGGTACTATTCCTTCCTTAAGAGAACGTCTGTATATTATTGTTAACGGTATAGTCAAGCTTTTAGTACACTTACTTATAAGAATGGGTGGTATACTATCTGGGCCTGCAGATTTATTAAGGTCAATAGAATTTAAAAGCTTAAAGACTTCAGTTTCGCTAACTTGTATCGAGTTTATACCCGACACAGTATGTGATCGCCAATTATCGGGCTCGTATCGGGTTTTATAGTTAGTGCGAATTTTGTGAAAATTACCATAAAAAAACGCTAAACATATTACATATAATATCCCCTTGGCATGATGATATGTGTCCATACTTCATTATAGTTGGACAAGCGTTTGACGCTTTTTTATATTTCACGAAGGACCAGAAGGTCCTTGGCGATTTATTTATGCTGAGTTCTATCTTTGCTATATAATTGTTGAAAATTTCGGATTTTAATTGTTTGGCGGGATTACGTAATATTAAAAAAGACTCATAGTCTGACAAATTGCCATATTTTTTATATTTGGTATGATATTTAAACTTTTCCTTTAACATTTTTATAAGAGGGGTTTTATACCAGAGGGGATATTTAGAAGAAGATTTTACTACTTTTGTTGGTATGTAAGTGCCGCACAAGTTGTTTAATCGAGTGTACAATAGTGACAAAACATCGTCCACTGTGCCCTTAAAAAGGTCGTGAAACCATGTAAAATTATCAAGCTCTCGTGATATAGAGGAGAAATCAGCTAAATGGTACATAAACTTAGTCCTTGGCTGGACTGGTAAAGTGTGGTACTCGACAAAATCCGCTAGAACACTAAGAGCCACATGATGAGGGTCTTCAGGCACTAAAGGGTCGGTACATTTTGTTGCGGATAAGTGATTATTACAAAAAAAATAAGTCGAGTATTCTGTTGTTAACATTGGTATGAGAGTTATATTGCTGCAGATTACACGTATTTAAGGTATCAAAAAAGTCGGACTGAACGGACCCCTCAATATTTTCTGGACAAAGAGAGTATCCATCATCATCAAGAGTCCAAGATATATTTGGCAGATTAAAATCTCCCAAAATAACGAAAGCATCAGTTAGATTGGTCGTTACTATGTCGTATAATTTTGTATAAAAACAAGCTAACTGTGCAGATAATGAGTTACGCAGATTTTGTCTGCATAAGTAAATCGTACAAATATGCAGTTTATATGTCATTTTCGGCTTGGAACGCCGAAGAGTTAACGATACCATTTTTTCGACTGGCGTCTTCGACAGGAGAACGCCAGTCAACCCGCTCCTCCACTGCAAGCTTACGCCTAACAGCAATAAGCACACCACCTCCCAACGTTTGATTTGTAACATTGTAGTTTCTATCACGTCTCCAAACAACATAACGGTCATCAAAGAGCTCGTTATTACAAAAGTCATCGTTAAGCTACGTCTCCGTCAAGCATATAACATCATAATTGTTAATACATACATTTTTCAGAAAATTTGATGCCTTTGTTCGCAGACCACGTACATTTTGATAGTAAATTTCAACAGCCATCATTAAATCATACAAAAACACGGAAATAGCGCTGAAAATGACATACCATAACATAAAAAGAAGTGCGAATATGCACCTATGTGTTCAACTACAGCAAATAACAGCGCCAATTTGTTCAAATTATAGCAATCGTTAAAGAAATAAGATGCAAAATGTGTAGTATAAATATCAACGAAGAATTTAACTAATATCACATATGGTGTAAGGTACAAATAAAAAATGCCAACGTGTACCGTCAGTGATAAAATAAATAAATAGAATAAACTTAACGTACCAGTGTTTCTCAAACTTGTTTCACAAATTGCTATAGAAATAAACAAATTTATATTCAGAAAATCTTCTTTAAATCTGCTTCCGTTTTTATTGCATATGGAGAAGATGTCGTGTTCTTTTTCATTAGAACTGTACAGTTTTTTACCCATGTATAAGAAAAATTTTTCTCCCTAGCAAGAGCTTTTGTCTTATGAAGTAGCTGTTTATTCTCAAACGTAAGGTGGTCATTGATGAAAATCCTGCCATCACTGCTCAATCCTGAATCAGCAGCAGTTAAAGATTTACATTTTTTAGCAGCAGCTATAAAATTATCTCTCAGGTAACGGGTGTGAAGTGACACAATGATGTTTTTGGTGTTTTCATTATTACGCTGAGGTACTCTTGCGACGTAGTTGATTTGCTCCTTAGGAACTTCGTAACCTATTTTACTACCAATATTGGAAATAATAGTAAAAAGATTTTCAGACGAGGTCACAGGAACGCCTTTAATCTCAATGTTGTTCAGGCGCGATCTTTGCTGATTTTCGCGTACAGCGGCCTCAAGCTTCTCCAATCGATGTTCAATACGTACAACATCATCTTTAGTTTTTTGAAGAGACTGAATTTCCCGATCGATCTCGGTCAGTTTGTTAGTGAGTCCCTCAACCGAAGTATGCACATGGTTCAAGGAGTTTTAACGTCCATCATTTCACTCTTCATAACCTTAAGATCTGAAAGGTCAGCCTGGATAGTCTTGACACTTGCAAATAACTGCGGTAATGACGATATTTGTTTGGTAATCTTACTAAGCTCAAGACGAATATTCTCCAGATGACCGTGAGATGGTACCCTTCCTTGTACTGTTTTCTCGGGAGAAAGATTAGGACTCGCAGTTCCTGTCTTACAGGTATTGCATTTCCAAGTAGCCTTTCTGTCCCCAAGTTTGCGATATTCTGCCTCTGTTATTCCTGAACATGAGAAATCGAAACGGTTGAGGCACATCGTACACTGCACATCCCTGGCTTCACTATTACACCGGTGACACATAAACATGTTGGATAAGATAAAGTTTGAGAAACTCTGACTACAAAAACAATAGCGATGGACTGGCAACAGCGCAATACATACGTTTGTTGAGTTTACCGTCTACCGACTGACTGATATAGAGCAATTACAGTTCGACCATACCGTAATATGTCCCTGTCACAATCACACAGTAGTGTAACGTGAGGGACGTAGTGACATGATAACACCAAAGTATGCAAACCAACAGCAACACGACACATCCCAGTGCAACACCATCGTCCTTTCCTGCACTAGAAGAATTACTCCGCTAGAGTGATGCAGCCTCTCTGTATTTTATAGACGCGTCGACACGGCCACCTCTGACTATCGCACGTCCTCGGCGATTGGCAGTTAACTGTCGGCATACGGTCTATCAGTTATTATCACCTGTAAACAGATATTAACAATTGTTAAATATTACAATGCTCGACCATCCCTGACGTCATTTAGGTCATAGATGCGCCGACGCGGCTAACCCTCACTATCGCACGTCCTCATACAGTTGGAAGTAAACCTTCGGTATATGGTCTATCAGTTATCACCACCTTACATTCCCGACGCCTCGAGTACCCCACAACACCTATGGCCACGGGGGGGACCGTGGTGCCTGACGTCCCAATGTCATAGCCAACCACGGCCACCTCCACACAAACGCGCTCTAGCGTGCGGTTCCACTGCGTTCTCGCCACACTCGCGTCAGCGACCCGTCGCGCCGTACTGGCGCCAGCGAATCGTCGCCCTACACTCGCACCAACAAGCCGTCTAGACTTCAACATTGTAGGCATAGGCACCAATTTTACATACCTCACAGTGGCTATTGACATAGACACAAACTAGTACCCGAAACCTTTTTCGTTTTGGTTTTTCTTAAGGTAGTTTTAATGAATAATTTGAAGTACACAACGGTAAAAGCAAAAGACATGGAAACAACTATTTCAGACGCACAAGCGTGCACTTAAGTACATCCAACACAGGTCTCGCAAAATAGGTATCCAAAGTAATTTAAGATTGAAGCAGATGTAAAATGGTTTTTCTTAAGAAACAACAACTTTGTGACATGGCACTCACAAACCATTGCACACATTGCTAAAACGGCAACTATGTGTGTGGAGAGACTAATCCCACCACATATTTCAAAGGGAAGGAGGCAACTGCGCAAAATCTACACATTGCAAAAGGCAACTGCATTCAGAGGCGTAGGCCACTACACACATTGCAAATATAAAAAGCAAATGTATGAAAATATCACACATTGCAAAAACGGCATTACACAAATTGAAACAGTCATTTAGTCGTCCGACACTCAAAGCGTGAGCAGGGCGTTTATGGCCCCCTTCTTAACCTATCAGAAGTCACTTGAACTGTGGACCGGACGTCCGTATCCCTTTCATCCACATACCGTAAATCGTACAATTTCTTTAGACCGGGCGTATGAAGCCCCTTCATCCGGCTACCTCAGTCCATATGTAGCGTGGACCGGGCATGCGAGGCCCCTCCATCCAGCTGTCATAGGCAATATACAACTTGGACAAGGCGTGCGAGGTCTTTTCGACACTATCATTTTTTTTGAACGGGAAACGAAACACGTGATTTGCATACGAACGACTATAACACAAAGAGTTAAAAGATTTACTTACACGCATGCGCCTGAACTTGGAATACGTTCGTGTTCGACTCATTACCTGTTGCCGTTAGAGTATCGGGGTTAGCAGTTACAGTATTATTGCTAGAGATGTATCACTACCGACTGGTTCTAAATTATGACCATTATCCTTTCCATCAACCGCCACCACGACATCCTCCTCATCGGTAATTGTTGTAGCGACTTCTACCAATCCCTCGAAATCAAACCCTAATCTTGTAGACCACACAATATTCGGAGTAAGCTGCAACACTTATCAACACATTAGAACACAAAAAGGCCACTTATTATTTTCAATTCATAGCACGTTAAAGTTAACATTTAAGCGATCGATGTTATTTTGGAACATCGATCGCTTAAATATTTTGAACTTCGACATGTAGCCCATGTAAATCAAATTTCGCATGAAATATTAAATGATAACAAAACTCTAACAAGTTAAGTTTTCACTGAATGCAAACTATAACTCATCTAGAGAGCCTCCAATATTTCTTTGGACATTTTTTTACATATTTAGGTATGTTAAGAAATAATGAAAGTACTTGCGAGTACTTTTAATATAAATCGAACAAAAGGATTTAACTTTTGGCTTAATACATTTCACTTTAAATTTTTCACTCTACACTCCAATGATACATTAACGTCACAAAAGGGAAAGCAAATTTAATTATGACATTTAACATAAAAACAAAGTCATCAACGCGAAATGCATTAAAGTCTTTCACAAACGCAATAATCCTCACACTATTCGAAGATTATATGTGGGCAATAACGGGAACTCTATCCCACTTCTGATGTAGAAAGATATCAGAATATAAAACTTAAATGGAAAGCTTTAATCCCACTTCGGATGTAGAATGTAGAACTTAAATGGAAAGGTTTATTCCCACTTCTGATAAAGGATGTTATTATGATGTATAGATTCACATGAAAAGGCTTTTAGAATAGAATAAAACCATTCTTTAGGGTTCCGTAGTTACACAACAAGGAACCCTCATAGTTTCGCCATGTACGTCCGTCCGTCCACGGTTTTTCTCAGAGACCCTAGGTGCTACAAATCTGTAATTTGGCATAGTTATAGATATTAATCACGTCTAGAAAACTGAAATAAAATCTTTAAAAATACTGTTATTTTGGGTACATCCCATACAAGTCTTAAATGGAGGATGATTATTTTTACCCGTCTATTCCGTCATGGGGATATACCCCATTACGTTGAATAGATCTTTCAAAAACAACACTGGGGGTGTGGAACAACATCTTTTCAATTCAGGGGTCCCTTTAAGAAATATTTAGCTTTACAGCACTATTTTTCCCGAGAGTCATGTCTCCCCCCTCTACCAACTAAACCCCTGTTTTTGAAAATGTGAAAAGTATATAAGATAATAATATATATAATGAAGTTAAATGGAAAACTATTACAGCTAAGTAGAATTAAGAAGTTAACGAGTAATAGTCAACCAACTTACAAAATGCACTTGGATTAGTAAAAATTTCGTAACAACTCCATAGAAAATCACCTAAAACTAGCAGCATTATTACTTTGTTATGTTATTGTAAACTGTTAAAAATAAACATTTTGAGAAGAAAGCGACTCATATGAATTAGTTCTAATAGCTTTATTTTTTAATTTGCGGGACAGATAGGGTAATATCATCAAAATCGAAAAGTGTTTTTAATCTTTTTTGAATACCACTCCCTAGAGACTTCTATGGAGTGGTATTCAAAAAAAGTTATTTGAAAATAAGTCCTTTAGTTACGATCTTCCTATTTGGGCTCATTTTTAGTCGTTATAGCGGTCAAACCGCGAACTCACTTGTTATGCTCATTATCAAGAAAGCCCACGTATTGTGACGGGCAACTATGGAACCCTACTTCTACATTGTGCGTGGACCGACACGCACTTGGCCAGTTTTATTCTAATATAGTACTAGTACCACTGGTTCGAATAAAACCTCCGTCCTGGGAAGAACCAGCAAGAAACCCAGCGGGACCTTTCTTTTAAATAAGATTAATTTACAATATATCACTTTATACAATTATGAAATACACAGATCACATTAATAAGAACAGAGCTATCAACTATTAATTGTACTGAGACTAATTTTGTAGTTTGAGAATAATAATTAATTCGTTTTCACGAATTAATTATTAATAATTAATTAATTAACGAATTAATTATCCAATGTGTCAAGGTTGAGCTAGTAGTGGAATACAAGTACCAGGTGCAACGCGCAGGTGTACGGTGCACGTGTTGTTTACTAGAATTCTGGCCAGCTACACGCCACCGCACGTGCAAGAGGCGCAGGCGCCGTCAAGTGTATCACTTTAAGAAAATTAAGCTTTTAATTCCATATTAACAATATTAGAGGATAAAGCCAGATTGTGCCCCACCTTGTACAAAAAAGGTAAATATATGTAAAATAATCTTATGAATATTGGACTTTTTTGTAATAAATAATTATTTAGTACAACTTGCGGAAACATATTAATTAAAAAGAAGGAATTCAACGGTTAATATTTTATCATTTCCAGTATTTTAAATAACATTTGCGTTTCGTTATACGAATTAATAAATACGCGCGCTTAAAATACATATACAATACTTATTTGATTTAAAATATATAAATCTTTGTCATAAAAAAATTTATTTACCGATTTTTATTATGATTTATTATAAATCGTCAATTATAGGCTGAAAAAATCATGATTTGAATTAAATCATTATTAAGTCACAATCATTGATTTTCGTATATTTTGCGTAATGATACACACACACGTCATTGCCTTAAATATCGTAAGTACGCATGTCAAATTAATGTCATTTTTTTCACATGTTAACTGATTTGGGCTTGTGAAACATATTTATTTATCATATTCTCTTCGTCTTTGTGCTGATCTCTCGCAGCATATCTTGAGATGCGGTAATTGTGATCTTTGGGCCGATAGAATGCGGCATGTTGGAGACATGTTATGTTCACATTGCCATCAGAATATAAACTCTTTTTCCAACATGAATATCTTTACAACAGGTATGTTTAATTTAATAGCTATTTATATAGTTGATTTAGTTGAATACTGTCGCCGTCTTAATTTATAAAACTGTAAATATTCAGACATCTTTCAGAAACATATCATAATATCTTTCATTAATAAAGTAATCAAACAAAGACATTTCAGTAGTAGCAATAGAGCGGACATCAGCACCAAAAACATCTTACTTATGTCCTATAGGATATATTTCGGATTTGTGTCATTTAGTCTTAGTGACATTGTCAAAAGCTCAAGACGAATTTGTTTGCTAAATTTTAAAAAAATTAAAGAAAATATGCCCGATTGTGCATTAAGGTATTGTAAGTCCCGATATGTAGCAAAAACTGAATGTGATTTCGGTTTATTATAGAATCGAGCCAATCGATCAAAGAGAACTCGGTCGTCGACGATTCAAGCCGCTCTGCTCTCTATTCGGTCAAGTGGAAGGAGCTCGCACTGGGGAGCCCCGGCCCAGAGATGAGAACAGTATTCCAAGTGAGAACGAAACTGCACTTGAACGGTGTGCAGGCATGAAATATTGTCCCGCCCTACTGAGTACGTCAAGCTTTTTAGAAGCCAAGTTAGCTTTCTCTTTCAAGTGACCACGCTACTGCAGATCATTCGATATGTCGACGCCGAAGATTTCGTTCCTGGCTGCGGCATCAAGGGAGGTGCTCTGAAATTGAGAAGATACGACAAAGGTGTTCTTTTTAACGGTAAACGCGCAAACTTGTGAATTTGTATAACGATTTATCGTGTAACGACTTTTAAGTTCAGTGCTTTCCTAAAATATGTATACTAATAGCTAATAGTAACAAAAAGAAGAATCTACCAGAGGAAGCTCTTAGATATAGTGAATTAATTGGAAAATCCCTCATCCAAACATCCACCCAGCTGTCAAATTAAAATATAATTTGTGTGTTTTTATTTCTCTTCCGTCCTACCAGCAATAGTCAAGCCCACCACTGATACTACGATGAACCCGTATTAATTAACTTGATTTATTTTGTGATATGTCGCTGTCAAGTCGTAATAAAATCTACCGCACCTTCATATTATTCTGTCTACAATGTTGTAAAAGTAAAAAGAGGCAAATGCCCAAAATCGCGTTAATAATATTACGATCTTAAATATGCCAGACCTACATTATCTAGCCTGCTAACTGGCAACAAAGTTTATAGTGAGAAATGGTAGCTGGTACGATCGCCGGTAAAGGTAAGTACCTGTCATTGGGAAGGCACCCACATAATATTATGTCAAGCAATGCACTACCAAAAGCTGAAAGGACACTATCTGACGGTAAGTGACACACATAGACACATATAGCGAACTTCAAACAAAGAAGGCTACAGATACGTTATCATCTAAGACGGAACGCCTCACAGCTTGTAATTATACTAACTCTCTATACCCTTCAAACCGGAACACAGCAGTGTACGCACTGCAGCTTGTCGAGTGAAATGAGAAAGTCGTAACTTTCCAGACGGACTCCTAAGCAGAAAAGAGTCCTACCATCTATTAAATGCTGTTGTAGAAAAACAACACATTGACACAACATCAGGAGTAATATTTACGTAATGGATTCATCCTATTTGCTTATACCTAACAGTGAAGACGTGGTAGTTACCTTATAGTGTTAGGATCTTTTAGCTCCAAAACAGGAGAACACCTTCTCAAATATCGGTGATCATATAATTGTTTTATCCAAACCCAACGGAAATTTATTTCAGCTCCTAAAATATTTACATATTTTATTAGAGCCCGACAATTTATATATTGCAATTACAATAAACTGCAACGGATGCTATTATAAAACATAAGGTTAATATAAAAGTTCAATTTAAAAAAAATCGCAATTTCTAAAACTTTAACTTATATCATTTGCATAAAGTAATAAAACAGCAAAAAAATTAGGCATACGACATTTGTGTACACCACATTTTTAGGTGGGGTTAAGTTCTATAGAGATTCTGACATTGTCCTTTATGTTTGTATCTATTTAATATATATTATTATACAATATTAGAAAAACACCTACGTAAGTTTTTTTTTAGTAAGTAGCATTTTATCTTCTTTAATAATAGCGATGTTTGATAGCGAACTCTCGTTTTGAAGCAGTTATAAAACGCTAACTTTGTACCTATGTCAACATCCACTGTGAGGTATGCAAACTTGGTGCCTATGCCTACAATGTTGAACTCTGGACAGCTCACTGGTGCGATTGTAGCGCGGCGGCTCGCTGGCGCGATTGTAGCACGGCGGCTTGCTGGCGAGAGTGCAGCGCTACGGCTCGCTGGCGCCAGCGGCCAGTCACGCAGCACTCGCACTGCACTCGCGCCAGCGACCAGTCGCACAGCACCCGCGGTAGCCCAATTACATGATAACATCAAAGTATACAAAAACCAACAGCATGACTACCCATCTCAATGTAATACAGTGCAGCATCTCAGCAACACGATCTTCCTTGCCTACACTAGTAGAATACCCCAACGAGCATAGTAACGACAGGGAGACTCGTAGAATTACCGACTGAACCCTCGTAGTAACCTGCGCGATACTTTATACTGCTAGAATAATTGGGAGGTTACAGTTCTACCTTCAATTCTTCTTATTTTCCTTTATTATTTACCCTTATTTCTAACAACAATAATTAACCAATATTTCCTCTTGCACTTTTGAAAGCCAGTATCAACAAGAAACACAAATAAAGAGAGGGTTTATTAAGTTTGCAACGGCCTCATTTACATTTAATTTTAATACATGTAATAACATACAAAATGTGAAAGGAATAATATTAGAAATTGAGCTCAAGCGTTAACTGGGTCGTTGAAAATGAAGGCATTCTTTATTTACTCCAGTTGAAAGGCCGGTAGGTTATTTACGAGGATCTTAATCAGTTGGGCAGCTCCAACAAAAATTTCTATCATGCATACATAGATATTATATACATCGTAGGTAAACAAATTCTGTCACACATAAAGCGCGTAACTTTTTAAAAGAAATATTAAGTATTAATTAAGTATACCTATTTATATTTGATAAACGTTATGCTAAAAAATAAATTCCGGGGAAACTGTCCATGGCCGCAAATTTTTCTCCAAAGGTTTATAGCTCGAAAATACAACTTTCCGATCTGATTCTTGGGGAAATTTGTTTAAGTTTATCGGTAGACTCTCTTCTTCAGATATTATTGGTATTTGTACATTTTGAATTAAAATCCAACGAAAGGCAGGTAGGTGCGGCTTATTCCCGGGAACATGTTATTTGAATATTTTTTATTATTGTAACGTTTTACATTTATAACTGTCATTGTACAAATTCAGTTAATTTTTGAAGTTATCCAGTTTCGTGCACTAAAGTAATTTTTTGATCTTTTTACCGCATTGAATAAAACTAATTTTACGGATTTTATCGCGTTTAACAGCTATATGTTACGTGACGTTGACGTGAGGCACCGACGCTCTGGGAAGTCTGCAGTCTGTGATCATGTTCAAGATCAGATTTGATAGACTACAAATCCTCGCAAAAGAACACCGATTCCTACCAAGGATGATACGCGAGGCTATTGAAATTAAAAAACATCCTAATTTCAATAGAGAAGATGGATGGGTGCTGCCATCTGCTTGGGATCCTATAATTAACAAAATTAAATACAAACGCAAGCATACCACTGCAAGACTTCAAGATACTGTAAGCTCATTCTGCGTAGATCGGACCAAAATTAATATTCAAAAAGCTGAAGGTAGCCGGGCTAACTATGACATTGGAACGTCAAACACCCCAGCACCCAAAACGTCGGGAATCAAAATAGTAAAATTAAACGCGATAAAATCCATAAAATTAGTTTTATTCAATGTGTAGTGTTCGCGTAAATATAAGAAAACTTTTTACCGCTTCCTTAACAATTATTTTTCGAAAGTCCTTGAAAGTAAAATGTACATCACTAGCAAACGCACACAATGACAAAGCAAAATTTGTCACGAGTTTTCGGGCTGTCAAATTGTCTATACGCTAGTATATTCTAAGTCAATGGCGAATGCTACACACTCGATAATTACGATATATAGTAATCCAGGATTACGATATTTATCGAGTGTGTAATATAGTGTATCACGGATCGTGATACGGATCGCTGGATTTCTAAAAATCCAGAAATCCCACGATCTGTATCAAGTATCGTCGATAAATATCGAGTGTCTAGTCTCTGGTCGATATTTATCGAGTCAGTATTGGTCAATATTCATTCTGTCAGCGATGGACACTCGAAAATAATTTTCATAATCATCCATTTCTTGGTATTCCCGAATCTATTTTAATAAATTCAGATGTGTATATTGATCTCTGTCTTGAAGCCAATGTTTTATCCATTTTTTTCTTTTTACACGTAATAGCAACGCAAGCTTTACTTTTATAGTCACTCATTACGTTATTGGATTCGGAGTATGTAACGTACACGTCTTTAGTGAATGAAATCTACCGTTGTACTGACGCGATTAGTATCGAGTTGTGTAGTATATAGATTCGGTCCAAAATATTGCAAGTTAAAAATCACATTAAATATGTGATAATTATCGAGTATGTAGTATGCGCCTATGAGAGATACTGATAAATTATTAATATTTAAAAAACATCTAAGAGAATACTACCTACTTAGTATCTTGCTAATTAAATAACACTATTGGTCACTTGGTTGAAATTTGCCCTTTATTCATTACATATTTAGAATTGTTTATCACTTTCAACTGCAAATTATTATATAAAATGCAGATGTCTTTTCTACAAAATATATACTATAAAATAAACGCTTCTTTGTCTAGACATACACTCCGCATACTTTGAAAAGGTACATTTGAAATCACACGAAGTTCATTCAGCTCATTCGGTCAAACTGTCAGTAATTATATACTAGCGACATTTTATTATTGGAGGTGGGAGGCAGCATCTTCATGATATCAGCAATAGTACAATAAAAAACTACGGTTGTCAACCCGCTCGCCAAGCGTGGCAACTACGGCAAACATTATTATATCCCATATTAAAATACCCACCATTCAGTCTCCGGCGGCTCTGCTATTCCTGGTTAAGGTGGCAACCATGGTTACGGCGGGGTAGGGGGTGCTAAGAATCTCCGGTGGAGGTTCGGTTGCCACCTAAGACGATACGACCTGGCAACATACAACGCACGCATCCTGAGGACTGAAAAGATAGACAAGTTACGCTGGTATATTATAGGATTATGTGAGGTTCGAAGAGAGGGGGAGGACACGCTAATTCTCGAATCAGGCAACTTGTTCTATCACCGGGAGAGCGACCATCTGTCCCAAGGAGGTGTCGGATTTATTTCCACAAGTCTCTCGTTAACAACGTTGTAAAGATTGTGAGTGTGTCGACGAGGGTTGCGTACCTTATACTCAGAATCACCAAACGGCACTCGTTGAAGGTCATACAGGTTTACGCACCAACCTCGGAAAATCCCGATGAGAAGGTGGAGGAACTGTATGAGGATATCTCTAAAGCCACGCATTCCTCCAAAACCCACTATACGGTGTTAATGGGAGATTTCAATGTAAAACTAGGCACAAGATAGAACGGTGAGCTGAAGGTAGGGAAATTAGGAATAGGGCAACGGAACCCAAGGGGCCAGCAGCTAGTCGACTTCATGGAGAAAGAGGGACTGTTTATCATGAAGTCTTTCTTCCAGAAGCGGCCCCACAAGAAGTGGACCTGGTATGGTTTGACAAAAAATGAGATTGACTTCATTATGACGACTAGACGGCAACTGTTCAGTGATGTCTCAGTGATTGCGAGGGTGAAAACAGGCGGCTATCATCGAATGGTTAGAGGCAGACTGAACCTAAACGTTAAGTTGGAGAGGTCTCGTCTAATGAAGTCACCGTTCCGTCCCCCACGTGATCTAATCCAAAGTTCTGAAACGTTTCAGCTCGAGTAACAAAACCATTTTCAGTGCCTAGAAGATTGCAATGCAGTGGAAGATATCAATGATAAGCTCGTGGAAACTGTCCATGTGGTTGGTGCTAAGTTCTGCAAGACCCATCGCAGAAGAACACAAAAACTCTCCGATCATACTCTTAATCTCATGGCTGTTAGAAAATGAAATGAAGCTGCAGTCTACAGCAGATTTGACAGCAAGCAGGTAACTGAACAGACAGATCTCCAAATGCATGCGGTGGGACTTACGCAACCTTAATACAGCTCGTATTGAAGAAACGATCGAGCGGAACCAAGGCTCCAAAGTCATTGCCAGAGATCTGTCTGCCAGAAAGAGCCAACTGTTAAAGCTGAAGACCAAGTGTGGCAGCATCGTTTCCGGGACACCTGAAATTTTGAGTGAGATTGATGGGTTCAATGGGCAGCTGTACACATCATGTTTGGAGCCACAAGCAAATGTGAGTAACGATCCAAGAACAAGTCTTATCCGACACTATTCCGATGATATCCCGGAAATCAGTCTAAGCGAGGTTAGAATGGCTTTCCATCATTTTAAAAACGGCAAGGCCCCAGGCGAGGATGAAATTAAAGCGGGGCTTCTGAAAGCGGGTGGAAAATCGGTACTTGAAGTCCTTCAGAAGCTCCCTAATTCCGTCCTCCATGGTGGAACTACTCCGGAGGCGTGGAGCAGAAATAAAGGTGGTCTTTTTATTCAAGAAAGGCGACAATGCTCTCGTGAAGTACTACACTACAGACCGATTTCCCTTCTGAGCCGTGTCTACGTGCGGTTTTCGTGAGTAATTACGAATCGTCTCGCACACAGACTCGACGACTTTCAGCCTCCTTTACAGGCCGGTTTCTGAAAAGGCTTTAGCACTATAGACCAAATACATACCCTTCGGCAAATTGTACAGAAGACCGTAGAGTACAATGTGCCACTTTGTCTTGCGTATGTAGACTATGAGAAAACCTTTGGTTCCGTCGAAATTTGGGCGTGGCTGCAGTCCCTTCAGCGGTGCCAAGTTGACTCTCGGTATATCGAAGTGCTGAAGTATTTGTACAGTAGGGCTACGATAGCTATCCTAGTACAGAACCAGAGTACGACACTTATTCAACTGCAGACAGGTGTAAGACAGGGTGATGTTATATGCCCGAAAGCCTTTGTTTTTGTGTTTGATTTCGTTATGAAATTTGATGTTCTATTTACGACATTGACGTACCATCAAAGTGTAAAGTAAAACTATAAAGTGAAATGTTTTAAGCCAAATGTTAAATCTTTTTGTTCGATTTATATTAAAAGTACCCGCAAGTAATTTCATTGTTTCTTAACGTACCCAAATATGTTAACAAATGTTAAAAGAAATGTTGCAGGTACCACATGAGTTATAGTTTTGACTATTGTCGAAATTAAAACTGATCGAGTAATGTAGTAATTTGATGTATCATGCGAAATACGATTTACATGTGCTACATTTTAAAGTTCGACATGTTTAGGATGTACCGAAAAATAAATATTTAACTTTAACGTGAATTGAAAAAAAGTAACTTTCTTTGTATTCTTATGTGTTGATAAGTGTTACACTTTGCAAGTCTTCTTGCAGTCTACCAAATTGGGGTTTAATGTCAAGAGGTGTGGCCGAGTCATGGAGACAGCAAGCGACTGCTCTACTAGACGCTAACCAGCATCGACAAGATGCTTATGTCAACGAGGGTCGTCGGCAGCCACGAACTTTTACCGTCTGTGATTTTGTGTTCGTGAGCATACTGGCTGGACTCCAGTATGCGGGGGCTCTATAATGTCTCGTGCATCGCTGCAACCTGCAACTTCTTGGCAGATTTTACTGCAAGACAACTCAAGTGGGTGCCAAACACATGGTGCTTTGGTGCGGCGAATGGACACCGCACGTTTGCTCAGCTTTAATTGGGAGTGCCAATGGGGGGTATGCAAACTCTATGCCTATGCCTAGAATGTTGAAGTCTGGACAGCTCGCTTGTGCGAGTGCAGCGTGGCGGCTCGCTGACGCTGGTGCGGCGCAGCGGCTCGCTGACGATGGTGCGGCGCAGCGGCTTGCTGGCGCTGGTGCGGCGCGACTACTCGCTGGCGCAAGTGAAGTGAGACAGCCCGCTGGCGCGAACGCAGCGGACCCGCTCGCTGGAGCTCGTTTAGCTGTCTTCAGTGTATAGTACGATATGTTTTCCTCAGAGAATAATGTGTTATATATGACGTGCGTTATACTTCAGTAGGAAGCGTTGTATACTAAAATCTGATTTGAACTTTTCAATTCTGTAAAAGCTTAGTCGGTATAAAATCTATTCAAGAGCTCACTCTTGAATAGATGTGTGCTGTTGAATAAAAATTGGTAAAGATTTGAAAACAAGAGTTTATCGATTCATAGTCAGAAAGGGCCGAGACGGGAAAGTTACATTAAGCCAATAACGTTATTTTAGCCTCCACACGAGGTATGTGCTTACCCCATGCTTACTTTGAGGGTGAGTAGTTACACAAGTGTCAGAAATAACTAAAGTAGTGCTTCATTTCTGAAAGAGTAATATTGAGATGCGCTAACGTTGTGCCTCTTTCTCAAAAGTACAAGGCGGACAAGCTAACGTCGTGCCTGTGTCGCGTCTAGCCTAAGTTATGCTAACGTAGTGCCTATGACTTAATTGTTTATTATTTCGTTAAATTATGCGAACGTAGTGCCTAAGACTTAATCAGTTATTTTAACCAACTTCAAAAAAGGAGGAGGTGCTCAATTCGACTGTTTTTTTTATGTGTTACCTCAGAACTTTTTTCCAGGTGAGCCGATTTTGATAATTTTTTGTTTGAAAGCTGTTGCTTATAATGTGGTCTCATATAAATTTGATCAAGATCTGCCCAGTAGCTTTGAGTTATTCTTAAGAATGCGTATTTATTAATAATTGACCTTTAATTTAATTTTATTTATATTGAAGTCGGTTGTACAAAATTTTTAATTTTACCACTTGTGTTAAGTTATGCTAACGTAGTGCTTATGACTTACTCAGACGATACGTTGTGCTAACGTAGAGCCACTGCCAAGCGCGTCGCCTGTGACCGACGCGGTGTCTGAAGCGCACATGCCGTTGATGGAGATGGATATTCAAAGTTAAAGGGAGCCCGCGGACGGTCTCCTTTCAGGAGTGACCGTGTTGGGAATGAGGGTAAAAAAATAAAAGGAAATACGAACAAATGAAGGTAGATTGGTAATCTACCACTTGTTTTAGCAGTATAAAATACCGGGCAGGCGACTAAGAGGAAGCAGTCGGTAATTCTACGAGTCTCATTTTCATTCCTATGCCCATTGGGGTATTCTACTCGTGTAGGCAAGGAAGATCGTGTTGCTGAGAGGCTGCTCTGTGCTACATTTAGATGGGTAGTGATGCTGTTGGTTTCATACTTTGGTGTTATTATGTAATTGGGTGCTGATAGAAAGCAGGGTTTGTTACCGAATTATATAAATAATTTTGAGAATAATTTCTAACATCAGAAGTGGAATATTACCTAACTTTGGATTAAAAGATATTTTTAAATTAAACGTATCTTAATTACGTTAATTTTGTTATAATATTATTAAGCTACAAATTCACAAATAAGGTAACATTCACCTTCTGCGCAGTCAGGTAAAAGTGTTTAATAAAAAATAAAGCCACGGTTTTAAACAAATCAAGTAATACAAAGATTATATTTCTATGAATTTTAACAAAAATTTAATTGCGGTCGTAAAATATGGTAAGTAAATTTTTTAAGCAATGGCGCATGCATGTATAAACCATAGACTTAGAATATACTGGCGTATAGACCGACATAGTGTGCAAGGGGGAAGAAAATTATTTATGGCAAAAATGCGAGATAGAAAAGGATACCAAATCTCATGACTCTGTAACCAATTTTGAATGAGCACGCAAGAAATTAGCTCCTAGATATTTTGTAATTTTTTAGATTATAATAGTGTTAATGTTTACAATTAATAGTTTTCCAAAATGGTTATATGTTTCGCGAGTGAATGTGGTGTCAGTAATAAGAATAATCCTGATAATTGCACATTTCTCAGGTAAATTCTCAAGACATCGTCAATGTTATGACGCGTTTATTTTTGGTTAAATTTTATGTTATATACTGTTTAAAATATAGAAAGTTTTCAATTATTTTGTTGTTTTTGATGTTCTGTAAAGAAAAAATCACGTTGTTGTTAATTTGCGTGAATTTGGTAAATACATTTTTATACAAAATATTTTACATGTACGCTAGGGATTGACTCAACTATAGCAAAATTAATGTCGATATATCTTGAATGTTTATATTGAATCAATAGACTTCCTACACAACAAGAAAATAAATCCTCGGTTTGTGTTCTATAAATGTAATTTTATTTTGCCATTTGTCAAACAGATTTCCTCCGGAAAAGAAAAAGTAGAATAAAAACAATTTTATTTAAAGGAGCCATTTCTGCATTATTTGTACCAGTAAGTATAATATTGATATAATAATAAGACTTCAAAAATTTAGATTTAGATAAAAATAGAGACAGATTTTTATACATTATAAAACTGTAGTACATCAAAGATAAAAAATGATTGTTATGAACCCAACTAAGTATCTATTTATCAACCAAAAAAATGTATAATCTTACTTTACCACCCGCACCTCACGGCTACACTAGTGCAATATTCATATCCTCACGCTATTTTCCCCAAGGGGTTGCGCGGAGCTTCGGATTATATTCGCAAGTCATACTGATAAAATTTTTGGCGTAGTTAGATATAATATATTTAGTAATGGTCTTGAAGCGCCACTAGACGCCCGCGCATTAGACGCCGAGGGCTTAATAGCTTGGGTCATTGCCTACAACGTTAGTCGTAGAGAAGAGGAACTCGTGGTTAAGTAATAGCTGCGCGGATCAACAGATCTTCGAGATTAAATTCCACTTGCCGCGGTCAGTCCATGAATGAGTGACCATATTCTTAACATATCGCGATTGAGATAATAGAGAGTGCATCACATGCGTGAGTGCTGATGATACCCTCAGACACTTGGTGCACTTTACTCTGTTAAGATCATTATGTTTTTAAAATTCATGCAGCTAAAATGATGATAAGTTTATTATTACTTTATACTTTTCAGGGACAGATGAAAGAATATAAACATGAAGCATGATGAAGCCTCATAAACATATTGGCCTTTAAACAGAGCAATCTTATTTAACTGATTCCTTCAAGTTTCCTTACTTAAATTATTAAGTTTACATTCATATTTAAGTCGAATGTTAAAATAAACTTCTTTATTGTATTTAATTATTAATTATTAAATTTTTGTAATTATCAAAAGTAATACTTATATGAAAAATAAAGCTGCCATTATGTGCTCCGTGTCCCCATTTTTTATTTCCCCATCCAAACATTTTATAAAATATAAATAGATATACTTAGCTAAGTATCTACCTATTTATATTAACAACATGTTAAAAAAGAAAGTCCGTGGAAACTGTCCATGGCAGTATATATATTTTCTCAAAGATCACAGCTCGAAAATACGACTTTCCGATCTGATTCTTGGGGAGTTTTTTTTTTAAGTTTATCGGTAGCGTCATCTGGAATTTTTTACATTTGAATTAAAATCCAAAAAAAGGCAGGTAGGTTCAGCTTATTCCCAGGAACATGTTATATTAATATTTTTAATTATTTTAGAACTATCATGGTAAAAATTCAGTTAATTTTTGAAGTTATTGAATTTCGTGCACTATTTTTTTAATATTTTTACCGCTTCCTTAACAATAATTTTTCGATAGTCCTTGTAAATAAAATGCACATCACTAGCTAACGCACACAATGACAAATCAAAATTAGTCACGCGTTTTCGGGCTGTCAGGTCGTCTATACGCCAGTATATTCGAAGTCCATGGTATAAACTCATCCATTTACGTCAGTAACCTGTTTACGTTTTACTGACGCTATAAAATGTCATGAACTAAAGCCAAGAAGTCAAGAAAACAACCTAAAATATAAGATTTCATAAAGTTTATTCAATAAATCTAAATTATTTATTTTGCATTGAAAATAAATATTACGATTATTCTAAGTAATTCATAACATTTATACAAAATGTTACTAATGTTTTCGCAATAAATTCCGTCAGAGACACTGTTATTAAATTCGATACGGCAGGTAGCAGAGACTTCAACCATATGTGTACTAAATGCTAATAGTGTGTCGACTCGGGGATTAGACGGAGCAACGTTGGGGCACGGTATCAAGGTGGTACGCCCGTTTAGGAGTGTCACGTACACGGAATCAGTTGCACGCGTTTGTTGTTCACCCAACAACGAGATATTACTCGGTATTATTTTGAAATATTGGGAAAGATTGTATGATGCTTTAAGTAAAATTGAATTCTAATAACCATGTGATAACTTTCCATTACGATTTTAAATTTTATTATGCGTAAGAATGAAAATTCATTATATCATTAAATTCAACAAAAGACAATAAAAAAAACAATAATAAAAACCCAATAATAAATGTCTTAAATATTTGTTGGTTGCACATCTACATGTATGTATGTATCTGTATAACGAGGTGGTTGAATAAACAGAACCATCGTATAATTTTAACCTGTTTTTAAAAGACTTCAATAAGGAGGAGGTACTCATTTCAACTGTTTGTTTTTTTAATGTGTGTTACCTTATACCTTTTTTCTAGCGGAACTGATTTCAATGATTATTTTTTTATTTGAAAGCTGGTGTTTCTCATGTGGTCCCATATAAATTGATCAAGGTCTGACCAGTTGTTTTTGAGTTATCCTTAATAATTTATATTGAAGTCGGTTGTATAAATTTTTAATTTTACCACTTGTATTTATTCTGTTTAACCCTCTATCCAATATTTTAAGAGGAATACCTGAGGTACTCCTATATAGGTAAAAATATAGTAAAATAAGGTAAGTACCAGCATAAGCCTTTGTTTGCATCACGACGAATCAGGTGAAGCTGCGGAATGCAACTTGTTTTGTAAAATAGTTATTAAGATAATTAATAGAATCAGGCGTTACTTTGCGGAAATCCATTATATCAAAGTTGGAAAAATTTACTTTGCAAATATCCGCCAATAATTTTTTTAAAGTAGTTATTAGTTTGTTACTTTGTATAGAAAAATAAATTATTACGATGAATACTGATAAAATATAATGTTATGATATTATTATCTAAGGAATTGTTTTTGCGACAACCCTTGCATATATTTAGCGACTTCACGTCGAGACAGCCTTGTAGGTATTTTGCGGTATAACAAAGGAGTTCACTCACTATTAGTATTTATTACACATATGCTTCAACTAAACATTGATAGCTAATAAAAAATTACAGCAAGAGTTTGCTTTGTCTACGTTCGACTCCTCGGCTGCTTAAGTAAAAAATTTAACTCTACTACTGTTTGTGCATTCTGAGTTCCCGTCAAGAAATAGGCATGAAGAAACCGTTACAAAAATAAATATAACAAAGTTTTTTTTAACTAAATTTTCCATAGAATTTATTACATTTTATGCAAGAATTTACCGACAGTGTTAAAAAATCTTGTGTTCTACTATAAACACAAAACATTCCAATTCAGACCTGACAGATTTAAAGCAAAGAGACTGGTCTCACGTAGGCAACATATGCAACGCATTATGACATCTGGAAACACACTTATCGTATGCAACGCAATCACACGCTTCCGACGCAACATCGATCTGCGATATCCAAATCGGCGTGGGAAGGTAGAGGGGATGTTTGTGCGCAATGCCACGCATAGACAACATAATCACTTGGATGTAAGATCACAAGTTAGATACACAAATATAAGAATGGCAACGTCTTATGATTCCATCCAGTATGAATATGATACTTTATCCAAGATCTAGTATGTAAGTCAAAGAGTAATAGAAATTGTCGTCAAAGAATAATAAAATGAGGGTGGAGAAAGTTTTGTAGATTCAAAGACCTTTAGAAGAATATTGAAGTCTATTGAGGTAAAACCACTGCTAAAGTCTAGCAAGACTACAAGTGTAAGATGCGTATTGTCCCTAGTTCCAACGGATATTACCGTTACCGTCACAGCCTATCAAAGTCCACTGCTCAACATAGGTCTCCCCATTGATTGTCTTTTAGGTTTGTTTCCCTCTGTAACCTCTTACGACACCCACGGGATGATACCAGCAAAATATTATAATATATATATATATATATAGATAAAAATTTACGCAGCGTCAATCCGAGCTTAGCCACCGCATGGGCAACTTCATCCCTGTTGGACTATCATCTTTTTAGCTCATTATTTTCGTACCTATGTTTATATGATACTTACTTTTAAATTTTATTGATTTCGTTTTTTTTCGATTTTTTTTCGTTTCAGCAGCATAGTGATTCGCAGATAGAATTAGAAATATTTATTTATTATGAATTATTTATTTCTAATGCTACATGTTACTTATTGTTAATTACTATAATATGCTTTTGCGTTTGAGATACAAGCTATTTAATTGAACCCCTAGTTTCTATAATGATTTCTTATATTTACGCGAACACTACACATTGAATAAAACTACTTTTACGTTTCGGGTGCTTTAAAGCACCCATAGTAACGGGGGACTGAGGTGATTGACGTCCCGATGTCAGAGTTAACCCGGAGTACCTTCAGCTTTTTTAATTATTAATTTTGGTCCGATCTACGCAGAATAAACTTACTGTGTCTTGAAGTCTTGCAGTGGTATGCTTGGGTTTAGTTTTAATTTTATTAATTACAGGATCCCAAGCAAGTGGTAGTACCCAGCCTCCCTCTCTATTGAAATTATGATGTTTTTTAATTTCAATAGCCTAACGTATCATCCTTGGCAGGAATCGATGTTCTTTCGCGAGAATTTGTGGTTTATCAAATCTAATGTAATGGTGGGGGCCGTCTAGGATATGATCACAAACTGTAGACTTCCCGGAACGTTGGTGCGGTGGTCCCTGGTTTCTATTCATTTTCCGTGATATCCGTGATATTATCAGTATCTGCTTTAAGTAGAACGGTTTCAAAATAAAGGCCGTTAAGGATTAAGAATTACTTAAAATTAAATTTTCTTATTAAAGTACTTATCAAACATATTTTTTTATCATACCAAAGATTGAATCACAATAAATAACGCTTGATAGTGTTAGTAACGAAAAAATTAAACAACAGGTCACTGTTCTTTTTTTGTGTTTTTTTTTTAAATATTTTACATTTCAAAGTATATCTTCGATAACAAAATATGTAGCCGTAGTATCTCGGGGGCTAAACTCTTACTGTAATTTTGCTGATTTACCACGAGCTTGACGATGAAGGAAAACACTGTAAGGAAACCTGCATGTCTGAGAAATTAAAAAAATATTTCGAATACATGTGAAGTCCGCCAACACACATAAGGGACAGCGTGATGGATATTTCCTTGCCTTAATACCCTATCAAAAATAAGAGGAGCCCTTTGCCCAGTAGTGGACTAAGCCGTAGGTAACTTTTACTTTGAAGCTTTTACCATGTTTTGGCAGCGTTAGAGAAGCTGACTGCCCCATATCATCACGTGGGTGTCGTGAGAGCAACAAGGGAAAATGAAACAGCAGCAACGGGCAGTAGCATATTCACGATAAAAACTAAAATTGAGAAAAATCTGCGGTTACCCACCCGCCTACCAAGAATAGTATCGCAACCTTAAAAGGCCATCTTTGAGGGAGGCCTAAGCCCATCAATGGACTTTTGGAAGGCTGTAATAAAAGTAAACTTATTAGTTCATTTCTTTCCAAAATCAATATCCTGACATTTAGAACAGTTGGTATCCGACAACGTAACGTATAATAAGTTAGTTGAGCAGGATTTTAGAGAAAACGTTTTATCGAATTTTGAAGGAAAGCTTTTTGCCGTTTAATGGATATCAAAATTAATCATGAAGTAGTTTTTTGTAGTAAAAATGAATTTCATCGATATGCGTCATATAAAACCTTTCTCTGATAATTTAATAGCATACCCTTGCAACTTTACGGTCTTGCTTTTAGAATATCACGTCTGAGAAAAATTACCAAGAAAGGGTAAAGTGAATATTATACTTATTCGGTATTTTTTTCATTTATGAATTAAAATAAACAGATTTAAAAATCACGTCTGTGCAAAATACTCTTACACAAAAGTCTCGTTAAAGGTAACTGTTTTAGACGATTAAATATTTTCATATATTTATTTACAAAAAATACATATTTTGCACAATATATTTTAACAAATGTTAAAGATTTTTTTTGTGTACATGTACGATGGGTTATTGCTTATTTTTGATTATTTTTAACCTCAGAGTAATTCCTGGCATAGAGGGAATCTTTAAATAAGATCAAAATTCTTGTATTTTAACTCCTTATGCATATTAAATTTACGTGGTACAAAATAAAATAGCTAGATTATTCTCACCTTATTTCTTTTCCAAGACTGTTGCCATTATATTATCTTTGACTGTTGTCGTTTTCTCATTCCATAGACACTGCAATGACACATCATTGCAGTGTCAATGTAATGAAAAAACGTTACGTCCATAAACAAAAACGCTGTCGATAAATTCATTTAGTCTATGAATTGATAAAATTAAGAATTTTGATTAATCCGGTTCATATAATTAATAAATAAATCAATGAACATTAATTGAAGCTTCATCTGACATCCTACAATTAAAACGTAGTTGAATAATGCGGAATTTCACACTATCATTGTAAGTTAAATTAAATCGATGAAAAGTTCATTATAAAGTCTATTTAAAATCAGCCGGTATGTTTCTGCCAAATTATCCCTAGCATTAATATGGGTTTCACGGGATATATTGATTGCAAACATGTAACCACGTAACCCTTTGGAAATTTTATATATTTTTATTTGTCTAACCGACACAGGGCTTGCTTCACTGAACGTACACAGAGGACACTGCTACGGATAATATAAATACCGCGGCACGACCGCTGTCTGTCTCATTCTTCCTCTTTTTTGAATGAAGATAATGCTGCCTATCTCCTGATTCATTTCCCTCTGTAGTATTTTACGATACTCATGGGATCGTATGGGGTCTTAAGTACTTCTTACTATGAGGTAGTGGATTCTCTTAAGCAATTGCCACAAGTCATAATTTAGATCCTGCCCTCAATTCATGAATTCGAAATATTTTCATGCAAGTAGATATAGCTTTCTCGGTTGTTTTATTTTCCGCTGGACGTAACGTGTGACATTTTACGTGGTACACCTGCAACAAGAAAGCTACAGATGCGCTGTCACCTTTGACGAGTAACATGGAATGCCAGTCTGTAATTATACTGCTCTCTATACACTTCAGATTGAAACACAGCACTGCAAGTACTGATATTTGGCGGCAGATATAAATGACGTTATGTCGAATTATGCCAAATATGATTATGCGTTAAAAGGTTCTAGATATTAAAATAAATGTATGTCGTTAATTACTCCAGCGCAGCGTTTCTCTGTAATAATTTCAAAGGCAGCTAAACTTAATTAGTAAGATGTTTTCGTTTCTGTTAATAAAAATTAAAAATATATGATTATTAGTAGTCTAGACTACTTATGAGCTGCTATAATCTATTTTACTGCCTAAATATTTCTATTCTACCAACATCCGTCAATTTAGGTGTTATTAAAAATAGATTAAATTACTTGCGTTTGTCTCAAAAAGGAAACGCCCACCTCTACGCAGAATATAGATACGACAGAAACTAAATTAGTTTGTGTCAATTATCACATACTTGAAGGACAAAGAAATGTTGTTAGTAACCAGTCTATAAATAATTTGTTGCCTCTGCTAATAAAATAAATTAATGTCTCTTTACAATTAGAAAAAATATGTATAAAAATATTTTATTTATTATTCATCATGTAATAGAAATTGTTTGTTTCATCGTGCCTTTTTGATTTATCATAATATGTAATAGTTTCTAATTATTATTTTATAAGGCATTAACCTACCTCTGATATAAGAAATTACCCCATTTCTGATTTTAGAAATTACTCTCAATATTATTTAATAAAGGAGTATAACTCGGCAACAACTTTACTCTATAACACAAATGGATGAAGTATGCAAACCAACGGCAATACTGCTGCCTATCACGATGTGATATGGGATAACGTCTACGCAATATAATTTTCTAGTTCTGAAGTAATATCTTTGATAAAGTAAATATAATTTACTTTACCAAAGATATTACTTCAACGTGTATGTACACGATAGTGATTAAGACTCGTACAAATTTACTGATTCCTTTTTTCTACCCTCACTTCTTCGTATTTTCTTTTATTTTCTACCCTTATTCCTCAGGTATTTAATTTCGGAACATCATTAATGCCGCTTCGTAACAAAATCAGCAAAATTGGGTCACATTTGGAGTCAACTTGGTAAGAATCATAATCGAATCAGAATTCTCAGTAGCAGTCCAAAATCAGGAAGGAGGCGGTACCCCCATGCCTCGGAAAGTACGTCAAGCCGTTGGTCCTGCGTCTAATCGCTCACCAGTCGTTTCGGATTGCAGACCCATCGGACTATAAAAATGAGGGAAAAGAGAGTGTACCTGTGCTTTTGCACACTCTCATTAGCATATTGTATGATCTTGTTCTGCGCAGATGATAATCTCCTTTGAGACAGTATTGGTTAACATTATCGTATACTCGTGTTATTATCATATTCAACTAAAAAGCTTCTCTAATAATCACAGCTTTGTGTACACGGTATCCAGTATGACATTTCAGTCAGTAATTTTGCTAAATGTAGCAATTACGGTAAATCATCATAATAATGGCTACCGGTATATATATTTAAAGTTTGACATTTTTTGATGCTGCAAGAATAAGTATTCAGTGGCATCTTATTTGTATAATTTATTCAGTTACTTAATATTAGTTCATTTAGCAACAAAAATAAAGTAATTTTTCGTATCATATAGCCAAACGTGAATGGACGAATCTTAGATGGAAGATAAATTGACAAAAGTTGATATTTATAAAATATGGCCAGTAATAATTGGCTATATCACTAAATGGTTGCGATTCATGAAATGGTCGGGCACTTCATGATATGGCCACGACCATAGATTTATTATATACTAGATTGACGATGAAGTGATTAGGGTGAGACCAAAATCAAAATACACCAGTGTGCGTGAAATGTGGACGTGTGGGAAACAAATAGTGCTGCACCATGTACTGCCTGCCTCAACTTCAATTATCGATACGGATAATGTACTATTATGTACTGAATATTTTCACCCGACTACGGCGAAGCTAAAGAGATGGTTGCGATTTTAGAAGGCTATGTGTGTCTGAATGTATGTTCATCTGTTCCCTCAGATCTTTTAAACTATTCATAGTATTTTGACAAATTAGATATCTTTAGAAGCATTGTGCCCTTTCGCAGGTTTTAAGCTGCATGAAGTCACATAAAAACTAAAATAGTAGCTTATTGCGGACATATAAGTACTACCGAATGAAATATCGTGTCTGGTATCCAATAAAAGGTGTAATTAGGAGTGTGCTCGACATTCCGCAAATACATGATCTAAAAAATGTTTACTATATTAGTATGTATTAGTTAATATTTTTTATAAAACTGAAGTAACCAACGTACTTACAGTCTACCTGATGAAAAAATGGAGTCCTACTACGTATTAGTTCATACATAAGCTTCAAAAATTATTAATATAAAGTCGCTGAAAAAAATGCTGTTCTTAAAAAAAGATATGCGTGTTGTGATATGTATATAAATTAATAGTTAACAAATAAAATAAAATTGCGATAAGAAACGTGCAATAAAAAGGTATTAAACATGACTACGATGTCAAGTTTTTATAACATTGCAAAATATAACCAGACCCTTACCTATTGCTAGTTATAATTTATAATAAAAATAAAAATGAGTTTGTGTATAACACATGTTATTACTAAGATATCCTGCAATGTAGTTACGGTTTAATTTTGAAGTTTCTATTATGTTTTAGGGAATAAAAATAAAAGTACAAACAAACGTTAGATTTAAAAATTTCCCTCAAAGAAAACTAATTTACGGTGAAATGTTGTGAGCTCTCCTTAAAGATATTTTGCACTTTTGCTACATACATTTTTCTAATAATAAAATAAGTTTCAGTGGGTAATTTTATAAATAAGTGTTTATTGTTAGAAGTATTGTAGTTTTTCCTTAGTGCATCTCTATGAGAAAAACATTTTTCATCTGAAAGTACTTGCTGCATATAGTCGAATATTTTCTTTTGGTAACCCATTCTTCTCCATTCAACACCATTTTTGTCGAAAATCAATAATTTGTGAAAATCTTTCACAGCATCCACTTACCATAAAGAAGTTAGAAGTTTGAAAAAAAATTTGCGAGGCTATTGAAATTAAAAAACATCCTAATTTCAATAGAGAAGATGGATGGGTGCTGCTCTATGCTCGAAATCCTATAATGAATAAAATTAAGTCCAAACCCAATCATACCACTGCAAAACTTCAAGATACTGTAAGCTCATTCAGCGTAGATCGGAACAAAATTAATATTCAAAAACTGAAGGTAGCCGGGATAACTTTGACATCGGAACGTCATACACCTCAGTCCCCCCCGTGACATTGGGAGCTGTAAAGTACCCGAAACGTCGGGAATTAAAAAGTTCAATTGAACGCGATAGAATCCGTAAAATTAGTTACATTTAATCTGGTTCTAAAATTTTCGGGTTATTCCGTTTATCCACCCTAAGAAATCCACCCTAGGGTGGAAAGTTGGAAACCCGTGTTCGTTTATCCACCCGAGACGGGGTGGATAATTGAAATTCGTATGTGTTATTTTTCTTCCGATTATGTATATTATTTTTCTTCCGATTTTCTCCCTTGGCTGTATACAATCGTTTATAAAAACATGATAGAAACTGGCCTTAGATTACTTAGTAGACATTAGCATACTTATAAAAATACATACATACTTCCTGTTTAAAGGTCACAATTGAAATACTTTTAATTGTTCAATTACAAATCATTCGATGTGACACAATTTACGTCATTGAATAATGATGATAATATACTGGCGTTTGTGAATTACTATGAAAAGACATGGCTCGAGGACGAAAATTATGTAGCTGTTTGGAATTCATTCGGAGTGTCTCACAGAACTACAAATTCATTGAAATCTTGGAATAAATAAATAAAAAATTAAATTAAAGACAAACATCCAAATTTAGTAAAGATTTTGGATTGCTTGCAAAAAACGCCCAGTTTGATGCTAACACATCTGTTGTAACAAAGAAATTCAGAAAACGATTGCAAATGTATATTAAAAGCTTAGATTATTGAGAGTAAATAATCTAAGATTAAAAGACACGAATTTATACAGGATATATAATTACGTCTACTCAATAATGAAATTAGTGTTGGTAATTTCTTGAACATATTGCAGAATTTATAAATTACTTATTATTATTTAAAACGTGGAAGTTTAATTCGGTTTAAATGCAATACGTAATATGATTTTTGTTTAAGTTTGTGGTTATTAAAAATTAATCAATAATATGTATAATAAAGTATGAATAAATTTTCTATTTACCTGTAGGTACTTGGGGTGGAACGGAGGGACAACAATCAAAAAGCGAATTCCGACTATCCATCCCGTCTAGGGTGGATAAACGAACACGCGTTTCCGAGTGTCCACCCTAGGGTAGATTTCTTAGGGTGGATAAACGGAATAACCCAAATTTTCGAACTTGACCATTTAATTATATACAGTACTAGCTTTTGCCCGCGACTTCGTCCGCGTGGAGTTCGGTTATATCACGCCCATGTGTGAAATAGAGTCTGCTGGTACAAGCCACAATTATAACTGGATGTCGCGATCAAAAGCTAGTAAACTACAAAACTTCTTTATGCACCTCATTTTTTGCTAATCTTTTACTGCGTGCCAAAGTTATCAGACTACTGGGCGAGCTTACGCGTGAGTAAGCTCCATAGAATTGCCCGTGTGAAAACCAATTTTCTCTCAAGTTTATACCCGCAAATTTTAATGTCTGCCCTTGTGATTTGTTTATGGTCATTGTAAAGCAGACTTTGAGGGGAAACTGTATTCGTTTGAATTCAAAGGGAAGATCATTCGGGATCAAGGGAATTCTTGGTACAAATACAATTTCCCCTTGCGCACATCCAGTTATAATTGTGGCTTCCACTACATTGCGATGTAACGCTTTTACTTTTAGTCTGGTTCCGTTGTACAGTTGAGGAGGTTTTAAATTTCGCAACAACATAACAGGAGTGCCCACGCGCAGAATAAGCTTAGGATGTGGAAGACCCGATAGTTTCAGTGAATTAAGAAATTCGACAGGGTAGTTAATTGCGTCATCTGTGTTGACCACAGAGTCTATTGACGTGTACACCATTTCTTCCCCCTTAAAAGTTGTTAACAGTATATCGTTATTTGCCGCTGCTTGGTCGTTTTTCGGGGTTATTATGACACGTTCACACAACCATTCCATTGGCTTATCGTGGATAGTTATCATTCCGTCATTTATCGGGTAATCACCGTTGCCGATTTCAAGTAGGAGATTCGCAAATCCACCAGCAGACTCTTTTTCTCCTAAATGTACCCGCATATTTTTCGAGAGCTTGAGGATTTTAATTAGAGGCCTTAAAGTGGATCTCTTAAGACACGCCTTAACTTCATCTGCTCTAGTTCTTTTTGGCACTACTGGTAGAGTCTGTCTAAAATCTCCAGCCAGCAAAACTGTTACACCACCCATTAACTTGTTATTGCCTCTTATATCTTGTAGAGTTCTGTTTAAAGCCTCTACGCCACCCTTATGAGCCATGGTTATTTCATCCCACACTATCATTTTCGTATGTTTTAATACTTTAGCAAAATTACTTTGTTTCGATATATTACAAATGGGAGTATCAGCTGTTGTTAAATTGAGTGGTAACATGAAGGTAGCATGAGCAGTTCGTCCACCCTCAAGCAGTGTAGCTGCATTCCCAGAAGAAGCCACAGCCAAAGCAATTCCGTAAGTACTTCTAACTTTAGCTAATAGCAAATTTATGAGGAATGTTTTGCCTGTTCCACCGGGAGCATCTAAAAAGAATATTCTACCCTCATTTGATTCAATTTTTGTGTTAATTTTATTGTAAACTACTTTTTGTTCGTCACTCAGTGATCTTTCATTATTTTTAACTGTGTTTTCTAATGATGCTAAGTCGTAACTTGTCTCTTTAAGATACTCTCTATTTTCAAATTGTTGTTTTTTGCTTGGCTGAGGTAACTCGTACTCTTTTAGTAGCCGACCACCCAACGCTAATACGGCATCTTCTATTACCGAAAGGAGTTTGTTAAATACCACATCTGTTATGTGCTCTACATCCACATCTCCCTGTCTAATTGCCTTTTAAAATCTTCAGATAGGTGTTCTTTGAATTTCCCCCAAAGGCTTAAAGGGTCTGATACTTAGCAGAACACTAAAATAATCATAAAAAGATCCCGAACCATTTGCGGTGATTGGCAAAGTGCTGCCTCTTCCATTGCTGCGAACAAATGCTTATCATCTTCAAGCAAGCCGAGAGCTTTGCACGCTGATTGGAACGTGGAATATACATGACCATCGACAGTTTTTAACGCTTCAAACGAAATTGGGCCCTAGATCTTATGAAGAAGCATGCGAAGGTGATAGCATTCTGTATTGTTCGGATGCACAGTATAAATCCTGCCCAGAACATGCTCTTTATTGACCCCTGGCCAGCTTTCAACGTTTGCTCCTCTCTTTCTCCTTTGGAACTTTCTTTTATCCCAAACGTAGTATGCAGGCACAGAAGTACCTGCATACTACGTTTTGGATAACTTTGCAAAAACATTGCTCTACCTAGAAAGGTAGAGCAATGTTTTTGCAAAGTTATCCACTTTACACAAATCGAAAAAGGACAGAAGTGTGGTTGTTGGAGGACTATTCACTCTTTCACTCAGATTTTGCTCATTAAAATAAACCCTTTGTCCATTTTTCAAATGAACAGCGTGGTGGACTACGGGAGGGAAAAGCTCATGAATGGGAAATTCAAGGATTCGCCATACTGCCTCTGATGAACTTATATATCTTCTACTTGTGTAGGTTTTAACTTCATCCTTCTCATTCTCTAAAGCAAACTATGCCTGGTCAGAACCTTTATTTACATATTTACAGACGTATTTTATTGAACTAACATAGGTCATAGCGTCCTGTGTTCTTTCTTGCATATACCTTGGTCCCCCCGTAAAAGATGATGGAAGGACAACCATTTGTCCTAGTTGGTTGGCTTCTGCGTCTTGTCGTCCAATAGCATCTTTTAAATGGATGTAACTATCAGCACGTAATTTGGCTTGATTATTTTTGATATAATTTAATCTCTCTGTTTCTCTTTTGGCGTATTCATCCACCAAATATTGACTAAAAAGGGCACGATAGTTGACTGAATAGTTATCTTCTCCTTCTTTAATCATTATTCTATACGAATAGAAACTTGCAGAAGAGACAGTTTTATTAAGCAGCAACTTAGTTGTGGAATTGTGTTGTGGTATATTGATTGAATACCCATCATCCCCCCAGCAAAACATCAATAGATACTGTAGCACATCATATGCTCGATGTATTTCACTAATACGCTGAAGTGAATTACTTCGGCTCTCTAGGATGATGTCCCTTCGATCAAATTGTTGATCCACTAATACTAAAGCCACTTCATTTGTAGTTGGTGCATTGTACCTACCTCTATGTTATTCTGGTGGTTTTTTATCAGCATGTATGACAACTTTGTATGACTCTGAAGGAGGGGCTTTATCAATGGCATTTTTCAGATCTTTTATATACGGGTTCACTTGATGTAGCATATTCTGCAATTGTTTGATTAAATTTGGCTTTAAGTTGGGAAATTTAGAACATCGAATCTTTGCTTCTCGATCATCTTCACCTACAAAATATATTTGAAGGTACTGAGCGTCATGTTCGGTTTCTGGTAACTTCCAATTATATGGTAGACCTGGCCTTGTACTTTAAAAGTCGGTGAAAAACCATCTGCTGTTACCTGTTTACCACCAAAGGAAGCCATCTGGAAACAGGCATTATATTTATGAATATTACCCATAAAATGTTCATGATCTGGGTGTAGATAATTAATCAAACTAAAGAGTGGTTCAGGCAGTTGTTTCAACCGATCAAGTGGCACTGGTCCAGCACTGCAACACATAGCAGGTGTCTCATCCTTCCATTTCAGCGCATTGCACCACTGACACTTGTATTTCATAGAACCCAAGGCTACACTGCTGTCAGTTCTATAAACAATATCAGGGTCATACTCTATAGCGGAATGGACCTTGTTTTTCTATAAACGCAGTGTAATATTTTCCACACACCGTGACTGAATTGCTCTATGGACATGTGTATTCGCAGTTTGGTAATTTGCAACAGATTGCCTGTGTACATCGGGATTTTTTTCTAATAAGCGGACACAGCGTGACGATTTGCATCTGGCTTGTTCTACCTATATCTTTCTTGTGCAATTTTTTATAAACTTTTTCTTGTGTAATTAGTAAATCTCGACCTTCGTTTATTTTTCTTTTTTCCATATTTTAATGTCGACGATACAGATTGATCTGTTCCGCTGTTTGGAGATAATATTTCACTGTTTACAAAAGATGTAACAGTTAAATGGTCAAGCTCTGAAAAAGGAGATTGACCATATAACTGTTACACGGTCAAGCTCCTTTTTCATGGTCAAGCTCTTTTTTTTTAATGACAGGCTTATGATACCAAAAAGTTTGAGATTAGATTTTATTAAACAATTACATGAGGGGCATTTAGGCGTGACCAAAATGAAACAGCTGGCACAAAGGTTATATTACGGGCCTTAAATGGATAATTATATAAATACTAGCTGTTACCCGCGGCTTCGCCCGCATGGTCACTGGGAAATGAACTATCCATTGCTTTTTGAATTGAAAGAAAAATGAGTTTTATAGATTTGTCAGAGATGCAGCCATTAAAAGGAAACTGAGCAAAATTGATTCGTCAGCCTATTTAAATGTTTTGAAACGCAGCGTATAGGAAAGCATGAAAATAGCCTGTTTATTCCAAATGGAAATGGGATATTTATTTAATTAAAGGAAACTGAGCATAATTATCCGTCAGGGATGCAGACTTTTGAAAATAAAAATTGAGCTAAACTGATTCGTCAGAGATGCAGTTTTCTGAATTGAAAGGAAACTGAGCCAAATAAAAGATCCGTCAGAGATGCAGCCTTTTGAGTTGAAAGGAAACTGAGCTTAATAGGTCTGTCAGAGGTGCAGCATTTGGAATTGAAAAGAAACTGAGCTAAATAGGAAATTTTGAATTGAAAGGGAAGATCTGTGGGAATTCTGATTAATTGAATGGGAATTTTGGAAAAAACTAACTGAACACTATTTTAAGACGCTACTGTACACAATGTTATATGTTTTTCCATTCGGGGAAAGAATGTGGAGATTCTGGGCATTTGACACACGCGAACATGCTACATACAGCTGACCATGAGAGAAGCACGGTTTTTCTAAGTTGACCCCCGCTACCTGTAACGTTTGCCCTTGCGCTTTATTAATTGTCATTGCAAAACTGAGCTTAATAGGAACTGCAACCTTTGAATTGAAAAGGAAGATCTGTGGGAATTATAGGATCCGTGGTATAATAACATTTTCACCTTTTCCTACGCCTGTCAAAATTGTAGCACTGATTATGTGATTCAAGATGTGTCACATGCAGCCTTGTCCCGTTACATAACCGATGAGCATCTAAATTTCGCATTAGCATGACTGGGACGCCTAACTTTAATTGAAGCTTATGTGAGGGCACACCTGAGAACTCTAGAGAATTTAGAAACTCTACGGGATATGAAGTGCTCTGTTCTGTGTCCATAACTGTGTCTACTAACAAATACTCTGTTATTTCTCCTGCTACTTCGCTTAATATATCTGAATTTATTTTGTTAACGCTCTATTTTTGGTCCAAGAATCGCCCTTCACATAACCATTTGTCTTCATGCATGTTGTTCGTTAAATCTGAATACGCTCGCAATTAATTCGGAATGACTCTGTACTAAATTACAAAATCTCTCGTCAATTTAACGCAGCCCTCAGCATCCGTTTCCAACCGCCCATCGCCAATTTTTAATAGTGTGTCAGCATAGTTTCCAGCATTGATATCATTATACAAATGCACTCTCATATTCGTAGTTAAACTCAATTTTGTCACCTTGTTCCATAAAATAGACGACTTGAGGCATGCTTTAATTTCATCTGCAGGTGTGCCTTTTGAATGACAGGTAAAGTTTGGCGAAAGTCACCAGCCAGTAAAACCACCATTCCTCCCATTACATCGGTATTGCTGCGCAAATCCTGGAGCGTTCGATTTAGTGCTTCCACAGCTTTTTATGTGACTGTACTTTCGTCCCACACTAAAAGTTTGCATTGTCGTAGCATTTACCTCGTGCACTATTTTTGCTAAAGTTGCAGATCGGCGATTCTTCCTGGGCTAGATTTAGAGGAGTTTTAAAACAGAATGTGCAGTGCGGCCCCGCTTAGCAGCGTGGCGGCTATACCGGAGGAAGCTACGGCCACAGCAATGTTTTTATCTTTCCGTAATTGCGCTAATAATAAATTTAACAAAAATGTCTTCCCAGTTCCTCCAGGGCATCTAAAAGAAAAGTGCACCATTTCCAGATTCAATTTGTCCTAATACTTTGTCAAAACTCGTTTTTGTTCGGGAAGCAAGCGGGTACAAATTCGGCTACTTGCTGCTGCAAAGCTGGTATATCGTAGTTTGTTTCACGTATAATTTCATCACTTAGTTCTTTTTGGTTGTTCGCTGACGGCTTATCATTCCAAAGTCGCTTAATTTTTGCCTACCATTGCCATTACTTTATCTTTAATTTTTCCAAGTGCTTCATTATAAATGTGTTCATTGTATGTCATGTTCGCGTGTGTCTGCTGTAACCTTCGCAAAATATCTTCCGCCATGTACTTTTATATTTGTCCCACAATTTATGTGCATTAGATAGCCTGCAAGATGATATGAGAGTTGCATAAAGATCCCTAATTTTGGCTGGTGACTGGCACTGCACAGCTTCCTCCATGGTTTCATCCCAGTGATTATCGTTTTCTAAAAGATGCAGAGCTTCACATGCTTCTCTATAAGTTGCGCATTCCTGACCGTTGACAGTTTTAAGGTCTTTATATCCTGTAGGACCCCGAACATGGTGCAGCAGCAATCGTAAACAGAAACATTCAAAATTAGTTACATGGACGGTATACACAAGGCCAATTTGCAACAGGCGCGCCTTGAATACGGCGTTTCCACTCCTTCCTAGATGTGTTCCAAGTATAATAGCGGGGGACTTCAGAATATAACAACGTTTTTGCAAAGGGGTCGGTTTGACAAAGTTGAAAGAAGGCTGTTAGTGTAGTTTTGGCGGTGATGCAATTCTTTCTTGGAAATTTTTCGGTGAAATATACACGCTTCCATTTTCTATGTGCACAGCAAGGTGAGTAACTGTTGGGTGCCTTTCGTGTAAAGGAAGCCAAGGAGACGCCACGCTGTCTCGTTACTGCTGACATAACGCCCTGCTTGAAAGGTCTGTACTTCATTAACGGATTTGCCTCACCTTCACTCCTGAGATTAAATATTGCTTGGTCGCCTTTATTTATGTACTTACAGATATACTTGATTGCGCGGACAGAGCTACATGCTTCTACATTAATGTGGGCATTAAACATTTTACATAGAATGGGCGAATACGGGACAATCCAGCTGTTATCTAAGGTTTCGAACGCTCCAGAGCGAGATTTGATTGTAACTTTCCTGCCACCATCTTCGGGAGCTCTGCGTCTGTACAAAGGGTAGCCATTGTCATTGTGCACTGTTTCTTTTAATAGCTGTTTAGGGAATTTCTTTGTACATTTTCCTTCTTTCATACATGGCGATATTGAATTTCGTGCTCCACATGGACCGTGAATCATATTTCGGACGATGGTATCATACAATTCTTTATCTTACTCAGGATCCGGAATCTCGGCGCTTATTATGTCGTCTATTTGGCTGGGCCGCAACTTCTCTTTAAGCCATATTAGAATGTGGGCATGCGGTAATCCTCTTTTTTGCCATTCATTTGAATACATGAAACACTGCACCTCTCCGAAAATTTTCCCTTTGTTAATTACATACATTAATTTTTGTACTTTTCATCTAAATAATCTAGCAACTAAATCGTGTCTGTCAGTACTTTTTTGGCCCGGCATTAGCTCCTCGGTTATTTCTTTCCATGTGGGATTGCAAGTAAAAGTAACAAAAAGATCAGGTCTTTTGTAAGTTCGTACATAGGCGAATGCGTCTTGTGTGTACTCATGTAGGTAGCGGGGACTGTTAACGAATGATGAGGGCAGAATTACCATTTTACCTAAATCTCTGGGGTTTACATTGGCGTCGCTAGAAACTGCATCTTGTAAATGTATATAATTCTCAACGCGCAGATTTTTTTGATTTAAAGATATATAACGGAGACGTTCACTTTCTACCTTCACATACATCATGTCTACCAAAATTGATGAAATAATTGTCTACACCGGGCTAAGAGGTTAAAATCATTTTCTCACAACATCATATGATACATAAAAATCCATACATGATACTTTTTGTTCGGAGTAGGCTCCTCTGTGACCGGGTTAATGAGTGGAATTTGAAAATGATAACCCTCTTGTCCTTTGCAATAAATCAATGGGTATTGCAGAGCGTCATAAAACTTGTGTGTATCGGCTACCCGTTGCAACGTATCATCACGTGCTCGCAAGACAATGTCTCGTGAAGAAAATTGATCACCACTAATTACGGCTGCTATTTCGTTTATCAAAGGTGCATTGTAGCGCCTTTTATGCTCTCCTCGAGGGGTCCGATCTGCGTGAATGACGACTTTGTAATCCTCTTCAGGTAGGTTTTCTAAAGCAGTTTTAAATGTTTTGACTAAAATGTTACGTTCATGCAAGAATCTTTGAATTTTGAACACTGTGTCTCTCTCAACTCTCTGCATAAATTGGCAGCGACGGTCTACCAATTTCTTCGTCACCCATAAAATATACTTGACAAAATTTATGCTGTTCGTTTTCAGCTGGAAAAAGTGAACCTATTCTATGATAAATTTGCCCTTGCACCGTAAATGTAGGCGAAAATCCCGGAATTATTATTTCCCGGTCAACTCCGAAGGACGTCATTTGAAAGCATGAGTTACATTTCCGGATCCTGTTTAAAAAGCGCCGTGACTCATTAGCATCATATAAAAAGAGAGTTTTCAAAGGTTCTTCTGGTTCCCCAAGTAACGGAAGAGACACTTTGCCATTGGAACAGCACATGCCTGCGGTCTCATCTTTCCATTTTAAAGCGCTGCAAAATCGACACGCTTTGTCCATCAGTCCGATAACAACTAACCTGTGATTTTTATAATCAATCAACGGATCATAATTGCATGCTACGTCATTAAAAACCGACCAATTGTTTCTTTGAAAATTTTGTCGACGTTCAGCTTGAAGCTGTGCATTGCATCTCTTCGCGCCTGTGTCTGTTCTGGTATTTCAGATGCCCTTATAGTAGATTGACGTTCAGCTTGCTCAATAAGTCTGTGTTGAGTTTCATCAGGTGTTTCGCGGCTCTTAAGGCGGCCTGACGTTCCGCTTGTTCGAATAACCTTTGCTGACTTTGAGCAGGTGTTTCAGTAGCTCTAAAGTAGCTTGACGCCTGCCTGTTCAAGACGCCTTTGCTGACTTTGATCAGGTGTTTCAGTAGCTCTTAAAGTAGCTTGACGCTCTGTCTGTTCAAGACGCCTTGCTGACTTTGAGCAGGTGTTTCAGTAGCTCTTAAAGTAGCTTGACGCTCTGCCTGTTCAAGACGCCTCGCTGACTTTGAGAAGGTGTTTCAGAAGCTCTTAATGTAGCTTGACGCTCTGCCTGTTCAAGACACCTTCCTGACTTTGAGAAGTTGTTTCGGAAGCTCTTAAAGCAGCCTGACGCTCTGTCTGTTCAAGACGCCTTTGCTGACGTTGAGAAGGTGTCTCAGATGCTCTAAAGCAGCCTGACGCTCTGCTTGTTCTTGCCTTCTCAGTTCAGCATGTTCTAAAGATTCTAGCGATCGAGCTAATCTTTTCGCTTGTCTTGAGAAGATCCTCTTGAAAGGCTGGACTTACGTTTGCGAGGCATTATGAAGTAAGAAAAACCTATTTATAAAAAACGTTAAAATACCTAAAAGGAATTAAATTTCCTTTTAAATATTTTTTAGCAACAAAATATCTAAAAGGAATAAATATTCCTTTTAAATATTTTTAAAATCAAAACAACAAAACCAATTCAAGACACAACACGAATCCGAAAACGATAGCCAAAAAATCGAATCAACTTAAACCAAATCACAAAACAAATCGCAGAAAACCGAAATCGAAAGCAGTAGTCAATATAAATATAACTAACGAAAAAGAAGTAAGTGTATAGGTACCGTATACACTATCTATACTATTAATATTCCTTTGAAATATTGTTAAACAACCTAAAACAACGAAAACCAATTCACGATTCTAAATAAACAAAATCCAAAATCAAAGCCAGAGTCTAAATATGTATAAAGGAATATCAACCAAATCAACAAAACCGATCCAAGAAAATACACAAATCCGAAAATGAAAGCCAATATAAATCCATTCAACCTTAACCAAATCACAAAGCAAATAACAAACAACCGAAATCGAAAGCAGGTAGTCGAATAAGCTACGAAATACAAACAATTTAAGCGTATAGGTACCGTATGCACTATAAGTTGACGCGCGGCTCAACGGCGGAGTTAAGTACATGTCAGAAACATTTCGTTACCACGTTTTAAAACCTAGTAACGACATCTAGCGGAATCAACTTAAACTATGTATACGTTAGTTAATAATAACTCTCAAAAAATATTTTTCTTATAATTTTGCACAATTTTTCTTATTGTAATTCCGATTCATTCATAACCACATATAAGAACTGTATTCATTTCCGTTCAATAAATATTACTAAGGCTTATTAATAAGGCTTACTAACAACTGTTTCTACCATTGTTAAGTAATAGTTAAGGGTGAAAGCGTGACAGGTGGTGATAGTATTTCTGATCCATACCTATAATCACGCCTGTAACCCTTGCGGGGTAGGCAGAGCATCAACGGATTACTTAATATCGTCTGCGAGGTTATCGCCTATTCCGTGAATTACGATGCACCAAAACGTTTGAAGAAAATCAGCTGGTGAATTTTATGTTTTTTATCGCTCTCTTCCCGGTCCTGCGTGGAAAAATACAGATCCATACATTTTTATCTTAATTTTGGTAAAAGACATAATAATCCAGATATTCTGACCTTCTGTGTTCGTCCATCGTACCGTCGTCTGTCTTGTAGAATCACGGTGGCGCCACCTAGCTGAATTTAATTTTGCAACATATTCGATTTTCCCAGCCTATTTATTTTAGCCTATGTCACTCTATAGCCACCGAACTATCCCCATACAAATAATCATGCCATGTCGACGCTCTGTTGCGACGTGAAAAAGGACAAACTTGTGCAACATATTCGATTTTCCACGGAATGAGATGTTTTCCGCGGAAAAAGTAGCCTATGTCACTCTACAGCCACCGAACTATCCCCATACAAAAATCATGCCATGTCGACGCTCTGTTGCGACGTGATCTTTCACGGGACAAACAAACAAACAAACAAACAAACACACTTTCGCATTTATAATATTAGTAAAAGAATGGATTGACGAATTTGTTAGAAAATGTTTCACCTGTCAAACATATCATAATAATAATAATAAGGAGCCGCTATTACCACATGACATTCCTAGGTGGCCATTTGGAAAACTCAGTACTGATGTAATGGACTTCAAAGTAAGAGCTATCTTGTACTCTACGATTACTTTTCTAAATGGTTGGACATAAAATTATTAAGTAATTAAAGTGCCAAAGCGGTAATTAATGTTCTGATAGACGTGTTCTGTAATTTTGGCATACCAGTAATTTCAGATCATGTAACATTTGACTCCAGGGAATGTAAACAATTTGCATCATCTTGGGGATTCAAATTCACTTACACTAGTCCGAGATATGCACAGGCAAACGGTATGGCTGAACGGGGTGTTCAGATAGCTAAAAAATGTTGTTAAAATGTCACGAGGACAAGACTGATTATAGAATATCTTTCACTCAGGTTTCTCCTAGTGAATTGCTTATGAATATAAATTTGAAAACAAAACTAGTAGTCAATCATAATTATTTAAAACCAAAAATTAATAATAATATTCACCAACAATTGGATAACACAGTCAATAGGAATATAAGAAATTACAATAAGACTGCTAGATTTAAGAAGCCTTTTGATATTGGACAAAATGTTATGTTCAAGAAAGATATTGATAAAAATGTATGGCTAGAAGGTAAGATCGTTAACTATAATGGTTTCAGGTTTTATACGATTTTATGTAAAAATAATGTACCTCTTTTCACATTCGACCAGCTTAGTTTGGGCTTAAAGCGTACCACTCTGGGTTCGGGTTGAATGTGTAGCTTTAGTGAGCAAAATTGTTTTTTATATATACAAAGGGATGATAAGTGGATAATTTAGTTATTAATTAGAATATGAGAACTTACATTTGTACAAAGTTTGAGTACATGACAATTTGTAATTCAAATTTATGTTTCGATTTGGTTACTGTATAACTTGTAAAATTTGAGTTGTATAATTTTACGTATTTTTTTAAACTGTTTAGAAAGGGGATGATGTAGTATCAGAACGCAGCTTTATCAGAACGCTGCTTGTCAATTTCAGAATAATCACCCCTCTCATTTGCCCAGTCGCCATCTCGCTCTCTTGTAATTGAACTGACAGGACATTGTAGCCTGCGATATTAAATAATAATATAAAACAACCATTGTAAGAAACTTTATAAATAAACTCAAGAAGATCTAAACAATAATCTTTTATTTACAATAATACACTAGTAATGTTCACACAAAACGAATGCTGAATAACTATCACCTGCCAAGTCTTTTCAGCACAAAACTCAAAAATGAGAGGAGGCCTGTGCCCAGTAGTGGGACGTATATAGGCTGTAACTTTACTTTACTTTTTTACTTTTAATAAAGAATCAAAAGTTAAAGAAACAGCGTCTGAAACTGGTCTTCGCTTATGATCCCTCATCAAGTAAATTCCTATAACAATCATACCTACGTAATGATGTTATTATTAGATTTGTTATCTCAGTTTTATATTGATACGAAATACGATTTACATGGGGTACATTTTAAAATTTGGAATGCTTAACATGCTATGAACTGAAAGAATGAGTGGCCTTTTTGTGTTGTAATGTGTTGATGAGTATAGCAGGTTTGCTCTGAATATTGTGTGGTCGACAGAATTGGTGTTTGATGTTGAGGGTTGGCTTTGTGTGAAGCTGGTCGAAAGCACAATGTCGTACCGGGCCATGCCGCGCGTCGCTGGTCGAAAGGACACATTTGTCCGGTCCAAGCTTATGAATGTTTGATGTTAAGGGTTGGGTTTGTGTGAAGCTGGTCGAAAGGACAATGTCGTAGCGGCCCATGCCGCGCGCGGCTGGTTGAAAGGACACTTTCGTCCAGTCCAGGCTTATGAATTGTGGAGTTACACTGGTCGAAGAGACGCATTCGTCCGGTCCAGTTAGGTTAGTTAAACAGAGTACAGATAACAGTATCGTCCGGGCCAGACCCGACCGACTGGTCGTAGGGACATACTAGTTTACAGCTGTATGTGGTGGCTTGAGAGAAAGGTGCCGTCCGGTCCATGCGTAGTCGAAGGGACGCACGCTTTCGATTATTGTATGATTGAGGATGTTAGTATATTTACAAGAGGGTATGTGTTGTTAAAGCGTAAATCTTCTACCGATGCTAATAGTGCCGTGCAAGCTGTACAAAGAGCTGTGTGTCTGTGTGTGCTTAGTGGAAAGAGACAGTTGTCCGGTCCACGTTGTAATATACGTCGTCTTAGCTAGTTTTAGTTTGCATGAGGTCAAACGTAATCGCTTGCGTATGTGTGTGTAAATGTCCAAAGATAGAGACAGTGTACCTATTCGTGTCAGAACAGACGAGCGGAAGGAGTGTTTGTTACAGGAATTCATGAAGATACACGCCCGAGGACGTTCGTATGTCAGGATTGGCCGTGAACACGACTATGAAACTGGGATGATCCCTTATGGCTACACACACATGTATATATATATATATATATATATATATACAACTCTGTAAAAAGTATCGGGAATATGTCAATAAAAAGACCCATGTAAAGAGGTCGTTCTAATTTTTTACTGCATGTTGGTAGCACTGTACTGATTTAGCGCGCAAAGTTTGAGCAGGATCTGTCATTTAATTTGTTTTAAACTACACTTTTGTTGGTCATAGTTTTGAGTTATCGGCGATTTTACAATGGAAAATATTGTTGAACAAAGAGTGTGCCTTAAATTTTGTGTTTCGAATGATATTTCATGTGGTGAATCACTAAAATGTTGCAGAAATACCTACGGCGAATCGTGTATATCGAAAACAAGGGCTTATGAATGGTATAAGGCTTTTAAAGAAGGCCGAGAAGTAGTAGTAGACTTGCCTCGTTCTGGTAGACCTTCAACCGCTACGACCAAAGAAAACATCGACAAAATCAAGAAGCTAGTGCTCGAAAAATCGACGTATGAGTCTGAGAGAGTTGGCTAGTGAGGTGAACATATCTTTAAGTCCGTCCACAACATTCTCATTGACATTTTAGGCATGAAACGCGTCGCCGCTCGACTAGTTCCAAAAGAGCTCAATTTTGTTCAAAGAGCGCAGCGAAAGCATGTCGCTGAAGACATGGTTTCCCGAGCTTCTACGGATCCGACCTTTATGAAACGTATAATAACTGGCGACGAGACATGGGTTTATGAGTACGACATGCAAACAAGCCAACAGTCTTCAGAATGGCGTCTCGAAAACGAGCCGAAACCCAAAACCGCGGCAAAGTCGCTCCAAAATCAAGGTGATGCTGACAGTTTTTTTGACTACCGTGGTGTGGTTCACTCCGAATTCCTTCCAAAGGGAGAAACAGTGAATAAAGAATATTATTTAGGCGTCATGAAGCGTTTGCGTGAGAGTATCCGCCGAAAACGTCCAGATTTGTGGCAACACAACTCATGGATGCTGCACCATGATAATGCACCATCACACACAGCCATTATAGTGAAAGAGTTTTTAGCGAAACATTCAACAAAAGTTCTCGACCAAGCACCGTATTCACCTGATATGGCTCCGTCTGACTTTTTTTTATTTCCCAAGTTAAAATTACCACTTCGAGGAAAACGTTTTGAGTCGATAGAAGCCATAACAAAAAATTCGCTGAATGAGCTAAAGGCCATACCGCAAATAGCCTATGAAAAATGTATGGAAGACTGGGTGAAGCGTTGGAGATGTTGTATTGCAAGCGATGGGGCCTACTTTGAAGGCGATAAAATAAATTTAGATGAATAATTTGTATTTTTTGTTTTATTGACAAATTCCCGATATTTAGTACACAGAATGTATATATATATACATGTGTGTGTAGCCGACCCATTCGTGCTACAACTATACTACTGATATAGCTGCAGCATGGCTCTACCACGTATTAATACATATATATATATATATATATATATATATATATATATATATATATATATATATATATATATATGTGTGTGTGTAAAATGGTCATTAGCATATAGAGAACTTAAATGGAAAGCTTTATTCCCACTTCTGATGAAAAATGTTATTATAATGTATAGAGTCACAGGAAAAGGCTTTTAGAATAGAATAGAATCACTTTTACCGGGCCATATAGTGGCGGTGTAACTACTCAACCGTCCACCCCCCGCGAGTGATTCGCGCCTCACCTGTCCGCGCATTAAATGTCACTATTTTTTTACGACCGCGCGAGATTGTCTCAACAAAAACGATTACTACTGAAAAACTACTACAGCTACATTCAAATAAAAAATATTCTCAAAAAACTCAAAGAATCCAAAATTTAATTATGTTAAAAGAAAATTGTTCAAATTAAAAATAAAGTACATGATATTCCCTTTAAAATGACACCAATATCAATAATATCTTATATACTCTATATATATATAAGTATATAATGTTTATACATTCACTTTTTTTTTTCTAAATATTTTGTTACAATTATACAGATAAAATTCACTCTCACAGATGACAAATTTAAAATAGCACCATCTAAAATTTTTTACTGTATTAATAACAGCTATCTTCTGCGCTGTTCACGTTTAACCCGAAAGATGTCGTTTGGTGACTGTAGTCACCATGGACAGGTGAGGTAATAAATTTTTTTGGGGACTGTAGTCACCGTGGATGGTTGAGTAGGTAAGAATAACCATTATCCTATATCATCCCGTGGGTGTCGTAAGAGGCAACAAAGGGAAAAAAGTCAGGAGGTGGGTAGCAGCGTCTTCCTAATACGACTAAAAATAAAAAAAAACTGCGGTTGCCGCTTGCCAAGCGTGGCAACTGTGGCAAATATCGCCAGCGTGGCAACTGTGGCAAATATCGCCCCTATGAGGCAATCTATGGGGGGAGGCCTATGTTTAGCAGTTAATAGGCTGAAACGGCAACGGACCTACCTTTGTTTCATTAATAAAATTAGTTGATTGTTAAACTTCCATAAAGTGATATTGTACTATATACTAAATAATTAAATGTAAATCTGACGAAATAAAGAAATCCTACCAAGGAAGAAAAGTATTAATTCAATTATTATTATAGTATTCAATTCAGTTGGTCTACTGCAAATATTTATATTGTGGCGTGTATTTACCGCACGGAACACAGAGTGTTACCGCATAGAGTACCTATGGTTCACGCCGCATCGTGAATAAATACGTCTTGCGTCGCGCTAAATGGCGTGAGTTGGGAAAGCGTTATAATTGCCCTACAGGTCTCCTCCTCTGAAGTCCTACGGTGACGAGCAGGCAACGGGTTTGAGTTTGAGGAGAGCGCGAAACGCCACTTATTTTATAGTAATTTTTTTTGTTTATTGCATTCTTTTAATATGGATCTATTCAAAAATTATTTCTGTTATATATTCTTTATGGAATAAAGTTTCACATGAAAAATATATAATAAATTTACATAACATACATACATAAACACTCACGCCTGTCACCCAGAGGGATAGGCAGAGACTACGGACTTACATTTGGCACGATCCTGACACACTTCTCTCGCCTCCTTTACATCCATATATCTACGCATACACGCTCGTCGGTTAAGGGTACCCTAATCTGGCCCATTTTAATATATCGCCAATTTGGTCGATAAACCTTCGTCTAGGCGTCCTTCCTGACTCTTCCGTTCACTTCTGCAACATAAATTTGCTTTGTCACTCTTTCCTCGTTCATTCTTTCTACATGACCAAACCACCGAAGCATTCCTTTCTTAATCCTGGTCACAACGCCATCTTGTAAACCACACTTTTCTCTTATCACACTATTTCTCACCCTGTCATTCTGATTCAGCCCTAACATACTCCTTAATGACCGCATTTCTACAGCATTTATTCTAATCTCATGCTTCTTCTGCCAGACCCAACATTCACTACCATACATTAAAGTAGGGACTAACACAACATTATGAATTGCCATACGTGCCTTTTTTGACACATTCTGACTTTTCACAATAGCGTGTAGAGTCCCATTCACTCTATTTCCTGCGTTCATCCCTGCTAAATAAACATCCCAAATATACAAACTCATCCACTTGCTCAATCAACTCCCCTTCTATTCTTATTTCACATAACGTTATACTTACTTCTCTTTCAAAAACCATCACTTTCGTCTTACTTGCGTTCACTTTCATACCCCTTTCTTTTAATGACCAGTTCATTAAAGTAACCATCATTTGCAAATCGGCCGCCGACGATGCAAATATGACTTGATCATCGGCGTACAAAAGGCATTTGACGGTTAACTCACCCATTCTCAACCCACATTCTTCAACTTTCAAACTTTGCAAACAACTGTCCATAAATAAGTTAAACAGCCACGAGGAAGCTACACAGCCCTGTCTGACACCTTTTTGAATGACAAACCAGTCCGAGTAGACCCCATTGATCCTGACACAAGCACTAGAGTCCATATAAAGAGACCTTAGTGCCTGTATCAAACCAGCGCTCAAACCAAATGAGTTAAGTGTTTGCCATAACACATTCCGGTCCACTCTATCATAAGCCTTTTCCAAGTCCATGAATGACAATCATGCGCATGGAAAAGACTTGATCCGTACACCCCATCCCCTTTCTAAATCCAGCTTGCACATCCCAAATTTTTCCATCAGTTTCTTCCATAACTCTTTCAATTAACACCTTAGCATACAGTTTACCCACAATGCTAAGCAAGCTAATGCCACGGTAGTTTTTACAGTCCTGCTGTACAGTCCTTTTCCCTTATATATTGGGACTATAACGGCTTTGCACCACTCTTCCGGTACCCGTTTCAGTTCCCAACATAAATTAAACAAGGTGTACAGCAGGCTTGCCACCACTCCCTCTCCAGCCCTTAGCATTTCGAGTGATACTCTATCATATCCGGCTGCCTTACCTGCTTTCATGCTTTTCATTGCTTTAATTATTTCATCTACACTTATCTCCTACTTCTCTCCACTTCTTTCAGAATTTCTATTTCACTTAATTCAGACGACTCTTCACTCACAAACACGCTTTCAAAGTATTCCTTCCATCTCTTTAAATTAGAAACTTCATCATTCAGCATACAGCCATTCTCGTGTCGTATAGCATTCATTCTAGGCTGTATTGAATTTCCCCTGGCAGTTCTTATGAGTTTCCAGAACATTTTAATATTTGCCTTGAAGTTATCAGATATCCTTCAATCATTCTTATTCGTTCTTTCTTGCTTTTTCCTTTCAACAACTTCTTTTATTCTCTTATTTATACGTCTAAAGTCTGCCTTTTTTCTTTCAATCTCATCAATCATGCCGTTAGAATCACCAGCTTTGGTTGCTAGTAAATCTAGCCACGCTCTCTTCTTTGCTTCAACTTCCATCCGTACCTCATCATCCCACCACAACGTATTATTTTTCCTTTCATTCGTTCTCTTACTTACACCACATACTTCGGTGGCTGCATCCACCAAACCTTTCTTGACATTATACCACACAGTCTCCAAGTCTAAATCATTCATACACAATTCATCCATACCACTTATATTTTCTCTCAGTCTATTATTTTGGTTTTGACTGCCTCGATGGTCTAGTGGTCGTAAACACGATTGCTGATCAACAGGTCCCGGGTTCGAATCCCGGGTCGAGGCAAACAAAAATCAGTTATTGAGTTTTTTGTCAAGAAATTCTCAGTAGCAGCCCGGAGTTAGGAAGTTGGCGGTGTTTCATCCCTGTGCCTCGGAAAGCACGTAAAGCCGTTAGACCTGCGCCTGATCTCTCTCCGGTCTCCACCATTGCTAGCGCATACACTCAGGCACTATAATCTTGTCCTGCGCAGATGTCCGTCGTTGAGACTAGTCTCCGTGACCGCAATTCAGTCTAGATGACGTCCCGTTATTCCGGTATTCACAGAGATGATTCTTCGTAGGTACGGCCTATTAAAATTCAACTAAATTCTTCTTTGGAAATAATTAAAATAATTAAAGATTGTGTAAGTTGTTAGTTAGCATGTAATCGTAGCATAAACATGAGACTACGAATGTGTGAATACAAACACTTGTTTTAAAGTATGATTAATAAGTGCTGCGTCCTTGTGTCGTTTTGAGAGGTGTGACCGAGCGCATCATAAAATTGTGACATGCCTCACGTGCTGGCTTCGCTTTGCATATAACAGCCCATTTTCTACGTACTATTGACAATTTGGCAGGTATTTTTTTAATTATTTTCAATTAAACTTTATAGTAGGGATTATAGGAATATAAGTCGCGGAGGTCTTTTATCCATTGGATGTAATGAACAAAGGGAAACCTCAGCAATGTTATGTAACCACTAACTGACTAAAAATAAAAATTTCATCTACGCTAGACCGGACTTGGCGGTGGTAGCCAAGGTGGTGGCCAAGGACCATGCGAAGTAAGGCAAAAGGGCCCCAAGGTGCCGAATTTCTTTTGCCCTACGTCGCAAGGTGTCACTAGTCGATTACTAAGCTTGAAGATTACAGCAAACTCTGTGTACTTAGAAAATGGCCTAATAAACATAGTAACTTTAAGAATTAAAACATAAATAAAAATGCAATAAAGCTTATTTAACCATTGAGTTACTACGTACGATTGCAATTAAAATTCTCATGTTCGCATAGCAGTTTACTACGACGTATGCTACCATGGGACGTGAAATTTGATTTTGTCATTTCTTTTGACGAACCTTAAGGTAGCGGTGGCTATCATTTTGATATCAATGAAGTTAGCCAATGGGCCTGCTGGTCCGTAGAAGAGACTATCTCACTGTCTTCTATTTTTATCTATCTGTTGAATTGTGTTCATCTGTTAAAGTTTCTTCTTCCTCCTGCCCTTATCCCAAGTTATTTGGAGTCGGCATATCATGTCTCTCTTCTATTCTCCTTTATTAGCCGTCACCTTTGCACTTACTCCTTTCTTACGAATATCATCCCTAATATAGTCCATCCATCTTTTCTTAGGCCTCCCTCTATAAATCCTCCTCTTATATCTATCCACTTTCATAATCTGCTTAATGATTAATTAAATTTATTTTTACCCATAATTGTACTTGCTGAATGGTGGAAAAATATTGCCCCGTATATGTCGTAAGAGTTGACTATGGGATAATCCAGGCCTCCGATAGATATCGCGGCGGGGGACAAAAATTTTATCCCCTGTTTATATCCACTGACGAGAGGTAAAATTATCTTGTTGTAATGAATAAGAATAAATTAACAAATTGATAATTATGATTCCGTAAATATTATTCATTAAAATTACAATTGTAAATAAACAATTAAAAAGTAAATTAATAAAACTTAAATAATATAAAAAATATAGTAAATGAAATAAAAGTTTATTTACATACACCCAGTTGTTTCTTTGTAAGATGAACCATAATGCACCAGTTTATGTCGAATGTCCAAATCTATTCGGTGGTTTCACTGTCCTGCCGGATCGAGTAACATAATTATTATTAATTGTATTTCCTCTATGCGTTGAGTACATATTTTGGTTGTTGTAAGACACACTGGCATTAACGTCATCATATTCAAAGTTGTAGTTAGGAGTGTTATGTCTGTTTGGCGAATCTTTTATTATATGTTTCCTATTTCTATTTTATTACCGGTAACTAATTCAATTTCATATGAGCGGTCTCTTATTTTTCTTGTAATAGTGCCGGATATCCAATTTCGTTTATTTACGTCTAGTAACACTTTTGCATTCTGCCCAACATTTAGGTTTTGCAAATTTTTTGCATTGCTATCATAATACATCTTTTGTTTTAGTTGTTTTTCTTTTAATTTACTTAAAACATTTTTTGTGCTTTTTTAAAAAAAATGTAGACAGGCAATATAAATAATAATAATAATAATTCTGCAGGAGAAGGCAAGTTTTTATCTAAAGGGGTATTTAAATATTATAATAAAGCTAACCTGTAATCCTGCCCTTCCGCGGTAGACTTCAGAATAATGTTCTTTATTGTTTGAACGGTACGTTCAACTTGTCCGTTGGATTGAGCGTAACGCGGCGATGAAGTCGTATGAGTAAAATACCATTCTGGTGAAAACTGTTTAAAAGCACTCGATGTAAATTGTGGACCACAATCAGTCATAATTATGTAGGGTATACCCTGTCTACAAAATACATTTTTTAAACATGAAATAACAGAAAGCGAGTGAGTAGACTGCAATTCGACTAATTCAAAAAATTTGCTATAATAATCAATTAGTAACAAATAATTTTGGTCTTTTACTTGAAATAAATCTACTCCTATTTTGGCCCACGGTCTATCCGGTATGTCATGACATTGTAGTTCTTCCTTTTGATTATTTCGTCTAAATGATAAGCATATTTGACAATTTGACACCATATTTTTTAAGTCATTACTTAGCCCTGGCCAAAATAAAATTTGTCTTGCTCTTAGTTTACATTTCTCGAGACCCATATGGCCTATATGTAGTTTGTTCAAGAATTCTTTTCTTAATATTTTAGGAACAATAATTCTCTCATTTTTTCAAACTAATCCATGCGCAAAAGATAAATCCTCTTTATAGTTCCAATACGGCTTGACTACATCGTCCATTTCTCCTTTGACACTTGGCCAGCCCTTTAGCACGTACTTCTTTAATTTTATTAACTCGTTATCAGTTTCCGTGTATTTTTGGAGTTGCATAAACTGAACGTCTGTAATGTCGTCGGTGACTCGTGAGACGACCTGTCGTTGTACCGCGCACACCTCATCATGCAGCGAGTCGGCGCTCGAATGCAGCGCGCTCATCGCTGTCGGTTGGTACGCACGTGATAACGCATCGGCTATGTACAAGTGTTTGCCCGCTTAATATACTATTTTGAACGTATAACGCTGTAATCTTAACAACATTCGTTGCAAGCGTGCTGGTGAATCGACAATGGGCTTTTTAATAATGCTAACCAGAGGTTTATGGTCCGTTTCTATCGTAATATCTGTTCTACCATAAATATAAGCGTGAAATCTCTCGCAAGCAAATACACAAGCATACAACTCTTTTTCTATTTGTGCGTATCTTTGTTCAGCTTTAGTTAACGCTTTTGATGCGTAGCATACCTGTAAACCATTTTGCATTAAGCACGCGCCCAACCCACTTTTACTGGCATCCACCGATATAGTCACAGGAATATATAACTTATAATACTGTAATATAGGAGTGCTGGACAAACAAGTTTTCAGTTCTTTTAAACATTTTTCATGATTTTCATTCCAATGCCACTCGGTGTCTTTTTGTAAAAGTTCTCTAAATAAGAGAGTTTTGTTTGATAAGTTTGGAACAAACGTACCTATATAAGTTACAAGACCTAATAATCTTTCAATGTCCTTCTTATTTTGAGGTTTTGGCATACTAAGTATTGCTGATATATGAGAATCGTCGGGATATAATCCTTGTTCAGTTATTTTATGACCTAAATATTTTATTTCTTTTAAACCAAACTGGCATTTGCTTTTGTTCAATTTCAGATTAATTTTTCTACATCGTTCAAGAACTTTTATAAGTCTCCTATCGTGCTCCTCTTTGTTGGAACCGAAAACCAATAAATCATCAATATACATACATACTCTTTCAATATCATCAAAATTTTCATGTATTTTTTTTGTGAAACACTTTTGAAGCCGAACAGATCCCATATGGCATTCGCAAAAATTTGTACCGACCAAAAGGAGTATTGAACGTACAATAATCACTAGTGTCATCTAACTGTACCTGCTAGAACCCTGATGAAGCGTCTAGTGTACTAAATATATTTGCTCCTGATATTTTTGAGACAATTTCATCGAGAGTTGGAAGCCTAAAATGTTCCCTTCGAATAGCATTGTTTAATTCTTTAGGGTCTAAACAAATTCGTAAATCGCCGTTGGCTTTTTTAACTATACTTGTGCTATTGACCCAATCAGGGCCCTAATTGGGCCCTAAACCCTAGAAATGATTTGCTGTGACTCCATTTCATCCAATTTCCTTTTAAACTCATCCCTAATTGCGAATGGTTGCTTTTGTGGAGCATGCACTACGGGTACACTACTACGGGTTAAATATCCTAAGTCCTCATAATCTTTAATAAATAACGGTTCATTATTTTTACTTTCTTGCACAGACATGACACGCCTCACCACATCCAATTCTATACATGCGTACTTGCCTAGTATAGGAATAGAGTCAACGTCAACTACAATAAATTCCAAAATGTACAAATAATTTTTATAACTGACCCGTAAATTTATTTTACCAACAACGCATATGTACCCGAGTAACCATTAAGTTTTGTACTACTTTTCAATAAATCTTGTTTTGTGATCCCTATACTCGATAAAAAATTTATAGGCAATACATTGACATCAGCCCCGGTATCAATTTTAAAACATATTTGTACATGATTAATTATTAAATTTACATTGCAATCAATACGGCTTTCTAATAAATTTATTACCTGTTCATCCGATTCTTCTATATAATATACACCACACACTCGTGCAAAATGATTCATCTTTGAACAGCGCATGCACCTTTTACTAAATGCAGGACACTCGTATTTATTATGTACTATACAATTAATGCACTTGTTGTCGTTTAACGGGGTATAATTATGCGAAAAACCTTGACGGCGTGGTGGCGCTGCTCCGCTCCGCCAGCCGCTCCGGCAGCCGCTCGCGCCGGCGACGTGCACCGCGCACCTCCAGCGGCCCGCGCTGGCTCCGCGCGACCCTGATCATCACACGTTTCATTCCTTTGTTTATCCCGTGACGAGTTTGAAACTTTATGTATGGCCCGTATGTCCTCTCTATCTCTATTCAAATTTCTGACCTCGTAAATTGACTCTTCACGTCTTATATTTTCCGAGTGGACCTTCGAAATTATCGCCGCACGACAGATGTCCAATTCAGTTTTTAATGTTAAACTGTCCTCTCTTAATAATCTTTCTCGAACACTCGCACTAGTCACACCACAGATCAGTCTATCCTTTATTAGACTATCACATAATTCACCAAATTTGCATGTCTGAGACAATTTACGCAACTCAAATACATATTGATCGATTGTTTCATTTTGTTTTTGATCTCGTGTGAAAAACTTATGCCGCTCAACGGTAACGTTTCTTGTAGTTTTAAAATGTTGGTCTAGTATTGTTAAGACACCCTCAGCTGTTGCGTATTTTTCCGAAGACTGGTCTTAAATGTCTCGACACTGTTCCCCAAGCACATGTAGTAATATATTTAGTTGGATAGATACATTTTCTTATCAATCTCGCAGGCTTTGCAATATATAATATAACTATTGCGCCATTTTGTCCAACTTTCACTTAAACTTCCAGAGGTCGAATCTATTGCGTTTCTTAAACAAAATGGAGGTGGATGCGTTAAGACACTTTTCATTTTTAATACGTGCACTTGTACTTGTTACTATTGCACCTATAATAAACTAATTAATATTATTAACTTATTTATTTATCTAAATAACAACGAATCTTCGCTAGGTTTTAAACTTTAAATTACCGACTGCGCCATGTCATGTGTGGCGTACGTCAATCAAACACGGTGTTCTTGCAAGTACTGACCTTATTTTATTTCCATTTTACAAGTACCATCACAAAGTAGTGGACCATTATGGGCTGATAAAGAAGTAGAACATTGTGGTTCTCATAAAAATATACAAAATATAGGTTATCACTGAATATTTTGTTTAATTTGCATTTTGTCACATACTTGTTATGAATAATAACATTTGTGTTCGTTAAAAACTTGGAATGATACATATTTACTAATAAAGTTTTATAATAGAAAGAACAAACACATACCTTTTCAACTTGCGCAACAACGAACATTCATTACAGCTTTAAGCACTACAAACTTTTAAGCACTAAAAGTTTATCAGGGAGTAGTAATTTCCAGAGTTTATATTGCTTTATAACTAAAGCTATTTTTTTACTAATCTCATATTTATTGCCTCTTTTTTTGGAACCGACCCTTGGGGCCGGGTTTGCTTCTCGCTTGATGATCCCAAAGCCGTCTCTGAAGTCGACTATTGCAGGTAATGGAACTCTTGATTCAATCATCTGTGGTACCCATCGGTGGCAGATAGCCTTAGTTTGGGCCTTTCTGAAAAAGCATTTCGCGAAAAGTATAATTATCACCGGACGTAAGCTGACGTATAAAATAAATAAATAAAATAATAATAAAAATATTTTGACCATCGTGGATAAAAATAAGTGTCTTAAAAACTTTCACCTACCTTTCTAAAGACAGTAACGAGTTGACAGCACTTGAGTCATACAGCAGTAGTTAAAAAACAGACAATTGAACCTGTCAGCAAATGCCCTTAGTACGCTACTGGAGCGGATGCAGCTGGCCCGGTATGAAAACACAGGCGCAAAGAGGAATAACTGTCTGTTTCAGATCATTCAAAAGAGTCATTGCAAAAGCAATATCAGAGCAAATAGGCAGAATTGGCAGGAAACTAGTTGGCCTTCTTTCGGGAACCCGCGCATTCTGGTCTCACGCCAAGGATGTCATAGTTGTTTTTGTAAACCATCGCTTACATCTATGTTTTTTTTATAGAATAAGGGTAACAAGCGAGCACATAGTCGACCTGACGGCAAGCGGATGTTGTAGCCCATAGACATCTATGTACTCCCTTCCTGTGGTTGATTCGCTAGTCTTTACCGCAAAGGCAAAAGATTTTATTTCTTAGAGTTGCACGTCACGATAGTTTCCTTTAACGCTGGTGCTGTCTGTCCGCTGCAACATGTTGTCCCGCAGATTTGCACGATGTTCTAGTTAAGTTAAGGTTACGCTTTTTAAAGCTTTATTGTCAGTCCTTTTACACGTGCAGTCTGTGGGTGAACTATACGCAGAGGGCATACAGCGACCTCAGAATACAATATAATAACGCGTTCAGAGTGCTGAAGGGTCTGCCGCGCTACTGCAGCGCCTGCGCCATGTTCGCGGATGCTCACACGGACGGATTTGCTGCAATCATGCGCAAGCGCTGCGCCTCGCTACTTCGGTGCGTACGCGACAGCCCCAACATCATGCTGCGCGTGCTGGCCGACCGCTGGGTCTCACCGATGTTGCCTTGTAGACTTTTTTTTTAGGATAAGGGTGACAAACGAACACACAGTCCACCTGATGAGAAGTGGGTGTTGTGGCCCATGGACATCTACATCTGTCTTCATTTGCGAATCAAAATGCAGATGCGTTGTCAGCCGTGAGGACTAAGACGGAATGCCTCTTTTCCAGTAAATGGAGTCCGTACTCTACACTCACCATACAAAACACAGCAGCGTTAAGCTGCTATTTTGCGCTGGTATTCTGTGAGAGAGTGGTTCTTCACCGGTCGAGCCGACCCATTCGTGCTACGTTTAAAGGCCGGCAACGCATCTGCAATTCCCCTGGTGTTGCAGTTATTCATGGGCGGCGGTAATCACTTACCATCAGGTGAGCCGTATGCTCGTTTGCCTCCTCTCCTATAAAAAAAAAACTATACCAGTAATATAGCTGCAGCATGGCTCTACCACGTAAAATATAGACTATCTTCTTGCCACCATCGATGCAGTTTCGTACCTGTGTAGTCTACTAAATGTTACTAACACTAGATCTAAGAAAACATTTACTAACAACTATGGATATTTTTTGTCCGAAATAAATGAATTATTATTATTATTGGAGTATTTAAATAGTTTTCTCATCTGGTTGGGCTGTATAAATATATAAATGGAAATGATAAATATACATGAATACACATATTTTAATATAGTGAAATAAATACATAAACAATAAGTAAATAAATAAAAAGTCAACCAGATGGAAGCCCTCGGCAGGGGAGACCAAACGGCCGAGGGTTAGGGGGAAAGGGAAAGAAACCGGCAGACGATACGGGCGGTATCGAGTTGCACCGCCTTCTGCATCTGGGTCCGGAGCGGTCCGTCACGGAGTCCCAGTCGCCTCAGTTGACCTGAGAGGCTGACTGGGAGCCCGTTCGCAGAAACGACCACAGGAATAATTTCGGTCAGCAGACCACCCCACATGTCGGTCACTTCGTGAGCCAGGTGCAGATATTTTGTTCGCTTATCTGTTTCGGCTTTCACGAGGTTCTCGTCATAAGGAATAGTAATGTCGACTAAAAATATTTTTGACTGTGCCCGCTCTATCAGCACAATATCAGGCTTATTCGCAAGAATAGTCCTGTCTGTGATGATGGCCCGGTCCCAGTAGAGCCTGGCGCGGTCATTTTCGAGCACGGCTTCCGGCAAGTACTTATAATAAGGCAGTTTCGGAACCACGAGACTGATTTTTAGAGCGAGCTCCTGGTGTAGAATCCTGGCTACTAGGTTGTGCCTGTGCAAGTACTCAGAGTTAGAAAGCGCCGAACAACTAGAGATGACATGCCTAAGTGACTCACCGGGATGGCGACAAGCTCGACAGATGTCGACGTTGCCATCCTTTAGGATGTATCTCCGATAGTTGTTGGTCTTAATAACCTGATCATGTATTGCACAGAAAAAACACTCGGTTTCCCCGAAGAGGTCACCAAAACGTTGTCAGTAGAGGGAGGCCACTGTGTCTACGAAAGTCTCCTGAAGAGCCTTGTAGAACCTCCCGTGGAGCTCCTTCTCCTTCCATAGGGTCTCCCGGTTGGAAATGCACTGCACTGTTGGGTCTTGCCATTGCTTGTTGGCTAAGGATAGAGGGGTTAGCCTTTTATCACACGAAATGACGTCCCTGTAAAATGGATCATCCGATTTCTTCAGTAAGTAATTACGGAGGCTGCACACTTCGCGATTATGCATGGTGACAGCGCTTAAAAAGCCGCGCCCACCATGTTTCCGCGGCAAGTACAGCCTCATTACTGACGATCTCGGATGATGCATCCTGTGGGACGTCATAATAGTGTGGACTTTTCTATCCAGAGCGTCAGTTCGGTCTGAGTCCACCTGAGTATGTCGAAGGTATACATGTTGAGCACTTTTGTCAAGCGTGCATAAAACAAATCGCAAACTGACGGTTTCATTTCCGCCGAACCTATGTTCTGTGACATACCCAGGTATGGGTATGTTTCAGCCTCGGATAGGGTCCTTATGTTGATGGGCATAGATAAGTCTATGCCCTCAGAGTTAGCCACCCTACCCCTTTAGACATGGAGGACCGCACATTTATCCGTCCCCAGCACCATTCTAACAGAATTGCTAAAACCACAAGTGATGTTTAGCAATTCCATAAGATGGGAGCGACTGGAGGCGAACAACTTGAGATCATCCATATAGAAAAGGTGGGTCACTTTTGTACCTCCTTTCCGAAGCTAAAATTCCCTCCCGGAACCCTCCAGTAAGGTACTGAGAGGGGTCAGAGAGAGGCAGAACCATTGTACTCAAACAATCGCCCTGGAAGATACCCCTTTATTATTTAACTCCGTACCGGGCATGTGGTAAATCAGCACTTAAAATTGTAATAAGCAATTTCATTGGTGCCGGCGGGGTCAAACCCAGTACAGTGAAATTTATTTAGAACTTTTAGCCTCTGAGCTACCATGACTATTACACACTTTGGCACGCATATTGAGATTAAATTTAAAAAAAATTGCTTTTGAATCAAATAATCATAACTCCTTTCATGCGGAGTTCAATTCATTTCAGTTTTATTTTCTGAATTGTGTTTGTATGACAGTGAAATCTACTTAAAGTCTATTTATTTTTCATTGTTCACCACCGAAAATTAATCACGGCTTAGTTTGACTTTCGCAAGAGTGATTTAACAATGTTAAAGCTTGTAACCTTCTAACTTTTAACAGCATCGCCTCAGGAATTAATAATTTGAGCACGAATTAAGGGCTAAAACAAAACACAATGCTTAAGGTAAACGTAAAGTCTTCCAATCCAATTTTATTCGAATGTAAGCAATGTTTAGGGAAATATTTTAATAATTTAAACTTATTTCAAACATAATATTTAACCCAGTGTCATACAATTTGTTATTTCAAGAATTTTTAATTAAAATGCTGTACGTATAAATTTTTGTTATAAGAGTAAATAAATGTTGTCAACATTCGTAGATATTTGGATTATTTAATATTACTCATTGGAATAGATATTTACATATATTTTTGTTTGTCTGATATTTCTGTATTAAGATCATATCAATTTATGTTTGAATGAAGCAATAAACAACATAAGTATAATATTCTGGTTGTAAATATTGTTAAGAATAGGCCAACTAGCGTATAACCTGAAATGTTTGTCCGGGGTTAACTACGTAAATTGTTACTAACCATGTCTGTGGAACATAAGTTTGCCGTTATCTAATTATTATAACGTCGTTTGTCGAACGTCAAAGCCATTTTCGTTAAATAATAGTGGCCTACGTGCACATGAGGTTGATATTTTGCAAACTTATTACTTCTTCTTTTTATACCATTCAAGATTTACTAAGGGATTGAAGAAAATTATTGAATAATGCTTTATTATAATTTACACAAATACTACACATGGAGTAAAACTAATTTTACGAATTTTATCACGTTTAATTTTAACTTTTTAATTTCCCAATCAGATTGTACATTGATGTTTTTTTTTAATTTCAATAGCCTCGCGAATGATCTTTGGTAGGAATTGGTGTACTTTTGCGAGAAACGTCAGGAATAAAAAAAGTTAAAATTAAACGCGATAAAATCCATATATTTAGTAATAAGCTTTACTCTAAGAAAATAATTGACTAAGAAAAACAATTTTGGGAGTATTCTAACTTCAATCTTCTCCCCTCGAAAACACCAGTTTTGTTTAGGTCAGAGCCGTGATTCCCATTTTGAGAATTAGCTTAAAAATTATATAAAATGAAATAACTCCAAAACGCTTACGTCTTTCGATATGAAATATGTTAGTGACTGTAAGTTATAAAAAAGCCTAAATATATCAACCATAACATAGTGATATGATAACCTTACTACGCTATGATTAAGTGCTACATACATGTCAATATCGTTTACATTTATATGTTTTTGTACATACAATTGTCAAATCTCTTAATTTGTAGTTTCTAAACTTTAAAAAAGAGTTTCACATCTATTTCCGTGTTTACTTGTTATATAAATATAGGAATTCCATAACTTAATATTTTGCCATGAGTGCCATAAGACTCAATTATTAGAAGCGCCAGGAAGATTTCTAGGCCTTCGGTCGAAAAAGCAAACGTCGCTTAATCGCTATCATTGTTGATATATTTTGTATACGATTTGTACGCTGTTACACTTTTCTGCCTTTATATGAGCTCGAAAAATCTATTTCGTCCAATCTATTGTCAAAAACTATTTCACCGCACCGGACCGTTACAACTAGGTCACCGCAGAGTCTACTTCACCTAAGGGTGCCTCGTTTAGAGGTGAAACACGTGTCGAATTATCGCCGGTGGTGTGTCTTTCTTAGTGGTGTTGGGAACAGATTAGTGGTGACGAAATTACTGCACGCAATTGAGATAGGCCGGTGGGTGCTCTTCAAATTACGCGGATCTTAGCTAATTAATTTTTAACATCTTTAAAACAAATTGCTGACAACGAAACAGTGTATACACTGTAATGAGGTGGATATATCGAATATATGATGATGAATTAAGGCGCAAAAAGGGATGTTATCTTAATGGCTGCTTTTGTAGCATTTTAGTAAACGCTAAAAGTTATAACGCTTTATTATGTTCACGCTTTAGTTAAAGTAACATTTCAATATGCCATCAAACCTAGAATTATGTTAATGAACACATAATAACCAATCGAAAATTTGATTATGGATAATCGATGTGTTATTATACAAACACTAAAAGTTTTATATTTACACATTCATTAAAATTCATTAACACTAATTTATTTACATAGCATTATGTAAAATTTTATTGACTATCCGAAACTAAATATATTCAAAATAATTTGTTCTGTTAATTCGGGTTCTTAAATTGTTTTTTTTTTTATAAAAGGACTTTCGGAATAGAACTCCGCTTAATGAAATAATAATTACAATATTATTTGGAAAACGGGGATGCCCGAACGCGACAGATTAGATTAGGTATCGAATGACTGTGGTATTGGTGGACTATGGTATATTTTAAAACGTTACCCCCGCACTAGGATTTTCTCCTGTATCGTGGTGACTTTATCAAACATAAATTGCAGAAGGACAAACATCCAGACCCGGCACAATAATTTGTAGGCCATATGAATCCGTGCGAGATTTGAACCCACGGCCCTTAGCGCCGCAACTGAATGCTAAGCCACTACGCCACGGAGAGTTTTAGTTTTATGAGAGCTTTTACTGTCTTACCTTTATTTACGTGGTAGGAGCACTATGTTATACACAGTTGCCTATGGATTGAAGCCAGTTACTAAATTAAAGTTTGGAAAATCCAAAAGAGCACAGTGGACAGTAGGGCTACGATGGCTATCCGAGTACAGAACCAGAGTACGAAACCTATCCAACTGCAGAAAGGTGTAAGACAGGGTGACCTAATATCCCCGAAACTCTTCACCGCTGCATTGGAAGACGTTTTCAAGCTACTGGACTGGAATGGATACGATATTAACGTCAATGGCGAGTACATCATTCACCTTCGATTTGACGACGATATAGTCCTTATGGCAGAATCGCTGGAGGACCTAAGCACTATGCTCAATGATTTCAATAGTGCCTGCAAATGGATAGACTCTTAAGATGAACATGGTCAAAACAAAGATTATGCATAACGTCCATGTCACACCTATGCCGGTAGTTGTTGGGAGCATTAAGTTCGAAATTGTTGACGAGTATGTTTACCTAGGACAAATAGTCCGACTAAGTAAGTCCAACTTCGACCGAGAGGTCAATCGACGGATTCAACTCAGCTGGGCAGCGTTCGGGAAATTACGACACATCTTCTCGTCAGGTATACCTCAAAACTTGAAAATGAGACTGTACAACCAGTGCGTGTTGCCAGTGATGAATTATGGATCTGAGACGTGGTCCTTCACTGCTGGCTGTATGAGGACGCTCAAGGTCGCTCAGCGAGTTATGGAGAGGGCTGTGCTCCGGGTTTCTCTGCGTGATAAACTTAGAAATGAGGATATCCGCAGTAGAACCAGAGTGACCAACATAGCCCAACGGATTAGTATCTAAGCTGAAGTGGCAATGGGCCAGCCATATAGCTCGAAGAACCGACAACCGATGGGGAAAAAAGGTTCTTGAGTGGCAGCCTCGTAACGGTAGGCGAAGTATAGGGTGACCCCCCACTAGATGGAGTGACGACATGGTAAGACATGCAGGAAGTCAATGGGTGCAGGTGGCTCGGGACCGTGCTTTGTGGCGTTCCGTGGGGGAGGCCTATGTTCAGCAGTGGACTTATGAAGGGCTGTAATGATGATGATGATTCTTGAAATTTAAGCGAAATATAATATAAACTTTTGCAATAAGTGGTTGAGATCTTAATGTTAATTTTTTTTCTTATCTTTCAAAAACTATTAACAGATGATAGGGTTTGTATCCATCTACAAATTTGTTTGAAATAGAATATTCATTAAAAGTTCTCCGAAAACATTTAAGTTACGAAAATCTGATTTTCATGTTTCTCTTTATTAAAAGGTTATAGAATAATTTAAAAATATTTCAACGAATTTATATATCCTTGATAATTAAAAAAAAAAGTAATGTTATGAATTTACACACACTATCACTACAGCCCATCATAAGTGCACTGCTGATCATAGGCCACCCCCAAATATTGCAACAAAGTATGGTCCTGAGCCACCTGCACCCATCGACTACCAGAGTGTTCATCAGTTCGTCACTACATCTACTGGGGTTCGACCACCACTGCGCTTTCCAGTACAAGGCTGTCACTCGAGAACCTTTCTTCCCTATCGGTTGTCGGTTCTTTGAACTATCGTTGTTACGGATTTTAAGCCACAGAGAAATTTGTGACATAATATATGATTGTAAACTGTTCTTTTTGTGTTATTTTTCACTTTCTTTCATGTTTTTTCCAGGACAAAGGTATTTTCCAAACCAGTGGTAGTAAGCATATTACGTGTCTTCCAACAATTATTACTTAAACTTGAATTTCATGCAGTGTCGTAGTGGTATAAAGATATCTTCTATCTCTTTTTTGTCATACAGAGGCAAACAAACCAGAATATGGACAGCAGAATAACTTTTAGTTTGTATTATTTCTAGTCTATAATGAATTTAAAAAGTTCCTATTTTAATTCATTATAGATCTCATCGCTGACTGCCACCTTATATAAAAATTACAGTTACTTTGTGATTCTCTTTGTACAAATTAAGGAAAAATAATTAGAAATTGAGCAGATTAAGGAAAAGTCACTGTAGGATAAACATGTTTTAAGAATAAGTCTTTTTTATTGCAGAATTTAAAAGATTCTCACTAAACACACTCAGTGAGCGCTGTGCAGGTAGATCGATACGCACAAAGCTAGTACCGGCGCACAGATCATGCGGTATAAGAGTTTATGGTTCCATTTTCCGCCATCAATAGATCGCATGCAGGTAAAGTAAAGTTACATTTGGAGAAAATGTTGATGAGGGTGAACCTTACATACTATATTTCTTAGCGACTCTCTCATCCTATTTCTTCCCGTAGATGTCGTAAGAGGCAACTATGAGAAATGCTAGAAAGATCTCATGGTTACGATTGGTGTACATAGATGTTAATGGGCCATATAATCCATTAGCAAGTGGACTGTGTGCTTCTTTGGCAACATTATTCTATAAAAATATATAAGTTAAATTTACAAAAAGTTTTAGTTGCAGTGGAATTGGCGTCCCACCTTAGGGCACAGGTACTCTATTTGCTCTAACTAGATATAATTCGTCGCGCTGCTCCAGTACGTGTTGGTTGACTCCGCTTATTCTCAGAATATTTAATGCCCCAGATATGCGGGATTCCTTACAATTTTATCATTCACCATCGAGTACGTGGTCTGAAAATCTGATGTTTTAAATACAGTTAAAATAGTAAAATCGACACTTCACTATCATTTGTTGTATCGTCTTTATGTTTTGCCTGTCAAAAAGTAAGTAATACAATGATTGCGAGATTCCTTTACATACACACATGCATACATACGTATATACATACTAATAAAAAATTACAGATCATGCTGAAAACGTGCCAAGAAACGGGACAAGCTGTTGATTTAACATCACCTTAGTATACAAAAAATTAGTTTAAACGTAGGATTGGACGTTAGGATTGAAATTAAACTGTTTAATGTAAAAGAATAAATAGTTACGCTACAAGATAATTTGTAAAATTTGGGTTTCATTTTGGCATTACTTTACATTTATTTGAGTTTGAGTCAATGTAAACTTACAATTTGTATTCAAAATATCTACGGAATATTTTAAAATAAATGTTTGATGTTTGTTTAGTATGAGCTTTATGGAAAATGAATATGTTCCTTTGTTTGAAATTCAAATATAATTACATGCTTAATATTATGCTTAAATGTCGTAATAAATTGTAATTTAAATGTAAATCGTGCCAAGTATTCTCAGAAGCACAAAAGCACTCATTCGTAGTGTTAAGATAGGGAGTAAGTACGGATAAGGAGGCCTTAATGGAGGTAACCAAGCCTTCTTGAAATGATATTTTACTTTATCTTTTATTTTACTAAAGATAAAATTAAAGCTTATTGTAGAAAACAGGGCGAAAATAGGTCAAAATTTGGCTTTGAAGGAATCTTACAAATTAAAGTAAAATCACTGCAATAATATAACAACAAACAAAAAAACCGCAATAATAAAGTAATAATTATTGGAAGACATTTATTATGATCTTAACAACGGACACCGGGACCCGAGGCAGCTTCCAAGATGCAAAATTTTTATTTTACTAAGCGGATATTTGCAAAGTAAATATTTACAACTTTAATACCCTATATTTGTTAAAATACGTTATTTTCTATAGTTGTCACATGGTTGGCACCATTTTTCACTTTTGTACCGAGAAGTGGCGGTGTAAGAATATCTACTTCGTCGTCGTATCGGGTTTCGTAAGAGGCGACAGAAGGAAACAAATCAGGAGATAAGGCAGCATCTTCCTAATAACAACTAAAAATAAAAATAAACTGCGGTTGCCAACCCGCTTATTAAGCGTGGCAACTATGGCAAATGAGGTAATCTATGGGGAAGGCCTATGTTATGTATATGTTTATCGCGTTTAATTAAGTAATATCTAATTAAGAAATTAATACGTATTTAAAAATAACAAATTAAAATCATTTAAAAAAATAGTGAAATGAAATGCGATAAAATCTCTAACATTATTTTCATTTACTTCGCCGTATTTTATTAATTGTCATTTTAGTTTAAAACTTGATGAATTATCACCAGCAATATATTATAATGTGATGTTTTGTTTTGTTTTAGAGTAATTGTTTGATTTAGTACTAAATAAATATTCTATATCTATACAATATATCGATCTTGATCGGAGATTGTTATTACCCTAATTTGAACGTTAAGAAAATATATATATATATTTTAATAGAATAAGGGTGACACACGAGCACACAGTCCACCTGATGGTAAGTGGTTGCTGTGGATCCTCGATTACGAATCAAAATTCAGATGCGTTGCCACCCGTGAGAACTAAAATGGAATGGTTCGTTTCCAGTAAAAAGGGCTTACGGTTCTCTACACTTACCATACGAAACACAGCAGCACCAAGCTGCTATTTTACGCTGGTATTCTGTGAGAGCGTGGTCCTACCCCGGTCGAGACGACACATACGTGCTACAAACATAATATAGAAGCAGCATGGCTCTACCACTTTTTTGTGAGCTAATTACTCAATATTAGTTATTAATGATTGGGGATTATTGTGAATATATATTATTATAACATTTATTTACTATACCCCAAATCATCTCCCAAAATTAATTTAATGCAATCAATTTCATAAAAACAGGTTTATTTTTTCTGTATAGTATAAGGGCGGCTCCGTGGCGTAGTGGCTTCGAAATGAACTGCGGATATTAGCTTATCTATTATTGCGATGCTGAGGGCCACGGGTTCGAATCCAGCACGGAACAAGAATATGCAAGGCCTTCAAATTTGTTCCGGGTCTAGATGTTTGTCCTTGTGAAATTCATGTATGTAAACTGCCTCCACGATACAGGAGAAAATCCTAGTGTATTTTAACAAAAAAATTAAAAAAAATGATGGAGTAATATCAAGGAAACACTCTTTTATTAAATTTTAAGAGAAATGAAACAGAAATAGAATTTATTTAATTTTGAAATTATAGTGACCTCAAATCGAATATTAAATGTTAAAACAAATTCATGTCTACCTTAAGGGGAGATCTCTCTGAGCCACTGAGAGAACTATTTGAAGTAATAAACCTACAGACTCGTTTGCGTTTATGACAACATTTTGTTCCAAGTTCTTGAACTTTTTAATTACTTTTATAAGCGTGTAACATACTTAATTAGGACAACTCGCATAGCTAAAACTAAAATAAAAATAACTCGGTTTCAACCAAATCCATAGAAGCACATTGATAGTAGAATTTCATATAAAGTTACTAACTTTTTGTATTAAGGAAATTCATTTTTGCACTAGAACGTTTTCTTTATAGAACCATCGTTTTTTTTATAGAATAAAGATGACAAACGAGCACACAGTCGACATTTATTCTCGATTAAGAATCAATATACAGATGCGTTGTCACTCCTGAAGACTAAGATGGAATGCCTCGTTTCCAGTAAAAAGGGTCTCCGGTTCTCTTCATTCACCAATCGAAACACTGCAGCATTAATCCGGTATTTGGTGAGAGCGAGGTCCTTCCTCGGTCAAGCCAAACCATTCGTGCTACAATTGTAATATAGCTGCAGTATGGCTCTACTTCGTGAAGCGTTGTCGGTTCTTCGAGTTATATGGCCGATCCATTCCCACTTCAGCTTACTTATCCGTTGGGCTATGTCGGTTACCCTGGTCCTAGAAACCCCAAGCATAGCCTTCTCCATAGCTCGCTGAGTTACCTTGAGCTTCCTTATATGGCCAGCAGTGAAGGACCACGTATCAGATCCATAAGTCATCACTGGTTTTATATATATATATATATATTCTTACTGAAATATTGTAGTTCGAATATTAATTATCAACTTAGCACTTACACTTTTTTAATTTTGTCAATTAATATTTGTTAGACCATTTAGTTGAGAGCTATTCCGAGAGAGTAGGTAGGCTCGGCTTGGAAACACTCATAAATATCGTTGAAAAATAAAAAAACTATCTTGGATTGGTACCAAATAAAAACCAGTGATGACTTATGGATCTTAATATATATATTATCGCAACATAGAGACTTTATTAATTTTCTTTTTCAAATGAATTCATATTATGCAAGTGGCCATTGCTATCTGGGGCCACCAACTGTCATTTCTATTTATTAAGATAGCTATCGGTGTTCAATGATTTTGCGCCGAATTCATCGCAGCAATTGAAGTTTTATCAGTTATTTCCAATAACCAATACTGAGTTTAACTATGCATCCATGAAAAATTAATTATTTTAACGTAGATGAAATCACTCACACCAATTCAATTTGAGTCTGTCCTAGTTTTGTCTGAGACTTATAGGTCCAATGTTAATGTGGGACTAATAACAAACAAGGATGTTTCAGCTATGTTTCTTGTAAAAAGCGATTAATGGTATATTGGATTTCTGTGTAAGCGATGGCCTAGACACCTATATGTTGTTTCACAATTTTCCATCCACCAATATATTTAGACTAAACGAGGTCCAAATAGCTCACTGCTCTTTGGACTATACAATAGTCCACTTGTGTGGACTTAATGTATGTGTTTGTAATTTTGGCACAGGAAAGAAATATAAATCAAACCAATCCAATTGGTGTTCTTAGGAAAACCTGGGATAAGGATGAACTCGACAGAAGAATTAGCTTAACTTGATTGAAGCTCTTAGAAAATATTAAACTAAAAGTCCCAATAAAGCTTAAGAAAAAATTATGGATTTATGACTGTTTTCCTGCCCAACACACGGGGTTTAAACATAGCTCTTTAGAAGAACAATAAAAACTAAAACACGATCATGCCATCGTGCTAAGAGGCATCTTAGGCTTCTAGAAAATTAGTAGCAGTTTGTTGTAAGACAAAATACAATAATAATAGATGAGGGATAATATGCACAGTGTTTAAAGTGGATGTGGTTTAGACTAGGAAGGCCATACGTCCCGCACAACAGATGTAAGATGGACAAAGCTAGTCACAATATGGAAAGTCCCAGAAGGTAAACAAGCAAAAAGCAAACCCAACGATCGCTGAACTAATGACTTATAAAACGTAGCAGGTGAAAACTAGACAGAACTAGCACAAGACAGAGAAATCTGAAGACATTTGTGATGGCTTATATCCGACCGTGACATAATAACAAATTAAGAAAAAAAAACTTTATTCTTGATTTCTATTTTTATTTTTTGAGTCTAGAAAAATAAATGCTTATATGTTATTAAATTTTTAACGTACATTTATTTCCTTCGTTTATATAAATTTAATTGTCCTCGTTAAATAGATTTACAGATTTGAAAAAAAAAACTTACCTAACCCTATTGCCAGGACAGTTGTGTGTTTTCTGTGGTATTTAATCGGCCCATAGCCACTTCAGATTATTGATCGGTTGGGCCATGGTATGCTGGGTTATGATGCTGTGAAGTGGTGGCATAATAGTATCCACTACTCCATATCATGCCGTGGGTATCATGAGCGGTGACAGAGGGATTAGAAAGAGGAGATTGGGAGCAGCATCTTCCTGATAATAACTTAAAAAATAAAAACTGCGTTAGCAAACCCAACTTCCAAGCGTGGCAACTATGGCAAATATCTCTCATATGAGACAATCTATGAGGTAGGTTAAGTTCAGCATTGGACTTTAGATGGGCTGTAAAGAATTAATGAATGAATGAGCTATGCCTTGTTCTCCTGCGGATATCACTAGTATAGACTATATATTTTTATTCACAAAAATAAGAACCCTATCTCACGCTGTCATATTTTTGTTGCATTTAACTTTGCGAAAATTTGTGAATTTGACTTGCTATTAGACAAATTAGTGTAGGGCGACCCCCACTAGATGGAGTGACGACCTGGTAAGACATGCAGGAAGTCGATGGATGCAGGTGGCTCAGGACCGTGCTTTGTGGGATTCCTTGGGGGAGGCCCATGTTCAGCAGTGGACTTGTGAAGGGCTATAATAACGGTGATGTTGATGATGATTAGATAAATTAAAATACACTACACCTCATTAAATTATTTTTAATTTACGGCACGTTCCTAAAGTTCAATTAACTTTGACAACTAAGTCGTGTATTAAATAATCTAATTATATGAAAATAAGCTCCACACTAATTCAACATGATATCGAGTTCTATTTTTAGATAAATCAACAATAAACGTAATATGTTTAATAGAGGTTACTTCCTCGCAGCGTAGTTTTTATTGCTTTTATAAATAAATATCTTACTTGACATTCACCTCTAACTTATAAAATATACAGATATCAAAAGTATGAAAAGAGTAAAATAAAAAGTCCTAAAAGGGTTTACGGTTCTTCACACTTACCATACGAAACACAGCAGCACCAGTTGCTATTTTACGCTGGTATTCTGTAAGAGCGTGGTCCTACCCGGTCGAGCCGACCCATACGCTACAACCATAATACGGAAGCAGCGTGGCTCTACCACTTTTGTGAGCTAATTACTAATATTATTTATTAATGATCGGGATTATTGTGAATATATATTATTATAATATTTATTTACTATACCCCAAATCATCTCCCAAAATTAATTAAATGCAATCAATTTCATAAAACAGGTTTATTTTTCTGTATAGTATAAGGGCGGCCCGTGGCGTAATGGCTTTGAAATGAACTGCGGATATTAATATCTATTATTGCGATGCTGAGGGCCACGGGTTCGAATCCAGCACGGTACAAGAATATGCAAGGCCTTCAAATTTGTTCCGGGTCTAGATGTTTGTCCTTGGAAATTCATATAAACTGCCTCCACGATACAGGAGGAAAATCCTAGTGTATTTTAACAAAAAATTATAAAAAATGATGGAGTAATATCAAGGAAACACTCTTTTATTAAATTTTAATAGAAATGAAACAGAAATAGAATTTATTTAATTTGAAATTATAGTGACCTCAAATCGAATATTAAATGTTAAAACAAATTCATGTCACTCCTTAAGGGGAGATCTCTCTGAGCCACTGAGAGAACTATTTGAAGTAATAAACCTACAGACTGTTTGCGTTTATGACAACATTTTGTTCCAAGTTCTTGAACTTTTAATTACTTTTATAAGCGTAACATACTTAATTAGGACAACTCGCATAGCTAAAACTAAAATAAAAAATAACTCGGTTTCAACCAAATCCATAGAAGCATATTGATAGTAGAATTTCATATGTTACTAACTTTTTGTATTGAGGAAATACATTTTGCACTAGAACGTTTTCTTTATAGAACCATGTTTTTTTTTATAGAATAAAGATGACAACGAGCATACAGTCGACATTTATTCTCGATTAAGAATCAATATACAGATGCGTTGTCACTCCTGAAGACTAAGATGGAATGCCTCGTTCCAGTAAAAGGGTCTCCGGTTCTCTCATTCACCAATCGAAACACTGCAGCATTAATCTGGTATTCGGTGAGAGCGAGGTCCTTCCTCGGTCAAGCCAAACCATTCGTGCTACAATTGTAATATAGCTGCAGTATGGCTCTTACTGAAGCGTTGTCGGTTGTCTTGAGTTATATGGCCGATCCATTCCCACTTCAGCTTACTTATCCGTTGGGCTATGTCGGTTACCCTGGTCCTGAAACCCCAAGCATAGCCTTCTCCATAGCTCGCTGAGTTACCTTGAGCTTCCTTATATGGCCAGCAGTGAAGGACCACGTATCAGATCCATAAGTCATCACTGGTTTTATATATATATATATATATATATATATATATATATATATATATATATATATATATATATATATATATATATATATATATATATATATATATATATATATTCTTACTGAAAATATTGAAGTTCGAATATTAATTATCAACTTAGCACTTAGACTTGTTTAATTTTATCAATTAATATTTGTTAGACCATTTAGTTGAGAGCTATTCCGAGAGAGTAGGTAGGCTCGGCTTGGAAACACTCATAAATATCGTTGAAAAATAAAAAAACTATCTTGGATTGGTACCAAATAAAAACCAGTGATGACTTATGGATCTTAATATATATATTATCGCAACATAGAGACTTTATTAATTTTCCAAATGAATTCACATGCAAGTGGCCATTGCTATCTGGGGCCACCAACTGTCATTTCTATTTATTAAGATAGCTATCGGTGTTCAATAATTTTGCGCCGAATTCATCGCAGCAATTGAAGTTTTATCAGTTATTTCCAATAACCAATACTGAGTTTAACTATGCATCCATGAAAAATTAATTATTTTAACGTAGATGAAATCACCACACCAATTCAATTTGAGTCTGTCCTATGTTTGTCTGAGACTTATAGGTCCAATGTTAATGTGGGACTAATAACAAACAAGGATGTTTCAGCTATGTTTCAAAAAAGCGACTAATGGTATATTGATTTTCTTTTGTGTAAGCGATGGCCTAGACACCTATATGTTGTTTCACAATTTTCCATCCACCAATATTTTTAGATTAAACGAGGTCCAAATAGCTCACTTTTTGACTATACAATAGTCCACTGTGTGTGCACTTAATGTATGTGTTTGTAATTTTGGCACAGGAAAGAAATATAAATCAAACCAATCCAATTGGTGTTCTTAGGAAAACCTGGGATAAGGATGAACTCGACAGAAGAATTAGCTTAACTTGATTGAAGCTCTTAGGAAATATTAAACTAAAACTCCCAATAAAGCTTAAGAAAAAATTATGGATTTATCACTGTTTTCCTGCCCAACACACGGGGTTTAAACATAGCTCTTTAGAAGAACAACAAAAACTAAAACACGATCATGCCATTGTGCTAAGGGGCATCTTAGGCTTCTAGAAAATTAGTAGCAGTTTAATGTAAGACAAAATACCATAATAATAGATGAGGGATAATATGCACAGTGTTTAAAGTGGAAGTGGTTTAGACTAGGAACGCCATACGTCCCGCACAACAGATGTAAGATGGACAAAGGTAGTCACAATATGGAAAGTCCCAGAAGGTAAACAAGCAAAAAGCAAACCCAACGATCGCTGAACTAATGACTTATAAAACGTAGCAGGTGAAAACTAGACAGAACTAGCACAAGACAGAGAAATCTGAAGACATTTGTGATGGCTTATATCCGACCGTGACATAATAACAAATTAAGAAAAATATTATTGATTTTATTTTTATTTTTAAGTCTAGGAAAAATAAATGCTTATATGTTATTAAAATTTTTAACGTACATTTATTTCCTTCGTTTATATAAATTTAATTGTCCTCGTTAAATATATTTATAGATTTGAAAAAAAAAAACTTACCTAACCCTATTGCCAGGACAGTTGTGTGTTTTCTGTGGTATTTAATCGGCCCATAGCCACTTCAGATTATTGATCGGTTGGGCCATGGTATGCTGTTGGTGATGCTGTGAAGTGGTGGCATAATAGTATCCACTACTCCATATCATGCCGTGGGTATCATGAGCGGTGATAGATGGATTAGAAAGAGGAGATTGGAGCAGCATCTTCCTGATAATAACTTAAAAATAAAACTGCGTTAGCAAACCCAACTTCAAGCGTGGCAACTATGGCAAATATCTCATATGAGACAATCTATGAGGTAGGTTAAGTTCAGCATTGACTTTAGATGGGCTAAAAGAATTAATGAATGAATGAGCTATGCCTTGTTCTCTGCGGATATCACTAGTATAGACTATATATTTTTATTCACAAAAATAAGAACCCTATCTCACGCTGTCATATTTTGTTGCATTTAACTTGCAAAATTTGTGAATTTGACTATTGACAAATTAGTGTAGGGCGACCCCACTAGATGGAGTGACGACCTGGTAAGACATGCAGGAAGTCGATGGATGCAGGTGGCTCAGGACCGTGCGCAGGGATTCCTTGGGGAGGCCCATGTTCAGCAGTGGACTTGTGAAGGGCTATAATAACGGTGATGTTGATGATGATTAGATAAATTAAAATACACTACACCTCATTAAATTATTTTTAATTTACGGCACGTTCCTAAAGTTCAATTAACTTTGACAACTAAGTCGTGTATTAAATAATCTAATTATATGAAAATAAGCTCCACACTAATTCAACATGATATCGAGTTCTATTTTTAGATAAATCAACAATAAACGTAATATGTTTAATAGAGGTTACTTCCTCGCAGCGTAGTTTTTATTGCTTTTATAAATAAATATCTTACTTGACATTCACCTCTAACTTATAAAATATACAGATATCAAAAGTATGAAAAGAGTAAAATGTTTTTTTTAATAAAACCGACAAAAGAAAAATTTAAAACTCACCCATAGTCTTTATATCCAACGCGGAAGCCAGAGGCTAGGAAAAACGTGCACCCGTAAGCACCAAATTTCTCGATCGCAGTGGAGGATCTGGTCTATGGCTTCGCTGCTGACCACCGTACGGCTCCAGAGGGTACAAAAAGCGGTGATTCGAAATGTCGACACTCCTCTCTTCCGCTGGCCTATCATCGCCGGATCAGCTTTATGGCCCCGTTAGAATTGCGGAGGATAGTATATGAGAGATTTCACAATCAACGTTCGAAACAAAGGCCCCTCATCGCTTTTCTCGACCTCGTGGAGGCCCAGTCATACCCGCCTCGCGCGGGCAAGGTCGGGTTATGTCGTACTGGCACCGACTAAAACCGCATTGTGTTCCACCTTCGGCTACGGGAACGCTTCCGCACACATCCGCGGCCCGACCAGCGCCAGCCGCCCCGTGGCTCTCTCTTCCACCTTCTCCTTGTAAGGCGCACCAGGAACACCAGCCTTTCTCCGCGGTCTCTAACTCCAGCTGCGTAACGGACCCCCCCCCTGAGTCCGATACGCAGAGAACATGGGTACAGGAAAAAACCAGCATTCACAAGCACCAGTTTTCCTGAACCCAGCGGCGGGAATAGTCTATGGCTCCGCCACCAAATAAGATTCGGCTGCGGGGACTACAGAGAGCGGTGCCTCGCAATACCGCCATCCACTCCCCCCGCAGCCCCACCGCCACCTCATTAGCCGTGCGGCCCCACCAGAGTCGCGAAGGATAGGGCGAGTGGTGCATTTCCATACCAACACTCCTCTTTACCTCCGAATCTAACTCGGCTGCAGCGTTAGGGGCAAGGGACACCCCTCTCGCCGCAGCTTACCAATACACATCTGAAGTGGGCTTACCAAGCCTACTCAGAGTGGTCATCTGCGGCTGGCCTTTCACCTCGGGTCAGCCATGTGGGTTCCTCTTCGTTCATCGTAGGTGACCAAGCCACGGTTGCTAAGTCGCCTCGACAAGGCGGGATTCCGTTCGAGGGGGAGGAGGCCCAGTCATCCTAACCCAAAATCAAAGTCAAAAATATTCCAGTTTCGGATCATTTAAAGCTCCTAAGTACATAAAAACCCGCCACCGGTTCCCAAAGTGAGATATCAACAGAGCGAAACCGTTACATTAATAATAATCGAATGAAGTTATGTTATGAACAGCCTACTATAATTTCTTTTATTCATTTTATAATTTATTTCATTGTGTCAGCCGATCACTATACCAGAAATGATTTCATTTCTATACGTCCATACACTGTTATCTGCATTTTTAATGCGTGCTTTGAAAGCTCACATAACTACCTAGTATTCCGAGAAACACGGCTGAATTCACAAGCATCATAACTTTATGCATCTCAAGATGTATGGATGCCATTCGAGATGTATTGGAAAATGGAAAGTGTAAATTAAATCTATTTTATTTTAGCGGTATTTTTCAGTTAATAATTAGCAGTACCCAACAAAAAAAAAAGGTATTTTTTATTTAAGAGGGGGCAGACGATAAAGTAGCTCACCTGATAGTAAGTGACTACCATCTCCCATGAACAACAGCAAAACCAGGCGAAATGCAGGTGCGTTACCGGCCTTATAAAAAGTGTAGGCTCTTTTCTTGAAGGTCCCTAAGTCGTATTTATATTATAAGCTCCTATTTAAGTTCAATTAAAAATTTAAATTTTCTATAATGTGCGCTTATACCAAGGAAATATTTTTTTAGTAAGCGTTGAATATATTTGCATAAATAATACAAGATTTGAATCGCTCATTAAACTTTGCTCATTAAACATGTCGAAAACAATATTCAGTCAATGTAAAAATGGAAATGTATAAAGTTAAGGTATAAACGCAAAATAAAACCAGCAAAGATACATATAAAACCGCTTCGAACGAACACAAATGTTCTTTTTTGGTCACTTGAAGTGTTGTTTCTCAAAGTCTCAATTCATGCAATATTTTCTTGAACATGATTATAAAAAACTTGAAGAAGAGACGAAAAGTAATCGATAAATCGATTTCATACATGCAGTGTGGTCTTTAGCTCTATTGACCAACTAGCCTGCAGAAAATCTAATTTTAGATTGAATAATTATAAATAGTTACAAGATAATAAAATATTATAATTATGTGAATAGAAAAGTGTAGAAAAGAACTTCCGCCACGCAAAATACTAAGCATGGGAAACGAGCAACGTGATATTATATACCTATATATAATTATTGTGGCTTTGTGAACGCTATACACGATTTATGTCTATCGGTATACGTTATCTTGCCGTGACACCCGCACAAACTTATATGCTGTTGGTTTCTCCTTAAAAGTACCAAAATTATATTTTGAAGAATTGAAATTTGTAGTAATGGTAAATTATAAATAAAATTTTCACAAAAAACTGTTCATAAATCATTTTATCCCATCAAAAGTGACGTTAAATTGGTCGTATTATTTTTATAGGCAGGGACTGTCTATTTGGTTCGTTTTTATCACTTTGGATAAAATTTTACAGGGTTTAATGGTCATTAAGTTTATTGACTTGACGATCTCAAAAATCATACTGTTACTGAAATAAACTTTTATTGCATTATTAATTTTTAATCCATTCGTATTGATTGATTAATAAATAATTTGCGTACCTTTCAATTCTAAAACCATATGATACCTTATACACCGGCCGTGCTAATATTTATCGGGAACACATCGTCGAGTGCCGGAATAAACTTGTATCTGAAGTCGAATTTTTGTTGAGCAAAGTCTCGGATTGAGGGCGACTAAATCTACTCCAGTACAATCCCCAGAAAACACAAGTTTGCGTGTTTACAGTTAAAATAACCCTTTGTCGTATCTCCTCAATATCAAGGAACTCCTCAGCCTCAGCTAGCATCCGAATTCGGCGTCGACATATCGAACGATGTTTAGCCGCATGCTTGTTTGCCTTTATATAAAAAAGATTCATACTTATATTTTTTATAGCATAGTGGACAAACGAGCACACAGTCCACTTGATGGTAAGTGGGTACTGGTGGCCATAGACATCTACATTTATCCTCAATTAAGAATCAAAATGCAGATGTGTTGTCACCCTGAGGACTAAGATGGAATGCCTCGTTTCAGTAAAAAGGTTCTCCGTTCTCTACACTCACCATACGAAACACAGCAGCATTGCTGCTGTTTTACGCTGGTATTCTGTGAGAGCGTGGTCCTGCCCTGGTTGAGCGACCCATCGTGCTACAACTATAATATAGTTGCAGCGTGGCTCTACCACGTAAAAATTATTATGGTGGTCATTAAAATTATATTCCTTTAAATTTAATATTATTCTTGAAAGAACATGATTTCTTAACAGATTACATGCTTTTCACATACATGTTTTTGGAACGAAGTTCTTATCGGACGGTGTAAGAATTTGGGGCTAGAAGCGAGAAAAAGTAAGATTTTTCCGTCACGATCCTTCTAACGTAGTGTAGACAAATGAGTAAAGAAACCGTAGCGTATTAGACGGCCTTGGCGGCTATGAAGAAGCGAGATGGACTAATATCTATCTTCCTCGCACGTTTTCTTATCTTGCCATGAAAGACATATTATTTTATTTTAAATGACGGTTCATTTTAATAGACGCAAGTAATTCATTTATTTATATTTGTTAATCAATAATATAATACGTTTATCAATAATTTACCACGAAAGGAACTTTTTCCAACCGAGTGTTCCACGACACTACGCATGTTTTTTATAGCATAGGGTGACAAACGAGCACACAGTCCACCTGATGGTAAGTGGTTACTGTGGCCTATAGACATCTACATTTATCCTCAATTAATAATCAAAATGCAGATGTGTTGTCACCCCGAGGACTAAGATGGAATGCCTCGTTTCCAGTAAAAAGGGTCTCCGGTTCTCTACACTCACCATATGAAACACAGCAGCATTAAGCTGCTATTTTACGCTGGTATTCTGTGAGAGCGTGGTCCTGCTCTGGTTGAGCCGACCCATTCGTGCTACAACTATAACATAGTTGCAGCGTGGCTCTAACCACGTAAAAAACGTGTTTACGTAGTGGCAACAGATTCATGCAATTTTAATGAATTTATTTGTAATACGGTACTTAAACTTACTGTTGCCGACTATCAACAAGCTTCTTTTCTCATAGTATAATATTTCATGCATAAATTTTTAGGTCTTGACATACTCTCGATTGACTTGCAACTGTCGCCAAAGGCTATACATATAAATACTGTGTGTAATTATCAGTTTTAAATAAGGGACTTTAAACATTATACAATTTTTAGACATCTCCATTTATCCTTGATTAAGAATCAAAATGCAGATGCGGTATTCGCCCTGGGGACTAAGATGGAATGCCTCGTATCCAGTAAAAAGGGTCTCCGGTTCTCTACACTCACAGTACTAAACACAGCAGCGTTAAGGTGCTATTTTGTGCTGGTATTCTGTGAGAGCGTGGTCCTTCCCCGGTCGGTAATCACCCGATTATGTAAATCGTAGTACACCTATAGTAATAATCGTCATTACATCCCTTCACAAGTCTACTGTTGGGCATAGGCCACACTAGAAATGCTATAAAGCACGGTACTTAGCCTCTCATCTGCATCCATCGAATTCTTCATGCATCTCTTAACAGGTCGTCACTCCATCTAGTGGAGAACCAACCTATATTTCACTTGCCGATACAAAGTTACCTCGAGAACCTTTCTTCCGTGAGGGAAGGGTTGATCGTTCTTTGTGCTATACGGCCTGCACATTGACACTTTAGCTTACTAATCCGTGGGGATAGATTCTAATTGTATTAAAAAGGATATCTGTGTTTTGATATATATACGTTAGTAGGTTAGATATTTTAATAAAAAATATTTTAATCAATGTATACCATGCTTTATATAGCACATAATGTTAGTAATTATCACGTGCTCGGCGGTGAAGGAAAACATCGTGATAAAACCTGCATGTCTCACAAAAAGAACAAAAGAAATATTTCTAAGACATGTGAAGTTCGCCAACACCCATTGGAGCAGCGCGGCGGACATTTCTTGCCCTAAAACCATCTCAGAAATTAGAGGAGGCCTGTGACTAGCAGTGGACGTATGTAGGTTCTAACTTTAACTTTTTTGTATATTAAAATCTAATATTTGCATAGTTTTCATTTCACTAAAAATATCTTACATAATAACTTTATTAGCTACAAAATGAGAAATTGATTATAGGGCAGATTATAATGTTTTAAATTTATAGTAAAACCAATATTGGTGATCAGTACTAACAACATTTTATATATTATCGATCATTAATAAAAACTAGATACCCAATCCCATGCAATAGTTCTCAAAACTTTCGCCAATTGTTTTGATGTGATTCTAGTTAAAATAAATATACATTAATGTAAATTCAACCTTAAATGCATTGCCTAAAGTTGTATTCAAAGCTACGTGTAAATTAAAAGCGCACCCAAATGTTCGAGTGCGCTCATTCGGTAAGGATATTTTTGTCACTGATGGTGTATAGTCCAGTTGTTTATTAGTAATCGATGTTAGATATATATATATATATATATATATATATATATATATATATATATATATATATATATATATATATATATATATATATATATATATAGTGTTTTCAGGTCTGTAAATCTTACACGTTTTTACGATGTTTTCTTTTATCGCAGATTCACAAAGCATTATAGTGTAGCTTTAGGTTGCTCGCGTGACGAAATTTTACTATAAAAACCATATCATCCAGTTTATAAGTTCACGGCTATTATTACATATAGGCATTTTCTTTAAATATGTTTGAAATCTTCTATTCTATCCTTTTTTGGATTTTTGTTACGTATTTATAAAACGTGGAGTTAAATTACTAACTCGTAAATTTATTCAGACATTTTGATTTTTTTAAATAACCTTACTAAGCGCTTGATTTCAAAATAAAATGCATATTTAAGCTTAGCCAATAATATCTTACATCTTAAACAATTATAGTCAAAGGTTAACTACCAACTTTAATTTCACGAATGCACACTTTTAGAACTGAGCTTAAAGTAGGTTGATTGCCCTTGAAGAATTCCAGTTTCATTCGCTAATTAGAGCAGGATATAAAATTCATTCTATATTTTAATACCAGTTTTATTTCATAAACTGAATAATATTTAGCCCAGAAATGATCTGAATTCCAGACAGATTTTTAAAGCTTCTTATATATGAGAATTTTTTTTATATGATAAGAGGATACGAACACACAGTCCACCTGATGGTAAGTGGATGTTGTGGCCCATAGACATCTACATCTGTCCTCATTTGCGAATTAAAATGCAGATGCGTTGTCAGCCGTGAGGACTAAGATGGAATGCCTCTTTTCCAAAAGGATATCCGGTTCTCTACACTCACCATACATGAAACACAGCAGCATTAAGCTGCTATTTTACGCTGGAATCTTGTGGTCCTTCCACGGTCGAGCTGATCATTCTGTGCTACCGCGATTTATTCTACAGATTATGGCAGATACATAATAGGGTGGTCTGAAAAGTTTCGAACTCAACGTGAAGATAGCAGCACTCGTCAATAAAAGTTAGAATGAAGTGTGCATCTTTTGACAGCTACGCACCAAAATTTGAGCCATTTTGGACGCGTAGTATTTATTTGACAGTCGTTTGAGTGAGTCGATGTAAGTGTATTTGTGAAAATGGAAATAATTGTCACTAGCCTAATGGCAGGACGTGGACCGCGAACTTGAAAGGTCGTGGGTTCTAATCCGCCATTCAACAACTATTGTCGAACCACTTCTAACACAAGCATTTTAAGCTTACCAGAAGTGGTTTAAGGGAATATTTAATGTTTGATAGCATTACTAGTATTTAAAAAAATGAGTATCGAGGTCAATACATTTTGTTTTTGAAAGGCAATACGCCTACGCGAATCAAACATGAGTTAGACTCATGGAGACTCTGCACCGTCATTTACCACAGTGAAATTTTGGGCAGCTGAATTTAAACGTGGCCGTGAGAGCTTGAAGAGGATGAATGTTCGAGACGTCCAAAAGCTGGAACTACTGACGATAACATCGCTAAAGTTCACCAAATGGGCCTAGACGACCGCCGAATTAAAGTGAGAGTGATAGCAGAGGCTATGAAAATTTCGGAGGAACGTGTTTGTCATATATTAAATCAAGATTACGGCATAAGAAAGCTGTTTATATCAATTTAATTGACCTCGTTAAATAGATTTATAGATTTGAAAAAATCTTACCTAACCTTATTGCCAGGACAGTTGTGTGTTTTCTGTGGTATATAATCGGCCCATAGCCACTTTAGATTATTGATCAGTTGGGCCATGGTATGCTGGGTTATGATACTGTGAAGTGGTGGCATAATAGCATCCACTACTCCATATCATGCCGTGGGTATCATGAGCGGTGACAGAGGAATTAGAAAGAGAAGATTGGCAGCAGCATCTTCCTGATAATAACTTAAAAAATAAAAATTGCGTTAGCAAACCCAACTTCCAATAGTGGCAACTATGGCAAATATCTCTCATATGAGACAATCTGTGAGGTAGGTTAAGTTCAGCATTGGACTTTAGATGGGCTGTAAAGAATTAATGAATGAATGAGCTATGCCTTGTTCTCCTGCGGATATCACTATCATAAATTAAAATACACTACATCTCATTAAATTATTTTAATTTACGGCACGTTCTTAAAGTTCAATTAACTTTGACAACTAAGTCGTGTTTTAAATAATCTAATTATATGAAAATAAGCTCCACGCTAATTCAATATGATATCGTGTTCTATTTTTAGATAAATCAACAATAAACGTATGTATAAAAGACGTTACTTCCTCGCAGCGTAGTTTTTATTGCTTTTACAAATAAATATCTTACTTGACATTCACCTCTAACTTATAAAATATACAGATATAAAAGTATGAAAAGAGTAATTTTTTTTTAATAAAACCGACAAAAGAAAAATATAAAACTCACCCGTAGTCTTTATATACAACGCGGAAGCCAGAGGCTAGGAAAAACGTGCACCCGTAAACACCAAATTTCTCGATCCCAGTGGAGGATCTGGTCTATGGCTTCGCTGCTGACCACGGTACGGCTACAGAGGGTACAAAAAGCGGTGATTCGAAATGTCGACACTCCTCTCTTCCGATGGCCTATCACCGCCGGATCAGCTGTATGGCCCCGTTAGAATTGCGGAGGATAGGATATGAGAGATTTCACAATCAACGTTCGAAACAAAGGCCCCCTTTCATCGCTTTTCTCGACTATAAGTACATCCCGGTGTAACTAACTATAAGTACTACCCCTAGCATCCTCACGGTTCTATCACGTAGTCTCAGGACGGCTTTTCAGTGTCCTCCTGGAGGCTCAGTCATACCCGCCTCGCGCGGGCAATGTCGAGTTATGTCGTACTGGCACCACTAAAACCCCATTGTGTTCCACCTTCGGCTACGGAACGCTTCCGCACACATCCGCGGCCCGACCAGCGCCAGCCGCCCCATGGCTCTCTTCCACCTTTTCCTTGTAAGGCGCACCAGGAACACCAGCCTTTCTCCGCGGTCTCTAACTCCAGCTGCGTAACGTACCCCCCATGAGTCCGATACGCATGAGAACATGGGTACAGGAAAAAACCAGCATTCACAAGCACCAGCTTTCCTAACCCCTGCGGCGGGAATAGTCTATGGCTCCGCCGCCAAATAAGATTCGGCTGCGGGGACTACGGAGAGCGGGTGCCTGGCAATACCGCCATCCACTCCCCCCGCAGCCCCACCGCCACCGCATTAGCCGTGCGGCCCCGCCAGAGTCGCGAAAGATAGGGCGAGTGGTGCATTTCCATACCAACACTCCTCTTCACCTCCGAATCTAACTCGGCTGCAGCGGTAGGGGCAAGGTTACCAATACACATCTGAAGTGGGCTTACCAAGCCTACTCAGAGTGGCCATCTCCGGCTGGCCTTCCACCTCGGGTCAGCCATGTGGGTTCCTCTTCGTTCATCGTAGGTGACCAAGCCACGGTTACTAAGTCGCCTCGATAAGGCGGGATTCCGTTCGAGGGGGAGGAGGCCCAGTCATCCTAACCCAAAATCAAACTCAAAAATATTCCAGTTTCGGATCATTTAAAGCTCCTAAGTACATAAAAACCCGCCACCGGTTCCCAAAGTGAAATATCGCCAGAGCGAAACCGTTACATTAATAATAATCGAATGAAATTATGTTATGAACAGCCTACTATAATTTGTTGTGTAATTCACAAGCATCATAACTTTATGCATCTCAAGATGTATGGATGCCATTCGAGATGTATTGGAAAATGGAAAGTGTAAATTAAATCTATTTTATTTTAGCGGTATTTTTCAGTTAATAATTAGCAGTACCCAACAAATAAAAAAAAGCTATTTTTTATTTAATACGGGGCAGACGATAAAGTAGCTCACCTGATAGTAAGTGACTACCGTCTCCCATGAACACCAGGCGAAATGCATGTGCGTTACGGGCCTTATAAAAAGTGTAGGCTCTTTTCTTGAAGGTCACTAAGTCGTATTTAAATTATAAGCTCCTATTTAAGTTCAATTAAAAATTTAAATTTTCTATAATGTGCGCTTATACCAAGGAAATATTTTTTTAGTAAGCGTTGAATATATTTGCATAAATAATACAAGATTTGAATCGCTCATTAAACTTTGCTCATTAAACATGTCGAAAACAATATTCAGTCAATGTAAAAATGGAAATGTATAAAGTTAAGGTATAAACGCAAAATAAAACCAGCAAAGATATATAAAACCGCTTCGAACGAACACAAATGTTCTTTTTTGGTCACTTGAAGTGTTGTTTCTCAAAGTCTCAATTCATGCAATATTTTCTTGAACATGATTATAAAAAACTTGAAGAAGAGACGAAAAGTAATCGATAAATCGATTTCATATATGCAGTGTGGTCTTTAGCCCTATTGACCAACTAGCCTGCAGAAAATCTAATTTAAGATCGAATAATTATAAATAGTTACAAGATAATAAAAGATTATAATTATGTGAATAGAAAGTGTGAAAAGAACTTCCGCCACGCAAAATACTAAGCATGGGAAACGAGCTACGTGATATTATATACCTACATATACATAATTACGTATTGTGGCTTTGCAGAATGCTATGCACGATTTATGTCTGTCGATATACGTTATCTTGCCGTGACACCCGCACTAACTTATATGCTGTTGGTTTCTCCTTAAAAGTACCAAAATTATATTTTGAAGAATTCAAATTTGTAGTAATGGTAAATTATAAATAAATTTTTACAAAAAACTGTTCATAAATCATTTTATCCGATCAAAAGTGACGGTAAATTGGTCTTATTATTTTTATAGGCAGGGACTGTCTATTTGGTTCGTTTTATCACTTTGGATAAAATTTTACAGGGTTTTATGGTCATTAAGTTTATTGACTTGACGATCTCAAAAATCATACTGTTACTGAAATAAACTTTTATTGCATTATTAATTTTAATCCATTCGTATTGATTGATTAATAAATAATTTGCGTACCTTTCAATTCTAAAACCATATGATACCTTATACACCGGCCGTGCTAATATTTATCGGGAACACATCGTCGAGTGCCGGAATAAACTTGTATCTGAAGTCGAGATTTTGTTGAACAAAGTCTCGGATTGAGGGCGACTAAATCTACTCCAGTACAATCCCCAGAAAACACAAGTTTGCGTGTTTACAGTTAAAATAACCCCTTTGTCGTATCTCCTCAATATCAAGGCGCTCCTCAGCCTCAGCTAGCATCGGAATCTTCGGCGTCGACATATCGAATGACGTTTAGCCGCATGCTTGTTTGCCCCCTCTTATATAAAAAATATTTATACTTTCATATATATTTTTTTTATAGCATACGGTGACAAACGAGCACATAGTCCACCTGATGGTAAGTGGGTACTGTGGCCCATAGACATCCTTAATTAATAATCAAAATGCAGATGCGTTGTCACCCCTGAGGACTAAGATGGAATGCGAATCGTTTCCAGTAAAAAGGGTCTCCGGTTCTCTACACTCACCATACCAAAACACAGCAGTATTAAGCTGCTATTTTACGCTGGTATTCTGTGAGAGCGTGGTCCTGCCCCGGTTGAGCCGACCCATTCGTGCTACAACTATAATATAGTTGCAGCGTGGCTCTACCACGTAAAAAAATATTATGGTCGTCATTAAAATTATATTCCTTTTAAATTTAATATTATCCTTGAAAGAACATGATTTCTTAACAGATTACATGCTTTTCTGCCATACATGTGTTTTTGGAACGAAGTTCCTTATCGGGCGGTAAGAATTTGGCGGATGGGGGCTAGGCGAGAAAAAGTGTAAGATTTTTCCGTCACGATCCTTCTAACGTAGTGTAGACACATGAGTAAAGAAACCGTAGCGTCTTAGACGGCCTTGGCGGCTATGAAGAAGTGAGATGGACTAATATCTATCTTCCTCGCACGTTTTCTTATCTTGCCATGAAAGAAATATTATTTTATTTTAAATGACGGTTCATTTTAATAGACGCTAGTAATTCATTTATTTGTATTTGTTAATCAATAATATAATACGTTTATCAATAATAATTTACTACGAAAGCAACTTCTTTCCAACCGAGTGTTCCACGACACTCACGCATGTTTTTTTTATAGCATAGGGTGACAAACGAGCACACAGTCCACCTGATGGTAAGTGGGTACTCTGGCCCATAGACATCTACATTTATCCTCAATTAAGAATCAAAATGCAGATGCGTTGTCACCTCTGAGGACTAAGATGGAATGCCTCGTTTCCAGTAAAAAGCGTCTCCGGTTCTCTACACTCACCATACGAAACACAGCAGCATTAAGCTGCTATTTTACGCTGGTATTCTGTGAGAGCGTGGTCATACCTCGGTCGAGCCGACCCATTCGTGCTACAACTATAACATAGTTGCAGCGTGGCTCTACCACGTAAAAAACGGGTTTACGTAGTGGCAACAGATTCTTGCAATTTTAATGAATTTATTTGTAATACGGTACTTAACCTTACTGTTGCCGACTATCAACAAGCTTCTTTTCTCATAGTATAATATTTCATGCATAAATTTTTAGGTCTTGACATACTCTCGATTGACTTGCAACTGTCGCCAAAGGCTATACATATAAATACTGTGTAATTATCAGTTTTAAATAAGGGACTTTACATATTATACAATTTTTAGACATCTCCATTTATCCTTGATTAAGAATCAAAATGCAGATGCGGTATTCGCCCTGGGGACTAAGATGGAATGCCTCGTATCCAGTAAAATATCCTTCGTATCCGGTTCTCTACTCACCATACGAAACACAGCAGCATTAAGCTGCTATTTTACGCTGGTATTCTGTGAGGCGTGGTCCTTCCCCGGTCGGTAATCACCCGATTATGTAAATCGTAGTACACCTATAGTAATAATCGTCATTACATCCCTTCACAAGTCTACTGTTGGGCATAGGCCACACTAGAAATGCTATAAAGCACGGTACTTAGCCTCTCATCTGCATCCATCGAATTCTTCATGCATCTCTTACCAGGTCGTCACTCCATCTAATGTAGAACCACTCTACATTTCACTTGCCGATACAAGGTTACCTCGAGAACCTTTCTTCCGATAGGGAAGGGTTGATCGTCCTTTGTGCTATATGGCCGGCACATTGACATTTCAGCTTACTAATCCGTGGGGATAGATTCTAACTGTATTAAAAAGGATATCTGTGGTTTGATATATATACGTTAGTAGGTTAGATAATTTTAATAAAAAAATATTTTAATCAATGTATACCATGCTTATTGCTATTACAATGTTAGTAATTATCACGTGCTCGGCGATGAAGGAAAACATCGTGATAAAACCTGCATGTCTCACAAAAAAGAACAAAAGAAATATTTCTAAGACATGTGAAGTTCGCCAAAACCCATTGGAGCAGCGCGGCGGACATTTCCTTGCCCTAAAACCATCTCAGAAATGAGAGGAGACCTGTGACTAGCAGTGGGACGTATATAGGTTCTAACTTTAACTTTTTTTGTATATTAAAATCTAATATTTGCATAGTTTTCATTTACACTAAAAATATCTTACATAATAACTTTATTAGCTACAAAATGAGAAATTGATTATAAGTGCAGATTATAATGTTTTAAATTTATAGTAAAAACCAATATTGGTGATCAGTACTAACAACATTTTTATATATTATCGATCATTAATAAAAACTAGATACCCAATCCCATGCAATAGTTCTCTAAAAACTTTCGCCAATTGTTTTGATGTGATTCTAGTTAAAATAAATATACATTAATGTAAATTCAACCTTAAATGCATTGCCTAAAGTTGTATTCACAAAGCTACGTACAAATTAAAAGCGCACCCAAATATTCGAATGGGCGCTCATACGGTAAGGACATTTTTTGTCACTGATGGTCTATCTAGTTGTTTATTAGTGATCGATGTTATATATATATATATAAACTTATAGCCATTAAACTAAAAAAAACTGTCGAGTACATGGCTCCTTTGGACAATTATGTAGCGAGAAAAAGTGTTTTCAGGTCTGTAAATCTTGCAGGTTTTGTACGATGTTTTCTTTTATCGCAGATTCACAAAGCATTATAGTGTAGCTTTAGGTTGCTCGCGTGCTAACGCATACGAAATTTTACTATAAAAACCATATCATCCAGTTTATAAGTTCACGGCTTTTATTACATATAGGTATTTTCTTTTAATATGTTAGAAATCTTCTATTCTATCCTATTTTTGGTTTTTTGTTACGTATTTATAAAACGTGGAGTTAAATTACTAACTCGTAAATTTATTCAGACATATAGTACTTTTGATTTTTTTTTTTAAATAACCGTACTATGCGCTTGATTTCAAAATAAAATGCATATTTAAGCTTAGCCTATAATATCTTATATCTTAAACAATTATAGTCAAAGGTTAACTACCAACTTTAATTTCACGAATGCACACTTTTAAAACTGAGCTTAAAGTAGGTTGATTGCCCTTGAAGAATTCCAGTTTCATTCGCTAATTAGAGCAGGATATAAAATTCATTTTATATTTTAATACCAGTTTTATTTCATAAACGGAATAATATTTAGCCTAGAAAAGATCTGAATTCCAGACAGATTTTTAAAGCTTCTTATATATGAGATTTTTTTATATGATAAGGGTGACAAGCGAACACACAGTCCACCTGATGGTAAGTGGATTTTGTGGCCCATAGACATCTACATCTATCCTCATTTGCGAATCAAAATGCAGATGCGTTGTCAGCCGTAAGGACTAAGATGGAATGCCTCTTTTCCAGTAAAAAGGGTATCCGGTTCTCTACACTCACCATACGAAACACAGCAGCATTAAGCTGCTAGTTTACGCTGTTATCCTGTGAGAGCATGGTCCTTCCCCGGTCGAGCCAACCCATTCGTGCTACAACTATACAATTAATATAGCTGCAGCATAGCTCTACCACGATTTATTCTACACAGATTATGGCAGATACATAATAGGGTGGTCTGAAAAGTTTCCGACCTCAACGTGAAGATAGCAGCACTCGTCAATAAAAGTTAGTGAATGTAGTTGTGCATCTTTTGACAGCTACGCACCAAAATTTGAACCATTTTGGACGCGTAGTGGTTATTTGACAGTCGTTTGAGTGAGTCGATGTGAGTGTTTTTGTGAAAATGGAAATAATTGTCAGTAGCCTAATGGCAGGGCGCGGACCGCGAACTTGAAAGGTCGTGGGTTCGAATCCGCCATTCAACTACTGTCGTGAACCACTTCTAACACAAGCATTTTAAGCTTACCAGAAGTGGTTTAAGGGAATATTAGTAATGTTTAATAGCATTACTAGTATTTAAAAAAAATGAGTATCGAGGTCAATACATTTTGTTTTTGAAAGGCAATACGCCTACGCAAATCAAAGATGAGTTAGACTCTGTGTGTGGAGACTCTGCACCATCATTTACCACAGTGAAATTTTGGGCAGCTGAATTTAAACGTGGCCGTGAGAGCTTGGGAGATGATGAACGTTCGGGACGTCCAAAAGCTAGAACTACTGACGATAACATCGCTAAAGTTCACCAAATGGGCCTAGACGACCGCCGAATTAAAGTGAGAGTGATAGCAGAGGCTATGAAAATGTCGAAAGAACGTGTATGTCACATATTAAATCAAGATTACGGCATAAGAAAGCTGTCAGCGCGTCGGGTGCCGCGTTTGCTCACGTTAGACCAAAAACGTGTTCGAATGAACATTTCCAACGCTCTGTTGGCGCAGTTTAGGCGTTTTTTCGGCTGGAAAGTGATGGCGACTGTTTTTTGGGATAGTCAAGGAGTTGTCTTAATCGATTATCTTCAAAAAGAAAAAAACATTACAGGAGCATACTACGCATCGTTTCTTGACAAACTAAAGGCAGAAATTGCGGAAAACACACAGTCATATTTGCAGAAATAGACAATCCTGTTTCACCATGACAACGCGCCGTCCACACCTCAGCGGTTGCCATGGCGAAAATCCATGAATTACGGTTTGAACTGCTTAACCATACGCCTTAATCACCAGTTCTTAACCCAAGCGACTTCTTTTTGTTCCCTCATCTATAAACTGCGCCCGAAGGACAGAGATTTTCGTAAAATGAGGAGGCAATCACCTTCGTGAATTTTGCAGAGACAAACGCCGAGTACTATTTGGACGGGTTAGAGAGATGAAAGCATCGCTGAAAAAGAAGATCGCTGAGAAGTGTGTAGAGTTTAAGAAAAAAATTATTGTATCTTTGTTAGGTCGGAAACTTTTCCCACCACCCACGTACAAATAACGTTATCTCAATTATTGAATTATTCACGGACAAGATGACTGATTGGTTTGAAAACTTATATTATGACTAGCTTCTGCTCGCGGTTTCAACCACCTGGAAGGTTGGAAAACAACATCATTTCATAAAATGACAACCCATGTTCACCTTTTAGCTTTTGCCCGCGATTTCGTCCGCGTAGTAGTCTGAAATAATATTTTCTTTTGTTTCTACCAAAGATTAAATGTTCCAATTTCGGGAATATTCTGTATACAATTTCTTTCTCTTGAAATATATATTTCAAATAGCTTATGACATAACCATACTACACTATACTTTTGCTAATGATGCGCGTTGGCCTGTCTACGCTTGCGTTTGATGTTAGACCCGCGGTAATTCCAGCACGAGGTTAGCTACGTAAGTTTTGCCGTACCCCTTGATAAGTAGAGAAATAAGAGACCGCCATCTCCACTGTCTATGCCTTGCAAAAGCAAACGTGGCACTATTTCAATCACGTGCTTTTCAAAATCATCGGCATTGTAGCTGAAGTCTCTGACAACATTTCTTGACAATTTTCTCCTTTGTTGCGGTATGGGCAAACCAGAATCAGCTAATCTTTTAACAGATACGGATATTGTAACGCCCTCTACAATTTTTAAGTGAGGCCGGCTGATGTAAAATATAGTAATATTAAAAATATAAATTACGTGACCAGGCTGACAAAATATTGTTCTTTCCCAAGGATCTTTCTAAAGGTTTAGTTATAGGCCGTTTGTTATATTTATAGCGTGGTTATCTCAGTTAGCACCCTTATTTACTGTGTGTTTGTTTAGTTACTTAGTTCTTTCAGTTGTCTTTTGGAAGAATGATTATTCACTATCTAATGAATTTTTCTCAATTGAAAGCTATTGATAGTGTCCTATAATTATTTTAAGTTAAAACCCCATCCACGTAGAAAGAGCTGAAAAAAGTTAATAACATTAATTCGTCCCTATTCCACTTGTATCAGGTTCACATTAATCAATTCCTTATAATTATATATATTACTTCACGTGGTAGAGCTATGCTGCAGCTATACTACTGGTATAGTTGTAGCACGAATGGGTCGGCTCGACCGGGGAACGACCACGCTCTCACAGAATACCAGCGTAAATTAGCAGCTTGGTGCTGCTGTGCTTCGTATGGTAAGTGTAGAGAACCGGAGACCCTTTTTACTGGAAACGAGGCATTGAATTTTAGTCCTCACGGGTGACAACGCATCTGAATTTTGATTCGTAATCGAGGATAGATGTAGATGTCTATGGGTAACAGCAACCATTTACCATCAGTTGGACTGTGTGCTCGTTTGTCACCTTTATCTTAAAAAAAATATTAATCCCTTCCCACTTGGAAAATACTCACAAAAATTATATAATAAAACCCGATAAATGGGTTGCGCTTTCCCACATTTAAAAAAAATGTGGGAGGCACAAGGCCAACGCCGTGTGCGGTGAGCTCCAACAAACCAACACGCTTCCCCCGAAGAGAAACGAGAAGTTGGGAACTGGACCGTAATCCACAGCAAAATAACTGGCGAACCAGTAAAGAGGCCTTGGCCCTTTGGTAGTGCGTAAGCACAAACATCGACCGAAGTCGCGCATGTCAATGCGTGTAAACGCCACTCAGAATACGATTAAATCCAGCCACAGTGAATATACGTCACACGGTTCAGGCACACGTCGAAATAAAAGTCACTCTGGCCATAAAAAGCACTCCGTGAGCGGCATCACCTGCCAGACCGGCGCTACTGCAGACGCGATGCAAGTGTAAGGCATCACAACCGATTGGATGATCAGCACGGCTTCTAGCCGCAGAACGTGTCGTGAGTCTACCGCTCACCTCAAGGGAATGGGGTCTTACGTTGGGCTGCTTTCGACCGCAGGCTTGAGAGTCTCCTCCTTCCAGCTACAACCGCATAAGGTCGACACATACGCTCCACCAACCAATAAAACGGCAGATATAGCCAAAAGGCAGTTATAAAATAGTAATAATTCGCCATCAGAAAAAGTTTGTGTAACTGACGTTATGTATATACATTTTTGATCATGTTTAACTCACCTAACAACAAGTTGCTTTAATCATTCAAAGGTGGAAAATTTACAGAGATAGTTTATTATCTTGTTATATAAAACACCATGGAGGTCAGACACTCTGCAGCCCCGTAATGAAGGGATCCGACTTGGGCAAAACTACTTAGGTGTGAGTTAAACCAAGACGCAGAGAGCGCCATTGAGAATACCGACCCGCCAAACAGAATTGCAGAACTCAATACGACTATCCTCAGGCTTACACCATCCCACGGTCCCTCATACAATCCCAGCAGACATCACTACCTGCATACCTCCATCGACCAGAACCACAATATGCGTCGATTCAAGCGCAGCGCACCCGCAGATCCATCACAAAACGCAATACCGCAAGTAGCAGTAAGCATCAATGCAACTATCATACAGATGGCGCCCCCTCACAGCACACCCACATGATCCCTGTCGACTTTTGTAACAAAATTGGTACTGTTGTTAACTAAAAATAGCACCAACGTATCATAGTAGCACGGTACTAAGACGCCAATAGCCAAATATCCACGTATCATAGCGCATTGCACTAAGACATGGAGTATGCTTGCTGCACTTAAAAGTACTACCAAACACACTCACCCTAATCCGAAAGATTGCCGTCGTATCATAACGCTATGCGCTAAGATGCCCACAAACGGTAGGGGTGTGTGATGTCCACGGGCAGGTCGTATTGCTACAGCAAACCCGCTTACCACCGGCACTAAGATGATATGTCTAGGACATATTGGTTAGCGAGTCCACGTTTACCGCGGTCTCGGTCACGGTGAAGCAGTTTACCTACACGCCACTATAATAATCCTTTTCAAGTTAAATTTCTATCAAAGTAAGTTACTTGTATAATAATTCAATATAGATTATTACAACATAAACTTAAATAAAATACAACTTATAAAGCAATGAAATTAATACATAAATACTTCTGATTAACATAATAAATAAATTAAAGGAAAAAAGTTTTTTACAAAATTATACAGTATGTAAAGCTTAACTTAAGTAAAAAATACTTGCTAAAGCGCCGTCGTCTGTTGGTGGTGTGCCCAGAAGACTGCCTGAGTTGCCTCGCTGTATTGCAAGGCTGATCCGCTGACCAAAATATCTGCTTGCTTTTGGGTCACCAGAGACATTGACAAGGCGTGATGAGATATCTCTGTACAAACGCTTTGCTTCAGGACCCCACGGCCCCAGCGTTTCTACACCAAACGGCACAAACATGTATCCCTCTTCGAGGGCTACATATTTGCGCCGCTTGTTAGAATCGACAACAGCAGCAGCCGCGCCTGCCTTCTGCGCATTTGCCGCAAGATGTGATAGCGCTTATGTGTTAACACAAGTCGCATCCCATACTAAGGAGTGCCCATTTTTCCATGGAATGAGCGTCATTCCATCAGACCTCTTGCCATCGTCCCGCAATATACCGCTTGGCTCTGCTGAAATTGCAGGTACATTGGCACTGGTTAAGGCCCGTCGAATGACGTCATTAATGGTCCATGGCGAAGGATGCGACCAGCGCTCCGCTGGTACGCCATGAATATCAACCTCTGGTGTGGCCGAGAATATCAACCTCTTTACCATAGCGGCAGCGATGGAGCTCATTGGTTTTAGCCTAATTTCAGGCTGATAGCAAGAGAGAAAGTAGTACTGTCCAAGAGTGTTCCGATATTTGATGAGGGCAGTGCATTCAACCAGTAGCTAGACTCCTTCTCCTCAGATGCTAGGAGACGAGCTCGCTCTGTAGGGTTTCCGCAGTTTTTTACTAGGTTTTCATCCCAATGCCTCTGCGAAGCTTTTATTTTTATTTTTGTGGATAAAGGTGTTGGTTGTGTAATTAGTTAACCTTTTATATAAGATTTGAATTGTAATTTTTATTATACAACTGATTGTTGTCCTTAATAAAAAAAAAGAAGCTGGGTTTGTCGGAAAAACCTGGTCCGGCCCGATCTTATTGTTTCAGGCTTCCTTGGCCTCAGCCAAGCACGAGACCTCTACATCACCGAGTGATGGGTTAATAATTGTTCCAATGAGGTCTGACGTGCTATGAACTGAAGACAAGAAAGCACGCCTTATAATAGGCCTTACTATCATAAGTCCTTAATGTGGGACTATGGGAGTCATGACGCATCTCATTCCTGAGGAGCCGCAAGCACTGCCCTGGCGCGCTGCATCGCGTCGAGGCATATTTATATGGCGTGATCGTGAAGAACGACAAGGTGTCTCGCTCACTCCCCGCCATGTGGAGCGGCGGGAGGGTGCCACGCGAGCCTGCGTGCTGACTGAGTCACAACCGGGCACCGAGATTACGAGACCTCTGGTTTCTGAAGATGTTAGTGCTGTTAGCCTTTTGGCTCTTACAGCTTCATGGGGCTCGATTTCCTCCTGCAGATTGTCCCATTTGTCGTGTTTAAATTCGGCTATGCGCTGTTTTTCCTCGTTTTGGAGGTTGCGAAGTCGAAAGTTATCTATTGTGCGATAGAGATCGTAGCATCTTAGGGTTGTATTTTTCGCTTCGATCAGCTGCCGTATATATATCTTGGAAGCTTCGTGTGTTGACTGCTTGACTAATGAACCTTACGAGAGCTTTCTTCGACCGCTGAGTTAAGGTGGGATGATAGGGCGCTAAACGCCTCATTGGCTTCCTCTGGCGAGTCAATTTTGTCTGGGATTTTATCTAAGTGCTCGAGTTACGCCAGTTCACGATGGTTTGGTCTGAAGGACTTCACTAGTGAGCTGGCCCGGCTGCACCAAGATCGGTCTGTGATCCGAGTCTAGTTCTAGGATCGTCTCGATCGATGATATCGATAACGTGACATCTTTGAGTATTGCTACGTCAAGGATACCCGGTCGTTGTCTGGTAGAGAATGGGTAGCGAGTTGGAGTCTCAGGCGTGATAACATCGAAGATTAGTCGCTCCGTGAGATCGAACAAGATCGTGCCGTTGCAAGCGAGTTCCAGGAGGAATGCTTGCTGATTAGGTCTCCAGCTATTATAATACTGAGGTGAGATTGCGATTCTGGCGACGGAGTTATTTTATACTGTACGAAAGCATAGAATAAATTATAGTATTACGTACAGAACTTGCACTCCTTTGATGTTCACTTCTTGCCGACGTTTTAATAGCCTACTACATAATTCGACCGCTCCGTGGCTTAGTAATGAGTTGCATCGCTAAGGGGCGCGGGTTCGAATCCCGCACGGAAATAGTATTTGTATGGCCTACAAATAATTGTTCTGGGTCTGGATGTTTGTCCTTGTGACATCTATGTGTAAACTGCCCCCGCGATACAGGAGAAAATCCTAGTCGTTTTTAAAAAAGAAAAAATATTCATTAGTTAATTCACGCCCGCAAGCTGAATTAAACCTTATCACTGCGCGTGAGTGTCCGTATGGCTTTGCATCCTTTCCCTTTCCTACATCACGGACGATATTTCGTGGTTACCAAGGGCTTTCAACAAAGAATAAAATATACAGTACGTATACAGTACCTTTTGATTATTTATTTAATTTACAACTGTTTTACTTTAATATAATGTTTTATATTTTTACCGTCTCTAAACTAACGGTTATTTAATTCAGGAGTGGAAAAAACTCTAAATCTAACGTGTAATTTTAAGTAAATACTGGGAGGCAAAACGTTGACACGGAGTGATAAAATTAATATTCGTTAATAATTTTACTAATTATTTGCTGGTTTTATTATTACTATAATATTTTCAAAATTGTTAATTTATTATTTATTTAACAAATTATAGATAATACAGAGGATATATTGTAGTACAACATAAGCTTAACGAAAACTTTACCGTGTACCACAAGCCGCCGACATTAAAATTTGACAGATAAGCTACACCTTAATCTACAAAATATGTATAACGCAACACTACTAAACAGCAATTGGCACAGTCAACAGGCGGTGAATTGGCAATACATAATTACGTAATAGTGCACTAAAAAGGCGTGAGTCTTGCTACCGCCCACTTCGCCGCGTCAAAAACCGCTCGTTCCTGCGTCGCGTATACAGGTGATAAAAATTTGGGTTTTGGTTCCATCAATTAGGTAGTTACTTAATATTTAATAGTAGACGAATATAATGATTATTCTTTGCTTTTATGTCATATAGGTTTATTTAGGGAATATAATTAGTGGGGATTATAGTTTTTTTTAATGAATGTATTTTCTATAATATACATGAATATATTTTCTATAATTACACTAAAACTTAAACAACTATTTTATCTTATAACTAAATATATACTAAGCAATAAACAGATTATATTTTACAAGTATTTACTACCCTAGTATTACTCTAAGTATTTCCTCTATTTACATAAACAGTGTTAAAAAACTTAGAAATTCACTAGCACGTCGCTCACCTAAACCGCGCTAGCCCTTACTGCGTATGCAACCTTAGGTTCCGCGCGATTGTAGGCATTTATTTCACAGGTAGCAAGAGTGACAGAGACCTGATGAAAATGACAACATATTCAAGAAACGACCAACTCTGTCTAACCATGCTATAAATGTAGCCGTGTCGGTGGAATAAATGAGCATTTTGATTCTGCTGCCTCGAGTTTCACTCTCATCCTCTGCTCAAGCCTCTATAGGATAATAGTCCTATAGAGGCTTGAGCACTTGGGTTGAACATTGTGCAACAGTACTGCAGTAGTCAGCTGCCCGACCACCACAAATATATGTATGACTGCAGGTATGTGTCTCCGGCAACTCCTTAATTGAACACGCTCCAGCATTATATGAACACGCTTCAGCATTGCACGAACACGCTATACGAACACGCTCATTAACTTAAACATATTTTGACCCATTTCCCAATTATAATATAAAACTTTATTATCGTAATATAATCAACTTGTATTTCTTATATTAATACTTGAATATTTGAAGCAGAGTTTTAGGAAATCTTATGAATTTTAATATAGAGTAATGTGGGGTAACTGTACGCAGTTTTGATTAAATTACTTCCAGAATGAAACATTTATTCACTTTAATTATACATTTCTAAACAATAAAAAAACATAAAATTTTAACTCTTCTTATATTTGTAATGTGTAATTAAAATGTTTATCAACATGGGAAATGTGGACATTTAGCCCAATCAACGGGAAAGTGTCCGCATGCTTTCGGTTAAGTGTCGGTTAAGGTTAAGTTTCAGTTGGCTAAGTGTGCGCACGGCGGAATCTCAATCTACTACGCAAAGGTCACAAGTAAAACACTACTTTCATTACTGATACAATCTTCATGCCACCAGCACTTGCAAATATTGCACTCAATCCACTCTTCTATAGGAGGATCTTCATACTTTTCTCGACATAGTGGACAGTAGAATTATTTTTCTTTCTGATTTGCGGATTGTTTTGTGTCGCTTTTCTTATTTTCTTTAGTATTATCTTTCTTATTCTTCTTTTTATTTAACTTGTCTTTGAATTCTGTGAGTTTCCTCAAAGTGCTTTCATCAATACCAACTATTGCGGCAGTCGTCCGTTTTGGATAGTTTAGATAATATTTTGTAAATTATTATAATATCACTACTATTAATATTTTAAATTAGAAAGTATGTTTGTTTGTTGGTTTGTTCTTTCTCGCCGCAACGGGGTTACGGATATTATATTTTTTTCATAGAGACATACATATGGTGGTTTTATTCGTTTATTGCCCCAGAAAATAGCATGGTTCTTATAGGATAAATCCAAAGCGTATTTCTGTAATAAGTAATAACCTTACCACGTGAAAATGACTGAAAGAATTTTGATGAAATTTAGTATGAATATATCTTAGGTCTTGAAATAACACGGTATACTCTTTATCCCGGGTAAATTCACGGTTCCTCTATATTTATTACATTTAGTATTTAGCATAACAATTCTATAATTCGCTCAAACTAAAATAACTGAATAGATATCTGAATAGGATCCAGAAATAACAAAAATAAATACATTTTATCTCGGAAAAAAAATATAGTTCCTGTGGATAATTAATTTCAAATAATTTAAAATTAGCTCTGTGTGCGTGCGCGAGTGCACATGCGTGCGCGCCTGTGTGTGTGTGTGTGTGCGTGTGTGTGTGTGTGTGTGTGTGTGTGTGCTCTAAATATAGTAGTACAAGTAATGTATAAAATACGTGGTAGAGCCACGCTTTAACTATATTATTAGAATATACAGTAATAATAGAATTGTGTGCTTGTTTGCCACCCTTATTCTATCAAAACAAAAAAAAATCTATCTATATAAAAAAAATCACACATATTTAACATATATTATAGACTACAAGGCACGCATAATGATTTAATCATCAACATATCCAAATCGGACTATTGATGTACTTTGTCAGTAAATAAATAAAAACACTAAGAAAATATTTTTCATCCTGTGGGTTTAAAAAAACGTACTACTTATAAAATATTTAAAGATATATAAATATTTTTTAAATGATTCAAAATTGCAGTCCCCCACCGCACCGTCTTTACAATGTAAGCACATTATACTTAAATGTTCCAAAATAGCGAATATTGAAAATCACTTTTTATAAAATTAAACAAATCAAATCACAATATTTTTATAAAATAATGTGAGATTTTGTTGTCTTTATTTAATTCACGCCATAATGTTCACTAGCACTAATTTATACACATACGTTTGATTCGGTTCAATTCCAGACTTTGAAAAGTGACTATCCAGGAATATATATAGCTCTTTTTGTTATAAAATCTGAGATAGTTTTACTTATATCTAAAATGAAGCAAAATTTTGTTACGTTAATATTTTCCGGTTGTTTATTTATATCCTGTTCATTTGAATATACTCAAGTGAGCTATAGAGGTGGGTTGGTCATTATTACAGTTCAAGGGCATCCACTTGTGGGTCTGACGGTAAATTGCATATTATTTCGACAATCGTCGCAATTACGGCAAAACGTCCCAGTAATGGCCAATAGCCTTTATGCTTTAAGTCGGAGAATAGTCGAGTAGAGCCCTAGTAAGTATTAATTAGAATTATGTATAATTATATTCTTTTATACGTTATTTACGAATATATTTTTCGTTGATCTCAGGAATCAAAACTGTAAGCATTTGTTTGACATTGTGGAGACGACGTTTTCCCGATGACGATGACGTTTACCCCATTCTCAATCAAACAATTTATTTTTACTTTTAGCAAATTAGTACCGAAAAGAAAAATATTATAATGATATTTTTAAAGATGGCACTATGGCCAATCCATATAATGAATGTCAAAACTGTAAAATATCATAACATGTTTGTATGTGATATTTTACAACACGCTCTTCTTTTCTTCTTCAAAACTCACCTAATTTCCAGCCTTTAACCCCGAGTCACTGTTTGATTGGAAGGCCGCTTATATCACTGCCATCGCCGAGCCTTGTCGAATACCATACTCACCGCCTCGATCGCTATGAGCGGCTAGAACAAGCTCGTCAACATTTTTGGAGATGATGGGCGAGCGAGCACATAGCCGAGCTGCAACAACGCACGAAGTGGCACGTCAAATCCAAAGAGTTGCAGCTTAACGACTTGGTGCTACTTAAGGATGATAGTACGCCTCCGTTATTCTGGTGTTTGGGACGTATCAGCAAACTATTTACCGGACCAGATGGTACGCCTCATGTTGTCGACGTTTCTACCATCAATGGCATTGTGCGGAGAGCTCTAACTAGCCTGTGCATACTTCCTACACCCAGCGATGAAGAACCTTGAAAGCTGTCTTGCAGCTTTCAAGTAACAGGAAGTTTCAAGTAAGGAACAGTTAATATAAACTTTCATTTATACGAGTATATATGCATAATCTGTTTAACAAATAATTTTTTTTCTTTCTTTTTAAAAAACGTTACCCCCACACTAGGATTTTCTCCTGTATCGTGGTGGCATAATATATAATCTATGTATAATAGTAGTTGTAGTATACAATCGATAGATAATTATTTTATAATAATTGTATATAGCCTATTTTTCCGGTTCAATTCAAATATATAAATACTTCTATGTTCGTTACGACGAATCCAAAAAAATAATTAAATATCTTAACAGGTATGCAACAGAATTGTACCTACTGCAATTGTATAAGAAATACACTAGTAGCAGTCTTAAGGAGCTTTATTTTATCGACCTTGTTCTATTCTGAACTCCAGGTTTGAAACCTGGGACCACATGATCAGCGGAAATAGCAACAGTAGTCTAATAAAATTAAGGATACGGACCAGTGTACGCAAATAAAACATTCACTGGTACGGATTGTAATACTCCAAGCTACAAAAATTCGCATTTGAATCTAGACTGCTGTCGTAAATTACAACATCATCAATATTTATTGTACCTACGAGGTCGTAATAATATATTTTATAACTTCAAGACCTTGGAATATATTTCCAGGCTAAAAATCTCACGACTTGTATTCGAATTCAAATTGTTAAATGGCCAATGGAAACTGCTCAGTGACTTAATCTAAATCCGATTTATTTTAGTTAAATTTAATGGAATTAACTTTTCAAAGAAATTTTGCTAATAAACCGTATGATATTATATTATTACATAACCTATAACAGTATTATTTATTTTATTTTCCGTTTTCTTTTTCTTTAGTTTTCACCACACAGGAATTATTCTTACAAGTATGTTACATATAAGGTAGGGGAAAAGTTTCTTCGTATATTTTATATACAAATTCAAGACTTTTTTTTTTCAAAGTTTAATTACATTTAATTACAATATATATGTACCATTTTGTTTGATACCTTGTTGCCATCTTGTGGGTAGTGACATAATCCCGTTGCTGTAGAAATCTTGGGATTTTTCATCAAAAAAATGCGACAAGTAGTTTTGACGTCCGCTCTTGATGTTAAACTAACACTACCCAAATAATACTGAAGAAACCGCAACAGGTGAAAATCTGAAGTCGCAAGGTCAGGACTATATGGTGGATGCATTAACTCTTCCCAACCAAGCTCTATCAATTTTTCCCGAGTGGCCAAAGATGTGTGTGGTCTGGCGTTATCATGATGAAAGACTACTCCTTTTCTGTTGATCAATTCCGACCGTTTTTTCTCAATTTCTTGCTTGAGTCTCATTAGTTATTGGCAGTAGAAATCCGAGTCGATGGTTTTGCCTGGCGGTAAAAGCTCATAATAAAAGATGCCCTTCCAATCCCACCATACACACAGCATCACCTTATTGCGTGTTAATCCGAGTTTCTCTACAGTCTGTGGAGCTTGACTACACTTTGATCATGATCTTTTACTTTCTTGTCGTAGGTGACCCATTTTTCATCACCAGTGATCAATCGTTTCAAAAATGGTTCGGTTTCATTACGTTTCAATAGATAATCGCAAATGAGTACAAGATTCGTTAGGTTTCTTTCAGTAAGCTCGTGTGGTATCCAAATATCGAGCTTTTTTGATAGCTAGACTTTTTCAAATGGGTAAAACTGTTTTGTGGTCAATCCTCAATTCCTCGGCTATGTCGTAACTAAACTAATATGCTGATCTTGCTCCACTTTTTCAAAAATGGCATCGACTTTATCCGTATGATGACGTATGATGACCAGAGCGAGCTGCATCTTTGACATCAAAATTCCCGGACTCAAAACGCTTGAACCAATTTTGTGCTACTCTTACTGACACTGCAATAGGTCCATAAACGTCACAATACTTTTTCTCGGTTTGAATCGCATTTTCCCTTTTTTTGTAATAAAACTTCAGAATGTATTAAATTTCTTCGTTAGATTCACTCATTTTGGTAGACATAAAACAATTGAAAACTGGCGGGAAAGTGTTTTTTAATTATTATTTTTCTTTTTCTTAATGTACTATATGTATTGATGTTAAAACCAGCCAGATACAAACAGTACAACCAAAGAGATTTTTTTTCAATTTTATACAAAAAAAAATACGAAGAAACTTTTTCCCCGACCTATTATTATATAAATTACACATACGCAAACATCCAGAACCGGAGTAATGATTTGTAGGCCATATAAATACAAATTTCGTGCATGATTCGATTCCGGAGCCTGTTTGTGCCGCATCGAATCACTTATGGCTAGGATACACTAAATTTACGCTTCTTAAAATTAATTTCACTAGTTTATCTCAAGCTTTTTGGATTAAGATCAAACATGAGGCAGCCAAAGTATTAGTCTAGACGAAACTGGCATTAAGAACACGTTGTTTTGCATTGTGCTCGATATACCTGACGCTACGTCTTGTTCTGAAAAAAAAATTCACTTTGATTCTTTAAATTTAAATTGATATTTTATTAAAAATTTAAAGAAGATCATATCGTAGTCACAAACTCACTCAAAAATTGTCAATTAAAATTGCAAAATTGATTTAAAAAAAAGTCATTTTATGGTATCATTAAAATATAATTTAGGGGATATGGTATGGGAGAGCACTGCGAAGTATATTTACGTGGTAGAGCCACGCTACAGCTATGTTATGGTTGTAGCTGGAATGGGTCGGCTTGACCGGGGTAGGACCACGCTCTCACAGAAAACCAGCGTAAAATAGCAGCTTCATGCTGTTGTGTTTCGTAAGGTGAGTGTAGAGAACCGGAGATCTTTTTTACTAGAAAAGAGGCATTCCATCTTAGTCCTCAGGGGTGACAACGCATCTGCATTTTGATTAATTGAGGATAAATGTAGATGTCTATGGGCCACGGCACTTATTTTTAATTTTTCTCAAAACGCAACGTAACGCAGAAAGATTGCGTTTTTTGCTACGATGGACTTTATTAAGTTAGGCTGCTTTGTAGGAGCTTTGGAGGATAAGAACTCAATCAGACCATGTTTGTTTGAGAGAAAAGGGAAGGTTCTGGGGATTCTAAAAACAAGCTTGAAGCTAAAGTTACCGAAGTTTGCGAACATGGTTGTTAATATCACGTAACAGTCATACATTTGGCCTTTGATAGAAAGCAGGTTATTTCCCGTCGGGAAAGGTGTACATAAAGAGCTAGGCTTACGAACAATCTATATGTATCATCGCGCTATCACAAAAGTTTCAGAAATGCAGCATGGGCAGACTTAGAAATGTATACACAAAATTTTCAGGAATTTGGTACCGGCATGTTATTTTATTTTTAATTCGGATTAACAAAACATAAAATTTAAATAATATTTCTGAGCCTAGGTACCGTAAAAAGAGTTAATAGAAAAAAATCTTAAACTTAAGCATGATCCTGAGCTATGAGCATCAATTGACTTCCTGTATCTCTTACGAGGTCGTCACACCATCTAGTGGAATGACAACAATGGTTCGAGGTTACTAATCAATAACCTTTCTTTCCCATCGGTTATCAGTTCTTCGAGTATTGAGTATATGGCTGGCCCGTTGCCACTTCAGCTTACTGATCGATTGGATTACGTTCTCATTACGAAGTCTATCACTCTCCAGAGCTCGCTGAGCGACCTTGAAATTCCCCATACGGCCAGCAGAGAAAGACAACGTTACAAATCCATAAGTCATTAACTGTTAACAAGCACTGGTTTAAACTCTTGTTTTCAAGTTTTGAGGTATATTTACGTGTCAAGTAGATATGGCAAAATCTTCCGAACGCTGCCCAGCCTAGTTAGATCTGTCGTTTGTCCTCGCAGTCAAAGTAAGACTTACCTTATCTTACTATCATGAGTCATCTTTAACAGCACCTAAACAGGACACTGCTGGATATAAGTGGCACGTTTAGCAGAAAAGTTAAACTTAAAGGAGATGTCCGCTGCGCTACTCCAATCGGTGTTGGCGTGTTTTCACTTCTTCAATAAAGAAAGACGAAGACTTCACTTTCTTCGAAAAAAAATTTTTCTTATGTCTCAGACATTTTTTTTATAGGATAAGGGTGATAAACGAGCACACAGTATACCTGATAGTAAGTGTTGGCTATGGCTCATAGACATCTACATCTATCCTCGATTACGAATCAAAATGCAGATGCATTGTCACCCGTGAGGACTAAGATGGAATGCCTCGTTTTCAGTAAAAAGGGTATCCGGTCCTCTACACTCACCATACGAAACACATCAGCGTTAAGCTGCCATTTTACGATGGTATTCTGTGAGAGCGTGGTCCTTCCCCGGTCGAGCCGACCTATTCGTGCTATAACTATACTACTAATATAGCTGCAGCATGGCCCTAGACCTCATGACATGCAGGTTTCCTCACGATGTTTTACTTCACCGTCGAGCATGTGGTAAATCAGCACTTAAAATTGCAATTAAGAACTGCATTGTTGCCGGCGGGGATCGAACTCGGGTTGCTCACGTACTGTGAAATTTACAGCGAGCACTTAACTACCACAGCTTTATTATAAACATTTGCCATAATCACGACGCTTGCCAAGTCAATCCGTACCGTACTAATCTCCTTAAATAAAGTTAGCGTAGTGACCACTAGTGTCGCCATTTTGACGCTGCTCCCTGTCGCCAGTCTAGATATTCTGCGTCTGGCCTAAGCAGTATGATAATACCGCCATATATTGGAAGCTTTAAGGTTCCTTCCTTCGTCACTTCCCTTAATCACCTCTTACGATACCCGCGGAATGAAATGGGGTGATGGATTCACTTATGCCACCACCACCTCTCGGTATAGAGTATTCTTGTTCTGTGATCACCACACGACAAATTTTATATATTATTTAATTATAACTTAAATTAATTATTAATTATAAATAAACATGAGTTTATTTTATAGTCAGTATTTTTTCGGTACTGTTTTTCCTAAGTGGCAATCAAAAAGTTAATTATTGAATGAAACAAAAAATGGATATGAAATGAAATGAAATGAAATTTATATTTATTTCTTCGCCACAAAAGTATAAAGATATGTCTACTAACAAAACTAAACAAGAATATGGAATGTTGTTATTATTAAATAAATCTATTATTAAAAAACTCTTTAAAAATTTGAAGGGGTAAGCCACGTATACAAATTATTTCCAGCTTCTTTATTAATATGTTAGTAGAGGCTGTATCGAAAGCTTTATCTAAGTCCAAAAAACACCTATGCATTTACGGCCAGTATCTAAATTTTCTGCAACATAAGTGGTGAGATGTGCAACTGCATCTTCTGTAGATTTATTGTGTTGAAAACCATATTTCGATTCGGAGAGGATCTTTTCTTGCGTTAGGTATTTCATTAAACGAGTATTGATAAGCTTTTCAAGTTGATAAGCAGTCAAAATTGAGATTGGGCGATAATTTTCGACACAATCTCTGCTCTTGTTTTTAAGAATGTGATATATTATTGAAAGTTTAAAGCTGTCGGGAAAAACCACGTTGATTAAACAAACATTAAAAATGTGCGTTAATATAGGAGAAATGTCGCTTTTTATAAATTTTAGGAAAGCTACAGTTATATTGTCCTCTCCAGATGCTGAATTGTTTTTTTTTTTAATTAAGGAGTAGTGCCTCGACTTCCGCTGTATCTGTTTCGATCAGAACGAACGATTTTAAATGGGAAAAACTCATAACATTGCATTTTATTTGAGTTACGTCAGTAGTTTCATGAATTTTATTAGCGAGCCTTTTGCCAGTCTTGGCAAAGTACTCATTTACTTTGTTTACAGCCAATAATTCATTACCTGGATATACATTCAAGAGTTCTTCGGCATGGTTTTTATTTTATAGGGTATCGGTAATTTTACGTACTGCTTTCCAGGTTTGTTTGGGATTCTTTTATTTGTCAATCTCCGAGCTTTCGCACTTTTCTTTAAGATTATGCTGTACGAGCATCTAAGTAAGACTAAAGCTAACCAAGGCTTTAAGATATATTTTCTATTAAGAGCTTTACGAACTGTAGTACTTGCATCTAAGGATTCTTTTATATATTTTATTAGTAATTCAATTATTTCATTAGGGTCGTTAATATTTGAAATATTTGAGAGATCAGAGTTCTAAAAATTATTTGCAGCATTTTCGTAGTTGATATTTTTTTAAAGTTTATAAGAATTATCTTTTTGGTGTCGTAAGAGGTGACAGAGGTATACTGATGCAGAAGATGGGCAGCAGCATCTTTCTGATAACAGCAAATTTACAACAAAAAATGGTTGGTTTTTGTGTGAATAGTTATATTTAGATACAGTTATTCTCAGAAACGTTAAATTTGCAAATATTATAATAATGAAAATATTTTTAATAATGTACCTTTAGTTCATGAAAATTCCATTTCCCATCTAGAATATTAATATTCATTTTATGTTTTATTTACTTACATTTTTATATTTACTCACAAAATAATTTTACGAAGTCACTTAACGAGAAAAATTCTCAGTCCCGTTACGTAGATGACGATGTTTTGCCGTGTTCGAACAGTTTCTAAAATTATTATATGTAAAATCTATAATAATATTATAGTTGACATCAACGTTGTTAATTCATTCATTGCAATCTATGAAAGTCAACTGCTGAACATAGGCCTCCCCACAGATAACCTCATAAGGGGGTATTAGCCACAGTTGCCACTTTTGGCAGGCCGATTGGCAACCTCATTTTTTATTTTGGTTCTAGTTGTTGTTAGGAAGACGCTGTTGCCCATCTCCTGGTTTCCCTCTGCCGCCTTTTACCAAAGCCACGGGACGATTTGGGGTAGTGGATATACTTTCACCGCCAATACACATTCTTATTGAATGTTTATATTATAAATTTCCACTTTATTACTAAATAGATCTGCGAAAATAATTTAAAAAAAATTATATCAAGCATAAAGTATCGTGATTAATTCCAAACTTGCAACAAATTGTAGAAGAAATTTCTTATGTATTTTACATATGAAACTAGTCGATAAAGAATGTGGTAACAAATTATTTTTTAAATAGATCCATATTAAAAGATCGGCGTTCTCCAGTATTATATATTAGTCTATGATCGGCGTTTCGCGCGCTCCTCAAACTCATACATCGTTTACACTTTCAAATCGTAGGACTTAGGTAAAAAAAAATTACGCGCATTTCGAGTGATTGCAAAGGTTGACTAACTTATTTTGATCCCCTTTTTTTTCTGCCTACCTCGTATTTAATAGTTATTTAAAAACATGGAAAGTTTAATAAACATAAAATTTTGCCACAATTCAGTTATCAAGAAAAGAAATAAAAATAACGGGTTGTTTATCAACGGTCGATAAAAAAATGCTCATTTTGATTAAGGTTATTGTATTTTCTTTATATGTATTTAACGTGTTGAGAATATTCAATACTAATTAGTGGAGTTTGCAAAACAAAAAAAAATTACATCGAAAACGTAACTTAATTTTAATACACATAAAAAATATATTAATTTATTATAGTACATGGCCTAAAGATTTTATGAAATTCTAACCGGAATCATGAAATCTAAAAAAAACAGTTGTTTTGATATTCGTGTTCTACCTAATGTAATATGAAACAAGTGGAAAAATTAAAAATTTTGTACAACCGACTTCAATATTAATATAATTTATTGTTGATTTTTTAAAACCCGCTCGACCAATTTCGATAAAATTTAAATGGGATCACCTGGGAAGTATACCCTTTGAAACAAAAAAAATCCAAATCGGTTCAGGCGTCTACGAGTCATCGGTGAACATACATAAAAAAAAAGATTCCGATGAATTATAAACCTCCTACTTTTTAAAGTCGGTTGAAAAAAATGCACGTAACGAACAACGAACTACTAAAAGGATTTTTCATCAATCTTATAGTATCTTATAGTAGCATTTATATGCTGAATGTACCTACAACTTTGTTTTATACTATTAATGATTGACCAGTGCACTATTTTTACTTATATATAATACCGGTGAAAACTACTAGACAATCGCTTTCAGTTTGTTTTTAAGTTATTGTGATATTCATATTTTAATTATTAATTACTCAGCATTCCCGTTAGATACGGTAAAACCAATATTACTATTGTAAGCTATAGATTATAAGAAATAAATCTATATGTATTTCATAACTTACGCCACAATTTGTGGTAGGCCCATTCTCCGTACAAAAAGAAATTGTCTTCTTTCGTCCATTCAGAAAATATAAAAATGACGTTGCAGACTACAGTCGCATTGCCACGCACACAACAATAAAGCTAGGAAAGTCAGTTGTTCGGAAGCACCAACTAACAGTGCGCGAACGCGGATAGCTGATAAACGATTTGTCTTCGACGTAATCAATCGCCCGGCGTAAATTACTTCTTTTTTTACATTGCGAAATTAAGTAACCGCCGTGAGTGATTTGTGTGCGATGTCTTACTCAAAAGAGTAATATTTTAATATGTTGATGTGTTTTGGAAATATGACTGCAATTGTGCAGAAGCACGAAGACTTTACGAGGAGCGCTTTGCTACTCCATGAAATATACAATTGCCGTCGGCGATGACGTTCTAACGACTTCAAATTCGTGTGTACAATACTGGCAGTGAACATGGCTATGCCCAAAACCGTGCTAAATCAGGAATACCGAGAATGCATGACGATGACATTGAGGAGCCAATTCTCGACATGTTTGGAGAAGATCCGACGCAAAGTACGCGCTCGGTGGCACGAGAACTCGGTGTGAACCACGTGTGCGTTTGGAGAGCCCTCAAATATGATATTTTCTCAAATTCTCGATTATCGATTATTTTCCTCAAATATGATAAATATGATATCTTTTTACCAATGACTACGAGCCGAGAATAGATTACTGTAGGTAGATATATACTCGATAAAGTTGAAGGATATACTGAGTTTTTGAACCACGTACTGTTTACCGATGAATGCTCATTCGGTAGAATAGTTGTACTTAACGCTCACAATGAATACATATGGTTAACCACCAATCCGCATTCTTATAAACAAAGTCGCTTTTAACACCAATGGGAAATCAATGTGTTGGCGGGAGTAATAGGTGACAAACCAATGTGATAACAGCTGCGCGATGAGTTCATGTCCTTAGTGCAGTTAGTGTGGGTATGACGCGCGCGCGCCGTGTTTGATTTACGCCGCCGCTGACCGCCGCGGCTTCCTGTTTCGCTTTGGCTTGCGTCATCATTCCGCAAAGGTAATCAATCCACATACAAATTTACAAATATTATTTGACTTAAATTTAATTTCATTATTTTTAGGTCGAGTTTTCTGAAGTATAGTTATATCTATAGGTTTGAATACTGATTCTAATAACGCGTTTAACGGGAACCACAAAGTTTTTGTTACATATTTTATGTATATAAATCAACTGCCGTATATTATTCTCGTAAAATCTCGAAAATGGCTCTACTGGTTTTGATGAATTTTTTGTGTGCGTTTGTGTGGGTTCCTGGATAGTTTAGATTCATAATTGGACCCAATAACTGGCGCTGTTGTCGAGATCCAGAAATCATCCGTGCGAAGCCGGGGCGGATTAGTATTTGATGAACTAAAGACAAGAAATTCATTCTATTTGACGAAATGAATCCTCGTAAGCAGAAAAAAGCGTATATAGCGTAATATAATAAGCGTTCATATTGTCACAACCCAGAAAAAAAATGTTTAGTAGCTTAAATAGAAAGTGTATAGTGTAACAGGAATTGCCCATTAGAGTAGTTGTTTACATCACTCCATCAATACTAAAGAGTCTATGGTCAAGTCTTATTATACCTGAGAAAATAATCGATTACGTTTCGACTCGACTGTGTTAAAGTGACGTCAAATATTGTCTGTGGATTAAAAGTTAGCTCTAGGCCAGTAATCCATGCTCTTGGCAGTCGGGGAATCATTATTCAGAGACGAGCCGCCGGAGTGACAAGAAGGTTTGTGATATATTATATTATTTTGACATTTTTGTTATACTGTGGCAGTGATTTAGTTTAATAGAAATAAATATTGTTATTGTGTTGATTAATTCTTTTTTATTTAAGAATTCTACGATCCACTTTTGAGACACTCTTTACATCTCAGAAGTGAGATTTACAAGACAATTTGTTTTGTGCTAAACCACCCCACGTGCTCGACCTTTGAATAGTGATACTAATTTTGATTAAATTTTTCGCTTTAACGAAAAATCAATGCAATAACAAGTTTATTAGCAAGTTATGTATCAACTAAATGCGACAAGATACTAACCTGACCCACGATTCGCCCGATTTAACTAGATGAGGTTAAACAATTTTTTTTTGTCAATTTGTGTTGTTTGTTCTACCTTATTTCGTTTATTTTCTGATTAAATGCCGTGATGTGTGATTAAAAATATTCATTCCCATCGGTGATATAGAGAAATTAACGATCAATATCACCAAAATAAATTCGACAGGATCGCTAATTTTTGTGATGAAAATAGATTTAAAAAAATAGAGAGGATTTTGTGGCTAAAATTAACGCATTGCTTATTAAATATTTCATTTACAATATGGTTAGAAATATTAGCTTATAAAGGTAATGCGGAAAAATTAACCAACAAAGGTGATAGAATGGGCTGAGAATAATCAGCAGATTTGTGATGTAAGCAGATAAAAAAAATAATGATAATAATAAATAGGAAAATTCAAAAGTGCACACTTCGAACGCTCATGTAATGTTTTGAATAATCAATTTACTTTTATTAATTACCAAAACACGTATTTCGTTTAAAGCTACAAAAAAATGTTTCCTTTTAATTAACATGAAATCTTTTTTTTTTGCTGTTTGATACTGGTGGTTCGTATCTTATTAAAGAAAGAGTTGTTGTCAAATACTGTTCACAATAGTGAAATTCAAAAGGCTTCCTAAGGATTAAAATCTAAAGATAATTTAAAAAAAATGTCAAAGTAATGAGTTCAGTTTTTTTCCGAAAGATATCTTGTACACATCCATACCCGACCAACTGACGTCCGAGTGAAGTTATTTTCAATTAATTTAAAGAAAATTAATAATAATCGAAATAAATAATCTTATAACTAGGTCAGAAGTATTAATTGAAATATCCTCTCGTTATTAGTGTCCTTTCTCTTTAATTATACAAGTGCAAAATAAAGCTGGTGGAAGTGATTTAAGTTGAGTGAATCGCGATTTTTTTATTTTGATTTAATGACAATAGAACACTAAATCTCCGACTCGCGATCGATGTGTGCAAAGTTTTAGTTAGTAGGCGATGACCCTATTACATTATAAGTCTGAAACGTACTAAATTAAAATTGCGATTAGCAATAATAAAATAAATTTTAAAATACCTCCCGTTATTGAATGAATGCAAATTGAGATCTGTCCTTTTTATAATTATATACATAAAAATTATTTCGAGTTCCAGGAAAATGAGTGACAAAGGAGCCGAGGTGAATTCCCGACGCGCTCATAGTTCATGTCGCACCAATGACCGACAGCGGTTATACAGTGAGACATCCCAAAGCCGAGGTCGACATCTGCGCGGGATTGAGAGGTGCAGCTGTGGCCGCAGCCGCAGCCGCAGCCACAGTGATTGTGGTGAGCGACGGCTACGATTGCAGCGGTCTCGAGGACGCAGTTCAGAGCGTGATCAACGCCGCAGTGTTGCACACGACCATCGTAGACTTTCTCGTCGAAGTCGAACTGCAAGTAGCACGCGTACGCTACGCGAGCAGGAACGCATGCTGTCACGAGAGAGGGAGAAGTTAAGGACACTTGAAAAAGAGGTACGTAAAGAGCGTGAGAGATGGAATGAAAGAAACAGATCGTCCAGGCGGGTTGAGACGCCTGACCCTACTCCTGATAGGAGAAATACTGATAATCCTTGCACACATCGCGACCGTTCTGTATCCACACCGGCAAGAAGACGTATAACTAGTGATGACAGTGATAATGTCAATAACATCAAAAAACTTAAGCTTATTACTATGGACGTCTTTGAGGATTGTATAAAATTATTTAAATCAAAAGCAGGGGAACGTGAATCGTTTTCTAGCTCTACTTTAAATAATATAATTCCCGAGTTTGATCCCATGTTAAAAGAACAGACAATTAACAATTGGCTTGACAAGGTGGACGAATGTTCTGAAATTTATGGTTGGGGTGACAAGCAAACGATTCACTATGCCCTGCCTAAACTCACTAGTCTAGCTAAGACGTGGTACCAGGGTTTACCCTCTATCAAGCATACTTGGCCAGAGTGGAAAACTATGTTAAAGGAATCATTTCCTTCAACCGAAAATTACGCGGAACTATTGACGAATATGTTTGATAAGCGGGTACGTCCTGGGGAGTCTTTTGAAATTTATTATTTTGCAAAATTAAATTTACTGAATAGATGTAAGATATTTGGAAGGCAGGCAGTGGATTGTTTACTATATGGGATTGATGATAAGGGGGTTCGTGTAGGTGCTCAAGCAGCAAAGTTTTCTAAGCCCGAGGACGTACTCGAATTCTTTAAAACCATCAAATATCAGAATCGAAGTCAACCAGACTCTTATAAAGATTTCAATAGGGACAAACGTACTAGCGTTACAAAAGTCAATAACAATTCTACAAGAAACTCGGATAGTACATATTCTAGAAAAAACAGAGGTCCTGTTACCTGCTTTAACTGTCAAGGTGTCTGTCACCCAAGTTTCAAGTGTCCTAAGCCGATCATAAAATGCACTAATTGTTATTTCCTAGGGCATGATAGCTCTCACTGTCCTAAACTGAAGGATCAAAAGATTCCCTCAAGGGATAAAAGCGTCCTCGAGGTTTCAGTCGCTGAAAATAGTAATAATAAGTACAAGATGATGGTAATTGTTAATGGAATATCCACGGCCTGTCAACTGGATTTAGGTAGTGTGGCGACATTGATTCGTAAAACGAACGCTGTGAGTTTAGGATTAAAGTGGGAATGCGTAAATAGCCCCTATTTAAGAGGATTAGGAAATGTACCATACTTGCCATTAGGGCGCACCTTAGCGAATATAACTATCCAGGGTATTTCAGAAAAAGATGTTGAGGTATTTATTGTTGATGACCATCTGATTAATTGTGATGTATTACTAGGACATAGCTTTACCGAAAGACCGTCACTAAAAATTATTAAGACCCCATTAGAGATAAGGTTTGAACGAGTTGGACACGAGTTTACAAAGTTACACCTCTATACAATTTGTGACCTCATAGTCGACGTAGGCATGATGGTATCTATCCCTGTGAGGTCAAATTTCGTCTGTCATCATGGTAATATCTATGTAGGTGGGTCCGTAAGGGGTCGCGAGGGTCAGGAATACTATCTTTTACCAGGAGAGTACCAGATTCGTAATTCTGAATGTAATTTACTTGTTCAAAATGTTGGAACTAATACGGTGTATTTCAAAAGGGACACTCTCATCACACGCGCGCAGATTGTAGGATCTGGTAATTATGATCTAAATATTTTGAAAATTTCCAATGACTTTAACACTCATGACCCTATTACTCCTAAATGTGGGAACCAACTATCAGATACTCATAAGCGCCAAATTGTAGAATTACTAGAAAAATATAAAGACTGCTTCTCTACTGGTATGCACGACTTAGGATTTACTAACGTTACGGAGATGGAAATCCACCTCAAAGATTCTACCCCGGTCGTTTACAGGCCCTACCGCTTGCCTCACTCTGAGCGCAAGCTAGTCCAGAACATGGTAGGTGAAATGATTGAACATGGCATCGTACGAGAGTCTAACTCTCCATACGCTAGTCCTATCGTTCTCGTCAAAAAGAAATCAGGCGAAAAGAGACTCTGCGTAGACTATAGAGCTCTAAATAGCCGCACCAGAAGAGATCATTATCCACTCCCAAGAATTGACGACTTACTAGATCAGTTATCAGGCCAGTCATTGTTCACATCACTTGACCTAGCCTCAGGCTATCATCAGATAGTGATAGCTGAACAATCACGAGAGAAGACCGCATTTGTCACACCCGATGGACAATACGAGTACAACCGAGTACCTTTTGGATTGGCAAATGCTACAGCGGTCTTCCAGAGAGCAATTCACAAGATCCTTAACAAAGCTAAAGTCGGATATATCGTCATTTACATGGACGATATTTTGATACCATCCAAAAGTTTTAAAGAAGGTCTGGAACGTCTTGGAGAAGTGCTAGGTATCTTACGTGAGGCAGGATTGACCCTCAAGATGGAAAAATGCAATTTCTTCCAAGAGAGAAATGACTTTCTCGGGTTTGAGATAGACAAAGATGGTATCCGGCCTGGGGCCCAAAAGATCGAAGCTGTTTCAAGGTTTCCTATCCCCAGAAATCAACATGAGGTAAGAAGATTTCTGGGCCTTGCAAGCTTTTTCAGAAGATTTGTGAAGGGATTTGCATTGATTGCCCGACCTTTGACAAACCTTTTGAAGAAAGATATACCCTGGCAATGGGGAGATACCCAAACAAATTCCTTTGAGACCATAAAAAGGCTTCTTACGGAGAGACCTGTCCTAGCTCTATATAATCCTGATGCTGAAACGCAGTTACACACCGACGCCAGCAAACTTGGCATTGCAGGCATTTTATTACAGAGGAAGGATTCCGATCCCTGGCGGCCAGTAGCGTACTTCAGTCGTCAGACACTTGCCGACGAGATGAAAATGCACTCATTCGAGCTAGATACACTTGCGGTTATTAGCGCATTAAACAAGTTTCGCACATATCTTATCGGAATCAAATTTACTATCGTAACAGACTGCAACGCGTTGCGCTCAACATTCACCAGAAGAGACCTAATACCTCGCATATCAAGATGGTGGATCCAGTTTTTGGAATTCGACTGCGAAATCGAGTACCGCCCGGGTGAGAGGATGTCCCATGTGGACGCACTCAGTAGAGGACCGGTGTCACCACCAGCTGAGGAAATCCACATTCTAGACATCATGTCCGTTAGTACAGAAGACTGGATCTCCACGGTTCAGTCATCTGACGATGAGGTTAAACGTATCAAGGATGTGCTACAGGACCCAGAGACATCTAAAATTGCAAATATCTATAAGGATTATACAATTAAAAACGGACGAGTTTTCAGAATTTTAAAGGATGGAGCTACCAGATGGATGGTCCCAAAAGGCGTGCGTTGGCAGCTTCTTAAAACCAATCACGATGACGTGGGTCACTTTGGGTTTGAAAAGACCCTGGAACGAATACGATCACTGTTTTGGTTCCCGAAGATGCGGAAGTTCATAAAAAAATATGTAGCTGCATACCTCGAGTGCGCTCACCATAAACTACCGTCGGGAACCAAAGAGGGGTTCCTTCACCCGATACCAAAGGTAGATATACCGTTCCACACATTGCATGCAGACCATCTTGGCCCATTCCCACGAAGTAGGCGGGGTAACACATACATACTTGTAACGGTGGACGGTTTTACAAAATACGTTAGTCTATCACCAGTGCGCAGTACAAAAACTAAAGAGAGTATAAAAGCACTTAAAACTCTTTTTAGCTACTTTGGGCCTCCTTCACGGCTAATTACAGATATAGGCACGAGTTTCACAAGCAAAAAGTTTAAAACGTTCGTGCAATCAATTGGTGCGAAACATATCCTTAATTCCGTTGCCACTCCAAGAGCAAATGGACAGGTTGAACGGTATAACCGAACAATTCTAGCATCTCTTGGGTCAATGGCTCACGGTAAGAATAAAAACATGTGGGATGAACTTTTACATGATATACAGTTAGGACTAAATACCACTATTCATGACGTTACAATAAAACTCCTACTGAGTTATTGTTAGGAAGAACGGTGACAAACCCGAACCAAGGTATATTGAATAAAATAATTGAGGATATAGAACAGAGTAATAGTCAAACATTGGGAGAAGTCAGATTTGAAGCGAGTGAACGGATAAAGAAAAATAAAGCGGCAAATAAAAGTCGTTTCGACAAACACAGAAAAAAGTGTACAGATTATAAAGAGGGTGATCTCGTTAGGATAGCAAGGGCGATAGTAGCGGCACCGGGTCAGTCAAAAAAGTTGGAGGCAAAGTGCCAGGGCCCATATAGGATCAAAAAGATCCTTCCAAATGACCGGTTCCTTGTAGAAGACACTCCTCTGACGAGAAAGGGGCAAAATATGAAACAATTGTTGCCATTGATAAAATATTCCCATGGTTGTCTTTCAATAACTCTGCTTGCTCTTCCAGTGAAAACAGTGATAGTGAAAGTAGTAATGATTGTAATAAAGACTAATAGAAACTAAGCATTATTACTATGATTTTATTGTTAAGTATTTAATGTCAAATAAAGTTGTATATTCGCGTTGTAACTGAATTATATGAAAATCACCAATAAAAAGTAATAAGTAAAAATAAAAGTTATGAAAGTAGAAGAGATAAAATTATGTATAAATTGAACAAAGATTAGAAACACTAATTACATTTTAGTTTAACTACATATTAGGCATGATTAGAATACGATCATTTTCTTCATTGTAATTTGTTGTGGTTGATCATTGATAGCGAGTCAAAGTGGTACGATGAATGATGACCGATATGAGAACTGGCCAATCAAAAAAGAAACATACCATGGAGACAAGTGAGGATGTTTTGAGCCGGGCAGGACTGGCGTACGAACTCGCCGCCCATGAATGGCTCAAAACATCGCAGCCGATGATTGTGTGTGTAGGTGAAGGAAGTAACCCTCACACCACACGGCTATCGATATTGATTGAGTGAGGGGTATTAGAGTCGGGCAGGATTGGCGTATGAACTCGTAGCCCATGATTGACTTGAAGTACCGCAGCCAATGACGGAGTGACGGTGAAGGAAGTAACCCCACACCGCATGGCTATAGTTAAAATTCAGTGAGAATGTTGTGTGTTGGGCATGATTGGCTTATGAACTAGCCGCCCATGAGTAGCTCAATTATTATAAGTGATGCGTTGTGTGAGTGAAGGAAGTATCTGTTATTTTGCACGGCTGTAGAATATAGACATAACACATTGTACTATGGTTACCACTAATAATTAAAATTGTGTGACAATTTATGTAAGTTTAGGAAATATGATTTATTGTACAGTATCATTGTATTAACTTATAAGCTAATGATAAACGAAGGGACTCGTTTTTGAAGGATGGCCGATTGTAACAGGAATTGCCCATTAGAGTAGTTGTTTACATCACTCCATCAATACTAAAGAGTCTATGGTCAAGTCTTATTATACCTGAGAAAATAATCGATTACGTTTCGACTCGACTGTGTTAAAGTGACGTCAAATATTGTCTGTGGATTAAAAGTTAGCTCTAGGCCAGTAATCCATGCTCTTGGCAGTCGGGGAAAGCTGATATGGATTATTTTTAACATTTTATTACAAGTTACATATACAGTTTTCTCATCTGGTTGGACTGTAAACATTTAAAATAAAATGGTAAATAAACATGAATATTATATTTATACTTTAAATTACATATTATTATTATACTGTAAGCCCTTTTACATTGTTACCTTATTGCCTGAAACTCCTCTGTCTCCTTGAATTGTTTATCTTGCCGACAAAATTTATATTTTCATTTGATTAAATTAGCTTCATAATAATTATGTGCCTATATCATCAAGCATCAAGCATGTTTCAAATTAAGTTAAATTTTATAATCATATTTTAATACTTTTTACAAATGTATTAAAAAGTTATAATAGGGAAATCAACTGAATACGATTTCACCAATTCAATATTTACTATCCTAACTCTCTTCAAACCTTTATTTTCCGGAACGTTTTTTTTTAAAACAGAAAATTTAGAGTCATATAATACAATTTTAGGTACATAAGATACACATGCAAAAGTGATAGTTTTTGTAATACGACATAAACTACTAAGCCTATATAAATACATCAATTTCTGATTATATTTGTTTAGGTTCGTTTACTATGACGCTAGCCAGAGTTTGCTATTAGAATTAATGAAATATCACGTTTAGATGGTAAGGCACAAAGATTGACTACTTTTTATTTAGCGCTAGTTTTATATTTTCCGAACCAGTGGTAAATAAAAAAATCACTTTCAATAAGTATTGTGTAATAATCTATATTGAATAAAAATTTCTATTCTATTCTATTCTATAGCGGAATATGGTTTATTTTGATTTTAATAAAGTGTATTATTTTGTGACTTACCTACTTTAGGTGAGATTTTGATTTTAGGAGAGAAATTTTAACTAGATAAACAGCAGGCAGCCGGCAGTGTAAATTTACACAAATTAACTGTATAGTATCCCATTCTTTACAAATGACTTCGCCGAAATGAGTTGAAGTCTGAACAGTTGGCAAGTTCTATAGCAGTTCCTTAATTTTTTTTATTTATTTATACTATATAGCCATAACCTATAATATCAAAAGACATTACACATGAGTTTTAGAACAATTTAAAATAATAAATTAATATATTATCTATATTAAATCATAGCTAAAGGAATCTACAACGCTCTTCACTTGGTTTAAAATAAAATTTGTTAATAGCTAATTTAATTAAATTTAAGTTTTGATTGAGACAGAAACGGAAACGGAAACTTTTTTATTCAATATAGATTATAAATAATTGTTAGGTAATACTCTTAACTATTTAAATAAATGAATACTACTTAGCAGAGTCTGATTTACCCACAGGATTACTGGTGATGCGTGATTTAAAAATTTGTATAAAGTGGACTGTAAAAGGTAGTTGGAATTGGATTTCGTTGAAATTTGCAACCGACACATAAAACTGAAGGTACGCACCTGGAGAACGCCAGCAGCTTCTATTCGTACTTGAGGTTGACACTCGCGTGGTATACTCCTAGTTTTCTTGCGCGATTTACACTTATTTCATACAATTCACGGCCGTGATTTTAAGTATATGATAATTAAATAAATATAGCGAGCGTGACACAATATGCTTCCGCGTGCGAGCGTGTTTTTACTTAGACTCCTCTTCTACCCGGTTGTTGGTCGCAAGAAGGACCGAATGGAATGAAGAAAGGTATTATAGAGGAAATCTGATTCGTCAATAAGATTGACCAAAAAAACGCGGAATATTTCAATTTGAGAAGTGGCGGTAACACTTACTAGGCTGGAACCTGGGGCACAAGGTTCGAGAGGGCGCTGAGCTTGCCTTTGCAAGCACCACTTATGTACAGAATAAAAAAAAAGCTCAATAAATAATAGAGTAAGTGCCGCAAATATTTCACTTTTTGCTCTTTCTTTATTTTTGGTACAAAACAAATAAATAGATTGTAAATATAAGACTTTGAATGATTTAGTACCTTTCGTCTTTCGTTGACTGACTGGATGTGATTCAAAGATCTTAAACTGCTCAAGCTCTCTTCTCTACCTCTAATTTTGTTAAAGTGTTTGCCAACGCTGTGCAAGAGAACTTTTGTCAGGCATTTGTTCCATCTCTGCACAGGGAGAACAACTCACTGGCCCATGTCGCAAAGGAGAAAGTCGATCTTTTAGGTTCTTTTTTGAGTCCAACTCAACCCTTGATGACGGCGGGTACACACCGCCGAATTCAATAAGGACACTGGACGTCAACAAGTCGAGTGTAATTCGTAAGTTTTCTCACGTGTGCCAACCCTAGAGAGTGACGTAAATTTTTCACAATTTGTAACGTCACGTTGATTTAACTTTTTATGATAAAAATTATTACGAATTGAGACATTGTTTTTAACTTTTAGTAATCTCTGAATTTTTATTAACCTTGTAAAAAATAACTTACGAACACAGTAATCGAGTCTTTTATTTGAAGTGGAGCATATTAATTGAGACGAAGATGCATTAAAATTAGAATCCTGTATAACCGAGAATTGACCACAGGTGCAACCTTGAAACTCCATTGAAGACTCATTGGAAGTAGTATTTAAAAATGGTCATCAATATTATTTGAACACAATTAAACATAATTTAGGAACATGCGATTCAGAAAGTTAAATAGTTTTCGTGTCATTTAAATTCATACGACGTTTCGGCAGACACGATACCGAAAACATGTTTAGTTTAAATCGTCATTATTATTTTCAGAGGCGCAAACAACGTGTGTAGTTAGAGTGATTATTATCTGGCACGTTACTAGTGCTCGGTATTTGTGCACTTGATAGTGCAGGGTTACGTTGATCGAGGCGTATATTATTGTCTTTAAACTTAAGTTTGCGACACTCGCTTATGAAATGACCTTTCTTTTTACAATATGCACTACTAATAATTTGTTAGGTTTAAAATTAGAATGAGGTTTATTATAATTTTTATGATTCAATAAATTAGAATTAGATATATGATGGTGGAGGTTAGGATAAGAAACCTTTGATCTATTTTTATAACACTCGGAAGAAGTATGTCCGCATTTGTGATAAATTGAGCACGATTTGGATGAGCGCTGCGATAATTTACATAATTTAAACAATTTTTTCTCCTCGATAGCATGCCTTATCGCATCAGATAAAGTTTGAGGGTTCCTGCAGCGTACGATATGTGAATAACTAGGATTCATGCCCAACAAGAAAGTATTTTAGACTAAGTCTTCCATTGAATAAGTGGTTTGAATGAAATATGTATGAATTATTTAGACCTGAAGACTGTATAGAATAATGTTAAGAAAGTTTTGGTGGGTGCAGCTATCGAAGTATGTGGTGTAAGTAAGAGAACGAATGAAAGGAAAAATAATACGTTGTGGTGGGATGATGAGGTACGGATGGAAGTTGAAGCAAAGAAGAGAGCATGGCTAGATTTACTGGCAACCAAAGCTGGTAATTCTGGCGGTATGAATGATGAGATTGAAAGAAAAAGGCAGACTTTAGACTTATAAATAAGAGAGTAAGAGAAGTTGTTGAAAGGAAAAAGCAAGAAAGAACGGATAAGAATGATAGAAGGATATCTGATAACTTCCAGGCAAATATTAAAATGTTCTGGAAACGCGTAAGAACTGCTAGGGGAAATTCAAAACAGCCTAGAATGAATGCTATACGAGACGAGAATGGCTGTATCCTGAATGATGAAGTTTCGAATTTAAAGAGATGGAAGGAATACTTTGAAAGCGTGTTTATGAGTGAAGAGTCGTCTGAATTAAGTGAAATAGAAATTCCGAAAGAAGTGGAGAGAGGTAGGGAGATAAGTGTAGATGAAATAATGAAAGCAATGAAAAGCATGAAAGCAGGTAAGGCAGCCGGATATGATAGAGTATCACTCGAAATGCTAAGGGCTGGAGAGGGAGTGGTGGCAGGCCTGCTGTACACCTTGTTTAATTTATGTTGGGAACTGAAGCGGGTACCGAAAGGCTGATGCAAAGCCGTTATAGTCCCAATATATAAAGGAAAAAGGTCACAGCAGGACTGTAAAAACTACCGTGGTATCAGCTTGCTTAGCATTGTGGGTAAACTTTATGCTAAGGTGTTAATTGAAAGAGTTATGGAAGAAACTGATGGAAAAATTTGGGATGTGCAAGCTGTATTTAGAAAGAAAATAGGGTGTACGGATCAAGTCTTTTCCATGCGCATGATTGCGGAGAAGTTTTTGGCCAAAAACCAGAAAGTTTTTTTGTGCGTTCATGGACTTGGAAAGGCTTATGACAGAGTGGACAGGAATGTGTTATGGCAAACACTGAACTCATTTGATTTGAGCGCTGGTTTGATACAGGCATTAAGGTCTCTTTATAGGGACTCTAGTACTTGTGTCAGGATCAACGGGGTCTACTCGGACTGGTTTGTCATCCAAAAAGGTATGAGACAGGGCTATGTAGCTTCCCCGTGGCTGTTTGACCTATTTATGGACAGTTGTTTGCAAACTTTGAAAGTTGAAGAATGTGGGTTGAGAATGGGTGAGTTAACCGTCAAATGCCTTTTGTACGCCGATGATCAAGTCATATTTACATCGTCGGCGGCCGAGTTGCAAATGATGGTTACTTTAATGAACTGGTCATTAAAAGAAAGGGGTATAAAAGTGAACGCAAGTAGGACGAAAGTGATGGTTTTTGAAAGTGAAGAAAGTAAAACGTTATGTGAAATAAGAATAGAAGGGGAGTTGATTGAGCAAGTGGATAAGTTTGTTGTATATTTGGGATGTTTATTTAGCAGGGATGGTAGATATGATAAGGATATAGAACGACGAGTGAACGCAGGAAATAGAGTGAATGGGGCTCTACACGCTATTATGAAGAGTCAGAATGTGTCAAAAAACGTTTGGCAATTCATAATGCTGTGTTTGTCCCTACTGCAATGTATGGTAGTGAAAGTTTGGTCTGGCAGAAGAAGCATGAGAGTAGAATTAATGCTGTAGAAATGCAGTCATTAAGGACTATGCTAGGGCTGAATCTGAATGACAGGGTGAGAAATAGTGTGATAAGAGAAAAGTGTGGTTTGCAAGATGACGTTGTGACCAGGATTAAGAAAGGAATGCTGCGGTGGTTTGGTCATGTAGAAAGAATGAAGGAAGAAAGAGTGACAAAGCAAATTTATGCTGCAGAAGTGAACGGCAGAGTCGGAAAGGGACGCCCTAGATGAAGGTTTATTGACCAAATTGGCGATATATTGAAAATGGGCCAGATTAGGAGTACCCTTAACCGACGAGCGTGTATGCCTAGATATATGGATGTAAAGGAGGCGAGAGAGGTGTGTCAAATGGAAGTCCGTAGTCTCTGCCTACCCCTCTGTGTGACAGGCGTGAGTGTTTATGTATGTTTATGTATTATCTTCCATTGCTGCAAGTCTACCTATAAGTTCCTTTTCATCCTCATAGCTGGGACGAATATCGGATTGGATTCGTGTAAGGCACGATTCAATCCTTAATGAATATTATGTCAGATCTTCAAAAGGCAACTGTTTACAATTTTTTAAGTGCACTACTAAGTGCGTCAAATTTTTTTTCTCTCCGAATGTCGATTTAAGAAATTGTTTTAATTCGAGCCAACTACTAAATTTCTTTAAGCAACTAGCTGATTGAGCCTTACCTTCAAGTTGAATATATATAAAAAAAATATCTGTTGGTTTATACTTGCTAATGAAATTTTTCGCAGTATGTAAGAAACGCGGGCAAAGACTCGCGATCCCCGTTGGAGGGCTTAATAATATTGGTTAGGACCAAAAAGTGATTTTTTTAACTTTCTCGGATTTCCATAAAATAATGTTGAGAATAAGCATAGAAAATTAAATATATTAGACTTAATGGAAAACTACAAATAAGATTAATTTTCTGATGAAAAAAGCTAGTAATCGGGTAATAATAAATGTTTTCTTGCTCTCCTGTAATTTTTTGAAAATTTGAGGTTCGCCCCTTTGCGGCGTTAGCGACGAATTATGTGTCATATGTTAATAAATCTATTGGCCTATTATGATTTTCAATAAAGTGACTTTAATTTCAATAATTCATTTTGCCCTTCTATACCAAGTAGCGTTTTTTCTGTACCTCCTATTAAATTCGACAATGCTCAGTTATTACCACATTTTAGATTTCTACCTATCCTACCTAATTTTTACGACGTATCATCAGCAACATTCTTAGTTTTTGATAAAACAAACCTTGTTAGTTTCAAAGAAACACGACTATGTTCATATTGAAAGAAATGCACGTCATTACTAGATTGCTATGTAAGACGAAAGCTACTGGTAGGACTTCTTAAAATTTTAATAAAAATTTTGTATGAAGTAACTTAAACTTAAATATATACATTAATTATTTGACACCGGTTTTGTAATTATCTTGCGTTTCCGCAAAGGCCTCCCCTAGAACTTGCCACGCTTTCCGATCCTGGGTAATCCTCCTCCAAGTAACTCCAGCAATTTTTCGAATATCATCCTCCCATCTAAGACGCTGCCTCGCTTTCTTTCGTTTGTTTTGTCTTGGCCACCACTCGGTAACGTTCTTAACCCATTTTTCTTCATTACTGCCCATCATGTGACCTGCCCACTTCCATTTTAGTTTTCTTATACAGTATATTACATCATTTATTTTAGTTTTATTTACGTAGTGTTTCTAGTTTTATTTTGTCTTTTAACTTGATGTTGAGCATGCTCCTCTCCATGTTGTGCTGACAGGTCTTTAGTTTGCGCAGGTTTTGTTTCGTTAAACTCCATGTCTGACATTCATATGTCATGATGGGTAAAATACATGAATCAAAAAAAAAAATCTTAGCTTTCAGTGGTATTTGTGGGTTTTTGACAATTTCTTTTAGGGACCAATATCTTTTCCATGCTAGCTGTACTCTGTTGTTTATTTCTTTTGTTGTAAGATCTTTTGGTGATACTATCTGTCCGAGGTATATATATTCTTCGACATATTATATTTTTGTGCCATTGACTGTGATAGGAATTTTGTCCAGGTTTGTCATTACTTTGATTTTTGTAGCGTTTATTGAAAGTCCAACTCTGTCGTTTTCGTACACAAACTCTTCAAGCATCTCTTGCAGACTTTTTGGATCTTCTGATATTAGAATTAAATCGTCTGCAAATCTTAGATCGTTTAGTTTGATTCCGTTCATGTTTAGTCCATATTTATTCCACTCGAGACGTCTAAATATGTATTCAAGCACTGCCGTAAAAAGTTTGGGTGATAGTGGATCTCCCTGTCTGACCCCTCTCTTTATAGGGAAGTGATCTCCCACTCTTTCTGTTCGTATTTTTGCTTTCATGTTCTCAACTTCTTGTGTTGCAAATGCTTCCCATATTCTTGTGTATTTTAAAGAGTCAAATGCTTTGTTATAATCCACATATGCCAAATAATAATGAATGCCGTATTCATTACATTTCTCTATAATTTGTTTTATGGTGTGTATGTGGTCGATTGTCGAAAAATCACTACGAAAACCTGCTTGCTCTCTGGGTTGGTTTTCATCCAAAGTCTGGGTTAAACGGCTTAGCAGTACTTTAGAAAATATTTTGTAGACGTTAGACATCAGGCTAATGGGTCTGTAGTTGGCTATATTATCTTTCTTTCCTTTTTTATGAAGCTGTACTATGGTCGACGCAGTCCACCGATAAGGTATATATTCTGTGACTAAAATTTCGTTAAATAAATCTGTGATAGCGTCTAATATTATATCAGCTGTTTCTATTGGAAGTAGATATGCAGTCTTCTCCCGGTGCTTTACCTTTTTTGTGATTTGATTGCCTTATCCACTTCTTCTTTCAGTATATTAGGGATTTCTTCGTTTCTATTTACATCATATTCAATTAGTAGCTGGTTTTTTTCTGGTCTTCTGTCGTCGCTATATAACTCGCGGTAGTAATCAGTGGCTACCTCTAATATTTCGATTCTATTTGTCTTGATTTTCTTATCTTTACGGTGTGTCATATTGTCTAACAAATTTGTACTTTCTCTTAGCTCATCCCTTGCTTTCGTGACTCCTCCCAAATTTTCTATGTAATAGTTTATTGTATTGTTCCTTCTTTTCTCTCTATGTTTCCTGATCTGCAGATTTATTTCTTGACTTAGGATTTTTATCTTATTTTTGTTCATTTTCCTGTCTTTATAGAGAGATTTTCTCTGTATGATCAAATTTCTTGCTTCTGGATCTATTTTGTCTTTGGTGTCTATTTATTCTAGTTTTGTTTTCGACTTTCTTAAGTTCTTTTTCGAGAGTTTCATATTTTTCTTGGACATCTTTGGCATTCTTTGTTGTTTTTAAATTATTTTCCGATAATTCTAGAATATTTTCTGCAATTGGTAAGAGTATTGGTTTTTTTATTATTGCTAATGATTTTTCTCGGTGTTTTTGGTTCCAATAGGTACATTTGTCCTCGAAGCATTCTATGGTCCGTGTTGTAGTTGAGTTTATTAACAACATCAATATTCAAAAACACTCTTGGTTTGTTTGTGAGAATGTAATCTATTTCATTTTTTGTTTTCCCATCAGGTGACACCCATGTCCATTTTCTATTGTAGTAACTACTCATGATGTGTAAGTTATTCCCTGATGCAAAATTGATCAGTCTTTGTCCGTTGTCATTCCTTTTCCCAGTCGAATACGGTCCAAGTATAATGTCCTCATTTTTATTCCTCTTTCCAATTGGGCTGTTAAAGTCTCCCATTATAACAACTGTTCTACACAGATTCGGCATAATTTGGTTGAGTTTATTATAAAATTTATCTTTTATGCCCTTCTGGGTAACCTCCGTCGGAGCATATATTTGAACAATTGAAGTGGGTTTTTTATAGCCAGGGAGGTTTACATTCAAAATGGCGGTCCTGTCTGATATTCCTTGAAACTCTAATATTGCGTTTTTCAAGTATTTCTTGACTCTAAACCCTACTGCGTATATTCCAGCCTTTTCATTTATGTGGTATAGTATGTAATTTTTGCGTTCTTCGGTTTTCTCATCCACTCTTCTCACGTCACTCAAGCCTATAATATCCTAGTTAACGGTTTCCAATGCATGTTCTAGTAAACCTATTCACTCTTGCCTAATAGTAGTAGGTAATTATTTGCGACCTGTGTGTGTGTGTGTGTGTGTGTGTGTGTGTGTGTGTGTGTGTGTGTGTGTGTGTGTGTGTGTGTGTGTGTTTGTGTGTGTGTGTTTGTGTGCGTGTGCGTGTGCGTGTGCGTGTGTGTGTGTGTGTGTGTGTGTGTGTGTGTGTGTGTGTGTGTGTGTGTGTGTGTGTGTGTGTGTGTGTGTGTGTGTGTGTGTGTGAAGATATGTGAATACGTGAAGAGGAATAAAGGTTGAGTATTATTAGTAAGTACATTTGGCTTCATTATCATCATCATTACAGCCCTTCACAAGACCTATATATAGATATATAGATATAGGCCTTCCCAAGGAACGCCACAAAGCATGGTCCTAAGCCACCTGCATCAATCAACTTCCTGCATCTCTTACCTTGTCGTCCCTCCATATAGTGGGAGCCAGCACTGCACTTCACCTACCGGTACGAGGTTACCACTCGAGAACCTTTTTTCCTGTTGTTTATCGCTTTTCCAAGTTATATGGCCTGCCCATTGCCATTTCACTTTAATAATCCGTTGGGCTATGTCAGTTACTCTGGTTCTACTGCAAATATCTTCATTTCTAACTTTATCACGCAGAGAAACCCCTCTCCAATTGAAATTTTTTTTAGATGATAGTTTGTCTGACATTTTAAAAACCATAAACCCACGTATGTCTTTATATAGCATTTAGGGAAGCACCATTTTTTATTTATTAAAATTGTTTCATTTAATTTGATAATATAAGTATCTGTATCTATATTTCCCTCTTCAATAATATTCTATTAAAGTCATACTCTTAAAAATAGCGTTTTATTGTAATACATAATTATAAAATTCAGTATCACCTAATTAATAAAAATATGCAACAATAAACTTACGAAGGTATTAAAACTAACGAAATCAAAGTAACGAGAGCATGTTGGTCGTTCCACATCTAAATTATATAAAAATGCATTTTTCACACTGACCTCTATACATGGACTGGCTATACACCGTGACATAATGAGGCGATTTGATTTTCGCCATTTTGGCGCTGACAGCAGAAGTGAACGTCCACGGAACTAATAATAGAGATAAGACAGTGCGACTAAATATATCGATAAAAATTCTATACCCAGGCCTACCCGTAACTTCCATTCTATTTATGTATCATATTAATAAATAATATAAATAAATGTATCAATTAATATATAGGGCTTAGACGTAAGCTTTATACCTTATATAAAACCAAGCTCGACGCTGCGTTGGTCTATCTATGTTTTTATTCGTAACTACAGAACGGATTTTGTTCCGGGTTTCAAATGAGGAAATGCTTAATACTTGCTTCGCGGGGGCAAGAGCGGATTATGTCGGACTCGCACCTACTAAAAGCCCATGGTGTTCCACCTTCGCCACACATTGGCAAGGCCACGGAAACGCTTTCAAACACATCAGCGGTCCCACCAGCGAGGACCCCGCCTTAGTTGAGGACTTCTCTTCCCCCTTTCCCTTCTCAGATAAGGCGCACCAGGAACACAAAGCGCACTGCCCTTCGCGGCCTCTTACTCCACCTGCACAACCGACTCCCAGAGCCCGATATGTGGAGGCCATGGAGCCAGGAAAAAATGAGCACTCGGAAGCACCCAATAGTACAGCCCCGCCAAAGTAGCGGAGAATAGTCGAGTGGCACATCGCCATACCAACAATCCTCTTCCCTTGCGACTCCACCTCGGCTGCAGCGATATAGAGAGAGGACTCTCCTCTAACCGTAGCCCACTAACACACATCCAAGGCCAATCAGTGTGGCCACCTTGGGCCAGCCCTTCACTTCAGGCCAGCCATGGGTTACCAAGCCACGGCTACTACACCCCCACCCCCCCTACCCCTAAACTCACGCAAACTCATTAAGAACATTAATAATTTTGCAGTCCCAATATAAATTTATTCCCTTAACATAATAAATTGGTCACATTTAAACAGATTTAACAAATTTACGCCTTGTAAACACAAAGTCATCATCAGGTGACCTTTCTACACTTGGCTATGGCCCTTGAATCTGGGGGAACACAAGGAGAGAAGAAATAAAAAACATTCGAAATAATAATCTAATACTTTTATACTTACTGGTATTGGTACTACCAGAAAATATTATGGGTTATACTGCACTTTTACAAAGGGGTGCCTTTCTCATGTCCAATAAAACAGTCGTATGTGAAGTGTTTAGAACAAAGATAATAATTTTATTTCGGACGCCAATTCCCAATTTTTGTGATTTTTAGCAATAATTTTAGTCTAGGTTAAGTTGCAAACCTGTTAAATAATAAACATTTGATAATTATCTGTTGTTCAATTAAAAACATTTATTAAATCCTGTTCTATTACCTTGTATTTTTTCTTTGCGGATTGAATTAACAGTTATTGTGAATTTTTTACTTAAATATCCAAGAATTTACGCATTTCAATTTTAAGTCCTGATTGAAAGAAGTTAAAATAACGTTATCTATACATATTGTGATAAAAATTTGAATTGCAGATGTCTGTATATTTTATATTTTGTGAGAAAAATGATTGAGAGGTGTGTGATTTGTGACTCAAAATAAGTAAGTAATTTTTTTAGAAATGTCTGTTTTTCTGTCTGTTTGTTTATGAACATAAAAGTACTAATATTTTTCAAAATAACTGTTAAGGAAATCCTACAGTGTAACTTCGTGTATCATTTAGTCTTTATTTTATCAAAATGGGGGATGAGTCGCTCGCGTCCGTAGGCTTCGACCACCTAACCCTAGGCTCACCCTACTCGTGTCCCCCGGGTGGTGTTAAGCAAGCGACAAACCCGAAAGTACAGAATTGGCTCCTCGCCGTGTGGTAACGGCGTAAAAAATACCACCCCCTACTTTCGCACCATGAGGCACAAATTAAAAGAAATGGCCCCGAGTTCCCGGCGCCCCTTTAATGGGGCAGGGGTGCGAAGAATCTCCGGGAGGAAAACCGGTGATGAGGTTCGCCACCCGTCACGTTCTGTCTCCTGGAGGGGGCGAAAAGTGTATTGCGGAAGCCCGTCTGGCTACGCTGAATGTATGTGGAGCAATGAATGATAAGATGGATGAAGTATGCGATATGATGTATGATAGAGGAATAGATGTGTTATGTGTAAATGAGACGAAACGGAAGGGAAAGGAAGCCACTACACACACATGGCATGTATACCGCGTACTGGTCTGGAGTAGACGAGACCGAGCGGGCATGCCAGGGAGTCGGTATCATCCTTTCAAAAAGAATGGGTCAGTGTGTGAAAGAGTATGAATGTGTAAGCCCGAGACTGCTATCGATACGAATGAAAGTGGGCTTAAAGAAGTTGTTTGTTCTAGGGGTCTACGCCCCAGACATGTCTAAGCCCACTTATATCCGAGAGCAGTTTTGGGAGATGGTAAGGAAGGTGCTAATGAAATGCAAGGGTAATGAAAATATTGTTATATTAGGAGATTATAATGGAAGGGTTAGCGTGAAGAGGCTTGGTTATGAAAGGATATTGGGAACGTTTGGTGATGAAAGTATAAATGAGAATGGTGAAAGCCTCCTCACCGTATGTGTGGAAAAGTATATTTTTGTGATGAACACTTTCTTTCGTCATAAGAAGATTCACATGTATACATGGGAAAGAGGTAATGATAGAAGCATGATAGATTTCATAATTGTGGATGAAAGAATGAGGAGCGCATTTGTAGATACAAGGGTTTACCGGGGGTCCAACGTAGGGACGGATCATTACTTGGTCTTATGCCGAATTAATGGTCTATTCAGACGTTGGCGGCATCGGACATCTGTGTCTACCACTGCGTTACAGCGTATAAGAACAGAGAGGTTACAAGATGAAGGTGCAAAAGAGAAGAACAAATGTAGACTGAGAGAAAATATAAGTGGTATGGATGAATTGTTTATGAATGATTTAGACTTGGAGACTGTGTGGTATAATATCAAGAAAGGTTTGGTGGATGCAGCTACCAAAGTATGTGGTGTAAGTAAGAGAACGAATGAAAAGAATAATAACACTTTATGGTGGGATGATGAGGTACGGATGGAAGTAGAAGCAAAGAAGAGAGCATGGCTAGATTTACTAGCAACCAAGGCTAGTTATTCTAGCGGTATGAATGATGATATTGAAAGAAAAAGGCAGTCTTTAGACATCTAAATAAGAGAGTAAAAGTAGTTGAAAGGAAAAGCAAGAAAGAACGGAGAAGATTGATAGAAGAATATCGGATAACTTCCAGGTAAATATTAAAATTTTCTGGAAACTCGTAAGAACTGCCAGGGAACATTCAAAACAGCCTAGAATGAATGGTTGTATTCTGAATGACGAAGTGTCAAGTTTAAAGAGATGGAAGGAATACTTTGAAAGCGTGTTTATGAGTGATGAGACGTTTGAATTAAATGAAATAGAAATTCCGAAAGAAGAGGAACGAGATAGAAAGATAAGTATAGATGAAATAATGAAAGCAATGAAAAGTATGAAAGCAGGTAAGGCAGCTGGATATGATAGAGTATTACTCGAAATGCTAAGGGCTGGAGGGGTGGTGGCAGACCTGCTGTACACTGTTTAATTTGTGTTGGGAACTTAAGCGGGTACCGGGAGACTGGTGCAAAGCCGTGATAGTCCCACTATATAAAGGAAAAGGATCGCAGCAGGACTGTACGAGTAAAAACTACCGTGGTATCAGTCTTCTTAGCATTGTGGGAAAACTGAATGCTAAGGTACTAATTGAAAGAGTTATGAAAGATACTGATGGAAAAATTTGGGATGTACAAGCGGGATTTAGAAAGGGAATGGGATGTACGGATCAGGTCTTTTCCATGCGCATTATTGTGGAGAAGTTTTTGGCCAAAAACCAAAAGGTTTTTTGTGCGTTCGTGGACTTGGAAAAGGCTTATGATAGAGTGGACAGGGATGTATTATGGCAAACACTGAACTCATTTGGGTTGAGACTGGGTTGATACAGGCATTGAAGTCTCTGGGGTTACTGTCGGGCTGGCGAAGTGCGACATCGAACACGATGTGGCGGTGGTCGGACAGTGTGACCGCCTCCTCCGCCACTCGCCAGCCCGACAGCATTTGCATTGCAGGAGGGGTTGCCCACGTAAGATCTACGATGGACTCCCCCTGCCACCGCACGCATGTGCTTACGGACCCCCGATTCATTAATCGGAGGTCCAGCCCAGCCGCCTATTCCATCACTGTCTCTCCCTTCGGATCGTCTCTGGAGTTGCCCCAAGCCCTGGTGTGGGCGTTAAAATCTCCTAGGACGATCAACGGACGAGGTTGACATTCGCGAACAGAATCACGAACAGTCGGCAAGGGACCTATTGGGAGAGACATAGCAGCCCACTATGGCCAGGGGCGCCATTGCACTGCAACGAAGCCCTGCCCTCTTCTCAATAGAGTGCAGGTGGGGCACCTCTCCACCCCAGTAGATGGCGACGGGCCCGATTCGTCACCGAACCAGCGAGGATGGTCGGGGACGGCATAACTCCGTTACTACTGCAAGGGCAACCCGTCACTCCGCAATGGTTTGCATAAGCAGATGCTGCGCATTGCGGCAGTGGTTCAGATTGCCCTGGAGGACTTTCAGGGGCGCGAATTTATAATTCAGCCACCTGCATAGCCGAGCTAATACTCGGTGCAGCGACAGAAGTCGTTGTGGCCGCCTTGCTGGTGGGTGCAGGTATCTCACCATTCTTCCTTCTCTTTTTTTTGGGAGGTGGGATGCACTTCTTCCCTATTCTGTGGCCAGCAGAATGCCCGAGATCGGAACACAGGGGACATTTTAGTGCCGACGCAGTGCACTGTTTCGCCCTGTGTCCTTGCTCTCCACAAGCATAACAACGTGCACCTCTGTTTGTTTCACTGGAGCACCTGCTGGCAACGTGCCCCCTTTCTAGGCACCGAAAACAATGTATGGGCCTGGGCTCCAGTAATTCAACTCGAGCAGACACCCAACCCACGCACTCGCCCAACAGCCGCAATCTTGCGGACTGCCGTGACTGCGGACCGCACCCAGCATGTCCCCATGCTAGTGGGACTTCGGCGGATTTCCCCGACTTTTATATCATCCACCGAACAATCTCCTGCCTCGGCCATAGCCGCCACAACCTCCAAAGTGGTGACGGCGTCGTCGAGGTCCCTCAGTCGCACGTCGCTTGTTTTAACTGGCCGATTGATTCGCACGTTTAGGTTTGAGAGAACCTCACGCATTTTGGCCGCCAGCTTGTCCGCCTTCGCGCCGCAATCTGGACCCTTAATTTCCAGCAGGAGTCCTCCGGTTACCGCCCGCTTCTGGCGGACTGTTTCGATGCCAAAATCTGCCAAGTGTATTTTGGCCTTTGCCTCCTCCATTACTTTGGCATAAGTAACAGTGGAGCTTTCCGACACCGTAACTGTTACGGCCGCAGATGTTGGGGCACGCAATACTTTTTTGTTTTTCCGCCTCTCTTTCGGGGTACCGGAAGGTGATGCCATCGTGGCGATCCGCTTTTCAGTGGCCCTTGATTTTTTGGGCTTTTTAGCCACTTCTACCCATGAACTGGCATTGGGCGGTACCGGGTTATTCGATACCGTCGCAGCCACAGGGGGAAGATCGACCGGCGGTGGGTAGGCAGGCTTCTTTTTCCTCTTCGACCTTTGCCTTTTCGTCTTCTGTGGCGGCGACGATGGAGCCGATTGCAAAGGTGGTGATAGCCGTTGTGGTAGCGATAACTCATCTCGACTCGTACCTGCCAATGGAGGTCGGATCACCCTATCGGGAAACATCTTGGCCTCAAATATAGCCAATTTTTCTTCGATTAGGGACCCAATACGCTTCACAAGGTCCCCTCTCCGTGCTTGGCCTTGTGGTGTGCTAGCACCGTTCGATTGGACGTGGCTGCTGTGTTCGGTGGAAGGGCCTTTTCTGCTTCCTGCTTGCGGAGGAGATAAATCTCCTCCGTTAGTTTTTCCGTTTTAGCCGCAAGGCTGGCCAGCTGTGATCGCAATTCCTCGTTCTCCTTTTCAAGCCTTTTGATGTTTTCGCTTGGCTTGGTCCTTCGCGCAAGTTCTTCGGTCGCCGCCTTTATATTACGCTCAGCTAGCCTTATACCCCTCACGAAATTGCGTTTTAGGTTGCGAGAGCGATCTGCTACCTTTTCAACGGCCTGGAGATTTATTTCGATCTGTTGGCCAAGCTCACTGTCACTATTCGTCGACATTTCGCGGGCCAACTCCTCTAGGTCAGGCAGGCTTTTCTTCGCCCTGGTGTTCGTGGGCGTTACGGAGGGGTCGAAAAGATCCTCCTCTGTTTCCATGCCTGTGGCGGCCTCTTCTTCAGAGGCTGTGGCTGACACTGCCGCAAATTTAGCAGCCACAACCGCAGCACTTGGGGGCTTGGCCTTACGCTTTCTTCCCCCTTCCGATGGGGCCGATTTAAGTGATATGGACGAACCATCGGACGCGCCTCCATCGCTCTCAATCGCCTGATTTGCTGGCGTATTGGGGCGCTTAAAGCGCCCACGCTTTTCTCGTGTCGGCACCGCTGTACCACCCGACACGGCTCCTTCCTTATTACTTTGCCCCTTAGATGTTGTGGGACCCGCGGTTGACGCTTGTGCATCCCCGCGATGCAGTGGATTGCCCAGATACGATGGGGCTGCAGTAACCCCACAGTAACCCCAGTCGCCGAGGGAGCCGCCCACCGCGGCGTTGGTGTCGCAAGCGACTCGACCGTGATAAGCTCGAAACCGCCGCCATCGTCGCGTCCTGGCCAGATAACGTCGAAGGGGTTCAGTCCGATCCTGAAGTGGAAGCGAACTGGTTTCGGGGTACGATGGCGCAAATTTGCGACCTGTCAATGCCCAGAACCAGTCGCCCCAAGCGCAGAGCAGTGTACTGGTGGTCGGCAGAAATCGCACGGCTCCGCGCACTCTGCTTGCGAAGTCGGCGCCAGTACACCAGATCTCGAAGAAGAAGAAGGCGAGCTCCGCCTGAGGAGGTAGCCAGACTCTACGGGGCATACCGAGCGGCTACAAAGGCGTTGCAAATCGCCATTACCAACGCCAGGTCTCGGTCCTGGAAAGAGCTTCTGGAGGGACTCAACGAAGATCCCTGGGGGCGTCCATACAGGATGGTACTGGGTAGCTCCGGCCTTGGTCACCCCTGACGGAGACTCTCGATCCGGATCTTCTGGGAAGGGTGATCAGCACGCTCTTCCCAGACGACCGGTCAAGTCCCTCAGGTCACCTACCGTCGTCATGGGAGTGGCAGGATGAGATGGGGTGACCGTCGAAGAGCTGGACCGAGCCGTTAACCGCTTAAAGCCCGGAACACAGCACTGGGGCCCGATGGAATACCAGGCCGGGCCCTAGTGCTGAGTTTGGCTGCGCTGGGGACAGGCTCAGGCAGCTGTTTACCAGCTGTCTGCGTTGTGCCACGTTCCCCAGCCTGGAAAGAAGCAAGCTGTTCCTCTTGAAGAAGAAGCAGAGCCGCTGATTCTCCCTCTGCGTACCGCCCATATGCCTGTTGGACGAGATTGGCAAATTATTCAAGAGGATAGTTGCCAGTCGGCTCCAATAGGCATCTGTCGTCGTCGGTCCCGATTTGGCTGATAGCCAGTTTGGGTTCCGACAGGGCGTTCCACTTTAGATGCGATTATGCGCGTCCGCTCCTGTCGGAACAAGCAGTATCCAGGGTGGCGTGGCGTTGGCGATAAGTCTTGATATCGTCAACGCCTTTATCTTACCCTGGGATGCAATCAGGAGGGCACTGGCATCATCAGGTGCCATTCAAGTATTATCGGGGACTACTTGCTCGACACAACGGTGAGGGCTGAAAGTGAAATTCGGATTAAGCAACCCAGGGGCCAGCACTGGCCGACTTCATGGAGAAAGAGGACTCTTTATGATGAACTCTTTCTTCCAGAAGCGGCCCCACAGGAAAATGGACCTGGTCGAGCCCCGACGGTTCGACAAAATGATTGACTTCATTATGACACTAGACGCCAACTGTTCAGTGATGTCTCAGGTGATCGCGAGGTGAAAACTGGTAGCGATCACCGAATGGATAAGCACTGAACCTAAACGTTAAGTTGGAGAGGTGTCGTCTAATGAAGTCAACGCTCCATCCCCTCGTGCTACTCAAAGTCCGAAACCTTTCAGCTCCGAGTTACAAAACCGTTTCAGTGCCTAGAAGATTGCAATGCAGTGGACGATATGAATGACAAGCTCGTGAAACTGTCCGCACGGTCGGAGCTAAGTTTTCTAAGACCCGCCGCGAAGAACACAAAAACTCCGATCTCTTAATCTCATGGCTGTTGAACGGAAATGAAGCTGCAATCTTCAGTGGATTTGATAGCAACAGGCAACTGAACAGACAGATCTCCAAATGCATGCGGCGGGACTTGCGCAACTTCCATACAGCTCGTATTGAAGAAGCGATCGAGCGGAACCAGGGCTCCAAAGTCTTTGCCAGAGATCTGTCTGCCAGAAACCAACTGTCGAAGCTGAAGACCGAGTGTGGCAGCGTCGTTTCCGGGACACCTGAGATTTTGTGAGATTGAGGTTCTATGGGCAGCTGTACACATCATCGTTGGGCCACACGCAAGTGTGAGTAACGATCAAGAGCGAGTCTTATCCGACACTATTCCGATGATATCCCGGACGTCAGTCTGAGCGAGATTAGAATGGCTCCAGCACCTTAAGGCAAAGGCCCAGGCGAGGATGGAATCAGCGGAGCTTCTGAAAGCGGGTGGAAAACCGGTAGAATCCTTCAGAAGCTCTTTAATTCCGTCCTACATGGTGGCACTACACCGGGCGTGGACAGAAGTGCGGTGGTCTTGTTCTTCAGAAGGCGACAACGCTCTCTTGAAGAACTACAGACCATTCCTTCTGAGCCGCGTCTGCGTGCTGTTTTCGAGAGTCATTACGAATCGTCTCGCACGCAGACTCGACGACTTCCAGCCTCCAGAACAAGCCGGTTTCCGAAAAGGCTTTGCACCATAGACCACATACATACCCTTCGGCAAATTGTACAGAAGTCCGAGGGGTACAATTTGCCACTATGTCTGGCGTATGTGGACTGAAAAGCCTGATTCCGTCGAAATTTGGGCGGTGCTGCAGTCCTTCAGCGGTGCCAAGTTGACTGTCGGTATATCGAAGTGCTGAAGTGCTTGTACAGTAGGGCCACGATGGCTATCCGAGTACAGAACCAGAGTACAAAACCTATCCAACTGCAGAGGTGTAAGACAGGGTGACGTTATATCCCCGAAACTCTTCACCGCTGCATTGGAAGACGTTTTCAAGCTTCTGGACTGGAAAGGATACGGCATTAACATCAATGGCGAGTACATCACTCACCTTCGATTTGCCGATGATATAGTCCTATGGCAGAATCGCTGGAGGACCTAAGCACTATGCTCAATGACCTCAATAGTGCCTCCCAACGGATAGGTCTTAAGATGAACATGGACAAAACAAAGATCATGTTTAATGTCCATGTCACACCTATGCCGGTAGTTGTTGGGAGCACTAAGCTCAAAGTTGTTGACGAATATGTTTACCTGGGACAAATAGTCCGACTAGGTAAGTCAACTTCGACCGAGAGGTCAATCGACGGATTCAACTCGGCTGGGCAGCGTTCGGGAAATTACGGCACATCTTCTCGTCAGGTATACCTCAAAACTTGAAAACGAGGGCTGTACAACCAGTGCGTGTTGCCAGTGATGACCTACGGAACTGAGACGTGGTCCTTCACTGCTGGCCGGATGAGAAGCTCAGGTCGCTCAGCGAGCTATGGAAGGAGCTATGCTCAGGGTCTCACTGCGTGATAAACTTAGAAATGAGGATATCCGCAGTAGAACCAGAGTGACCGACATAGCCAACAGATTAGTAAGCTGAAGTGGCAATGGGCCGGCCATATAGCTCGAAGAACCGACAACCGATGGGGAAAAAAGGTTCTCGAGTGGCGGCCTCATACCGGCGGACGAAGTGGAAGGCGTCCCCACTGGGTGACGACCTGGTAAGACATGCAGGAAGTCGATGGATGCGGGTGGCTCAGGACCGTGCTTTGTGGCATTCCTTGGGAGGCCTATGTTCAGCAGTGGACTTGTGAAGGCTGTAATGATGATGATGATGACTTGCTCGACAGGTACATTCTGTACATGGGGCAAGATGGCAGGAAGATCCGGAGGAGATTAAACGTGGGGTTCCACAGGGCTCGGTGCTGGGGCCGCTACTGTGGAACCTCGCCTATGATGCGGTTCTGCGAATCGATCTTCCGCTGGCGTAAATGTCGTGCTATGCCGACGACACCTTGTTGATCGCCAGTGGGATAACTTTCGGAAGACCAGGGCTCGCCGAACTCGGGGCGAAGTCGTCGTCGCCAAAATCCACGAGTTGGGATTAGAAATAGCGCCTCACAAGACCGAGGCCCTATGGTTCCATAAATTATTAGGGCGAGGAACCACCCGACTCGTGTGTCCGCGTGGGTGGGTCTGATGTCAGGTGGGAGGTACGCATGATAGGCCTCACCTGGATAGTCGCTGGGGCTTCGAAGAACATTTCGGCGCCTAGTTCCCCGGATCGAAGGGTAGCGGGTGCTATGCATAGACTGCTGCCCAATCTAGAGGACCGACGGAGAATACGTCGCCTCTATGCGGGAGTTATACGATCCGTAGCTCTGTATGGAGCGCCTGTATGGGCAAGGCTGGCCATCCGACGCTGCAGAACTAAAATCTACAGTGTTCAGCGGAGGATGGATACGGATCGTACGAGGATACCCACTATATCCTTTGAGGCGGCGACAATCCTGGCTCGCTTTCCACCACTAGATATACTGGCGGAAATGGACGCGGTGTACTTCCGATGTGCCCTCCGCCAGGGCGGTGGTGGTAGTGAGCCAGAAGAGGCGATCGAATCAATTAAACGGCAGGAGCGACAAAACGCTCTGGCATCGTGGCGCTCTCGACTTGAGGGAGCCATGAACGCAGGCGCGTCATTGAGCAATCCTGCCGGTCTTCGAAGCCTGGATGCAGCGACGAGCAGGAAGACTCACCTACAGACTATTACAGATAATTACCGGGCATGGGTGCTTCGGTGATTATCTGTAAGACCGGACGCGAGGCGACGGCGAACTGCTTCCACTGTGGTGGACGAGACCAGGACCGCTTCCCCACACGCTCGCAGTATGCCCAGCGTGGAACGGGAGCGACGATCCTGGTAAACCGCATCGGACAGAACTCTCCCTGCCAGCAGTCGTGTCGGCGATGAGCGGGGATTCGGCGTGGGGCATATGTCAAAACGCTATTATTAAACACAAATCACAATAACGTTTTATACAAGAAAAATATTTTAGTAGGTCTTCACGGGTTTTCCTTTTTACAGAACTAAAGCATCTAGTACGCTTGCATGTAGGAGACTCCATTTGACCTTCGTTCCCATCGATTGTTATAAAATAAGGGTGAAAACGAGCTCACAGTCCATCTGATTGTGGATGATGTAGTCATAGACATCTACATTTATCCTCGAAGAATCAAAATGCAGATGCGTTGTCACCCCGGATCACTGAGATGGAATGCCTCGTTTCCAGTAAAGGCATCTCCGGTTCTCTACACTCACCATACGAAACAATTACGCTGGTATTCTGTGAGAACGTGGTCCTACCCCGATCAGAGCGACCCATTCGTGCTACAACCATAATATAGCTACAGCATGGTTGCACCATTAAAAGCAAATCAAGATTGAAAAGTGCTAAAAACAATATCAAAATTTAATGAAATTTATATAGGAGTGTCTAGTGGAGGGCTCCTCAAGAGAAAGAAAATGAACTTATTAATTTCAATTCATGTAAATAAAGTCATCAGATTCAATGCCCGTCAGTTGCATAGAGCTCTAGAGGCCAATGTCTCTATTTTGCCCAAAAAAATAAATATATATAATAATATTTTTTGAAATATATTATTTCAAAAACTAAAAAATATTATCAAAATAAACACATCAACAGGGTATAGGTATATTTTAATAACATTGACCAACTAAATACTACCGTAATGAGTGAACCAATAGTCTTGCCACATCGAACACAAATGGGTCAATTTCCTGCTTATGCACGACAATGCCCGTTTCATACGGCCAGGGGTAACAGCCTGGCACGAACATGATGGGCCTAGAATGGCCAGCATAATCCCCAGATTTCAATCCCAGGTAAGTTTGGGATATGCTCCAAAAAGAGCTCTGAGGATTTTGCTGAAAATGGTTACAGAAGTACACTTTAAGCATCGTAGTATGATCTGGGACAATATTCCTCAACAGTATATTGGCAACCTCCTTCTGAATATGCCCAACCGATGCAGATGCGTTATGAATGTCATGTGCTTTTACTGATTGTTAACTCTAACTAACTCGCGCTTAAAAGGTTTTCACTTTAATTTATTTTTTTATTTAAAATTAAACTTTCATTATGTACAATATCCACATTTGCATTTTTCTGAGATCTGAAATCTCATTTACGCGCTGCGCAAACGTGGACACTTTTTTGTTACCGACACAGCACAATTACAGGAAACCGTAGTTGCTGTGTCCAGTAGCGGCAATCGGACACAGTCACCGTTTGCTACTTCTGGACACTGGTAACAATTCGCTTATTTTCCGTCAGTGTCACCTTGGATGTCGATGGAGGAACATTACCTTTGCTTGTTATGTTGATTACACGTTGACGTAGACGTCATCGCCGTCAATATTACAGGCATCAACCACCGCCAATGTCAGCGCCGTACAATAGTAAAATTTGCTTTGTGTTGCTTGTGTCTTCAACTGACGACTTAAAGTTCCAGTGATTTACAACGAACATTTTTGATTGGTGGTCGGTATGTGTCAAGTAAACAACTGGAAACAAAAGTGTCTGTACTGCGAAAAAATGGCTGATTTAATATTGATTATATTTAGCCCATTTTCAATATATCGCCAATTTGGTCGATAAACCTTCGTCTAGGGCGTCCCTTCCCGACTCTGCCGTTCACTTCTGCAACATAAATTTGCTTTGTCACTCTTTTCTCGTTCATTCTTTCTATATGACCAAACCACCGAAGCATTCCTTTCTTAATCCTGGTCACAAATTCATCCTGCAAACCACACTTTTCTCTTATCACACAATTTCTCACCCTTTCATTCAGATTCAGCCCTAGCGTACTCCTTAATGACCGCATTTCTACAGCATTTATTCTACTCTTGTGCTTCTTCTGCCAGACCCAACTTTCACTACCATACATTAAAGTAGGGACTAACACAGCATTATGAATTGCAATACGTGCCTTTTTTGACACATTCTGACTTTTCATAATAGCGTGTAAAGCCCCATTCACTCTATTTCCTGCGTTCACTCGTCGCTATATATCCTTATCATATCTACCATCCCTGCTAAATAAACATTCCAAATATACAAACTCATCCATTTGCTCAATCAACTCCCCTTCTATTCTTATTTCACATAACGTTTTACTTTCTTCTCTTTCAAAAACCATCACTTTTATCTTACTTGCGTTCACTTTCATACCCCTTTCTTTTAATGACCAGTTCATTAATGTAACCATAATTTGCAACTCGGCTGCCGACGATGCAAATATGACTCTAGATCGTCGGCGTACAAAAGACTTTTGACGGTTAACTCACTCATTTTTAACCCACATTTTTTTATACCAGATCCGACTGAGTATGTCTCAAAACTTAAAAGTGTATGTTACCAAAATTGGAATAGCTATTTTGAAAACTAAAACAAAGAAATCTGGAATAGAACTATACAAAGCGAGCCTTATCGCGTACCTTGGTTTTAATGATTGTGAACTCAGCAGAAATTTTGTTAAGTTAGTCCTAAGGCTTCGTACTGGTCATATTCCATCAGCAACGTTCGCTTTCTTAATGGGAAAAAAACCTTCACCGAATTGTGATATATGCAACAAAATTGATGATGTTTACCATTTGTTGATGGAGTGTGTCAAGAACGAAAAAGATAGACAGGCTGTGCTGAAAGAATTTAACGCAAATGTTTTGGATATTGATCTAGTGCAAAGGTTTTATCAAACCCCAAATCAAGGATGTCAAGAGGTACTCCGGCTTTAGGTACTAGGACAGAATAATTATCTTCTCATCTTCAGTATAAGTTTCCTTTTACTTTAGTAATTTAATCGGTACTCATAATCAAACTTTCTTATTTTGTTCTTTAGTGTTAGCAGTAATTAGTATAAGGTATTGGGATTGGCATGTCGTTTCAACAAAAATCAAAAGGAAAAAAGCCTTTTCTCCCATCTTCAGTTTTCGTTTCTTGAGCAATATGGCCCGACTATTACCACTTCAGCTTACGGATCCGTTGATCTATGTCAGTTACTTTAGTTCTGCTGCGGATATCCTCATTAATAAATCTATCACATATATATGCTTTGCTAGTTTGGTTTCTCTTTGGTTTTAAATTTTGAGGTATACGTGATATTCTAAAGCCTGACCAAGATTTTTTTAAGAAATTTCATAAACCTATATACTCAATGGTATATACTATATATATTTACTTGTTATATGTTTATAATAATTACTTGTTAAAATTTGACCGGAGATTATAATGCCCGTATTCAAAAACGTATTTACTAATATTATGTATAGAAGCAACGCTATGATAATTAGTATGTTTATCTGTGTGTTCAGTATGGCAAGCCATTCATTTAACGAACAATACATCAAAGGACTCTTTGTGGTGTGCATGTATAGCATTGAATGGGGTGCTGTGATTGGTCAACGTTCGTATTCGACTACACCCAAGTTGAATGTCTTGTCCTTAATTGAATTCTCTCTTCATTATCCATATTTTAACGTCGTGATATATATGATCAACTGCAGCCAACTTCATACAAAGAAGGCCACAGATTCGTTGCCACCTTTGAGGACTAAGATGGAATACTTCACAGACTGTAATTATGCTGGGTCTCTATACCCTCCAAATCGTAATATTTATAAACATGGACTCTAAAAACATTCATGTTATTTTTTATATGAGTGGTGACATGGAAGTTATGCACCACAAACGTAAGCATCAATATCGAAGGAACTGTGTTATTGATTGAATCGTTTTCGTTTAGGAAATTTTTACCTTGAAAATGAACCAACGCCTGGAGAAGATAGTTGATAATGACGAACTGAAGGATAGTAGAAACGAATTTATCTCCAACTATGGCTAGCGTTAGTTTTTATGTTAGTTTCAAAACAATGCGAGATCATTTGCTGCGTATCGGAAATAACGGCGTAAGAATTAAAAACTGGACAAATGGGTACCTCACGAACTGAGTGATATACAGTGAGAGGCGCGCGTCCAAGCTAAAGCAATATTGCTTAAAAGGCATAGAAAAGTGGGAATTTGAAATAGATTAATTACCTGCGATGAGAAGTCCACGTGATGAAGCCAAACAGTGCCCGAAAGGAAAGATTAGCCAGAAAAAGCATCATCATCAATCATCGTCATCATCAGCTTCATTACAGATCATCAGTAGTCTACTGCTGAACATAAGCCTCCCCAAGGAACACCACAAAGAACAATCCTGAACTACCTGCATTCATCGATTTCCAGCATCACTTAACAGGTTGTCACTCTATTTAGTGGAGGGCTGCGTCACAATCTTCTTGCCAGTATGAGACTGTCACTCAAGAACCTGATTTGGCACGATCCTGACACACCTCTCTCGCCTCCTTTACATCCATATATCTATGCATACACGCTAGTCGGTTAAGGGTATTCCTAATCTGGCCCATTTTCAATATATCGCCAATTTGGTCGATAAACCTTCGTCTAGGGCGTCCTTCCGACTCTGCCGTTCACTTCTGCAACATAAATTTGCTTTGTCACCTTTTTCTCGTTCATTCTTTCTATATGACCAAACCACCGAAGCATTCCTTTCTTAATCCTGGTCACAAATTCATCCTGCAAACCACACTTTTCTTATCACACAATTTCTCACTCCTCATTCAGATTCAGCCCTAGCACTCCTTAATGACCGCATTTCTACAGCATTTATTCTACTCTTGTGCTTCTTCTGCCAGACCCAACTTTCACTACCATACATTAAAGTAGGGACTAACACAGCATTATGAAAATACGTGCCTTTTGACACATTCTGACTTTCATAATAGCGTGTAAAGCCCCATTCACTTATTTCCTGCGTTCACTCGTCGCTATATATCCTTAATATCTACCATCCCTGCTAAATAAACATTCCAATATACAAACTCATCCATTTGCTCAATCAACTCCTTCTATTCTTATTTCACATAACGTTTTACTTTCTTCTCTTTCAAAAACCATCACTTTTATCTTACTTGCGTTCACTTTCATACCCCTTTCTTTTAATGACCAGTTCATTAATGTAACCATAATTTGCAACTCGGCTGCCGACGATGCAAATATGACTCTAGATCGTCGGCGTACAAAAGACTTTTGACGGTTAACTCACTCATTTTTAACCCACATTTTTTTATACCAGATCCGACTGAGTATGTCTCAAAACTTAAAAGTGTATGTTAACAAAATTGGAATAGCTATTTTGAAGAGAAAGCTAAAACGAAAGGCATCTGGAATAGAACTATACAAAGCGAGCCTTATCGCGTACCTTGGTTTTAATGATTGTGAACTCAGCAGAAATTTTGTTAAGTTAGTCCTAAGGCTTCGTACTGGTCATATTCCATCAGCAACGTTCGCTTTCTTAATGGGAAAAAAACCTTCACCGAATTGTGATATATGCAACAAAATTGATGATGTTTACCATTTGTTGATGGAGTGTGTCAAGAACGAAAAAGATAGACAGGCTGTGCTGAAAGAATTTAACGCAAATGTTTTGGATATTGATCTAGTGCAAAGGGTTTTATCAAACCCCAAATCAAGGATGTCAAGAGAGGTACTCCGGCTTGCTAGGTACTAGAACAGAATAATTATCTTCTCATCTTCAGTATAAGTTTCCTTTTACTTTAGTAATTTAATCGGTACTCATAATTAAACTTTCTTATTTTGTTCTTTAGTGTTAGCAGTAATTAGTATAAGGTATTATGGGATTGGCATGTCGTTTCAACAAAAATCCCAAAAAAAAAGAAAAAAGCCTTTTCTCCCCATCTTCAGTTTTCGTTTCTTAGAGCAATATGGCCGGCCTATTACCACTTCAGCTTACGGATCCGTTGATCTATGTCGGTTACTTTAGTTCTGCTGCGGATATCCTCATTAATAAATCTATCACATATATATCACTGGCAACACGCACTAGTTTGGTTTCTCTTTGGTTTTTAAATTTTGAGGTATACGTGACGAAATGTATCGTAATCTACCGAACCATCGATTGAGTAATTATACTCGTCCACAACTTCGAGCGTAGAGCTCCTAGCAACTACCGTCATAAGTGTGACCATTTATATCTCCTATCAACTAACGGCAAAGTTCATCTTAAGACTTATTTTTAAGTTGATTTTCCATTTACTGCAGTAGCCACGTACCATCAGGTTGACTAGTTACTTAGTTTTATAGATTTGGTTCGTTTGTCACTTGACTTTTATAAAAAAAATATTATATTATGTTAATTCACCCAATAAACCACGCAATCGATTCAGTGGATAAAAGCGAGTGTTATAATAGGAAAAATAAAACATAAAATAAAAAAGAATATTAAGTGCATGTGTTTAAGCATTTTTTCCCTTCAGACGACTAGAAATATGTAAAGGCGAAGTGTGCTTTTGTGATGAACCCGGCTGATGCTTGACCTCCTTATTATTAGCTTCAAAGCATAGAGGAAATATGCATCTATTTTACCACACACACACACTAGTTATTATTTACTTAGTTCTAGAGTTATATGCACAAATATCCATTCAGCTCATGAGTTTTCATAACCTCAAGAAACGTAATAGAGTTACGAAATTATTTTATGTACCACCAACTTACACAAACTATGCAAATAACTCTGTTGCCAATAGAGTAGTAAGAACATACATTAAATACTTCTCTAACATTGATTCTGACATACTTTTTGCATGTCCAAGATCAATTCATAGAAGCTGTCTCAGTGGTTTTGGCAGTTGGCATTGTTTATTAATTTAAAGATAGGTTGAAGTTGCGACACACACACTTACACACATAATTATTTCACAAACAAACACACATGTTTTCACCTCTCAATATACACAAACATTGCTTTAATGCTCATCATACTAATACCTAATATGCGGTATACAGTAATACACAATACAGTATACAGTACTATGAATATATAGTACACACAATATCGACGCAGCAAAATCGACTTTCTAAAGTAGAATACTTTGCCAGCATCTTTCCATACGATTACAATGTGGGTGAGTGTCTTCAAGGCAAGGGTGAATAGGTAGGCTTTTACCTATTAAGTCGAGTTAGTGCACTTTAGCAACTTCGGCAACATCACTTACCAAATTCAGCCCTATTCTGAATTTTATTTTTAGACTGCTTTTATCCTAAACAGCGATGAAGTTAAGTACAAGCAATCAATTAATTAATGAAAATCTCCTGATCGATAGGGCCCGATTTTCACCTTCCATCTCGGTAGGTTTCCACTCTTATGATAAAAAACTTCGTTGGTACCAACAAATTCTTAATGAAATAATACAAATTTTAATTTACCTACTCTCATGTGTAAGAAACAGTTTTAAGTCATCTTTTGCTGACATAAAAAGCCTGTTTAATTTTTTATTATGAAGGCATTACTTTTTGAGAAGCCTTTCTACGTTCCCCGTCCCATATATGTCAAAACACTATTATTAAACACAAATCACAATAACGTTTTATACAAGAAAAATATTTTAGAGTAGGTCTTCACGGGTTTTTCCTTTTTTACAGAACTAAGGGCATCTAGTACGCTTGCATGTAGGAGACTTCCATTTGACCTTTCGTTATAAAATAAGGGTGAAAAACGAGCTCACAGTCCATCTGATTGAAAGTGGATGATGTAGCCCATAGACATCTACATTTATCCTCGAAGAATCAAAATGCAGATGCGTTGTCACCCCGGATCACTGAGATGGAATGCCTCGTTTCCAGTAAAAGGCATCTCCGGTTCTCTACACTCACCATACGAAACAATTACGCTGGTATTCTGTGAGAACGTGGTCCTACCCCGATCGAGCCGACCCATTCGTGCTACAACCATAATATAGCTACAGCATGGCTGTACCAATTAAAAGCAAATCAAGATTGAAAAGTGCTAAAAACAATATCAAAATTTAATGAAATTTATATAGGAGTGTCTAGTGTGGAGGGCTCCTCAAAAGAGAAAGAAAATGAACTTATTAATTTCAATTCACGTAAAATAAAGTCATCAGATTCAATGCCCGTCAGTTGCATAGAGCTCTAGAGGCCAATCTCTCCTCTATTTTGCCCAAAAAATAAATATATATAATAATATTTTTTGGAAATATATTATTTCCAAAAAATAAAAAAATATTATCAAAATAAACACATCAACAGGGTATAGGTATATTTTTAATAACATTGACCAACTAAATACTACCGTAATGAGGTGCTAGAAGTCTTGTAGTTTGTTGTTTCTTGCCACATCGAACACAAATGGGTCAAAATTTCCTGCTTATGCACGACAATGCCCGTTCACATACGGCCAGGCTGGTAACAGCCTGGTTGCACGAACATGATGTCACGGCCCTAGAATGGCCAGCATAATCCCCAGATTTCAATCCCAGGTAAGTTTGGGATATGCTCCAAAAAAGAGCTCTGAGGGATTTTGCTGAAAATGTGGTTACAGAAGTACCACTTTTTAAGCATCGCAGTATGATCTGGGACAATATTCCTCAACAGTATATTGGCAACCTCCTTCTGAATATGCCCAACCGATGCAGATGCGTTATGAATGTCATGTGTGCTTTTACTGATTATTAACTCTTAACTAACTCGCGCTTAAAAGGTTTTCACTTTAATTTATTTTTATTTAAAAATTAAACTTTCATTATGTACAATATCCACATTTGCATTTTTTTCTGTGCATAAAAATCTGAAATCTCATTTACGCGCTGCAAACGTGGACACTTTTTGTTACTGACACAGCACACAATTACAGGAAACCGTAGTTGCTGTGTCCAGTAGCGGCAATCGGACACAGTCACCGCTTGCTACTTCTGGACACTGGTAACAATTCGTTGCTTATTTTCCGTCAGTGTCACCTTGGATGTCGATGGAGGAACATTACCTTTGCTTGTTATGTTGATTACACGTTGACGTAGACGTCATCGCCGTCAATATTTACAGGCAAATCAACCACGCCAATGTCAGCGCCGTACAATAGTAAGGAAATTTGCTTTGTGTTGCTTGTGTCTTCAACTGACGACTTAAAGTTTCCAGTGATTTACAACGAACATTTTTTGATTGGTGGTCGGTATGTGTCAAGTGGAAACAACTGGAAACAAAAAGTGTCTGCGTCTGCGAAAGAAATGGCTGATTTAATATTGATTACATGAAAATAAAATATTCATTAGTAGCTTATATCCCACACAAGACACAAAAGTGGTTTGCGCAGCGCCTTAAAGTCAATGTTTATATAAAAAAAATGGTAGATTAGTAAATAAAGTTTTCTTGGATGTATACAACATGTCTCAAGAAAATATTGACATACTCTTTAGTTTTATTCCTGAGTATATTTATAACGTTCATTTTACACTCATAATATTGGACGAATCATTCAAATTGAAACAATTCCATTGGAAGGCAGAGAACATTAGGTATTGAACGAATTTGCCTAATAAACACGATAAATCATTAATATTACATTCAATGTTCACTTCAGCGATGTCGCGACAAAAACTTGTAGGTTACGATTCGATAATCTGCGACTTTGTCATTTAATAGGTTGATTTTTTTTTATTAAAGCCTCGGCGTTAGTGGCTAAGCCCGCGGTTTCTATCTTCGTAAGTGTTTGATTTGGTACTTAAACACTCATACAAGTTTGGAAAAGTGCGAAATATCGCATATCATGACTGTCACGCCACTTAAATACCATTTTCGGTATAACAACACGCGCATAGTCACATCTTTACGCTTTGCTGCCATACGCGGAATAATACATAGTTCAATTTTCTACATGTTTATTTGACCATTGAACATTCATTTTGTTAAAAGCCGAAGATGTCTAAGCTTTCAATCACTTACAATGCGATTGTGCAACTGCATTGAAATATATTTAGACGTCTCAATTCCATTAAGGCCACCCATTTGGAAGCAATATTGAACCGAAATTGATCCGCCTTTATCTCGGGATTTTATTATAATTAAGCTTATAGTATGGGAGCCCAAGAGGGGATTTTGGGATTTACTCAAGCGTGGCAGATGAACGTGAGGAAGGATACCTGGCATTCTGCTGAGTAGCTCTACCATATATAAGTCCTCTGTATAAGACCGTGCGTCTAGGGTGGCCTATCAGATTAGTAAAAAAAATCGATCGTCAGAAATACTGACGCGCGGCGTAACGTAAGGGCGTGGGAGGCACACAAAGTTGCAAAAAAAAACGTTGTCTTGACATTTTCGAGCGTGTTTGAATTTGTTTTTATTTTGAAGGTTATAATGCAAAAATAACATAGAAACATAATCTGCCGTTTTCCACAAGCCGAAATACTAAAAATCGTCTATGAAGATGAGAGCGTGCAGCTGGAGTAAAGCATGTATACCCCACTCCGCGCCTCTTGCTCCCTTTCACTTTTTCCGTCTCTGACTCTCTCGCGCCATCCTCACACTGCTGTCCGTCGCCATGACGCCATCACAGCTGATCACAAAACAACGCGTTCATGTTATTATATGCACGACGCTCTGGATTGTTTGTGCTTTAAAGTTAGTTTTGTGCAAAAATTTTGTGAGTTTATTACATATTGCAAAGATAAGTGATAGAAATATGAAGTGTGTTTTTGTGAACAAGAAATATCAAAAAGTTATTAAATTTACATCAGAAACAATAAAAAACAGTCAGATTATTAATATCCCTCAAAATAATCGTCAGATTTTAAGCTACCATAACTGGGACCTCAAGCTGAACCTTCTGCATAATAATCTGACACGCTCGAGTATTTCAATATGGCGATTTGTTTTTGCATTTTCAAAAATTCACTACGAGCTTGCGTCACTTGCGAATCGTCAATCTTTTGAATGGGATCATTTTTCGGGTTCACTTAACATCCCGTTTGAATATCAGACGTGCTGGAATTAAGTTTTTTTTCTACCCTTCTGGATGGCCACCCCCACCACGCAAGTCAGCAGGTAAATATACCTTCAATATCAGAGACACGTTGAGGCATCTAAACTATAATATCTGACACGTTTAGGTATTTCCATGTAATTATTTTTTTTTTTTTACATTTTTGAAAATCTGTAAACGCTTCCCCACCACTGGCAGGGGAAACATTATATAACTTTTTTTCTTCCTATCAACCAATCTACGAATCTCGTACAAAATGTAATAGGTCCCCACGAAGCTGGAGTAAATTCCCATTTAGCATCATGGGCTCCCCTACTATTATAATTTGTATTGATAGACTGTCCTGTATACTCTGAAACTATTGACTGCCTTACCCGTTTCACACAATATACAACGCATTTCTCCATAAGTTCATAACTCTCCAGAAATGAGAAGCTTGTGCTCAGCTGTGGGCTATACCTGTGCTCTAACATATTACTTAATGTACCTAAATTTATTAATAGTCATCAAAGGTATTTTATTATATATTCATGGAGCTTGAGACAATGAAAAAACTTTTTTGAAATGAAAATATAGTTTTGAATAAAAATTAACATGAATAATGAATGGATTTTATTTACCTATAATTGTAATCATAACGTTATATTAACTGTCAAATAAATGAAACATGTATAAATTATAAGGATCACTGGAAAATATTGAAATAGTTTTTGGTAAAAAATGTAAATTTGTGTTAACCTACATTTCCCTGAGTGTGTCCGGGCGGATCCTGGATAATAATATCACAATTATCGAAACAAAGATATTTCGATATAATACCATTAATACGAAATATTTTTTATTTATCATTGTTAAATTTTTTGAGTGTGCGTCAGCCTCCATATGACGGTCGTATTTAATTCCTTCTACTAAATTTAATGTTTAGTCGTGTATTTCCGGCGTAACAGAATACACTATCGCCTATTATCATCGCGTGGGTGTCGTAAGAGGCGACAAAGGTAAACAGAACAGGATACGGAGAGCAGCATCTGCCTAATTACAACTCTGCGGTTGCCGACCTGCCTGCCAACTGGAAACTAAGGCAAATATCTCCCCATATGAGGCAATATACGGAGTAGTATACCACCTCAGCAGTGAACTTTTGAAAGGCTGTAATTAATGAATGATAATTTAAAGTAGACTTTTTTTACACTTACAGCTAGTAACTACATCTAATGTAGTTATGTATGGGGGTGAAATGGGAATTGTTTGTGACTCTGACTCGTATGTAAAGTGTGTGTGCGTAAGTACATGCGTGTGTATTAATTGCAATCATTCATCATCATCATCATTACAGCCCATCACAAGTCCAATGCTGAACATAGGCCTCCCCCAAGGAATGCCACAAAGCACGGTCCCGAGCCACCTGCATCCATTGAATCCTACATGTCTTACGAGGTCGTCAATCCATCTTGTGGGGGGATGCCCTACACTTCGCCTACCAGTACGAGGCTGCCACTCGTGAACCTATCTTCCCCATCGGTTGTCGGTTCTTCGAGTTATATTTCCGGCCCATTGCCACTTCAGGTTACTAATCCAGTGGGCTATGTCGGTTACTCTGGTTCTACTGCGGATATCCTCGTTTTTAAGTCTATAACGCAGAGAAACCCCAAGCATAGCCCTCTCCATAGCTCGCTGAGCGACCTTAAGTTTCATACGGCCGGCAGTGAAGGACCACGCCTCAGATCCATAGGTTATCACTGGCAACACGCACTAGTTGAACAATCTGGTTTTGAAGTTTTGAGGTATGCCTGACGAGAAGATGTGTCGTAATCTCCCGAACGCTGCCCAGCTGAGTTGAATCTGTCGATTGACCTCTCGATCGAAGTTGCACTTACCTAGCCGGACTATAGGTCCCAGGTAAACATACTCGTCAACAACTTTGAGCTTAGTGCTCCCGACAACTACCGGCATAGGTGTGACATGGACGTTACACATGACTTTGGTTTAGTCCATGTTCATCTTAAGACCTGTCCGTTGGGAGATACTATTGAGGTCATTGCGCATAGTGCTTAGGTTCTCCAGCGATTCTGCAATAAGGACTATATCGTCGGCAAATCGAAGGTGAGTGATGTACTCGCCATTGACGTTAATACCGTATCCTTTCCAGTCCAGTAGCTTGAATACGTCTTCCAATGCAGCGGTGAAGAAAAAAAGCGGTGATATAAAATCACCCTGTCTTACACCTCTCTGCAGTTGGATAGGTTTCGTACTCTGGTTCTGTACTCGGATAGCCATCGTATCCCTACTGTACAAATACTTCGGCACTTCGATATACCTACAGTAAACTTGGCACCGCTGAAGGGACTGCAGCAGATTATATTAAAGTGGCAGATTATACTCTTCGGTCTTCTATACAATTTGCTGAAGGGTATGTTTGTGGTGTATGGTGCTAAAGCCCTATCGGAAACCGGCTTGTTCGCGAGGTTGGAAGTCGTCAAGTTTGCGTGCGAGATGATTCGTAATAACTCTCAAAAACAGCACGTAGACGCGGCTCAGAAAGGAAATCGGTCTGTAGTTCTTCAAGAGAGCGTTGTCACCTTTCTTGAAGAACAAGACCACCGCACTTCTGCTCCATGCCTCCGGAGTAGTACCATTATGAAGGACGGAATTAAATAGCTTCTGTAGGACTTCAAGTACCGGTTTTCCACCCGCTTTCAGAAGCTCCGCTGTAATTCCATCCTCACCCGGGGACTTGCCGTTTTTAGGGTGCTGGAGAGCCATTCTAATCTCGCTCAGACTGATCAGACTGACGTCTATAAGAATAGTGTCGGATAAGACTTAATTGCAAATTAATATAAAATATATAATATGCGACGTACTACTGTGAGCATAATCAAACCACATAAAATACTTTCATTTTTAGTTTAAAATTTCTGTTCTGTATTTAAAGAATGTTCTGTATTTCAAAACAGAGATACAATTTAAATAACACAACAGACTTTGACATATTATGTCAATTTTAGTTCCAGGTACGGAAAATGAGGGCGCTTCAAATCGGCATAAGCATTTTGTATGGTATAGCCAGTCCAGCGTATTTGTATATATAGAGGTCAGTGATGTTTACCTATGGAAATGCCGTTCTGCAATACTGGCCATTTCAAATAAAAATAATTTTTGTTTGGCTAAGAATTCTAATTTCAAATTATTTTATTTCGTCAAAAATTTCTGTCAAAAGCTACGTATATTTAACTTATTTTATTTGGTTATTTAGAGGCCTATTCTGGCTTACAAATTTCAACAAAAAGATCACTAAATATATAAGACAGTTATTATAATAATATTTTTTTGATTTCAGACATAATACTCATTTAGAAAGGAAAATATTTCTTCTGCGTCGTTGTCAGCTGTCAAAGCATAACGACTACATATAATTTTTATCAATGTGGAATAAATCCAGGGAAGTACCTAATGTGTTAATATTTCATTTATAGAGCAAAATGCTTTTATTGAGGCTGTAAATGATAGTGTTTCAGGGAAAGATGCGGGTTACAGCACATTTCAAGTCAATATGAAGCTATGTAATATAAAGAATTTTGAGTGCTGTAAAGATCTGTTTAGATTTTTTAATGAATATCTCCGCTCCACTATATTCACAGCCGGATTTCCCACAGTGTCAAAATTGTACCGATGGTAAGCTGTTTAAAGGTACTGTAAAAGGGGATTAAATAAAAATATTAAACGATGCCATGGTAAAAGTATTTCGGCTTCACAGCCTACCGTAGAAATTCATAACTCTATTAGTAATTCTTCTAATGACACAAATTTTTCCCTTTTTCGGAGCAAATTTACATCATCGTAATGTACCAGTGGTTAAAAGAATACCTAGAGGTGAAAGGATGCAGCTTGCTAAAGCATTATGATGTACTAATCAAAAAAGTTTCACTAATAGTGAAAAGAGTTGGCAAAATTGTTTACTTTCGCTTATTCCCATTTTCATTTTGATAAAACAATAAATAAATCAAATACGTTTCAACTAAAAGAGACATCTTTTCAAAATTAAGATAACCCAATTAATACTCATTTATCTCGACCTCGTCCTAAATTTGATTTAAAAAAGTAGTTGAGTCGAAAGTAATGGATGACAACTTAAAAAATGCATCCCGTATTTTATTCTCAGACGACATCCTGGCTCCTCGTAAAGTCGAAACTCTTGAAGGCCTTCGTCAGAAATATCCTTCGGTCAATTCTTCCCAAAGTTTACCGCTGCCTCCCAAAGCTTCTATGCAACCATTACCAATTTCTGAAAAAGGCAATTAAGAAGCAATTATGTGATTTTCGAATGGCTCTGCTGTTGGCATTGACGGAATTACGTCTCTCAACATCTTAAAGATCTTGTAAGCGCTTCTGCCGGTGACGCTGGCAGAATACTTCTTAATGACATTACAAAATTATGTAACTTTATGCTTTCTGGTAATGTTAATCCAAATTTCATTCCATTCTTATATGGGGCAAGATTATGTGCATTCAAAAAAAAGGATAACGGTATCCGTCCTATTGACGTTGGTACCACAATTCGACGCTTAACTCCAAAATTAGCTTGCAGGCACATAAACTCTAAACTTAAGACAAAATTGCAGCCTACTCAACTAGGTTTTGGTATTTTTTTGTTTGTTAGGTGGCGGTACATCCAGTGCGTACATTTTTAACAAACTCTGATGCAGATTTTCTTGTGAAGATTGACCTAAGGAATCTGCTGAAGACTGCAGCTTCATTTCCCGTCTAACAGCCATGAGATTAAGAGTGTGATCGGAGAGTTTTTGTGTTCTTCTGCGGCGGGTCTTGCAGAACTTAGCTCCGACCGCATGGACAGTTTCCACGAGCTTGTCATTCATAATGTCCACTGCATTGCAATATTCTAGACACTGAAAACGGTTTTGTAGCTCGAGCTGAAAGGTTTCGGAACTCTGGATTAGAGCACGAGGGGGACGGAGCGTTGACTTCATTAGACGAGACCTCTTCAACTTAACGTTTAGGTTCAGTGTACCTCTCACCATTCGGTGATCGCTGCCAGTTTTCACCCCTGCGACCACTGAGATATCACTGAACAGTTGTCGTCTGGTCGTCATAATGAAGTCAATCTCATTTTTGTCGAACCGTCGGGGCTCGATCAGGTGCACTTCCTGTGGGCCGCTTCTGGAAGTAAGAGTTCATCATAAAGAGTCCCTCTTTCTCCATGAAGTCGGCCAGCTGCTGGCCCCTTGGTTCTGTTGCCCTATTCCATATTTCCCTACATTCAGCTCACCGTTCTCTCTTGTGCCTAGTTTTGCGTTGAAGTCTCCTATTAACACCGTATAGTGGGTTTTGGAGGAATGCATGGCTCTAGATATATCCTCATACATTTATTCCACCCCCTCATCGGGATGTGCCGAGGTTGGAGCGTAAACCTGTATGACCTTCAGCGAACACCGTTTGGTGATTCTGAGTATAAGGTACGCAAACCTCATCGACACACTCTCAATCTTTACAACGTTGTTAACGAGAGACTTGTGGACGATAAATCCGACACCTCCTTGGGACAGATGGTTGCCATCCCGGTGATAGAACAAGTTGCCGGATTCAAGGATTACCATGTCCTCCCCCTCTCTTGGACCTCGGATAATCCTATAATATTCCAGCGCAACTTGTCTATCTCTTCTTCCAGCTCCAGGATTTTGTCGTCAGTCCTCAGGGTGCATGCGTTATATGTTGCCAGGTCGAGTCGTCTTAGGTGGCAACCGAACCTCCACCGGAGATTTTAGCACCCCCTGCCCGGCCGTTACCATGGTCGCCACCGTAGCCAGGAATAGCGTTGCCGCCGGGGACTGGGGGCCGTCTCTTCGTAACTTTCATCAAGGGGGTATATTGCCATAGTTGCCACGCTTGGCGAGCGAGTTGGCAACCGCAGTTTTTTCATTTTTGTTTTGCTGTTATCAGAAAGATGTTGTGTTTTCATCGAATTTTCATCATCATTCATCATCTTACGTTAAAATCTCTAGTAATTATGGACTATAAGTACTGTCGTGGCAGCGACGTGGCACAAGCAGCACGTTACATTTACGGAGCGAATACTAAAATCGAACGCACCACCTGTTATTGGTTTGACCGCTTCCATTCTGGAAATTTTGACCTGAAAAATGAACCCCGTGGTCGTCCGAGAACTTTGTTCGACAATAACGAATTAAAGGCGATTGTGGAAGCTGATGATACTCAATCTACGGTTGGATTTGGCAGCAGCTTTTGACGTTAGCATCAAAGCAATATTGGTCTATTTGCGTCAAATTGGCAAGCTAAAAGCTCGACAAATGGGTGCCCCGTGAAGTACGCGTCGAGACGCGCCTTGTACTGCTCAACAGGCACACAAACAAAGGAATTTTGAACCGCATTGTTACCTGCGACGTCAAATGGATTCTGTTTGACAATTCAGCAAGTTGGTTGGAACCTGGTTTAGCACCTAAACAATGGCCTAAACGAAAACTTACCCCTAGAAAAGTGATGGTCACTGTTTGGTGGTCTAGCGCCAGTGTGATTCATCACAGCTTCTTACCAAACGGGATGAGCATTACTGCATATGTGTACTGTGAAGAACCGAACACAATGATGGAGAAGCTTGCACGTCTCCAACCAGCTATCGTCAATCGCTCTTCCCCGCTGCTCCTGCACGACAACGCGCCAACTCATACTGCGCAACTGACGGTCTCCAAGTTACAAGAGCTGAGGTTGGAAGCTCTCCGTCATTCACCGTACTTAACAGACCTTGCACCTACAGACTTCTACTTTTTGCAGAATTAAGATAATTTTTAGGGGACAAAAATTCAATACCTGAGAGGGAGTACAAAAAACCTTTGAAGAATTTATTGCCTCCTGTCCAGCTGATTTCTTCAAGAAGGGCATAAATAAACTGCCACTGTGTTGGTAAAGATGCATAGATTGCATGGGTGATTACTTTGATTAATAGAAATAAAAATATAATAAAAAATTATGTTAACTTATTTCATAAAAAAAACGGCAATTTCATAGGCAAAGACCTAATATTACGAGTGAACGAGGATACGTGAAAAGTATGAATAATATTTGCGGATTAAGAACCCAAAATTTTTTGTGGGAAAAGTATATATTAATTTTTATGAAGCCTGCCAATTTATACTTAATCTCCTCTTGTAGTACGGTTTGTAGGCATGGAAACCTTACCTCACTCCCCGCAATTAATGAGCGAATAAGTATTAAAGCGGGGTAAATTTACGAAAAGAAATATAACGTACGTCCATACTCAAACTCCATACTCTGGCAAGCACTGGCTGGGACGGCGGAGAGCGCTTGCAGTCATGGCGCTTGAAGGCTGGAACGGTCCGTTTTTGTTTATTTTATCATAATATATAAATAAAAACGAATTAGTGAAATGTGATCTCAACATGACCTAAAAAGCCTTTTCATTTGATACAAGTTTAACACGGTTTCAATATCTGCAAAGTATTTGAAAAGCGATTTAGTTTTATAAAATGTTTTTTCTTGCGCAATAATTACATTTAAGTAGATTTACAGAGGTTGAATACAACTTCACATAAACACAACGGGTTCTCTCTCTCTCTCAACGGGCTCTATATTGCTCTCAGGGTTTTAAGGCCTCGTTCCTGTAGGCCATTAGTTTTAATATATTATGGAGATAAAATGATATAAAATATATTATAACACTAAATATTATATAAGACAACTTTCCATCAACCACTAAACAATATTTTGTCGGTCTACCTAATATACTTGTACAAGTCCTTCTTTTTTAAATCTGTGTACAGGCCTCTATTTCATTTGTACAGGAACAATAAAATTTGAAAAAATTCTACAGATAATACTAAACATTCATCTCAATATATAGTATAAAGGTATAATTAGCAATGCGGTAGAGCCACGCTGCAGCGTATTAGTAGCGTGCTCCAGCACAAAGTCCGTCTCGATCAGGTAAGGAAGTCGCTTACACGAATAGCATTGTGAAATAGCAGCCTATAGCTGTTGTATTTCGTATAATAAGTGACAAGAATCGGGGACTATTTTATCTAGTAACTAGTCTTCCTTCTTTAGTACCCAGGGGTGAAAGCGCATCTGTATTTTGTACATCAAGGATATGTGTCACGTAGTCTGAATGCTCGTTAAAGTTAAAGTTACAGTACAAGTATATACATCCCACTGCCGGGTTCAGGCCTCCTCCAATTTATGAGAGGGTTCTAGGGCAAGGAAATGCCCGCCGCGCTGCCCCAATGCGTGTTGGCGAACTTCATATGTCTTCGAAATATTTTTATTCTTATTTCTCATACATCAGACTCTGATTCAGTGAAAAGTCTTGCCTGCAAAAATTAATAATCAACCTTATGAACCATCGTTGTCTTAAGGAAATATTATGAATTTGCATTACATCAAATATTAACTACTTTATTAATAGTAGTAATACTCAAAGCTTAATCTTTACAGTTCAATATGACAGAAATTGTTCCCTACACGTCGATTATAATCCATATAAGAGTAATATCCGCCCGAGGCAGCCGGAAATTGCAATGACAACGCTTGCCGCAAATATAATTGCCTTTATAATATATGTTTATTAATATATTGTAATAATATATTAAAATTAATTATGTGTATTATTAATAACGTGCGGAACTCCCCAGCGTGGCGAGTGTGGGCAAATCTTCCACGTAATGCAGACTTTAAATGATTGGTTGTGATGTGATAATGAATGATGATAAATGAATTTAAAAAAAATTGCCATGTGCGTGTCGGGCCACGCACCATGTAGAGGTAGGGTTTCGTAGTTTGCCGTCACAATACTTGGGCTTTCTTGATAATTAGCATAATAAGTGAGTTCGTAGTCTGACCGTTATAACACAAACGTAACCACCACTGCCACTGCTGTATGGTGAATGAAACTGTATGAGGCTATATGATTGTATGAATACTTTGAATGAGGCCTACAATAACTACCGACTAGTAAGTAAGAAAGATCCTTCCCGCCTATCCCGCAAATGAAAAAGTAAAGCTATAGTAGTAATTCATATATAAGTCGTTTTCTTCATAAAATGTTTATTTCTTAGAGTCTACAATAACATTACAAAGTTATAATGCAGCTGTTTTAGGTCATTTTATATGGAGTTGTAATTCAAGTGCATTTTATAAGTTGATCGACTATTACTCGTTAACTTGTAAATTCTACTTAGCTGTGATAGTTTTCCTTTTAACTTCATAATACATTCTACTATCGTGTACACTTTTCACATTTCCAAAAATAGTGGTTTAGTTGGTAGAGGGGGGGGGGGGACACATGACTCTTATTGGAACTAAAGGAACGATTTGAATTGGATCTAAAGTCGATGAACTGGGAAACCATCAACACACTGAATGGCGTTAATGATATGGTATCTCTTTTTAACACAATGATGTTAACCTTGTTCGAGACTCATGCGCCTCTCCGCACAAAAACAGTAAGACATTTCCAATATCCATGGATCACTTATAATATAAAAAAAGTATGTGTGTACACACGTAGGAAGTTATACTTCTTTAGTGTAACAAAACAAAAAAACTTGAAAGACAATTACCCATTGAAATTGTCGCTTTTAGGTGTCAGTGTGCGCGCGCATCGTAACAACTTCATGGTGTCGTTTTTATGTGTCGGTGTGCGCGCGCATCGTAATAACTCACTCTCATCATTTTTCCCAAACGCCCCAAAAGAAGTATAACTTCAAAAATGATGAAACTCCGGGATGAAGCTGGATTAGTAACACGTAAATCTGATTCAGAGATACATAAGAACTATTATAAGGAACTAAAAAAATACTGTACTGAGGCGCTTCGCAAAGAAAAACAGGCATACTTTGACTACTATATCAACAATACTAAAAGAGATCCTAAAGCCATATGGTCACACATAAAAAAATGTAAGGTTGAAAGTAATCCAGAACTACCGTATCATATTTTTAATGATCCCAATTTAATCAATACCAGCTTTTTAAATGTTCCCGGACATGATCAAATGCTTACTTCTAACACGTCTTTCTTTAAATGTCATGTAAAAGTTTCAAGTAAATTTAAGTTAAAGACAGTACAGGAAATTGATATTTTAAAAATAGCACGGTCACTTAAATCAAATGCGGTAGGTATAGATGGCATATCTCTTAATATGCTCAAAATGTCAATTCCCAACACAATATCTGTTATAACAAATATAATTAACAAATCTATAGAAACCCATACATATCCCACTGAATGGCAATACGCATTGGTCAGACCTATTCCTAAAACACAAATCCAACAAACATGAAGGACATACGCCCGATCAGCATATTGCCATGTGTCAAAGATTTTAGAGAAGGTTGTGGCCGAGCAGCTGAGGAAGTATTTGAAAATAAATGCAATACTTCCTACTTTACAATCGGGATTTAGGCAATAGTATAGTACAACTACCGCTCTGATTAAAGTAATCGATGATATTCTGTCAGACCAAGACTATGGAAAATGTACAATATTAGTTCTACTAGACTTTTCTAAAGCATTTGACTGCCTGAATGTACCATTACTTTTGTCAAAATTGCACTATTATGGTTTCGACGTGACTGCGGTGCAGGGTGATGCAACTTTGTATGAAAGCTGAAAAATATGTACACAATCATGATTTTGTCAATTTTCATGTTGAGCTTGTAAAAATAAAGCGAGAAAATGTTATCGCTGTTTGTTTCCTTCATGTTGTTTTAGATTGCCATTTTAAAAATTAGATACCAAAATTCATATTATATCGGAAGAAACTAAAAATGTTAATTCTGTGTTAAGCTTTTTTTGGTTTGCTCTTTAAAGTATAATTACATACATGCTACTCTGAGATATGCACAATTAATTTACCTATTAATTGATTAAAATTAAATTATAAATATTAGCAGAATTCTATCAAAAGGAGCCATGAATTAATAGGAGAAAAAAAATGACATTTGTTTGTCAACGTCTTTCATATTGAAAATATTTTCTGAAATTTATTAAAATTTATTTCGTAGGTTTGGATTTTAATACTTATTATTGATTTTTGCTTAAATTCAGTTCTTATGCGCTCAGAATACTTCATTTTCGTTTGTAGGCGAATACACAGGCATAATGTCGTCGTGAATATACAGTAAAGATTTTTTATGAGATGTTAACTCTTTATAAGATATTGACTATAAATGAATTCATTATTTCAAAATTTTATGAACGATGTGTGATCATCATCGAAAGTAAAGTGTTGTGCAAATAAAAAGCACAAAATTATCTGATCACTTTCTGCAGGTTTCCTATAATAGGAAAAGAAAAACTTATGGCAATATTGTGGTAAGTCTATAAACATTTTGAATTTATTGACCGTTATTTGTAGGGATTATTACTATATTGACTCGAATTGTATCTGTTTTAGATCACGTATTTGAGCTAAGTTAAGTTTCCACCGTGAGAATTTTGCTGATTTAAATTTACGTTAATGTTCAGTGAAAAATAACTCTCTGACAATAACATGTGTTATCTATAAAAAACATCAATTTATATGATGTTTTTATAGATATATATTTATTGATGTTTTTTATAGATAATTTTATAGATTATCAGTAACAAGCGTGGAAATATTATGTGCAAAAGCAATAAAAAACATCAATAATAATGTATAGTGTATAAAACAATCTGTCTTCCAGTAAATAAAATTATATAACTATACTTATTTATAGTTATATTTTATCCCACATACTTATCTAATCGTAAAGTATATTCGAGTAATTTTGGTGCAACCTCTCAAATGTATGGAAATTTACCCCATAGGTTTGTGAGGCTTGAGCCAAAATTACTCGAATATGCCTTAAATAAAAATTTCAAAGTTACTGAAATACAAAGGTTTGAAATTCTCGCTAAAAAAGTTTTATATGGGCGCCCACCGTAGCGCTTGTAGTGTACACTCATAAACACGTGTTTCCGTTTTTTAGTATGAAGTTGGCGTTCTTCTCTTGGTAGAGAGTAATTGTGTTCTGTGCTGCGGTGAAATGGTTTGAGAGCTGTTTGAACTGTGAACGAGAAGAAATTTCTGACCATAGAGGGTTGCCGCTAGTTTCCGATTTCAGAGCTGTCAAACAAGGTGTACCTCAAGGCTCAATTTTGCGACCGCTTTTGTTTGCTGTGTACTGTGCAGATATGGTAGATCACATCAAACATTGTAGATACCATTTGTACGCTGATGACACACAGATTAATATATCATGTAAGCCTAAGGAAACTCAATCAGCAATAAACAAATTAAACGAAGATTTAGCAAGCATTGCTGATTGGTCAAAATCTAATGCACTTGTTCTAAACGGAAGTAAGTCAAAGCTTATGATCCTTGGAACGGCTAAGCAAATCCAAAACATTGCGAAACATTGGTTTCAGGTCACCATAAAAGGGGAACAAATTGAACGTGTGACTGAAACTCGTAATTTAGGTCTGCTTATGGATGATCATTTGCGCTTCGAGAATCACATACTTAATACTCTTAGAAATTGCTTCTACAGACTTAAAGTTCTGTATCAAATTAGAAATTTTCTGAATACTGATATACGAATTAGACTCTGTGAATCGTTAATTCTTTCTAAATTTAACTATATGGATGTAGTTTATGGTCCTCGTCTATTAATACGTAGCGAAAAACTCATTCAGCGGGTGCAGAATGCCTGTGCAAGATTTTGCTTCGGGACACCGCCACGCATTCACGTTACGCCACGGAGGCAACATTTTAAAAATGAAATATTGTCGTTACTTTCATTTAGCAACGCTACTTTTTGATAATTAAATATAATATGCTACCTTATCTCTTCCAAATTTTGGTGTGGTCGCGCGACGTAAACTCAAAAATAACTCGTGCATCAAGTTATTCTCTCGCCGTGCCATTCTATTGTACCGCCGCTTTCCATGGGAGTTTTAGGTACGCCGCCTCAAAGTGTTGGAACGACCTGCCACCACCGCTTCATAGTCTGAAAATAATTAAAACATTTAAAGAAAAATATAAACACTATCTAATACCAACTCAGAAGAGCACAGGCTGAAGCGTACTACTTACAAAAATGGGTACTGGCGCGTGACACAGGCGGTCAAAGTCGCAACATATGAAATGAAGTGATGACATAACCTTAAATCCTATTTACGGTTGACGTTCGGATATTGTTCAGATAGGTCAAAGGTGACTGTAGGCTAAATTCACATAAGTAAACGAAAAAAACGTTACAATAACTTTTTGAGATAACATAATATTATAAAGTTAAAGAACACACTGTTAACACACAATGTTATGGAAATAAATATAAAGTGTATGTATAATAAGCACTACATACCTTCGGTTTGATATCAATAATTTCAGCATAGTTTAACAGATTGGTTTAATGATATTATTATGTATCGAACGCGGACGTCCGTGCGTTACTATTACTATCCGTTCGGGCCCACTGAAAACTAGCGCTGTTGTTTCGGCGACAGCAGCTGAGTGAAGTCTGTTTGCCTAACGCGCCACAACATACAACATGAGGAACTATAATTTAATTTTTTTATTTTTCATTTTACTACAATCTATAAGTATATATCTTTTAAATTGTTATATCCGTCAAATTGTTGTTTTCTTTATTATTATTATTTCTTATTTTATTTTGTTATACAACTTTTAATGTATGTGTCTACAAATGTAAAAATTTAAGTACCTAATGACGTTTGGGGCGTGTTGCAATAAATTTTTCTTTCTTTTTTTCTTTCTTTCTAATGAAAAATACCATTTTAAAGCTAAATATTTCGCAAACGGACCCCTGAATCGCAAAGATATTGTTCCACACCCCCAGTGTTTTTGAAAGACCTATCCAACGATACCCCACACGATGGAATAGACGAGTAAAAAAAATCATCCTCCCTTTACCTGTACGGAAGGTACACAAAATAAAAATATTTTTTAATATTTTACTTCACAATTTTGTAGGCGTGATTAATCTCTATAGCTGTGCCAAATTACAGATTTGTAGCACCTAGGGTATCTGAGTAAAACCATGGACGGACGGATGGACATGGCGAAACTATAAGGGTTCCTTGTTGTGTAACTACGAAACCCTGAAAAAAGAAACGCAGTTGGTCAGTGTGCACTGACCAACTGCGGCTACTGGGGTGCATAAACCATATTTTTAACCAACCTTTAAAAAGGTGGAGTCTGAACATATCACTAACGCTAGAAAAACAATTTAGCTGATTTTTATTTATAGACCTGATGATATTTAAAGGCACTTTAGATGCTACTGTTATAAACTGATACTATGTAAAAGCTGTTTCTTCTTCTTCTTCTGCAACATTAGCCCGTAAAAGTCCATTGCTGGACGTGGGCCTCGCCTGTTGTAGATGATTTATCATTATCATCACTTTTGACAGGCGGATAAGCAACCTAAGTAGGTATTAGAGGTCGGACGTAAGGAGGACGTGAGCTTCTCCCATTTTAGAGAGTATCTTATCTCTTACAAACCAGCAAATGTGGTCATATTTTTATGACATTATTATATACTAACAAGCGATCGGTATTTCTTTAGTAATCTGCGGCATGAATATATGGTCGCCGAGTGGGCGGGGAGGGGCGGAAGGGTGGAACCCCCAAAAGAATTAAGTGCCGGAAACCCCCCCTTTTTTTTAAATGATTTTTTAAAGTTTTGTGACCTATTGAGGCAAATAGTAATCTGCTTCATGAATATATGGTCGCCGAGTGGGCGTGGAGGGTGGGGGAGGAACCTCTAAAGGGTTAAGCCGGAAACCCCTTTTTAAATGATTTTTAAAGTTTTGTGACCTATTGAGGCAAAATTGATTTTGAGGGAAACCGTGCGAATCAACACTATTTTGATTCTGCTTTGCTCCAGCGTTGTAGTGCAGGGCCTGCCCGTTCGTGCACCAAGCACAGGCACCCAGCTCACAGCGGGCGAGGGCTGCTTTCCTCCGCCTTCCGGGCTTTTCACACACCTAGGTAAGAGCGGAAAGACCACGTGGAAGACGGGTTGATAGATTCGGTTTTGTGATTTATATCTTCTGGTACTAGGGTTTGATCAAAAGAAACGACCAATATAATATTATTAAAACATTTATTTATAAACATGTTTAATTGCTTTAATTAATTCCATAAAAGGATCTTTCTAATTGTTATATTGTTGTTGCGTGTTATTTTTTAAAACAGATACAGACCATGCTCTATTGCTATCTCTTTCTAATAATTATATTGTTGTTTCGTTTTCGTATCATTTTAAATGGATATAACCTCAAAATTATAATTATCGATATCTCGAAAACTAAAGATTTCCGGCATAAAAAGCAGCTAGATGGTAATCAATAGCATCATTGCCTGTCAACTAAAGCTAAAATGAACACTTAAATCGTGCCGCAGATTACTAAAGCCGACCCAAGCGATCCACCCTGGCTTCGCACGGGTGATTTCTGGATCTCGACAACAGCTCCACCTACCGCGTCCAATTGTGAATTTAAAACATCCAGAGACCCACTCAAACTGACACAAAAAATTTCATGAAAATCGTTCCAACCGTTTACAAGTTTTAGCGAGACTAACGGACAGCAATTGATTTTTTTTATATAAAAATGATGTACTGTAATGATTACATATAATTAATTGTACAGAGTTTATTATATAAAATGAGTTTTATTTTCGATTTACAACGTATACAATATTCGATTCAAAATAGTCTTTTATCAACACACTAACATTTGCATTCGATACCACTAGAGTTAAATTAAGCACCTTTTCCCCAAAACTCGTTTCATTCCTTCATTCAGGACTTTTCTATTAAGGCCGTCTTTAGTACGGTGACTAGAATGAAAAGGTTTCTTCACTCCCCGCCAAAGTGATTCAAATGTGTATATTAACATTGTCAAACAAACACTTTGATCTCGTACGTCAGTAACGTTATCTAGCTTTAAATAGCAAAAACACGTATTAAAATAATTACAACAAACGTCAGCGCATTTGGCAAATTTTCTTCGAATGTATTTTGTTTTTAGCCAAAGTTATTGCACACGAATACTCTCATATCACACTAAATTAGATGTGTTACCTACCTACAGGTAAGAGTTAATGGATTACGATTTTGACCGCTTCGTCCCGTCTATCGCTCGTAAATATTTAAAGGTCTTTGTTCCCCGCATAGTCGAGCGAAAACGTCTAAAGCGGGATGAATTATGAAATCTGTAAGCAAACAACGTATATAATAAAAATATAATAATTATTTTTAATAATTAGTATTATTTTTTTGCAGTATATTCACATTCCCGCGTTTGCTTTCCTACATTATTTTTAAATTCTAATGTGTCTGCATGAGAACTGCACAATATCCTAGAATTGAGGTTGAGCTAATCCTTCCTACTATCCTACTATTTTCGTGAAATTTAGCATTATTATATGTATTAACAAACCAAAATTCGTTATAGGCTATATCTAATATATAAAAAATAATGTTTATTTGTTCGTATTTTATGAGCTACCATACCGTTCATCAGATTGCCAACTTTGATTGATTAAAACTTTGTCAAGTTATTGCTTGCACTTGCGCGAAGGTTATAGACATAGTACAATTTAGTTACACTAGGTGGCGCGCGTATCATACCAACAATTTTTTTTTAAATTCTTCATTCAATTTCAACGAATAAAACTCTACAAATTTTAAAACTATATTTCCACAATTTTCTTCTGCGGCTGTAACGCGCCGGGTACCAGCTAGTTATTTATAAAGGAAAGTTTGAGTTTATCTCGAATTACAGTTTTTCTAGCCATGGTGCTAAAATTTAACCAACAAAATTTCATTTCTTAGTGTGCGCTGCGTTAGCTAAATATTATAGCACCTACATATAATAACTATAAGTTGTACTAACGAATTGGACTTCTTACCAATATCCTCAAAAATGCCCACAACTGTCATAGATTAGTCACAATATTAGCTTCTTTGTTTAAATAAAATCCTTGCGAGTAATTTGGTTTTAACTCCTCATCAAATTTAGGATTTCTCTATACATATAATGACCAGTATTTTACTTATATTTGGTCTTAAACCTGCAGTGGTCGTGCTTATAAAATCACGTAAGTGGTCGCGTGGGTTACGTTAAGTAGTCCCATTTAAAATGAGAATAAATCTCTAAAATATGAAATAAAATATTTTTTTTTACTTTAAATAAAACAGGGTAGAACTTAGTTATCATATTTAATAAACATAAAACAGCTATACCCCCATTTTTATTAAAAAAAAATAATGAAAAAAGAAACATATTTATAGATGAAAATGGCATATTAATTTCAAAGTGAAATTACAAATCAGTTTACGTACTTATTACTAATCTTATCATTTATTTTTATAATTAATAGAATCAGGCGTTACTTATGAAACTATTATTGTTGTAATTTATTTTGAAATATCCGCTTAGTAAAATAACTTTACTTTTTTTAATTTTACTAAGCGGATATTTGCAAAGTAAATATTTACAACTTTAATATCATTTATTTTTAAACAACAGGAACATAATATGTACTAAGAATGTTCTAAACAAACGAATTTACCACAGTGCACGATCGGTGCGTACTTTTGTTCGCAATCTTCCGCAGTCGTAGCAGCGACCCACTCTACTAGTTTGCGATGATGCTGAGGTAAATGGTATCCTCTACCCCTACCGCCGCTGCCGAGGTGGAAGAGGAATGTTGGTATGATGAGGCGCCACTTGGCCTAACCTCTGCGATTCTGGCACTTTGGTGGGGCCGCACCATTGATGTGGTAGTGGTGGGGCTGCGGGGGGATAGGAGTGACGGTATTGTGAGACATCGCTCTCCCTACCCTCCGCAGCCGAATCATGGTTGGGCGCAGAGCCATAGACCAGAACCGCTGCTGGGGTCCGGATAGCTAGTGCTTCCGAGTGCTCGTTTTTCGTGGAACCATGACTTTCATGAATCGGACACAGGGTAGTCCGTTGCGCAGGTGAAATTGGAGGTCGCGGTGGAAGGCACGCCATGTGTTCTGGAGCGTCTTTCCTGAGAATGAGGTGGGTAAGGAGTAGTCCTCTCCCGAGAAGGGGCCACCATGGAGCGGCCGGCGTTGTAGTTGGGCCGCGGATATGTGCGAAATCGTTCCCGTGGCCCTGCCAATATGAGGCGAAGGCGGAACACCATGGGGTTTTAGTCAGTGCGAGTCCGACATAACCCGTCCTTGCCTCGCGAGGTGGGTATGCTTAGGATTTCCCATGTAAAAAAAAGGGTGACACTTTCTGTAAATAAAACGCTGCGCTGCCACTATATTATGACTAACATTTCCCTGTTACGTAGAAACAATAAAACAGATATTGCAAAGCAATATATCATATTTTCCTGAAATGTTAAATAGTGAGACATGTTAAGAATTTACGTCTATATTTTGTTCACCATTCAAAAACTCTGTCTATCAATCACCTGTTGACGGGAATTAAACGTCGCTCCAAAAATTGACTACAGTTCAAAGAAGGGAGGCAAAATTTACCTCTATTAAACACTGATGCTATTGCGATTGAGCGTTTTTAATTGCTACACTGTTATAATACCTTGGGAGTTTATTTTAAATGAACTTTTGGTTTGGTACATTATTTAGTGTTTAATGAATTTTATCTACAAATATATACTTAAACAAAATATATACTTTTAACTTTGTATAGTTATATTGTATAGAAGAATTGAAGTCCTGACTTCAGAATGTGAAATTATTTTATTATTTTTAGTTCTTTGAAGTCGGCTTTAACTTTTTGTTAAAAGTATTTTTTTTTTTACCCTTTTGTGTGGACTAAGTAATATCACAATCTTGATGACGCCTAAATAGTTACGTTAAAAACTTCATCCCTTATTTTGCCACCCTTAAGGTTGGATTTTTTTCTCCAAATTTATATGGGACTAACCCAAAATTATAACCTATTTGATAAAAAAAGGAATCTTCAAAATCAGGTCTCAATTGGCGATGATATTGCGTAATATACATACAAAACAAACATATTAATGGCAGCTTAAGTCTGCAGTGTTTCGTATGGTGAGTGTAGAGAACCGAATACCCTTTTTACTAGAAACAAGGCATTCCATCTTAGTCCTCAGGGGTGACAACGGATCTGCATTTTGATTCTTAATCGAGGATAAATGTAGACGTTCATGGGCCATAGCATCCACTTACCATCAGGTGGACTGTGTGCTCGTTTTCTATAAATAAAAATATTCTATTCTATAAATATATATTCTATCTTTGTATTTTTCAATTCGAACCCGGGACCTCATGATCAGCAATCGTGTTTACGACCACTAGGCCAACGAGGCAGTCAAAATTATCGCAGCATTCACGGAAGTTATAAGTGGTAAAATTAAAAAATTTGTACAACCGACTCAAAAAGTACTGGTCAGACCTTGATCAAATTTATATACCACATGAAAAGCACCAGCTTTGAAATAAAAAAGAATCATCGAAATCGGTTCACCGAGAAAAAGTTATGAGTTAACACACATAAAAAAAACATACAGTCGAGTTGAGTACCTCCTCCTTTTTGAAGTCGGTTGAAAAGTGCTGGTGATAAGTGTAAAAAATAATTTAAGAAAACGTGCTCGTGTATGAATGGAGAGAAACGCATACCATTATGAGGTAACAATATTAGTTATTTGGACTACTTGTAACTTGCGTAATTTAGTTGTAAATAGTTTATTCCAATTATTTAAATACGCCATAATAATGACAATCATCGGTTAAGTCGTTGATAAGCAAGAATAGTATTTTTTTAATTTGATTTATTATGACGATCTTAACCGTTAAAATTGTGAAGGGAAAATTGGAATCATAATTCGCGTCGTATAGCTATTAACTTAAGCATTAGTACTGCGTGTGTCACTAAGAAAGTAAACAGTAGGCAAAAACTTTGTAAATTGAAACGCAAACACAGGGGCGCGCGTACACTTAGTTTTTGCCCATAAATCAAATTCAATTTGGGATAATTTCAAATAAAATTAGAAGCCTTATTTACTCGTATTTTCAAAAACTGTAATAACGGTATATCATTATTTATATATTTGAACCGATATATAAAATTTGGATATTCTTTGAAAAATAAACTTATGTTTAAAATTTTGAAATTCTCAAAAAAGTAGCGTATACTGCTTTTAATTGTCGGATTGCTAAACACGCTTTTTTTACATTTGTGCCGTAAAAGAAAATTATATAATTTCCCATTATAGTTAACGTCGTAATATGTAATTAAAATTAAAATCTTGGTAGTATATCCCGTGATCTATCAAATTTGGTGTTTACACCTATAGCCATTTCTTATTATCATTCGTACTTGTCTTATACAACCCGAGATATTATCAACTTAGGCGGTTACGTCGCAAAATATACTTAAATATTTAAAAAAATATCTTATACACCCTATTAGAAAAACTTTTTGACGAAGCAATCAACCCAAGGTTTATACAAATTGGTGGTACACGTACGTAAGATGCTTTTGAACTACTAAAAACTAACTTACACGTCCGATTAAAATACATAATATATTTAATGAAAGCATCTTGTACTTTACATTCAAAGTTGTTATGTGACTAAATAACCTACGTGATAAAGTAAAATATTGCTTATCATAACTTTCTTCGTAATGAACGAGCGTGGCAGGTACTTTGTATACTGACTTTCCTTTCTAACTCAAGCGACGAGGGAGATAGCTATCTATATCGGTTGACGGTCGGGGTGAGGTAGGGGGTTTGTTTACGAAACTAGCCGAATTATGTTATTATAAGCAAACGACAGAGCGTGACGCATGTTATTTAACTTTGTTTAAGTGATTTGTCAAAGATCTTAAAAATTAAGTGACTGACCGCTAAGCCACCGCAAAGTCTACATCACGTGAGGATGCTTCGTGTAGAGGCGAAACACGTGTCGCGTTATCGACGGTGGTGCGTCTTTCCTAGTGTAGTAGTGTTGGGAGTAGTGGTAACGGGGATATTGCACGCAATTAAGGAAGGGCGAGAGGTGCTCTTCAAACTAGGTAAGACATATCATTTTATTTTTTTACGCGGATCTGTGCAAATTAATCTTTAAGATCTTTATTAAAATGGATTTCCGCAAAGTAACGCCTGATTCTGTTAATTAGGTAATTTGTAGTTAAATATATTTAATAGATGGATTCTCATACAGAAAATAAGCTTAATTCCTTGTTGAGGCGTCGTAAACAGGTGGTTTCAATGGCTGAACGTCGTCGGAGATTGATGAGGTAAGTTATTATCTAGTAACTACGTTGGTAACAAGACATACAAAGTTTTATATAGCATTCTCGCTGTACTTTTGCGTGTCCTGTAGCTTTCGAAATTACCTATGAAATTACTGTTCTGCAGTATTGCTGCCATTTCAAATCAAAATTTTTGTTTGGCTAAGAATTGTAATTTCAAGTTAATTTTATTTTATAAACATGGAATTCTTTTTTCAAAATTAGTCATTTGTTTATTGATTAGCGTTATGTTTTTATCGCATTTGAATCTTTTTCGTCATCATGGATACGTTAAAAATTCGAGTAATTATGTAATATGAGTAATTATGGAGTATAACTGCAACGCGGCACAAGCGGCATGCAACATAAACGACGTTTACGGAGCGAATACTACAAAAAAATGCACCAAATGCTATTGGTTTGCCCACCCCCGTTCTGAAAATTTCGACCTAAAAAATGAATCCCGTGGTCGTCAGAAAACTTTGGTCGACAATGGGGCGAATTAAAGGCGATTGTGAAAGCTGATGATACTCAATCTACGGCTGAATTAGTAGCAGCTTTCGACGTTAGCATCAAAACAATATTGGTCCATTTGCGTCAAATTGGCAAGGTAAAAAAGGTTGACAAAGGGGTGCCCCACGAACCCAATGACAGGCACACAAACGAAGGAATTTTGAACTGCATTGTTATCTGCGACGAAAAGTGGATTCTGTTTGACAATTGCAAGCGCTCAGCAAGTTGGTTGGATCCTGGTTCAGCACCTAAAAAATGCCTTAAACGAAAACTTACCCCTAGAAAATAATGGTCACTGTTTGGTGGTCTAGCGCCGATGTGATTAATCACAGCTTCTTACCAAACGGGATGAGCATTACTGCAGATGTGTACTGTGAAAAACTGAACACAATAATGGAGAAGCTCACACGTCTCCAACCAGGTTTGGTCAATCGCTCGTCCCCACTGCTCCTGCACGATAACGCGCGACTTCATACTGCACAACAGACGGTCTCCAAGTTACAAAAGCTGGGGTTGGAAGCTCTTCATCATCCGGCGTACTCACCAGACCTTGCGCCTACAGACTTCTACTTTTTCCAGAATTTGTATAACTTTTTGGTGGGAAAAAAATTCAATACCCGAGAGATAGAAACTCGGTGGTAGAAACTTAGCAAAACAAATCGTACGAACTTGTATTCGATGTACTCGCGTAAAGGTCTAGCCCATCAAGTTCATTATGGGTAACCTACCTATAGGACGCAACTTAATTTACCATTTTTAGCGACAGGCTTATATTTTTCCGGACCAGAGCTAATAGCCGATCGTAAAGCAGAGGTTGTAAGCTATTGAAGTCACACATTTGTGTTTATGTGTCCTTTGAAGTTAGAGCCGGAGCCATTTGGAGTTGAATTCCGATCTAACAAAAGAGTCTTTTCTTGCCGCCTTTAGTCGGTTTGTCGCATGTCGTGGCAAACCTTAGCGCGTGTACTCTGACAACGCCACTACCTTTGTAGTAGCTAAGATGAGTTTTACAATTATTTTACAATGATATAGAGTCAGACATTGCAAACCGAGGAGGCAGCAGTAAAGTAGACCAAACATCTTTTACGTCGTTCTCGATCTTACTCGTCTTACTTATGAAGAACTTTCGACGTGTCTGAGTTAGATAAAGGCCATCTTAAAATCGAGACCGTTGACCCCTCTATCCTCAGACCCTTCTGATGTCTCTTCCCTTTCTTCCCTTCCTCTTTATCCTTCCCCTTCTCACTTCCTGATAGGATGACCACTCACATCAGTTCCCTACCAGTGGGTCAAAAAGCTTCGGCAGCATTTCTGGCAGTCAATCAATATATTCTTTATGGTACACCAACACATATTAAAACGAGACAAAATGAATTAAAACGAGATAAAATTTTGGCCTGAACAATGCATGGTCCAACGAGACCAATGGAATCAAAAACCTGACTAATTAAGAATAGAATAATGAGATTTGTTCTTTTTTTTTATAGGATAAAGGTGACAAGCGAGCACACAGTCCATCTGATGGTAAGTGGTTGCTGTGGCCCATATACATCTACATCTATCCTCGTTTGCGAATCAAAATGCAGATGCGTTGTCAGCCATGAGGACTAAGATGGAATGCCTCTTTTCCAGTAAAAAGGGTCTCCGGTTCTCTACACTCACCATAAGAAACACAGCAGCATTAAGCTGCTATTTTACGCTGGTATTCTGTGAGAGCGTGGTCCTTCCCCGGTCGAGCTGACCCATTCGTGCTACAACTATACAATTAATATAGCTGCAGCATGGCTCTACCACGTAAAAATATAGCACTTGACTTAATTGAAAAGAAAATATTGTCCTCATGCGAGTCCCAGAATAGTCCTAGTGTTTTGCTTGGATATTTATTAAGATCTAAATCCAAAATAAGTACTCAGAAAAGGTTCTTAGCCATTTCTGAGTGCTTAATTTGGATATTGGTGACAGACTACAACATATCAAGGCTATTAAACTGCCACTTGCTAAGACAAAATTTATCTGATTCGAGAGTATTAATGATACCTCGATGTTGTATGACAGACTCAATCGAATCTCCGCCGCTTAAGAAGTCGTCGACATAAAAGTTGCGCTTAATAGAGTCACTAATTCTGGGTAGATAGTACAAATGGGCGTGCCTCAAGGCTCAATTCTCGGCCCCTTTCTGTTTCTTGTATATATTAATGACTTACCTTACATAGTAGGGGATAACCATAATATAGTATTATTTGCTGATGACACTTCATTAATTTTCAAATTAAAACGACAATTATTAAAATATGACATATAATTGCATTTAAATAGCACTAAAACGAAATGTATGAAGTTCATGACTCCAAATGTCAGACAATTAAATACTAATGTAATCTTAAATGGGGAGGAACTGAGTCTTGTCGATACCACCATTTTTCTTGGAATAACACTAGACGCGAAGCTTCAATGGAGCCCCCATATATCAAAGTTAGCAAGCAGACTTAGTTCTGCAGCATATGCTGTAAAAAAATTAGAAATCTTACCAGTGTGGAAACAGCTAGACTTGTTTACTTTAGCTATTTCCATAGCATAATGTCGTATGGTATTTTGCTATGGGGACACGCAACTGACACTGAAATTATATTTGTTTTACAGAAGATGGCCATAAGAGCAATCTATGATTTAAAACCCAAAGAGTCTCTCAGACAAAATTTAAGGAAATTAATATATTAACTTTGGCCTCTCAATACATTTATGAAAATGTAATGTACGTACACAAAATAAAAGTAGTTATACAAAAATAAGTGATATTCATTCTGTAAATACTAGAAACAAACACAAGCTAGTAGTACCAGTTACTGACTCCATCGAGTCAGTAATTCATTATTGGGGCGATGTATACGCTTTTACAACAAAATCCTAGAAAATATACAAAATTCGACCTGCTCAAAATTCAAAAACTTTATTAAACATAGTTTGTATAAAAGGGTTATTATAATATTAAGGAATTTATGGATGATAATAACCCTGGAATGAGGTGTTCGCTACCGCTATTTCTAATTTGTTTTGTGTGGTTAATTGTGTAACATACATGATTGTAAGCTGTTATTTAAAAAAAAAAAGTCCCGCTGGATTTCTTGCTGGTTCTTCCCAGGACAGAGGTTTTTTTTCGAACCAGTGGTGATTAAACAAAAGAGTGACTTTCAATAAGTATTATTTATAATCTATATTGAATAAAAAAGTTTCTGTTTCTGTTTATGTAATGGAAAGGAACTAAGGGAAACTTAACACCTTGTGGCAAGATACGGAGCTCAAGCAGTGCCATATGTTACTGTATTTAAAGAATAATTTTTAAGGGGTTGTTCAGAAGAATCGAACCTAAAGACGATTTGTTGTAACGAACGCTGACGAGGCTCCACTAAAATGGCTCTGTACATTTTTTCAATGTCGCCCATTACAATAAACCTATGTTGTCTGAATTTTAAAAGAATAGAAAGTAAATCGTGCTGGACAGTTGGATGTACCATCTAAATATCATTGAAGGATTTGCCTGAAGTTGTTGCAGCCGAAGCGTAGAACGTGACACGAAGAACGTGACCGATCTTTTGTTTTCAGTCATGTGATTAAGTTGTATGTACTCATTAATGAATGCAAGATATCTTGGTTTAAAGGTGAAATTGCATTCGAGTCTACGCTTTAATGAGAGAAACCGACGCTTGGCCATGACGTAAGAGTCACCTAAGCTATCAGGCGAATCCTTTAATAGTGTAGTGACAACAAAGCGGCCATTTGCGTCGCGCCGTGTCTTTTCTTTAAATTTATTTTCACACTTCTGCTCTTCCGTAGAGAAACAATGCACAAAAGACATGGAGTCTAACACCCAAAAGCGCGTAAGCTGTTCAGACTCTTCTTTGAAGAAAATGACACAAAGAAGGCTGAGTAAAAGAAGGCGATTGACATAATATACAGCCTGAAATAAGCCAACCCAACTTGGATGAGTGAAGCTTGGGTTGGTTAATACCTAAGTTTATAAAGTTAGAACTTAAAACATCCCAAAAAACTTCAGCGCCAATGAGAATATCGATGGCTGAAGGTAAATTAAAGGAAGGATCTGCTAGTTGAAGACCAGGCGATATAGATATTTTTTGCATATCTATATAGGAACTAGGCAGCAAATTTATAATTTTAGGTAAAACTAGCTGTTCCCCGTGACTTCACCCGCGTGTAATTTAGGGTTTTAAATTTTGCGCGGAACCCTAATTCTTTTTCTAAAATAAAAGTAGCCTAAGTTACTACTTATAACATCAGCTGTCTGCCAGTGAAAGTCCCGTCAATACGATCCAGCCATTTTGGAGATTAGCCGGAACAAACAGACAGGCAGACAGACAGACAAAAAATTTAAAAATTGTGTTTTGTTATAAGTACCGTATATACTTTCATATGCATGTAGTAAAAAGCTGTTATTTTGACATTACAAACAGACACTTCATTTTTATTTATTTGTTTAGATGTAACAGTCAATGTTCGCCTTATAACCACCAAAATGAGACTGAATATGTAAGTTACAGGTCTCTGAGGTACTTGAAGTCTGACCGTTAATACCTGAGATTGTAGAGTTTATGTTGCGCGTTACCAAGCCGAGCTTTTAACACAGGTCGCGGTTGATGAAGTTTAAAGTACTGCCATTGTCCAAGAGAATTCGGGCAGCATGAACGCCTCCATTTACGTCTGATACCTTTGCCAATGCTTAAATATTCTTGTTTATAGGTAAATACATCAGATGTTGCATGAGATCACTAAACATAAATATTAAATAATGCGAAATTAAATAATGTAAAAGAAAAAGGTAACGGACCGCCAGTGTGTATATTTTCCGCTACTTAGGACATCCTTATAACTTAAAAATTATTAGAGGTCCATACTTGTAAATTTGCTGGTTTGATAAGGTCCTCTTGTTAACCTAGAATCCTAAACTTTATGAATAAAGCTATTAAAGTTTTAGAGCTATTAAGGTATGAAACGCACAATTTTTATCACTCAATAACTGACTCATCAAACACCTAGGTCACTTCTAGGTGACTTAGAAATTTGGCTCCAAAATAGATCAAGCGTACACAAAGAATAAACTAGAAGTTTATAAAAGTTTTATTCGGTTTTAAACGATCGACAAAGTTATCGGTGTAGTTAGTTTCACACACTGTACTTGAAACTAACGGCGCCAATAAGTTTAAGGACAATTATTACTTTCGTTTAAGTTCTTTTATTTACATAACACTAATTTATAGTACAACATTTATTACCATAACAAAAAATTTAACTTAAAACATAAATTATCATACAGTCCTACTACTCCACGGTAGTGCCAAAACGCTGGCTGCGTTTCCTCACTAAATGGTTATACTTTAGCCTTTGAGCGAGAAAAAATCGCAGCCCTCATATCAACAGCAGCGACAAAAAGTCGCGGATACAGTACTTTTAGGAACTTTACAGCACGTGGACCCTACGGACCTATAGTATCTACAGCAAATGGCACAAATAATATGTAGTCACCTTCAGAGATTCATATTTGCGCCACTTACTTAGTTCACCTCTGGTGCACCCCGCCTCTAAACGATATACTCCTGAGATGAGAGGCTGTCAAAGTGCCTATTCGCAAGCCTTCTCCATCAAGTAATGTGCCGAGATTATTTGGTCGTGAAGCATATAAACAGTGACTAGATTTTATAGACGAAAGAGCTAGAATGCGAGAATGCCTGATCTTGGTCACTATAGAATTTATAAATCATCTTTTTAACCAACAGAATATCCCACTGTTTTTGTTTTGTTTAACTTCCAGTGGAACATTTTCGCTAAGACAGAGTAGCCTTGCCTCCGCAGCAAAGCCCAGGTCGACATTATTATTTAAAATTATGTTACATAATTCACTGGCACTATGCACGAAAGCTATACAAGAAAGTGGAAGTTTAAATTAAAAAGGAAACAATGAAGCGTCAAGACAAGAGAAAACATTGCTGGTCATGTACTTATTTAAATTTGTTCAAAATCACAAAGTAAGAACAAAACTATTCATAAAATAATGATATGCGACCAAAACCGTAAATGTGATAATTTAAATTTTTTACAACCGACTTCAATATGAATTTTTAAGAATAACTCAAAAACGATTGGTCAGACTTTGATTAAATGACGGCTCCGTGGCGCAGTGGCTTAGCAATGAGTTGTTGCGCTGGGGGCCGCGGGTTCAAATCCCGCACGGAACAAGTATTTGTATGGCCTACAAATAATTGTTCCGGGTCTAGATGTTTGTCCTCGTTAAATTGCACGACTTTTTGTCAGTTTACAGACTTTTGTTTGTAAACTGCCTCAACCATACAGAAGAAAATCCTAGTGTGGGGGAAACGTTTTTTAATTTAAAAAAACCAAGAAAAAAAAACCAAGAAAATTTATATGGGACCACATGAGAAGCACCAGCTTCCAAATAAAAAAAAGAATAGTTGAAATCGGTTCACCCAGAAAAAAGTTATGAGGTAACACACATAAAAAAACATACAGTCGAATTGAGTACCTCGTCCTTTTGAAGCCGGTAGAAAAAGGGAATTCAGGTACAAATAACGATTAGAATTGCCATTTTCGTCGATCAAAAATTTAGGATCTAAACGGGTGTCTAGTAAGGTAGCTGCGGGTAAGAAGGCCTGTTGGCTAATAAGGCCTAAGTAACAAAAATCGTATTTATAATAACCGCTCTTGCTCAAGGAGATAATAACAGACTCTTATTGCACGATAATTCTCCACAAGTTTGCAGAGACGCGCTAACCCGCGTCCTGCCACCAAAGTTGCATCTATCATAAGATACGATCGCACTGCATCAATAATAAAAATCTGTCCAAATAAATCGTAGGTACGTTCTGTAATATTACACTTAGCTCTCTAAAATCGTAATTTTTATCTTTATGAATAAATGCTTTGTTGATCTTGAAAATTTGAATAACGTATCGTGGTCTCATTTTTTAATTTGGTTTTTCTTAAATATTTGGTCGGCGGTAATTAAGGCCTACTAAATTTCACCATAGGCCTTATTATACTCCTTTTAGAGCGTAGTTCTTTTTTGTTTTATAATGTATTTTATAATTTTTATATCATATTTTATTCGTACGATACGAGTTAGGGACCTTCAAGAAAAGAGCTCACTCCTTTCTAAAAGGCCGGCAACGCACCTGCAATTCCCCTAGTGATGCAGTTGTTCATGGCGGCGGTAGTCACTTACCATCAGGTGAAACATATGCTCGATTGCCCCCTCTCCTATAAAAAAATGTTATAAATGTAAATAAATTGTACGCTTTTATTATTAAACTAATGTCGTAGTCAGCAAACGAAACGAATATGAAACGACATGGCGAAACTATAAGGGTTCCTTGTTGTGTAACTACGGAACCCTAAAAACGATACTACGGGGGTTATGATTATTACAAGTGATAATCATAAACAAGTTAGCTTAAACTGCTTCCAAATTTGAAATTCCTTATAAGTTGCTTAATTTAGATAAATAAAAGAAACTTAGAAGTTTAATTACATATTGTTTAATTGCTTCTGCTGTACATTACACTCGTAACGAAATATTTACGACCTCTGCTCACGTAGTTTGCACTGTAGTTTCAGGTCACGTATTTCCTGCAGAACCAAATCAATCGAAGCACCTCCATCATTGGTAGGGATCGGCGGTGACGTGGTTGGCGTTGGCGTTGAAGGGGCGGATAGAAGGTTCCTGCAATGAGAGCACCGCCACGCAGACCTTCGGTCCCCACACTTAACATCATAATTGAAATCCGTATTGCATAGTGCAACAAGGCATTATTATTAACAAATACTTGCGCTGTAAACAAATAAAATATTCAAATAAAAATTCTGATAGAAAATAAACATAAGCACAAATTGTTTGTAACTCCTAATGCTCGGAACTCGTTTTAATTATTACCGACATGTGCTATCTCTAAGGCCGCGTTTCCACCTGCAAGAAAACTCGCGGAAGTCTTGCATAAGTTTCTTGCAATACTGTTTACATATCACATGAATTCTTGCAATTTTTTTCTGCAATAAATATCTCGCGAGAAGCTCGCGAATCATACTATTACAACTTATCGCAGAGGTGTTAACACACGAGAGCTATAGATGTCGCGAATTTATATTTTTATAGATCATCTTGGCCACTTCCACTCTTCTTGATCTTTAATTTTTTTAATTCATTCTGGCATAGACTTCTTAAATTATGCAGTTTTCGGGACACTTCATTCTCAGTTGTAGAGAACTCTTGTGCGATATTATTAAGTATAGAGTTTTTGTTTTAATTCTATTTTTATAATCAACATGCCGGTAATCCCATAAATAAGGGTTGCACTCATAAAACCCTATTAATTTAATAGTATCTTCCTGAGACCATTCACGTGTTTGTCGTTGACTCATTTTTATTTAACAAGAACAAAACCATCCAGCCGCTCGTGCGAGATATACGAAGCTAAACCGATAACCAGCGAGATCTATCGCGAGTTGATGTGAACATGTTTAGACTTACAATTAATTGCACTCGCAACTACTTGCAGAAAATGTTTGACAAACTGTCGCGATTGCGCTTGCTTCGTGGTTTACATCTGCAAGGTACTGTCTGACACACTGTTGGACACTTCTTGCAGAAGTTTTCTTGCAGGTGGAAATACGGCCTAAAAGTAAACAACGACAAGTGAAACAACATGTTGTCGTACTGTTGTATTAAAGTCAGTCGGAACAATTTTTTTTTAATTTACTACCCATAAAAATCTACAATTAATAATACACATTAAACACAGCGCAAACCACTGAGGTTTAGTTGCTGTGCTTGAGTTTGCTATGCTTAAAAAAAAGAAGAAAAAACAAAGTACCTATTCATAAAACCATTCGATCTTTGCTATCCAAAGAACTCACTAGAAACATCTTTAGTTTGTTTTTTATATTTTTTTCATTAATAGAGTTCCTAAACTCAGGATCCAATTTATTTATGATTCTAGGAATCAAGTATACAGCAGTGCGTCTGCCGTAAGTGTTCCGCGCTACTGTCGTGACCAACTTGCCGCGAGTGATCGCCCGAGTACCCTTATTATGTTCCACTTTTATTTTAATAGAATTATTAAAAAATTCTTCCTTAAGAAGTTGGAGTATGAACTGGTCGTACACGGGTAGTATACGTTGCAATATTTAAATAATTGTATTTCATTTGACGAAAATTGTTGTTTTATCTTAGGTGAGACCACTTGTTCTTATTTGAAGATTATATATTCTATCTAGATATGTCTTGAAAGTTCGCCCATAACTGGAGAGGCCATAGCTGACTATAGAATTAGCAAACGTGTTATATAATGATAATCGAGCCCTAAAAGTCATTTGTTTTATGATGATTCTTAAGTTTGCGAGGAACGCTTGTAATTTGTCACATACTCGCTCAATTTAGGGTCCCCAGTTAAATGTACTATCAATTACTAATCCAAGGTACGCGTGAGAATCTACTGTTTTAATTGGTGGACACCTATAGGGAAGGTAACTCGAATTATGAAGGCAACTGTGATATGAAAACTACATCGAACAATCTTATAGTTTGTTCGATGTACTTTTCTCTCTTATATAAGGAGATCTTATGTGTAGCATCCTAGTTTTAGCTGCATTCAACACTAGGCCTGAGTCATGACACCATTTATTTAAGTTGTTGAAGTAGTATTGCAAATTATTTAATGGTACTTGTGGATCTTTTGCAGCAGATATGATACACGTGTCATCCGCAAATTGATAAGAGGTACAGTATATATGTACATTAGTAACGTCGTTAACATAAGCCACAAAGTGGAGTGGACCGGTCATCGAACCCTGAGTCGTACCTGTCGAGACCGATACGGGCTTACTTAGGCATTCATCTATTTTTACTCTATAAGTTCTATCTTTCAAATAGTCTTGGCACCAGTTTAGTATTACACCTCGGATTCCGGTACTTTCTAGCTTAGCTGCTAGTTTTTTATGATCAAGCGTATCAAAAGCGCGGGAAAAATCAATAAATACTACTAGAATGTGAACTTTTTCTTTTAAATAACTATTGATTTCATCCTTAAATGTTCGCAGCAACGTTGTGGTGCTATTACCGGATTGGAACCCATATTGATTCGTATTAAGTATATTATTTAGCTTATAAAAGAATCTGTTCACAAATGTATTTCTCCACTATTTTCTCCATAGCGGGTAACAAAGTTATGGGCTGGTAATTTGATACAACTCCTTTAGAACCCTTTTTAAAGATCCCTTTTTAAAGAAAAGCCGCACACAGCCAGTCTTTAATCCTTCCGGTACTTACTAACTAAGAAGCTTGCATTTATAAGGTTAGCGATGGCAGTGCATAATTTGTCACCTATCTTTTTAATATCTAATAAAATAATCCCATCTAAACCTGGAGCTTTCCTTGCATTAACGTTTTTAATTAAATGAAAAATGTTTTTGGGTGGCTTTTTTGAAGCGCATACTAACTTGGGCAGGCTTGGTATATGAACTACATTTTAATTAATTTGTATGGCAACTAGGGATTATATTCTTAACGGCATTTTTAAACGCACTCGCAAACTTATCAGCAATAGCCTGTGGAGACAATTTTAGTGTTGAAAAACCAGACAATATTAACCCATCTATTGAGGGACTACTCCTACCATATAGGGTATTAATAATTTGCCAAAGTTCCCTAGGATTTCTATAATTTTCATTAATTAATTTCCTCAAATAAGCATTTCTATAATACTCAATAACTTTATTTAATTTATTACGTATTTTTTTATAATTTCTACACAAAATATTGTTATTTGGATCTCTTTTCCATTGGCGAAAAGCTATATTTCTTTTACGACTTAAATTATTTATATTTTTATTTATCCAGGGCATATTTGATTTAGTAAATTTGGTTTTATTGTAGTATTTAATGGCTTTATTATATGCTAATGTGAATTTTTCTTTTATATAACTGTAAATTTCGTGAGGACATTGCATCGTACCAGTAAATGACCAGTCCACATCTTTCAGTTCATTATAAACAATATTTTAGAATATATTTCGGAATCATAGTAAGCGCGATGAGTGCAGGCGACCGGTTTGGGGCAGCAAGCACTGATATTATGTATGTGTGCGAATCGCATCGAGTGACTATTACATAACGCAATAATTGTGACTCGGTGGTCGGCTAGTACAGTATCGAGTGCGGCCGTGCACGGCTCGCTTTGGTGGTATTTAACAAATATGTGATCTATGTATACACGACATATTAATTTGGTCTAATTTCCGCTCAATTCGGGTATAATCTGTAATACCACAGCTGTAGCCGTGCTCGGATAGCATATCTATGTAACCATCTCGGCTGCTATTTACAGTTTTAAGTCGATATTCATATCCCCAAGTATGATTGCATTCCCAGATAAAAAGTAAGTTTTTAGCATTTCGTTTAGCTCAGTGATAAAAATACTTTTACTACTAAAAGGTGGTCTATAAACTAAGCACACGTCAACAGAAAGGTTCGAAGCCGTTTTAATTGTTCCCGTCATGCTTTCAAAAGTAAAGGTTTTAATGTTATGAATGGTAAATTTTAGGTATTTTTTAAGAAATAAAACAACTCCACCTCCTCTTTTATTCGTTCTCAGCTGTGTATATAATACATTACATAATTTTAATTAGTTCACTTTAAGGTACTACGGTCCAAGTATATTGAGCACTCTATCGAGTTTTTTTTTTCAGTCCCCTTAACTCTCATCTGTAGTAATAGCTAAAGCTGTGTGAATCTGTTATGTTCTAAAATATAAAATAATAATTGAAAAACATGAGTTCAATGATTTATGGTGAGGAAGGGCCGAAACGAGATATGTTTTTTGTAATGCTTTTCTGGTTTCAGGTGTTTTAAGCCATTAACTTTACTTTAGTCTTCACAAGAGGACGTGTGACTTTTCAGGAAGGCCGAATGTTAAGAGTGAGGCTAGATTACTAATAAGCGGTTAAACTCCTCCACTCGTACAAGCAGTATAAAGAACTGCGAGGAGAACTAACTTGGTTCATTCATCGAGTTTTATTCGTTGTCGTCATTCTGTTCGACGTGGTAATTCATTTAGTATCAGTAAAGGAGGTGATGTTGCAGTGAGGCTGGCCTATGTTGCATCGTGATGGGCTATGTTGCGGGTGATGTGCATACATCATTTATTTTAGAATATATATTGTATTTACTTCTAATGCGTTCTATGAATATTTTAGAACGTAGAGTATACTAAGTGGTGTTCATTTATTTAAATAGTTAAGAGTATTATCTATCAGAAGACTCACACTGTATATAAAAATCAATTGCTGTTCGTTAGTCTCGCTAAAACTCGAAAACCGCTCGAACGATTTTGATTAAATTTTTTGTGTGCATTTGAGTGAGTCCCTGAATGGTTTAGATTTACAATTAGAGCCGGTCGGTAGCGCTGTTGTCGAGATCCAGAAATCACCCGTGCGAAGCCAGGGTGGATTGCTAGTATTTAAAACAAGACCAAAGTAAAATTATATAGTTGTTCTATTTTATACTACAATTTATTTGGATATAAAACTTGCCAAGCTACAAATTAATTTGTAGAAATAGGATTGTTAACAAATAAATCACTTGTGCTACATCAAAGCCTGAAGTAATAAAATTATCGTTATTTATATAACAATTTCGATGTCTGTTTTGATAAACTCAGATCTCGCATTGAATCATTGAGCTCATTTTGAGAAAATAATTGTTTCACATACATATTCACTTCGATCTGTACTTGAACGTGGTGTATAATATTAAAATTGCGAAAAAACTGTTATATCCAATAGCTTACGGTTCGATTGTAAGGCGTACACATATTTAGGAAGTTCTTTGTCTCCCAGTTCCATTTTATAACGAATAAAGGCTTTGATGTCTTCTACGCAGGAATAAAATTAACTTACCGTAACACCAGAGAAATTGCAGGTGCATTGCCGGCCTTTTAAAAGGAGGGAGCTCTTTCTTGAAGATCCCTATATGTCGTAACTAAACTAAAGAGTGTAAAAAAAATCAAAACAGATTTTGTAGGAAACAAAACTTAAATATTACAAAAGAAAATTGCTACAATGTGGGCGTACATATCAAACTGACACTTATGAATTTTTAATCTTTTATAATTCTAATAATTAGAATCAAATAAGATTCTAATTATAGATATTCGAGTTTATTATTGAAAAACAGATGAAGGAATATAATATAGAAGCTACCCAATAAGCTCAGTTTTGTTTAGAAAATCATTATTTAAATAAAAATATGTACCTACATATTTTCTTTTCATTCAATCATAAATTGTCAAAAAAAGATATTTTTTCTCGTCGTGAAAATTTGTGTAATTAAGCTTTTAAAATAAATACCCGACATGTCGAAATGTTAAAAGTTTTAAATGATTCTGTTCAATATTGAGTTCATTTTATGAAAAAGTCTGCACGAGTTTCTCGTTAAACCAATTTTAAACAGGTAAAGCCATAAGAGGATTTCCGAACGTTCTCAACAGATCCCATTTTTTTAAAAATAATCGCCCCTTTCATCAGTCTAAATCTCCTTTACACATGAAATAATGTTAATTAAATTGAATTGGAAGGGCAATATTTGAAAGGAAAACATCATGTTGTATATTAGATATGTTGTATATTCATGGGTTTGGAAGTTCAATCTCCGAAGAAAATCTTCAACATGTTAAGAGCAGAACAATTATTTTTGTGGTTTATATAATTATTTTATATTACTTACGAAAGACATAAGTGATTTCATTTATTTGACTTAATTTGATATGTCAAATAGTAAAAAGAAAGTATATTAGAGCGACCGATGGCAAAAATAAAACAAATACTTTGATTCCGACAATTGTTAATTTTACGATAATAGATTCTAATGATAAGTCAGCATCTTCTTGTTGTTTTTCTTGTGTTAGCCTTTTTCTTTCCAGTAATGATATTTTTTCGGTTATGATTTTTGGGACTATGGTGGATTGCCTCGTGAAACATTAAAACACAGTTATCTCATATACATAATATAAAATAAACGCTTTTTTTCCTTACCTCACTTCAAAGACTAATGAAAAAGGAACATTTGTAAGCACACAAAATTAATTAGTAATTATTTGTTGGCAACATTTTAAAATTCTTAGGTGACAATCTCTACTCTGTGCGACTGTTTACCTCAGACTATATTGTGTTTGATATTGGCAGTATGAAGGTAAACAATTAATATTTTATATTAATTAATTTCATTAGTAGTAGTATTACTCATTCTCCATATAAACTTTAACTATGCCAAATCTCGCACTCCTCTATGCGCGCAATATGTTTATAGAGGGGTATAAAGTAACTTTTATAACTTTTATATATATATAAGATTAAAAGGCGAATTTAAGTTATTAAAATTTCTGCAAAATTATTTCGACTTCCAGCTCTATTAAATGGAGATTTACAAAGGAGACAGTTTCTTTTTGTATGGAGAATGGGCCCACCACGAATTTTAGTGAACCTCAATGAAATGTATGTTGATTTATTCCTTATAATCTATAGATTACAAAATTAATATTACTTTTATCGCATCTAACGGGAATTCTGAGAAATTAAAAATTAAAATATGAATATTGCAATAACCTTAAAACAAACTAAAAGCGATTTTCTAGTAGTTTTCACCGATATTATGAGTTAGAATAGTGTATATAGAATAGAATAGCTTAATAATTAATAGTATTAAACAAAGTTGTAGGTACATTCAGCAATTATAGATATTTTAAGATAGATAGAAAATCCTTTTAGCAGTTCCGGCAAAACAGTGCACAGACAAACAAACGTAGTGTGCAGTCTATTTTTTACAGGTATTAATTGATTAGTGAATATACATCACACACACCATTACAGTAATTAAATAAATATGATTAAAGCCAAGATGAATAACGGATAATATGTCTATTTATAATATTACCTTTAAATGCTATATATTAAGAAAGCTGTTTTGAACTGGTTGTATAAGGATAAAACACAAAGTAAAATGCCACTGCATATATTGTTGTAATTATTTCCAAAGCAGTCTATAGTGTAATCTAATAGTGGAACAGACAGACAGACAGGTGCGGTGTCAATACTTTGTTTTAATATGTTTTGGTTGATTAGTAAAGGTGCAGTGTGTAAACTTTGTTTTAAAATATATTAACTGATTAGTTATCATGCCCCAAACACCATTCAAGCCAAAATGAGGACTAGGTAATATCATGTTTATCTATGTTATTACACACTGATAAATATGAAGTAAGATGTTTTAAACTGGTTGTGTAAGGATAACAAAAACACATGTATAATTTAATTGTATTTATTATTGTCAGTCATTATCATTTCAAAAGATATTTTCAAAATAACTTGATAATAACATGAATCAAAAGGATATTATGAATGTTGTGAGATATGATATAAGACTGTTGTATTCAATATCCATATACTTTTGTCTCTGCCTACGAGCAGCTCTGCAAGATTTCAGCCTACAAGACATACACATTTATTCTAAGTGATCCACCTGAAAAAATTTAATGAATATTGTATAAGACTATATATATACTATACTCCAATGTCAATAAACTACATTTCCATATTTCTGTCAGTATTTTGATGTCTCTGCCTGTATGTTAAATAAATAAGAAATTATTATAAAATATACACCATTAATCAGCTCCATATGATCAAATACACAAATAGTAGTTATGGATTTACATCAACAATATTTGACTATGTAAAAATTCTCTGTAAAATGGCTTAACTAAGTTACAATACTTATGCAAACGGTATATTTGCTTCTAGTACAAGTAATAAGTACTTATTTACACGTAAATATATGTACTATCTATACTGTCTATCTACTGTGGCTGGCATAAATTCAGGATCCATGTTTGATGCCATTTGGTATTGTCTTCAAACATGTTTGTATTTATGGAGCAACTTGCTGAATACATAAGGTATTTATACCTAAATGCAGTAAAATGAATCACTCTTCAAAGCCGATGAAGCTACATCAAATAGAGAAATCTTTAAATCCCTCGACCCATAGATTCTAATTTTCTTATAACATACAGAAAAACTTCATTTATGTATTTATTCTATCTATTATTTAATTTAGATTTTACTAATAACATAAAACTTTAATACTTTGTCACTTTTAACATACAAATAAGGTTCTAAGACCTGTGTTTGTAATTTTTTTTTAGGTAATTCATCATAAATTATAGATCTATTTAGATTTTCCAAAATTCTAGGTGTAAAAGTAAACTCTTGTATTACATACATACCTTAGAGAGTAATTGTGTTCTGTAATACATACTCTTATATTAATTAACTAAACTCATTAGTTTTCATTTTTCAATTTCGAATGTCATTGGCAATTTTACCATGCGACCACAAAAAATAAAAAGGAAAAATAGATATTATCCATTATATGTTAAACACTTGTGTATCGATGAGACGATATTTATTTTATTGTCTTGTAACCAAACACGTATAAACTTTTTAGCTATTAATTAATTTTGCTAGTTTGCTATTGAAAATTATTTTAAAGTATATAACAATTAACCACAGACAGATTCTTAAAGTAGTGATGCAACTCGAACTCTGTTTTCACTCGATTCAATCGAGTGAATTTGTGTAACTCGGTACTCGAGTGAAAATAAATTTTGCTCGAGTCCGCTTGCACTCGAGTTACCGAGTCAACTCGACGCACCGTGTGGATTCGGAGAGCGCTAGATAGATGTCAGTTCACTAATTCATTAATTCTATCATCTAATCAACTAATTCACATAGTATAAGGCGCCGCGGGCGTGAAACTTGCATCTGGCATGTTGTAGTCAAATATGAACTTAGTTTGATTTATAATATCGTGATTGTGCTATCATTGTTATTTTTTTTACTTCGTATAAGTAGTGCATAACATAAAAGGTGATTTAAATATACTTGTTTGTTTAAAGTATGAATGATAACAATGAAACAACAAAACAAAAATCGTCAGTGTGGCTTATTTTGAAAAATGGAAGCGATTTGTAAGATATGCGAAAAGCAGTTTATAGATTTTGAAATGCTACACATGTCTGTAGTAAATAAAAAACATGGAAATACTACAAATAAATAAATAATAAATATTTGTATTTTATTTCATATTGTCACATATTACTTATTTAATAAAGGTACCTATTTAAAAAGTATATTAATATAGAAATTCCCACTTTATATTGCATTAAAAACTATAATAAAAAAAAACTTAAACTAGCAATTTAATTATCAAACAGTATTATTATTATTTAAAAATGCTTTAACTAAGGTAATCGCTATTATCAACTCTAGTGATAAACTTCAATCGATGCAGGGACTGTAAATAGTTAATTCGCATAACTCAAAAACTCGAGTACAACTACAGTGACATGATAAAACCCGAGTGACTCGAGTCACAAAATTCTACTCGAGTCGCATCTTTATCTTACGGTCAAATCAGTGTCTGTCTACAATTTAGTGATGAACTCAACTTACTAATTTGAACAATTTATTGATATATTATGTAATATCAACAAGCTGATTAAGTATAATACGTGATAGTTAAATTATTAATAACATTAACTATACGCTACGTCATAAAGTTGCAGTGATATTATTTTATGAAAATTGTCTATACGCAAACCAATAAAATATAACTACCTATTAAGTTAAGTAATAATAATTATCTTGGATGGAGGAACAAATATAAAAATAATTTGTAACAAACTGACACAACTTCGTTCCGCCAATTCGAGTTGCGTAACTCGAGTACTATTCGAGTTACGTGAATTTCAACTCAAGTTAACTCGAGTCGAGTTTCTTCCGAGTTGGCACATCTCTACTACAATTTTTTTTAATATTACATTATCTGAACCAATGACAAGAACACAAATATCCAAACAACTCTTTTTTTTCAGATTTCTTAATTCCGTTTAGATTTTCATAAAATCTTTATGCTATTTACAATAATAAATTGGTATCTTTTTTTTGTATATAATACCATTAAGGGTCGCGAAAATTTCTAGTGGGCCCAATAACGATTGACTCTTTTAACTCGAAATTTACTTTAACTTCCTATAATATAATCTCAACTGGCCTAAATTATTGTCTGAACAAAGTAAATAATTTATATTATACTACAAGTAGTAATTTATATTATACTAGCTGGGTCCACGACTTTGTTCACATGAGCCGAGTAAGTTGGCAATTTACTCGGTATGAAGCTTTATTACTTTGCAATTAATTAAATTAAAAAAAAAACACCTCTATTCTAACTTAAATAGTCACATAAATACTAGTAATAATTATGAGTAATTTTCAATTTTAAGTGCTGATTTACCTAAACTTAAGTAAAAAAAATGCATCCATCAACACACAGTAGGGCAGCGTGGTGTACTCTATGCTGTTCCAAGAAAAAACTTCTCAGATTTTGAAGTCTCTCTCTTTCTCTCTTCGGACGAAGCACCTCGTATAATTATGATAGAACTTCACTTAAGGTAAGTTCGTTTAATCACTAATTATACTTCGTGCTTCATCCTCTAGATTAGTAACAGGAACTTATTAAACACGTGTAGATATTGAGAGCGAGAACAGGAAATATCAAAATCCATATAAGGAAGGTAAAACTATTCTGTATTTAGTGGCCATCAAAGATGTGATAAATACATGCTCGGTATTATTTGTACTATATATTATAAATTTATTAGCTTACTATTGTATAGGCATATTACAAACAGGGAAAATTTAAAGCAAAAGTTAGCTTCGTTTACCCTGAAAATCAATTGAGTTAAATATTTTTGCAAGAACAATATTTATGAACAATAAAGAAATCAATATAACCTCCACACACAAGTGGGTGGTCATATTAGAAATTTGACACATCTATAAGACTTTTTCGACAGTTAACTTTTTTTTTCTTTTTATAGGAAAGGGGGCAAACGAGCATGTGGCTCACCTGTTGGTAAGTGACGCCAGGGGAATTGCAGATGCGATGCCGGCCTTTTAAAAAGGAGTAGGCTCTTTTCTTGAAGGTCCCTAAGTCGCCTAAGGCGGTCCCTAATCGGTCCGAAAAAATCGCTGGTGGTAATCGATTCCACAAGGAAGTTGTGCGAGGAAGAAAACATCTTCTAAATCGCACAGTGGTGGACCGCCAATCATCCAGATGGTATAGATGGTATGGTGAGTTTTGTCGCACCTTTTTTTTTGAGTTTTGAGTTTTACCGCATGAGCTGGGAGTTAATAATGGACTCCATTATTTTCGAGAACAAGGAAATGATAGCGATAGGACTGTTGTTGAACGGATCAGAGCGGTTACCTTTTTTAGGGATCGGATGTACGAAGGATGTCTTCCATGAATTCGGGACAATTCTATTTATTGACAATAACTCTCTTGAAGGACGTGGAGGTGAAGTTATACTTCTTTTTAAGCATGCTGGTGTTTACATCCCGAGCCGCCGAAACCACAGCCCAGGCCTGATAACACTCCTGCTTACTGCGTAATGCAGTCTTACAGGAGCGACCAAACCAAGGCTGAGATCTGCCTCCGATGGGTACCACAGATGATGGAATAAATAGTTCCATTCCCTGTAGCACCACATCAGTGACAGAGTCAGCAACAGCGCTGGGATCATCCGACGAGAAACAAACCCACCCCCATGGGTAGAATGCAAAGAAAGACCGCATTCCGTCCCAATCCGCCGACCTGTAATGCCAAACACGGCGGCAACCTGCAGAACGCAACCGTGAGGGGAGCGTGAGTGGCACCACACTCCAGATTAGACAATGGTCCGAAAAGCCGAGAGGGGCATCGACGGAAACCTGATATCCGTCCGGATGAGAGGTCAGCAGAAGGTCCAACAGGGAAGGTGTATGATCCTCCACATCTGGAATCCGCGTAGGCGAAGTAACCAGTTGTGTCAGACCTTATGCCAAGGCAAAGTCATAAACAGATCTCCCCGCATGATCGGTTAAACGTGAACCGAGCCATTCGGCGTGGTGGGCGTTAAAATCGCCAAGTATCACGATCTCTACTGATGGTATCTGTTGTAGCAAGAAATCTGTAGCCATTCGGACGTGGTCGATGAGTCGGTCTGTGTCGGAATTACCGCTATGGGACCTATACCGGCACTCGTAGACGCGGGGATGGTCGTCGCTATCTACGCGCAGCCAAAGGATGGACAGGTTTGTACCTTCAAGACTGCCGAGGCGTCGAGAACAGATATCCTCTCTGACGTATACGCAAACTCCAGCCCGGGGCACAAAGAAGTGTTCTAATTTGTACCCCGGGTAGGACAGGTACGAAGTATCAGCCGGAGAGGACACCTGCGTCTCGGTCAAAAAGAGCAAGACCGGCTTCGCCGTCTCTAGATGGTAGACGGCGTTAAGGTTCGAGTGAAGTCCCCTGATGTTGCAGAAGTCCACGGATAGCGTGGCAGGGGTCGCCTTGGTTTTATCGCTCTGTTTGTCCCGTGCAGTGTTAGTATAGAGCGGGATTTCGCCCCCCTCCCCCCAGAATACGCGGGGCAGCCTGAGCACCCACGCTCAGGAAGAAGAGGGTAGCTTGACGGTGGATGTTCAGTAAGAGATACGCCATTACCAAGGGTGCTGGTACCCCTGGTAATGGAGAATTAAATTTTGTATGAAAACCACGCATAAAACTTATGCTTATGTAATTTTTTGAATTAATCTATCTCATTACAAAGTCGAGGTGCAATATTTTTACCACAAAATAACTACGTTCTAATATTAGTAAAAGTAACATTACGGTACTTTTACCTAACATTAGAAGATGGCTAGCCATACAAGAGGGTAAATATTACGTAGTCATTAAATAACAATGTGCTCAACATGAGTATTATTTTATAAGTGACTAGCGATATGCCCGGCCCCGGCGAGTGACATCTGGATTCCACATCAGTCCAACTATGCTTATAACCCTCACGTAAGTGTAAACAATAAGTTGACAAAGTTTTAGCGCAATCTGATGAACGGTATGGCATGGCAGAGCATAAAATACAAACAAACAAATATTAATTTTTATATATTAGAATTAATTACTTACGGACGACACTTGCGAACGTTAACTTATCATCGTTGTTTAAGATATTCCTATTATAAAATTTGTAAAAGGTTGTCAAAGCACTAGTCTAGGTACTTGGTAGCGTTCACCCAGGAGATACTGGTGCGCGATGTGGCGGCGCGTTGCGTACTTTGTGTCGTAAATATGAATATATCAAAACCCAAATATTTTAATGTATATCTGATCCCGGTTTGTATTTGCGTAGAGACTGGCCGGTGTGGCTTCTTAAACGTCAAGGATAAGGCATTATGTTAACGAAACTAAGAGATTTAGAAAAAAACCGAAGGCACTTTCAAAAATATTTTAGATTTTTATTGGTAAAATAAAAGTCTTTAATAAAAGATAGACACATAGACGGCTCCGAACGCAGTGGCCCAGCACCGAGCCGCGGCGCAGAGGGCCGCTGGCTAGTATCCCGCACGGAACCAGCACTTTGCATGGCGCACAATCAATTGTTCAGGGTCCGGACGCTCGTCCATGCAGAATTCATGCATGTTAACTGCCTCCATGATACAGAAGAAAATCCCAGTGTGGATCAATGTTATTTAAAAAATAAAATAATAAAAATATTGAGGACATTTAACAATTACTGAATATAATTTAAATGCCTTTAATATTATGTAAAATGGCTCATCACTATATTATGTTTTTAGTTAAGACTGAAGAACATATTTCCATTTGGTTTGGATGTCAAACACGTTTGACATGAATTGTTGGAAGTTATTGCCACAATAAGTAGCAATTATTTATCGTTTCAGCATACTTCAATCGTTCCGCGTTAGAGAAAGAGTGCAGACTTGGCTTTTCCTGGTTCCTGATGTTGAGTACTGATGAATTTAGGGCTATAGACCCTTATTCCATGACAGTATAATGCGTATGACGGTGCGTATGACAGAATTCTTGTAAACAACACGTGCACCGCACGCCTGCGCGGTGCCGGTGGTCTTCCCAGGACGGAGGTTTTATCCGAACCGGTGGTAGTAGTACTATATTGAATAAAAGTGATTATATTCTATTCTAAAAGCCTTTTCATGTGACTCTATACATCATAATAACATCCTTCATCAGAAGTGGGAATAAAGCTTTCCATTTAAGTTCTCTATATTCTAATGACCTTTCTACACGTACATTAGTAATAAGCGACCATTGTTTTATAAGCAACTCCAGTTGTCCTGCGTACTTTGCCTAATCTATAGATAGATAGATATTGCAATGATCTTGAGTAGATTGTGGACGGTGCACCGACTTTCATTGGTGGGGCGGTGGCAATGTAGGTGCGGCTTGGCACCCCCTCCGAGGCCACGGAGTATACCGATGGCTAGTCGAGGCATGCTTCCAGTCTTAGGCTTCTGGTTTTAGCAGTCTCGGGTACCTTTATTTTGTCATTCATTGTTGTAGCGCCAATTTTTGTGCAGTTGGCTAGGATAAAGTATTAAGCACAGAGCTCTCAATTCATTCTTCATTTTCAAATATTATTTGAAAGGCGAGTGTTCAGTTCCTTCGAAATGAACGAAACTTATTTTATTTTTGATTATCGGAATTTATTTGATAGGTGTTCAGTTTATTTGAAAAGAACGAACCTTACGTTATAAAAAGCACTATATGTTGCGGTTCCTATAAACAGAACGTGGTCAACTTCTTTTGGTATTATGTTACATTTCCCTTGAAAAGAACGAACTCATTTTATTTAATATATTAGGTCCTTACATATGAAATTAGCGTTTTGTCGTACTGACCACTTTGATCTGAAATATCTCCTCTTTGGTTAAGAATTCCAAATTCAAATTTATAAATTAATTTAGCTGGTACATTTGAGTTTTGAAAACAATCATTCATTTATTTCTTCCTCATTATTTTATTCTTTGGCGTCGCTTATTACCGCACAACGGAAAACATGAAATATCGGTATATTTACGAGTACGAGTTCTACCGTGGCACCAGTGCTGAAGAAACAGCTCGCGGGATTAATGATGTGTACGGCGCTGGTGTCGCAAAAGAAAGCACGGTACCGCGGTTTTCGTTCTGGAAATTTCGACCTTCAGAACCAACCCCGTGGACGGCCGGAGACCAAAGTAGAAAATGAAGAATTAAAGGCTATTGTGGAAGCGGATCCACCACAAAGCACTTTAGAGATAGCTGCAGGCTTCAGGGTAAGTGATAAAACTGTATTGAATTGCCACTTGAAGCAAATCGGGAAAGTAAAAAATCTTGAACGATGGGTACCTCATGAATTGAGTGAATCGAACTTGCAAACACGCGTCGACTGCTGTGTTACTCTGCTCAACCGACACAATAATGAAGGATTTTAAATATAATCATTACTTGTGATGAAAAGTGGATATTGTACGATAATCGGAAGCGCTAGTCGCAATGGCTGAAACCTGGAGACCCAGTCAAATCCTGCCCTAAACGAAAATTGAGTCAGAAAAAGTTACTTGTGAGTGTTTGGTGGACTAGCTCCGGTGTCGTTCAATACAGCTTTCTAAAATCTAGCCAAACGATACGGCAGATATCTATTGTCAGCAACTGCAAACCATGAAGGAAGAACTAGCTGCTAAACAACCAAGATTGGTCAATCGCTCTAGGCCACTGCTGCTTCACGACAACGCAAGACCACACACTGCACAACAAACAACGACTAAGTTAGATAAGCTACAATTGGAATGTCTGCGACATCCACCGTACTCCCCGGACCTTGCTCCAACAGATTACCATTTTTTCCGGAATTTGCACAACTTCTTACAAGGAAAAAAAGTCAACTCCAATGCGGCAGTCCAAACCGCCTTCAAAGAGTTTATTGATTCTCGCCCCCATTTTTTTTTTAATAAAGGGATCAATGAACTACCTATGAGATGGCAAAAGTGCATAGATAACAACGGTGCATACTTTGATTAATTAAATATATTTTACAAAAAAAAAAACACTTAATATTCCTTCCGTACAAAACGCCAATTTCATATGTAAGGACCTAATATTTATTTCCTACCTTCTAGTTAATCCAAGTCCAGCGGCAAATCAATCGGAGGCTTGCTTGATGTTCTATCTTTGTAACTTCAAAAACACTGTAATTTGTACTTTAGTTTCTTTATTTCTTGATTTAAGTAACACTTACTTTTCGGCATAATATCAGCAAAACACTATATCAAACAAAATTGAACACAACTTAAAAATAGAGAGAGGTGTTGAGTGGTGAAGCACTAAACCGTGAATGACATATCGAGGACAGAATCTAAGGATGATACGCGGAGTGGGGTTCTTCCCCACTCCGCGTACCATCCACTACCCAACTTCTCTAAAAGAAAGCTTAAGGATATATTCATTTTAAGTGAAATCATTCTATAGTGAAAGTCCCAATAAAATCTATTCACAAGTTTTTTGTGGTGCACGTTCAGGCAAGCAAAAGGACAAACAGAAAGATAGACGTTTCCAAAAATTTTTGTTTTGGTATCTGTATTGATAGTATACTTCAATGAAATGTATACTCCAATTAAAATTTCAAAAAAATATTCAATTTACAGAAATCATTCTTTTAGAGCTTTTATATAGAACTGTAGTACTAGCTCTCCCCGCAACTTTGTTCGCATAGAATCTTTGTTAGTAGTTTCTACAGGCAGCAACGTTTTTGTGAGAGACGTCTTGTATTGCGATTGTCAATCAGAAACAGAAACAGAAACTTTTTTATTCAATATAGATTATAAATAATACTTATTGAAAGTCACGTTTTTGTTTAATTACCACTGGTTAGAAAAACCTCTGTCCTGGGAAGAAACAGCAAGAAACCCAGCGGGACTTTTTTTTAAATAACACCTTACAATCATGCATGTTACACAATTAACAACACAAAACAAATTAGAAATAGCTTAGTAGCGATTACCTCATTCCCAGGGACTATTATCATCCATAAATTCCTTAATATTATAATAACACTTTTTATACAAACTTATTTTAATAAAGTTTTTGAATTTTAAGCAGGTCAAATTTTGTATATTTTCTGGAATTTTGTTGTAAAAGCGTATACTCGTACATCGCCCCAAGAATGAATTACTGACTCGGTGGAGTCGAGTAACTGGTACTACTGGTACTGCTGTTTGACAATCGTGATATCTATGGCAAATCACCCCCAAATAGAGAATTCATGTGACAATTTTGGATTATGACTCCTGATCCCCCCCTCCCCTCACCCCCGACCCCCTTTGACCTTCAAATCCGTTCCTGCAAGTCGCGTTACCTATACAAATAAATAAAATTGAAGTCTGACTGTTTGTAATATCAAAATAACAGATTTTACTAAATGCATATGAAAGTACTTAGGCATAACAATTTTTATTTTTATTTTGATCTGTCTGTCTGTTTGTCTGTTTGTTTGTTCCAGCTAATCTAAATGGCTGGACCTATTGTAACGGGACTTTCACTATCAGATAACTGGTGCTGGAAAAGGAATGAGGGTCGCTCGCAAAAAAAAATTAAGACCCATGAAACCCATTCGTAATAAAGGGCGGGTGAAGTCGCGGAGAACAGTTTTAGGTGTTTCGTTTTAAGGATATTTCTTAAAATTGAATAGTGACATCTTTTGGTAAATGGTGAAGAGTGTAAAAATATAAAAGAATTTAATCTACGGCTAACTTAATTAAATACGTTTTGTATACGTATGTACATTAATACTTTTACATATTATGGTTCACATATATTAAAGAGAGATAGCGCAACAGTATATTATCAACAGTTCTTAAAAATAAAAAAATCGCGAATTGATACATTATTGGAACGAAGTTCTTTATCGGTCGGTACGGATTTGGCGGATGGGGGCGACAAAAAGTGTAAGATTTTTCCGTCACGACCCCTTCTGACGTAGTGTAGACGGCCTTGGCGGCTATAAGAAAGCGAGATGGAATAATATCCATCTCACTCACACTTTTTCTTATCTTGCTATGAAAGAAATATTATTTTATTTTAAATGACTCTTCATTTTAATAGACGCTAGTAATTCATTTATTTGTATTTGTTAATCAATAATATAATACGTTTATCAATAATAATATACTACGAAAGAAATTTCGTTCCACCGAGAGTTCCACGACACTCACGCATGTTTTATAATAGAACATTTAAATCAGTAGTATAATGACAGGTTTTCGATAATCGAGAGAATAAGGATTATACATAGGTACATTATTATATAAACGGAAGGAGTGCGGTAGTTCAAGAAATAAATGCCCGCAAAACAAACGGAATAGCACTTTTATAATTTATTTTACTATGTACTGGGTGGTAAAGATAAACATAGTGAGCAAACCCAAATTTAAATTGGAATTAAATTAGTTAGATAACACGCGGTAGGGCAGCGCGATGAATTTTTGCCTGTTCCAAAAAAGCCGAAAGAACAGAGTGAAATAACGAAAAAAAAGTAAATAAATGAAAGTCAACATTTTCAAAGCATTTTATAAACATTACATTTAAACATATTCTAAATGTCAGTTGTTTGTGTTATTTAATTTAATAGTAACTGAAGGTAAAATATATTACTTTTGCATTTTATCATAGATGTTACTGTTTTCAAAAGGTATAACGTAGATACTCGGTTAAAATTTATTTTAAATGCCGCCGCCGCCGGCCTATTTTCAGCAGTGGATTGCCGCAGGCAGTAACCTCAAGTTAACAAAGTTTATTTATAAATATGATATACATTTGAAAGAACAATACGTTATCCCCCGAATAAAACACTACTGTTAGAAATTATTCTCAAAATTATTTATATAACAGAAAATTACTCGTATTAGAAATTACTATAATAATATATAGTAATAATATAGCCATTCAGCGAGGAAACGTAGCCAGCGTTCTTGGCACGATACCACGGGGAGTAGGACTGTATGATAATTAAGTTATTAGATTTAGCACAGAATAAATAATAGTACAAGAAACAGACCGGCTCATCGACCACGTCCAAATGGCTACAGATTCCTTGTTACAGCAGATCCAATCCGCAGGTATCATGATCCTTGGCGATTTTAACGCCCACCACGCCAAATGGCTCGGTTCACGTGTTCAACCGCTCATGCCGGGATCTCTGTTTATGACTTTGCCTTGGCATATGATCTTACACAGCTGGTTACTTCGCCTACGCGGATTCCAGATATGGAAGATCATGCACCTTCCCTGTAGGACCTTCTGCTGACCTCTCATCCGGACGGATATCAGGTTGCCGTCGACGCTCCTTGAGGCTCGTTGGACCATTGTCTTGTCCGGTGTGTGGTTCCAATCACACTAACGTCGCGGTTGCATTCTGCAGGCTGCCGCCGTGTTTGTCACTATAGGTCAGCCGATTGGGATAGGATGCGGTCTTTTTTTGCATCCTACCCTTGGGAGTGGGTTTGCATCTCGCCAGAAGATCCCAGCGTTGTTGCTGATTCTGTTGCTGATGTGAGACTTCAGGGTATGGTACTTTTTATTCCATCCTCTGTGGTGCCCATCGGAGGCAGATCCCAGCCATGATTTGGTCGCTCCTGTAAAATAGCATCACGCTATAAGCAGGAGTACTACGGGGCCTGGGCTGACGCATCAAAGTCTCGGGATGTAAGCACCAGCGCTCTTAAAAAGAAGTATAATTCCGCCTCCAGGTCCTTCAAAAGAGTCATTGCCAAGGCAAGGTCTGAGCACATCGGCAGAATTGGCGAGAAGCTAGTTGCCCTTCCTTTGGGAACCCGTGCATTCTGGTCTCTCGCCAAGGCTATCCAAGGGAACTTCTGTCAGCCATCTCTTCCATCACTGCACATAGAGGACGACTCACTGGCCCATGCCGCAAAGGAGAACGCCGATCTGTTAGGCTCTCTCTTTGCGTCCAACCGACTCTCGATGATGGTGGGAACACACTGCCGACCATCCCGCCGGATCCTTGCCGGATGTGCGGCTTACACAACGCGCGGTTCGCAAAACACTCCCCTCCATGGACGTCAGCAAGTCGAGTGGGCTTGATGAAGTCCGTCCCATTGTGCTAAAGACGTGTGCTCCGGACTTGGTACTGGTTTTAACGCGTCTTTTCCGGTACTCCTACTCCCAAGGCGTAGTCCCGAATTCATGGAAGACAGCTATGGTCCACCCGATCCCTAAAAAAGGCGACCGCTCAGACCCGTCCAACTACAGGCCTACCGCCATGACCTCCTTGTTCTTCAAAATAATGGAGTCCATTATAAACTGCCAGCTCATGAGGTACCTTGAGGATCACCAGCTGATTAGTGACCGCCAATACGGTTTTCGTCGGGGTACATCAGCTGGTGATCTTCTGGTATACCTGACTCATAGATGGGCGGAGGCAGTAGAGTCCAAGGGGGAGGCAATGACCGTTAGTTTGAATATAGCGAAGGCCGTCGATCGGGTCTGGCACAAAGTGCTTCTCTCGAAGCTCCCTTCCTATGGGCTTCCTGAGAAATTGTGCAATTGGATCACCAGTTTCCTAGCTTATCGGAGCATCAAGGTCGTAGAAGGCGGTGCATGCTCTGATTACAAGCCTACTAACGCTGGTGTTCCACAAGGCTGCGTGCTATCACCAACGGTGTTTCTTTTGCATACTGATATGTTGCAAACTGGTAACATTCATTGCTACGCAGACGACAGCACTGGTGATGCCTTATACACCGGCCGTGCCAATATTTCTCGGGAAAACGTCGCCGAGTACCGGGACAAACTTGTGTCTGAAGTCGAGTCTTTGCTGAACAAAGTCCCGGATTGGGGGCGACTAATCTAGTAATATAGTCCAGTTCAATCCCCAGAAAACACAAGTTTGCACGTTTACCGCTAAAAAGAACCCCTTTGTCGTATCTCTTCAGTTTCAAGGCACTCCCCTTGCTGCCTCAGCTAGCATCGGAATCCTCGGCGTCGAGATATCAAATAGTGTGCTGTTTCGTGGTCACTTGGAAGGGAAGACCATATTGGCCTCTAAAAAGCTTGGCGCAATTGCATTGGAAAAGTAGATTGATGAGAGTGGATATGTATACAAGTAAGTGTCGTGCCAGAACCTTAAGTTGCAGTAATTAGTAATGATTTTTTTAGTTTACGATTGGGACATTTTTTGGCTGAATCTCCTGGGTCTAATCGTTTTGACAAACATCTACGGTTATCATACAGGATTCATCATAAATCACAATCCGATTAAAAATCATCTCAACCTTAAATCAATCCTCAACACCATTTGCTGTTTTCCTTTAGTAAACTGAAATACATATCGGCGAAATATATTTTTGTCATTTATGTTGAAAGCTTTTGTTAGTAACCTTAAACGACGTCAAAATTAGCTCTGACGTAACTTAAGATAAATTCGATTCCACCATTGCTTTCAATCCATCTTTATCGATTTTAGTTTCAATATCTTAAAATTACCAGTAAACAATGATTATACAATCAGTTATTTCACATGTTACACTTCTATTTATACATAATGTTGTTTAAATTTGCATAAAAATTTGCACATTTCTTATTTAAGACCCTGATTTCAGAAGCAAATCTTAAGTAAATAACTTTGTTTATCACCTAAAAATGTGACTAAATGGATATTAAAATAAAATAAAATGTTGGACATTTTTCAGTATTAAATAATTAATAAGCACACATAGTAAGTACTTTGTTATCATAATAATATATTAAATTTCTTTAATTTCACACATTTGCAAGGGTCAATAGAAACCGTGGCACGGACACATTCTTATGTATAATAGAATAAATTAGCTTTGATGTTTGTAATAAGATTAACCTTTTAAGAAAATATAAAACCGACTTTAAAGTAGTAAAAAGAATACAATCATTAAAATCGTCCAATGTGGTAATAATTATTCGCCCATCGTGCATATGCCTACGCAAATTGAAGAGTTTGATGATTTTCTCGTGGATACAATCATCCGATCTTCGCAAATTTAATATGAGATTACCCTTATACTGAGATATCAGATACCACCATTCACAAGAATTATTAAAATTGGACATGGGACTGTCGCTGAACATACATAAAAAAATCGACAATTGAGAACCTCCTCTCTTTTTGAAGTCGGTTGAAAATTTAGTATTCGGAAAGAGAAAAAGATGATAGACATTTTGAATTAAATCAGGCACTTCACACATAAATCTTTACATAACATACTGCAAAAAATGTAATGTTAAACGCAACAAGTCATATGTCATGTAAGTACGTTTGTTTATAGATACCCCCCCCCCCCCTCATCCACTCACACTTCATTAGGTAAAGTTACCAAGTGAAGATTAATTCATGGAAATTTAAGCAAGACCTTTTAACTTTCAACTTTCAAAACTAGTTAGTCAAAAGAAAACTTTTAAATGAAAAGTTTATCAATGTAAGCAGTATAACAAGTCAAAATTAAAGTTACAGCCTATATAGGAGGGGCCTATGCCCAGCAGTGGCCTATGCCCACTGCTGGGCATAGGCCTCCTCTCATAAGAAAATGTCCGCCGCGCTGCCCCAATGCGTGTTAGCGAACTTCCCATGTCTTCGAAATATTTTTTTTTCTTATTTCTCAGATGCAGGTTTCCTCGGGAGCCGTCGTAGCTCAGGGGCTAAGCGCTCGCTGTAAAAGCAGTATAAAACCTATCCTAATCAACAGTATCTTTTTTTAAACTAAAAAAATATACTGTTGATTAGGATATTTTTAATATCCTAATCAACAGTATTTCAATTAACATATTAAAAATAACTTAAACACACGTAAACGTATATCACGAATTTAGATTTAATCAAATCTAATTTTGGCGCGCACACAACATTTCAAGTTATCTGATACAAACACATGGCCATGTTGTTAACATTCTGTAAGATTCAATTACAGACATCATTTGTTTGCTTGCAAAAGTCGAATGTTGTTTTAATTATTCGTAGAAATTTTAGTAATATTACTAAATAATTTTTTGAAATAAATTAAGTGAAATTATTTATTATACAAAATCAGTTAACGCCTAATTTCGCTGCAAGCTATCGTTATTTATTTACGTGAAGGCAATTTACGCAAAGCATTTGAGTTCGTTGAATATAAGTATGTACTTAAAAACGCAAGTCTTTTATTAGCATTTACAAAAGTAGGTTCGACGGTGTCGCTACAGTTTTATACCTATGTATACAGCATATACATAATTATCAATAAATGCATTTTGTTGTTTTTCTACTTTATAAGTCTTATGAATTATTTATATCTAAATTACACAGACTCTTTCTTGGGAAAGTACGTGTGTGTTATTTTTCATCACATCTCACTGTTGTGAAACAAAGTAAGATCTGTTGTTACAGTTACGGTTTCAGTTTTATTTACTTTACGTGCGTATATGATTTAAAATCTAGGATTAGATATCAAATTTAATAATTAATGAAATAATAATAATAATTGATAAAAATAATCAAACAATAGGTTGGTATCCTCAATTATTTATATTAGTATTTTTTTAGGAAACAAATCAGGAGATGGGCAACAGCGTCTTCCAAATAACGACTAAACATAAAAAAAACCGCCTGCCAAGCGTGGCGACTATGGCAAAAATCCCTCCTATGAGGCAATCTATGGGGGCGGCCTATGTTCAGCAGTGGACTTTAATAGGCTGTAACGGTAACGGTATTTTTTAAAGTTACTTTCACACTAGGAATTTCGCCTATCTAGTGGAGACGTTTTACATATATAAAAACATCCAGATCCGGAAGTATTTGTAGGCCATAAAAATAGTTGCTCGAACTCGTAGCCAACAGTGACACAGCCAACAATTAACCACAGCCCTACTGAGCCTTAACTTTTCATAGTTTCTAGGTATGACGTCATTTTATTAATCTGTTTTAGTATTAGTATTTTCAGTAAACTTAGAAATGAGGATATTCGCAGTAGAACCAGAGTAACCGACATAGCCCAAAGTATTAGTAAGCTGAAGTGGCAATGGGTCGGCCATATAGCTCGAAGAACCGACAACCGATGGGGAAGAAAGGTTCTCGAGTGGGAGCCTCGTACCGGCAAGCGGAGTGTAGGGCGTCCCCCCACTAGATGGAGTGACGACCTGGTAAGACATATTCTCAATCTTGACAATTTGGAATCAACCGTTTATTATTATGATACAGCTACTTGCAGAATGTAGCTTGATCTGTTTGTATCAATAAATGTGTGAATGCATTGGAATTTTTATTTAGTTTTCACCCAAGTTCAGACATCTAAAAAATCTGAAATTTAGAAGACTTATAAAGAATTGATAACAATACAATAATTTGATGAATATAACTAGGTATTCTCACTAGAATCTACACAACTCTTGATCAGTGCCTGTTGTTTAATTGTTATATTACTATATTTGTGGTCGGTTTCCTTAATAATCTTAAGCGCACGGCTACGTTTAAGCACATTATATACGAGGTAATATTGAACATGTGTTATTTATGACATGTACGGCAAACATTGCAGCCAGCTAACACGGTTACATGATAATCTGGGGAATTAACGGAACAGCCATTTCGTGTACATACCCTTCTTGTTTACTAATGCCTAAATATATTAGTATTTAGGGCGATAACACGTTGTTTAAGACATGTTTTTCCTATTTAATTTTTTTTAAATATAAAGTGTTTTAACGTTATCGAGGAGTAAGTACATGTAATTTTTTTTTTAAACTTCAGTAAATGAAAAAATGATTATCATGTAAGCATTTTCACAATGACTCTGTGCTATGTAGGTATTAAATTTTTCAAATAAAAAAATTTAATAGTTTACGATTGAATGATATTTAACCAGACGAGATAGAGAAATAACTTTCACTATTGAAAATGTTAATAATATGACTCCCTTATATTGTAACTGTTCAAAAAGTCATGTGGTAGCGGTGTAAGAGAATTTTTCACATTCCTTCCCGTGGGTGGCGAGAAGAAAGAGTAAGAGGCGATTATGGGAAATAAGATAAAAATCATATTGTTTCGGATAGTGGCGTTATGACTATTTCTTTATTTAACGTGTAAAATACCAGAACAGCGACAGGGAACAGCCTCAAAGAAGCGAGACTTGTGGTACTACAATAGATAATTTGGCTGCCGGTGTGACGATTAAAGAAAATCCTCCTAAGAAATGAGGAAATCCCCTGTAGCAGCAGACTTTTACACGCTGATGAATAAGAACAAATCAAAGACAGTTTAAGAAATATCTGAAGGTAATAATGTGACGTTATAAATAAATGAAGACGCCCACTAGAAAGTCAAGGCACGGGCGATGCGCAGTCTATACACAGAAAAATATTGACGCGATTATACCGTACGTACGTATATTAAGCCTCGACGCCGACACCTCGATGAAGTACAGCTAAATCTTCTTCAAAATCTTCTTAAAATGTATAAAGGATAATGAGTCTAGGACGACCTCACCACGGCTCATATATTCTGAGGGAAATATGCTTTAGGCGTACTATTTGTTTTTAGCTGACATTAAAAAAGGGAGAACTATAACTTCCCCAACAATTGTCAACCGATTTTAATCATTATTTTTATTGTATAGATCATTCCGAAAGGTTGATGGTAAGGGTGAGGAAAATAGGGGGTGACATTTTGAATATAACTCTTTAAAGGACATACTAACTGCTACCTTGAGATTGTGATATTCCTTAATCCATTTTTATTGTATAGATCATTCCGAAAGGTTGATGGTAAGGGTGGGGAAAATAGGGGATGACATTTTGAATATAACTGCTACCTTGAGATTGTGATATTCCTTAGTCCACTAAAATAATAATATATTTAAACTTGTAATAAAAAGTAAAACTCACTTAATAGTAAATTAAAAAAAAATATCACATTGCCCCTGAAGTTGGGGTTTTACTCGTAATGAAATATAGTCATAATTTACCTGTAGCGCGAATGTGTTGGCACGACCGGTATAGGACTACGGTTTCACAGAATACCAACGTAAATGAGCAGACTAATGCTGTGTTTCGTATGGTGAATTTAGAGTACAGGAGACCCTTTTTAACACGCTTTTATTAGGTCGACCTGTATGTAACTAACTATGTAACGGAATCTTTTAATGTAATTTTCTCCAACTTGTAGACGGCCGAACGACTTGAAAATTTGCATTCGTATCAAGGACCGATGACAATACAATAATTTAATAACTTTATCCTAGTATCCTGATCGGAATCACTAGGATAAAATAAAATAATTTTAACTTTAGCGTGTTTCTTTAGTTTAATTATTACCGATAAATCGGCATCCCATAAATGTATAAAATATCTCGTTATATTATTTTAAACCAAATTTTATTTACACATATCGCACTTATCACATTATCTCACTACGTCCAGGGGTGACTGGGAGAGAATGCCTAAAGGCAAGTTCAGCCTTTGTAGTCCTTTTGTTAAGATGTAAACAATAAAGTGCAAATAAGTAAATAAACATTTAACATATAACATAACATAAACGCTCACGCCTGTCACCCAGAGGGGTAGGCAGAGACTATGGACTTCCATTTGGCACGATCCTGACACACCTCTCTCGCCTCCTCAACATCCATATACCTACGCATACACGCTCGTCGGTTAAGGGTACTCTTAATTTGGCCCATTTTCAATATATCGCCAATTTGGTCGATAAACTTTCGCCTAGGGCGTCCCTTCCCGACTCTGTCGTTTCACCTCTGCCACATAAATTTGCTTTGTCACTCTTTCCTCATTCATTCTTTCTACATGAGCAAACCACCGAAGCATTCCTTTCTTAATCCTGGTCACAACATCATCTTGCAAATCACACTCTTCTCTTATCACACAATTTCTCACTATGTCATTTGGATTCAGCCCTAACATACTCCTTAATGACCGCATTTCTACAGCATTAATTCAACTCTCGTGCTTCTTCTGCCACACCCAACTTTTACTACCATACATTAAAGTAGGGACTAACACAGCATTGTGAATTGCCATACGTGCCTTTTTGGACACATTCTGACTATCCACAATAGAGTGTAGAGCCCCATTTACTCTATTTCCTGCGTTCACTCGTCGTTCTATATCCTTATCATATCTACCATCCCTGCTAAATACACATCCCAAATACACAAACTCATCTACTTGCTCGACCAATTCCCCTTCTATTCTTATTTCACATATTGTTTTACTTTCTTCTCTTTCAAAAACCATAACTTTCTTCTTACTTGCGTTCACTTTCATTCCCCTTTCTTTTAATGACCTGTTCATTAATTTAACCATCATTAGCAACTCGGTCGTCTACGACGCAAGTATGACTTGATCATCGGCGTACAAAAGGCATTTGACGGTTAACTCACCCATTCTTAACCCGCATTCTTCAACTTTCAAATTTTCCAAACAACTGTCAATAAAAAGGTTGAACAGCCACGGGGAAGCCACACAGCCCTGTCTGACACCTTTATGGATGCCAAACCAGTCTGAGTGGGCCCCGTTAATAAACAAGCACTGGAGTCCCTATACAGAGACTTCAATGCCTGTATCAACCCAGCGCTCAACCCAAATGAGTTCAGTGTTTGTCATAACACATCCCTGTCCACTCTGTCTTAAGCCTTTTCCAAGTCCACGAACGCACAAAAAACCTTTTGGTTTTTGGTTAAAAACTTCTCCGCGATCATGCGCATGGAAAAGACCTGATCCGTACATCCCATTCCCTTTCTAAATCCCGCTTGCACATCCCAAATTTTTCCATCAGTATCTTTCATAACTCTTTCAATTAGTACCTTAGCATACAGTTTTCGCACAATGCTAAGAAGACTGATACCACGGTAGTTTTTACAGTCCTGCTGCGATCCTTTTCCCTTATATAGTGGGACTATCACGGCTTTGCACCAGTCTCCTGGTACCCGCTTAAGTTCCCAACACAAATTAACAAGGTGTACAGCAGGTCTGCCACCACTCCCCCTCCAGCCCTTAGCATTTCGAGTGATACTCTATCATATTCGGCTGCCTTACCTGCTTTCATACTTTTCATTGCTTTCATTATTTCATCTATACCTATCTCTCTATCTCTTTCCTCTTCTTTCGGAATTTCTATTTCATTTAATTCAAACGTCTCATCAATCATAAACACGCTTTCAAAGTATTCCTTCCATCTCCTTAAATTCGAAACTTCATCATTCATAATACAGCCAATCTGGTCTCGTGTAGCATTCATTCTAGGCTGTTTTGAATGTCCCCTGGTAGTTCTTACAAATTTCCAGAAAATTTTAATATTTGCCTGGAAGTTATCCGATATTCTTCTATCATTCTTTTCCGTTCTTTCTTGCTTTTTCCTTTCAACTACTTCTTTTACTCTCTTATTTAGATGTCTAAAGACTGGCTTTTTTCTTTCAATATCATCATTCATACCGCTAGAATGACTAGCCTTGGTTGCTAGTAAATCTAGCCATGCTCTCTTCTTTGCTTCAACTTCTATCCGTACCTCATCATCCCACCATAAAGTGTTATTTTTCCTTTCATTCGTTCCCTTAGTTACACCAGATACTTCGGTAGCTGCATTCACCAAACCTTTCTTGACATTATACCACACATTCTCCAAGTCTGAATCATTCATACACAATTCATCGATACCACTTATATTTTCTCTCAGTCTACATTTGAACTTCTCTTTGGCACCTTCATCTTGTAACCTCTCTGTTCTTATACGCTGTAACGCAGTGGTAGACACAGATGTCCGATGCCGCCAACATCTGAATCGACCATTAATTCGGCATAAGACCAAGTAATGATCCGTCCCTACTTTGGACCCCCGGTATACCCTTGTATCTACCACTGCGCTTCTCATTCTTTCATTCACAATTATGAAATCTATCAGTATTCTATCACCACCTCTTTCCAATGTATACATGTGAATCTTCTTATGACGAAAGAAAGTGTTCGTCACAAAAAGATTATTTTCCACACATACGGTGAGGAGGCTTTCACCATTCTCATTTATGCTTTCATCACCAAACGTTCCCAATATCCTTTCATAACCAAGCCTCTTTACACCAACCCTTCCATAAAAACCTCTTAATATAACAATATTTTCATTACCCTTGCATTTCATTAGCACCATCCTTACCATCTCCCAAAACTGTTCTCGGATATAAGTGGGCTTAGACATTTCTGGGGCATAGACCCCTAGAACAAACAACTTCTTTAAGCCCACTTTCATTCGTATCCATAGCAGTCTCGGGCTTATACATTCATACTCTTTCACACAATGACCCATTCTTTCTGAAAGGATGATACCAACTCCCTGGCATGCCCGCTCTGTCTCGTCTACACCAGACCAGTACGCGGCATACATGCCATGTGTAGTGGCATCCTTTCCCTTCCGTTTCGTCTCATTTACACATAACACATCTATTCCTCTATCATGCATCATATCGCATACTTCATCTATCTTATGATTCATTGCTCCACATACATTCAGTGTAGCTAGACGGGCTTCCGCAATCCACTTTTCGCCCCTTCGGGAGACAGAACGTGACGGGTGGCGAACCTCGTCACCGGTTTTCCTCCCGGAGATTCTTCGCACGCCTGCCCCATTAAAGGGGCGCCGGGAACTCGGGGCCATTTCTTTTCTTTTGTGCCTCATGGTGCGAAAGTAGTTGGTGGTATTTTTTACGCCGCTACCACACGGCGAGGAGCCAAGTCTGTTCTTTCGGCATTGTCGCTTGTTTAGCACCACCCGGGGGACACGTGTAGGTTGGGCCTAGGATTAGGTGGTCGAAGCCTACGGACGCGAGCGACTCATCCCCCTAAGTAAATGAACTTCAGAAACTATTATTATTTTTAATAATTTGAAGAAGGCTTTTTTTTGTTAAAAGTTTGATTTTGTTAGAATATTTGATTCTTAACTGCAGCTACGCCCACCAACACAGTAAGCCCGCTTTGGGTCGCAAAGCACAAGAAGCATCTCCCCTTAATGTTAATAGATACATCATAGTATTAATAAGGTCTTATTACGCAGTAGCTTTGATGTAGGTTTTTTTCCAAAATCTATACTTTCCGAGTTTTATTTCCAGTTATTATTGTATTGCGAGTTTTATTCCAGATAATCTAGTGGTAATCGCAAACATGCTATAAGGCCTTTACCGAAAACGATAGTATTAGCATATAAAATTTAGAAAACAGGAAATTTTAATCTAAAGAATAACACAGATGCGGCAATACGTTTTAAGATACCTACCTACGAGTACGTCCAATGTTTCACTTATGCCGTCACCGATCAACAGTGCGATGGGGTAGGTAACTCAAGTGAGAATCATGATTGCCTATATTGTGACGTTTGGGGTTTGGTTTCGTTGGAATGTATCGATTTTATAATACGCTATCTACTAACTTGTAAGCATTTTTAGGCATGCGTCACGAAACGTCATTATAATTTTCATTGATTTTCTTTTGGAGGATAGTCTGAAAAATTAATGTCTAGCACTAATAAAAATTAAACTTTAATTCATGCACATTAAAAACATCAATATTTTTTGTTGTTTTCACAAATAGTTTTAAATTTTTTATGAGATTACGGTTATTTGGCAAAATTTGATTTCTTACATCTCCTACCACGTATTAAATCTTAGTACTTCGTTTTTCGATTCGGTATATTTTTATCATTCTAGCTTCATGCAACTGCTGAATGATCCGTTAAAGAGTAGACAGTGATATATCAACGGTTCGTGTGGAAGTTCTTTGTCTTTCACTTTCTACTTGTAACAGTGATGAATCTATTCAATAATAAATATCAAGAAGTTACATAATATATGCTTTCTTATAGAATTTATAGAAAACAAGAAAAAGTAAAAGATAAAATTGTTTATATTATACTTTGTCTTCTCTTTTGTTTTCATATTTGTATTATAATTATAGCTTCTCCTTTTATTACATTCATAACATCTATAGCAAATTTCCTATATGTAGATATACATATATGCTATAATGTTTTCATCTAAATTTTATGATAAATATTCGTTATGAGTGACACAAAAAAATTTATAAACTTTAATATCTATCTCGTACCATAAGTCATAAAGGTGAGGTGTCAGTAGAGAGAGTTGACCGAAACGAACACCATGGCATTATGAAAAACACACTATTGTTTTACAATATCATAAATTCTCGTACTGGCAAGCGAAGTGTACTAGTGTGCACTAGCGGCCCAACATTAGATGGAGCAACGACCGGGTAAGATGCAGGAAGTCGATTGATATAGTTGGATCATTGCAGTTGACCCTGCTATTTGGCATTCATTGACCTATGTTAAGTAGTGGACTTGTGGTGGTATGTTATGATGACGAGGATGATGATGGAAACACGCCACTATATCCCACGTCGCGCCGCACGCTACTCACTGAATCTTAAAGCCTAAGAATCGATATCGAACATACCAGGGAATGCTTATGGCCTTAGTTACGATTTAAAAAAAGTAAAAATTACTTAATGTGGACATTATGCAACATAATAATCACAATTAAACTTGGGGGATGAGGCTGCTCGCATCCGTAGGAAAAACTCGAACTCTGACTCCCTACACGAGTTCCCTGGGCAGTGCTAAACAAGCAACACCACTCTCCAGTGGTGGCCTGCGGCCGCTGGCTTTTAGATTACCACTGAAAAGGACGGGAAGAATAAGTGGACTATAAAACTATTATTGAATTAACTGACTGACTGAGAGACTAACTGTGGACTGTATGTTGTGACTGTTCTATTAAAGAAAGATGGGACTACTTAAGAAACAATTTATTCACTATTTACAATGATTGCGGCAGTACAATATTATTTACACTAATTAACTCTATACTATACTACGAATATAGGGAGCACTATTTGCACCACAGGGTGTGAATCCAATGAAATCGGCGGCTCTTCTAATCGGTCTGGTCTCGCAGTTAGTAGTCTCCCACGCAGGCTCGCTGCGCGCTCACTGGTCGCTTGAATCGTGTGAATGTGTTGCGGTGTGCGGGGCGTGCGGGGCGTCACGGGGCATGCGGGGGTGACGGGGTGGTGGCTCCCCCCGCCGCCATAACAACCAACCACCTATGTGCTATGTCGCCAAATGACTGTCTGTCTTGGATGAATCTGTACAATAGCGTCGCGTATGTTAATCGGTTGCGAAGCGTCGGTTGTTGCTGTATCGGGTGCTTGGTCGCGAAAGGTAGCCGTAGCACAGTGCTCCGCTGGCCAAACGCAGGTATTGGGGGCCTAATTAGTGAGCTGACTACTCACCAAAGACTGCCCCGCCTTAGCGACCAGGCGAGAAGACCTGATGGCGATCTTTGGGGGAGGAGAGGAGGGGTTTGGGCGTCCCCGCATTCAAGCAAGCAAGCTCAGCGCAGACCTTCTCGAGACTGAGAAAGCCTACCTACTTTTCTTGACATAAAACACAAATTGGATATTCCAATTGTGCTCTGCTTCTGTTTTGCGGAACCGTTGAACTGCGCGGATATGATGCGTAAAGCGATGGAGTACTTTATTCACCTTATAAGAATCTTCAAAATCGGGTCAGAATTGGCGAAAATATAACGTAACATAAATCCAAAAAACACATAGAGTCGAAATGTGAACCTCCTCCTTTTTCAAAGTCGGCTAGAAAGCAAATAACATGCGAGACGTTCGCTTCTCTAACTGCTATCGTCTTTTCCTTTTTTTTCCTTTGTTAACCGAGATGATCATGTCAAATCTTTCATACTTATTCATGTTTAGCAGTGACCTAGTTACAGACTGTAGATAATAATGATAAGGCAATTTTAAAAACTTTATTACTTTATAAATACCTTACCTTTGTAAATACCTTCCCTGTTGGACCTTCTGCTGACCTCTCATCCGGACGGATATCAGGTTTCCGTCGATGCCCCTCTTGGCTCTTCGGACCATTGTCTGATCCGGAGTGTGGTGCCACTCACGCTCTCCTCGCGGTTGCGTTCTGCAGGTTGCCGCCGTGTTTGGCATTACAGGTCGGTGGATTGGGATGGAATGCGGTCTTTCTTTGCATCCTACCCATGGGGGCGGGTTTGCTTCTCGCCGGATGATCCCAGCGCTATTGCTGACTCTGTCACCGATGTGGTGCTACAGGGAATGGAACTATTTATTCCATCATCTGTGGTACCCATCGGTGGCAGATCGCAGCCTTGGTTTGGTCGCTCCTGTAAGACTGCATTACGCAGTAAGCAGGAGTGTTATCAGGCCTGGGCTGAGACTTCGGCGGCTCGGGATGTAAGCACCAGCGCTCTTAAAAAGAAGTATAACTTCGCCTCCAGGTCCTTCAAAAGAGTTATTGCCAAGGCAAAGTCAGAGCACATAGGCAGAATTGGCGAGAAACTAGTTCGCCTTCCTTCGGGAACCCGTGCATTCTGGTCTCTCGCCAAGGCTGTCCAAGGAAATTTCTGTAATCCATCACTACCATCTCTGCACAGGGAGGATGACTCACTGGCCCACGACGCCGAAGAGAAAGCCGATCTTTTAGGCTACCTTTTTGCGTCCAACTCGACTCTTGATGACAGGGGGAACACACCGCCGACCATCCCGCAGTGTGAGTGCTCTATGCCTGATGTGCGATTCACACAGTGCTCAGTACGCAAAGCACTCCTCTCCCTGGACATCCACAAGTCGAGTGGGCCTGATGGAATCCCGCCAATTGTGCTAAGGACGTGCGCTCCAGAGTTGGCACCGGTTCTAACGCGTCTTTTCGGTACTCCTACTCCTAGGCGTTGTCCCGAATTCATGGAAGACAGCTTTCGTGCACCCGATCCCTAAAAAGGTAACCGCTCTGATCCGTCCAATTACAGGCCTATTGCCATCACCTCCTTGTTCTCGAAAATAATGGAGTCAATTATTAACTGCCAGCTCATGCGTTACCTTGAGGAGTACCAGCTGATTAGTGACTGCCAGTACGGTTTTCGTCGGGGTCGCTCAGCTGGTGATCTTCTTGTTTACCTAACACATAGATGGGCGCAGGCGATCGAGTCAAGGGAGGCATTGGCCGTTAGTTTGGACATAGCGAAGGCCTTCGATCGGGTCTGGCACAAAGCGCTTCTTTCAAGCTTCCTTCCTATGGGCTTCCGAGAAATTGTGCAATTGGATCACCAGTTTTCTGGCTGATCGGAGCATCAAGGTCGTAGTAGACGGTGCGTGCTCCGATTACAAGACTATTAACGCTGGTGTTCCACAGGCTGCGTGCTATCACCAACGCTGTTTTTCTGCATATCAATGATATGTTGCAAACCGGTAACATTCATTGCTATGCGGATGACAGCACTGGTGATGCTCTATACCGGCCATGCCAATATTTCTCGGGAAAACGTCGCCGAGTACCGGAACAAACTTGTGTCTGAAGTCGAGACTTTGTTGGACAAAGTCTCGGATTGAAACGACTAAATCTAGTCCAGTTCAATCTCCAGAAGACACAAGTTTGCGCGTTTACCGCTAAAGGAACCCTTTGTCGTATCACCTCAGTTTCAAGGCACTCCTTGTTGCCTCAGCCAGTATCGGAATCCTCGGCGTTGACATATCGAGTGACGTGCAGTTTCGTGGTCACTTGGAAGAGAAGGCAAAATTAGCCTCTAAAAGCTTGGCGTGCTCAGTAGAGCGGGCAGTATTTCATGCCGGCACACCGCCTGCAACTTTACAAGGCGCAGGTTCGGCCTCATGGAATACTGTTCCCATCTCTGGGCAGGGCTCCCCAGTGCCAGCTCCTTCCACTTGACCGCATTCAGCGCAGAGCGGATCGAATCGTCGACGACCGAGTTCTTTCCGATCGGCTTGACTCACTAGCACTGCGTAGAGATGTTGCATCTCTTTGCGTATTTTATCGCATGTACCACGGGGAGTGCTCTGAGGAATTGTTCGGACTAATTCCAGCCGCTCAATTCAAACTCGCGATACCATCCATACCATCTGGATGATTGGCGGTCCACCACTGCGCGATTTAGAAGATGTTTTCTTCCTCGCACAACTTCCTTGTGGAACCGATTACCACCAGCGATTTTTCCGGACCGATACGACTTAGGGACCTTCAAGAAAAGAGCCTACTCCTTTTTAAAAGGCCAGCAATTCCTCTGGTGTTGCAGTTGTTCATGGGCGGCGGTAGTCACTTAACATCAGGTGAACCGCAGGCTCGTTTGCCCCCTCTCCTATAAAAAAAAAAAAAAACTTAAATGAAAAATTATAAAACCCCCGAAACAAAAAGAGCTGATGATCTTCAAACGGCTGATAAGATTTTCTTGAAACCTAGCTAAGAACACTGTCGATTAAGACACCTTTCAACCTAAAACTGTTTAAATATGTAAATGGCTGCCTTGCGAGATCTACATTCTGTAAAGAAAAATTAACTGACAAGCATAAGTTTGAAAGCTTATAAAAGAGTAAAATAGCTTAACACTGTTCACTGACTGCTGATCTGTGTTTACATATTAGGTACATACATATACATGCATATCTTGCCTATTAAAAGGTTAAATACAAGATTAAAAAAAAACTAAAACCATCTTACAGTCCCACTTCCTGAGGTGTATCGCCATGAACAAGAACGAACGAGAAAACGCAGTGTTCTTGGCGATACACGCCCGCTCAAACTCTAAGTATGCACTTAGACTTTGAGCGGGAAAAGAATCAGTCTTCTTGTCATCAACAGCGAAGTCAAGTCATTTTTTTTTAGGAACTTCACCGTGTTTTAACTCCACAGACCAATAGTCAATAGACAACAAATGGCACAAATATATAGTCATCTCTCAGAGATTCATATTTGCGGCATTTTCTCAGTTCAGCCCCCAGCTCTAAACGTGATACTATTATCGGTGTTCAATTATACAAAATCACAGAACATAATAGTATTATTTAACCATATAATCGCTTATTAAACTCTAACAGTACATATAACAAAAAATTTGATATAAAATGAATACAATCAAAATAAAATTAAAGTAAAGAAATTAAAAAAATACATTTAATTAGGTTATAAATCTAAACAATGGTCACCATTTATGTCGAACAAGTATTTAATTTGTTTAAGAATATATCCTGGGCTAGAAATTGTGAGTCACAAATAATATCATCTCTAAAATGTTTACGTATAAAAATGTGAAGGGTCATGTGTGCAGAGCTCCCCTAAAAGATGAACCCCGACCATAAATAACGCATTGCGCCCAATTTTTATCGATCTCCTACCAAATCTTGGATACACTATTTCCCTGCATCCGCAAATCACTTGGGCTATTATCTGAGTTCATCGTATACTGGTCGTACACAATGCTATTCTCCCAACTCGAGACAGTCGACTAGACGGCGCCAACCTCTTTATGACTCAAAATACAGCCGTATATAGATAATATTATTTTATTTTTTGTACTTTTTTTTGATTTTTAGATTTTTTTTCAATATTTATCATTGGAGGAATAAATTATGGATTAAAAAAAATATTTGCTTTTCTCCAAATATCTAGTAGTAACAAATTAATTAATTTGATTTTAAATTATTTTTCTATTTATTTTATAAATGTGATATCCAATTAATAAACGACACTTATATCAACTAAGAAATAGCTCGGATGTCAACAGTTTTATTTATTAAAATGTTCATTGTTTAGAACTATATTAGTTCAGCTGTGATGTAACGATGAATATTAGCTGGCCACTCGAATACTTAAAACAAACGTTCGGACCGCATTGCCGAGTCAATATCTCTATGACTTTTAAGCCCCACTCGATTCCATTTGCTATTGGAAAAAGCGAGAATTAAATATTTACATATACGATGATAGGAATCTTCTGGCCTATTTTGACGAGACTTATTTTTTAACTATTATATTATAAGCGAGTGCTTGACTTCCTACCTGATACCTATCCTACCTGATGGTGAGTGACGATATAGCCAAATATAGTAAGGGTACGGACAGACGTGCTCAAAAAAAGTATGGTCATAAGCTTGCTTAAAAATTAAGCACGCTTAAAGCATACTCATAAATAAGCAAACCTGTTCACACGCGCTCGGAGATCGCCCGCTTCTACCCGCGCCTCAGGTAGCATGCTCGAAAATCAAACATCGGTTGATTTTAGAGCACGCCCAAAATAAGCATGCTCATTACTAGCAATGTTGCGACACACGTGCTACTAATGAGCACTTGCTCAATAAAAGCATGCTTTCGTGCTAGTAATGAGCACGTCTGTCCGTACCTTCACTAACTTAGCTTAGCAAAAGCCTGTTCACTCGTACTTTGACGCACATAACATTGAAAAATTGTTTATTTATGTTATCAGACGTTGCACATAACGTATGTATGTATTTGTGATGCTGAAAATGTTTTTATTACGACCAATATGATGACTTTAATAAAAACAAACATGTGTCATTAAACAAGAAATACTTAGTAGAGCCACGTTAGGGGTGTGTTATGGCTGCAACCTCCAAAATTTTAGTGTGTTATATGTATATGCCTGCAACAGGAATGGATCGGCTCGATCGGTCAGTGACAGAATAGCAGAATACCAGCATAAAATAGCAGCATAGTGCTGCTGTGTTACGCATGGTTAATATCGAAGACTCTTTTTTACTGGTAACGATGCATTCCATTTTAGCTCTCAGGGTTGAAAAGGGGTTAGTTTTAAGTGTTTTGGACCACAGCATCTACTCACAATCAGGTGTACGGTGAGCTCGTTTATAACCCTCACTTCATGAAATGGGTGGATAACACACTCAACTAATACTTCTACTTTAAGCATAAGTCGTAATATTTTTTATCTTTAATAGTTTATTGTTGTGAGTATGAAAGGCTTACCAATTTCAAACTCACCTACGTTCCCACACTGCTTTCTAACTGTATTATTTATTAAAACCTAATTCTAAATCCTGAGTGATGAGCGTTCATAGCGAGCGAACATTTTTAGCGGCTGCTCACGCTCACATTCGTCATTCAGTATCTACTGAAACCATAAGGTCCAAGTGGATGGCATTCGCTCGTCACTAATTCCCAAATACTCAAACGCTACTCAATTTTTAAAATGCTGTTAAGTCTCGTGTTGTCTCTATCAGTTTAAGTGAAAGCGACTGTGGAACCATGACACATAATACATCTATAAATTGTATAGCGTTTGAGTTTTTGGCCATATGAGTCTACACTAAGCCCTCGTCAAATTGACGGAGTGTGCAGCATACAAAAACGACAAGGATATATAACGACAAGCGAGTTTATTTTCATCTGCTTTTTTGTCTTCTAAAACGTGGTAAAGAAACCAAAGACTTCAAAAAAAGGAGGACGATGACAATTTGAGTGTATGTTCTTTTTATCTATATAAATGTTACTCGATATCTTTGTCAATTGAGGATCGATTTCAATGATAATTTTTGATTATTAGGTTATACTTCTGTGGAACCACCATATAAATTTTGAGTAAAATTTCACCCAATTCTGGGAAAATAGGGGATGAAGTCTTAATTTAAAAATTTAGATGACATTCAAGCTTTTGATATTCCTCAGTCCACTCAAATGAGTCAAAAATTTGAAATTTAGTTAAAAGTTAAAGCCGACTTCAAAGAACTAAAATGAATTAAATAATTTCCGCTTGATAGCTTCAGAAGTCGACGCTGAGACATAGTGTATGGAAGTATTGAAGGCTTTTTTTCTCTATTTAGTTCTTCTTTTTAGTTCATTGAAGTAGGCTGTTACATTTTACTAAAAAAAGTTTAATTTTTGCAATACTAAAACTAATTTTTGTTTTATTTAAGGATATTAAACTTTTTTTTTATTTCAACTAGGTTTTCATTCGTACACATGTACACTCGGTTTAGAAAAGGTATGTCGGTAACACGTTATAAAAGTATTTCAATCAAGTGTTTTTCAAACGCTTAAAGTATTTTGCCAGCCTTTATTACTTAACTAAGATTTTTATATGTATAAACCCTTATCTGTCACCCAGGGTAGTCTGATTCCATCCTCTTATTAATATTTCGCAAACGGGATCATAATGATTTATGGTTTCATTTGTGGTAAGCACCGTAAACGGTTGAAACTCAATCACTAAAATCAATCATCCCAGACCGATATAACATCGCTCCTGTCAAAACCCGAATGAGTAGGTTTTCCATGGGCTAACATGTTTTAATCTAAAACCACAACGCTGCTTAACACCATGTTAATGTATGGTCCGACCAAGCTAACTTAAGAATTTATTTAATTTATTTATTTAGGTACACAAAACAGAATAACATCAAAACTGTGCATGTTTTGATGTTTTGATTGAACATAATAAATGCAAAGTTACAATCTGGATGGTATTATAAAAAACATGTGCACACAACATGATATTAGGTAACAGTAACGAGTTTACAGCGCAAATACTTATAACCTTACTTATAAACGTACCTATATACTTATAAACTTATGTTGTGGAAAATTTAGAAAAATTAAATCTTTATTATAATAATGTTCATTATCCTTTATATTTAAATTAAAATTTTAAGCCTTGAATACCTTATTTACAAAATATATCTAATACGGATTGTTCGAAATTGTTTACTTTGTTATTAAATATGTCGATATTTTTACTAATATTAATCAATAAGTCATTGTAGAGGCGACACATTCTTACTAGAAGATTATAATAGAATGTATTATTTCTATAATCTTACAAAGTGAAAGTGTTTAGGAAAGTATAGCAATGATGGGGCTTAGTATTAATCTTGACAAATGAAAGGAGGGTGAGGGAATCAATAAGGGAATGAATAATTTTGAAAAGGTAAGTCATATCTTGATATTTACGCCGAGTTTGTAGTGTCATAATGTTAAACTTGTTAAGTTTCTCTTCATAGGAGGACAGACTTCTATTTAAACGATACCTATAGCACAGGATTAATAGAAATTTCCTTTGAACACGTTCAATACAATCTATGTGGACAGCGTAGTATGGAAAGCAGTTAATTATGTTGTACTCTAAAATACTGCGTACTAGAGAACAGTACAAAATGAGAAAGCTTAGCGGATTTTTAAAAGTCTTGGCAGTTCTAAATATAAAACCAAGAAGTTTTGTACTTTTAGATATCACATGATCGTAATGACCGCGGAACGTAAGCTTTTCATCAAACAATATTCCAAGATCATTAACTACGGATTTTCTATCAAGTACCTGACCATTTATTTTGTAATCAAAAGTAAGTCAATTTTTCTTATTGCTAAATGATAAGACAAAACATTTTCTTGTAGTCAGATGCATGTAGTTTTCTTTACGCCAATTATGAATGGAGTCTAAATTCAACTGAAGATTTAACGAATCGCTGAATGCATCGATAACAGAAAATAGCTTCAAATAATCTGCATAAAACATGCACGGACATGTTAATTTATCAATAAGATCATTAATAAATGTTATTAAAAATTAAGGACCTAAATGGGACCCTTATGGCACACCCAATGTCACAGAAGCGGGTGAGTATTTGAAATCTTTTATAGTAACTAACTGACTCCTCCTGTTGAGGTATGATTCAGTCCATATCAACAGACTCCCATGTATTCGGTAACATGCTAATTTGATACATAAAATATTATGATTTACTTTATCAAATGCTTTCAAGAAATCAGTATATATGCTATCAACCTGTTTTCTCTTGTATATAATTTTCGCAATTGGACCTGTCGCCGGATTTATAAATCACCTGCCTTAATGGATGCATTGAATGGAATACACAGTATAATATTATCTAGGCGATTTTTTCTTTTTGGAGTAAATTCAATAAAAACAAGAAATTAAAAAACAATACTGTCTGCACAACATCTTTGCGGCATAAAAATTGCACCACATCGAAAGCTAAACACATAGTAAATAGGTATCTCACCAAACTAAACTATAATGACCCTGAAAACTTAATATTAAATCATAAATTATATCAAATCATATACAATGTCTACGTTCTACACCAAAAAGAATTGTAAGGTATTAAGGAAAAATAAATAATAAATAATATAAGATACAAAAAGTTAAAAAAAATATCTTCTTAATTATAGAAACAATTCATTGTTTTGGAGATTGGTCTGGTCCTGGTCTTCAAGATACAGGCTATGCCTAGTTTGGTGTCCGCCAGTTAATTTTTTTATATATAATTATAATTTAATATAAGTTACTGTTCTTTGTGTTTAGCTACAGAGCTCTATTTTTAGGAAAAAAAATTTCTATTTTATTTTAACAAACTAAAATGATATTGTTTGCTTAAAATATCATAACATTATTAAGATGTTTTAAACTTAATAATAAATCTTTACGAAACTTCGCTTCGCGACCAACGCTAATAATTTGTATGGCGAAGTGTGCGATCTTCCTGTTTATTGGAAAAACTACCATTTCGGTTAATGCTCTAAGTTTTGCAACGATCCCCTCGAAAACTTCAATAGCCTACGTCGCAATGCGGGCTGGTGAAAGAGGGTGCGGACTGTAAGCCGACTTATAAATTGCTTTAATTTAATACATCGCAAACGCGAAACTGGGGGATCGCCGCAGTCGCAGGCATTTTTCTCCCCGACACAACTTTGGCATAAGATCATAAATCATGGAAGCGTAAACTATTAAGCTTATTTGCACTTCAAGTAGAAGTAAAATGTATCTGAAAATATAAATATATAACTTATATTTATTGAACATTTCTTCTAATAAATATCACTAGAAAAATCATCAAAGAAATTGCACTATGCTGATACTAAAACTTATTAAGTTATGTCATTGGAATTTATTTTTGAAAAAAAAAAACGTTTCCTCCACACTAGTATTTTACCAGAAGCCAACAGAGGGAAACAAACCAGGAGATGGACAGCAGCGTCTTCCTAATAACAACCAGGACATAAAAACTGCGGTTGCCAACCTGCATGCCAAGCGTGGCTATTATGGCAAAATCTCCCCTATGAAGAAATCTATAGCGAGGCCTATGCTTAGCAGTGGACTTTGATAGGCTGTAATGAATGAATAAAGGCATCAGTCATCTCGAGCCTAACAATTCACTCATTATTACAAAGCGAAATTGAATAGTTTATGTTTGTAGTTGCGAATTATCTTTCACCACCTCATTATTGAGGATCGTTACTCTATTAGTGCTATATGTATCTTTCGCCATTGCACTCGTTTCGAAGCTGCCTATATAGCACATGTTTATAAGCGCGGCAATAGGGAATCTGTTCTCGCTTTGGATTGTTCTCTTTATCTTCTGCATTCGACTTTGCCAGCGATGTTGAATACCACCTTGTCGTGGTTAAAGTGTAATATGTGGCCAAAGAACTAAAGCAAACGTTGCGTGGTAGAGCCACGCCGCAACTATATTATGGTTGTAGCACGAGTGGGTCGGCTCGATCACACTATCACAGATTATCAGCGTAAAATAACCTAATGCTACTGTGTTCGTATGGTGAATGTAGAGAAGCGGAGACTCTTTTAATGGAATGAGGCATTCCATCTTAATCATCAAGCGTGACAACACATCTGCATTTTGAATCTTAATCGAGGATAAATGTAGAAGTCTGTAGGCCATAGCATCGATTTACCATGAGGTGGACGGTGTTTTCGTTTATCACCCTTATTCTATATAAAAAAAATCATCATCGGCAATCTGGGGATAATCGAGGAGCACTGGCACATTGTTTCGGTGGACTACCCATGAAATTTCTATCATGTGTCAGTATCACCAATTTTCAAATGTGTCAATTTCGTTCCTTTCTTTCGACTTTTATCTGGCTAGGATTCCGTGATGTAAAGTAGGTGCCTTGTATATTTTACGTTATTTCCTGTTGCTGGTCTGTAGCTTTTAAACCTAGAGTAAATACTTACGCTTACGTTAAGGTTATATCGCTATGTTACCCACATCGAAAAATAACCATGTAGAAATACTACAGCTAACAAAATCTACTTGGATGGCTGTCTCGTTTCTCAGTGATCATCATCATCATCATTACAGCCCTTCACAAGTCCACTGCCGAACATAGGCCTCCCCCAATGAATGCCACAAAGCACGGTCCTGAGCCACCTGCATCCATCGACTTCCTGCATGTATTACCAGGTCGTAACTGGTGGGAGGTCGCCCTACACTTCGTCTACCTGTACGAGGCTGCCACTCGAGAACCTTTTCTCCTCATTGATTGTCGGTTCTTCGAGCTATATGGCCGGCCCATTGCCACTTCAGCTTACTAATCCATTGGGCTATGTCGGTCACTCTGGTTCTACTGCGGATATCCTCATTTCTAAGTTTATCACGCAAATAAACCCGAGCATAGTCGCACTCGCTGAACAACCTTGAGCCTCCTTGTACGGCCAGCAGTGAAGGACCACGCCTCAGTTCCAAAAGTCATCAATGGCAACACGCACTGGTTGTACAGTCACTTTCGTCATGGGGGGTATATTGCCATAGTTTCCACGCTTGGCGAGCGGGTTGGCAACCGCAGTTTTTTTATGGTAATTTGCTGTTATCAGAAAGATGCTGCTGCCCATCTTCTGTCTCAATTTCCCTTTGTCGCGTCTTACGACACCCATGGGAAGATATGAGGTAGTGTAGTGTGTGTAGTGGCGGGTAAGAATACCCACTCAGTGATCTACGTTGTGAATTTATTCTTCAATAATATTTTCTTAATTAGACGGCTTGCGTGGCATTGAGACTACTTTGAGATGAAAAGAAAGTTTAACATTATTTATTTATGAGAAATATCTGATTTTAGCGGACTTTGCAATGTACAAATTTGAAAAGTTTATTTTATTTGGGATAGAGGTATTAAAATAAATGTAATGTATAGTTTACGTAAATAATTTAAAGGTGTTTTTATAAACAAAGTTATAATATATATATTTAAAATAAAAAATATTTAAATATAGATATAAAAATAAGGATTAATACGCTAGCTTTTAATTGATATATTTTTAATTAATGAAATAATTAATCAAAATAACTCCACATATTACGAACTTACGAATATTCCTATCCAAACTGTCATCCATCACCCAATAAACTTTATTTACGTTAATCCAATTACGATGCCCGTACAGTACATAAACATAGTTCTCGATTATGTTAGAGTAAATATTTTGATACAAAATGTATTACCATTATCTACATTTTACAATTTCACGTCTATTTATGACGACAAAATAGGAATCGATTTAACATTGAACATTATCTATCGAATTACATTATTAATAAAAAAACGTTTGCAGTTCACACGCGGTAAAAGTGAAACCTTCAAATAACATGAAATGTAACGTAAAAATATTTCACGGCAAATTATTTATTTAATATGATAATTTTCAACCACAAGTGCGACATAAAATATAAGATAAAAGTTTAAATTTTACAATCCTTATTTTTAGACATGTAGCACACATTTTCGTGTAATAAATCAAAAGATTATTCTCTTTCGAGTAAAATTGCTTTGTAATCTACTTCATTCTATTGGTTAAGTAATTTTATCGAACAAAAATTAATTGACTCTCAAGGTGGTACATCTGAAAAATTATTGGTTGTGTAAATCACCTCCAAGCGCGTACGTAACGAATATTCACACTTATTACTCCATAAAAAGGAGCGTATGAAGTACGTGTTAATGTCACGAAAATGGGAACAATCTGCCGATAATCACCGTAAAATAAAGTGAAGCTACCTAATATCAGATCTGCAGTATCATTGGTTTTAAATTTGCCACTGTGCATAAAACCCATATAATAAGTATTTTTTAAAAGAAAACGGGCCACTTTGGTCTTTACTGGCACATTTCCCTGTTCAATTTTTTTTGAGCCATAACTCATAATCTTTCGAACAATAACTACCACATTAGAATCGCTTTAGTGCATTTGACGTATAAGTACCTTTATACTTTATACCTTTATACTAGTGGTAGTAGTAATAATCAAGTGTTTCCGTTTTGAAAAGTATTGCAGATTTTGAACTTATTTAGAAATTTTAAAATGAAATTAGGTGCATTTTCCTATTTGCGAAAATGATTCAGAAAATGTGTAAAGATACGTAAATTAATGCCTAAGAACTGTCGTACCCTTTTCAACTTTCCATACAAAAGCTTATGATTGCACAATATTTCTAAGAAGTAAGAAGCTTGGGTCTCAAGGTGACTTTATCAATTTACACCGTTATATTTCTACTTTTTTAAACTCGTTTATACATGAATTTATTTACATAATGCAATATTTTTTTAAATAACCGACACAAAGCTAATTTTGAGTAATTTAGGATTTATTTTACGGCGGCGGTCGGTATTCGATGATAATGCTGCTTTGATTTGATTTGGTTATAATTTTTATTTTTAATGAGTGCGAGTTTCGTGGACTCGTCTCTCGTCTCCATTGACCAGAAGACTATTTTGGTAACAAGTTGTTGACGCACATATTACATGAGTTGGATTATTACAGTTTTAATAAATCAATGACTTTCATTTTTAGAATTTCGTATTTCAAGAAGAATAAACGGAATACTTATAGCGTCACTTTGTTGTCTGTCCGTCCGTCCGTCTGTGCGTATGTCCTTCTATCAAGATTTTCTCAGAAAAGAGTCAGTTTGAAATGATTATCAAGGTCTGCGGTTTCTCAGAGGTGTAGAAAATTCAAGCTTTTAATCCAAGGCAAAAAAACGCAACGCAAAAAACACAATTAAAGTAGAATATCGGGAATTCGTCAACTACTAGTCGATGAATTACATTTGATGATTAGAAAATTACATCTGTTTTTGGAGCATCGATCGTGATGTAGACCGATGTAAAGGAGAACATTTCTTTCCACTGCAAAATTTCGCACTTAAATGCGATTTACCTTTTTGTTAGAGCATGATTGCTTAATGAATGTTCATTTTACCTATCTACATACATAATTAAGTATACACGGAACCCTCACGGTGCGGGTCCTACTCACATTATCCCTTTTTAATTCAAAGTGAATTAAGTAACGTTATTCTAATGCCATTCAGTAGTAAGCTTCCTTGAATAGCTTTACCTACATAGAAATATACCCTATGAATAGCAGCCAAAGCTATAGAACCAGTTTCTACAATAAAAACAATAAGATGAAATGAGACGCCGTTACAGCTTTTGTTGGCTCTTCTTATCGTTTTTGAATATATTTTTATACCAATATTTTTTTATATAATATTTTTTTACCATAATGAAAAAACTAAAACTAATAACTTACATTATCATACAGTCCTACTCCCCGCAGTATATTGCCAAGAATGCTGGCTGTGTTACCTCGGTGAATGGCTATACTTAGCCTTTGAGCGAGAAAAGAACCAGCCCACTTATCACCAGTAGCGACGACTAGTTGCGGATACAATTACTTTAGGAACTTCACCACATCTGGACCCCACGGACCGATAGTCTCTACAGAAAATGGCACAAATATGTACTCATCTCTCAGAGACTCATATTTGCGCCACTTACTAAGTTCAGCTGCCTCAGATGCCGCCCCAGCTTTAAACGAGGTACCCTTGAGATGAGAGGCTGCCAAATGACGCAAGTAGCATCCCATACTAGGGTTTTACTTCTACCCCAAGGAACTAAAGTAATACCGTCGGGTCTCCTGCCATCGTCTCTAAATATTCCACAAGGCTCTAAAACCGAGGGAACATTTATAGAGACAAGAACTCTTGAGATAACATCGTCCAAAGAACCGTGACAGGACAGCACTTTTATCTACCTTCACTTCACAGCACGATGTTTTTCTTCACCAACAAACATGTAGCAAACCTGCACATTTAACACTAACAGTTTCAGTGATGTCGCCAGCTTATAAGACCAATGCTACGAGTATGTCTCGGAACTTCGATCATTTAATTGAAAAACACAAATTTGGTTTTCAGATGATCATCTAATTATTATTCATAACTTTACCCGAATGATTGACATTGATTAAAACTAGTTTTACGGATTTTATTTTTATCGCGTTAATCTCAAGTAGTGTGTGAGGTGTTTGACGACCTGATTTTCTAGTAAGCTTATCCCACCTTCAGCTCGTAAATATTATATTTATTCTTTAATCCTGAAGTCTTGCAGTCATATGCTTGGGTTATTTATTTATTGTAAGTAATTATGGTATCCCAAGCAGTTTGTGGCACTGTTATTTTTAAAAATTAAAAATAATTAATTAAAAATAACTCAAACAAGTGTAATTAAACGCATTAAAATCCGTAAAATTTGTCTTATTCAATAACAATACTGATCATCGATTCAGTGAAAGGCTAGCTGGCCTTTTAAATATAGGCCTGGTAAAATGTAATGTTATTGCTAAGCAACGCTTTAGTTTTCTATTTTTTATATAAAACTGATGTCCATGGACACAAACTGCTAACTTCGAACAAGGAATACTACAGATGGGTAGTCACCCCTTAGGACTAAGATGGAATTTCTTACAGCCTGTAATTATACTAGCTCTCTATACCTTTCAGACAGAATACGGCAGTGCACGCCTGATATTTAGCGACAGTAATCAATGGAATGTATTCAAATATAAAATTTATATTTCTATAAATTTAACAGACAATAAAGCAAGCACTCTATATCTGTAGCCTAAGGTAGAGTTTATCATAAATTAATTTTACACTTAAATACTAATATATTCGGAATTAGTAAATTAAAATATTAAGGAAATAAAACCATGTTTATTTTTATTTAAATTACACTCATATGTCATAACAAAACTGTTAATTAAAAAAAAACGGAAAGGAAGATTTAAGGGTTTTCAATAAAGGCGCTTAGATTAAAAACGAGATTACTATAAAATGAAAACCGTCAGCAGACATACCTTTGGATTTTGGTAATCAGTGCTTATATTACTGATAGTTTAAGGTGATAATGTTTTGCAGTTGCCATCATATGTACAAAAATATTTATTAGAAAACGTCAATATCTTTACAGCGAGAATAGTAAACTCAAACGTTCGCCTCTAGATATAAATATCACTTCAAATGTTTAAATTTACAGTTTTGAAATATATATGTAAGTTATCGAAATTAATTAAGATAGACTTTTGTATTCCATTTAATGAAATACAGAATAAATTCGGGTTGGCACAACTACAAAGTATTAACAATGCAAATATAATAAATAATATTTCAGTCGTAGAAACACCAAGGTCCGTTGTCATTTTAGTTACATGGAACACTTTATTATCATTGCGTCTAGCTAAGCAGAGCTCAACGAAACTAGTCATCATAAATGAAAAGTATCATGTAACATAATACAGTGAATAATGTTGCTAGTGTTGTACCACATGTTCTACCAGCACCTGAAAAAGAAAGGTTTATCAGTCACGCATTTTCCGACTTACATTCAAATTTACTCACCATTAATAAACTTCCCGTTATTTTGACTAGCTTCTATAAGCCTGCTGGGTATGGGCCACACTGGACAGATGGGTCGGTGGCGCAAAGCGTTACTCTCACACTGGTAATGCGAGCAATAGTCTGTGAGATTTGTGTTTGGCGTTTAAGAGATATACTGCCGTTTGCTGGTCGCCATAGTCCCGTTAGTTAATAAGCAGTACCGCATGCAGGTGAGTTTGAAATTGGATAAAAGATGGTAACTCCCTCTTACACGCAATACTTAACTAGGTACCTTTAAAATAATACTAACACTATTGTATTGCGTAAAAGGGCAGTGTAAAAGAATCTATCACCTTATTTCTTCCTGTAGGTTTTTATAGAAGTTAGAATGGCAAACGGTCCCACAGATCACCTGATTGTAAGTAGATGTTGGGGTCCATAGACACCTCCATCCTGGATTAAGAATCAAAATGCAGATGTATCTTATGTGACAAAGTTGAAATGCCTCGTTGTCAATAAAAAGGGTTCCCTTTTTATTGGCAACGAGGCATTTCAACTCACAGGTGAGTAAATTTCTTGTTACTCACCTGTGAGCATTGCCCTTTCTTGATTGAGCTGGCACATTCGTGCTGCGGCAACAATAAACATGCATGGCTCTACCATAAAACAAGCGGATATGAGAAAGACCAGAAAGACCTCATGGACTCTGATATTAGCTGTATACCATCTCATATATGCGAGATGTAAAATATACGGACTGGCGTTGGGTAGCAGCGTAAAAGGTGCGATATACATTATTCGCCAATACACATCCACCAAGCGTTGTGATTAAGGCAAGTTCTTACTACAATGGAAAAGGCCCATGGCATGTGAAATGTTACGAGCTATTATAGAACTAGGCGATTATTATTTTTTATTTATTTATTTAAAAAATAATTCAAACCCTGTTTAATACATTTCACAAAATTCGGCTATGTTAAAAAAATTCTTCACAACATGATGGTGCGTTGCATTGCAAAGATTTTGAGAGATATTGACGGCAGTTTAAGGTAGTGGAGGGCCGATGTCAAGTTCCCTAGACGTCAATCAAATGAAATAACTAGAGGCTTATATCACCATCGAAGTACTTATTTCATCTTTTCCACTGATAGTTACATGTGCAGACATTTAATGCACGAAATCGAGACATCTAAAGTCAACTAATACTCATTGATGCAACGCGGCGGAGTAATAAAAGCTCCATGATTGCTTGACATGAGGCTGATTTATTTTAACTATAATTACATACAAAATATAATACTTACGTTACAAAATATAATACGTACGTTACATAATAAATATAAAACGGCAAAGCTTTTCGAAAATCTAGTAATTTGTTATTATATGTGTTATGAATACTTTTTAGTCGGTATTAAAATTTACTTCAAAAACTTTAAACTTAATATAAATGATCAGCATAAAGTTCCCGCCAAAACCCTGACGATTAATAAATTTATTTAAAACTCAATTTGTCAGTAAGACGAATCTTATCATGCATAACAAACATATTAGAGCTAAACGTAGGATCAGTGCGAAAGTGAACCTATTTAGTCCGTACAGGTACAATTATAAGTAGTTATTCTAATATTTATCGATGAAAGTCAGTATCGAATTATAGTACCAGGTATCCGTGATATTTGTAAAAAAATAATTAATATACAAGTAATTAGAACACATTATCTTGAAACAAGACTAACACAACTTTAACAACTTCACCAAAAGGAAGGAAATATTATGAGCTATATTATTCTCATCAATTATATTTTGTAAAATGTAATAAAAGTAGATATTAAGCAATATATACCACAGAGTTTTACCTAGAAACATATGAAATATTCAATGCATTTACTCACAGTCACTGGTCTCAGCCATTCGGTGTATGGGATATAGGACGACCTCGTTTATCTCGGGCAAGCTGTCTGGAGTGGTAGGAACCCGCTCCTCTAGGGCACATTGCTCATTACTTTTTAAGTATATGGAGTAAATGTTTGCTGTGCACCGAATCTAAACATTTAAATAAGAAAAGTAAGAATAAATATCAGAATATCATAATATTATTACTACAGAGAGTATTTCTTTAGACAATATTTGAATTGTATTCAAAAGTAATATTTAAAATATTTAAAACTCTGAATATTATAGAAATAGTAGGCGTGAATATCACTGGTAAGTACATAAATATGAATTACTACTGATTTGTATTTCAAGATTTCTTAAGATAGTTATATAAATAAAAAACAATTGCCGCATGTATGAAAGATCATCACTCAAGAACGGCTGGATGGATTTTGATGAAATTTTTTGTGTGTATTCAGGTATCCACAATTGGACCCGGTAAGTAGCGCTGTTGTCTAGATCCAGATATCACCCGTGTGAATTTTTAGAATATTCTTTATTATTTATTTTATCCATTATTAAATTTTTAGAATATTATTTATGTTTTTTTTCGAAGAAATAAAATAAAATAATAAAAGATAATTAAACTTTTAGTAAATTACATACCAGATTGAAAACAATAAGAAATAAAAATAAAATAATATTCTCATAACAGCTTCTGAATTCCGTGCTAAGACATAGTGTATCGAAGAATCAAAACCCCGACTTCAGAAGCTAGTGTAAATTACCTATCCTTTATAGTTTTTGAAATCGAGATTTACATTTTATTAAAAGGGTTTTATTACATTTTATTAAAACCTTTTTGAGTGTAGGACCACCCCTAAAGTATAGTATAATTTATAATAAATAAAATAAAATAATAAAGGATAATTAAACTTTTGGTAAATTACAAACTAGCTTCAAAACTACAAAAAACATAAATATAATAGTATCCACATAACAGCTTCTGAAATCCATGCTATGATATAGTGTATCGAAGAATCAAAGCCCTGACTTCAGAAGCTAATGTATATAGCCCATCCTGTTTAGTTTTTAAAGTCGGGCTTAATACCTTTCCGAGTGTGAGACCAACCCTAAATTATAATATAATATTTAATTAAAAAATATATTAAATGAAACTAATTTTACGGATTTTATCGCGTTTCATTTTAACTTTTTCATTCCCGACATTTAGGGTGCGAGAGGGGGGGGGGGGAGCTGAGGTGTTTGACGTCCCGATATTATAGTTAGCCCGGCTTTACCTTCAGTTTTTGAATATTAATTTTTGGGCCGATATACGTAGAAGGAGCTTACAGTACCTTGAAGTTGCAGTGGTATGCTTGCATATGGTATGGGTTTGGATTTAATTTTAATAATTATAGGATCCCAAGCAGATGGTACACACATCCATCTCCTCTATTGAAATAAGGATGTTTTATTTAATTTCAATGAGAATTAAAAAGTTATAATTAAACGCGATAAAATCCGTAAAATTAGTTTCATTTAATATGTAGTGTAGTGTAAAAAAATATTTAAAACAAGCTTTTATTTACATGCTCTAAAAAGAAGAAAATAAACTTTAAATTAAATCAAACTCATCAATTTATTACAATAAACAATTTATATGATATAAAAGCTTGTCGCGAGATTTACTTGTGTACATAAACAAGAATACAATATATAACTTGATATTAACGTATAACATTGATAAGTACGTAATTCTAAGAAAGATATGTTTTTATAAAATAGATAAATCTTGCGACAAGCTTTTATATCATATAAATTGTGTAATGCAAAAATTTGTTAAGTTTGATTTAATTTAAAGTTTATTTTCATCTTTTTAGATCATTTAAATAAAAGCTTGTTTTTAAAAAAAATCTTACTATTAATTTATTTTTTATTTTTTAGTTCTCGCTTGACATGTTTCTAATTATTTTCATTTAATTTAATGCATCATTGTTGGTTTTTGATCAGTCAATACCCTTGTCGGTCCCTACAACATTTGTTCCGTTTAGTCGGGCAGTAGTACACCATCTCCTCGAGAGCTGAACGCGGACGTCATTTTATTCGTATTCTTCTCAGCGAACCCTTTTATTTGATATCCATATCATAGGGGTGAATAAAAACACATAGTCCGCCATCTTTGGGAGTCCACCATATTTGATTTAGAGTGACGTCATTTTATTTTCGTAGTTTTAGCTATCCATGTATTGTCATCCAAACTAAACATGTATGCAAAATTTTAGCTTAATCGGTTGAGGATAACTGCTTTAGAATTCAGTTGCAAGATTTGACCCTAACAAAGATACAAACATTGCAATTTAAATAAAAGCTTTTAAAAAATACTTTAATTTTATTTTAAAAAAGAGTATGCATCGAAAATAGAACCTCCTCTTTTTTAAATCAGTTAGAAAAATATATATGAGAAATTAGACGCACCACTGCACTGAAATATCAATGAAACAAAACTTATTTAGAATGCATTTGGTAGGGACATCGACAAAATGTTTTGTTTTTATTCTAGCATAAAACGGGAAGACAAAGAGTCTTCTCGTTTTATATTCAGAGAGCCTTCGAACACTTTCTTACTATAACATGTTTGAATTGATGCAAAAAGAACTGAATTTAAATCTCATTATTCGGATTTTTGTTGTTTTTAACACAAATATATGTTTATATAAATTACAACTGTATAATATGTTAGTTTTACTTATAACACTATCGATTTTAAAACATTGTCATATGATATAAATATAAATACAAAGATATGATTTATTTTGATTATAGCTGCAGATCATGTTCATCGATACTACAAAAAAGAAAGTCATGCTTTATGTTAATTTAGCTTAAGGGGAGTTAACATCTCAACGAGGGTATGCAACAACCCTCAAGGAAACAATTTTGAGGCGTCATGGACAGTAAATCTTTTAAGACAAATAGCGTGTCCCATTTTCCTTGAGCAAAATATTATTACGCTGCAAATAAGATAATATTAAACTGACGAGTACCATAAACTGTGAAACTAAAAAAAGAAGTATTATATGTATAGAGTTTAGGTTTGGAATATTTAAACCATTAACTTCCTATTTAAATTCTACTTATGAATATAATGCAATACATAGACATAATAAATAAGTAATTTAAGTAAATTTTTGTTTGAAAGTAAAAAATAATTTTTCACTTACTTTCATTTTACCTCTTATGAAATGATGCTTTTGTACCACGAATTGTATTGTACTATAAGCATTCCATAAACTTCCATTGGCGGGGCCTACACGATGCCACACGTGCTGCTTATGTGCCTGTTAAAACGTTTTAATTTTAAAAATCATTATAGGATCTATTTATAAATAAAATAAAATATTGAATATAAGTATAACTAATTATTACGCGTCTTAATTTCGTCTTATTTTTTACTTATTTTAATTCCACCTGTGGCCATAAGTACTGTAAAACACCCGAAACGTCGGGTGAAACATCCGAAACGTTGGGTGCATCACAATAATTGTGGTCGCTACTTATATACATATTGTCGTAGTTAATTTAAGTAAAAATATATCTACATTAAACGCAATAAAATCAGAAAAATTAGTTTAATTTATGGTGTAGTATATACGTAAATAATATATCATTAAAATTAATGAAATAATTATATATAATAATTATTTAATTAATTATATATAATTATTGCAATTTATATTTATAATGATAATATTATTATACTTATAATAGTTATTGCAAACGCCTTGAACATAGTATAACCTCAAATCCTAAATATTTTTGGACATTTATAAAGAAACTGGAGTGGATGAAACAAGCATAAGTGAACTCTTTGCGAAAAAATTCTCATCTATTTATAGTAAAAGTCTGAATTCACAAGTTTGTAACCAAAAACGCGATTGTGTCCATTCTTTTTCATCCTCGCTTAGTTCTATTATGTTGTCAGATAATTGAATTCTCACGAGGTTAAAGAGACTTGACTTAAATAAAGGTCCGAGTCCAGATGGATTACCGCCGTTGTTTATACATCTATGTGCTAAGCAACTATCATTGCCACTTACTTGTATCTTCAACAAATCTCTTAAAACTGGAATATTTCCTACCTACTGGAAAATGCCTAAAATTTTTCCTATTTACAAAGATGGTACTAAGAATAACACAGAAATACATCAGAAATTACAGACCCATATACATTTTATCTATTTTTCCTAAAATTTTTGAAATTTTAATCTACCCTTATGTTTACAATTTACTAAAATTTCAAATGACTGGTCGTCAACATGGTTTCCTTAGAAATAGGTCCACCACTACTAATTAAATTGCCTTCACCAATTATATAATCCAGCATGTGGATCAGGGTTCTCAAGTCGATCGATATACTGATTTTAGCAAGGCCAAAAGTTGACCATAAGATACTTTTTACGAAATTAAGTAGTTGTGGTATTGGTGGTCCTATTTTGGATTAGTTTGGATCTTATTTGACTTTTCGTGAGTGTTATGTAGTTTTCAATGGGATCCAGTCTAAACCGTTTAAGGTAACCTCGGGTGTTCCTCAAGGGTCACATTTAGGGCCCCTTTTGTTTCTAATTTTGATCAACTCAGTGAAATAATGTTTTTGAACACAGAGGTTTTACCTGTTTGCTGATGATTTGAAATCCGTTAGACCTGTTAGATCATCAACAGACTCTCAGCTTATTCAAGCCGATCTGGATAGATTGATCGAGTGGTGTACTCAAAAGAATATGCTTCTAAATGCTAAAAGATGTAATAATATGTCGTTCACTCGTAAACATATCCAAACTACATACAAAATTGACAACACAGTACTCAATCAAGTAGAGTGTATATGGGACCTAGGCGTTTTGTAGGACAGTAAACTGTCTTTCGTACCACATATAAACAGTATTATAACGAAGGCGTCCAAAATATGCGGATTTTTAGCTAGAAATACCAAACAGTTCAGACATAACAAACTTTACTACTACTCTTTCACATCTTAGTTCGGAGCAACCTTGAAAATTGTTCTCAAGTTTGGTCTCGTTTCTAGGAGGATTAAGTGCAGAATTGAACGAGTACAGCGGAGGTTTCTTAGCAAGCTAGTATTGAAATTTAACCGTCAGCGCTCCTTAACTTCATATGCTGAACGACTAAAGCATTTCCGTATATCTTCCTTATATAAGAGGCGCAAATTTTCGGATTTAAACTTTATCTACAAACTTTGCAATAATGGCATCGACTGTCCTCAATTACTGGAAGTGGTTAACATTAATACTCCAAGCAGATTACCCCGTTTTAATGTCTACAAGCTGTTTATGGTCCCCCCTCACAGGACTAACCTCGGTCTTAATTCAGCATTATGCAGAATGTTTAGACTGTATAATGATATATCTAGGCGATCTGATTTGGATATTTTCAATGACAATTTAAATAATTTCAGAAGAAAAATGATACATTATTTAGATGATAAATGTAAACCTTTTTAATTTCTCATGAATACGCAATTTTGCTACTGTACTATTAAATTTTACGTTATTTAACTTTTCGCAACATTACTCTGTGTTAGCGATGGTTGCCTATAACTGGGTGAGCACATTGCATGTTTCTCACAATGCTTGTATCTTGTTTTTAGTTTTTGTGTATCATCTGTCGGTGACCTTTATCAATAAATACTTTAAAAAATATGTACAGAGTAGTCTAATGAACAAAAAACCAATATAATAGGTCGGGGGAAATGTTTCTTCGTATTTTGTTTTAATATCAATACATAAAGGACATTAAGAAAAAGAAAAATTAAAAGTTTTTTCTGTCCACCAAAATGAGTGAATCTGACGAATAAATTCGACACATTCTGAAGTTTTATTACAAAAAAGGGAAAAATGCGACTCAGGCTGCGAAACAATTTTTGACGTTTATGGACATATTGCAATGTCAGTTCGGGAATTTTGATGTCAAAGATGCAGCCCTCTGGTCGCCCTCATACGGATAAAGTCGATGCCATTTTTGAAAAAGTGGAGCAAGATCGGCATATTATAAGTTACAAAATAGCCGAGGAATTAAGGATTGACCACAAAATAGTTTTGACCCATTGGAAAAGTCTGGCTATACAAAACAGCTCGATATTTGGGTACCACACGAGCTCACTGAAAGAAACCTAATGAATCGTGTACTTATTTGCGATTCTCTATTGAAACGTAATGAAACCGAACCATTTTAGAAAAGATCACTGGTGTTAAAAAGTGGATCACCTACGACAAGAATGTGCGTAAAAGATCGTCAAAGGGTAGTCAAGCTCCACAGACTGTAGAGAAACCCGGATCAACACGCAATAAGGTGGTGCTGTGTGTATGGTGGGATTGGAAAGGCACTGTTTATTATGAGCTTTTACAGCCGGGCAAAACCATCGATTTGGATCTCTTCTGCCAACAAATAATGAGACTCAAGAAAGAAATTGAGATAAAACGGCCGGAATTGAGAGAGCTTGGTTGGGAAGTGTTTATGCATCCACCATATAGTCCTGATCTTGCACCCTCAGATTTTCACCTGTTTCGGTCTCTTCAAAATTCTTTGGTTAGTGTTAGGTAAACATCAACAGAGGACTGTCGAAACTACTTGTCACATTTTTGATCAAAAATCCCAAGATTTCTACAGCAACGGAATTATGTCACTACCTACAAGATGGCAACAAGTTATTGAACAAAATGGCACATACATATATATTACAATTAAATGTAACAACATTTTGAAAAAAATGTCTTGAATTTGTATATAAAATACGAAGAAACTTTTCTCCGAAATTTTATAAAGATTTTGTCGTAGTTGAGTTTAGTATCCTATCTGTTTCAGTATCACCATTATTTTAGACCACGAAAATACAATTCGAAAATTAGTATAGGAGATATTATAGCAAGTTACACACCAAGCACAGGTGCAAAAAGTTACTCAGATTCAAAAAGGCACTCGCTCGTCCTAATCTACCTAATCCTGAGTTAACACTTAAATTGGGGATAGGCTAGAATGCAGAGATACATAACCAGGACCGAAAACCAAAATTTTTTGATTTTAATTTTATGTTATTTCCAGGTGGAATTTAGGTCAGGAACAGGAACACAGGGCATCCCCTAAGCCACAGTCGCCGATAGACTGTTAACGAGCTGACGAAGAAGCGAATTTTGGACATTTGGGAATAGTAATAACTTGTTGCTTGTAGTGGTGGCGTAAGAGAATCCACTACCCCATCCCATGGGTATCGTAAGAGGTAACAGAGGGTAACTTAATCAGGATGTGCTAACTCAGGTTGCCAGCCCACCGCTTGCTTGCCAACTATTACAAATATCCCGATTATGAGGCAATCTATGGGTGAGGCCTATGTTCAGCAGTGGACCATAATAGTCTGTAATAATGATGAATTGCTTACCGGTTCACTATTAATAAAAAATGAAAGATTAGCTGCTGGCAGGGAATTGTGACTGACACACTCTACTTTGAGCTTCATTCCTGGCCGATAATACTGCTTTAATCCTTGCATCTCCGGACCGGATTTAGGTAAATCTGTAAAAATAATAGATAATTAAAAATTCAAATATTATTTTTAATATATCACCGTGAGGCGAGAAAATGAAAAAAAAATATCCTGATTTTCAATACAAAAGATAGATGATAGAAACATCTGTTTAGGAATAATATAAAACCAAATCCAAGCACAATACTGCAAAATTTCAAGACGAAGTAAGCTCATTCTGCTTAGATCTTACCAAAATCAATAATTAAAAGCTAAAGATAAATGAAATCGGGATATAAAATACTTCAGCCTCCCCGTGCCTGGGTGATACAAAGCCCTCGACTTCGGTAAAACGTCGGGATACTTCGAAAATATTCAAAAGAAACGCGATAAAATCCTTCAAAACTAAGTTTATTTCATTTTATTTAATATTAAACACGTACCAAACAGGCCTTTTTGTCTATGACAGATGATTTAAGTTGCATATAGTCACAAACAAAAACTTTCGTAACCAAGCCCAATGCGAGAGCGGCAATATCAATCGCATTTCGACATTTGTGTTCTGTGTCTTACGGTGTTAGGACATTAGAACTGTAATTCGTGCTTTTGACAGCCAGTTACCAAAATCGTACCAGATGATGACCAAATCTTCAATACTGAAACACATTCATTTAACAGGGTTGCTGACAGTTTTTCCAATTATCGCAGTTGATATTAAGCGCGATCATATCCAGCTCCACACATTTTTATTTATGAAACTGAAGTGAATAACGAACTACAGTCCATATGATAAAAGGTAAGGCTAGGGCCATTGCAGCCCATGGACTGCGGATGCAAACAACTACAACGAAAAAATTGATAGATGTGTCGTCACCTGTAAGGAATAAGATGGAATGCCTCACATCCTGACAATAAACTGGCTATATACACCTTTCAGACCGGAACACGGCAGTACACAATGCTGGATGGACTTCTAGGCAGAAAAGAAGTCCTACCACCTAGAAAACAATGCGTGAAACACAGGAGAGATCTTTCTATTTTCTACTTAACGAAAGTAACTTGCCCCTACATCTGAGTAAACAATCCATATTCATACGATACCTTTCAAGCACCTTTTTTATTGTAGATTTTGTCTCTGTGAGTTTGTCATGTGGAAGAAATTTAGTTTCTTATCTTGTTTAAAAGAAAGAGAGAAAGAAAATATTTATTCGTTTGGTATACGATATCCAAATCTAAAATCCAGACAAAATTGTGGTCAAAAAGCATGCTTGATACTCGATCACAATGTTATGTTTATCATAATAATATGATAAATATTACGTTATCGTATATATTTCTTTTATCCTTTTCTCAATCCGTAGTGTATGAAATTTTGGTGCTTATCCAAGACACAGTTTTGAACTAATGGTGCCTACAATCTGAGACTGTAATGGATCATTGCCAATATTACATAAGCCACAGTATTGATATTTTGAAAACTTCTATAACAGGACCGATCCAATTTTAATTTCATGTATTTAGATAGCGATACGAGTTCTAGCTGTAAATATTACCTGCAGTAGTTGATTTATATATCTCTTTGATAAAGTACAAGGACATAGGCAGAGAAACATAACTTTACCCAATTAATTCAAGATTCATTGGTATCTATTGGAGATTTGCATTTCATTCATATTTCGCAATTATGATCCATACTTACCCACGACGTACATGAGTGCGTGCACTTGGGCCGTCTGGAAAGACGGCGCATCGGCTGACACCTCACACGTATATCGACCATTGGCGGTTCGTGTCGCAGCTTGTATTGTCAACCGCTGCGCATCTGTCGCGTCTCTCTGCATACAAAACCAAACTTAACGTCAGTTTCAATACTAGTAAGAAAGTCTTACAATAACTATAATCCATAATAATGTTATAAATCTCAGACTACATTGTTTTCATAAATAAACTAAAGATTATGTATCTGTAGCGTTAGGTTTCTTGTAGTTTTGGAGAAAATTCCACTTTTATCAAATACTGTATAGAAGAATTAAGCCTGGAATTTAGTGTATGACACTTTTATTTTGTTCTTTTAGTTCTTTGAAGTCGGCTTTTACTTTTTATTAAAAGTTATTTTCTTACCCTTGAGTGGACTAAGGAACATCGCAATCTCAATGTTAGTTACATTCAGATCCTGTGGAATTTTTTCTCCAAATTTATATTCGACAACCTCTGATTGAATTATATTTTATAACATGTTAATAAAAAAATCATCAAAAGCGGTTCAAAATTGAGTATAATACCGCATAATACAGTCAAAATGGATGCTGGGACTGTTTTATATGTAACAAAACAGTCACAACATCCACTTTGACTGTGTGTCACCCTTATTCTCTAAGAAAAAGTCTGTTAAAAACCGCTGGTGTCAGTTAAATCAAGTTAAAAACAATATTAATACTTGATCAAACTATAATCAAATCACTATACATAAAAGGAAAAAAACAAGTCCTGCACAATCATCGCTCTAATCCTGGACAGGAGAAGTAGGTTTTCAGAAGGTAAATTAATGCCAAAATACAATAATAACAAAATAATCTCGTGACAAGCTTTTACATCATATGAATTGTGTAATGTAATAAATTGATGAGTTTGATTTAATTTTAAGTTTATTTTCTTTTTTATAAAATATTTCAATAAAAGCTTGTTTTCTTACTATTAATTTATTTTATTTTTTAGTTTTTGATCACCATCTTAGATCTACCATCTTGAATTTTTTTAAACTATCCCTAACCTTTGCCGTGTTATAATTCTTTAAAATTAGTATAGCGGCCATCTTGTTTTCCGACATTTTAATTTTTTTTCACCACCGCTATAATTTTCAAGGATGTAGGCGGATATTATTTAAGACGTGACACCGCTAAATTTTACCGTTTAGTCGGGTAGTAGTACACCATCTCCTCGAAGAGCTGAACGCTATTTTATTCTTCTCAGCGAACCCTTTCATTTGATATCCATATCATGGGGGTGCATAAAAAAACATAGTCAGCTATCTTTGGGTGTCCACCATATTGGATTTAGAGTGACGTCATTTAATTTTCGTATTTTTCTCAGCAAACCCTTTCATTTGATATCCATATCATGGGAGTCCATAGAAAATAACTAGACCGCCATCTTGAGCCGTCCGCCATATTGAATGTAGTATGACATCATTTAGCTAACCACGCATTGTCATCCAAACTAAGCACGTATGCAAAATTTCAGCTCAATCGGTTGAGAATAACTGCTTTAAAATTCAGTTGCAAGATTTGACCCTAACAAACATACGAGTACATTGCAAGTAAAAGCTTTTAAAATACATCGTTACGACAATAATTTAATTTTTTAGTTTTATTTGGTTTTCATGTGACTTATTAGTAATATTTATAGAAATTACTTACGCATATAAATGTGGGAGTTAAACATTTTTCATTCATTCATTTTTTTTTGTCATATACAACTCACGACATAAATTGCTGTATTTGTCTTACACATGGTTTCTGAATAAAGTATTACGGAATTTAGACACGGAAATAAATTACGCATACAAAAGCTTATTTTAGATATAAAACAAATTTGATCAAATACATAAGTATGAAAAAACTAAACACTTTTTTGAAAAATTTCACTTTTATTTGCCGACGGAATATTTAGAGTCGTATAAACAATATTTAAAAATGTTAGTAGTTGGAAGACAGTTATTTTTAATTAAATATTGTATACATAAAGGAAGATTATTAATACTACACTTCATAATTATTCCTTCTCGGACCTGCTTCCTCACACAGACTTCAGTCTGTGTCACAGAACACAATTACTCTCTACCAAGAGAAGAACGCCAACTTCATACTAAAAAACGGAAACACGTCTTTATGAGTGTACACTAAAAGCGCTACGGTGAGCGCCCATATAAAACTTTTTAGCGGGAATTTCAAACCTTTGTATTTTGTACTTTGAACTTTTTATTTAAGACATATTCAGTAATTTTGGCTCAAGCCTCACAAACCTAAGGGGTAAAATTCTATAGTTATTGAGAGGTTGCACCAAAATTACTCGAATATATTTTAGATTAGTATGTGAGATAAAATAAAACTATAAATATGTATAGTTACGTAATTTTATTTTCTGGAAGAAAGATTGTTTATTGATGTTTTTTATTGCTTTTGCACATAATATTTCCACGCTTGTTAATGATATATAACACATGTTATTGTCAGAGTTATTCTTCACAGAACATTAACGTAAATTTAAATCAGCAAAATTCTCATGGTGAAAACTTAACTCAGCCGAAATACGTGATCTGAAACAGATACAATTCGAGTCAATATAGTAATAATACCTACAAATAACGGTCAATAAATTCAAAATGTTTATAGACTTACCACAATATTGTCATAAGTTTTAAACTTCTATTATGAAACCTGAAAAGTGATCAGATGATTTTGTGCTTTTTATTTGCACAACACTTAACTTACTTTCGATGATCGCATCGTGCATAAAATTTAAAATAATGAATTCATTTATAGTCAATATCTTATACAGTATCTCACAAAAATCTTTACTGTATATTCACGACGATATTATGACTGTGTATTCGCCTGAAACGAAAATGAGTATTCTGAGCCCATTATAACTAAATTTAAGCAAAATCAATAATAAATATTAAATCTAAACCTATTAAATAAATTTGAATAAATTTCAGAAAATATTTTCAATATGAAAGACGTTGACAAACAAATGTCATTTTCTTCTATTAATTCATGGCTTCTTTGATAGAATTCTGCTAATATTTAATAATTTAATTTTAATCAATTACTAGGTAAATTAATGTGCAAATCTCAAATGTATATATGTAATTATGCTTTAAGACAAACCAAAAAGCTTAACAAGAATAAAATTTTAGTTTCTTCCGATATAATATGAATTTTGTATCTAATTTTAAAATGGCAATTTAAAACAACATGAAGAAGAAACAACGATATTTTTTCTCCTTTATTTTACAAGCCCAATATGCACATTGACAAAATCATGATTGTGTGCAGATTTTTCAGCTTTCATACAAAGTTGCATCACCCTGGTCTGTGTTATTTTAGGTCTGATATTTTTGGACTGTTAATCTGCCATTTGTCACTTGTCATAAAAGTTTATGCCCCTTAGATTATACAAGACACTTAGATGATGATATAAGCAAACTTCAGCAACAATAAATATTATTTTAAAGCATAAATAAATCATTTAGATAGCTCAAATGTAAAATTTCATAAAAATTTCGTAATTTCATCTATATTATTATCAAAATAAAAATATAATTTTGCTAAAATAGTTGAATAAAGGTCGTTTATGTAATTATAGCTATATTGTGTTCTAGTTAATGAAACTGGCTACTCAGCACAAGTGTGGTTTATGATGTTAACAGATTTATTAGAAGCGAACACCACCTAATATGATCAAGAATGAATGAGTATTAGTACTTTCGTGGTAGAGCCATGCTGCAGCTATATTATGGTTGTAGCACGTATGGATCGGCTCGACCGGGGTAGGGCCACGCACTCACAGAATTCCAGCGTAAAATATCAGCTTAATGCTGCTGTGTTTCGTATGGTCAGTGTAGAGAACCGGAGACCCTTTTTACTGGTAACGAGGCATACCATCTCAGTCCTCACGGGTGACAACGCATCTGCATTTTGATTCGCAATTGAGGATAAATGTAGAGAATAAAATGTAGTCTATGAGCCACAGCATCCATATACCATCAGGTGGACTGTGTGCTCGTTTGCCATCCTTACTCTATAAAAAAGGGTAACTCGAGAATAAATTGAGACTAGTGTGTGTGTGTCACACAAACACACAGTGTGGTGAATGCGTGTGTGTGTAGACTAAAGAAATAATACTAAATAGTAGGGTTCCTTTTCTACCCAGGAGTCCATCTGGGCAGATACGACCCTCTTACCTATCTCTGCTGCCAAATAGTAGTGCTCGTACCGCTACATTATAGTCTGAAGGGTATGGAGAGCCAGTATAATTACAAGCTCTGCGGCAATCCGTCTATTGACGCACATTTAGCCTTCTTTGTATGAAGTTGGCTGCAGGCGTCTATGGACTGCAATAACTACCTACCATCAGGTGTACTGTAAGTTACAGTTTAAAAAAAGGAAACACATAAATATTTTGTTTTTGCTTCTAATGTTGGTCAATAAAAATATATCTATAATGCATATTAAAATTTATGATAGCGATATAAATAATAAATGAGCAACTAAAATACAGAGTAGGATAAAACATCAAAAAGAACTCGATCGTGGACAATACGAGCCACTCTTCACTGGATGCGGTCAAGTGGAAGGAGACTGAACCTTCGCCTTGTAAAGTTGCAAGTGGTGTGCCGGCATGAAATACTCTCCACCCTGCTGATCACGCTCAGCTTTTTAGAGGCCAATTTAGACTTCCCTTCCACGTGACCACAAAACTGGACATCATGCGATATGTCGGCGCCGAGGATTCGGATGCTGGCCGAGGTAGCAAGAGGAGTGCCCTGAAAAGGAGTATACAAATTTTAGGGGTAAACGCGCAAACCTGTGTCTTCTAAGGGTTAAACTGGACTAGATTTAATCGTCCACAAATTTAGTTTGAGATTTAGTGGCTCCAAAGTCTTTGCCAGAGATCTGTCTGCCAGAAAAATCAAGCTGTCGAAGCTGAAGACCGAATGTGTTAGCGTCGTTTTCGAGACACCTGAGATTTTGAGTGAGATTGAGAGGTTCTACGGGCAGCTATAGAAATCATCGTTGGAGCCACATGCAAGTGTAAGTAACGATCCAAGGGCAAGTCTTATGTGACACTATTCCGATGATATCCCGGACGTTAAACTGAGCGAGATTAGAATGGCACTCCAGCACCTTAAAATTGGCAAGGCCCCAATCGAGGATAGAATTATAGCAGAGCTTCTGAAAGTGGATGAAAAATCAGTACTTGAAGTCCTTCAGAAGCTCTTCAATTCCATCCTCCATGGTGGCACTACTCCGGAGGCTTAAAGACTTAAGACTTAAAACTTAGAATTTAAAAAAAGTCTGCAGATGCGTTGTCATCTCTGAGAACTAAGATGGATTGCCTTTTTTTTTTTTTTTTTATAGGATAGGGTGACAAACGAGCACACAGTCCACGTGATGGTAAGTGGTTGCTGTGACCCATATACATCTACATCTATCCTCAATAAAGAATCAAAATGCAGATGCGTTGTCACCGTGAGGACTAAGATGGAAGCCTCTTGTCCAGTAAAAGGGTCCGGTTCTCTACACTACCATATGAAACACAGCAGCATTGCTGCTATTTCACGGTGGTATTCTCAGAGAGCGTGGTCCTTCGGTCGAGCCGACCCATTCGTGCTACAACTATACAATTAATATAGCTGTAGCATGGCTCTACCACGTTTAAACAGCATGTAATTTCTATCTCTCTCTATACGCTTCAAACCTAGAAATACAAGCACTACATGAGGCAAGAAACACGGCAAGAGGGTGAGATGACTAGGCAGAATGGGAGTTCTACCACCTACTAAACATTTTTAATAAGTGTATTAAGAATATACATGTTTACATCACACATGGTATCTTTTTTTGCTTTTAAGGTTAATGGTTAGTACTCTCTGCACCCTAGCTCTGATTATCCAGAATTATACGATTCAAAAAAGAGACAAGCGCGGCTCTTTTGATGTTATCTTTAATGCCTCCAAATACACTATTGTTTCGCTTATTATTATTTTTTCAGTTGGCACAAAATGGCATTGTATTAATATCACGAGAGTAAAAAATAGTTTTTAATATACAACTTCTATAGACGCGACTTGTAGATAAGTAACTCAGATATTTTTTCGGGCGAAAGTTACGTTCGGTAAAATAATAGGTCTTTACCTATGAAATAGCCGTTCTGCAGTACTGGCCATTTCAAAACAAAATAATTTTTGTTTGGCTAAGAATTCTAACTTAATTTTTTTTAACGTGTAATTCCTTTTTAAAAATTAGTCATTTGTTTATTGATTTGTCTTATGTTTTTATCGCATTTGAATCTTTTTCGTCACAATGGATACGTTAAAAACTACTTTTTCCAGAATTTGGATAATTTTTTGGCAGAAAAAAATTCAATACCCGAGAAGCAGTACAAAATACCTTTGAAGGATTTGTTGCCTCCTGTCCAGCTGATTTCTTCAAAAAGGGCATCAATAAACTGCCACTGCGTTGGCAAAGATGCATCGATTGCATGGGTGATTACTTTGATTAATAAATATAAAAAATATAGAAAAAAAAATACGTTAACTTATTTCATAAAAAACGGCAATTTCTTAGGTAAAGACTTAGTATAATCGTTTATCTAAATAAATATATAAATAAAGCATTTATTTGTTTCGTTAATCACACTCGTACATTCAGTGACAAAACTTGGTACTATTACTTACTATTATTACTAACTACTAATTACTTATTACAAAAAAAACATTGTATTTGATCTAAAAGTACATGATGTATATTGCAGTTTAAAAATATTTTTATGGAGTTTTTGCATTTATAACTAATAAATAGTAATTCGTGACTATATTAGTGTACATTATCTTAAATTTGCTTATATTCTATTGGCATATACATCAGTACTAAAAGTTATTATAATTTTATTAATAAATATTTTATTAATAAGTAAAATTATCAATAAATAAAATAATAATAATAAAAAATAAAAATAAATTCATTACAGAAATATATATACTTATTGATTAATTAATAATAAGTTTTACTCTCAGTTCTTACATCATGTGCGCGTAAACGTAACATGCACTATTTTTTGTTTAATCTGGTTAAATTACAAGTTGCTCTCTATTAAATAAAACCTAGTGAGCCCATGCCCCATCTATTTTGAAATGGTGATGTGTAATAATAGAAATTATTACCAAGACTGCGTGCTGTTTTTTAATAGTAAAAGCTCAGGACTATTAAAAAGTTAGAACTTTCCAAGCTAAACTTCGACATCAATTATTGCGATATATCGCAATAATTGATGTCGAATGACGAATGACGAAATATAAAATGATACTCTAATAAAAATGTTTAATTAAAATAAGAAAACAATTATTAATAACCTTAAAGTATTCATCTAAATTTTCATCAACAAAGTAAAGGTCACTAAGTTCCGCAGTAATAGCGTTCGGTCAAGGATTTCTGTAAGTATTAAGGTAAGTCTTTAAGTAATATGAAATGTAGAGACCTTCAAACTTATAAGTTAGTCTCTGTACTCTAAGTTTGTGATATAATACATGAACAATTAGCGAGGTAGGCTAGCACGCATATAGAATAACAGCATAATATTTAATATAACTTAAACGACTTGTTTAAGAAATTAAAGAGATTGAGAATTTATAATATACAGACACAGCATACTTCATAAGATAGGTGTGACGTCACAGAATTCTGCTAATTGTGCATATTTAAAAGGTATTCTTTTAGTTTTATTTTAAAAGTACGAACCATGTTGCTATTTTTGATAAGGAGTGTTAATGTTATTCCAGGATCGAATGGAGCTGTGAAAACTTAAATAATCTTTCCGCAGATCTTCCTATATGGTTCCGGACGATGATGAGGGAAATGAAGAGTCGGTATATGTGCTGTTGGTAATCATCAAGGAATTATCACTCGAAAACATGTCGAAGACATCAGCCGCGAAGTAAAAATTGCTTTCATAGAGGAGGTAGGAGGCCCGGAGGCATCATTAGAATTGCTAAGGGAATAAATTTGTGGGATGGAACAATCTATTAAGAATCAGAGTATGAAAATTAAAGATTGCAAGATGAATTGCCCCTCATTATACAGGACATTTCTAAAGAAAATCACACAATCGAATTTTCATTCGAGAAGCCCTAACGAAACAAGTAAGAACAATTTTATATAATGCTAAATCCAAATTGAAACAATCGTTCAAATTTATATGGTGTAAAGATGGTAATGTATTCATGTTCCAGAAAAACAGGTAAAAGTAAAATTTATCTTATTCGTTCTGTACAAGATATTATTCAAATCGGAAAACAAATTAAAAACAGCACACCATTGTACAGTTATTCAAGCACATACGTATCTTTTATTTGTTCTATACCTATATTTCATTTGTTCTATTTATTTTACTTTTTATTCGAATACTTTGATAATTATTATGGCAACTCATATAAAAGAAATGTTTAATTGCACTTCAATCAATGATTTTATCCATACTCTACCTCCAAATAATGTCAATCTTTAATGAGAATATTAACAAGAGATCTATGAGCCTCATGGCAGGGTGGGAAAATACCGCGAACTCAAAAGGTCGTGAATTCAAATCTGCCATTCAACTACTGTTGTGAACCACTCCTATCACAAGCACTTTAAGCTTACCAGGAGTGTTTGAAAGGAATAATAATAAATGTTAATAGTAATGCTATTATATTTAAAAGAAATAAAGATGTTAGAAATTAATCCGCGTGATAAAATAAAACGGTGTGTCTTACCTAGTGTGAAGGGCGCCTCCCACCCTTTTTCAATTGAGTGCACTGTCCCCGTTACCGCTAATCCCAGCACTAATACTCCCAACACCAGCTCACTAGGAAAGACACACCACTGTCGTTAATACGACACGTGTTTTGCCTCACATTCTCAGGTTAAATAGATTCTGCGGTGGCTTACCGTTAAGTAAGCTGGATGCATATATATATTATCATAGGAAGCATATATATAATTTAGCTTTCTGCACTCCTCTTTGACTATGCCAAATCTCACATTATAGCGATAACAGAAATACACATTCTTTAAAAATTTCAACTGCCTACCTATTACCGATCATGAGATACAGCCCGCTGAAAGAAAGACAGACGGACGGACAGTGGAGGCTTAGTAATAGGGTCCCGTTGGGTACGAAACCCTAAAAATCAAAACCCTAAAAAACAAAGATATCTTTTTTTATAGGAAAGGGGGCAAACGAGCATGCAGCTCACCTGATGGTGAGTTACTACCACCGCCCATGAACAACTGCAACACCAGGGGAATTGCAGATGCGTTGCCGGCCCTTTAAAAAGGAGTAGTAAGTATATATATATATATATATATATATATATATATATATATATATATATATATGAGGTGTCTAGAAGATCACCAGCTGAGTAAGCCCGACGGAAATCATAGTGGCGGTCACTAACCAGCTGGTGATCCTCAGGGTACCGCATGAGCTGCCAGTTAATAATTGTTTCCATTATTTGTGGAGAACAAGGAGTGATAGCGATAGGCCTGTAGTTGGACGGATCTGATCGGTTGCCTTTTTTAGGGATCAGGTGTACCAAAGCTGTCTTTGATGAGTTCGGGACGCCTAGGGTATGAGTACCGAAAAAGACGCGTTAAAACTGGTAATTCCGGAGCACACGTCTTTAGCACAATATGTGGGACTCCGTCAGGCCCACTCGATTTGTTGACTTCCAGGGAGAGGAGTGCTTTACGCACCGAGCTCTGTATAATTAGCACATCATGCATGGAGCACTTACACCGCGGGATAGTCGGCGGTGTGTTCCCCCCGTCATCAAGAGTCGAGTAGGACGCAAAAGGAGAGCCTAACAGTTCGGCTTTCTCCTTTGCAGCATAACAGAGTCGTCCTCCTGTGCAGAGATGGTAGAGATGGTCAGTTAACTTGGCCAGCCTTTGTAGAGACCGAATGTCCCTGGCTGAAGTCAAACTAGTTTCTCGCCGATTCTGCCGATGCTCTGATTTTCCTTGGCAATGACACTTTGAAGGACTTGAGCGGAATTACTTATTTTTAAGAGCGCTGGTGTTTGCATCCCGTGACGTTAATGCGTCAACCCAGGCCCGGTAGCACTCCTGCTTATGGCGTGATGCAATTTTACAGGAGTGACCAAACCATGGCTGAGAACTGAAGCTGAAACCATCTTCCTCCTATGGGCACCACAGATGATGGAATAAATATTTTCATTCCCTGAACTACCACATTAGCGACAGAATCAGCAACAACGTTGGGATCATCCGGCGAGAAGCAAACCCGCACCCAAGAGTAGGATGCAAATAACATAAGAGTTTAAAAAACTTAAACAACACGCATTTAGTATAAATTGTGATGATTACTTAATTTTATCCTGGTGATCCTGATCATGGTATTAGGATAAAGTTATCAAATTATTGTATTGTCATCAGTCCTTGATATGAGTGCAAATTTTCAAGTCAAAGTTGTGAAAAATACATTAAAAGATTCCGTTACATAGATAGATAGATAGACCCACACGAAGCTAATAAAAGCGTGTGCCAAACACGGCGGCAACCTGCAGATCGTAACCGCGATGGGAGCGTGAGTGGCACCGTACTTCGGATCAGACAATGGTCCGAAGAGCCAAGAGGGTCATCGACGGAGACCTGATATCCGTCCGGATTAGAGGTAAGCAGAAGGTCCAACAGTGAAGGTACATGATCCTCCACATGTGGGATCCGCGTAGGCGAAGTAACCAGTTGTGTCAGACCATATGCCAAGGCAAAGTCATAAAGAGATCTATCCACATGATCGATTAAGCGGGAACCAAGCCATTCAGCGGGTTGGGCGTTAGAATCACCGAGCATCACGATCTCTGCGGATAGAACCTGTTGTTGCACGGAGTCTGCAGCCATGTGTACGTGGTCGATGAGTCAGTCTGTTTCGGCATTACCGCTATGGGACCTTTAGAGGCACCCGTAGACGCGGGGATGGTCGTCGCAGTCTACGCGCAGCCATATGATGGACAGGTCCGTACTTTCAAGACTGCCGAGGGGTCGGTAGTGGACGGCGTTTAAGGTTTGAATGAAGTCCCCTGATGTTGCAGAAATTTACGGATAGCGTGGCAGGGGTTGTCTTTGTCTTATTGCTCCGCTTGCCCCGAGCATTTCATAGCGGGGAAGTTAATTTGTTCGGAAAATGTAAAAGTTATTGTTTCTTTGTGTACTATTAGTTATATTTTATATTAATAAAATTAAAAATAAATAAACCAAATCACAGATATTCATAAAAGTAGACAAATTAAAAAAAAAGTTAAAAATGTGCAAAAAATTAAAAAGCAAACCACTGACGCATTGTTTTGTGTATTAATATTATACTCTAGAAACTAATAAGCTTTTATTAAAAACAACTTCTCAATTAAATTACATTGTGTAACAAAAAACTTTACCTCAGTGTCAACTAGCGACATATGGTGAGCAGAAAATTATTAGCCCTCATTAATCTGAATAAAACAAATTTAACCGCATTCAGAAATACGTAAAATAATTTAATAAATCTTAATATATGCTTCAACGGACAACAAATGAATATAGTTGAAAATGCAAAATTTTTAGGTCTCAATCTGGATTCAAACTTAAATTGGAAAAATCAAGTGGAAGATATTTGTACTAAACTCAGCCAGTTCTCTTATGCACTGTATAGACTTGGAACAATTGTGAATCAATCTGCTGTCAACACTGCGTACCACGGTTATGTAGAATCAGTGCTAAGGTGTGGTGTAATCTTTTGGAGTAACTCTGTAGACAATGATATGTTATTTAAAGCCCAAAAGAGATGTGTAAGGGCCATTGTGAAGTTAAAACAGACGGATAGTTGTAAACCATTTTTTTTAGTCTGAAACTGTTAACGCTTCCATGCATTTATATATATGAGGTAACCGTCTTTGTTATTGACTTGACCTATATAATACTAGCTGTTACCCGCGGCTTCGCCCGCATGGTCACTGGGAAATGAACTATCCATTGCTTTTTGAATTGAAAACTGAGTTTTATAGATTTGTCAGAGATGCAGCCATTAAAACTGAGCAAAATTGATTCGTCAGCCTATTTAAATGTTTTGAAACGCAGCGTATAGGAAAGCATGAAAATAGCCTATTTATTCAAATGCAAATGGGATATTTTTTAATTAAAAACTGAGCATAATTATCCGTCAGGATGCAGACTTTTGAAAAGAAACTGAGCTAAATTGATTCGTCAGAGATGCAGTTTCTGAATTGAAAACTGAGCCAAATAAAAGATCCGTCAGAGATGCAGCCTTTTGAGTTGAAAACTGAGCTTAATAGGTCCGTCAGAGGTGCAGCATTTGGAATTGAAAAGAAACTGAGCTAAATAGGAAATTTTGAATTGAAAAGGAAGATCTGTGGAATTTTTTGGAAAAAAACCTGAACACTATTTTAAGACGCTACTGTACACAATGTTATATGTTTTTCCATTCGGAAAGAATGTGGAAATTCTGGGCATTTGACACACGCAGACATGCTACATACAGCTGACCATGAGAAGCTTTGGTTTTTCTAAGTTGACCCCACTACCAGTAACGTTGCCCTTGCGCTTTATTAATTGTCATTGCAAAACTGAGGTTAATAGGAACTGCAACCTTTTGAATTGAAAAGGAAGATCTGTGGAATTATAGGATCCGTGGTATAATAAATTTTCACCTTTTCCTACGCCTGTCAAAATTGTAGCACCTGATTATGTTCCGTCCAAGATGCGTCACGCAGCCTTGTCCCGTTACATAACCGAGGCATCTAAATTTCGCATTAGCATGACTGGGACGCCTAATTTTAATTGAAGCTTGTGAGGGCATACCTGACAACTCTAGAAATTTAGAAACTCTACGGGATATGAGTGCTCTGTTCTGTGTCCATAATGTCTACTGACAAATACTCTGTTATTTTTCCTGCTACTTCGCTTAATATATCTGAATTTATTTATTAACGCTCTCATTTTTGGTGCAAGAATCGCTTTTCACACCATTTGTCTTCATGCATGTTGTTCGTTAAATCTGAATAAACGCTCGCAATTAATTCGGAATGATTCTGTACTAAATTACAAAAATCTCTCGTCAATTTAAGGCAGCCCTCAGCATCCGTTTCCAACCGCCCATCGCCAATTTTTAATAGTGTGTCAGCATAGTTTCCAGCATTAATATCATTATACAAATGCACTCTCATATTCGTAGTTAAACTGAATTTTGTCACCTTGTTCCATAAAATAGACGACTTGAAGCATGCTTTAATTTCATCTGCAGGTGTGCCCTTTTGAATAACAGGTAAAGTTTGGCGAAAGTCACCAGCCAGTAAAACCACCATTCCTCCCATTACATCGGTATTGCTGCGCAAATCCTGGAGCGTTCGATTTAGTGCTTCTACAGCTTTTTTATGCGACATTGTATTTTCGTCCCACACTAAAAGTTTGCATTGTCGTAGCATTATACCTATACCTGGGATAGATTTAGAGGGAGTTTTAAAACAGAATGTGCAGTGCGGCCCCCGCTTAGCAGCGTGGCGGCTATACCGGAGGAAGCTACGGTCACAGCAATGTTTTATCTTTCCGTACTTGCGCTAATAATAAATTTAACAAAATATTTCCCAGTTCCTCCAGGGCATCTAAAAGAATAGTGCACCATTTCCAGATTCAATTTGTCCTAATACTTTGTCAAAACTCGTTTTGTTCGGGAAACAAGCGGGTACAAATTCGGCTACTTGCTGCTGCAAAGCTGGTATATCGTAGTTTGTTTCACGTATAATTTCATCATAATTCATTTTCAGTTGTTCACTGAGGCTTATCATTCCAAAGTCGCTTAATTTTTTGCCTACCATTGCCATTACTTTATCTTTAATTTTTCCAAGTGCTTCATTATAAATGTGTTCATTGGCTCAAGGCTCAGTTCTCGGCCCCTTTCTGTTTCTTGTATATATTAATGACTTACCTTACATAGTAGGGGATAACCATAATATAGTATTATTTGCTGATGACACTTCATTAATTTTCAAATTAAAACGACAATTATTAAAATATGACGAAGTAAATAATGCTATATCTAAATTAGTAAATTGGTTTAATGTTAATAACTTGCATTTAAATAGCAATAAAACGAAATGTATGAAGTTCATGACTCCAAATGTCAGACAATTAAATACTAATGTAATTTTAAATGGGAAGAACTGAGTCTTGTCGATACCACCATTTTCTTGGAATAACACTAGACGCGAAGCTTCAATGGAGCCCCATATATCAAAGTTAGCAAGCAGACTTGGTTCTGCAGCATATGCTGTAAAAGATTAGAAATCTTACCAGTGTGAAACAGCTGAACTTGTTAACTTTAGCTATTTCCATAGCATAATGTCGTATGGTATTTTGCTATGGGGACATAACTGACACTGAAATTATATTTGTTTTACAGAAGAGAGCGCAAAACAATCTATGATTTAAAACCTAAAGTCGCTCAGACAAAATTTAAGAAATTAATATATTAACTTTGGCCTCTCAATACATTTATGAAAATGTAATGTACGTACACAAAAATAAAAGTAGTTATACAAAATAAGTGATGTTCATTCTGTAAATACTAGGAACAAACACAAGCTAGTAGTACCAGTTACTCGACTCCACCGAGTCAGTAATTCATTCTTGAGGCGATGTATACGCTTTTACAACAAAATCCCAGAAAATATAAAATTCGACCTGCTCAAAATTCAAAAACTTTATTAAACATAGTTTGTATAAAAGGGTTATTATAATGTTAAAATTTATGGATGATAATAACCCTGGGAATGAGGTGTTCGCTGCCAGGCTGTTTCTAATTTGTTTTGTGTGGTTAATTGTGTAATATACATGATTGTAGCTGTTATTTAAAAAAAAAAAGTCCGCTGGGTTTCTTGCTGGTTCTTCCCAGGACAGAGGTTTTTTTCGAACCAGTGTAATTAGACAAAAGAGTGACTTTCAATAAGTATTATTTATAATCTATATTGAATAAAAAAGTTTCTGTTTCTGTTTCTATTGTATGTCATGTTTGCGTGTGTCTGGTATAACCTTCGCAAAATATCTTCCGCCATGTACTCTTTATATTTGTCCCACAATTTATGTGCATTAGATAGCCTGCAAGATGATATGAGAGTTGCATAAAGATCCCTAATTTTGGCTGGTGACTAGCACTGCACAGCTTCCTCCATGGTTTCATCCCAGTGATTATCGTTTTCTAAAAGATGCAGAGCTTCATGCTTCTCTATAGTTGCGCATTCCTGACCGTTGACAGTTTTAAGGTCTTTATATCCTGTAGGACCCCGAACATGGTGCAGCAGCAATCGTAAACAGAAACATTCAAAATTAGTAACATGGACGGTATACACACGACCAAGGGCATCTGATGACTTTACACCGGGCCAATTTGCAACAGGCGCGCTTGAATACAGCGTTTCCTCCTTCCTAGATGTGTTCCAAGTATAATTGCAGGGACTTCAGAATATAACAACGTTTTGCAAAGGGTCGGTTTGACAAAGTTGAAAGAAGGCTGTTAGTGTAGTTTTGGCGGTGATGCAATTCTTTCTTGAAATTTCTTTCGGTGAAATATACACTCTCCATTTTCTAAGTGCACAGCAAGGTGAGTAACTGTTTGGTGCCTTTCGTATAAAGGAAGCCAAGGAGACGCCACGCTGCCTCGTTACTGCTGATATAACGCCTGCTTGAAAGGTCTGTACTTCATTAACGATTTGCCTCACCTTCACTCCTGAGATTAAATACTGTTGTCGCTTCCTTTATTTATACTTACAGATATACTTGATTGCGCGGACAGAGCTACATGCTTCTACATTAATGTGGGCATTAGACATTTTACATAGAATGGGCGAATACGGGACAATCCAGCTGTTATCTAAGGTTTCAGAACGCTCCAGAGCGAGATTTGATTGCCCTGCCACCATCTTCAGGAGCTCTGCGTCTGTACAAAGGTAGCCATTGTCATTGTGCACTGTTTCTTTTAATAGCTGTTTAGAATTTCTTTGTACATTTTCCTTCTTTCATACATGGCGATATTGAATTTCGTGCTCCACATGGACCGTGAATCATATTTCGGACGATGGTATCATACAATTCTTTATCTTGCTCAGGATCCGGAATCTCGCGCTTATTATGTCGTCTATTTGGCTGGGCCGCAACTTCTCTTTAAGCATATTAGAATGTGGGCATGCGGTAATCCTCTTTTTGCCATTCAATTGAATACATGAAGCACTGCACCTCTCGAAAATTTTCCTTTGTTAATTACATCCATTAATTTTTGTACTTTTAATCTAAATACTCTAGCAACTAAATCGTGTCTGTCAGTACTTTTTGGCATTAGCTCCTCAGTTATTTCTTTCCATGTGGGATTGCAAGTAAAAGTAACAAAAGATCAGGTCTTCCGTAAGGTTCGTACATAGGCGAATGCGTCTTGTGTGTACTCATGTAGGTAGCAGGGACTGTTAACGAATGATGAGGACAAATTACCATTTACCTAAATCTCTGGGGTTTACATTGGCGTCGCTAGAAACTGCATCTTGTAAATGTATATAATTCTCAACGCGCAGCTTTTTGATTTAAGATATATAACGGAGACGTTCACTTTCTACCTTCATACATGTCTACAAAATGATGAAATAATTGTCTACACCGGGCTAAGAGTTAAAATCATTTTCTCGCAACATCATATGATACGCATAAAAAATCATGATACTTTTTGTTCAGGTAGGCTCCTTTGTGACCAGGTTAATTAGTGGAATTTGAAAATGATAACCCTCTTGTCCTTTGCAATAAATCAATGGGTATTGCAGGCGTCATAAAACTTGTGTGTATCGGCTACCGTTGCAAGTATCATCACGTGCTCGCAAGACAATGTCTCGTGAAGAAAATTGATTACCACTATACGGCTGCTATTTCGTTTATCAAAGGTGCATTGTGGCGCCTTTCATGCTCTCCTCGAGGGTCCGATCTGCGTGAATGACGACTTTATAATCCTCTTCAGGTAGGTTTTCTAAAGCAGTTTTAAATGTTTTGACTAAAATTTTACGTTCATGCAAGAATCTTTGAATTTTGAACACTGTGTCTCTCAACTCCTGGATAAATTGGCACGACGGTACCTCAATTTCTTCGTCACCCATAAAATATACTTAAAATTTATGCTGTTCGTTTCAGCTGGAAAAAGTGAACCTATTCTATGACAAATTTGCCTTACTGCCGTAAATGAGGCGAAAATCCCGGCATTATTGTTTCAGTCAACTCCGACGGACGTCATTTGAAAGTATGAGTTATATTTCCGGATTCTGTTTAAAAAGCAACGTGACTCATTAGCATCATATAAAAAGAGAGTTTTCAAAGGTTCTTCTGGTTCCCCAAGTAACGGAAGAGACACTTTGCCATTGGAACAACACATGCTCTCATCTGTCCATTTTAAAGCGCTGCAAAATCGACACGCCTTGTACATTAGTCCGATAACAACTAACCTGTGATTTTTATAATCAATCAACGGATCATAAATGAATGCTGCGTCATTAAAAACCGACCAATTGTTTCTTTCAAAATTTTGTCGACGTTCAGCTTGGAGCTGTGCATTTGCATCTCTTCGCGCCTATCTCTGTTCTGGTGTTTCAGATGCCCTTATAGTAGATTGACGTTCAGCTTGCTCAATGAGTCTGTGTTGAGTTTCATCAGGTGTTTCAGCGGCTCTTAAGGCGGCCTGACGTTCCGCTTGTTTGAATAGCCTTTGCTGACTTTGAGCAGGTGTTTCAGTAGCTCTTAAAGTAGTTTGACGCTTTGCCTGTTCAAGACGCCTTTGCTGACTTTGAGCAGGTGTTTCAGTAGCTCTTAAAGTAGCTTGACGCTCTGCCTGTTCAAGACGCCTTCGCTGACTTTGAGAAGGTGTTTCGGAAGCTCTTAAAGCAGCCTGACGCTCTGTCTGTTCAAGACGCCTTTGCTGTCGTTGAGAAGGTGTCTCAGATGCTCTAAAAGCAGCCTGACGCTCTGCTTGTTCTTGCCTTCTCAGTTCAGCATCTTCTAAAGATTCTAGCGATCGAGCTAATCTTTTCGCTTGTCTTTGAAGATACTCTTGAAAGGCTGGACTTACGTTTGCGAGGCATTATGAAGTTAGAAAATACTTATTTATAAAAAACGTTAAAATACCTAAAAGGAATTAAATTTCCTTTTAAATATTTTTTAAACAAATCCAAAATATCTAAAAGGAATAAATATTCCTTTTAAATATTTTAAAATCAAAACAACAAAACCAATTCAAAACGCAACACAATCCGAAAACGATAGCCAAAAAAATCGAATCAACAAACAAATCACAAAACAAATCATGAAAACCGAAATCGAAAGCAGTAGTCAATATAAATATAACCAACGAAAAAGTAAGTGTATAGGTACCGTATACACTATCTATACTATTAATATTCCTTTGAAATATTGTTAAACAACCTAAAACAACGAAAACCAATTCACGATTCTAAATAAACAAAATCCAAAATCAAGAGTCTAAATATGTATAAAGGAATACCAACAAATTAACAAAACCGATCGAAAATACACAAATCCGAAAATAAAAGCCAATATAAATCCATTCAACCTTAACCAAATCACAAAGCAAATAACAAACAACCGAAATCGAAAGCAGGTGAGTCGAATAAGCTACGAAATAGAAACAATTTAAGCGTATAGGTACCGTATACTATAAGTTGACGCGCGGCTCAACGGCGGGAGTTAAGTACATGTCGGAAACATTTCGTTACCGCGTTTTAAGAACCTAGTAACGACATCTAGCGGAATCAATTTAAACTATGTATACGTTAGTTAATAAGAACTCTCAAAAATATTTTTCTTATAATTTTGCACAATTTTCTTATTGTAATACCGATTCATTCATAACCATATAAAACTGTATTCATTTCCGTTCAATAAATATTATAAGGCTTATTAAAAGGCTTACTAAGAACTGTTTCTAACATTGTTAAGTAATAGTTAAGGTGAAAGCGTGACAGGTGGTGATAGTATTTCTGATCCATACTTATAATCACGCCTGTAACCCTACTGAGGTAATGAGCATCAACGGATTACTTAATATCGTCTGCGAGTTATCGCCTATTCTGTGAATTACGATGCACCAAAACGTTTGAAGAAAATCAGCTGGTGAATTTTATGTTTTTATCGCTCTCTTCCCGGTCCTGCGTGGAAAATACAGATCCATACATTTTTCTTAATTTTGGTAAAAGACATAATAATCCAGATATTCTGACCTTCTGTGTTCGTCCATCGTACCGTCGTCCGTCTTGTAGAATCACGGTGGCGCCACCTAGCTGAATTTAATTTTGCAACATATTCGATTTTCCACGAAGAATGATATGTTTTCGCTGAAAAAGTAGCCTATGTCATCTACAGCCACCGAACTATCCCCATACAAATAATCATGCCATGCCGACGCTCTGTTGCGACGTGAAGGAAAACGACAAACTTGTGCCGATTTTTTCCACGGGAATGAGATGTTTTCCGCGGAAAAAAGCCTATGTCACTCTACACCACCGAACTATCCCCATACAAAAATCATGCCATGCCGACGCTCTGTTGCGACGTGAAAGAAGGATAAACAAACAAACAAACAAACAAACACACGTTCGCATTTATAATATTAGTATTGATTATCTAAATTGACTTATCTGTATTATTTTTGATAATGTATCATGTGAACTCCATTTATAGCTAAAGCATGTTTAAGTAATTTAATATAAAAGTAATAAAATGTGATGAATATTGCATGCCAAATGGCGGAATATAGCTGTACTAAATGTTTGCTCTATAACTGATAAACTTCATGAAAAATGCGTCATGAGCTCTCGGACCATGGTTATATGATGTATACCTAAAATCATGTGTTGTTTGATTCTTTATTTTTCGTGAGTAAATAACTTCAAATTTATGTTAAACTAGCTGTTCCCCGCAACTTCGTCCGCGTGGAATTTATTGCGATTAGTTTTCATGGGTTTTAATTTTTATGCGCGGAACCCTAGTTCTTTTTCTAAAATAAAAGTAAGTTACTCCTTATAACATCAGCTATCTGCCAGTGAAAGTCCCGTCAAAATCGGTCCAGCCATTTCGGAGATTAGCCGGAACAAACAGACAGACAGACAGACAAAAATGTTAAAAATTGTTTTTTTCTTATTAGTATCGTATATATTTTCATATGCATTTAGTAAAAAGCTGTTAGTTTTACATTACAAACAGACACTTCAATTTTATTTATTTGTATAGATAAGAGAAAGAGTGTGCCCAAAAGGAGGACGTATATAGACTGCGAATTTATATTATATTTTATATTAAGTAGGACGCTTTAACTAAAATTGCTTATAAATGGTTAAGTACAATACTTCAAAGATTTGTGCAACAACCTTAGAATTGAGAAGAAAATTAAACTTTTTACTGCGTCTTCAATGAAGTTATCAAATCAACTGTTTTATTAGTCTTTACTATAGTTAAACACGATCTTCAACAAAGTATTATCAAGTTATTCCAGCTTCTAAATGACTCTTTCTTAATAAATATGATACAAATTGTATTCCATGTTGACTTTAATTAAGAATTAAGGTATAAGTTTGTTTTTGTTCAAAATAAAATTGGACTTATTAACAACAAATCCAATTGAAATGTTTTGGGCAAACACATAAGCGCGTTGACGCCGCGCCGCTGAAATCGGCAGTGCGCTATGGCGGTGCGGCGCCGCAACGCGACGTGAATTCAGCGTTATGACGTCATACTTGTTGACAAGGATGCAGTTTGTTTCTAACACTCTTGCAAACAACACGTGTCAACCAGAAGCAGTTTTAAAATTAAAATGTCTGACGTTGACGTCGATCTGTTTATATCTTCGGTTCAGGAACACCGTTGTTTGTGGGATACTGGTGACGAAACCTATAAAGACAAATTTATAAAACAAGAAGCATGGAAAAGCATTTGTGAGATCGTTTATATTGATTACAAGGAAAAACTCAACCGAAAAATCAAAACTGGTAAGGTAACATATAGTCTTAGGCAATGATATTTTAAACTAAAGATAAGTTACGTTCATAGTAATTTACGTTTTAAATCTGTTCCTGTGTTTAAATCATTACCTCCCAGCAATCCAAAACTGCACACATTTGCAAGTTTTACTGATAAGCAAACCAAAAGATATGAAATAAAACGCAATTGAAAGAGATAGCTATAATTTTAATGGTTGCACTTCAAACGTTTCTTGTGCATAGAGTAACATTTATAGTCGTAGAGTGGACACTTGATTCAAAACTATTCAAAAGTACATAGATAAGAAATAAAACATCTTACAAAAGTAAAAAAATAAGGTATTATTTGTATTTTGAACTGAGTAGGTATACGAACATTCATATTTTCTTTTTAATTGCCAACTTAGGGCGAACATCACTGGAAAAGTAATTACAAAAATCATTCCGTATTAGATGTGGGCTAAATTATTTTCATTTGCGGGCAAATGCAACATTTCAGATCAGAATCATCAAAGATAATGTCATCGGTCGCTTGTACTCCATCTCGATTCAAAACAAAGTTGTGCATTACACAACATGCCTTGATAATGTCTGTCGCAAACGTATTGCACATCTATAGATCGATGAAATATGCCATTTATTGGCTAGGATGCCAAAAGCGCACTCGACATATCTTCGGGCACGACTCAGTCGATAATTGTAAACTCTTTGTTGTACCGACAAATGTTTTCCTGAGTAAGGGCGCATGACGTTATTCGAAATTGAGAATGCTTCATCTCCTACAAAACTAATGGAGTTTCATTTTGAGAACCTGGTAAAGGCTTTGTACAGAATAGGTAATTGCGTCATAATCAAATCATAAAGTTTAGAGTTCTGGAAAACGGTGAGTCACTTCTGCACATACGCTCCTATATCGACAAAATGAATCTATATCTAGAATCTACAAGAGCTAATAAAACTATTGAATTATAGCCCTTATAATTGTAAAACAGTGATCCACTGTGCGGGACATGTAATACGGACATGTTTACCATCAAGAGCTCCTATGCAGTTAGGAAAATTTGCTTTCTTGTCAAACTCAATAGCGACATCTTCTAGAACCTGTTTTGTTATAGGAGGTATATTTTGACTTGATAGATGTTTCCATATGGCGCGAGAAACTGTCCTTACAATTTTGCTATTGTACTTGCTCCTCGGAAGTAATTCGTATGCATGGTTTTAAAGTCACTGCCGGTTGCTAGAAATCTAAAATGAAATAATAATTAGTAGGCAAATAATAAAATAATACAAATGTAGGTATAATCAAACTCAAACCGCGCAGGTAATAGTGTTGCTAAAGGAATAGATTTTCAAAGATAGACAGGTAGTTTTTCAAAGTACTCAATAAATATTTTACATTATGGTTGTTCTAGGCAAGTCAATCAGTTTTAACTTGCCTAAGTCAAGAAAAAGCAGAAAATTATTCTTTTTCGGCGGCCAGCCATTTATATGAAATTGGATGGACCGAAAGTACTTATGAAAGTTATATCAAATTTTATATGTAGTATAAATGGAATCTAGGGAATTTTAGTCTTTATTACTATTTTTCACTTGTGAAGTTTTTTGTTGCAGGTAATGATTTAGTCAAGAAGTGGAAGGCCATAAAAGATAATTTTGCTAAATATCAAAAAAAACTAAAAGATGCCAATCGATCAGAGCTGGAGCTGCAAAATTAAAGAATATCACTTGAATAAACAATTACAGTTTTGAAAAGGTTTCACAAAATGCAACTGATTCCAGTTTATGCGTAGCGGAAGGAGATATTGAGAATGAAATAACGGCATTGCCTCGTTATAAAAGTCAACCACGAAAACGAAAGGCAGATGATAAGGATGATATTGAAGAAGATTTATTGGCAATATTAAAAACACCGGAGAATAGACATTTGCATTTTTTCAAGGGGATTTTACCATCTCTACAATCGTTAAATGAGAATCAAACATTGATATTTCAAAGTCGGGTGCTTCAAATATTAACCGACATTCTTCAACCTTCAATTCATCAAAATACATCACGGCTATAATCAAGAATATCAGCATCAGGTTACAATCAAGGATATTCAACTATGAGATACGATAATACGGTTCAGAGTGGCTACCACACTTCTACTCCTGGAAGTTCGATTACTGAACAGAGGACTACCTCATCATCAAACCAACAACGTCCAATAAATTCACATTTTACTGGACGAAACGTCAACTACTTCCTATGTTTCACAGATGAGGAGTTTGATTTTCTTAAATTGATCATTACATTTTAAGGCCTATTAAAGTATTCTTAAAGTAAGAAAATTGTAATGCAAAAAGCTTAATTTGATTCTGTCTTGTTTCATTTGAACCTGGCTTTGTACCACTAGTACCCCCAAACCATGAACACTAGTGATGCAAAATTTTATCGACACCCCGCTAGTACCAGGTGTATAAAAACCAGGTACAAATAAAACTAAACATTTGATTCCGAGTGCCATAAACATCAATAAAAAAATAAAAACCTATTGTTTTACCTTAAAGTTAAGCCACATTTCCAAAGCAGTAACTGGTTTCTTCCTTTATTTTTCTTCTGTATATATTTTGATAACTCGCTTAATAGCTCTTCAAATGATGATATACTCATTCTAAAGTAGGCAACAAATTTTTTCGTCTATCTTTAATGCTTCGTATTTTTAGAAAAGAACTCGCCATTTAGTTCATACCCAGTATCTTCTTTGCCGTATTTTTAAGATGAATAATGTCTTCTTAATAACAAATAAGCAATAAGTTTATTACGATCCATCGCAGAAGACGTCTATCCACTCAAAAATCACGAGAAAATGGTTGCCCTACCATAATGCCCTGTTTCGACGCCGCCAGCGCGGCAACGCAACTGCCGATTTTGGTGCGGCGCCGCAAAAATAAGCAGTTGTTATGTGTTTCGGCCCTTTAAGTTTGTTTTATAATTATATTCACTTTGACAGACCTTAATCAGAAATTATAAGCTCTGTCGCACAAAAGGTAACCTACGTTAATGTAGAATAGTGTTATCCGAAGTACTTAAACTATATAAAAAATTATATTGTGACTCGGTAAAACTAAATCTCTGATAAAAAATCGTAATAATTTTTAAAAAATGTAGTAAATTTATTGAATGTTTTTTTAAATTATTATTATTCAAATGTAATACAATTTTTGATAGGGAAATGTAGCAATACAAGTTCAAGTCACCAGTCAAAGTACGTCACAAATGAAAACAATAGGATTTAAGCTTCTTTAAAATGGTTGATAAGGTAATGTTATGGGTTTCCTTTATTCTCTTCAAACTAAATTCTAGCAGGTTTGAAATTTCTTACCGGATGTAAATCCTAGAAATTGGACAAATCAGCATTGGACCTATAGCAGAGAGAGGCAGTGTAAGAATATCTACAACCCATATCGTCCCGGGGGTGTCGTACGAGGCGCTAGAGGGAAACAAGCCGGGAGATGGGCATTAGCATCCTTCTGATAACAACTAAATAACAAATAAAACTGCGGTTGACAACGCGTAAGCCAAGCGTGGAAGTTATGGCCCCCATGAGAAACGACAGAAAGAAACGGCCGCCCAGTCCCAGTCTAGAAGAAGGACAAGAATCCTTGGAATGTAATGGGATTATCTCAAGAGAAGAGAGGGGAAGGACACGGTAATTCTCAGATCCGGTAACTTTTTCTATCACCGGGACGGTGACCATCAGTCCATAGGAGGTATATCGTCCACAAGTCTCTAAGAGTGTCAACAAAGATTGCGTACTTAATACTCGGAAGTGATTCTCAAACAAACATATTACAGGGCTTATTACCGAGAGTAGCTCGGTAATAAGCCCTGTAATAGTAATTTTAGTAGTTGTAAGTGGTAGAGCCATGCTGCAGCTATATTATGATAGTAGCACGAATGGGTCGGCTCGACCGGGAAAGTAGCACGCTCTCACAAAATACCAATATGATACGAAACACAGCAGCCCTAAGCTGCTATTAGCTTAAGGTTGCTGTGTTTCGTATCGTGAATGTAGAGAACTGGAGAACCTTTTTACTGGAAACGAGGCATTCCGTCTTAGTCCTCAGGAGTGACAACGCATCCGTATTTTGATTCTTCATATAAAAAGAGTTAAAAAGAGTTTTTAAATTAAATAGGTACATATTTAATTTAAAAATAAATTTGCAGTCTACATACGTCCCGCTGCTGCGGGCGCATGAGTATAATTTATTATAAACTTAAAGTTATTTACTCACAAAAATAAATAATATAACTACACATTATGATTTCGGGCATAAATTACTTTTTATTTATTTAGAACAAATATCCCGTAAGAAAGTCGTAAGTTACTTAACTAAAGGAATGTTTTTTTTAACATATTATGTATAGAACATTGAGATCATATTACGAAAGATCTTTTGTTTGAAAGCTACAATAACATTTACACTACGGAATAGATTTGACTACGCTTCTATAAGAATAGTATATTACTAGAGATGGGCCGAATATAGATTTCACCGAATACGAATATTCGGCCGAAAGTTCAGTAAAACTTTTGCCGAACCGAATATTCGGCCGAACATTATTCGGTAGGATCACCTCGATACCTAATCAATTCATGTCGAACTTGTTTACGTAAAGCGTGCGGGATTAGCGCCGGACCCTGCCCCTCGCTCCCCCACCACACCTTACATGTTATTGCATCATCTAGTATTGAGCAAATTGCCGGCACGTAGTTATGTTTTGACTATTTTTTGTGAGAAAAAAAGTGTTTCGTTGTGTTCTTCTCAGTGAAAATTGATAATTATATGGTAAAAATGAGTGGCAGGTGGAGATCTACTATTTGAACTTATTTTAGAGAAACTGAAGACCAAAGTAAAGTGAAATGTACAATTGCGAAAAATACTTTTGCGGGGTGGCAGGCACAGCTCATCCTCGGCTTTGAGCAATCATTTAAAATTGAAACACACTGCGGAATTTTCTGGTCTGGAAAAACCTGTGCATCAGGTAGGCTCAAATTTACATAATATTGAAACGACACAGCATGAATCTGAAGTTGCACAGGTCACCCAACCCTCGACCAGTGGTGCTCAATCTATAAAACCTGACCAACCACTCAAACTATACTAGAAGATTCATTTAATTCCAAATGGCGAATTGACGACCCCCAGATCACTTCCAATTACGAATTCAATTGCTAAAATGATAGCAATAGATAATCTGCCATTTCTATAGTCGAAGATTAAAGGCTTTAATCGGCTCATGCAGTTGGTGAAGCCCAAATACCAAATTCTGAGCCGAAAATATATAGATGAAACAGTGACTCCACATCTTTATGAAAAATTTAAAAGCACTATTCATGTTTCCTCCTTCTTGAGTTTTACCATCCACTGGTTAGATGATGAGTTCGCTCTACAACACAGAGTGCTTCAAATGAAGTCGTTTACAGTCCACCGCAGCGCCGATAACATACGCGCAGAATTTGAGAATATAACCGAAGTTTGGCAAATAATGGCAAAAATTCACATAATAATGACTGCCAGCGAAAGTAATATAGTGAAAGCCATTAGAGACAGCTCCTTTACCGGTCAGAAGTGTTTTCTACTAATTTTACAGCGTGTCATTGTAGACGCATTGCAAGTCCAACCAGATGTTGAAGAAACCATTGCCCAAGGGCGAAAAATTGTGACACACTTTAACCACTCATCTCAAGCACAAGAAAAGTTCTAGCAGAGCTAAATTTGTTTAAACGCAAGCTTGTGCAAGATGTAGTGACAAGATGGAAAACAAAATATTACATGTGCAAACGCCTTGAAGAACATTCGGACAACAGAAGCTCGATTAGTATTCAGAATCTATCAGAAAAACAGTGGCTGTTACTGCAACAGTGTGTAACACTATTACAGCCTTTTGAAGATAACAAGAAAAGTTAGCTCCACATACTCTTGTATTTCAGAGGTGATCCCACACACAAAAATTTTGCTGAAGATTTTGATCAAAGACGAAGTTCAGAGAATGTGCAGCGACTTAGATACAGTAGGAATGGCACTAAAAAAAGGGTTAGAAAGACGAGCCAGCAAGTTCGAAGATGAAAGTACTAAACTATTGCCACACTGTTCAACCCAATGTACAAGATGAATTCGCTTCGCTCCCGAAAAATGCTTCGAGAGTCGGGACGGAGTTTCTCCGAGAACATTTAAGATGTTTAGATATAGATGTGGTCAGTACCAGTAGTGGTGACACCGAGTTTGAGCAGCCGGCTCCGCCAACGTCAACAGACTTGTAATCACAGCAAGCAGCTCATGATGCTCTCTGGACGTGCTATCAAGAAAAAGCATCAGCAAAGATGTCGGTGGATGAAGATCTAAAGAGCCAATTGTCATAGAGTTAGACAGATACATTGCAGATAGCTTGGTGTTACGATGTATGTGTGGTTTAAAAATAAATCCAGATTTTCACTCATGAGTTGTTTAGCTAAAAGTTTTCTTTCAGCTCCAGGAAGCTAGGTTTATAGTGAACGTTTATTTTCTGAAGCGGGCAACGTCTATGAGCTAATGCGTAATAAGCTGTTACCAAATAAAGCTGACACTTTGAGTACCACTTTAACGAATGTTCGGTGATTTAGTCGAATACTTGGCCGTATACGAATATTCGGTAAAGCTGCCGAATATGCCGAATACCGAATCTGAAACGAATATTCAGCCCATCTCTATATATTACGCCACTAGGGAGGAAAGTATGACATTGCAACCCGCGTGGTATTGTCATAAGAAGGATGTCATACTTTCCTCCCGTAGTGCGTATACTATTTTTTATCATATCTTAATCGAAATGAATGTACCTTAAAATGTATCATGACATGTACTTTTGACGTTTAAAAACAATAGAGCTAGAAATTTGACGCATGCGTACTAAATTAATAAGTCATTGAATCGGGAAGCAATGTGGCACTTTTGTCCCTGAAAGTAAGGTCAAATTACAAACTTTCGATCAAGGTATGACAAAAATCAATATAGTCATGTATTAGCGCAGTATTTATAATTTTCATTTTTCTTTTGGATAATTTTGTCAATTATTGGTGAGAAAAATTATAGAGATGTATTAAAACATTCTTCGCAGATTTATAAATTTAAAAAAAAGTTTGAAGTTTTATTGTTCGTTTATTGTGTATTAATCAAAATGTTTGAATTTTAGTATAAGCCAGTTTATATTAAGTAGAAGCAGTTTGAAAGACTATCAAATTTTGCACAAGTAACAGCGGTCTGGAAAAGCTAATAATGGCTAACAAATTAAAGGGACACAACAGTGTCAGAACACCGGCGTTGTAACAAAATTGATTTCATAATGTAGGTTGCGAAGCGAAGACAGGGATGAAAAGATTCATTCAAACAATATTTTTAATAAGAAAAAAGGTGTTCTTATTACATATATCACATCCAATTAGTTAACTCAGTTTATACTTTCGTCAGTTTATGTATTAAAAATTATATCTAATAAATAAAAAATAATATTTGATTGTTCGTATTTTATGCGCTGCCATACCGTTCATCAGATTGATATAAAACTTTGTCAGCTTATTGCTTGCACTTGCACGAAGGTTATAGGCATAGTACCAATTAACTTACAGTAGGTGGCGCGCGTATCACACCGATTTTATTTGAAAGTTATATATCATTCAACTTCAATTAATGTATTATCTTTCCTAATTAAAGTAATAATTCTTCCAAATTTAAAACAATATTTTTACAATTATTTCTTCTGCGGCAGCAACGCGCCGAGTACCAGCTAGTAGGTATTAAACTTGGATATTAAAAATATGCTGTTTGTCGTAAGAGGCAACAGAGGGAAACTGAAACAGGAGATGGGCAACAAAAAACTGCGATTGCAAAATTTTAGCCTATGGATAGGAGGCCTATGTTCAGCAGTGGAATTTTGGTGTAATTATATGTTATAATATGGATAAGTTGTAATGAATAAATGAATGTATATATATTACAAATGATATTTAAAAATCATGGATAGATGGACTTACAAATATAGTCGACTATAGTTACTGACAATATACACGAAATACTATATTCATATCGTTACATTGTACTTACATCGACCTCTATCCCTGGTATACGAAATATCTTTAGTGGAGGAACGTCGCGCGGAGAGTAGCGACAGAACTCTCGATCCCCTCGATACCACTTCACTGTGTATAAGACCTCTTGCTCTAAATCATAAACGCATTTCATCTCGACTCTTGATCCCCGCTCCACTGAATCCGGCACCAACAACTGTACGTTACGCAAGGACAGTGTTCCTGGTGACAAAAATCAAAAAATTATTTTCGTAACTGTGAAATATTATTCACTACTTGGCATATACCGATATACATGCGCGTTTCATGTGTATTTTTTCTTTTAACGAATATTATTTCTAGTGACACCAAAAATATACATAAAATATATGACGCCCGGTTGTGCATTTAGTAAGCAACTGGCTGCAAAGCTGCAGACCACAGGTTAGATTGCCCAATGAAACAAGTATAGCGAAAAAATATATTATTCAGTATCTGCGTATTTCTGTTGTTATCAGAACGTAGTTCTTATAAAATTGAAGTTGCAAACGAATTTAGAGTCCACCTGATATTAAGTGGCTACTGCAATTCATGGATAACAAGAGTTAAATTCAAACAATGATGGATGCGTTGTCACCTCTGAGGTCTAAGATGAAATGCCTCAGCCTGGACTGGAACCGCAGACTGGAATACGTTAGTGCAAGCACAACTATTTGGGAGCAATAACATGTAAGAGGTGGTAGCTACCCAGATGGACTCAAACGAACAAGTGATATTTAAAATCCTAAAAAAATTAATCCAAAAGTTAATTTCATTTTAAAACTATATTCAGTGTTATAAATTCAATTTCATGAATGTATTTAAGTTATATTAAACCGTGCATTTATGTATTTAAGTTATAGTAGCAGATGGTTAGCGCTCGCTGTAAATTTCACAGTGCGTGAGCAACCCGGGTTCGATCCTCGCCGGCACCAAAGCAATTGTTAATTGCAATTTTAAGTGCTAATTTACCACGTGGAAAACATCGTGAGGAAACCTGCATGTCTAAGCAATAAGAAAAAAAAATTCGAAGACATGTGAAGTTCGCCAACACGCATCGGGGCAGCGCGGCGGACATTTCCTTGCCATAAAAACCCTCTCAGAAATGAGGGGAGGCCTGTGCCCAGCAGTGGGACGTATATAGGCTATAACTTTAAATTATAATAATTGTGATAAACTAATATAATATTATGGATTATTGGCATTGTATTAAATTATATCATATTGTTTTATTTTATTTCAGAAGCCAAAAATGTCTTTGTCTTGTTCGCGGTGTGCGCCGAAGCATTGTCATGGTGCAATAGGATGCAACTTCTTCTTCTTTTTCTCAGTTGAGGGTCGCCCTTCACGAATTTCATTATAGAGAGAAACACGGCCACGGTCAAATTTTGCGTACCAACGCCTTACGGTGTTCAAATAAGGTGTTTCCCTTTCAAAAGTATTATGTAATAATCTATATTGAGTAAAAAATATTCTATTCTACTCTAAGAGCATTTTGAAGACGAGCAGCGCAATACTGGGGAGAGTGAACTTTTAAAATCATGGGAAAATATCACCCTGAAATCTTTTTGCCTTAATTCCATTTGTGCTACGGATGACAACGACTCATGATACAAAACAAATTCCAAAAATTATTTAAGACAATATAATGAGTTTCTTCTGTTTTAAAAGTTAAGAAATTCAAACATTTAAGGGCGGCTAGGAGCGCAGAACTTTCAGTGTGCCCTATGTGTTATTTTTTTATATAAATTATTAAAGTAATGTAAATGCATTAAATTCAAATGAACAAATAAAAAAAACTATTAATAAAAATGTGATTTAATATTACCGTGGCTGATTTAAGCGTTTCATATAATTTAATATTTAAAAAAATTAAAATATACTTAAAAATGGATCATAAAACAATATTATACATAGATGTTTGTATTGTAATAGAATAATTGATAATATGATGATTAGTTAAATTTAAATTATTGTAGAATGGGAATAAAAGGCTTAATATTATTATTAACATATTTAAGGCAACCTAACATTTATTTACAAATATTTTAAATGTTTTAGCATTAGATGGCTTAAAAGGCAATTAGGAGGAACTCTTATAGACGATTGCTTTCAATAAGCTTGTTCTCGCTTTTCAATAGCAATGGATTTTTTTAAATAGAGGTTTATTTTGACTTAGAACATCAAAATCATCATTGAGACCATCATTACAGTCCATCACAAGTCTGATGCTGAACATAAGCCTACCCCAGGAATCCCACAAAACACTTCTTCAATACGAGCTGCATTGGAGATGTAAGACTCGCCGCATGTATTTAGAGATCTCTGTGTTCAGTTGCCTGTTTGCTGTCATACTTATCAAAGATTGTTTTATAAAAAAGACTAAAATAAAAGGAAGAATAATCTTTAAGCTTATTCAAAAAAACATTGCAGATTCATTTACCGTCTAACAACCATGAGATTAAAAGTATGATAGAAAAGTTTTTGAGTTATTCTACGATAGGTCTTGCAGAACCAAGCTCCGACCGCATGGTCAGTTTCCACGCCCTGGGCATACACTGTATTGCATTCTTTTTCCACCGAATATGATTTTGTAATTCGATCTGAAAGTTTTCAGGGCTTTGGACTAGAGCACGAGGGAGGCGTTACATTGACTTCTTTAGACGTGACCTAGCCAACTTAACGTAAAGATTCAATACCAGTTATCATACTTGAGACATCACTCAACAGTTGCCGTCTGATAATGAAGTCAATCTCAATGTTTGTCGAACCGTCGGAGACTAGGGCCATTTTCTGTGGAACCACTTCCGCAGAAATAGTTATTATTTATTATTATTCTAAGCCAGCGCTTAACTACAATCCCACCTGATAGTAAGTGGTGATGTAGCCAAAGATGGTGAAGCGCACTGACTTAAAAAAAGTCTATTCACTGTTGCCTTAAAGACACCCCCATTGCAATCGAATGGAAAGACGGATGCTCGTCATAAAGAGTATATATAGGATAGTGTTATATGACTTCTCTAACGTAAAACGCTAATAAGAGAAAGATAATATAAGAATACGCAACTGTATTAGAGTTAAAATTACTTTCGTGTGGTCAAGTTCATGTCTTTAGATCCGTGCCGGTACCTATGCCGGATACAAGCAAACTCAATTACTTCAACAAAATCTACTCGAGCCCTTATGGGTGCGACAAAAAAGTCAAAAACAATTTCTATCATTTCATCAGCTCAAAAGATTTCTTCTCCGAACGTGTATCCGCCTTGTCGTTGGTGGCTTAGTATCCGTGGCTTGGTCACCCAGGGTGAACTAAGAGGAACCCACATGTGTGCCCTTTTTCATATGTTTATAGTTTAAGAGCCAGTGAGCGGCAGACTTACGGTATTTCAATAAGCTTCACGTTTTTTCAGTAAATCCCCTATATCTGAGGTACATGACATGGGGACTCTTTAGTATATAGTACGCGCTTATGGACGCCACTGAAGTTCGTTGTCTGCCTGGGTGATAGAACCTCAATATATGTCTGCCATGCAAAATATATATATCAAATAATAGTATCAACATATATAAATTGCAGCTTTATTGAAATAACGTATATTATAAAGAAAAAATTGTTATTGTCAACCTATCTGCCATGACCTTGGGACCGCCATAGGTGTCTGCCAATGTTATTTTTCAGTAACTTTTATTGAATATTTCAAGATGTCAAAGCGGCAGACTTATTACTTTCATGTTTTTTTCGGTCATTTTTTTACACCTTTCACATCTGAGCGTCTCTATATCAACCGCCGGTCAAACTAGAGTCCCCATTTCATTTACCTCAGGTATAGGGGATTAACTGAAAAAAACGTGAAGCTTATTGAAATACCGTAAGTCTGCCGCTCACTGGCTCTTAGACCATTATTTTTGTCGATAGAAATAAGATTACAGTTTACAGTTATTAATTTGTTTTATAGAAAGTCTCCTGTGTTGTCGGATTGCTATCCCATCGAACTATAAGAGTGGAGGGATATAGAGTTAACCTATACTTGCGCTCATACTTGTACACTATAATCCTGACCTGCGCAGATGACGAGTATCCAGCAGAGACTGGCAGCCTTGCTTGGAATTCGGTCTGGAGGACAAAATTATTATGCGTAGGAGTCATCGCCCTGAGAACTAAGAATGGGACTTGAATCGCCTCAACGGAGTTAAAAGTTTTCTCCTGTTAAAGTTACCCATATTATTAATAAAATTGTAAATTAGCATGAGCATGGTTTAATAAGTACAGCGCATGATAGGTATAAACATTACATATAAATATGCCTTATTTTACAGTACGCGAGCAACCGAGGTTCGATCCTTGCGGGCACCAATGAAATTGTTAATTGCAATTCTAAGAGCTGATTTACCACGTGCTCGTCGGTGAACTAAAACCTCACGAGGAAACCTGCATGTCTGAGAAATAAAAAAAATATTTCGAAGACATGTAAAGTTCGCCAATACGCATTAGGGCAGCGCGGCGGACATTTCCTTGACGCTCTCAGAAATAAGAAGAAGCCTGTGTCCAGCAGTGGGACGTATATAGGCTATAACTTTAACTTTTAAAAGAAGCGTGGAATGCTCTGCATCTGTTATTATCAATTTAACAACTATGAGAATATACGTAGATAGGTTATTGTAAACCTGTTTGCGCTCCATAACAACTTTCATACATAATTCTATTAACAAAATCTTACAAAACATGTCAGTCAGTCGGTGGTTTTAATATACGTCCCGTGTACTGTTGTAAGAGAAATACTGCAATGACTTTATTAACTCTTTAACGACCATTTCCAAAATTAAATCGCTACTTAGATATCGTCCGGGTTCATTTCGGAGAGACGGGAAAAGGGTCTACGAAAATGAAATGGCTCATTCTGCTGGATACGGATTTCAGAAAGTAAATTATCTGCTAAATCCATGATATTGCACAGCTGCTTTCCCTTAATTAAATACATATTGAATAATGGTTACATCTTTTATATAAAAAAAAGTAAAATTTTTATATATTATAATGGATGAAAATAAAATATGTCTTAATCAACTTCAACATTATAAGATCCGTACGTGTCATAAAGTCGATTTTATTTTATCTGATGAACAAGAAATTCTACATTTCAACACGTTTTTGTAGCTTAAGTTTTTTTTGTAGGTAAAGGAATATTTTAATGTAATTTTCACCAACCTATAGACAGATGATTGACTTGAAAATATTCACTCGTATCAAGGACCGATACTGTTATCCTGGTTAGGATCACCAGGATAAAATAAAATAATTATCTAAATCATCAGAGCTTATGATCAATGCGTGTTGTTTAAGTTTTTTAAATTCTTATATTATTAACCTAAAATTATACTGTAGGGGTTGCGTTCAATAGTCAAAACGTTTTGTCACTTTAAAATACAGTACGAACCATACACATTTAACGCACATAAACTATACATAGCCGTGTGGTGGGGGCGTAAGAGGATCCATCACTTCATTTGGTCCCATGGTTTGTCGTAAGAGGTATTATGGAAAACGCCAGAAAAATGGCTTCCGATAGATGGCAGTGTTTACTCCTTTACTCTGTGGCAGTATGTCCATCCCGTTTATGCCAATTATGGGATTAGGTATAGGTATCATTAACACTCTTAAAGACTATGAGAAAACTTAAATCTAACCCCACTCTGTTTCATTGGATAGATTAAAATTAGCAGAGATGAATCAACGCGAAGACCGGGGGCTATGTTCCCAGGTGGCAGGTTTTAGATGATTGCATTTTGGAAATCAAAGTCAGCTCCCCACCTTACCTTTATTGATTGTATATCAAAATATATAAAGATGAAGCGTATAAGATATAAGTAACGACATCTGTTGGTAAGATGTAACCTAATATAATTTGTATGTGACTGTGGCTCCACAATAAAGAACGTAGTCTATGGAAAAACCTGAATACGGTTGTTTCATTAATAGGTTATGGGCCCAGTTACGACTTGTTACCACCATTTTTCTTGGAATAACACTAGACGCGAAGCTATAATGGAGCCCCCATATATCAAAGTTAGCAAGCAGACTTAGTTCTGCAGCATATGCTGTAAAAAAGATCAGAAATCTTACCAGTATGGAAACAGCTAGACTTGTTTACTTTAGCTATTTCCATAGCATAATGTCGTATGGTATTTTGCTATGGGGACACGCGACTGACACTGAAATTATATTTGTTTTACAGAAGAGGGCCATAAGAGCAATCTATGATTTAAAACCTAAAGAGTCGCTCCGACAAAAATTTTGGGAAATTAGTATATTAACTTTGGCCTCTCAATACCTTTATGAAAATGTAATGTACATACACAAAAATAAAAGTAGTTATACAAAAATAAGTGATATTCATTCTGTAAATACTAGGAACAAACACAAGCTAGTAGTACCAGTTACTCGACTCCACCGAGTCAGTAATTCATTCTTGGGGCGATGTATACGCTTTTACAACAAAATCCCAGAAAATATACAAAATTCTGTTTCTGTTTCTTAGATTAAATTCGAAAGTAATTAAGTTACATTTCGAAGTATTATCGAAGTTTTTTCGGGAGTAGTTTCGAGTATTTCCACTTATTAGACTTATTTTTTTTGTGTATTGCTGTTTGACTTTCATAATGGCGGAAAATTATATCGTTAATGTACCAAAGTTGCATGGTGTGAGTGGGTGTTCGCAGCTGAGAATTATCTAATTCTCGAGAGCATGATAAAGTGTATTAATTCAGAAACAGATGCAACCGGTGCAGAAATCATTGTATCGGCCGCAAATGATGCGAAGACAAGGGAAAAGTTGATTCTAAATATTGATTCATCGCTGTACATCCATATAAAGACCGTAAAAACTACTAAAGAGCTGTGGGAAAAACTCAAGTCTCTCTTAGATGATTCTGGGTTTACTAGAAGAATAAGTCTTCTAAGACATTTGATATCCATACGTTTGTACAATTGCAGTTCCATGACCTCGCATGTTACGCAAATAATTGAGACAGGTCAGAAACTTTGTGGAACAGGCTTTGCAAAAAATAACGAGTGGATGAACCACCAGTACCAGAGAAGTTCTCTCCCATGATTATGGCGATTGAGCATTCGGGCATTCAAGTGACAACGTACGCCATTAAAAGTAAACTTCTAGATATGGAGACCGGTAACGGATAACGGTAATCATAATCAAGATGGCGCATTTGCAGTGTCTAAGAATAGGCAACATAAGCCGAAACAAGTATCTATGGGCGGAGGTAAAGATGGCGGTTCAAATAAACCAAAGACAAGTAATACCAACATGAAAGCTGTCAATGTCAAATGCTATAGATGTAAACAAATTGTATATTATAGAACACAATGCCCAAATAATTCCAAGTTACACAATAAAAATGAAGACCGTAAACAGACAAATGCATTCTCAGCTGTATTCTTAAGTGGAAGTTTTAATAGAACGAAGACTGGTAGGTGCGTTGATTCCCACCTTTGAAACACAAAAATGAAGCATTAAAGTATTTTACACAATTCAAGGCAATGGCAGAAAATCAAACTAATAGGTAAGTGAAAGTCTTCAGGAGTGATAATGGAAAAGAATTTTGTAATTCTGAATTTGATATTTACAGATGTGTGAAATAATACGTAAAAGAACTAACCCATACACACCTCAACAGAATGGTCTGTGTGAGAGAATGAATAGGACAATTATTGAGAAGGCGAAGGTTTTGGGCTGAGGCTTGCAATACAGCTGTATATTTACACAATCGTACTGTGTCATCAGTTCTAAATGGTAAAACGCCATATGAGTTGTGGATGGGTGTTAGGCCCGATTTAAGTAATTTGAAGATCTTTGAATCACCCGTCATGGTCCATGTTAATAAAGAATAAATTAAGAGATTACGCGAGGTTTACCTGCGTAGATTAACAGGATCTGATTGATTTTAATTTTTAAAATTTTCAAACTAAGTAAATACGAGTACTTAAATCTCGCCACAAGCTTTTATATCATATAAATTGTGTAATGACGTTATAAGTTGATAGTAAAAGTTTTCAACGAAAACATTATTTTATTCTTTTTAGCGCATTTAAATAAAAGCGTGTTTTTGAAAAAGTTTTTTTTTTAACTTTTTAGTTAACGCTGGATAGGTTTCACAGTCTGTTCATCTCATTCAACGCATCATTGTTGCAAGGTTGTCAGTTAATTTCAAACAGTCTAGCTCTTCAATAAGGAGACCTTCTAAAGACCCTACTTAAGGCCACGTATGCTTGACCAGCAGCGAAGAACTTCGAGCCTAAGTATACAATGGCATGGTCGACAGTACTACCCTGCATTTTGTGTACTGTGCAAGCCCAATATAATATAATTGGCAGCATTCTTCATTCTGCAGTATCGTGACTATATTTTGCTGGAAATTACACAGTCTTGGGTTGAATGAGATGAACACCGTCTTTATCGAAGTCTATACGGACGGTCAGTATCATACATTTTTGCTCTCCGGAAACAGGGCCATATGATTTCTGTAGTATGTCCAATGGCACCATTCACCAGACCTTTGGAAAGTCAAAGCTTACCAACCGATGCTACAGACTCGAATATTTCGACCTCAACATCATAATCGAGGACTCCAAAGTTTCAGACGGATTGACATCATATTACACCCTAATGCCACTCAGTCCTCGGCACAGTTTCACCTTGACTTGGGCGTTTGGAGGAATGCGCCACTTATTTCAGCTTGAAGCTTACTTGTGCCTTACGAAACACAGTTCCGGGTTTGATTTTGGAGTTATTCTTCTCCTAGATTAGTTGCAAGCCAATGCTGATGCCTATCTCGCCAAATTACACAAGTTACCAACCGATACTACAGACTCGAACAATTCGACCTCAATATCATTATCGAGGACTCCAAAAATCCCAGTACACCAAAATTTCAGACGAATTGGAGCAACGGAGTATATGATCACCATCTTATTTTATTAACTCGAATTCGTATTCTCAGCAAGTCCTTTCATTTGATACCCATATTGTAGGAAAGCATAAAAAACTTAGCCCGCCATCGTTAGAAGTCCGCCATATTGGATTTAGAATGACTTCACTTTATTTTTCGAGTTATACTCAGAAAGCCCTTTCATTTGATACCCATATTATAAGAGTCCATTAAAAATAACTAGTCCGGGTCATCTTGGGTCTTCCGCCATGTTGGATTTAGAATGACGTCACACCGTCAACCATGCATTGTCATCCAAATTTAGTGTGTATACAAAATTTCAGCTCAATCGGTTGAAGATATCTGCTTCAAAATTGAGTTACAAGATTCCACCCGAACAAACATAGTTACACTGCAAGTTAAATAAAAGCTTGTAAAAAAAGATGAAAATGGGACAAGAAGTCTACTAAATGTATACTACTACTTGGATTTCCTGACAATATTAAAGGACTGTATGGTCCAGTGAAAAAGCAGATAATCACAAGCAGAGATGTAATTATTATGGAAAAGAAATTAGTCATGGTGGAAGTTGCATCTGAAGAGATAATAAGGAACATGTGACTGAAGTAATGTCAGATGAAAACCAGACTTTACAGGATTCAGTGGGGGACATTACAGATTCAACATTAATGGAAGAGCCAATAAGTGATACATCTTCAGACTATGTGCTGAGTGAGTATGAGGATTCTGTGGAAGATCAGGATAATGTGAACCTGCTTAAACCTGTCAGACAACGTCAAGCACCAAACAGGTTTGGTTTTGGTGGTATCTGTTACTCGGAAAACATAGATGATGGGACTGATCTTACACTAAAGCATGCATTAGAAGGGCCTGAAAGTAACCAGTATTTACAGGTGGTACAGGAGGAGTTGAAGAGCTTCGAGGAGAATGATGCTTGGGAAATAGTAGATGTTTCTAAGAATTCTACCATAGTAAAGTCTAAGTGGGTGCTTAAGAAAAAGATTGAATCTGACAATAAAGGCTATTGGCTAAAGGTTTTACACAATAACCTGGTGTCAACATTTTCACCAGTAGTCAGACAGTACTTTAAGATTATTATTTGCTTTATCAGTAAAACATGAATATGATATTGTATATTTAGATGTAATAACTTCATTCTGCAATGGCAACCTACCGAAATGGAAATGGGGACGATCTTGAACATGTTCACAAACTGCAGACTTCCCGATACGTCGGTGCTTCAAGTCAGCTATATTTTCTTTTACGCGGGTTTTTATAGGCGTAAAAGAACATATAGCTGACTTGAAGCACCGACGTATCGGGAAGTCTGCAGTTTGTGAACATGTTCAAGATCGTCCCCGCCATTACATTAGATTTGATAGACCACAAATCCTCGCAAAAGAACACCGATTCCTACTAAGGATGATTCGCGAGGCTATTGAAATTAAAAAACATTCTAGTTTCAATAGAGAAGATGGATGGGTGCTGCCATCTGCTTGGGATCCTATAATTAATAAAATTAAATCCAAACCCAAGTATACCACTGCTAGACTTCAAGATACTGTAAGCTCATTCTGCGTAGATCGAACCAAAAATTAATATTAAAAAACTGAAGGTAGCCGGGCTAACTATGACATCGGGACGACAAACACCTCAGTCCCCCCCGTGAATTATAATGTAAAAAATTATTATTATTATATTTAAATGTTAAAAATTATTATTATTATTTTAATAATATATAATATATAAAAATTATATATCATTAAAATTAAACGTTTCATTAAAAGTTAAAAACTGTACTAGAGTCTCAACTTAAAATTAAAGATCTAGGTCAAATAAGGCAATGTCTTGGCATGTCAGTGTGCTATGATAAAGAAAATAAAATTCTTACATTAGATCAATGTATATTGATCAGTTGTTATTAAAATTTAATTTATTAAATTGTAAAACAGTAGAAACACCAATGAAAAATGGATTAAAATTAGCCAAGGATAAGAATTGTGATAAAAATTTACCTTACCAGCAATTAATTGGCTGTTTAATATATCTGGCAATACTTACTCTTCCTGACATAGCTTTTTCAGTTGGTTACTTAAGTCAATTTAATAATAGTTACAATAAGGAGCACTGGGCTCATGCTAATCGCATCTTAAGATACTTGAGGTAAACTAAACATTATTGTATTAAATATTGTGGTACAGGTAACAAAAAGATAATGGGCTATGTAGATGCAGTTTGGGGCAGTGATACTTTAGATAGAAAATCATATGCTGGGTTTTGTTTTAATCTTTCAGGGGGCGTCATTTCTTGGGATAGTAAAAAACAGAAGAATGTTGCACTGTCGAGCACAAAGGTCGAGTATATAAGTATTTTAAAGAGTAGTAAAGAGGCCATTTACCTTAGAAATTTACATAAAGAAATTACTAGTGATTCAGACTGTATTGTAATCTTTAACGACATCAAAGTGCGCATAAGTTGTTGCATAATCCTGTTTTTCATAATAGGTCAAAGCATGTTGATATTAGGTATAATTTTGGTAGAGAATGAATTATAGTTACAATATTGTTAAAGTTGAATACTTGCAGACTGCTGATATGCCTACGGACATACTTACAAAGTCTTTAAGCCATGTGAAATATTGTAAATTTTTGAAATTGATGGGTCTTCAACAAATATAATATGTTATGTTTTTTTTTTGTTTTGATATAGTGGGGGTATTGATTTTATATCAAAATATGTAAAGATGAAGCATATAAGATGAGTAACGACATCTATTGTTAAGGTGTAACTTAATATAATCTGTATGTGACTGTGGCTCCTCAATAAAGAACTTAGTCTATGGAAAAACGGGAATATGGTTGTTTCATTAATAACATTTAAAAATGCTAATTAAATTTTTAAAAAAATTAAAATTTTGCAGGTAGAGGCATTTATCTTGTTTATGTCAGACGTAAAATACCGACTAAGACGAAAAGACGAACGACTGAAAAGGCTGGCGGCGACGGACAGCAGTGTCAAAGGTGCGAGAAGTATGGTACTGTGATTGTCAATCCGTCTGGAAAACTTGAATTTGTGACTGTAAACTTTTTAAGGCTGATGAAGAAGATGAATAACTTTGTGGTGAACATTTGAGCAATTATTAATCAAAGTACAACAAATTGTACTGTAATTGTACATGAAATTGGTGTAATAAAAAAAAGGAATAGCGTAATTTAATTGTTTAGAATTATTCGAAGATGTCATAGCATTTACATACGAAAGAAATAGATTTACAATGACGGCTTCGTGGCGCAGTGGCTTAGCAATGAGTTGCAGCACTAAGAACCGCGGGTTCGAATCCCACACGGAACAAGTATTTGTATTGCCTACAAATAATCACCCCGGGTCTGGATGTTTCGTTGTGAAATGTATGTAAACTGCCCCCATGATACAGGAGAAAATCCAAGTGTAGGGGAAACATAAAAAAAAGAAATAAAAAAAGATTTAGTCTTAAAAGATAAATAGAAAATATAGTATCTAGGTTTTTTTACAACATTGGTAAGAAGGTACTAAAGAGTATGTCATTAAAACTAACGACGTCCTTGAAGTTTTTTTTTGTGATTCCAAAGAGAATCACACAAAGAAATGCTTAAAGATACAACTAAGGAAATCGCTTATGCGGAGTTTTATTTTTCTTCGAGCCTTATTGCTTTTCGTAGTGCGGCAGTGTTATTTAGTAATGGAATAAGCGATGTTATGAACGTTATCTATAGTTAGAAATAAAATTGTCTGTCTGTAATATTGGAGTTTCTATTGAGCTCAGGGGGTAATATGCATATTATTAATACATAAATAACCATTTTTAAAGTTTCAGAAATCCATTATAACGTCTTTTTGAATAGATAGAGAGTAATATCAAGAGAGATATAAGCTATATTATATCCGAAAAACTTAAATACTTTTTGTTTGGAACGAAAAATTGATAAAATAAATAGTCTTTAATAATCTTGTAGGGAAATTGGTTTAATCATTGGCCCCCATAGTTAATAGCCATTTGAACTTTGATTCTAAAAAACTGGCAACTTCGTTGTTAAATGTTCTTTAAAAATATATTATATTATGGCAGCACAGTTATTAACACTCAGAAAGTTTCGGTCAAAATGCCAATAAGTGAATTCGTCCTTGTGTAATTGGTGATTTCTTCGCGTCGGTACGCAAACAGATAAATTTATCGAAAAATTGTTAAGAGTGCACATTTCTTTTAACGTGATATTTTCAATATAATGATCATAGTTCAATGTTCGGAAAATTTTATAGTATATAGTATCTTAAGCACACTAAACATGTTAAAACTGAAAAACATTAATATTTAAACATAACCAAAAAAATATGTGGCCAATTACTATATCAATAACTTTAAAAGTTTATAGTAATTGGCCAGAAATGCCAATTACTATACTTATCCTATATTGAAAAAATAATGTTTATAAAAATAAATTTCCTTTATTTTTCGACATTTCACCGCCCATTCAATTTTCACAAAATTTAGAGATATATTAATAGTTATTGGCCTAGGCCAAGTACTGTGTCACAAGTATTACTTAACCATATAAAAAGTAGGCCAATAACTACATTATTAATTTATTTTGAACAAAATCACTGCATAAATATTTTTCTAACAGATTAAATAATAAAGAACCATGCCAAAAACACCTCACTATACCAAATAAACCCTAGATGAATCATTAGAAAAAATTCATAATAAAACAATGTCTTTGAGAGCAGTTGCAAAAAATATAACATTCCGAGAGCAACTTTACAATTTAAACAAAAAAACCCTACTTCAAAGTCTGGATTTGGTCCAAAACCCTATTTAACGAAACAAGAAGAAGATTCCATTAATGGTTAATTCAAATGGCCCGCAAAGGCTTCCCAAGAAAAGCAGATGATGTACTAGACATCGTTCAAAAATTTTTGACTGAAAATCCAAGAGAAACTCTTTTCGTCATCCCTGGACAGGGATGGCTGAAGGCTTTTTTAAAACGACACCTCACCTTGACCCAAAGAACTAGCGAAGGAGTAACCAAAGCTAGCCTGTCTAGCTGCATGTGACATTACTCAATACTCAATACTCAATAACTTTATTGCATTCCATAGGTTACAAAAGGTGTTACATAGTTTTATGGTATACTCTATAGACCCTGATGGGTACAACAATATTATGAAGGAGGAACATTTATTTTGTTTTATTATTATTATTATTGTTAAATAATTATTTAATATTAACATTTATTATATTATTTAAACATACACACATTGAATTTGAAATACGGTTATTATAATTGTTATTATTTATTAATGAATTGATTTTGACATTTAAGGTATTATTATAATTAGCACAGTTGAATTTTTATTAAATTATTTGAATCATTTTAAATTTTATTAGAATATTTTATTGTAATTTATTTAGTAGGATGGCATTTCATTATTACCTTACATATTTTATTTTTATCTTCTAAAAATTCAGAAGTACTATAGTAACACTTGTTTATAAGTAGTTGTTTTAATTTTTTTACGAATGGTTTTTCGTTTTTAATGTTTTTTATATATTCGGGTAGTTTATTATATACTTTTATAGACATGACGAATGGGCTGGACGAATGAGATTTTAGTTTTGAAGTTGGCAGCACTAGTTTGTTTCTCTGTCTTAGATTCCTAGATAGAATGTCATCTTGTTTTGTGTAGTTCCAAAATATAGATACAGGGCAGGCTTAAAATGTTATACTTCTTAAAGTAAGGCTTACAGCTTTCTGTGTTTTGTATATTAGCTATTATTCGTATTAGTTTTTTTTTGTTTAGTTAATAAACTTGAGTCATCAGTACTGCCTCCCCATAGGAAAATGCTGTAGCTGAGCCATGCATATGCACACGCGTAGTAGGTTGTTGTCGTGGTGGTTATATCTGTTGTTTTTTTTACTTCTCGTAATGCGTACATAAAGCTGCTTAACTTTCTATGTAATTTATTTATGTGTGGTTTCCAAGTAATATGGGTATCTATTATTAGGCCTCGTAGTGTGCCCGTTAACTGTATCTATAGTGAAGCCATCATTATCTATTTTATATCTAATTTTGGTTTTTGATATGGGTGTATAGATATTACTTTAGTTTTTGATAAGTTTATCCACAGGTTATGTTTAGTTAGGCAGTCCGTTGTTTTGAATAATATGTTGTTAATTTTTCTGTTAGATTTATTGGACTTTGGCTTGATATAAGAATAGAAATATCGTCCGCGAACATGACATAGAATTCTTTCAGAGCCTCTGCAAAGTCATTAATGTAAATTAGAAACATAAGACACCCCAGCACGCTGCCTTGAGGTATTGAGGCATTAATAGTTTTAGTATCGGATCAAATTTTTTCAATTTTGTGTAATTTGTCATTAAAATACTCAATTTCCACTATTTGCGTTCTATTGTGTAAATATGATTTTAACAGATTGTAGCACGGGCCTCTGATTCCTATGTCATATAATTTATTTAGTAATATGTTATATTGCACTATATCGTATGCTTTTGACATGTCTAGGAGTATTCCTTTAGCATATTTTTCATCGATAACTATATTATGTATTTTTTTAATGTAATTATAAATTGCTAGAACTGTTGATTTGTTTTTGCGGAAGCCATTTTGACTTTCACTAAAGATATTATATTTTTCGCAGAATTTATAGATACGGTCGTATAATGCTTTCCCAAATATTTTGGAAGCTGTGGCCAGTAAGGCAATAGTCGATAGTTGCCTGGGTCCGTTTGTGTACCTTTTTTATAAATGGGTTTCACTAGTGAATGTTTAGTATATCTGGGAATACGCCTTCTTCAAAAGATTGGTTTACCAATAATGTTAGTGGATATACTAAAGCGCTTGCACACTGTTTGAACAATCTTGGAGGAATCTCATCAACACCATGGCTTAGTTTATTTTTTAGACTCTTTAATATTTTAATTATTTCTTCAAATCCTACTCTGCCTAGAAATATTGAGTTTTCTGATGGACGTAGAACAGGAAGACCCTTTGCTTGTGGATGAATTGTTTCACTAATATTGGTGAAGTCATCATTAAGTTTATCGGCGATCTGTTTTGGGTTAGAAGAAATTTGGTTGTTGATATTTAATTTAATATTTGATTTTACCTTTAAATTTATTTTGTTTGTGCGATCTGAAACAATATGCCACATTGTTTTTATGTTATTGTTAGTATGTTGTTTATATATTCTAATTTTTATGACGTTGTTATAATATTTTTTAATATTTTTATAATAATCTGTAAGAATTTTATCATTTAACCTTATAATTTGAATAATCTTTTTTTATAACAAGACTTTTTATACCAACGGTAGGACAATGTTTTTTAAAGTTGTTTTTAATTTTTATAACTTTTTTGGTATAAAATTATCTAGAATGTTAATGAAAATTTGATGAAATATATTATAGTTATAGTTTATGTCTTTATTCTTATTAAGAATGTTTTCCCAATCAAGCGATTCCAATGCAACTTTTATATTTGCTATATTGTTTTTGTTATATTGTCTTTTTTCGGTGTACCATTTTTTTTTATTTTGTTTAGAAAGATTCAGATAAATTATAGTGGCCCTATGGTCTGACAATTATGTACCTACCCAATTCTTGCACAGTTATTTGTATGTTTGCATCGCTAAAGTTTAAATAAATTAAATCTAAGCATGTTGAAGTTGTTTTTGTGACACGTGTAGGACTGTGGATATGTAGGTGAAATTCAAGTTTTTATATTGGAGCATTAAGTCTGAAAGTTTATTTCTTTTATTTCTATTTATTGTGTTGTTTCTTATATTTTTTGTAGCATGTCGACACTAAAATCTCCCCCCAGTATTATTTTATGTTTAGAAAATGTCTTATTTATGTAATCCAGAACAGTTTTTATTTTTTCATAATATAAATCTTCCTTCTTCCCATTATAGTACAATGTTAACAATATAGTATTATATTTTATAAGCTGCTACAATATAATACTATATTATATATTATATGTATATACTGCACAAATTTCCACTACATATTCAATTGACATATTGGAAATTTCTTTTAATTCTTAATATTCTATATCGTTTTTCAGCAGGATGCAGACGCCGCCTCCGATGCGCGATATTTTATAATACGATGTGGCTACTTGGTAGTCGGTTAAATGTATCAGTTCGAGTTTTTCCGGAGATAACCATGTTTCAGTAAAGCATAATATCTGGTAATCGGGATTACTTTGTAGAAAGTCTTCTAATATATCTATTTTATTGTAGGTGCTCTGAATGTTCTGGATAAGTATTTTGTCTTGTAAGTCTTTGGTTTCGAAAAAGGATTTATTAATGCTTTTGTCATCTATGTCTTTGTTATTTGTTGTATTTGTATTCAATATTACCTTTTTTCCTTCTACGTATAAGTTTTCATCTTTTATCACAGCATATAATCCCTTTTGTCTCGCTTTAAACATTTCTTCTCTTAATAATTTGTTGTGTTTTTGTGTAATATCATCATAGTACTTAGAGATGGCTTATCCAGATTTTTTTAATAAATGCTTATTATCGATAATATATATTGTCATATTTTAACTTATCAAGTCAATAACGAGGGGTCTAGTGTTATTCCTATGTTTACCTAGTCTATATGTGTCTTTAAAATAACCGTTTATATCCACATTCATAATGTCTCTGCATATGTTTACAATTCTGTTGCATAAGCTGAAATTATTTTCATTGTGTTGCTCCATTAGTTTATAAAGTACTATTTTTCTTGAGTTTATTTCAGGTATTCTAAAGTTGTTCTCAATATTTTTACTTTGTTGTTTTATGTCTTCTCTTAGTTTTTCATTTTTTTTTTGTAATTGACTCTATTTTTAAGTTCAGTTGGCATATCTCATCTTTTCTTTGTTTATTTTGACAATTTAGGATTAGTAAGATTTCATCAGATTTTGCACTTGGGTTTGGGGAGGTCTGAGTAATAACAGTATCACCTAATAGGTCAGTATCCCGAGTCACTAGTGTCATTATGCGGATCATATGGGGTTCTTCTTAATGAAATGTTGTCTTTATCAATTTGGGAGATATCTACTACAGGAGATTTTTTGGGAGGGCGTATTGGCGTGTTTGTGTTATTTTTCTTCGGTTGCTTACAATAGCAAGCTTGACATTTCCATGCGGCATTTATTTCTGCCGACATTGTGTTATAGAAGCGTTGTGGGGGTACATTTGCGCAATCTAAATCGTATGTATTTTTGCAGTATTTACAGATGTTCCCGTTTATGAAGTATTTGATTACAAACAGCACAGTTAGTCGACATTATTGCAAAATATTTCTTCCTAAATAATTCTTTTGTCGCCCTCTTGTGGTGTGTGATGAGATGAGAAGTAATTTGCAGTTTTTGGTGTCCTGCTTTTTTTTTCGATGTATAATGTTGAGTTTTCGGGTTAATCGTTATCGTTGATGGCGTTAGTATCTTCAACCCTGGTCTATCGGGAACAAAGCGTTGAGAGTTCAAAGTCCAAATTATTTGAACTTGTATGGCGATTAAGGAGATAACTGGATTTGAAAATGTTCACATAAAAGTATAAAAGTTTCACAATTATTATAGCACAGTTTTCTTTTTTCACTTATAACTTTGTAAATTAATGAAGTTTTGTAATGTTTGTTTAATAGTTTTAGGGTTCGGATTACAAATAATTGCACTGGGTATTTCAACGTATCTAGTTCACTTTATGTTTAGATAACACTATAAGTTGGATAAAAACACTTGAATTTTATGACAATCATATTTCAATATTAAAATATTTGGGTTTACTATTTTTAAAGTTAATTATTCACGGAGCTCAATGTTTTCGTGACGCGCCCGCCATCTTCCCCGAATTGTTTTTTTTTTTGGTTTTTATTGACTGAATTTAGCATTAAGAAATGGTTTGAAGAAATAAGAAACTACCTTACTGAAAACCTTATAGATGTCGTTCAAGATTCTCGTCGGGTTTTTAATGCCGATGAGACAGGATTTCAGACGTGTCCTTCTACTGGACGTGTCCTTGCTGCAAAAGTAGAACGAAATGTCTATACCGTGCAGCGGGGAAACCCTAAGGAAAACGTAATTAGTCTCTTTACATGTAGTAATCATCTAGTCCCTTATAAGCGGTTACCCGGGGTAGAATCTTCGGTGCCGCCAAAATGAAGTATCGGCCGTAGTTATACTGGTACGGGATGGATTACTGCTGACGTGTTTAATCAGTTTATAATTGAAATATTTGCTCGATATCTTGCAGAACACAATATACCAAAACCGGTAATTTTATTTATTGATGGCCACAACAGTCACATTACACTACAGCTTAGCTTAACGTGCAAAGAGCTAGGCTTAGAACTGATTGCACTGTACCCTAACACTATCCTTATTACTCAACTGCAGATGTGTCTGTTTTCGGACCAATAAAAAAGATATATAGAAAGAAGTAGTAAAATTTCAGACAGAAAACATGGGTGAGGTAGTGACAAAATTAAATATCCCCAGCATTTTAAAATCTGTTGTAGAAGAGATAAAGCCCGATAGTATAATTAATGGCTTCAAAGCGTATGACTTGTACCCTTTTGATGAAAACACTGTAGATTACACCAAATGTAATGTTAAAAAAGCAAGCAGCCAATCAGAAACAAAACTCAATTGGAAAGACAAAAATAGGTAAAGGCGTGGAGAAGAGATCCAAAAATAAAAATGACAAAGGTGAAACCAATAAAAAAAAACTGAAAGTGTTACTCATCTTAATGACATAGAGAGAAACAGTAGTAACGTCGAGACTGTAAATAAAAATGTTTAAGTGACTCTACTAATAAAATAAATATATTACACAACCATTTACTGATTACTTGTAATTCATGCAGACGTTTAGCTTTAAAAAGTATATATTTATTGTTTGATGAGTCGCTCGCGTCCGTAGGCTTTGACCACCTAACCCTAGGCTCACCCTACACGTGTCCCCCGGGTGGTGCTAAACGAGCGACAAAGCCAAAAGGATAGACTCGGCTCCTCGCCGTATGGTAGCGGCGTAAAAGCTACCACCCCTTAGTTCGCACCATGAGCCAGCAAATAAAAGAAATAGCCCCGAGTTCCCGGCGCCCCTTTAATGGGGCAGTGGTGCGAAGAATCTCCGGGAGAAAAACTGGCGACGAGGTTCACCACCCGTCACGTTCTGTCTCCCGGAGGGGCAAAAAGTGGATTGCGGAGGACCGTCTGGCTACGCTGAATGTATGTGGAGCAATGAATGATAAGATGGATGAAGTATTCGCATACTTCATCCATCTTATAATGATGAATGATAGAGGAATATATATGTTATGTGTAAATTAGACGAAACGAAAGGGAAAGGATGCCACTGCACATGGCATGTATACCGCTTACTGGTCTGGTGTAGACGAGACCGAGCGGGCATGCCAGGGAGTCGGTGTCATCCTTTCAGAAAGAATGGGTCAATATGTGAAAGAGTATGAATGTATAAGCCCAAGGCTGCTATGGATACGAATGAAAGTGGGCTTAAAGAAGTTGTTTGTGCTAGGGATGTACGCCCCAGATATGTCTAAGCCCACTTATATCCGAGAGCAGTTTTGGGACATGGTAAGGATGGTGTTGATGAAATGTAAGGTAAATGAAAATATTATTATGTTACGAGATTTTAATGGAAGGGTTGAGGTGAAGAGGTCTGGTTATGAAAGGATATTAGGAAAGTTTGGCGATGAAAGTATAAATCAGAATGGTGAAGACCTCCTCACCTTATGTATGGAAAAGAATATTTTTGTGACAAACACTTTCTTTCGCCGTAAGAGGATTCACATGTATAGATGGGAAAGAGGTGATGATAGAAGCATGATAGATTTCATAATTGTGGATGAAAGAATGAGGAGCGCAGTGGTAGATACAAGGGTTTACCGGGGGTCCAACGTAGGGACGGATCATTACTTGGTCTTATGCCGAATTAATGGTCTATTCAAGCGTTGGCGGCATCGGACATCTGTATCTAACACTGCGTTACAGTGTATAAGAATAGAGAGGTTAAAAGATGAAGGTGTGAAAGAGAAGTTCAAATTTAGACTGAGAGATATAAGTGGTATGGATGAATTGTGTACGAATAATTTAGACTTGGAGACTGTGCGGTATAATGTCAAGAAAGGTTTGGTGGATGCAGCCACCGAAGTATGTGGTGTAAGTAAGAGAATGAATGAAAGGAAAAATAATACGTTGTGGTGGGATGATGAGGTACGAATGGAAGTTGAAGCAAAGAAGAGAGCATGGCTAGATTTACTAGCAACCAAAGCTGGTAATTCTAGCTGTATGATTGATGAGATTGAAAGAAAAAAGGCAGACTTTAGACGTATAAATAAGAGAGTAAAGGAAAAGCAATAAAGAACGGATAAGAATGATAGAAGGATATATGATAACTTCCAGGCAAATATTAAAATGTTCTGGAAACTCGTAAGAACTGCCAGGGGAAATTTAATACAGCCTAGAATGAATGCTATACGAGACGAGAATGGCTGTATGCTGAATGATGAAATTTCTAATTTAAAGAGTTGGAAGGAAGACTTTGAAAGCGTGTTATTGAGTGAAGAGTCGTCTGAATTAAGTGAAATAGAAATTCCGAAAGAAGTGGAGAGAGGTAGGGAGATAAGTGTAGATGAAATAATGAAAGCAATGAGAAGCATGAAAGCAGGTAAGGCAGCCGGATATGATAGAGTATCACTCGAAATGCTAAGGGCTGGAGAGGGAGTGGTGGCAGGCCTGCTGTACACCTTGTTTAATTTATGTTGGGAACTGAAGCGGGTACCGGAAGACTGGTGCAAAGCCTTTATAGTCCCAATATATAAAGGAAAAGGGTCACAGCAGGACTGTAAAAACTACCGTGGCATTAGCTTGCTTAGCATTGTGGGTAAACTGTATGCTAAGGTGTTAATTGAAAGAGTTATGGAAGAAACTGAGGGAAAATTTGGGATGTGCAAGCTGGATTTAGAAAGGGATGGGGTGTACGGATCAAGTCTTTCCATGCGCATGATTGTGAGAAGTTTTGGCCAAAACCAGAAAATTTTTGCGTTCATGGACTTGGAAAAGGCTTATGATAAAGTGGACAGGAATGTGTTATGGCAAACACTTAACTCATTTGGTTTGAGCGCTGGTTTGATACAGGCATTAAGGTCTCTTTATAGGGACTCTAGTACTTGTGCCAGGATCAACGGGGTCTACTCGGACTTGTTTGGTAATCAAAAAGGTGTCAGGCAGGGCTGTGTAGCTTCCCCGTGGCTGTTTAACCTATTTATGGACAATTCTTTGCAAACTTTGAAAGTTGAAGAATGTGGGTTGAGAATGGGTGAATTAACCGTCAAATGCCTTTTGTACGCCGATGATCAAGTCATTTTTGCATCGTCGGCGGCCGAGTTGCAAATGATGGTTACTTAAATGAACTAGTCATTAAAAGAAAGGGGTATGAAAGTGAACGCAAGTAAGACGAAAGTGATGGTTTTTGAAAGAGAAGTAAGTAAAACGTTATGTGAAATAAGAACAGAAGGGGAGATGATTGAGCAAGTGGAGTAGTTTGTATATTTGGGATGTTTATTTAGCAGGGATGGTTGATATGATAAGGATATAGAACGACGAGTGAACGCAGGAAATAGAATGAATGAGGCTATACACGCTATTATGAAAACTCAGAATGTGTCAAAAAGGCACGTATGGCAATTCATAATGCTGTGTTAGTCCCTACTTTAATGTATGGTAGTGAAAGTTGGGTCTGGCAGAAGAAGCATGAGAGTAGAATAAATGCTGTAGAAATGCGGTCATTAAGGAGTATGCTAGGGCTGAATCTGTATGACAGGGTGAGAAATAGTGTGATAAGAGAAAAGTGTGGTTTGCAAGATGACATTTTAAGACTGATGACAGGATTAAGAAAGGAATGCTTCGGTGGTTTGGTTATGTAGAAAGAATGAACGAGGAAAGAGTGACTTTCCTCGTTCATTTTTTCTTGAGTGAGTGTAATTTGTTATATTGTATGTTATTTTGTTTTTTGTTTTCTATGATTAATAGTTGAATAGGGTGAAGCCAATACTATAAATTTGATTTAGTTCGATAGGTTCCTAATTTTTAGTAGATGTGTAGAATGATTTAATTTTTTGCTTTCTATGGCCGATAATTGTGCCAATTTCTGGCTAATAATTGTATTTTTTTATAGCATAGGGTGACAAACGAGTACACAGTCTACCTGATGGTAAGTGGTTGCTGTGATCCATAGGCATCTACATTGTCCATACTAATATTATAAATGCGAAAGTGTGTTTGTTTGTTTGTTTGTCCTTCTTTCACGTCACAACAGAGCGTCGGCATGGCATGATTTTTTTATAGGATAGTTCGGTGGCTGTAGAGTGACATAGGTATTTTTTCAGCGGAAAACATATCATTCCGTGGGAAAATCGAATATGTTGCACAAGTTTGTCCTTCTTTCACGTCGCAACAGAGCGTCGGCATGGCATGTTTTTTTTTTTATAGAATAAGGGTGACAAACGAGCACACAGTCCACCTGATGGTAAGTGGTTGCTGTGGCCCATAGACATCTACATCTATCTTCGTTTGTGAATTTAAATGCATATGCGTTGTCAGCCGTGAGGACTAAGATAGAATGCCTCTTTTCCAGTAAAAAGGGTCTCCGGTTCTCTAGACTCACCATACGAAACACAGCAGCATTAAGCTGCTATTTTACGCTGGTATTCTGTGAGAGCGTGGTCCTTCCCCGGTCGAGCCGACCCATTCGTGCTACAACTATACTATTAATATAGCTGCAGCATGGCTCTACCACGTAAAAAATTATTTGTATGGGGATAGTTCGGTGGCTGTAGAGTGACATAGGTATTTTTTTTTCAGCGGAAAAACATATCATTCCCGTGGGAAAATCGAATATGTTGCAATATTAAATTAAATAGACGAACACAGAAGGTCAGAATATCTGGATTATTAAGTCTTTTTACCAAAATTAAGATAAAAAATGTATGGATCTGTATTTTTCACGCAGGACCGGGAAGAGCGATAAAAACAAAATTCACCAGCTGATTTTCTTCAAACGTTTTGGTGCATCGTAATTCACAGAATAGGCGATAACCTCGCAGACGATATTAAGTAATCCGTTGATGCTCTGCCTACCCCGCAAGGGTTACAGGCGTGATTATAAGTATGGATCGGAAATACTATCACCACCTGTCACGCTTTCACCCTTAACTATTAATTAACAATGGTAGAAACAGTTCTTAGTAAGCCTTATTAACAAGCCTTAGTAATATTTATTGAACGGAAATGAATACAGTTCTTATATGTGGTTATGAATGAATCGGTATTACAATAAGAAAAATTGTGCAAAATTATAAGAAAAAAATATATTTTGAGAGTTCTTATTAACTAACGTATACATAGTTAAAATTGATTCCGCTAGATGTTGTTACTAGGTTTTTAAAACGCGGTAACCAAATGTTTCCTGACATGTACTTAACTCCCGCCGTTGAGCCGCGCGTCAACTTATAGTGCATACGGTACTATACGCTTAAATTGTTTCTATTTCGTAGCTTATTCGACTACCTGCTTTCGATTTCGGTTGTTTGTTATTTGCTTTGTGATTTGGTTAAGGTTGAATCCATAATAATATTATAAATGGATTTATATTTGCTTTCATTTTCGGATTTGTGTATTTTCTTGGATCGGTTTTGTTGATTTGGTTGGTATTCCTTTATACATATTTAGACTCTGGCTTTGATTTTGGATTTTGTTTATTTAGAATCGTGAATTGGTTTTCGTTGTTTTAGGTTGTTTAACAATATTTCAAAGGAATATTAATAGTATAGATAGTGTATACGGTACCTATACACTTACTTCTTTTTTCGTTGGTTATATTTATATTGACCACTGCTTTCGATTTCGGTTTTCTGCGATTTGTTTTGTGATTTGGTTTAAGTTGATTCGATTTTTTTTTTGGCTACCGTTTTCGGATTCGTGTTGTGTCTTGAATTGGTTTTGTTGTTTTGATTTTAAAAAATATTTAAAAGGAATATTTATTCCTTTTAGATATTTTGGATTTGCTTTTAAAAAAAATATTTAAAAGGAAACTTAATTCCTTTTAGGTATTTTCTTACTTCATAATGCCTCGCAAACGTAAGTCCAGCCTTTCAAGAGTATCTTCTTAAAGACTAGAATCTTTAGAAGATGCTGAACTGAGAAGGCAAGAACAAGCAGAGCGTCAGGCTGCTTTTAGAGCATCTGAGACACCTTCTCAACGTCAGCAAAGGTGTCTTGAACAGACAGAGCGTCAGGCTGCTTTAAGAGCTTCCAAAACACCTTCTCAAAGTCAACGAAGGCGTCTTGAACAGGCAGAGCGTCAAGCTACTTTAAGAGCTTCTGAAACACCTTCTCAAAGTCAACGAAGGCGTCTTGAACAGGCAGAGCGTCAAGCTACTTTAAGAGCTACTGAAACACCTGCTCGAAGTCAGCAAAGGCGTCTTGAACAGGCAGAGCGTCAAGCTACTTAAAAAGCTACTGAAACACCTGATCAAAGTCAGCAAAAGCGTCTTGAACAGGCAGTGCGTCAATCTACTTTAAGAGCTACTGAAACACCTGATCAAGGGCTATTCGAACAAGCGGAACGTCAGGCCGCCTTAAGAGCCGCGGAAACACCTGATGAAACTCAACACAGACTCATTGAGCAAGCTGAACGTCAATCTACTATAAGGGCATCTGAAACACCAGAACAGACACAGGCGCGAAGAGATGCAAATGCACAGCTCCAAGCTGAACATCGACAAAATTTTCAAAGAAACAATTGGTCGGTTTTTAATAACGCAGCATTCAATTATGATCCGTTGATTGATTATAAACATAACAGGTGAGTTGTTATCGGACTGATGGACAAGGCGTGTCGATTTTGCAGCGCTTTAAAATGGAAAGATGAGACCGCAGGCATGTGCTGTTCCAATGGCAAAGTGTCTCTTCCGTTACTTGGGGAACCAGAAAAACCTTTGAAAACTCTCTTTTTATATGATGCTAATGAGTCACGGCGCTTTTAAACAGGATCCGAAATATAACTCATGCTTTCAAATGACGTCCTTCGGAGTTGACCGGGAAATAATAATGCCGGGATTTTCGCCTACATTTACGGTACAAGGGCAAATTTATCATAGAATAGGTTCACTTTTTCCAGCTGAAAACGAACAGCATAAATTTTTACAAGTATATTTTATGGGTGACGAAGAAGGTTGAGGTAGACCGTCGCTGCCAATTTATCCAGGGAGTTGAGAGAGACACAGTGTTCAAAATTCAAAGATTCTTGCATGAACGTAACATTTTAGTCAAAACATTTAAAACTGCTTTAGAAAACTTACCTGAACAGGATTATATAGGGAGCATGAAAGGCGCTACAATGCACCTTTGATAAATGAAATAGCAGCCGTAATTAGTGGTGATCAATTTTCTTCACGAGACATTGTCTTGCGAGCACGCGATACAAACAAATTTTATGACGCTCTGCAATACCAAGAGGAAAGGAAAAAGACAAGAGGGTTATCATTTTCAAATTCCACTCATTAACCCGGTCACAAAGGAGCCTACTCCGAACAAAAAAGTATCATGTATGGATTTTTATGCGTATCATATGATGTTGCGAGAAAATGACTTTAACCTCTTAGCCCGTGTAGACAATTATTTCATCAATTTTTGTAGACATGTATGTGAAGGTAGAAAGTGAACGTCTCCGTTATATATCTTTAAATCAAAAAGCTGCGCGTTGAGAATTATATACATTTACAAGATGCAGTTTCTAGCGACGCCAATGTAAACCCCAGAGATTTAGGTAAAATGGTAATTCTGCCCTCATCATTCGTTAACAGTGCCCACTACCTACATGAGTACACACAAGACGCATTCGTCTATGTACGAACTTACGGAAGAACTGATCTTTTGTTACTTTTACTTGCAATCCCACATGGAAAGAAATAACCGAGGAGCTAATGCCGGGCCAAAAAAGTACTGACAGACACGATTTAGTTGCTAGAGTATTTAGATTAAAAGTACAAAAATTAATGTATGTAATTAACAAAGGTGCTTCATGTATTCAATTGAATGGCAAAAAAGAGGATTACCGCATGCCCACATTCTAATATGTCTTAAAGAGAAGTTGCGGCACAGCCAAATAGACGACATAATAAGCGCCGAGATTCTGGATCCTGAGCAAGATGAAGAATTGTATGATACCATGGTCCGAAATATGATTCACGGTCCATGTGGAGCACGAAATTCAATATCGCCATGTATGAAAGAAGGAAAATGTACAAAGAAATTCCCTAAACAGCTATTAAAAGAAACAGTGCACAATGACAATGGCTACCCTTTATACAGACGCAGAGCTCCCGAAGATGGTGGCAGGAAAGTTACAATCAAATCTCGCTCTGGAGCGTTCGAAACCTTAGATAACAGCTGGATTGTCCCGTATTCGCCCATTCTATGTAAAATGTTTAATGCCCACATTAATGTAGAAGCATGTAGCTCTGTCCGCGCAATCAAGTATATCTGTAAGTACATAAATAAAGGAAGCGACCAAGCAATATTTAATCTCAGGAGTGAAGGTGAGGCAAATCCGTTAATGAAGTACAGACCTTTCAAGCAGGGCGTTATGTCAGCAGTAACGAGGCAGCGTGGCGTCTCCTTGGCTTCCCTTTACACGAAAGGCACCCAACAGTTACTCACCTTGCTGTGCACTTAGAAAATGGAGAGCGTGTATATTTCACCGAAAGAAATTTCCAAGAAAGAATTGCATCACCGCCAAAAACTACACTAACAGCCTTCTTTCAACTTTGTCAAACCGACCCCTTTGCAAAAACGTTGTTATATTCTGAAGTCCCCGCAATTATACTTGGAACACATCTAGGAAGGAGTGGAAACGCCGTATTCAAGGCGCGCCTGTTGCAAATTGGCCCGGTGTAAAGTCATCAGATGCCCTTGGTCGTGTGTATACCGTCCATGTTACTAATTTTGAATGTTTCTGTTTACGATTGCTGCTGCACCATGTTCGGGGTCCTACAGGATATAAAGACCTTAAAACTGTCAACGGTCAGGAATGCGCAACTTATAGAGAAGCATGTGAAGCTCTGCATCTTTTAGAAAACGATAATCACTGGGATGAAATCATGGAGGAAGCTGTGCAGTGCCAGTCACCAGCCAAAATTAGGGATCTTTATGCAACTCTCATATCATCTTGCGGGCTATCTAATGCACATAAATTGTGGGACAAATATAAATAGTACATGGCGGAAGATATTTTGCGAAGGTTACAGCAGACACACGCGAACATGACATACAATGAACACATTTATAATGAAGCACTTGGAAAAATTAAAGATAAAGTAATGGCAATGGTAGGCAAAAAATTAAGCGACTTTGGAATGATAAGCCCTCAGTGAACAACCGAAAATGAATTAAGTGATGAAATTATACGTGAAACAAACTACGATATACCAGCTTTGCAGCAGCAAGTAGCCGAATTTGTACCCCGCTTGCTTCCCGAACAAAAACGAGTTTTTGACAAAGTATTAGGACAAATTGAATCTGGAAATGGTGCACTTTTCTTTTTAGATGCCCCTGGAGGAACTGGGAAGACATTTTGTTAAATTTATTATTAGCGCAATTACGGAAAGATAAAAACATTGCTGTGGCCGTAGCTTCCTCCGGTATAGCCTCCACGCTGCTAAGCGGGGCCGCACTGCACATTCTGTTTTAAAACTCCTCTAAATCTAGCCCAGGAAGAACCGCCGATCTGCAACTTTAGCAAAAATAGTGCACGAGGTATAATGCTACGACAATGCAAACTTTTAGTGTGGGACGAAAGTACAATGTCGCATAAAAAAGCTGTAGAAGCACTAAATCGAACGCTCTAGGATTTGCGCAGCAATACCGATGTAATGGGAGGAATGGTGGTTTTACTGGCTGGTGACTTTAGCCAAACTTTACCTGTCATTCAAAAGGGCACACCTGCAGATGAAATTAAAGCATGCCTCAAGTCGTCTATTTTATGGAACAATGTGACAAAATTCAGTTATTGCGATATAACTGACAGATGAAATAACTGAACTTTAATGAGCTGAGGGGGTCATTTGCATGCCATTAAGACATGAGCCGTGGTAGCTGCGGAGCTAAGCGCTCGCTGTGAATTTCACAGTACGCGAGCAACCCGGGTTTGATCCCTGCGGGCACCAGTGAAATTGTTAATTGCAATTTTAAGTGCTGATTTACCACGTGCTCGGCGGTGTAAAAAACATCGTGAGAAAATCTGTATGTCTGCGAAATTTAAAAAAAATCGAAGATATGTGAAGTCCGCCAACAAGCATTGTAGCAGTGCGGTGGACATTTCCTTGCATTAAAAACCCTCTCAGAAATAAGAGGAGACCTGTGCACAGCAGTGGGACGTGAATAACAATTTTAATATTTTTGCCTATCTGTCTGTCTCTCTGTCCGAGCTAATCTTCGGAATGGCTAAACTGATTGTAATGATACCTCACGAATAGATAGAAGGCAGTGCCAAGAGTGATCTAGGCTATATTTTATTCGAAAACCATGGATATTTTTTTTTAATAACACTAAAAAGGATATATAAAATAAATGGTATTTGATGACATAGCATAACATAAACACTCACGCCTGTCACCCAGAGGGGTAGGCAGAGATTATGGACGTCCATTTGGCACGAACCTGACACACCTCTCTCGCCTCCTCCACATCCATATACCTACGCATACACGCTCGTCGGTTAAGGGTACTCTTAATTTGGCCCATTTTCAGTATATCGCCAATTTGGTCGATAAACCTTCGTCTAGGGCGTCCCTTCCCGACTCTGCCGTTCACCTCTGCCACATAAATTTGCTTTGTCACTGTTTCCTCATTCATTCTTTCTACATGACCAAACCACCGAAGCATTCCTTTCTTAATCCTGGTCACAACATCATCTTGCAAACCACACTTTTCTCTTATCACAAAATTTCTCACTCTGTCATTCAGATTCAGCCTAACATACTCCTTAATGACCGCATTTCTACAGCATTTATTCTACTTGTGCTTCTTCTGCACACCCAACTTTCACTACCATACATTAAAGTAGGGACTAACACAGCATTTTGAATTGCCATACGTGCCTTTTTGGACACATTCTGACTTTCCACAACAGAGTGTAGAGCCCCATTTACTTTATTTCCTGCGTTCACTGTCGTTCTATATCCTTATCATATCTACCATCCCTGCTAAATACACATCCCAAATATACAAACTCATCTACTTGCTCGACCAATTCTTCTATTCTTATTTCACATATTGTTTTACTTTCTTCTCTTTCAAAGACCGTAACTTTCGTCTTACTTGCGTTCACTTTCATTCCCCTTTCTTTTAATGAAATGTTCATTAATGTAACCATCATTTGCAACTCGGCCGTCGACGACGCGAGTATGACTTGATCATCGGCGTACAAAAGGCATTTGACGGTTAACTCACCCATTCTTAACCCGCATTCTTCAACTTTCAGATTTTCCAAACAACTGTCCATAAATAGGTTGAACAGCCACGGGGAAGCTACACAGCCCTGTCTGACCCATTTATGGATGCCAAACCAGTCCGAGTAGGCCCCGTTGATCTTGACACAAGCACTGGAGTCCCTATACAGAGACTTCAATGCCTGTATCAACCCAGCACTCAACCCAAATGATTTCAGTGTTTGCCATAATACATCCCTGTCCACTCTATCATAAGCTTTTCCAAGTCCACGAACGCACAAAAAACCTTTTGGTTTTGGCCAAAACTTCTCCGCAATCAGAAAGTGCAATCAAAAGTATTTTCCATGCGCATGATCGCGACATCCCATCCTGATCCGTACATCCCATTCCTTTCTAAATCCTGCTTGCACATCCCAAATTTTTCCATCAGTATCTTTCATAACTCTTTCAATTAGTACCTTAGCATACAGTTTTCCCACAATGCTAAGAAGACTGATACCACGGTAGTTTTACAGTCCTGCTGCGATCCTTTTCCTTTATATAGTGGGACTATCACGGCTTTGCACCAGTCTCCCGGTACCCGCTTAAGTTCCCAACACAAATTAAACAAGGTGTACAGCAGATCTGCCACCACTTCCTCTCCTTACCTGCTTTCATAATTTTCATTGCTTTCACTATTTCATCTATACTTATCTCTCTATCTCTTTCCTCTTCTTTCGGAATTTCTATTTCATTTAATTCAAACGTCTCATCACTCATAAACACGCTTTCAAAGTATTTCTTCCATCTCCTTAAACTCGAAACTTCGTCATTCATAATACAGCCATTTTGAATGTCCCCTGGCAGTTCTTACGAGTTTTCAGAACATTTTAATATTTGCCTGGAAGTTTTCCGATATTCTTCTATCATTCTTATCCATTCTTTCTTGCTTTTTCCTTTCAACTACTTCTTTTACTCTCTGTCTAAAGACTGCCTTTTTTCTTTCAATATCATCATTCATACCGCTAGAATAACTAGCCTTGGTTGCTAGTAAATCTAACCATGCTCACTTCTTTGCTTCTACTTCCATCTGTACCTCATCATCCCACCATAAAGTGTTATTTTTCTTTCATTCGTTCTCTTACTTACACCAAATACTTCGGTAGTTGCATCCACCAAACCTTTCTTGACATTATACCACACAGTCTCCAAGTCTAAATCATTCATACACAATTCATCCATACCACTTATATTTTCTCTCAGTCTACATTTGTACTTCTTTTTTGCTCCTTCATCTTGTAAACTCTCTGTTCTTATACGCTGTAACGCAGTGGTAGACACAGATGTCCGATGCCGTCAACGTCTGAATAGACCATTAATTCGGCATAAGACCAAGTAATGATCCGTCCCTACGTTGGACCCCCGGTAAACCCTTGTATCTACCACTGCGCTCCTTATTCTTTCATCCACAATTATGAAATCTATCATGCTTCTATCATTACCTCTTTCCCATGTATACATGTGAATCTTCTTATGACGAAAGAGAGTGTTCGTCACAAAAAGATTCTTTTCCACACATACGGTGAGGAGGCTTTCACCATTCTCATTTATACTTTCATCACCAAACGTTCCCAATATCCTTTCATAACCAAGCCCTTGCATTTCATTAGCACCATCCTTACCATCTCCCAAAACTGCTCTCGGATATAAATGGGCTCAGACATGTCTGGGGCGTAGACCCTAGAACAAACAACTTCTTTAAGCCCACTTTCATTCGTATCCATAGCAGTCTCAGGCTTACACATTCATACTCTAATATACAATTATAAATACAAAATATAATAAATAATACAATTATATTAACATAATTAAGGCATGGTAGCGGTGGCTAAGTACAAGTTTTAAATTTCATAATTAATTATAAAACGCGAACAACGAGAGTTCGATACTCGACGGCATAACTGATAATATTTAATGGTAATTTTAAGTATTTATTTATATCATACAATATTGTAAGGATTATGTTGTATGAAGGATAGCTTCTCCAGACTAATTTCAACCAACATATTCAACATTTGTGACAAAGAAAATATTATATATAATATAGCGCCACATTTATCCACAGAACACTTACTCCTCCTTACATATCTTGATCCCCAGCAACGTTTAAGCGAAAAGTTCGACTGAAACGTAGTGACAAAATACGGTAACAATCACAACACTTATATTTACCGTATATTTCTTTCTATATGGAATTGGAATCCAGAACCGAATCGTTATTTAACCACAGAACCCCCTTCATTGTGTTAGTTAGACTTCGGTATAATTATCAGGGCATTCCATGTTCAAGGAGCTTGGTTCAAATCACAGATAGGATATAGAACATAAAATTATTAAATTATGTTATAATTTTATGAATAAATAATAAACCTCCATCATTATTGATTGTGGACTTAATAAATATTATAATTATTAATATTTATTAAGTCCACAATTTATTATATATTTTAATATATATTATAACTTAATAAATATATACAAGCAAATGCTTGTATCTCTTCTACGCTGCTAATACCATATGGTAAAAGCGGTCGATTTTATAATAATAATTTAATATTAATTATTTTTATAATACATCAGAGGGAAACTGAAACAGGAGATGAGCAGCAGCACCTTCCTTATGACAACTCAAAATTATATAAAAACCGCAGTTGCCAACCCGCCTGCCAAGCGTGGCAACTACGGCAAAGTTCCCCCTATGAGGCAATCTATGAGGAAGATCTATGTTCAGCAGTGGACTTTTATAGACTGGAGTGAAATTATTTTGAATGTCCTTTATTATTAGACGAGCACGTATGCGTAAGTATATGGAAAATTAGGAAGCAATAAATCAATTACTTATTATTATGTTTCTAAGATTCTATCAACGTGACACAACGTAAACATTGATAGGCCATGGAGGTTTTTGCGGGTACGTGTAAATTTGTGGCACGTGTAAAGCACTGATGCGTTGTTACATACGTTCTGTTTGATGAAACGTGATGGAAGTGAGAATAAATAAAAATTATTAATAACTACATATATAATATTTGCATATTTTGGTCATCATACGGATATAAAAGTAGTAATAAGCTCAACAGTTTTACTACACAACGAGGTTAACCTCGTTGTCTCAGATTTTAAAAATAGTTAAGAAAATTTCAAACTTATTATAGAAATTTTAAACCAAAGACTATAAATAAACCACATTTTGTAATAAGACACCAAAGGTATTTCTAAATTTACGACGCGACGTCATCAGCACTTTTTTTCGGTGTTGAAAAATTACGCCCAATATTTTCCTTGTGTAAAAATTAAGAAATGTAAATATAATATGCGTGCGTCCTTCCAAATCTAAAAATCTTTATTCCGTGGAAACCTTTCTTTATATAGAACCTTATTAAATAATATACACATACCAAAAAAGTCCAGGGATCTTTCGCGTTTATGACCATAATTTTGACCGCTTCGTTGGTCTAGTGGTCGTCAACGCGACTTCCGATCTCTGGTCTCGGGTTTGAATCCTTGGTCGGGCCAAAATCAGTCATTGGGTTTATCAGACAAGAAATTCTTTGTAGAAGCTCGGCTTTAGGAAGTTGGTGGTGTTTCGCCCCCGTGTATCGGAAAGCACGTAAAAACGTTCGTGCTACGCCTTATCTCCCTTCTGTGGAGTCGGATTACTGTCCATTAGATCAGACACCTATACTTGCGGAAACACCTGTACATTGTAACCTTGTTCTAGGCAGATGGCTAATATCCGACTAGACTGGCCTCCGTGACCAAAATTCGGTCTATTAATTTCTATACGGTCGGTATAATTTTAGCATCATCATAAAGTACTGGTTAAGTAGTAACATTATTTAATCTGTGGTACTGGCCATGTAAAAAAATTAAACGTCAATTTAATTATGGATTATTTTATATTATTACTTATATTTTATTGTATTCCAAATTCAAATTTCAAAAGCTTTTTTATTTTATTAACGGAAGCGGTTAAATTTTATTAACTTTAATACGGTCAATTTTCTTCCCTGCAAGTCGTAAAGACTAAATCTGTTAAGATTGCTTAAGCAATTGGTTTTGAAGGTTACGCCTTGACAGGAGAACGAACCACGTTTGGGTATATGGAATATAACTGCTATAAAATATCGTGATGAGATACTGAAACGTCCGACCACACTGATTGAAATTGAGTCAAAATTTTATGCTTATGCACGATAATGCCCACTCACATACGGCGCGAGTGGTAACTCAGTTTTTGAACCTAGACTGGCCCGCCCAGATCCGGATTTAAATTCGATTGAGCAATGGCTTTACGAAATAATTCAAAAAAATTGGTAACAGAAAGTTATATTTTTTATTCATCTTCGTCAAATCTGGGAACTTATCCTACAAATAGAAATTGATTGCCTCATTTTCAATATGAATAATCATTGCAAATGCGATTAGGGATAATTGATTTTTAATTTTTCAACAAATTTAATGTTTAAGAAAAATGTAATTTAGTGTTTAAAGAAAACTCCATGAAGTTTTCTTTCGTTCCATAATCACTAATAAAAGTTTTATTTTATTACCAGGTAAACTTTTATTTTTACTATAAAAGCCATTTTGAATGAAATTACAAGTTTCTTATTCTACTTCCTGTTAGAGTATACAATTCTGAGTATTTTGATATAAGAATGTTTAAAGAAATTCTATGTAGTTTATTTTTATCCATGAGTGACTAAAATATGATAGCAACGAAATTGGTTTTCAGTATTACAATGTAAATCTGGAAAGAGATGACTATTGTCGTTTAACTTCGTTTAAATTTTCCAGCCATAAAATAATTGTAGGTATCATTTATTGTTCATTTTATAGTCACATTGGTTCAAATAAAAAGTATATCGTACGTTTTTTATTTATATTTATATTTTGGTCACAGTTTCAAATTATTTAACGTAATTGTTTTTAAAACATAAGACTACATTTTAGGGAACTTGTTACATCGTACTACGTAATCGGTTTTCTCTTTTCTTGGGTTAATATACAGTTTTCTTCTCTCCTCTCTCTCTCTCTCTCTCTGAGCTGTGTAAGTCATCATGTATATCATTGTAACAAAGGGATGAAGTTGGTATTCCAAATTGAACCATATCATCATTACAGCCCATCACAAGTCCACTACTGAACATAGGCCTCCTCCCACAAACCACTGTTCTAAGCCAACAGCATCCATCAACTTCCTTCATCCCTTACCAGGTCGTTACTTTATCTAGTTAGGCTGTTTAAGAGAGAGAGAGGGCCCGAGATAGGGGGGGAAAGAATGAGAGATGGTACAGAGAGGGAGAAAGGGGGGATTAATTTTACGAATAATTTATATCCTAAATACATTTGTGAATTTAAATATATTAGCCAACACATGTTGCAATCGAAGACATTAAAGAAAACTTTTCAATTGATGTAAAATGTTTTGCTATAAGCTAAAAATAAAAATCTATGTTATCAAAACATCAAAATACCGCAAAATCGCAATGGTTCCGTTTGATATGTAGATATTAATGATCATTATTGCTTAACAGGTGTTATCGTTATTACGTGGAGTATTACCAAAAATAAAATTAATTTTATACATATCTATATATTATATAATTATGTGTATAATATATGTATATAATATTTATACTATATTAGTAATAATAAAATGATGATGTATAGAAAACGGCATACGCACGTGCCGAGCACCCAACCTCCCCCGCATAAAATTTGTGTCCAAAAAAAACCGGCTTAAGTTCTCGGCACGTGTTTGTATCACCGTTTTAGCCAACTTCAAAAAGAAAGATCTTCATTCGACTGTAGGCTTTTTTTGTGTATATTACGCGATATCTTAGTCAATTGTGAACCGATTGGGTGATTATATTTGAAGAAAACTTTAGGCGCTTTGCGCGACTTTTGTTTGGGTAAAATCTTATGAGTTCGCATCACCAACATGCTGTAATAGCAGTATATCTGTTGTTGTAAGTATGACGTGATGCGCTTGGAAAGCAGAAAAAAACTGTTATTTCATAGTTTTAAGTTTTGACTTCTCTCGACAATCAGCAATGACTGCCAATTTTTTATCAAATTTATTTTATATTATGTGAATTATATAATTCACATAATTTCAATGGTTTTCATAAATTCCAAGTCACGCCGGTCAGCTAGGTATATTACATTATACATCATTATTAATGGACTTCTAATATTATCACATGAATAAATTTATCGTAAATTGCAAGAAAATCGTAAACATAGGAACAATCAGAAACGAAAAGTAACAAAGTAATTACCGGGCCCCTTCGTATCACCCCGAACTCTAACATCGACACCACGAGTTAATGTGTATTTGTGGTCTATACTGTAACACTGTTATGTAAGCTATAATACATCATAATTACATCTGACGGCCACATTTTTGACAGGTTCCTGTTCCTTGCGGGAAATTTTTGTATAAAATTTGCTAGGACGTAAATACACGGGTGATAAAGTAAAATTGTTAAAGCCTCTCTAGTAGTAGTAGGAAAGAAAGTAGTAAGTATGTAGTAAATTATTGTTACTGAGGTTTTTGTAGATATGGAGCAAAGATTATGGGTTAGCCTGATATGGCAACGATAACCTTTGAGAACTGAAAACTGGAATGGGAGAACGATATACTAAGTTAGTCATGTCTAGGCTTTCACGACCTACACGGTCGTGAAAGCCTAGACATGACTACCAACTCGCGGCGTGATGCTTCAGATAGTGAAGTCTTTTGCAATTATGCGAAAAATCAGTAGTCAGTAAAACCACCCATGACGTTAACAACGGTCCTGCAACGGTTTTTCATGCTTTGAATCAAGTTATCAAAGTCATTCTGCGGGATATTGTCCCAGGTCCTGCTAAGATATCGAAAAAGTTGCCCTTCAGTCACAATGTTTGCAGGAAAATTCTTCAAAGCCCTTCTTTGGAGCATTTCCCACGCGTGTTTTGTGGGGTTTAGGTCTGGTGATTGCACAGGTCAGGCTAAGACCGATAGGCCTTACTCCTACTGACAGCTGGTCACCACACGCGCTGTGTGCGGACGGGCGTTGTCGTGCATGAGCGTGAATTCTTGGCCCATTTGTAGTCGATGGGGGTAGACTATTAGTACTAACACCTGTTTGCGGTATTTTTTAGCAGTCATGGTGTTTCTGATCCAATCGAGGTCTGTTCTTCCACCAACAAAATCCCACGCAAACCATAATCGTCCCGCCGTGGTATGGTTGGACTTCCTGAGAGTGTCGCGTACTCTTCGCAAATCGGGATGGAAACCGAATCGGGACTCATCAGTTAACAGTACTACAGATCACTGGTTATCTTCCCAGAGCCGATTTCCTCGGCGTAGTGCTGGAGTACGAAGCGGTCTACGAGCATGAAGGTTAGTTTCATGCAGTCTTCTCTTCACGGTTTTGTCACTCACAAGCAACTGGTGCTCTGAATGGAGCCTTTGAACCAACTGCATGGCCGTAACATTTGGTTGTCTTCTCGTGGCAACTTGCAAAAATCGGTGTTCTCGTTAGGTGGTTATGCGCTTCCCGCCTGGGTGTTTTTCAGCCACTTTACCAGTTTCACAATAACATGAACATAACCTTGATATCACGTTCTGTTTTGTTCCAATCTCCTCAGCAATAATCCGTTGAGTAGACCCAGCTTGGAGCATGCCTACTGCCCTTAACATTTCCTCTCTCGTTAAATGGCGCCGCTGCATGATGCATACAGTAGCATGAATTCGAAATTAACGGCTAACTTGTTTTAAAACTTTAATTTGACACCAAAAATTATCTTACTCCGCTAAAGTTATGCTGCGAAAATCTTTTGCTTTTAATATATTTTTTCAAATTCAAATTTGGAATTATCCAAAAAGTCCCACATAATAATCATTTTTTTTCAAAAGATTTTAAAACCCGCCTGTCATTTTTGTGTTTAAGAACTTTACAAAAAATATCCCTAGACGGTGTTGATGTATATATATTAAAATTTAGAAAAAATGCGTTGGTGAAAGAGATTTTTCTCCATATAAGTTTTTTTTATATAAATATTGGTGTGACTTCGTTTTGATATATAAGTTTTGTCACACAATGTTTTGAAACAGGTGCGTGGATATGCATTTTATATACGTTGTCACTTTTACTAAATACAGGGTCCATACAGTGTAATGCAGTGGTTTAATTTCGAGAGAACAAGAGCTCATTCATAGAGTCCATTCGTCAAGTTCAACTGAATATAGCCGTATACCTAAGCACTATGCTCAATGAACTCAATAGTGCCTCCCAATGGATAGATCTTAAGATAAACATGGACAAAACAAAGATCGTGTGTAACGTTCATGTCACACCTATGTTAGTTGTTGGGAGCCTTAGCTCGAAGTTGTTGACGAGTATGTTTACCTGGGCCAAATAGTCGACCGAGAGTTCAGTCGACGTATTCAACTCGGCTGGGTAGAGTTCGGGAAATTACGACACATCTTCTCGTCAGGTATACCTTAAAACTTCAAAACAAGATTGTATAACCAGTGTGTGTTGCCAGTGATGACTTATGTATCTGAGACGTGGGCCTTCTCTGCTGGACGTATGAGGAAGCTCAAGGTCGCTCAGCGAGCTATGGAGAGGGCTATGCTCGGGGTTTCTCTGCATGATAAACTTAGGAATGAGGATATTCGCAGTAGAACCAGAGTAACCGACATAATTCAATGGATTAGAAAACTGAAGTGGCAATGGGCCAGCTATATAGCTTGAAGAACCGACAATCGATGAGGAAGAAAAGTTCTCGAGTGGCAGCAATAATCATTTCAATTTCCCTTAGTACAAAAACTTTTAAAATCAATAAATCATCAATATTGTATACGTGGTAGAGCCACGCTGCAGCCATATTATGGTTGTAGTGCGAATGGGTCGGATCGACCGGGAAACGATCACACACTCACAGAATGCCAGCGCAAAATAGCAGCTTAATGTTGCTGTGTTTCGTATGGTGAGTGTAGACAACCGAAGACCCTTTTTACTGGATACGAGGCATTCCATCTTAGGACCATTCCGTTTATCGGACTACCTCAGGGGTGAAAACGCATCTGTATTTTGATTCTTAATCGAGGATAAATGTAGATGTTTATGGGCAACACCATCTATTTCTCATCAGGTGGGCTGTGTGCTAGCTTGTCATCCTCATTCAATAAAAAAATGTGACTACTGTACATAGACATTTTCACGAGTATGGTTATATATTTATATGGTTATATATAAACACTCACACTTTTCATGCTGCCTCAAGTCAGTTAAATTTGAATTAGGCATTCTTCATAGGTTTTACACCATCGGTCGGTAATCAGAGCCCTGTTTATAATATGGGAAGGTTTTTATTTATAAAATTAAAGTTACAAAAGAACCACCAGTTTACCTGATAGTAAAACAAATGAACACCTGCAACCAATTCCATACAAAGAACTAGACTAATATGGAGTTCCTAACAGTCAAATGCATGCACTGTTGTTTGGTCACAGAAAAAGGTAAGCGGTTTGTACCGAACCAAATGGTTTCTTAGGCAGAAAAGGAGTAATACCATTTGAAAAATTTGACCTGTTATAATCTGTACATCATTTATAAGTAAAAAACGACATAAAACCTCTTTGGCCAAACGTAACGTGTAAATAGATTTTTTTTCTTCAAAAATGTTGCAAATATACCAAATATTTGCTATGGAGTAAAAAAATACAACTTGTTTAGCTAAACTTATAAAGAAGGTTATCAATACGACTATATTTTTTATTTATGTAACACGATATTACGATTATATCTGACACAGTTCCCACAGTTGCCCATATAAATCTCAACCAGATTCGATGGCAATTTGAGTAGATTTCCTTAATAATCATTTTTTTATATAAAATTGAGGTAACAAAATAACTTCCACTCCACCTGCATCTAGCACTGTTCTAAGAACATCAGAAATGGATAAGAAGAAATAGATAAGAAGTTGATACCTACCTAATAACAATAACATATCCATACCTAATAACAATAAAATAACATATTATCTAATAAACAACCGTATAAAGTTACAACCTACATTTGACCGTTTAATGCGTTTTGTTACAAAAAATACTTTTTAAAGTATATCGTATATAGAAAACTTCTTTCAAAAATTTAAAAACTAATGAAAGCAACCTTTTAAATACTTTAATTGCATTAAATCTCTATAGAACCGTCAAGATACACATTTAAATTTATTTTATTTGTACAGTATTATTTCTACACGACATGATTACAGTACTTTATTATTTTCTTTTAATAATTTATTTTACCTACATACACTATGAAAAAAATAACATTTAAAATATTTACAAACCTTGTAGAGTAAGAAGAAATATAGAAATATTCACTACGACACTCCGATTTCTAAACATTATTATTAAAATTTTTACAGTAACAATTAAAATTAGAATTGTTCCACTGACGCAAACATCTAGCTTGCGTATTTTTCACTCGGTGATTTAAAAACTTTTAAATATTTAGTTGTAGCATTTTACTTGGCTACGTAGTGATTTCGTAGCGAACACGCCGCAAGCGTAGCAGGCAGGCGATGGGAGCACGTCTACGCGGAGACTGACGGCTACAGCGTGCGCGCGACATGCCCCGCAACAAGGTTCTAATATCAAACATTTGTGCTGCGAAGATCATTTTAGTATCCGATACAGCTTTTAAGAGTTAGCACAGCGATAATTCTTTGATTAGTTTATATGATAAATAAACAGAGAAGAAAAGATATGATAAACAAGCTAACAGTTTATCAGCAGTGTATTTGCGACTTACCAAAAGCTGCAAATACAGCGAATTATATTTTTATTCATAAAATGTGTGGCCATCGCAGTTTTATTTTTATTTTAAGTTGTTATCATGAAGATGCTGCTGCCCATCATTGGTTTCATTTCCCTCTGTCACCGCTTACGAAAACCACGGGATGAAACAGCGAAGTAGGCAAGATATTTAGGTTATTTTCTATTTAGTTTAACCAAATTTAGAGATTGTAAATAAGATATTTACTATCGTTTAAATAATAAAATTAACTTTTAACTTGTTATTTGTGATGATTTCTTATATTTACGCGAACACTACATATTGAATAAAACTACTTTTACGAAATTACGTTTCTGGTGCTTTCCATAACTCATGGTCACGGTGGACTGAGGTGGTTGACTTCCCAATGTCATAGTTAACCCGGCGTTAATTAAAAAGCTGAAGGTACTCCAATAAATCAATCACCTCAGTCCCCGGTAACCATGGGTGCTGAAAAGCATCCAAAACATCGGGAATTAAAATTAAGTAAATTAAAGTAAAGATAAAATCCGTTAAAGTAGTTTTATTCAATTCTTATATTATGTAATTTGCTTTTTCTTTTCAAGTTATTTTCAGATGGGAGACATTTATACATTCGCTTAGCTTTGTCCTTCTGACCCATTAGCTCCCTTATACCACGTATAATCCATGGTGCAGGGTTACGATTTATCTTTACGCGTTTAAGTGGGGCATGGTTTTTGTATATCTTCAAAATTATGTCATTAAAATTACAAACCTTATCATTAATATTAGTATTTTCAACAATAGGGGTCCAATCAATATTACTTACATCACGCTGAAATGCCTCTAGACCTATAACCTTATAATTACGGAGGAACAAGTATTGAGATTACTGTTTAGGCGGACGCAGACGATAAGAGAGGTAGATTAAATCATGATATGAAAAAGATGCAGTTATTTGCCCATGAGACATAACTCTATCAAGAGAAGAAACGATCATAATATAAAAATAAGGCAAAGAAGGGTTACAGTTAGGGAAGTGGTGAGTTGCATGAAGGGGAAGAGTGTGAAGGTTAAAGGAAGATACCAAAGTCTGAAGTTATTGGAGCGAGAATCATTTTTAATAAGGCAGTTATTGAAATCTCCCATAAGAATAATATGATCGTAAACAGGACTAACGAGCCGTGGTAGCTCAGATGGTTAGCGCTCGCTGTAAGTTTCACAGTACGCGAGCAACCTGGGTTCGATACCCCGCCGGCACCAATGAAATTTTTAATTGCAATTTTAAGTGCTGATTTACCACGTGCTCGGCGGTGAAGGAAAACATCGTGAGTAAATCTGCATGTCTGAGAAAAAAGAAAAAAAAATTCGAAGACATGTGAAGTTCGCCAACACGCATTGGGGTAGCGCGGCGAACATTTCCTTGCCCTAAAACCCTTTCAGAAATGCATCTCTACAAAAATAAGAAAAGCTCATAAAACGGAGAGTGGGCTTTAAGAAAATCTGTTGTTGGTGTTCAAGATGTAGAAGGTACCGGAATGGAAAAAAAGTAGGACTATCTACAAAAAGAAATGAGTCGCCATCAAAAACATAACTTGTAAAAAAAAACCAAGTCTCGCAACTCAGTTTTAGTTCGCATGAAAACACAATGTATCTCACAAGTAATACATATAATATTAAATTAGATTGTTTAGTGCAATTGCCAAGTCAATCTATTTATTTAAAGCATAAAAGATTTTTAATATTGATATGGTCACTATAAGATGTTGTTAGGTTAGCTAATTACGTAATAACTTAAGACAGAAGTACCCTTAAGTAGGGACTGAATAAATTAACCGACTTGGTATTATATGGATCTCACAACTTTTTACGGTAGAAGAACTGAGTCGCGAGACTTGTTTTTGTTTACAAGTTATGTTTTTGATGGCATAGAAATATTCACTACGACATTCAGATTTCTTAACATTATAATTGAAAATTTTACAGTAACAATTAAAATTAGAATTGTTTCACTGACTGATTATATGTAATTTACTTTTCATTAGTTTGGAATATATCTGAATCTTGCAATTTCCTATTTATGACAAAAAACAAAGCAAACTTGCATTCTTTTAAACATAATTAAATTTGTAACTTATTATTCGTTATTTTTAACCCTCAACGAAAAAGAGGGGTTTTATATCGACAGCCTCGAGCAAAATAAGTCAGTAATCGTAAAATTTTAATTTTGCAGGAAAAATGATTTACAGTTTTTGTGGTATAACTCAGGAACGCGTATTAAAGTGATTAATATATGACCTTGATATTGGCGTTGTGTTAAATAATTATGAATACAAGCAATATTGGAAAATATAAATTACTGAAAATGCGTTAACAAAGTGTTTCAGTATTATTAACTTACGGGATTATTGTGGTAAATTTCTCAAAAGTGATGTCATAGTAACATTATACTACTGACTTATTGGAACATTTTGAGGCAAAATTTAATTTTCCATTAAAAAGTTATTGCTGTACTTGAAAATAGATTACGCCCTGTTTTTGCAGTAAAAATCAAAATTATATTTTCTAAGTAATCGTCTAATACTAGAAAACTTTTTGAGAGATATTAAAGTGTAATGTCAGGTTTTATATTAAATTTTTATATATTAATTTATTTTATATTATCAAAATCACTCAAAGTCACCATTGTAGGCGTAAAAATATTTTTCATAGATCTGTATGCAAAGCTTCGCTTATTCGAGTGGGCTGGTGGTATGCTTGTGGCAATTCAACGTTCTCCAAATGTGTGGGTACGCTTCTTTGGTCTTCTTCATCTTATATTTATCGATAGTGGAACTTTTATTTAATTTTGATCTTGAATCTTCAAAATTATACCTCAAAGAGTGTATTTTATTGTAAACGTAAAACACTGACCTCCACAAGATCAGTCCATCGAATTATCTTATATCTTTAATCTTTAATCTTTAATCATGTCGCCAATTATCAAGAACGAGAAATTCATTCACAATGATAGCCTGTGTTATCGTGGTACAAAAACCATGAGCTTTCTTCCCACAAATCTGGCCTTTTTCGACAAATTTGCTCTCTCAAATGCCGCATAATGCACAGCTAATATTTTTTTAGTGTCTCACCCTCTGGCAAGAATTCCCGAGTACACAATAATCGAAAAAAACTGTCAACATCACCTTTACTTTGATAGACTTTGATGTGCTTTTTTCGGATTCGGCTCAGTTGGTAGGCGCCTGTCCCAAGGCTGTTGATTGGTTTGCATGTTAAACTCGTAAACCTATGTCCAACGCGTTTTATGACTTTGAGGTCGGCGTTTTATGATTGACTCTTTCTATCGTGTCTTCAGCGAACTTTACGCGATTGAGTTTTTGCAGAAAATTCAGGTCAAACAATCGCTTAAAATAGTGCGAATTGATTCGTGAGATATAAAAGTTTGAGCGGCTATCTCTCAGACTTAAACGACGATTTAAGACACCATTTCCTTAACTTTAGCTATGTTAATTTCAGATGAAGACGTTGATGGCCAACCAGAGCAAGGCAAATCTTCCACCACATCTCGACCGCTTTTAAATGCACTATAAACACTCATACGCACGTATTTTTGATAAAGTTTATTCACCGTAACTAAAATGTATGGTGGTACACGGCTCTTGCGCCTCCTATCACGGACCAACACACTATTGGCCTCCTACTTTCACAGACCAATACTACACCATGCTGGGTTCGGGGACAACGAGGTGGGATGACTCTAGATGAAAAGTTCGGTTCCGTACACAACCCCGTTTCTTAAAAGGAAGGGTGGACTACTAAAATGACGGGCACCTATTCTATTCTAACGTAATGATTTGTGTCATAAACCAACTGTTATTTTTTATAATAGTAAACCCGTTTGCCATCTGGAGGTGGCGCAAGGGTATTCATGAGCCCATTTCGTCCCGTTGGTGTGACTATGGGAAATGAAACAAGAGATAGACAGCAGTATCCTTCTTGATAACAACTTAATAATTACAAAATATCTGCCTCCGCCGACTCACCTGCCAAGCGCTAATGAGTTGTGAACGTACGTTTCAGACCATTAGCAGAGTTTAAAGAGAGTCTAACAGTTGGGAACCAGCGTAAAATAGCAACTCAATGCTGCTGTGTTTCGTGTGGTGAGTGTAAAGAACCAGTGACCCTTTTTACTGGAAACGAGGCATTCTATGTTAGACCTCAGGGGTGACAACGCATCTGCATTTTGATCCTTATTTGAAGATAAATATAGATGTCTATGGGCCCCAGAATCTACTTAACATCAGGTTGACTGTGTGCTCGTTTGTCACCCTTATCCTATAAAAAAAGGCAAATTGGATTGAAAAGACAGAGGATTTGTGGTGTTGAAAGAAACTTTAGTTTTGCTTCTTCAGCTTACTCATTAGCGTGGGGCTAGAATGAGTATTAAAAATATCTCTTGCTTAATTGATCAGAAGATAATATTTGGAAGTTGTCTTGTTAATTGCTAATTGTTAATTATTAAAGTTAATTGTATAGTTGTAGCACGAATGGGTCGGCTTGACCGGGGAATGACCACGCTCTCACAGAATACCAGCGTAAAATAGCAGCTTAAAGCTGCTATGTTTCGTATGGTAAGTGTAGAGAACCGGATTCCCTTTTTACTGGAAACGAGGCATTCCATCTTAGTCCTCACGGGTGACACTGCATCTGAATTTTGAGGAGCACCAGCTGATTAGTGACTGCCAGTACGGTTTCCGTCGGGGTCGTTCAGCTAGTGATCTTCTTGTTTACCTAACACATAGATAGGCGCAGGCGATCGAGTCCAAAGGGGAGGCATTGGCCGTTAGTTTGGACATAGAGAAGGTCTTCGATCGGGTCTGGCACAAAGCGCTTCTTTCGAAGCTTCCTTCCTATGGGCTTCCCGAAAAATTGTGCAATTAGATCACCAGTTTTCTGGCTGATCGGAGCCACAAGGTCGTAGTAGACGTTGCATGCTCCGATTACAAGCCTATTAACGCTGGTGTTCCACAAGGCTGCGTGCTATCACCAACGCTGTTTCTTCTGCATATCAATGATATGTTGCAAACCGGTAACATTCATTGCTATGCGGATGACAGCCCTGGTGATGCTCTATACACCAGCCGGAATATATATATATATATATAGGGTAATTTGTTTTGAAAATTTTTATAAATCTGTGCTTTTATACATTTTCATATGTTTAATTATTATAAATTTGTTATGAAAACAATTTACTTGTTATTTATTACCCATATGTTTAATTTTACTCGTTTGTTAATTCAATATTTCCAACAAATATTCCGTCATTTATACTTCTTGGCATGTATATCGTTGTATATTATCTGTATTTTAGGCAGGATCTGTGATTTCAGATATTATGTAAGTAAATCTTATATTAACGTTGGCTGTGATTTCTGTAGATAACTCCAAAAATTTTATAAACAATATGTAAATTTATGGCTTATATTGATAACAATTACTTAATTGTGATGATTTGTTTTTTTTTTTGTTTGAAAAACACTTCTAGATCTTAAAATTTGCTTATGCCAGCCCTAGTGTGGAAAAGTGGACGAGGTTTATTTTAAGAGTGTAATTTGTCCCACCGAGAAACGATTAGTGGGAAAAGTAGACGAACACATTTCAATGAGTCCTTTGTCCCACCAGTGGGACATTTGGTGGGAAAAAGTGGAATAAACCTTTTTAATGTACCTAAATTGGGCTGGTACAACATTAAATTTGAAAGCTAATATTTAATGTGATTTTGAAAGAACATTGTTTCTATTTTCAGTAGTATATTCTCCAAGTTTGATAGAAGATTAGAGATTGATATTTATCTAGCGACTTGTATAACATCCCTATTCTTACTAACATTGAAACAGACCAGTAATTGATTCATATCAACCATGTGTCAAGAAGGTTTCGCCTATCCATATAAGATTTGTCCAAAATAATGATAGTAATGGAAGTATATGTGCGGCGCATGACGCAGGTCGTAAAAGGTCTGTTAATATGTGCGATACATTTTCATTGATTGGATTTATGGAAAACAAATTACGTGTTGAGTTGTTGAAACGTTTTTGAGAGTTAGAAAGTAATGGAACTTTAATGAAAAATCGTCTACCCGGAGACGTTTGATTATTACTCTAAGACAAAGTTTTTTAAAAAGATAAGAAGGAAGGAAAAAAACATGTGTGCAGTTCACACGCGATAGAAGTAAAACCTTATATATATTTAACCTTATAGATAATTTTTATGTAGAGCCTAAATTTTAGAATAATAAATTATAGGAAGATTTTCTTTCGCGTGAAATTGCTTTGTAATAGCGCCATCTAGTACATTCTATATGGAAAGTCATTTTATCGAACAAAAATTGATTGACTCTCAATGTGCTATGTAAATAGACGCTAGATGGCCCAAACACGACTAATTTAATATAATATTCTGTCTCATTCTCTCGCAGGCTAAATCCTATAAATGAATATGTTTGTCTCTTTTAGTGTCGCTTTTTCATTTGATTAACTTTCAAAGCACAACGATTTTAAAGAAGTTTTCATTTCAAAAAGATTTTTTTGTCTTTAATACTTCAAAATAGACAAGGATCTCGGGTTCTTATCAATTTCTGAAGAGAAAAACCTGGTCAATAAAACATTTACTTATCTTTTCTGAATCCCAAATCACAAAGAAGATGTAGTTACTCTCATTTAAAATATAACATGAAAATATCGGTTCCAACGTAATCGTTTTTTTCACTTTCCACATTTTTATTTTCTTGTTTTATGTCATGTTTCTGTAACTAATCGTGGCAAGGGGCAACAGTAAATAATGGTAAAATTATTTAAAAAAATAAGATATGGGTGACAAACGAGCACACAGTCCACCTGATGGTAAGTGGTTGCTGCGGCCCATAGACATCTACATCTATCCTCGATGAGGAATCAAAATTCTCGTTTCCAGTAAAAAGGGACTCCGGTTCTCTAGACTTACCATACGAAACAAAGCATCTTTAAGCTGCTATTTTACGCTGGTATTCTGTGAGAGCGTGGTCCTTCGCCGGTCGAGCCGAGCCATTCGTGCGAAATGCAGATGCGTTGTCACTCCGATGCGTTGGTCTCTTGTTCTCTACACTCACCATATGAAAAACAGCACCAATAAGCTGATATTTTACGCGACCCATGTTACAACCATAATATAGCTGCAGAGTGGCTCTACCACGTAAAACACTTGCACATACACTCGGACACTATTGCTTGCGCATACAATCCTGCTCTACGCAGACAGCTAGTCTCCGTTGAGATTGGCCGCCATGACCGAAATTCGGCCTGGAGGACATTTACAAAATAATAAAAGTGTGGCTAAATATTTAGTGACCTGCTAGCAAATCTATCAGAAAAAAAATATTTTTTGAGATAAATTATATTTTAAAGTTTTTATACCTACAGCAAGCAAAGTAAATTTGTTTGTGTAAAAATGTTACGATTTCAAATTCATTATTCTCAAGTTCCTAGAAATTTGTAACCGATCGCGGCGTCAAAAGAATTTTCTAATTCGAACCGTGAGGTGCCTCATTTCACCGAACGTTTGTAAGTTATATCAAAGTCTACTAAATTAAATTCATTAATCGACTGCAAAAAAAGGAGGTTCTCAATTCAAATGTATGTTTTTTGTATGTATGTTACATACAAAATTAACTTCTTTCAATTCTCTTGAAACACCTCGTTGGATATGAACCTACGCCTTTATTTGAAGTTGGTTAAAATATATTAAAATACATGCATCATCATCATCATTATCATTACTGCCCTTCAAAAGTCCACTGCTGAACATAGGCCTCCCCCAAGGAATATGGGGTACACGAGTGTTGATAATTGTACTTTTTATTACGATCATATCGCAATATTAATATTTCAATTATAATAACTACTAAAAATAGGCACGTATTTTAGCTGTCCATGAGCCTTTAACCGTAGGGTGATTTATGATTGCACGATAAGTGGTTAAGTGATCGCAGAATGTATTATTTCAAGGTAATCCCTTCGTCTTTTGATATATTTTATTTGATTTCCTTGGTGGTCCAGTGGTCTTTAACGCGGTTGCCGATCGTGAGGTCTCGAGTTCGAATTTTGAGTTAAATATCCTCAGTAGTAGTTCGTAGCCAGGAAGTTGGCGTTTTTTCCCCTGTGCCTCTAAAAGAACGTAAAGCCGTTGGTCTTGTGCCTGATCTCTCTCTGATCGTCTCGTATTACCGTTCCATCGGACTATGAGAGTGAGGGAATAGAGAGTGCACCTATGCTTGCGCATACACTCGGGCACTATAATCTCTTTTGAGACTGGCCGCAGTGAGCGAAATCCAGTCTGGAGGACATTATATTTTATACCTATTGTAGTTAGATGTATGAGATGCTTAAAAGTTGCTTTTTATAATTAGATAGTCATTACATCTTCCTGGCATTTACCACACTTATTTTCACGACATTCATTTATCGAGAGGATTAATAATTAACCTGAACTAGACCATACTGGACCGATTAACGACCGAGGCCTAAATTGCGAGTGAATGAAGTTCTACTAAACATAAAACGTTGGCCGCTCCCAGTTCTTAACACCTCGTCTGGAGGGGGATCTCCCATTTCCCATTGTACACAGAATGTGGAACTTTTACAAACTGCGATGGGCAACATTTATCTCCCCACGACAAGTAATGTCAGTGTGCAGAAATTTAAAATTCGTGAATTAATTAATTTCATGTTTCAATTGCTACACCAAATATTTACTTTATCCTAATAATATAAGTTAAAAAACATGGGTTATGGTTTAAAAGTATTACGCATCCCTAGTCAAGAGGTAGGTATTTGGTATAGAATATGTGATGCATAGTTTCGTCGATAAATATTTTTTGTTTTTAAATTTAATACATAGTTTAAGGTATCGTAGTTTTTGAAACTATTGACAGTTTTTAACACCCATCTCCAACTAATAATTTGAATTAAATAATGATTTGAAGTAGAACTTAAATTGCAAAAGTTTTATTAACTAAAATTTAAATTATATTTAAAATTATTTTATATTAAAAATAGTTTAAGTTAATTTAATTTAATTTAATAATTTAAGTTAATTAATATTTTTATGAAAGCAATTTATTACCCAAATGTTTAATTTTACTCGTTGGTTATTTCAATATTTGCAACAAATATTCCGTCATTTATACTTCTTGGCATGAATGTCGTTGTATATTATCTGTATTTTAAGAGGATCTGTGATTTCAGATATTATGTAAGTAAATCTTATATTAACGTTGGCTGTGATTTCTGTAGATAACTCCAAAAATTTTATAAACAATATGTAAATCTATGACTTATATGGATTACAATTATTTAATTGTGATGATTTGTTTTTTTTTTGTTTGAAAAACACTTCTAGATCTTAGAACTTGCTTATGCCAGCCCTAGTGTGGAAAAGTGGACGAGGTTTATTTTAAGAGTGTAATTTGTCCCACCAAGAAACGATTAGTGGGGAAAAGTAGACGAACACATTTCAAAGAGTCCACTTTGTCCCACCAGTGGGACATTTGGTGGGAAAAAGTGGAATAAACCTTTTTAACAGCTGTCAAAACAAACATTTCTATTTCTATTTAGGACTAGCACAGTATGAGAATATAATGTAATGACGTCAGTTTTTACAGTCAAATAGTTATCTTATTTGTATATTTTTAAATATCAATTTTTAGACACTACAGAATGCGGCATATTTTAATTCATATAATGTAGTAATAAATAATGTTGGTGTTAATTACCAAATTTAGTAATTTTAGAAGGATGATATATTGGAGTAGTGGATTCCCTTATGCTACCAACACACGATAGTATGATATGCAAGTTATTTAATATTTCATGCAATATAAGTTAGAAGGATACATATAAGTTACTAGGATTTTACGTCCGGCTGACTTAAGCAATTTTGAAACAGCCATTTTAAAAAGGGAAGTTTTTTTAAAACATTATAAAAGTAGACATCAAACAACTTTTTTTATACATACGTAGTACGTATACAATATTATAATATAAATATAAAAAATAATTTTATCAACGCCTTATCTGTTTAATGCAACCGGATGTAGTTGTTTTATTAATTATACTTTTAGTTGGAGATGGGTATTACAAACTGTCAATAGTTTCAAAAACTACGATACCTTAAACTATGTATTAAATTTGAAAAAAAAATATTTATCGATGAAACTATGCATATCATATTCTATACCAAATACCTACCTCTTGACTAGGGATGCGTAATACTTTTAAATCATAACCCATGTTTTTTAACTTATATTATTAGGATAAAGTAAATATTTGGTGTAGCAATTGAAACGTGAAATTAATTAATTCACGAATTTTAAATTTCTGCACACTGACATTACTTGTTGTGGGGAGATAAATGTTGCCCATCGCAGTTTTTAAGTTCCACATTCTGTGTACAATGGGAAATGAGACGACGTGTTAAGAACTGAGAGCGGCCAACGTTTTATGTTTAGTAGAACATCATTCACTCGCAATTTAGGCCTCGGTCGTTAATCGGTCCAGTATGGTCTAGTTCAGGTTAATTATTAATCCTCTCGATAAATGAATGTGAAAATAAGTGTGGTAAATGCCAGGAAGATGTAATGACTATCTAATTATAAAAAGCAACTTTTAAGCATCTCATACATCTAACTACAATAGGTATAAAATATAATGTCCTCCAGACCGGATTTCGCTCACTGCGGCCAGTCTCAAAAGAGATTATAGTGCCTGAGTGTATGCGCAAGCATAGGTGCACTCTCTAATTATATAACTATCACTCGGCTAACGCAAGCACGGTAAGATAGCATATTTACCAAAGAACTACATCGTTCACAGTTTAGATCTAATGACCGTGGTATCCCTCAGGGAAGTATTTTAGGACCTTTAATCTTCTTGCTATATATTAATGACCTGCCTAAAATAACCAAGCATAAATGCATCTTGTTCGCAGACGACACAACTTTTATATTTAAATGCACGAAAAAAGATATATATGAAACCGAAATAAATAATTATGTTAATACTATTGTGACATGGCTTAATTCAAATAATCTTTTACTTAATATTGACAAAACAAAAATAATACAAATTGGAAATTACAAAATGGAACCTATAAATATGAATATAAAATATGAAAATTCGAAGATAGAAAATGTTCAATCAGTTATGTTTTTAGGTATAAAAATTGACAAAAATTTAAACTGAAAGCCTCACATTGACCAGATTTGTACAAAATTAAACCGGTTTGTATATGCTCTAAAAAGATTGAGAAAAACAATATCACAAAAAGCAGCCCTAGCTGCTTATCACGGTTGTGTCTTCAGTATTATTATATGGTCTGCCTTTGTGAGGGAATTCTGTTGATGTGATTAGAGAGTTTAAATTACAAAAGAAATGTGTGCGAGCGGTATGTGGTGCGTGGTTTTTTGATAAATGCAAGCCCTTGTTCAAAAAGATATGCGTATTGCCTTTGCCATGCATGTATATTCGAGAAATATGTATTTTTGTAAAGCGACACCCGAATTACTTTAAAACCCACGCTGAATCTCTCGAAAGGCAAACAAGGCATAAAAATAAATTATTTTACCCCAAATGCAGCTCTAAATTTTATGCAAACAGTGCTCCTATGATGGCTATTAAAATATATAATAAATTACCCAATAACTTAAAAGACATGCCTTTGAATAAATTTAAAATTGAAATTAATAAATGGCTTCTTGACAAATGTTATTATAGTGTTAAGGAATATTTTAATTGATTACAATATTATTTAATATATTATGTAATTTATACAAGCTTTTAACACTACGTACAATTTAATTTGATTATTTTAAGATATATTTGCACACCGGTACAACTCCCGGTAGAATATTATTGAGACTTACTCTAATACTAAATACCTGTATTACCTAAACATTTTATTCTGCAAATAAAGACTTTGACTTTGACTTTGACTCTATTTCCACACTCTCATAGTCTGATGGAACGGTAATACGAGACTATCAGAGAGAGATCAGGCGCAAGACCAACGGCTTTACGTTCTTTTAGAGACACAGGGGAAAAAACACCAACTTCCTGGCTACGAACTACTACTGAGGATATTTAATTCAAAATTCGAACTCGAGACCTCACGATCGGCAATCGCGTTAACGACCACTGGACCACCAAGGAAATCAAATAAAATATATCAAAAGACGAAGGGATTACCTTGAAATAATACATTCTGCGATCACTTAACCACCTATCGTGCAATCATAAATCACCCTACGGTTAAAGGCTCATGGACAGCTAAAATATGTGCCTATTTTTAGTAGTTATTATAATTGAAATATTAATATTGCGATATGATCGTAATAAAAAGTATAATTATCAACACTCGTGTACCTCATATTCCTCGGGGGAGGCCTATGTTCAGCAGTGGACTTGTGAAGGGCAGTAATGATAATGATGATGATGGTGCATGTATTTTAATATATTTTAACCAACTTCAAAAAAAGGCGGAGGTTCATATCCAACGAGGTATTCCAAGAGAATTTAAACAAGTTAATTTTGTATGTAACATACATACAAAAAACATACATTTGAATTGAGAACCTCCTTTTTTTGCAGTCAATTAATGAATTTAATTTAGTAGACTTTGATATAACTTACAAACGTTCGGTGAAATGAATCGCACCTCACGGTTCGAATTAAAAAATTCTTTTGACGCTGCGATCAGTTACAAACTTCTAGGAACTTGAGGATAATGAATTTGAAATCGTAACATTTCTACATAAACAAATTTACTTTGCTTGCTGTAGGTATAATAACTTTCTAATGTAATTTATCTCAAAAAAGATTTTTTTCTGATAGATTTGCTAACAGATCACTAAATATTTAGCCACACATTTATTGTTTTGCAACATAATAATAAATGGAATTACAGCGGAGCTTCTGAAAGCGGGTGGAAAACCGGTACTTGAAGTCCTTCAGAAGCTCTTTAATTCCGTCCTACATGGTGGCACTACACCGGAGGCGTGGAGCAGAAGTGCGGTGGTCTTGTTCTTCAAGAAAGGCGACAATGCTCTCTTGAAGAACTACAGACCGATTTCCCTTCTGAGCCGCGTCTACGTGCTGTTTTCGAGAGTCATTACAGAATCGTCTCGCACGCAGACTCGACGACTTCAGCCTCCCGAACAAGCCGGATTCCGAAAAGGCTTTAGCACCATAGACCACATACATACCCTTCGGCAAATTGTACAGAAGTCCGAGGAGTACAATTTGCCACTATGTCTGGCGTATGTGGACTATGAAAGCCTGATTCCGTCGAAATTTGGCGGTGCTGCAGTCCTTCAGCGGTGCCAAGTTGACTGTCGGTATATCGAAGTGCTGAAGTGCTTGTACAGTAGGGCTACGATGGCTATCCGAGTACAGAACCAGAGTACGAAACCTATCCAACTGCAGAGGTGTAAGACAGGGTGACGTTATATCCCGAAACTCTTCACCGCTGCATTGGAAGACGTTTTCAAGCTTCTGGACTGGAAAGGATACGGCATTAACATCAATGGCGAGTACATCACTCACCTTCGATTTGCCGATGATATAGTCCTTATGGCAGAATCGCTGGAGGACCTAAGCACTATGCTCAATGACCTCAATAGTGCCTCCCAACGGATAGGTCTTAAGATGAACATGGACAAAACAAAGATCATGTTTAATGTCCATGTCACACCTATGCCGGTAGTTGTTGGGAGCACTAAGCTCGAATTGTTGACGAATATGTTTACCTGGGACAAATAGTCCGACTAGGTAAGTCCAACTTCGACCGAGAGGTCAATCGACGGATTCAACTCGGCTGGGCAGCGTTCGAAAGTACGGCACATCTTCTCGTCATGTATACCTCAAAACTTGAAAACGAGGCTGTACAACCAGTGCGTGTTGCCAGTGATGACCTACGGAACTGAGACGTGGTCCTTCACTGCTGGCCGGATGAGGAAGCTCAAGGTCGCTCAGCGAGCTATGGAAGAGCTATGCTCGAGTCTCACTGCGTGATAAACTTAGAAATGAGGATATCCGCAGTAGAACCAGAGTGACCGACATAGCCCAACGGATCAGTAAGCTGAAGTGGCAATGGGCCGGCCATATAGCTCGAAGAACCGACAACCGATGGGGAAAAAAGGTTCTCGAGTGACGGCCTCGTACCGGCGGACGAAGTGTAGGGCGTCCCCCCACTAGATGGAGTGACGACCTGGTAAGACATGCAGGAAGTCGATGGATGCGGGTGGCTCAGGACCGTGCTTTGTGGCATTCCTTGGGGGAGGCCTATGTTCAGCAGTGGACTTGTGAAGGGCTGTAATGATGAACATAATAATGTCCTCCAGCCCGAATTTCGGTAATGGCGGCCAATCTCAACGGAGACTAGCCATCTGCGTAGGACAGGATTGTACGCGCAAGAAATAGAGTTTCTCATACAGGTATAATCGATAGAATTTACACCAAAATTCTTATTTTACAAGCCAAGTACGATAACAATTTTTGAAGTGAAAACTTCTTTAGCATAGTCGTGTTTTGAAACAAATGAAACGAAAAAGCGACACTAAAAAGAGAATGTATGCTAAGGTTAAAAAATATCCACGAAAAATAGTTGTTTTTTAAGCCTTTATTGGTTCGAGTTATTTTATTTCTTACTATAAAAACATGTTACAATTCCATAACTTATTTTACTGTAAACATAAGTTCCAAAATGCTTACTTGATGGAACAGTTATGGACTTTAATTGTTTTAACTAGAAACCGATCACAAAATGTTATTTACCATTCTATAGCAGGGAAAACCGAATAAGTGCTCCTGGCTGTCAAGCTTATTTGTTTCCTTTTAGATAAGTGTTAATAACTGCTTTAACATGAGACCTATTACATAAAAAATATCAACTAAATATTGGTAATTAGTGCGCCTATAAGAATATAAATACCAAAATTAAATAATAATATTAAAGAAATAATACATTATATCATAGGAATAATTAAAGCAGTTGACTCAATTGACGGAATAGAGCAAATTGAAGAGATTGAGATATAGCAGTTTGCTTAAAATTATTTAATAGAGAAGGAGGAACTCTTTATGATGAATTCTTTCTTCCCGGAGCATACCCACAGTAAGTGGATCTGGTCTAGTCCCGATTCTTTGATGAAAAATGAGATTGACTTCATAATGACGACCAGACGCCAACAGTTCCCCGATGTCTTAGTAATCTCGAGAATGAAAAATGGTAGAGAACACCGAATAGTGAGAGACACCTGAGATTTTAAGTGAGATTAAGAGGTTCTAAGGGCAGCACACTATGTCCACACCATTGTCACACGAACACGTAAATGTGAGTAACGATTCAAGAACTATCTTTAAATCTGAATCTGAATCTATTCCGATGATATCCGTGGCGTCAGTCTAAGCAAGATTAGAATGTCTTTCCAGCACATTAAAAACGACAAGACCCCGGGTGGGAATAGAATTACAGCGGAGCTTATAAAAGTAGGTGGAAAACTGGTATAAGTCCTTCAATAACTTTTCAATTACATCCTCCGTCCTCCTATACAATGAGCTACGATGGCGAAGTGAGTACTGAACCAGAGTACGAAACCTGTCCAACTGCAGAGAAGTGTAAGACAGGGTGACTTTATATCCCCAAAACTCTTCACCGTTGCATTGGAAGACGTTTTCAAGCTACTGGACTAAATATGATACGATTTCAATATCTCTGGCAAATCCTCTTTGATTTGCGATGATATGGTCATTATGGCAGAATCGCTGGAGGACCTAAGTACTATTATCAATGATCACAAAAAAAAAAATATTTCGAAGACATGTGAAGTTCGCCAACACGCATTGGGGCAGCGCGGCGGACATTTCCTTGCCCTAAAACCCTCTCAGAAATGAGAGGAGGCCTGTGCCCAGCAGTGGGACGTATATAGGCTGTAACTTTTTTATCACTTGTTGGGAGCGCTACGCTTAAAGTTGATGTCAAGCATGTTAACCAAGGACAAATTGTCTGTCTAGGTAAGTCAAACTTCGGCCGAGAGGTCAATCGATAGATTCAACTCGGCTGGGCAGCTTTCGGGAGATAATGTAAACCTCAAAACTTGGGAACGTGGAGAGAGTACGACCAGTGCGTGTTGCCAGTGATATTAAACACAACATACATACATGTTAGACGTGGTTGTTTATTACTGGTCCCATGAGGAAGTTTAAGGTGCATCAGCCTGCTATGATAAAGGCTATGTTCGGAGTTTTTCTGGGTGACAGACTTCGTGATGAGGATATCCGCAGTATTATAACCAAAGTAACCGACGTAGCTCAATGGTTAAGCTGAAGTGGCAATTGACCGGCCACATAGCCACAACTACATAGCAAACACTGACAACCAACGGGGAGAAAAACGGTTTTATGTGGCAGCCTAGTACCGGGAATCGAAGTGTAGGTCAGTCCCTCACTAGATGATAGCGTGACGACCAGGTATGAGATACAGAAAGCCGATGGATGCAGTTGGCGCAGGATCGTGTTTTGTGGCATTCCTTCGGCTTTAATGATGATGGTAATAATGATGATATAAGAGGCTACACGTTTGAAGAAAAGGGTCCATCAAAGTTTATTAGAAAAAAACAAAAACTGTTAATTAACCAAAATACTCAAAAGAATTGCGTAAATTGTATTCTTCTTTGCTTTCTATTACTGTGGTAAAAAGGGAGATCTTGTAAAGCTTTATCAAAAAGGAATCATTCCCGAATCATGCGTGTATCTGACACGCATGGATAGAAAGTTAAGTTAAATAAAACTGGAAAAAACATTGACTTGGTTTTTGTCAGATTACAGTTTATGTATATTTTCTAAAACTTTTCAGGTAAAACCAGTTACTTTTTTTTTTTGATTATTATGTAAAACGTACTACAGTTTTTAAGTAAATAATAGTTGATAATTATATAAACATGTTTCACAGATTGTTTAGTGTAAGAGAATATTCAAAAAAGACCCTTGAACACGAGAAAAAGAGAATTTTAAGATGGTCATTTGAAACCAGTAAACTGCTCGACCTTTCGCACTTTTTCTTATTTTCTGCAGAATTTATCATCAAAACGCCTTTTTTTCTTTCAAATAGCTCTTCCTTAATAATCAACTTATCATTAAAAGTTGTTATCGACGATGCACGAAGTGACTGTATTGAGTTATGAATTTTCAAACATTTAGAAGTCGTTTTCTCAATTTGGCAAAATTGACAGATAACTGGTTTTACCAGTAAACCCTCGATATGAGAAACTCCAGCTTTCAAATAAAAAGAATTATCAAAATCAGTTCACCTAGAAAAAAGTTCTGGGATACACATAAAAAAACATACAGACGAATTGAGAACCTCCTCCTTTTTTTGAAGTTAGTTGAAAATTTAGGCTTTACATGTCTAAAAATAAGGATTGTAACATTTATTTGCTATAAAATTAAACTTTTATATTATATTTTATGCCGCACTTGTGGTTTAAAATTATCAAATTAAATAAATAACTTGCTGTGAAATTTTTTTGTTTTATATTTCATTTCATTTGAAGGTTTCCCTTCTACCGCGTGTGAACTGCACGTATGTTTTTTTTAATTATGATTGTATCTTATATTTCTTACCAAACAATTTGTGTTTGAAAAGAAATAATTGTAGAAATATTGTTTTAAATTTGGAAGAGTTATAAACAAACAAACATTATCTTTTATATATTAGAAGATAAAGTTTATTCTGTCTATAGACAGACCTGTGAATGATTAGAATAGGCGTTATTTTAGCAGCTCATTTGTTTTCTATAATACTAGAACTGAATGAACGGTTGACAATAAATTATTTGCTAAATTATGATTTTATTTTTATTTTGTATATTTGTAATGTAAAATATTCAACTGATGTAAGTACCAGTTGAATATTTTCCAGTACTAGTTGAATATTTAAGCCTCGCGAATGAACCAATGTTGAAACCCGGAGCAAATTCCGTTCTGTAGTTACGAATAAAAACGTAGATAGACCAACGCAGCATCGATCTTGGTTTTATATGAGGTATAAAGCTTTCGTCTAAGGCCTAGGTATTAACCACTCCCCCCCCCAACGGTTTCCCGTCGTGGCGGGGGGGCTTAGTAGCCGTGGTTTTGGTTACCTGCGGTGAACAAAGAGGAACCCCTTGGCTGGCCCGTGGTGTAGAGCCGGTCCGAGGTGGCCACTCCGAGTGGGCTTGGCGAGCCCACTTCGGATGTGTGTCGGTGGGCTGCGACGAGAGGGGTGTCCTCCGGCGTGAGGGATGTCCTCTCCCCCTACCGCTGCAGCCGAGGTGGAGTCGCGGAGGAAGAGGAGTGTTGTTATGGCGATGGGCCACTCGCCCTATCCTCCACGACTCTGACGGGGCCGCACCGTTGATGCGGTGGTGGTGGGGCCGCGGAGGGAGAGGAGTGTCGGTATTGCGAGGCGCCGCTCTCCCTACCCTCCGCGACCGAAACTTGGTTGGCGGCGGAGCCAGAGACCAGATCCGCCGCTGGGGTCGGGTAAGCGGGTGCTACTGAGCGCTTGAATTTCCTGGCCCCATGACCTCCGCGTATCGGACTCGGGGGGGGGGGGGCGTTACGCAGGTGGAGTTGGAGGCCGTGGAGGGGGGCGTGCCTTGTGTTCCTGGTGCGCCTTACCTGGGAAGGCGAATGGGGAGGAGAGGTCCTGCCCAGAGGAGGGGCTGCCATGGGGCAGCCGGCGCTGGTGGGGCTGCGGATGTGTGCGAAAGCGTTCCCGTGACCCTGCCAATATGCGGCGAAGGTGGAACACCATGGGGTTTTAGTCGGTGCAAGTCCGACATAACCCGTCCTTGCCCCTGCGAGGCGGGTATGCGTAGGCATTTCCCCATGTAAAAAAAAGTTATTAACCACTCAGGCCCCGACATTTTATTGGACCAACTTAGTCAGAGCTATATATAATTTTTTTTCTTAGATAAATGTAAAAATAACGTTGAGTCATTTTGCCAATTAATTTTACTATGTTATATCTTAAAATAAAAAAATATCAACAATTAAAATATTGAATTATTTGTATGAAGGTCAAGTGAGCGCTAGAGAAACGACGATTGCAACACGTTGTCGATAAATAATTTTTTTTCAGAAATTATCAATTACCTTGTAGTGGCGGTGCATGAATATCCATATCATCTCGTGGATGACGTAAGAGACTTGGGGAAGAGGGTTATCTATACAATTAAATAAAATTGGAGTGCCTGTTTGTAATGTCAAAATAACAGCTTTTCACTAAATGCATATGAAAGTATACAGTACTTATAACAAAAACACATTTTTTTAATTTTGTCTGTCTGTCAGTCTGTCTATCTGTCTGTTTGTTCCGGCTAATCTCCGAATCGGCTGGACCGATTTTGATGGGACTTTCACTGGCAGAGCTGATGTTATAACGAGTAACTTAGGCAACTTTTATTTAAGAAAAAGAACTAGGGTTCCTCTCTCTCTGCTAAGTCAATAACTCATTGCTAAGCTACTGCGCCACGGAGCCGTCATGTGATTAACCCGAGTTGAATCTGCCTAAATACAACCGAAATTTAAAAATTTCGGTCGTATTTAAGCACAAAATGGTAAAATACCTTTTTAGGTGCTGGTTGACTAAGCGCGTGCCGTCAAAAAAAGCATTAAAAAATAAAAATGTTTTTGTATTATTAAAACTGATTGTCTACCGCACTAAAACAGCATGACAGGCTTTGTTATTTTTATACTATTGGAGTGACAACCAGCATAACAAAAGGATTCCTGCCCTAAAGCAAAGCCATTTATATATAGAAAAAAAAATACATATCCATAATTTATGTATAGGCTGATTACTCTTTTTAATTTTATTATTCTTAATATTTAGGTAAAAATGCGTCTAATGGTACGAATTTCTAGAAGTAGATTAGTACTAATTTTTTTATATTTTTCTAGTATTACTAGTTCTCTTACGCCACCAGTACACTGCGTATTACTTTAATAATTAATTAAACATCATAATTTCATAACTAAAATCGAAAAGTAAACCACTATTGATGTGACTAACCAAAGCAGTTCACGAACACAATAGAATTTATAGTCAAGATGAAGGCTCCTTCAGGCGCTATATATCTCATCCTTACATCATTTCAATGTCAGAACGATAACTAAAGCATAGTTATTGTTCTGGGATTTCAATAGATAAAAGAAATCACAGTCAAATATCAAAAAGGGTTGGTAAGCAACTGCCCGAATTTTGTTCAAATTGACTTTCAATAAGTATTATGTAATAATCTATATGAAATGAAAATATTCTATTCCATTCGTCAATCAAACAATCCCTTAGCTTATAAATTTATTTTATAAAACGTAAATTGGAACAATTGTCGCAAAAAAAGTCAAATCAGCTTTAATATTTCTGATTTATATAATATTGTGCTAAAAAACCATTTAATATACAGGGTATTTTTGAAACGCTCCCGAAAACGAAGACAGACGACAGTACTAACTATATCTTAGATGATGGGTGGAATATAAAATCGATCCTGATGAAAAAAAATTCATCTTTTCACAACGTTTTATTAGCTTTATTCACGCTCCATCGTGTTAGTATAAATCATCGTGTTAAATAAAACGTTAATTTCATTAAAATAAAACATGAAAATACTTAAACATAAAAGCAGCAGTGGAATTACTGAATTACAATCAGCTGACTAGGGTCAATGTACGCGCGAACGCCGAATTCGCACCCGTAACTAACGATGGTACCACAATACATAATAATTTACAACACTTGTCTAAATACCTAACTTCTCTACTTAACCTACTATTTTGCCACTGTGCTTGTCTCCACGTAGCCACTTTAATTCAAATTCACAGGTTAAATAAACCAAATAACTGGTTCGATTCCCGCTAATGAAAAAAATACTTAAATGAAAAGTTAACAAGGTTAGAGTTATGCGTTTTATTCATCGTGTAGGTATGTTTATTATTCTGATGTATTCAGTTATGTACCTATTCAGATCAGTTCAGTACCAAGTTATTTAAAAAATAGGTATGAAACAGCTTACCGCTCTAAATCCTCCGTGGTCTTATGAGATGCGGCTCAAATTGTGCTCCATTCATTTCGAGGCAGATGTGGGCTCGGTGTTGCGTCTCCTCATGCAGGCGGGGCATTATCGTGTGGTCTTCGACACAGTCCGCACGTAGTTTGTCGAAAACATCCACGATCCTTTGGCGCATTTCGTCAGCACTATCACACTCACGATTAAAACCCTTTCTTTCACATACCCCCACAGAAAGAAGTCTAACGGGGTCAGATCTGGTGAGCGGGTGGCCAAGCGTGTGGTCCTAGTCTGCCAATCCAGCCATCATCAAATAATTCGGTAAGGCGCTCACGGACGAACCTCACGACATGTGGAGGTGCACCATCATGCTGGAACCATGTACGGCGATATTCATCCAACGATAGGTCGTCTAAAATGTCAACCAACTGTTCATTTATAAAGTTTAGGTATCCCTGTCCGTTAAGTCGCTGTGGCAGAAACACTGGTCCCAGTATGCGATCCTTAAATAAACCTGCCCATACGTTAACCGACCATCGGGTTTGGTGCCCGGTTTGTCGAACAGCGTACGGTTAACCTCTGAATACACGTGTATTCTTCGGTTCCACATGCCGTTTCTGGTAAATGTCGACTCGTCCGTCCAGATAACGTGCTCAATGGAACCAGGTACACGTTGTTGTTGGTCATAACCAACGGCAGAAAACTCGTCGGCGGTCGTGATCGCCGGGAACTAAAACTTGCACTTTGTGCACTTTGTATGGCCGCATTCGGTTACGCTTTAACACTTTGTGAACTGAACAGTATGACACATTTGTTCCATCCCGACGTCTTAACAATTTAGCGATACTTCGTTACACCTGGGTTCGGATACCGGCGAACGACATCTAAATGCGCTCCTCGGGTGAACAGTCATTTGACTTCCACCTCCTGCCGCTACTGGAGCAATGGGCCGTTTTCCAACACTCGCTGAAATGCTGCTGTTATCAGACGAGAGTCAGCTGGGTGTCGAGCGGTCGGGAATTTCTCTCGGTAAATTCGTAATGCACGCGAAGCATTCCCGCGAGCTTCTCCAAGGCACATTAACATGTTGCCGTATTCACGAGCACTATAAACGTACGCGTTAGGCATTATTAAAACAAAAAGAAACACAAAACGTAACAACAAGAATAACACGTAATCAAGTAGGTAATACCAAGTAATAACAATAAGAATTTAATAAAAAAAACAATTGAACTGTCGCTTGCGCATGCGTGTCCAAAGTCAACACGGAACTGTCTCAAAAACTAAAATCAATAATTAATCCCGCCAAAACTGAAGCCTACACTTTGAACATTCCCACAGACCGTCAAATGTTATGACATTGCCAACTTTTATTTTATAAGTTTAGTTTCCATATGATCCCTACGACTACTCTTTCATATGGAATTTAGAAGTTATAGTTGTAATTTTTTTAATACAATTAGACAATCAATTGTACCCTGACGAAACAAGCAGTTCGTTACTACAAAAATGATATTGAAATTAATAAACGTACTTACTTGGGTTTGGTTATCTTTGATTTTGTACAAGAAAATAGAAATAAAATGGTATTGAATAATTTAATAGTTAAAATCAATTGCAATTATGATCGACAGGTAATTAATCTAAAAATAATTATTTTACTTTACTTTTATTGACTTTCCGTTTTAATCCATCAATACTTTGATTTGAAAAGAGGTACGTCAAAACTATTAAAAATTACTTGCAAGTTTTATTGTAATTGCCGCCTCTAATTCTTATGTCGCTTGCAAACAAATCTTAGTAGGTAAATTTGAAATTCCCCATATGTTGGCGCTGACGCGAGGTGACACACAGTCGGCCGGGCGGCGGCGCGTGGTACGAAGGGGCGCGACGGGGAATGCTCGCCAGTATTACTGTGCGCGCACGCTATTGGTTCCTCATTCTTCCCGCGCTTTGAAAAAGATGTTTCCCAATGTACAGTCGCACACACAGCTTTCTTTGCACGACGCGCGGCGATGGTTTTAAAAGGAAGGAAGAAAATTATTTATATCTATTGTTTTATGACTGAACTAGTGAACGAAAAGGTAAATAGAAGGTGAATGGGGAAAATTGTGCAGTAAAGTTAAATGTATTGAGGAAGAATACCGAAAAAATTACCATGTGGTCAACCTGATGACGGAAACATTTATCATTCGCATTGATGATGATGATTCTGATGAGTGATGATGAAGTAGCATCCAGTAACACCAATACACATCGACATTTGGCTTCCATGTTCCATGTTCCAATGGTATAATGGACAGCGTGTCACCCTTAGCTTAAGTTTTCTTGTTACAAACTACTTTATTTTACGATAGAAATAAAAATAATGCTCAAGCAAACATTATCCATTTTGAATTTCAACCTCTTCCAAAGTTCTAAGTAGCTAGTAAAGTACCTATTATGATTCTACAATAAAACCATTAATTACTATTATAATATTATAAAACAACAGCCTAGTACCATGTAGTACTTTAGAACGCGACTGTACCCATGCGCAGACACACCCCCTCCACTATCGCTCAGCGTTCTTTTTACGTGACGTTGAGTTTGGCTTCGACGCGGATATTGACCCTAGTCAGCTGATTTTAAGGTTTATTTATTTTAAATTCCATTGCTGCTTTAATGTTTAAGTATTTTCATGTTTTATTTTAATGAAATTAACGTTTTATTTAACACGATGATTTATACTAACACGATGGAGCGTGAATAAAGCTAATAAAACGTTGTGAAAAGATGAATTTTTTTTCATCAGGATCGATTTTATATTTCACCCATCATCTAAGATATAGTTAGTACTGTCGTCTGTCTTCGTTTTCGGGAGCGTTTCAAAAATACCCTGTATTATAGTATGAATAAATTAATGAAACGATAGTTTTAGTAAGTTTTGTCCAAATATAAACAAATGTTCGAAAATAAAAAGTTTAATGGAGTGACGAACATAATAAATCGATATAAAGAGCCTGTATAAAAAAAAACAGAGTTCTATAAAATTCATGTGGAATTACGACAAAAGTCAGTTAATTGATGAATTTAAAGTTGAAATAAGCGAGAATTAAAAAGTACAACAAATAAATCCTCTTTGCAAAGACAGAAGGTGTACAAAACTAGAGTGATGCCTTCAAATGATTCCGATTTCTTGCCTCTTCTTTTTTTTTAATATCCATAATAATAACAGTTTTACTTTCTAAATATCACAAAATTAAAATTTGTTTAGCATTTTCTGTCATCGAATGAAAATATTTTTTCAATAAGTTAAAAGTAATAAGTCGTTAAAGGGATTATTCCTTTGGTAGTCAAGTAATTCGTCGAATGAAGCCTATCTGACGATTGAAAAATTAATTTATTTGCTACGAGTATTTTTATGTTTACGCTCGCGTGGGCTTCAATTAAGGGACAATATTAATACTGTTCCGTGCCTTTAGCAAAATTGGATCACTTGCAGAGTCACTTTGGTGTCTGTGTCCCTATATCTGTTTGTCATAGGATTTTTTTTAATTCGCAGAGACTATTGGACGTAGACGATTGAATTTTGGCATAGACGTAATATGCTACAGGAACGCGTTGACAGTTTTTGGAATCGTATTACTATCATACGTCTAGCAATACCTACCACTTTTTATATGGGGAATGTCTTCCTATATGTACATAAGAAGGGTAAAATGTCTTTGAATCGGAAAAGCTTTATTTACTTTTCACTCTTTACATTTATTTATAATTAAGTATATAGTTTTGACAAAATAATGTTCAATTTCATGATTTTCTATGAATATAGCGCATAATGTTTATTTTTGGTATTAGATACATATCATTGGCCCCATTGATTTTGATTGACATCATAAAATAGATGCTGATATTTTTTTACGTTCGAGTATACTTCATGATTTCTTAAATTTTGTTCTATTTACTGTGAACTTGAGAACATCATGCATGTTAGTAGAAATATTGGGTCGGGGAAAAGTTTCTTCGTATTTCATATACAAATTCAAGACATTTTTTTACAAAGTTTAATTAATTATAACATATATGTGTCATTTTGTTTGATAACTTGTTGCCTTCTTGTAGGTAGTGACACAATCCCGTTGCTGTAGATATCTTGGGATTTTTGATCAAACAAAATGCGACAAGTAGTTTTTACAGTCCTCTCTTGACCTAACACTAACCAAAAAATTCTGAAGAGACCGAAACAGGTGAAAATCTGAGGGTGCAAGGTCAGGACTATATTATGATGGATGCATTAACACTTCCCAACCAAGCTCTCTCACTTTTTGCTGAGTGGCCAAAGATGTGTGTGGTCTGGCGTTATCACGATGAAAGACCACTCCTTTTCTGTTGATCAATTCCGGCCGTTTTCTCAATTTCAAATTCAATCAATTCAATTCAATCTCAATCTCAAACATCTGTGACAGAGTCAGCAACAGCGCTGGGATCATCCGGCGAGAAGCAAACCCGCACCCATGGGTGGGATGCAAAGAAAGACCGCATTCCGTCCCAATCCGCCGACCTGTAATGCCAAACACGGCGGCAACCTGAAGAACGCAACCGCGAGGGGAGCGTGAGTGGCATCACACTCCGGATCAGACAATGGTCCGAAGAGCTGAGAGGGGCATCGACGGAAACCTGATATCCATCCGGATGAGAGGTCTGCAGAAGGTCCAACAGGGAAGGTGTATGATCCTCCACATCTGGAATCCGCATAGGCGAAGTAACCAGTTGTGTCAGACCATATACCAAGGCAAAGTCATAAACAGATCTTCCCGCATGATCGGTTAAACGTGAACCGAGCCATTCGGCGTGGTGGGCGTTAAAATTGCCAAGGATCACGATCTCTGCGGATGGGACCTGTTGTAGCAAGGAATCTGTAGCCATTTGGACGTGGTCGATGAGTCGGTCTGTTTCGGCATTACCGCTATGGGACCTATAGAGGCACCCGTAGATGCGCGGATGGTCGTCGCTATCTACGCGCAGCCAAAGGATGGACTGGTCCGAACCTTCAAGACTGCCAAGGCGTCGAGAACAGTTGTCCTCTCTGACGTATACGCAAACTCCAGCCCGAGGCACAAAGGAGTGTTCCAATTTGTACCCTGGGTAGGAGAGATACGAAGTATCAGCCGGAGAGGACAGCTGCGTCTCGGTCAGAAAGAGCAAGGCCGGCTTCGCCGTCTCGAGATGGTAGTGGACGGCGTTTAGGTTCGAGTGAAGTCCCCTGATGTTGCAGAAATTCACGGATAGCGTGGCAGGGGTCACCTTGGTCTTGTTGCTCAGTTTTCCCCGAGCAGTTATTGTTCTGAGCGGAATTTTGCCCCCCCCAGAATACGCGGGGCAGCCTGAGCACCCACGCTCAGGAGTGGAGTAGCATGGTCGTGGATACTCAGCGAGGGATTCTCCAGGGGTGCTGGTACCCTCCTGGGGTAGTCTATTATTTAATTCCGCTACCATGTTGATGGGGGGGGGGAGAATTGTGAAAAGACTATCAACGTCTAAAGATAACAACATGGATTTAGGAGGAATGCGAATATCTTTAATTTTGGAAACGAGATCTAAACTATTTTTAAGGCTGTTAGTTGGGTTGAAACCAGATTTCTCCCGAAGGAGGAAGTTTAATTTTTTAGCAAGGAAATAAGCTGGTGCACCTATATATGAGACAACTGGACGAATAGGAACATGTTCTTTATGTATTTTAGGTAACCCATATAAAATGGGTGCTTGAGGATTCATTGGAACAAGATTGCTCCGAGACAAGTTGTGATCGGGAAAAACATATGATGACTGTTGTATACATACTTTATTATCTGAAGTAAACTTTTTGTTTGGGTCAGACTCCAATAACTTAATCATCTCCTTGAATGACATCGTTAACCTTCTGGCTGTACCCGCTATTCTCCATAATGACAACAGTATTTCATTTGTCGGCTTTAGTAACAATGAGGTCATTGTCCTTTATTCTCTGCTTTAGTGACTTATAAATAGGGAACTCAGGAGTGTAATGGGAAGATGCGGGTACAGCCCGAATTTCTTTAGCTACCAAACTCTTAACGATGTTATCTTTCTTCCCGATCACAACGGACATCTCCGCGTCAACGGCCACAGTCTCTAACGATTTTTGGGATACCGAAGGTGTTAAATTATACTTTTGGTCTTTACGTAAAAGGGACTACTCATCCCTTGGAAACTGGACATTGGAAAGATTTTTAACGTATACGCATGTATACGCATATATCATTGAGTTTTCACTTCTGTCGGCAGTCCTTATGGCTGCCTCTGTTTTTTTTTTCAGTTTCCGTCTGTCGCCTTTTGCGTCACCCACGGGACAGTAAAGGGTAGTGGATATTCTACACAGGCACGGGTATGATAACTTCTAGTCATCATACCCGTGCCTGTGGAGAGTAAGAGCTAACTCAGGATATAGCAATTACAACGGCCGTTGAAGCATCTATCATAGAAGAAAAAACTTTTATAACCTCTACGCATCAAAAAAACTACTGATATACTTTTATACGTGCAGTTTGAAGTTGTGCGCGTCGCCCTGCCAGCGTTTTGATGCGCGCGCTAAACTAGATGCTCTTTTAATACAAAACAATCGTGCACAATAAATATTAGCGCGAGCCAAACCGCCGCCTCCAAGTGAACTCAAATGTGTGGTTCGGAACGCCATTCTAAGGAGCGCACTTTGAATCGTACGTGTGAAGGCTGCCACATTCAAAACACGTATGATATACAGTTTATAGTTACGATGTGTGATAAGAGTGTGATTTTAAATGATAAACATAAATCAGCATGAATCAGTAAAAAGTCAAATATAATGTAGTGGCGGGTAAGAATACTCACTACCCCATATCTTCCCGTGGGTGTCGTAAGAGGCGACATAGGGAAACTGAGGCAGAGGATGGGCAGCAGCATCTTTCTGATAACAGCAAAACAACAATAAAAAAACTGCGGTTGCCAACCCGCTCGCCAAGCGTGGCAACTATGGCAATATACCTCCCATGATAGTTACGAAGAGACGGCCCCCAGTCCCCGGGGGCCCCGCTATTCCTCGCTACGGTGGCGACCATGGTAACGGCGGGGCAGGGGGTGCTAAGAATCTCCGGTGGAGGTTCGGTTGCCACCTACGACGACTCGACCTGGCAACTTATAACGCACGCACCCTGAGGACTGACGAGAAGATCCTGGAGCTGGAAGAAGAGATAGACAAGTTGCGCTGGAATATTATAGGATTATCCGAGGTCCGAAGAGAGGGGGAGGACACGGTAATCCTCGAATCCGGCAACTTGTTCTATCACCGAGGGCGACCATCTGTCCCAAGGAGGTGTCGGATTTATCGTCCACAAGTCTCTCGTTAACAACGTTGTAAAGATTGGGAGTGTGTCGACGAGGGTTGCGTACCTTATACTCAGAATCACCAAACGGTATTCGCTGAAGGTCATACAGGTTTACGCACCAACCTCGGCACACCCGATGAGGAGGTGGAGGAAATGTATGAGGATATCTCTAGAGCCATGCATTCCTTCAAAACCCACTACACGGTGTTTATGGGAGACTTCAACGCAAAACTAGGCACAAGAGAGTACGGTGAGCTGAAAGTAGGGAAATTCGGAATAGGGCAACGGAACCCAAGGGGCCAGCAGCTGGCCGACTTCATGGAGAAAGAGGACTCTTTATGATGAACTCTTTCTTCCAGGAGCGGCCCCACAGGAAGTGGACCTGGTCGAGCCCCGACGGTTCGACAAAAATGAGATTGACTTCATTATGACGACCAAGCGACAACTGTTCAGTGATGTCTCAGTGATCGCGAGGGTGAAAACCGGCAGCGATCACCGAATGGTGAGGCACACTGAACCTAAACGTTAAGTTGGAGAGGTCGTCTAATGAAGTCAACGCTCCGTCCCCTCGTGCTCTAATCCGAAGTGCCGAAACCTTTCAGCTCGAGCTACGAAACCGTTTTCAGTGCCTAGAAGATTGCAATGCAGTGGACGATATGAATGACAAGCTCGTAGAAACTGCCCATGCGGTCGGAGCTAAGTTTTGCAAGACCCGCCGCAGAAGAACACAAAAACTCTCCGATCACACTCTTAATCTCATGGCTGTTAGACGGGATATGAAGCTGCAGTCTTCAGTAGATTCGACAGAATACAGGCAACTGAACAGACAGATCTCCAAATGCCTGCGGCGGGACTTACGCAACTTTAATACTGCTCCTTTTGAAGAAGCGATCGAGCGGAACCAGGGCTCCAAAGTCTTTACTAGAGATCTGTCTGCCAGAAAGAGCCAACTGTCAAAGCTGAAGACCGAGTGTGGCAGCGTCGTTTCCGGGACACCTGAGATTTTGAGTGAGATTGAGAGGTTCTATGGGCAGCTGTACACATCATCGTTGGAGCCACACGCAAGTGTGAGTAACGATCCAAGAGTGAGTCTTAATCGACACTATTCCGATGATATCCCGGACGTCAGTCTGAGCGAGATTAGAATGGCTCTCCAGCACCTTAAAAACGGCAAGGCCCCAGGCGAGGATGGAATTACAGCGGAGCTTCTGAAAGCGGGTGGAAAACCGGTACTTGAAGTCCTTCAGAAGCTCTTTAATTCCGTCCTACATGGTGGTATTACACCGGAGGCGTGGAGCAGAAATGCGGTGGTCTTGTTCTTCAAGAAAGGCGACAACGCTCTCTTGAAGAACTACAGACCGATTTCCCTTGTGAGCCGCGTCTACGTGCTGTTTTCGAGAGTCATTACGAATCGTCTCGCACGCAGACTCGACGACTTCCAGCCTCCCGAACAAGCCGGATTCCGAAAAGGCTTTAGCACCATAGACCACATACATACCCTTCGGCAAATTGTACAGAAGTCCGAGGAGTACAATTTGCCATTATGTCTGGCGTATGTGGACTATGAGAAAGCCTTTGATTCCGTCGAAATTTGGGCGGTGCTGCAGTCCCTTCAGCGGTGCCAAGATGACTGTCGGTGTATCGAAGTGCTGAAGTGCTTGTACAGTAGGTCTACGATGGCTATCCGAGTACAGAACCAGAGTACGAAACCTATCCCACTGCAGAGAGGTGTAAGACAGGGTGACGTTATATCCCCGAAACTCTTCACCGCTGCATTGGAAGACGTTTTCAAGCTTCTGGACTGGAAAGGATACGGTATTAACATCAATGGCGAGTATATCACTCACCTTCGATTTGCCGACGATATAGTCCTTATGGCAGAATCGCTGGAGGACCTAAGCACTATGCTCAATGGCCTCAATCGTGCCTCCCAACGGATAAGTCTTAAGATGAACATGGACAAAACAAAGATAATGTGTAATGTCCATGTCACATCATTGCCGGTGGTTGTTGGGACCACTAAGCTCGAAGTTATCCAACTTCGACCGAGAGATCAAGCGACGGATTCAACTCGACTGGGCAGCGTTCGGGAAATTACGACACATCTTCTCGTCAGGTATACCTCAAAACCTGAAAACGAGATTGTACAACCAGTGCGTGTTGCCAGTGATGACTTATGGATCTGAAACGTGGTCCTTCACTGCTTGCCGTATGAGGACGCTCAAGGTTGCTCAGCGAGCTATGGAGAGGGCTATGCTTGGGGTTTCTTTGCGTGATAAACTTAGAAATGAGGATATCCGCAGTAGAACCAGAGTGACCGACATAGCCCAACGGATTAGTAAGCTGAAGTGGCAATGGGCCGGCCATATAGCTCGAAGAACCGACAACCGATGGGGAAAAAAGGTTCTCGAGTGGCGGCCTCGTACCGGCGGACGAAGTGTAGGGCGTCCCCCCACTAGATGGAGTGACGACCTGGTAAGACATGCAGGAAGTCGATGGATGCAGGTGGCTCAGGACCGTGCTTTGTGGCATTCCTTGGGGGAGGCCTATGTTCAGCAGTGGACTTGTGAAGGGCTATAATGATGATGATGATGAATGGGATGTCACTACACAAGGGATTTAAACAACAATAATTTCTTACGATATGTTGGTGTTTGAAGCTTAGATTTTTTTTCAGTGAAAACGGCTATCTTTGATTTGTTTAAATAATATGTGATATACTTACATATTATGTTATTTATTAATACTGTTTGAAAGTAATGCATATTAACTATTCTTTGATCCATAAGTGGGTTAGAGTTTTTATACCCTAGTTCGGCACTTAAACAGCGACATGTTTTAACCGACTTAAAAAAGAGGCTCTCAATTCGTCTGTATTTTTTATATACTGTATGTTATACGATATCTCCGTCATATAAATTGGACGTTTGGATTTGGATTTTTTTTTAAATAAAAAGTAAAAGCCGATCTCTTGGATCCATATTTGATATATATTACGACTCGATGTTTTGTGACTAAACAAACATTTAGTGTAAATAAGTATAATTGTTCCGTAAATATAAAATGTGTTTAAAACTTGACTACAAGGCCGCCTATCGTATCCTAGCATAGCTATGAACCTATGACCTTAATTTAGTAAATCCTTTAGAAGTAACACGAACACTGACAGATACCAACAAAACAACCAACTAATGAACAACGATAACATTTTTTTAACTGAAGTGACAAATGATCTTACAGTCCACCTGATGGTGAGTGGCTGCTGCAGTCAATCAATACTTGTAGTCAACTTGAAACAATTTATTATTATTACGTATAGAAGGATCAATACGTCTCTTCTCATTAACACCTTTCCTACATTACATGGCGACTCTGTCAGGCGGTGCGTTGCGACAATGCACGCGCACTGCCGCGGCCTGCAAAACTTAAAAAAAATGGTAAAATAATTTAAATAAAGAATTAATGGAGAAATAAAAATAACGAAAATTTTTCAATTATTGAATTGACACGCTACCGAATGTGACAAGAAAACCAAAAACTGAGATGTGAGAAGAGGCCACAAGATTATTATTTCTTTATGGAGATATGCTGCATGAAATGAAGATTAAACGAATTAATAAAAAAAATTGGTGAGACCAATATTTTTAGAAAAATAGAAGAAACTTAAGTCCTACAAGTCTTAGCCGGTAAGAAGATAGAAAAAATTGAGCCGAAAAGAACAAATAATAAATTAAGAGGTAACATCGCACCAGTGTGATTTTTAATTATATTTGAAACTTCATTTGTTAAGGATTCTTTTTTCTCTCAATGTTGTTTTTGCTACTTTATTTTTAAGAAAGTTATGTATTAAATATTTTGTATTTAATATAAGATAAAGTTGAAATTATCTATCATACTTCACGATTCAACTGATTTTTTCAATATCTTTGTTACTGTATCTAAGAAAAAATAATCACAATGCAATATTATAATTAAGTTCCGTTTTGAGCACTTATATGGCATGTTTGTATTAAGGCACAAGACGATTTTATATTCACTTTTATTCAGTTATTGTTTACTGTTTTATATTATTTTTATTACTGTGTCCTGCAAAAATGAATGAAATAATATAGTAGATTACATTTTTACGTACTTAAAATTACTATGGTTTATCATCAATAAAAAATTTCATATTTTCTAGTTAAAATAACTCTTTTTTTTCTCTTTCTAAAGAGAACAAACTAATCTAGATAAGTAATATGTAACAAGAATCAATCTTTACACAGTGAATATAAAAGATCTGCTAACTTTTTATCATGGATGATGCTTATCTAAAAATATGAAATGCAAGAGAATATGATATGCAATGAGCGTATCTTATAATAAACATAGGAGCAACATGCGATGCATGAACAGGAAAAGAATGAACCATAACAACATTGTAATAAAGATGAAAATAATAAGTATCAGGAAATAAATGAGAAAATTATCTGTATTAACATAAAAATGAAAATAATTAATAACAGTAAAGCAAGAAATATAATAATTTAGAGAGTTTTTAATAGTAATATTTCATAACAGAGTTAAACATGGACATAGAAAATCAACTGACAAAAATATTATCCCATTTTGTACAAAATTAGAAAGTATGTATTTAAAAGGTGTGAGGAGTGAAAGAAAGGAATGTTCGAACATGTGAATACGAATGATCGAGTCGCTAAGTTTGATCAATATTGGACTGATCACCCAAATATTTGATTATGCTTAAACTCCTGGCATGGAATTCATTATGAGCAAGAATAATGCAATATAGTATATGGAAGTCGAGCAAGCAAGTGTATAAAAGTAATCGATACAGTCAAATAGATGTTAAATACATGTTAGTAAAGAACAAGGCAATGAATAAATAAATATTTAAAAAGATAAGATGATCTTGACAAATCAATGATAGAGAGATATGGGAATGTCCAACACTGGTATAGCACATAGTCCTCGAGCAGGGTATGTTTACATGATTGAATGATAAAATCGGAAGTAACGGGTACTAGGAAACAATACCTTCAGCACACATGATGTCAACGAGTTTACTCATATTAGTACTATTGGAGACCAGAGAAGTCTTAAATTTGTTACCCTTAATAATGGTACACAGAGGTGACATCCTTCATCGGATCATAGTGTGAACCCAGTTTTCCTCCGTGACAATTGTTGGATTCCTTTTAAAATGACTTAAACGTAGGCCTCAAGGTTGTGCGCACAACCCAAGGTACACTTTTACCTTGATATAGTACGATATAAAAAAGTTTATGTACCAATAAAATGAAATGAATTTAATCAAAATGTAATATAATACCCAAGTTAATGGGGGGCCCATATGTATAAAGTACCCGCGTGATAATTATCATGAAGTAAAATATAAATGAAGTGAATTAAAACTCCGATTCCCGATATCTAATCAATAAATAAATATATAAGCGAATAGAATTACGAAAAGAAATAAAGCTAGCTAAAGTCAAAATATTAAGAAAGAAAAGAAAGTACGTACAAGAATTATGAAAAAAAAGGCCTAACAATCGACAACAATACAAGGTAATAAGGGGATCCCCGACCAAATCTAAAAAGTGAGATATGTAGTTATTTTGCATTTCTGTTACCCACAATGCTACCCAAAATGCTACCCAAAATGCTACCCAAAAGTTACACATATCTCTAGAGCATAAAAATGGCTAACGTAATACCGTAACAAGATTATTCTGAGTAGTAAGTGTAGTATTCATAAGTAAAACTTAAAATCTGTATCTATATTATGTAGTGTTTTTTAAGCCTTATAACTTATAAGCACGACATTATATTTTGTAAACAGCACATTGTCAGTTTAAGCGAATAAAACTGAACTCCAAGGAATTTCATTACATTCCCTTAGATCTTATTGAAATTGCGGGCGCACGATGGAATTTGAGACGACATTATAAAAATGTCGTGCGAACGCTTGAACGTGATGATATGAAGTAATAGGACATTTTTAGGAAAGATCCTAACTTATGATATAATAAATAAAATCAATATTACGGTATAATAAATAATATTATAATATCAAAATTAACGGGAACCATAGTTTTTACTTTTGTTATGAGGCCGCTGCTGCCCATCTCTTGGTTTGAATTCTTCTCGCGTCTCATACAACATATATGGAGTAGTGGATATTCTTACATCGCCGTCACACGGTTTTCTGACATAATAACAATATAATACCACAAACATATGCTAGATACTAGATACAATATAATTGATATCTAGTATCTAGCATATGTTTGTGGTACATTTAATAAATTTGGGTATGAATAAAAATGCTTAAAATAACTAGTTGTCGTTTATTGCAAATTGCACATACTATTCATATAAGTCTGGCATTAGACGAAAGCTTAGGAAAGTTGCTAAGTGAGCTAAAAGTTTTAAGTGAAAATATTTTAAGCTTACAAAGTTTAAGAAGTGAAATAATTTAGGATTGCCTTAAGTTTCGAACTGCGCTATTTCAGAAATAATGTTACTTATTACATATATACTTAAATTGCCAGCATGCAGTGGACCGTACGGGACTGTGGCGAGGCGTCACGCAATCATCATCATCACCATCATCATCACAGTCCTTCACAAGTTCACTGCTGAACACAGGCCTCCCCCAAGGAATGCCACAAAGCGCGGTGCTGAGTCACCTTATCTAGACACTTTATCTAGTGGGTGGCCGCCCTACACTTCGCTTACCGGTACGAGGTTACCACACGAGAACCTTTCTTCCCCATCGCTTGTCGGTTCTTCGAGCTGCAAGCCGTGTCATTGCGACTTCAGTTAACTAATCCGTTGGGCTATGTCAGTTACTCTGGTAGTACTGCGGATATCCTAATTTCTAAGTCAATCACGCAGAGAAACCCCGAGCATAGCCCTCTCCATAGCTAAGTGACCTTGATTGCCATGCAATAAAAAGTTAAAAAAGGTAAAGTTACAGCCTATATACGTGTCACTGCTGGGCACAGGCCTCTTCTCATTTCTGAGAGGGTTTTAGGGCAAGGAAATGTCCGCCGCGCTGCCCAATGCGTGTTGGCGAACTTCACATGTCTTCGAAATATTTTTTTTATTATTTCTTAGACATGCTGGTTTCCTCACGATGTTTTCCTTCACCGCAGAGCACGTGGTAAATCAGCACTTAAAATTGCAATTAACAATTTCATTGGCGCCGGCGGGGATCGAACCCGGGTTGCCTGCGTACTGTTAAATTTACATCGAGCGCTATCCATCTGAGCTGCCACGGCTCTGTCATGCAATATTATTTAATAATTTAGGCGATATTATAATCCCATACTTTTATCCGACTACGATTATGCAAAAAGGTGGATTGTGTTTTTCTCTTTTTTAGATGTGATTCATAATTTCTGCTGATCTTTGTACTACCCTTAGGTGGAACAACTTTCATCACGATGCGACCAGTCTGACCCACGTAAATGTCATCACAATGTAAATTTTAACTTTTTTGTTATGTAAGTTAAATTTAATATGTAATACTTAGTGTATTCGTAAAAACTATGTGATGTAAAGCTAGGATGCACAACGAATATTTTAGCTGTATGTTTTTTTTTAATAGGATCTGTCTGTTAAAAGTTAGAGATGTTCTCCTTCAATTTATTAGTAAAGCACCAGCCTATTTACTTTTCAATACTGGCCACAGGCATCTTCACATTTCCGAGAAGTTTTTTTTTGGCATGTAGGATCCATTGCACTGCCCTATTCTAAGTACGTAACGGACTTTTTTTATTTTATTGACTTTCATAATTGTAAGTTATGTATATATATATATATATATATATATATATATATATATATATATATATATATATATATTAGTTTCATAAATATATAGTTAGTATATATACTTATAAATATATAATATTAATTTTAAATCCTGTGTAATTATCCGTTTTAGTTTAAATGATGATGAAACGATTCAGGTCAACTTTACAATGATAATAAACAAACCGTCAAGGCGTGGACCTTACGAGCTGCTTCTCACTTCGTCGCCCGTTTATTTTTATAGCATCACTTCACTCTCCTTCACCCGCGCGATATTATGTACAGACCGATAGTTCAGAATTCTGTTTTATGTATTAATTCGTGAAAAGTATAGTAAAATTATTTTTTCTAAAGACTGGACGATATAATAAACGAATTAAGCCCAAATAATTGTGAATGAATCATTTATCTATTGACTAGGAGTCTTTCATTACAGCCTATAAAAAGTTGTACGTTTTTTTTAAATGTACACAAATGATAACATTTTTTTTAAATTTAACAAATAATAACAAAATCGAAATATTAAAGACATAATAAGGAATTAATATAATAAAGTCCTCCAGACAGAATTTCGATCACGGCGGTCAGTCTTAGTCCTGCGACAGGTACAGGTGCACAGATGTGTGCGCAAGCTAGAATAGCTTCTATTACCTAGAATACAGTTTCTATTCCCTCATTCTCTAGTCCGACGGAATGGAAATTTAACACGACTGGAGAGAATTTCTTTACGTGCTTTCAGAGGCACGAGGGTGAAACACCGCCAACTCCCTGACTCAGAGCTCCTACTAAGAATTGACCTCTTGACCCCGATCCGACCCGGGATTCAAACTCGGAACAACATGAACAGAAGTGAGTTTACGATCACTAGACTAACGAGGTAGTCAGAGGCAATAATCATTCTTAAAACCTAACGATTAAGCATAAATTTATACATTCTTGAAATCTTTAATAAAAAATAAAACAAATTCGTACTTAAATTTTTTGTACAAGGTTCTATTTAAGGCTCGTAATATATGTGTTTATTTATAATATTGCTTAGATAGTGGTTGAGATACTTCTATATTTTTTTTAAGTAATTTTTTTTATTAACGAATAAACATGTCCTTTCTGTTCATTAAATGTAAGTTAAATAAAACCCTGTCCTGCCCTGTTTACGTTTGACCTAATGAGAAAATACAGTCTCACTTGTTCGACGTTAGAACTAATCAGTTGAATTGTACTGGAAAAATCATTTATCTTAAGCTAAAAGTTCCTACCGATAGTAATTATTGGTCCCGGAATGTCACACTTACAATCAATGAAATTGCATGGCACACACAGCTCTACACCGACAAGGGATCCAATGGTGATTAATTTAGGCCGTAAATATATTTTACGGCTTAACTCTTAAAAATCGACGTTACTTAAAAAGTATTTTAAGTTGCTATCTCTTTTCCTAAATTTGTCATTTAGTAAGAGAAAGGTGTGGAGATAATTAATATTTAAAGTTGATAATCAACGATTATAAGTAAGGCCGTATTTTTGTATATCATCACCATTAAAGCCATTCACAAGTCCACTGATAAATAGAGGCATCGCTCAAATAATGAATTAATAGAATCAGGCGTTACTTTGCAAAAATCCATTACATTGAAATTGTAGTGGTGAGGATGATAGTGCACGCAATTGAGAGAGGGCGGGAGGTGCTCTTCAAACTAGGTAAGCCAAATCATTTTATTTTATTACGAGGATCTTACCTAATTAATTTTTAACATAATACCAGCGAAAAATAGCAGCTCAATGCTGCTGTGTTGCGTATGGTGAGTGTAGAGAACCGGAGACCTTTTTTACTGGAAACGAGGCATTCCATCTTAGTCTTCATGGGTGACAACGCATCTGCATTTTGATTCATAATCGAGGATAGATGTAGATGTCTATGGGCCACAGCAACCACTTACCATCAGGTGGACTGTGCACTTACTGTGTTTTTAACAAAACGCGGTCTTGAGCCACCTGCATCCATCAACTTCCTGCTTGTCTTACTATTTCGTCGCTTCATCTAGTTGAGGTTTGCCCTACACTTCGCTTACCGTTAAGGGGCTTCCACTTGAAAACATTTCTTCCCCATCGGTTGTCGATTTTTCGAGCTTTATATTACTACTTACTACTTCAGCTTACTGATCCATCGAGCTATGTTAGTTACACTGGTTCTATGGTGAATATCCTTATTACAAGATCTATTGTGCAGAGAAACGACCGGTCGCTGAGCGACCTTAAGCTTCGTTGTAACGTTACCGACGCAGCCTACCATGCTTGAAAATTTGAGAAGCAATAGGCTGGCCATATCTGTCCTAGAATTGAGAACCGTTGGAGTAAACGCGTCATTGAGTGTAGACCGCATTTAACCCTAGATAATTAAATATTCGTCCGCACGACGACGCACCTTGACGCAAACCTCAAGTTCTTAAACTTCTGCGTAATTTGATAATAAGTCAATGGATCAATGCAGAAATAGACGAAGAATATAGAGAGGTATTGGACAACTCGGCCTAAGAAGCTTATAATAATTTGGAGGATTCAAATTTATAACACATTGAGACACTGAAAACGATTCTGATTCTGAAAGTGGGTATTCAGATTTTGCTGATGACAACACACAAACCAGTAAGAAACGGAGATCTGAAATTATAGACTGCGATGACTCTCAAGGTGATACATCTATATAATTATAGTACATAGGATGCAGTAGACACTGTCGATTGAATGTGTTCGAATATCTGTACCAACCAAAAAACCAAGAGGTGATTGCTATGCATTTTCTATAATATGCTAAACCTATCAACAATAAACGGTTGTGGTATACATGTTTCTAACAACGTAAGAAATAAGAAAACTCCGTTGTCTCGACGAGATTTTATCATGACGATAGGAGACCAACTCACTGAACCCTAGCTATGACAGCGATTGCAAACGGTGACATTGAGGAGTGACATCAGGACCATGATACAGGATATTCTTAGCAATTCTTCAAATGTAAAAGCCCTTGTTGATACTGCCTCACGTGTGCGGAAAATATGTTACCTGTGTCTGTCAAAAGCTCGAAGGATGACAAATTATCATTGCATGAAATGCAGGAAAGCAATTTGTAGCCCCCATATGTTCACTGATGTAATGCGACTGATGATACTGCTGTTATTCTTACTTAGTTCCTGTTTAACCTAACTTTTGTGCCATTTAACAAGTTCTTATTTCAATGAAATTATTTTGATGATATTCACGTTTTTAATGCATAGTCGAATGTTTAGTTACAGTCATCATCATCATCATTACAGCCCTTCACAAGTCCACTGCTGATCATAGGCCTCCCCCAAGGAATGCCACAAAAGCACGGTCCTGAGCCTCCTGCATCCATCGACTTCCTGCATGTCTTACCAGGTCGTCACTCCATCTAGTGGGAGGTCACCCTACACTTCGCCTACCGGTACGAGGCTGCCACTCGAGAACCTTTTTTCCCCATCGGTTGTCGGTTCTTCGAGCGATATGGCCGGCCCATTGCCACTTCAGCTTACTAATCCGTTGGGCTATGTCGGTTACTCTGGTTGTACTCATTTCTAAGTTTATCACGCAGAGAAACAGCAGCAGAGAATAGCCCTCTCCATAGCTCGCTGAGCGACCTTGAGCGTCCTCATACGACCAGCAGTGAAGGACCACGTCTCAGATCCAATAAATCATCACTGGCAACACGCACTGGTTGTACAATCTAGTTTTCAGGTTTTGAGGTATTCCTGACGAGAAGATGTGTCGTAATTTCCCGAACGCTGCCCAGCCAAGATCCATCCGTCGATTGAGCTCTCGGTTAAGTTGGACTTACCTAGTCGGACTATTTGTCCCAGGTAAACATACTCGTCAACAACTTCGAGCTTAGTGCTCCCAACAACTACTGGCATAGGTGTGACATGGATATTAAACATGATTTTTGTTTTGTCCATGTTCATCTTAAGACCTATCCGTTGGGACACATATTGAGGTCATTGAGCATAGCGCTTAGGGCCTCCAGAGATTCTGCCATAAGGACTATATCGTCGGCAAATCGAAGGTGAGTGATTTACTCGCCATTGATGGTTAATACCGTATCCTTTCCAGTTCAGTAGCTTGAAAACGTCTTCCAATGCAGCGGTGAAGAGTTTTGGGGATATAACGTCACCCTGTCTTAAAACTCTCTGCAGTTAGTACTCTGGTTCTGTACTCGGATAGTTAAATAAAGAGAGGGACTTATGGCCAGCGAGGTGCTCCTGAAGGCTGCTGATGAAGATGAGGATGTTATAATAGCATCGGTCTAATAATTGTTTGTCACGCTTATGTGCATTAAAGTTGCTGCTACACGAATGTGCATTCGATTTCGGTATTCAGTGAGTGTATTCTGTGATCTTAATAAAATTCTGCGTATAAGCTGTTTCAGTACAGGTTCCAAAGTTAAAATTGTTTTTACGCTAATTCCATAGCGTATATTTATCAGAATCTGTCATTTCAATAAAAGGTTGTTTTTAAAAATGTTCTTTTACTATTAATTTATTCTTTAGTTTTTAGGTATTGCTGGACATACTTTTAAGTCTGTTAATTCTATTTAATGCGTCATTGTTGGTTTTTAATCGCCATCTTAGATCCACCATCTTGAATTCTTTTTCTCGCCAGCAGTTGACCCTTGTCGGTCCCTACAATACTTGTTTGAGCATCACCAAACTATCCCTAACCTTTGCCGAGTTGTAACTTTTTAAAATTGGTATGGCGGCTATCTTATTTTCCACCATTTTGAATTTTTTCACCACCGCTGGAATTTGCCCAGGATGTAGGCCGATATTAGTTAAGACGCGACCCCGCTAAGTCTTACCGTTTATTCGGGTAGTAGTACACCATCTCCTCGAAGAGCTGAACGCGGACGTCATTTTATTCGTATTCTTCTCAGCAAACCCTTTCATTTGATACCCATTACCCATGAATATGGATATCAAATGAAAGGGTTTACCCTCATGGGTGAATAATAAAACAGTCCGCCATCTTCGGGAGTCCACGATATTTGATAATGTAGAGTAATGTCATTTTATTTATGTTTTCTTTTCTGCAAACCCATTTATTTGATATCCATATCATGGGGGTGCATAAAAAAAACATAGTCCGCTATCTTTGGGTGTCCACCATATTGGATTTAGAGTGACGTTATTTTATTTTCCTATTTTTCTCAGCAAACCCTTTCATTCGATACCCATATCATGGGAGTCCATAGAAAATAACTAGATCGCAATCTTGACCCGTCCGCCATATTGGATTAAGAATAACGTCACTTAGCTAACCATACATTGTCATCCAAACTAAAACAAAATCCAATCCAACAAAGAAACCAGAATACCTATATGAAAAGCTTCAGTGGAGACAAAATCAACATATGTACGATATCCGAAAGTGTGCAAAAGTACTTTGCATACCTCAACATAGGACATCAGCATTTCGTGGTAGTTACAAATTTATGGCCACAAAATGTTGGAATGATCTTCCACCACCATTACGAGTCATAACAAATAAGAACAGTTTTAAGAGAAAATACAAAGAGTATTTATTAAGTACGCAGAAAATGTCTTAAATATTTATAAAAAAAATCGGCAGGGGCTGAATATCACATATTTAGTTATATGCAATTATGTAACTTACATTTACTACAAATATTCTTTTAAAAAAAACCATTATGTTGTTCTAGCATAATTATTATAATTAGTCTGAATAAATAAAATACTACTGTAGTTCTTACTTTTAATATTATTATATTTTTTCATGTTTTTTGTTTACATTAAGCTTATATTTTGTTTATGTTATGTCTTATCTCTTGTACATGTATATTAATTATCAAATTATTAATAGAAATATTATGATAACTTGTACTGGTTAATTAATTATTTAGTTCTTGTACTGGCTGAATAAATAAATAAATAATTTAACACTAAAATCTATTTGTAATGTAATCAGTGATGTACGCGTACTGTTATAGTTTAGCTCACTAAGTAGGTATATGGGTGCTGACAGAATAACAGCGTTGTAGATTCTCTGCAACACATGCTGAGTCAGAACCCTTTCATTGTCCTTCTAAAAATATTATTTTTGTATTAGGTTAACTTTTAAATATTTTATTACTTTTGGTCAATGAATAAATATTTTATTATTATTATTATTATTATTATTATAAATATGTATGCAAAATTTCAGCTCAATCGGTTGAGGATAACTGCTTTAAAATTTAGTTGCAAGATTTGACCCTAACAAATATACATTGCAAGTTAAATAAAAGCTTTTAAAATACGGGCTACATACTGTATTGTCTTGATCAGAAGCTTGGAAATCTTAATGATTCCTTATAAATGGCACAGTTTTTAAACTTTACTAAATACTCTTTTATTTTAAATAATTTAAATGTTCCTTTATTTAAGTATTTTTTAAATTGGATATAAGAATATTTTACTCTGCAATTTTTTAAGTCCTTAAACTTTCCTTTCATGGAACTAAACATTCAGAATCAAATGCGGTATGTACCTACTTCTCTTTATAAATAATTTGTTATCAAAGTGAAATGGTGAGCATGATTTTAACCGCAACAGTGTTATTTCATTAACAATAATAATGTACAATTAAAATTTATTTTAATGAAGTGTTCGAATAAATATTTATTTTATGTATTTTGCAACAACCAAACAAGATTCGCAGTATGTCTTTGCATACAAATTTATTAATATATTATAAAATGAATATGTAAATTCAGTTTCATTTTATGGGTTATGAGGTTAAAAAACCTTATCAGTAATATAAATAAATAATAGAAAACCTTCCACAATTTTCTATAAAGAATGTAATTTAATTTTCTTAGCGTATTAATATGGAAGACGGCCGCTCGCTGCAAAGGCACGCTTTATTAAGCCGTCATATAAATGTGGGACAAATTCTTGAATGTCACAATATGAAGAAATAGCCCAGCTTTGAATGCCGGGGAAATATTTTGCACTTAATAAATACCACACGGTTGTAAAAGACAAAATGTAAATGTTTTCATTTAAAATTTTCTGTAACTACATTTTTGTAATATTATATTTTTTAAGTCAATAAAAATTTACAATTAACAATATTATTTCTTGCAATTGCAAAATTTAAAATGGGTATCATCACACTCAAAAAATAATAAAAAAAGTTATTGTTGAAGGTTGTTAATTTACGGCATTCGTGTATCGGTATCGAAACAGCAAAAATCGTCGAAACTCTTTATTTCCTGGATGGATGAATTATCTATATACATAATAATTATGGATGGATGAATTATCTATATACATAAAACTTAATTATTAAGTTTATACGGAATCTTAAGGACGAGAATACTAATCGCTCTTGTATGATTTTTTTATAAATAAATAAAATAGAAGCGCAAACCTATATATGGTATTAGTACATACTCGTAATTCTTTCATATATTAATTTAATCTTCATATACACACATAAGGCAGACTTAATGCCTGAGGCAGTCTTATGGTGATGAAGAGATGGAATGTTGTAGACGTGAGAAAAAAAAGATGAAATCAGTAAACAAAATTGTAATAAATAAAACTAATATAGATATTATTATATTAAATTAACTAATGTACCGTACTTACCCGTAATTATCGGCAGCGTAAAGTGTGTAATGTCACGATTTTTATTTGTAGGATGTAACCATTTTTATTATAGAGACGCTGCAGCATATTATTGCTGAGCACAGATCACAGGCACGAATGGTCGGGAAATTGGCACGGGATACAAACGAAAGAAATCTTAAATGTTTTTTCGGAGGCTTCTACTCAAGAATTTTTCTTCCCCATTGGTTTGTCGGTTCTTCAAGCTATATGAACGGCAATTTGCCTCTTCAGGTTACTGATTTAGATGAAGAAAGCGCCAGCTAATATAGGTAACTTGCATGATGTAACCATAATCACTACGCCGAGCTCCTGCTCCTGGATAGGTGAGCAAAGATCTGACACCGTCACACTAGTTCCGCTATACCCCATATTCAATCTGAGTTAGGTGTGACATTTCCAAATTCAAATACCGCCAATTTTTTTAGTCGCCGTGGCGTCGTTAGCATGTACGCGTGAATTTGGGAATTAGAAAAATATTTTTTTTATCAAAGCCATTAGTTTTTGAAGTTATACTTCCTTTGGCGCGTTTGAGAAAAATTATGAGACAGAATTTTTTACGATGCGTGCGCACACCGACACCTAAAAGCGACAACTTCAGTTGGTAATTGTCTGTCATCTGTCAATTTTTCGTGAGAACTGATAATTATATTCAAGGTAAGGTTCAATGAAACATGTTTTATTTTAGTTATTTTTGTTTTGTTACGCTAAAGAAGTATAACTTCTTACGTGCGTACATAAGTACATACACACGTTTTTTTTTATAATATTATATAATTAACTCTTAAATAAAACATTTTAGTGAGCAAATAAGGCTAATCTCTACGTAACGATATGATGACTTTAATGTAACGGTTCATTAACTCTTTACAATAATTTGGTATGAAAAGCATTAATGACTTGGCTCTTACCGAGGCATGAATTAATTTCTCTTTATCGTTTATATCCAAAGGTCACTAAGTTCCAGCTTTGAAATTTTCACTTGATAAGTTTTATTTGTTAGTTTTACTCAGTTCGAAACCTTAGCTTTTGTTTATTTTGGTCTATAAATAAATCAACTTCATGGAATTGAAAAATCCAACTTGATTATATAATTTCATTTTGAAGTACTATTTTCCTCTAATTTGTCCTTGTGGGAAAACGTTTTTTTAACTAAAAATGCATGTAATCGATTGACTTATATTGCATAGGCTGAACACCTGCTACCTGATCAACCTTGTCCGTTGATGAAAAATTTACTTATTCTAATTCTAATCTAATTTTGTTTCGGTTATAGTACCAAAACTATGTAGATATAAATTGAAATCTATTTTCGTCATATAATAATATTATTCCGCTATTATGCCGCTCCGAGTAGACTTGCCTAGTCCACTCCGGATGCACGTTGGTGGGCTGTGGCAAGAGGGGGTGTCTATCCCCCCTTCCTTTCGCAGCCGAGGTGAAGTCACGAGGAGTGTTACTATGGCGATGTACAACTCGTCCTTTCCTCCGTGACTCTGGCAGAGCCGCGATATCGCCTCAACTTGCTTGCCACTGCCAGTGTATGTGATTAAAATCCAATTATTTAAAATAGAACCGCCTTCCAGTGAGATTCCGGTGATTTTTGTTATTTTTGGAGAAAAAGTTAACTTATTCCCGCGCACCCTATATCTCTATTTACATGTGTACTTTCTATCTTAAAGTTAGTTACAAGAAGTTCTAAAAAATGTCACTTAGAATTAAATGGAAATAACGTATTAACTTTATTGGTTTTCATGAGTTTGGCAGCAGTATCTTCCTAACAACAACTAAAAAATATAAAACTGCAATAGCCAACGCGCCAGCCAAGCGTAGCACCTATGGCAAATATCCCTTTGATTATTTGACATAGGCTTTCCCTATTGATTATTATCAATAGCAGTGGACTTTTGATAGGCTGTAACGGTAACGGTTTATTGGCTTTAAGTGAACTTTAATCAATGAAATGAATTGAAATATTTAAATTCAGCTTAAATGTTTGCATCAACCGAATACAATCAGTCAATTTCTAGGTCTTTCGTGTCCATTTAACCATACTTTTCAACCCATTTAATTTCTATAAAACGTGGTAACGAAAAGAAATAATGTTTTTTTTTAAATATTAACATGAATTTTTAATATTTATCAAAACTAATTTTACTGATTTTATGAAGTTTAACTTTATCAGAAACTTTTTATTCAATATAGATTATAAATAATACTTATTGAAAGACACTCTTTTGTTTAATTACCACTGGTTCGAAAAAAAAACCTCTGTCCTGGGAAGAACCAGCAAGAAACCCAGCGGGACTTCTTTTTTTTAAAAAAAAGCTTACAATCATGTACGTTACACAATTAACCACACAAAACAAATTAGAAATAGCTTAGTAGCGAACACCTCATTCCCAGGGGTTATTATCATCCATAAATTCCTTAATATTATAATAAACCTTTTTATACAAACTACGTTTAATAAAGTTTTTGAATTTTGAGCAGGTCAAGTTTTGTATATTTTCTGGGATTTTGTTGTAAAAGCGTACACATCGCCCCACGAATGAATTACTGACTTATCTTGTTTTAATTTCCGACATTTGGAGGCCTTTTCTGCACCGCTGGTTAAGGCTGAGGTGTTTGACGCCGTGATGTCAGAGATAGCCCAGGTGACCTTCAGATTTGCTGCTTTTTTGCTTGGCTGCGTTATAATTGCACTCATAACTACCCTTATCAGCAATCGAGCTAACTTGACGCTTAAGCGTTTCATCGATTATGGTTAGTTTGGAAACAGTAAACCACCGTCATTATTAAAAAAATATTTAAGTACAGTTGGAATTGGTTATTTGACACTGTTATCATTTCTATAGACATTGTATGAGAACAAAGTTAACTTAAAACGGAAAATCGACCAACAACAAAATACATTAACTTATATTATAATTTATTAAATTATATTAACAAATACATTAAATTAATTATTTAATTTAATGTATTTGTAACATACAATATATATAAATTTTAGTTTTCTGCACTACTTCTCCATAAGAACTTTAACTGTGCCAGATATATAGAAGTTTTACTACTAATAAATTAATACTAATCATGTATTAATATAATATTGATATAGATATATAATATAGATATAGAAATTATTTTAATATTCTCGCATTTCGTTACATAAATCTCTTGCAGTAAAGGCACAAAAATGTGATCAAATTTTATTTCTATTTGTTTCAAATCGACGATTTCTTGAAAAATGTTTATTGTTATACGATTGGACCCTCGCAAACCACACCACCACGCACGTGTTTGACTCCAAAGATTGTCAACAAAATCTGCCCTGTTTCGCAACTTTGAAGCAATAATTTCAATATTTTGTGACTGTGATTTCTTTGCACAATCTGGTTTTAACGTCAGAGTTGCTTTCTATTCAGTGATTATGATCTTTTTAAGCTTAAAATATTTATTTAGACGCAATAAAATTAAAAGCAATAGCAAACTTTCGTTTACATACTTTTTTATAAAATTAAGGATAAGAAATTAGCACATAGTTACCTGATGGCAAGTGGGTACTGCAGCCCATAGATGTAGATATCTGTCATCGACCAAAATACAAATGCTTTGTCACCTCTGAGGTCTAAAATGGAGTGCTTGGTTTTGAATAAAAAGTTTGTGTTGTCTGTTATTATACGCTGCTATTCTGTAAGAGCATGTTCCTTCCCCGGTCATGTCGACCCATTTGAGATGCAGCCATAATACAGCTACAGCATGTCTCTCGTCATCCTCATCACCAGCCTGCGACAGTCCACAGCTGGACATAGGTTTCTACCAAAGCCTTTATTAATTCATATTACAATGAAATCACATAACTGGTTGAAATACTTTCACAGGCTGGTTGATTTGAAATCGATGTTGAAAAGGTTCAGGACGACATCGTTATGAAAAAAACCAACAAAAATAAATAAACCATCTAGTAAAACGGTCATCAGCAACAAGGATTACATACATAAATGTTATTTTATGTCGTTTATTTTATAGCTCTCATCTGCTCGCTGTAACGACTGTGCCTTTACTTTATGAAAAGAATCTCATTTGGGAAAGGTATTTACATTTACTATTATACAAAGTATAGTTTATTAGAACATACAATTTCATTTTTTCGTTTCCTAGATTAGTTTTGCATTGTTAGGTGCAATTAAAAAACATTTTAAAGTGATTTATTCTCATTCGCAAGGTGGTGGCGACATTTTAAGAATATATATAATATTATAATAATAATAGATATATATAATAATAGACATAATAAGAATATATATAATATTATAATAATATATATAATATTTTAACTGGCCACCACGAAGATAAGATGATAAACAATCCAAAACAAACGAAGAGATACCCATGTATTTACAGATAGCAAGAATAATGGTCATGATCGACTGTACAGAAAACTAATGTGCAGTCGATCATGATCAGACCAGACCAGAAGTCCATTAATACGATATATGTAGTGCTCTCATATTTTACCAATCTCAAAAATTTTCCTCGTTAAGACGTTCTGCGCCTTCGAAATTTTCGGCGTCATGGGTTTTCAACATTGTCAGTTGCGGTAATATATAGTGTTGAGAAGTAGTATCTTCTTTATTTACTGCAATGCTCATTCATTCCTTAAAAAAGTTGTAGATATCATGTACAGACCAACTATCTTTTTTTTTTACTTATTAAAAGCCAACACTTGACCACAATCCTATCTGGTGGTAAGTGGTGATGCAGCCTTAGATGGTAAATCGCACTGTCTTAGCGTAACAAAAGCCTATTCACTCTTGCCTTGAAGACGCCCAGATTGTATTCGGACGGAAAGATAGACGCCGGCAAATTATTCCACTCCTTTGCTGTACGCATTACAAAAGATGAAGCAAACCGTTTGTTTCTAATGCGTGGAATATCGACAACAAAGGGATGAAAACCCGCCGACCACCTGGTAGTCCGATGGTGGAAAGGAGAGAGAGAAATTAAAGCGTGTAATTCCTGCGCACACTCACCGAAATGCATCCTATAGAATACCGAGAGACTGGCTACTCTGCGCCTGTGCTCGAGGCTGACAAGATTGGTTTCAACCAAATCAAGGTCACCAATGAGCCTCTTAGCACGTCTCTCCACTGAGTCCAACGCTGCCAGGTGGCATTTTGCAGCACCAGCCCATATGTGATAGCAGTACTCCATGCACGACCGGACTTGCGCTTTATATAAGGTAAGAAGCTGCCCCGGCGTGAAGTACCGCCTCACCCTTTCAAGGACACCAAGTTTCCTTGCGGCTGCTTTGGCTCTGGACTCAATGAACCGCCCATAGTTGAGGTTCGGAGAAAATTCAACCCCTAACAACTGAAGGCGGTCAGTGTGCTCCAAGGAAACATTCCGGAAAGTAGGAGCCAAGGTGAGCGGGCTCCTTTTAGCGGTGAAAAGACACGCTTGTGTTTTGGAGGCGTTAAATCTCACGAGATTGGTATTGCCTCATTCGGAGACTGCCTAAAGTGTGAGACTCACACGCTCAACCATAGCCTCTCTTTCTGACTGGATTTTATCCCGACTGGCTCGGGCACCTGGTTGGTATCTCTCCACAACTTGCGTTGTGGAGAGATACCAACCCGTGTCGTCTGCATACCCATAGATACCGTGAATGAGCAGATCATTTATATGCAGCAGGAAAAGAGTTGCGGAGAGAACGGACCCCTGAGGAACACCGGCGTTAGTCGCCACAGCATCGGATGAGCAGCCATCGACGACGACCCGGAGAGACCGTTCACTCAGAAAGTCCTTCACCCAGGCAATCAGGCCAGGGGATAAGCTGGCGATGAAAGCTTGCCAAAGCTTGTCAAAGGCCTTCGAAACATCGAGGGAAACAGCAAGTGCTTCACCACTATTCTCGAGGGCATCGCCCCATATGTGAGTGGCATACGCTAGGCACAGGCTGCACATTGGCGAGCTTCCAAGATTTAGGCACTAACTACTTTTTTTTTTATAACCATCTCACAAATTTCTGTCTGTATATGCTTCCACAATCTACATATTATAACACAAAAAAGTAATTTTATTTCATTTAAAAATTATTCCAATTCTTCGCTGTACATATTACAAACGATAGCAAGGTTTGGTAAGAATGAGTGAAATTTGTATGTCCACAATCAAGGGGTCCCCAAAATATTCGCCGAGCTTCTTGTTATTCGATGGTATAAGAGGAAGCTAAGAATTATGCCATGTAATTTCTATGCCTTTGCCCGCGACTCACAAGATTGGTTTTAACCAAATTGAGATCACCACGCGAGGTGAGTGAACAAAAATTTGGTCTGCACAGGAGTCGATTAGTGAAGGTCTGTGTGGTGAAGAGAAAGCACACATTGCGATGACAATGAAGAGACAACAGTCCTTCGACATTTGTTATTTAAACATCCCCTTCTGTTGAATATTTACATACGTGTCATTCACTTGGTGTATATTTGAATTTGTGAAATTGTATAATTATTGTTACCTATTGTTTTAAGATATTACATCATAAATATTTCAAATATAATGAGTACTTTACATAATAAATGACACTATTAGGGGATCGACCAGACCGGCTTTGTGCGTGATATGTATGCGTGCCGTATACGTACCCACAGCTGCGCACAGGCCTCCTCATATTTTTGGGAAGGCCTGTCGTTTCTGAGAAGGTCTCTCGTTTCTGCGATTTATACCTTGCCATATGAAGCAATTAGTCCGCCGCGCTACTTCGTTGATTATTGGCGGTCTTCACATGTCTTCGAAATATTTTTATTCCTCAGACTTGCAGGTTTCCTCACGATTTTTTCCTTTGCCGCCGAACACCTAGTTAAAGGGAGCGTAGATACGAGTGTCGGAACTGTATGGATGATAAAATGCGTTCGGTGTACGTTATGTATTAGATAGCATGTAGACTAAAAACGGAAATTCTCTTGTATTCCATGTTGTTCATAGATATCAGAAAGCTAGACATGAATTCGGTGATGCTCATAGCTACGCGTGTTAAAACACTCACGTGGGAACTAATAAGACAGTCCCCATATATTAGCGGTTAAAAATAAACACAAAAAAATTCTTAAAATTTGTTTTATTCAATGTGCAATCATGTAATTTAAAATCACTTGCCTAATCCGGGAACCGAATCGAGAGAAACGGGAAAAAATTAAGTCTATATTTTATGGTGGCAATTAATAGGGTCAATGTGTAATATAGAAAAGGTGTTATATGAATAGAGACGTGTTGTTGATACTAAATCTTTAATTATACTGCCGCTTATTCTACCTTAACACTAATATAATATATTGCCGTGGGGGCTACGCTACATCTCCATTCAAAATAAACTTATATTTTTTTTATTACAATCCTTAAAATTATTCTAAATGTAATTATTTAATATCTAAATGAAAACTATAATCTAAGGCATAATATCTAGATTTAGGAGGGCATTCGGCCAAAACCTCCAGCACGTGAAAATGCGTAGTCACAGTTTAGTATAATTGACATAATCAGGCATAATATTATGTTTTGACTTTCACAAACATTAACGTTATTATTCATTCTTATCCTAAGTCATTAAGATAATATATCATCTAGTCCGGACATTTATTAATAGGTACATAGTACTTTTTCCTTATATATTTTTTCCTCCTTATAATTTTCATTTCATTCTTTAACTTCATTTACTTTTTATTTTTTTTTTTTTAACCATTAGGTATTTATTTTACTACTTTATTAGATATTCTTTATTAGATAATTGTGCCATTCTTTCCCGTAAACGTCTCGCGTACATACATGATCAAGACAATGACCAATATCATTTCATTCACTTCTTTACATTTATAGCATTTCAGCTCATATTAATAATTATTTAATTGTACCAATACCCTCACGCACACGACTCGCGTACATGATCAAGATAATGGACAATATTCCCATACAATTCTTGATAAATTCTCATTTCACTCAATAACAATAGTTAGAACTCATTCCGGTTTTTATCGAATCCGAACAGTTTTTAAAAATTTATCGGTTATTAGGTTTTCCAAACTCTCAGCTGATCAGGTCGATTGTATGTGGATTTGTTAACCTCCGATAATTTTTCTTGAGAAGTAAGTAAATGATAAGCCGTAATAAAATTTGGTTAGCCACAAAAACAGCATTTAAATCATTTGGTTAGCATTCAAAGATTCTGTTTGCAATTAAAAAAAACATACGGCAATTCTTGTTTCGCAAATAATCTTCATAATGTTCAGTAATTTAATCAGGCAGCTTACAATAATATGAGTTTGCTTAATATTTCTTCTTCCCTGTTAATTAAACAACGAGAGAATAATGAACTTTCGAGATTTCTTTTATATTCATAACGATTCTCTCGGGAATTGTTAGGATAGAATAAAAAATTCTCAACAAAGGGATGAAATTGCTCTTTACAATTTTTTTATATTCTTAATGCTGACTAGTTTTAACTTGTATGAAACAGCAATATTATACTACTATTTTACGCTGGTATTCTGTTAGCATGGTCCTTTCTTGGTGAAGCCGACCTACTTGTGCGGCTACAATGGTGCTAGACTTCTCCACGTAAAAATTCTAGTTTGTTTCGTCTTTAATATCTTGAAAACTGTTATTTATATGTATCAAATCTATGTTATCAAACATTTTGCGGGACGGGTCGCTCGCATCGATAGGCTTCAATCACCTAAGCCTAGGCTCGCCCTACACGTGTCCCCCGGGTGGTGTTAAACGAGTGACAAAGCCGGAAGAACAGACTCAGCTTTTCATCGTACGAGTATAGTAGCGGCGTAAAATCTACCACCCCCTGTTTCGCACCATAAGCCAAAAACAGGCGTGTACACCCCAGACATGTCTAAGCCCACTTAAGTCCGAGAACAGTTTTGGGAGATGGTAAGGATGGTTTTAATGAAATGTGAGCATGTTAGGAGATTTGAGTGGAAGGGTTGGAGTGAAGAGATCTGGTTATGAAAAGGTATTAGAACGTTTGGTAATGAATGTTTAAATGAGAATGGTGAAAGCCTTCTCACTGGTTTAGTAAGAAAAAAATATTTTGTGACGAACACATCTCTTCAAATCAGATAAACATACGTTGATTTTATAATATTTTGTGACGAACACTTTCTTTCGTCATAAGAAGATTCACATGTGAACATGGAAAAGAGGAGATGACAGAAGCATGATAGATTCATTCACAATTGTGGATGAAAGAATGAGGAGCGCAGTGGTAGATACAAGTCTTTACCGGGGATCCAACGTACGGACAGATCATTACTTGGTCTTATGCCGTATTGATGGTCTATTCAGACATTGGCGACATCGGACATCTGTCTCTACTACTGCGATACAGCGTTTAAAAATGGGAAGGTTACAAGATGAAGGTGTGTAAGGCACGTATAAATGTAGACTGAAGGAAAATATTAGTGGTATATAGATGAATTGTAAATGAATGATTTATACTTGGAGACTGTGGGATAATTTTAAAAAAGCTTTAGTGAATGCAGTAAAAATGAATGAATGAAAGGAAAAAAATACGTTATGGTGGGATAATGAGGTACAGGTGGAAGTTGAACCAAAGAAGAGAGCACGGCTAGATTTACTAGCAACCAAAGATGGTAATTCTGGCGTTATGGATGGGAATAAAATAAAAAAGTCAGTCTTTGGACGTTTTAATAAGAGATTAAAAGGAGTAGTTAAAAGGAAAAAACAAGAAAAAAGGGATAAGAATGATAGAAGAATATCTGATTACTTCCAGGCAATTATTAAAATGTTGTGGAAATTTGTAAGAACTACCAAGGGAAACTCAAAACAGTCTAAAATCAATGCTATACGAGACGAGGATAGCACATGTTTTTTGTTGTTCTTTTAATGTATATTGTTGATGGAAATAAATAAATAAAGAAGAATAGCTGTGTTTTGTATGACAAAGCTTCGAGTTTAATGAGATGAAAGGAATACTTTGAAAGCTTGTTAATGATTGAGGAGACGTTTGAATTAAGTAAACTAGAAATTCCGAAAAAAGAGGAAAGAGGTAGTGAGATAAGTATAGATGAAATAATAAAAGCAATGAAAAACATGAAAGCATGTAAGGCAGCTGGGTGTGATAGAGTATCACTCGAAATGCTAACGGCTGAAAAGGGAGTGGAGGTGCTGCTGTATAATTTATTTATTTTAATGTTGGGAACTAAAGTGAGTACCGGGAGATTGGTGCAAAGCCGTTATAGTTCCAATATACAGTGTGTTAATTTTACACTTGATCAAACGAAATGTGCGGATACTAGATAAAAAATTATCGGTAAAAAATCGAAAAAAATTTTTTTATGTAAACTATTTAAAAAATAAAAGCATTTTAATTTTTTTTTGGTAAAATTCCCATCCTTCGGTTTTAAATTATTTTCTCTTTAAGTAAACGGTGTATTTTTTTCAAAGTATATTTTTCTCAAAGTTTTATTTGAAAGTTAGAAAGATTAAAAATAAAGATTAAAAATTCAAGTTGTTTGAAAACAACTGTCCATAAATAGGATTTGAAGAATGTGGGTTAAAAATGGGCAAGTTTAAGTGAACGTACGCGCCGCACGCGCCGTACGCGCCGCATTTTAAAACTCGTTTTATGAAATCATATGAAACCTTGCACATTTCACCCGCAACGTACGCGCCGTATTGTATAAAATGCGGTAGGTATCCGAATATTGAAGGAGGCATGCTGATGACGTCATATAATGCGGCGCGTCAGGTGCGTGCTGATAATCAGTGATGCTTAATGTTGCCAACTTAGTGGATTTTCCACTTAAACTGGTGGTTTTGACTACCCTTCGAATGGAGAAATATTGTTTACAGTGGCTAGTGTTTTTCTAGTGGTTTAGTAGAATAAGGTTTCAAATATTGGCAAGATGATCACTCCACCATTAATCCACTTACACGTTTCGAAATATATTTTTACTTCATTTCAGTATTTCATTTATTGTGTAGGCAACAATAAGTAATCAGACAAAACATGCCTAAGACGATCCATCCATCAAATGCAAATATCTGAAAAATCGTTCATCATGTTCTAATAAGTCTTTATATAACGTATAATATTCTCCATACAACTGCCCTTTTAAATTAATATTGTGAATCCAGAAACTTATTTTTCTTCTAATTGTATTTTCTTTTTCCTCTGCCAATAAGCAGGCTATTACAAGTTTTTTTTCCATAGCGATCCGAGCGATACCGGGCGATCAATGTTACTTTACCGTTTCACACCAGCAGTGCAGTGGTTAGAAAAACGAGCGAGGCCATCAATAAATACGGCGCATACGGTGCTGATAAATGTGTGTTCACCTTTAACCCTTACTAGACAATTTTTTGCTTAATAAATAATTTAAACCTTTTGATAGAAAAGGTCTGCATATTTTCTGGGACTTTGTTGCAAAAGAAAAGCGGAAGAATATGAATATAGAAATGCGGTCATTAAGGAGTATGGTAGGGCTGAATCTGAATGTCAGGGTGAGAAATTGTCTGATAAGAGAAAAGTGTGGTTTGCAAGATAATGTTGCGACCAGTATTAAGAAAGGAATGCTTCGGTAGTTTGGTCATGTAGAAAGAATGAATAAGGAAAGAGTGACAAAGCAAATTAATGTTGCAGAAGTGAACGGCAGAATTGACAAGGGACGCCCTAGACGAAAGTTTACTGACCAGATTGGCGATATATTGAAGATCGGCCAAATTATAAGTACTCTTAACCGACGAGCATATATGCGTAGGTATATGGATGTATAGGTGGTGAGAGAGATGTGCCAGGATCGTGCCAAATGGAAGTTCGTAGTCTCTGTCTACCCCTCTGGGTGGCAGGCGTGTGTGTTTATAATTATGTTCAGCTAACAGAAACATCACAATAAATTATCTATTTATTCAAATATAAAATAGATTAGGCTAAATGTCAAAATTCAGAATTTTACTAAACCTACTACTTCGCTCACCGCTGAATAAATTGTACTGTATCTACTAGTCTAGTCAACAAGTTCAAAAACGTGTTAATTCTTGTTCCCGCTCTTAAAAATATGTGCGATAGCTCATTCGATACGGAATGACGTGATGTCTAGAAAAATGTATCTCGAGGATTTATTAGCACATAAAAATTTGCAATTTTTATTAACAAAGTAAGATGAAAAAAAGATATTTAGTTTTTCTTTAATAACTCAAAAACTATTAATATTTAAGAACTTTAGAAAGAACCTTAAAGAGGAGGAAATATCCAATAAAAAAATCTCGACTACGGAATTCTATCTCCATTATTTATAATTTTTATTTAACGCCTAAAATAGGACTCTGCGCGATTGTTATGGATAGAGCGCATCGCCGCTGAATACTATTATAAAATATTAATTTAAAAATTTGAAAAAAATATGGTATCATCAGAACACTTGAATAAATAAAGCCCCGTTAGAAAAAAAAATATGTAGATTTTTCAAAAAGTTACACGATTGTTATAATTAACTAATGTTTTCCAATCTCTGTTTTTACAAAAGTCGATATAAAAGTTTAAATAATTGACCTACAAATTTTTTACTTCTTGGAGTCCTTTTTATATACATACATAACAAGAAGTTTTTGAACTTGTTGACTAGGCTATACTGCAATAGTGTTTTATTCTCTCACTTTTACTTTGCTTTGAAACAGTTGAAAATGTGTGAAATGGGTCTAAAAAATTTAACTTCAATGTTTTAGCCATCTATTTGACCACAGCAGCTCATTCAGGCAGAACAAACGATACCTACTGCAAAAGAAAACGTATGTAATAAGAGCTTTACTTTAAATACAAAATCTTTTCAGCCGCGACTTTGTACGCATAGAACTGAAACAAAAAAACCTGCAGATCTTTATGAAATCTTTGGTTTGCGGGGATAATGTTTGGTCAAAGAATGATTCAATAAGTGCCTAGAAATTGAAGCTAATCTTCGTGACACTTCGATTAATACTTAAAGAGATAGTAAAAGAAGTTTTTCGGAAAAAATAGACAGTTTTAAAATTATTTTTTTCGTTTTTCTGGTGCACATTACATTGCTTATAACAATTGATAAACAATTAAAAACGTTTCCACCCATTAAATGCGAGCAGTTATAATTGACGGCTGCTAACATGGCTAAGTATGGTTACAAATAATGTATTACCGGTTCTTATGAAGGCACATTGTTTTTAATTTTTTATAAACAGCAAAAGCGTTTTTACTCATTAAACTCGAACTGTTAAAACTGACGAATTTAGTGGTATTAACTAGTGTCTTCAGGGAAGACATGAACAGGTTTTTAATAAGCTAAGTCGGTGCACTTTACTATCATCGATTGCATCACCACATAATATCAGGTGAGATAGTATGTATAATGTGTATACAATGATTTATATAGTTACAGCCATATACGTCCCACTGCTCGGCACAGGCCTGCACTCATTTTTTAAAGGGTTTTAGGGCAAGGAAATGTCCGCCGCGATGCCCCAATGCGTGTTGGCAAACTTCACGTCTTCGAAAAATATTTTTTTCTTATTTCTCAGACATACATGTTTCCTCACGATGTTTTCCTTCATCGCCGAGCACGTGGTATATAAACACTTTAATTTGCAATTACAATTTCATTGGTGCAGGCGGGGATGGAACCCGCGTTTGCTCGCGTACTGTGAAATTTACAGCGAGCGGTTAGCCCTTTGCTTCAATAAATACAATAATTTACTAATCGTTATTTGCAAGAATATGGTCTTACAATGATGTTAAGGTGTAGTAAGTTCTGCAAAGTCTACCTTAGTGGTGTGCAAATATTATAATATTAAATAATTAACATTGCAATCATTACCAAATGTTAATGTTTGACAATACAAATTGGCAGTATAAACGTAAACAATTAATGTTTTATTTTATTTTATTTTATGTATTTGTAATATTATATGTAAATTTTAACTTTATGCACTCCTTCTCCATATGAACTTTAACTATATAAAATCTCATACTCCTCCAATGCTTTAATATCCACCGCAATATGCCTTAAAAGGGGTACAAAGTTTTCTTAAAAATAAAGTGCGACGACATAATTGTAAATCAAAAAGCTTTGGTTCGAATTTTTTATATCTATTATAATTTATGAGGTTATCATTAAAAGCCATTTATTTTTTGAGTCCACAAAAATCCTTCATGTTTTTCGGATAAAATATAGATAGCCTAGATCACTCCAGGCATTGCTATCTATCTGTTAATGAAGTTTCAACACAATCGGTTTAACCATTCCGAAAATTAGCTCAGACAGACAGAAAGACAAATTTTAAAAATGGTTATTTGCGTCTTAAAAGCATGCAAATAATTCCCTGTGCACTACAGTACGTAGTTATTTTGATATTACGGACAGACACTTCAATTGTCTTTCTAAGTGTTTAGAAGAAAAACGTCTCCCATACTAGTTCTTCTCCGATATCATTACTATAAACTTAATGAGCCTTAAATTTTGTTCTTCAATTTGAGATCTTTTCTTTCTTTGAAAAACGTCTCTAAGTATTTTTCGTCCCGTGAGCATCGTTAAAGGGGAAAGGTCATATAGCTTTCAATAAATGGCGGTTTACCATCTCCTACACAAAATTGTTGCGAGATTATCGTACCAGTTGTAAAATACCCAGACGGCGGGCGACTGGGCGCAGCGTCAATGGTGCGAGATATCTTATACTGAGATCGCCAATTTGCTTGATTAAGGCGAATTCTCCTTAAAACGTCTGTGCGTAGCAGTGGAATATTGCAAGCTATCAAAGAAGATGTAAATAAAGAAACTTTATTAAAGTTAATAATTTAAAAATTGAATATGTGGTAATTTAATTGAAGTAAAAATATTTAAAATGCTAAATAATTGTTCATATAGTTGCTTACCATGTAAAAAACCCATTGAAAGTATAAATAATTTGAATGAAATAACCTAAATGCGTTTAATTGCTGATCACAGGCCTCCTCTCATTTCTAATATTTCTTGGATCAGGAAAGAAGCGAAATATTTTTAATGTCTCAAACATGCAGCTTTAATCCCACACCTGATGTAAGATTTATTAAAATATAGAGTCACAAGGAAATAGCTTTAACATATAGTAGAATCATTTTTATTCAATATAATACTTATACCACTGGTTCTGAAAAAACCTCTATCCTGGGAAGAACCAGAAAGAAACCCAGCTCGACTTTTCTTTTAAATAAAATTTATTTACAATAAATTATTTTATACAATTATTAAATACACAGATTACAACATGTGGCATTAACATTTAAAAGATATTGTATAATAACAAATTAAATTGGTTACTTAGCTTAAGTATTTCGGTCCAATAAAATAGGTTACTTAGCTTAAGAGCCTTTCGGCCCTTACAGCAGGCTAGCAGAGTTGTTTTCGGTTATAAGACAACTAACTGATCTATTCATCACAGCGGACTTTTATACCATTCTAATAAAAGTTACAGCCTATATACGTCCCACTGCTGGGCACAGGCCTCCTCTCGTTTCTGACAGGGTTTTAAGGCAAGGAAATGTCCGCCGCGCTGCCCCAATGCGTGTTGGCGAACTTCACATTTCTTCGATTTTTTTTTTGATTTCTCAGATATGCAGGTTTCCTCACGATGTTTTCCTTCACCGCCGAGCTGGTAAATCAGCACTTAAAATTGCAATTAACAATTTCATTGGTGCCGGCGGGGATCGAACCCGGGTTGCTCGCGTACTGTTTAACTTACAGCGAGCGCTAACCATCTGAGCTATCACGGCTTAGCATTCTAATGATTTTATATAAATATTGCATCATAAATGATAAAATAACTGTTAATAAATATTTCAGCAAGTAATAACTGATAATAATTCTTTATACACATTTTATAACATTAATAATGTTAAGTTTGCCAGAAGCTGACTAGCTTACGGCGTAGGTTGTTATTACTTCATTTTCATTTATTTATTCTTATGAAATTATCTTATAAATCCAATCATCATCATCATCATCATCATCATCATTACAGCCTTTCACAAGTCCACTGCTGAACATAGGACTCCTCCAAGTTATGCCACAAAGCACGGTCCTGAGCCACCTGCATCCATCGACTGCTTGCATGTCTTACCAGGTCGTCACTCCATCTAGTAGAGGGTCGCCCTGCACTTCGCCTACCGGTACGAGGCTGCCACATGAGAATCTTTTTTTCCCATCGGTTGTCGGTTCTTTGAGCTATATGGCCGGCCCATTGCCACTTCAGCTTACTAATCCGTTGGACAATGTCGGTCACTCTGGTTCTACTGCGGATATCCTCATTCCTAAGTTTATCACGTAAAGAAACCCCAAGCATAGCCCTCTCCATAGCTCGCTGAGCGACCTTGAGCGTCCTCAAACAGCCAGCAGTGAAGGACCACGTCTCAGATCCATAAGTCATCACTGGCAACACACACTGGTTGTACAATTTCGTTTTCAGGTTTTGAGGTATACCTGACGAGAAGATGTGTCGTAATTTCCCGAACGCTGCCCAGCTGAGTTGAATCTGTCAATTGACCTCTCGATCGAAGTTGAACTTACCTAGTCGGACTATTTGTCCCAGGTAAACATACTGATCAACAACTTCGAGCTTAGTGCTCCCAACAACTACCGGCATAGGTGTGACATGGACGTTATACACGATCTTTGTTTTGTCCATGTTCATCTTAAGACCTGTCCGTTGGGAGGCACTATTGAAGTCATTGAGCATAGTGCTTAGGTCCTTCAGCAATTCTGCCATAAGGACTATATCGTCGGCAAACCGAAGGTGAGTAATGTATTCGCCGTTGATGTTAATACCGTATCCTTTCCAGTCCAGTAGCTTGAAAACGTCTTCCAATGCAGCGGTGAAGAGTTTCGGTGATATTACGTCACCCTGTCTTACACCTATCTGCAGTTGGATGGATTTCGTACTATGGTTCTGTACCCGGATAGCCATAGTAGCTTTACTATACAAACAATTCACCACTTCGATATACCGACAGTCAAATTGGCACCGCTGAAGGGACTGCATCACCGCCCAAATTTCGATGGAATCAAAGGCTTTCTCATAATCCACATACACTAGGCAAAGTGGCAGATTGTACTCTTTAGTCTTCTGTACAATTTGCCGAAGGGTGGAAGGAAATGTGGTCTATAGAATTAAAGCCTTTTCGGAAACCGGCTTGTACGGGAGGCTAGAAGTCGTCGAGTCTGCGTGCGAGATGATTCGTAATGACTCTCGAAAACAGCACGTAAACGCGGCTCAGAAGAGAAATTGGTCTGTAGTTCTTCAAGAAAGCGTTATCGCCTTTCTTGAAGAACAATACCACCGCACTTCTGCTCCATGCCTCTGGAGTAGTCTCACTATGGAGGACGGAATTAAAGAGCTTCTGAAGGACTTGAAGTACCGGTTTTCCACCCGCTTTCAAAAGCTCTGCTGTTATTCCATCCTCGCCCGGGGACTTGCCGTTTGTAAGGTGCTTGAGAGCTATTCTAATCTCGCTCAGACTGACGTCCTGGATATCATCGAAATAGTGTCGGATAAGACTTGCTCTTTGATCGTTACTCACACTTGCGTGTGGCTCCAACGATGACGTGTACATCTACCAATAGAACCTCTCAATCTCAATCAACATCTCAGATGTCCCGGAAACGATGCTGTCACACCCGGTCTTCAGCTTTGCTTTGGCTCTTTCTGGCAGAAATATCTCTGGCAAAGACTTTGGAGCACTGGTTCCGCTCGATCGCTTCTTCAATACGAGCTGTATTGAAGTTGCGTAAGTCCCGCCGCATGCATTTGGAAATCTGTCTATTCAGTTGCCTGTATGCTGTCAAATCTGTTGAAGACTGCAGCTTCATTTCCCGTCTAACAGCTATGACCGCATGGACAGTTTCCACGAGCTTGTCATTCATATCGTCAACTGCATAGCAATCTTCTAGGCACTGAAAACGGTTTTGTAACTCGAGCTAAAAGATTTCGGGACTTTGCATTAAAGCACGAGGGGGGCGGATCGTTGACTTCATTAGACGAGTCCGCTCCAACTTAACGTTTAGCTTCAGTGTGTCTCTAACCATTCGGTGATCGCTATCATTGTTCACTCTCGCGATCACTGAGACATCACTGAACAGTTGGCTTCTAGTCGTCATAATGAAGTCAATCTCATTTTATGTCTAACTCGACCAAGTCCACTTCCTGTGGGGCCGCTTCTGGAAGAAAGAGTTTATCATAAAAAGTCCCTCTTTCTCCATGAAGTCGGCCAGCTACTGGCCCCTTGGGTTCCATTGCCTTATTCCGAATTTCCCTACCTTCAGCTTACCGTTCTCTCTTCGTTGCCAGGTCGAGTCGTCTCATGTTGCAACCCAACCTCCACCGCAGATTCTTAGCAACCCCTGCCCCGCCGTTACCATGGTCTTCACCGTAGCCAGGAATAGCGGGGTTGCCGGGGACTGGGGGCCGTCTCTTCGTAAATTTCGTCATGGGGGGATGTTTTCCATAGTTGCCACGCTTGGCGAGCGGGTTGGCAACCGCAGTTTTTTTATTGTAGTAATGTTGTCATCAGGAAGACGCTGCTGCCCATCTCCTGCCTGTTTCCCACTGGGAAGATAAAGGGGTAGTGAATAATCTTAACCAGCACTACACGGCACGATAAATCCAATAAATGACAATAATTATTTAAGTAATTACTCAGCACTTAATTATTTGATTATCTAGTGAACCAAGAAGTGGAAGTAAATAACACGACACTAACTTAATTTAAATCGTAAGCATAGAGTTATATGTACTACGTACTAGAGAAGCTATCCCAAACAAAAAATGTGCGCTACTCTGTGTCTTCGCGCATGCGCGGTAGATAGTAAAATATTACGATATTATTACCTATTTATTCACTTGAACAACAAAAAATTTTACTTACTTGACTACTGAATTGTTATTTACGTAAGGTTTAAACTTTAATTTTATTTCTCGTATTATAATCGCCGCTCCACACTGCGTGAATATTGAAGCCACAGTAAATGACACTAAAGTAAGGTGTACGGATTGCAGTACATTGTGAATGTTCGGAATGCCAAATCTAGTACGTAGTACATATATATCGATGATCGTAAGAACTAACAATTTTGTGGGTAGGTAGTAAAATAAAATATATTAACTACTTTACAAACTAGTTATGAAATTACCTACACATCTTATTGTCTATAATAATCTAACACAGGCTTTTTTTCTTTCTCCCTCACTACGGAACAAGTGACAAAACAGCATTTAAAATTTAAATTCACAGTTTCACTGTTGTCAGTGATATTGAAGTCGATTAGCTTTCGTTTTAAGAAATTTTAAGGCAAGCTCAGATCCCTTATGAGCTATATATAGCACATCGTCAATAGCGAAAACAACCGTCTGTGTCCCTGTTTAACATCTTTGTCTTCGTTTATGTTCCTACAAATCATTTTTATAACAAAAATGGAAGCTATTTGTAAAGCAGCCAGAGGTGCTGCGTGGGTAATCAAGCATTATAAAGTGAATGGTACCACTTTGTCGCTTAGTTACCTAAAGCTACGGAATAAACCACCATTTCTTCTAAGGCATGGGTTCTGTCTGGTATTTCCCCTCGTTGGCTCTCACGACCCCCATGCCACAAATGAATAATGAATAAATAAATTAGCAAACTTCTTTACAATATTATAAAGAAATAATAAGTTTATTGAATACCAGCTATGCGTACAACAAACACAATCTGTAATAGTGGGTGTTAAATGTACTTACTTGTCATTGAATGTTAAATGGCTAAAATTGAAAAAATAACTCATAACCAAAATAAAATGTCTGGCACAACATGAGGTCAATGTACTGACGACCTCTAACGACTATTGCGAACCTACAGGGACACGACCTTGTCATTGCGAATTAGTATCATTGCGAATTTCTTAAGATCCGTTCTTACGACGATACTAAATATTTAATATGTCGCTACCGAATGAAGTATAATAGAGGAGAGATCAAAAATTTTGCTGATGCGGAATGAAAGGATTTTAAAGTAAATAAAACAAGCTATTTCTCTTTTTCAATATAACGTACCTGGAGGTAATAAGGCCTAAGTAACAAAAATCGCATTTATAATAACCCCTCTCGCTCAAGGAGATTTTGCAGAGACGCGCTACTCTGCGTTGCCTTCAGAATTGCATTATCTATCATAAGATACATAATAAAAATCAGTTCAAATAAATCGTAGGTATGTTTTATCATATTACACTTAGCTATCTAAAATCGTAAAATCTTTATGAATAAATGCTTTGTTGATCTTGAAGATTTGAATAATGTAACGTGGTCCAAATTTTTTTTATTTGGTTTTTCTTAAATACTTGGTAGGCGGTTATATAGGCCTACTAATTTGCCTATTGTTGCGAAGAAAATTACACAGCGTCTCATGGAGGTACCTGTCGAAGAGCGTGATCCTATTTCAGAGCTTGACCATTTAACTGTTACATCTTTTGTAAACAGTGAAATATCATCTCCAACCAGCGGAACAGATCAATCTGTATCGTCGACATTAAAACATGAAAAAAAGAAAAATAAACAAAGGTCGAGACTTACTAATTACACAAGAAAAAGTCAATTTAAAAGTGCACAAGAAAGATATAGGCAGAACAAGCCATATTCAAATCGTAAAGCTATGTCCGCTTATCAGAAAAAAAATCTGTACAATGTATAATGTACACAGGCAAGCTGTTGCAAATTACCAAACTGTGAATCCACAAGTGCATAGAGCAATTCAGTCACAGTATGAGGAAAACATTACACTGCGTTTATGGAAAAACAATGCTATCTAATAACGCTATGGAGTATGACCCTGATATTGCTTATAGAACTGACAGCAGTGTAGCATTTGGTTCTGTGACATACAAGTGGTAGTAGTGCAATGCGCTGAAATGGAAGGATGAGACACCTGGTATGTGTTGCAGCGCTGGAAAAGTGCAACTTGATGGATTGAAACAACTGCCTGAACCACTCTTTAGTTTAATTAATGATGTACACCCAGATCATGACTATTTTTTGGGTAATATTCGTAAATATAATGCCTGTTTCCAGATGACTTCCTTTAGTGGTAAACAGGTAACAGCAGATGGTTTTACACCGACTTTTAAAGTACAAGGCCAGGTTTACCATTTAATTGGAAGTATGTTACCAGAAGCCGAACATGACGCTCAGTACCTTCAAATATATTTTGTAGGTGAAGATAATCGAGAAGCAAAGATTCGATGTTCTAAATTTCCTAACTTAAAGCCAAATTTAATCAAACAATTGCAGAATATGCTGCATCAAGTGAACCCGTATATAAAAGATCTGAAAAGTTCCATTGATAAAGCCTCCTCCTTCAGAGTCATACAAAGTTGTCATACATGCTGATAAAAAACAACCAGAAGAACATAGAGGTAGGTACAATTCACCAACTACAAATGAAGTGGCTTTAGTGTTAGTGGATCAACAATTTGATTGAAGGGACATCATCCTCGAGAGCCGAAGTAATTCACTTCAGCGTATTAGTGAGATACATCGAGCATATGATGCGCTACAGTATTCATTGATGTTTTGCTGGGGGGATGATGGGTATTCAATCAACATACCACAACGCGATCCCACAACTAAGTTGCCGCTTAATAAAACTGTCTCTTATGTTAGTTTCTATTCGTATGGAATAATGATTAAAGAAGGAGAAGATAACTATTTAGTCAACTAACGTGCCCTTTTTAGTCAATATTTGGTGGATGAATAATAAATAAATAAATAAATTTGATCAAGGTCTGACCAGTTTTTGAGTTATCCTTAATAATTTATATTGAAGTCAGTTTTACAAAATTTTTAATTTTACCACTTGTTTAGTAGACATTTTTGTCCTCAAAAGCCATCATGTTGGATTGTCTGAGGTCATATTATAGTCAATAAATCGCCGAAGAGTACGAAGCTTCCAACGATTTAGTTCTACTCCTAATTTTTCGAGAATACGACGAGAATAATATAGTACAGTAATTTTTGAGTCCAGGCTCCGGCAAATACTTACGATAAGGCAGTTTCTAACCGAATTTGCACTTTAGAGCGAGCTCGTGATATAGACACTGAGTTGTGTTTATTTAAATAATCAGAGATTAAAAGTGCCGAACAACCGGATATTAATTGCATAAGCGATACGCTGGTATTAATTTGCTGTGTTCTGGTCTGAAGGGTGTAGGGACTCAGTATAATTTCAGGCTGGAAGACATTCTATGTCTATCTTAGTTCACAGGGGTGACAACACATCTGTAACCTTTTTTGTATGAAGTTGGCTGTGGGGTGCTTCAGTTTTATAAAAAAAACTGTCTCTATTTTAAGACTTTCACTGTCCGGTTTTCAGACACAATAGTAAGACGATAGCAATGACCTATATGTAGTGCTTGGGACAGCGACAGGGTTAAGTATATGCTATCTCACTGGCTCCCTCGCGGAGTTTTATCTTTTGATACGGAGTGCAAATTAGATCGCGTAGTTCCGACGAAGAACTATCTGTTATAAAGCCGGGGTGCTGGCCTGTCCCTAAATCAGAGTATACGTAGCTGTTCAGCAGCAACGGGTATAAGTCTGCTGGATATTGGCCTCTCCCATTATAGGCAGTTTTTGCTTGCATTGACATGTTTAGTAGGTAGATTGACGATAGTCACCGGTCTACTTATTTTACGTCTGGCGTAAACGGGATGTTATACAGTCATCTATTGGAAGACATAAGATTTATTTATGCAGAGCCACGGGAACGCTTTCACACACACCAGCGCCGGCCGCCCCATGTCGGCCCCTCCTCGGGAGAGGACTACACCTCCCCCATCTCCTTCTCAGGTAAAGCGCACCAGAATACATGGCGCGCCCTCCTCCGCGGCCCCAACTTCAACTGCGCAATGGACGCCCGCGTGTCCGTTGCGCAGGTGAAGTCGCCGCGGTTTCTAATCCCGCACGTAACTAGTATATGGCCTATTATTATTGTTTCAGGTTTATATGTTCGTAATTGAGCAATTTATGCATGTAAACTGCTTTCTCGTTAAAGGGGGAAATCTTAGTGTAAAGTTTTATAAAAAAAATACGCAAGAATAAACAGAATTTTATACCGACCTGTTAAGTGTTTTACTGATTTGCCTATTTTGTTAAAAATTTAAGATAAATACTTAATTTTCTACCTTGGTCCAATAACATCTATTAACTTTTTCTATATAATATTACACACATCAACAAAATCTAGGAATACCTTAATCCTAAATTATTTACGACTTTATAGTTTACAATCTTTTTAGTTTCCATAAAAAGTCTATATACAGATTAAAACCTTTTTTATTCTATTTTCGAAATTTAAAAATGTAAATAAAAAAACAAATGAAAAAACTTAAATGATTCCAAGGTTTTCAAAGTACCTGCCAACTTCAATCTCAGCTTCTGGCTTTATTAATTTCTTATTAACAAGTCGAGTAATCTTTAATGAACCAAGAACGAACGAGTACTAGAATACTAGAAATTAAACTTTATGAAAGTTAGTGGAATGAAAAGTATAAAGTTTGCCCCTGTCACTTTTTTAAATTTTAACTTTAAAATCATAACTGAACAGTTTCAAACCTCTAACTACTAAATTTACTCTCAACTAAGCTTAAAACTGTTGGTATCATTTTTTAACACGAATTTTGTTTCGCACGTGGCAGAGCTACGCTGCTATTTTATTATTCCTGCAGCATAAATGAGTTGGCTTGACCGAGGAACGTCATATTCACCAAGGCAAGATCGCTTAAACTTTTTATGTTATCTATGTAAACTCTTATTTACTAGACAGGTATGTAAAACAAATCGCTATGCCGTAATACAGATAAGCCTTTATAGTTCATGCAGTCAGTTATTGCGTTGGAAATAGTAATACTTGATGAGGGTAATTATAAACTTCAATACTTTGCGATAGCTATAGAAAGGACGTTTCAGCTTTATGTTTGTATATAGCCAATGTCTTGTAAGTGTATTGCCATTGATGACATACGGAGCCGAGATCTGCTTCTGCACTAAGGCAATATGCCAGCAATATAGCTCGAAGAACAGACGACTTATAGGATAAATAGGGTCCCGAGTAGCAGCCTTGTGAATATAATATATAAGTACCGGTAACGGAAGTGACATGTGTCGATGCAACGTGACTGATGTCTAGTCTAGTCTATATTTTTATAACAGAGCGTTGCCCTAGCTCCGACATAAAGCAAGGAAATGAACATCTCACTCAAAACCTCGGGTATTCTAGAAATTACGCTACTACAGTTGGTCTTTCTGACAGACAGATCTGTGGCAGTCTTTGAAACGTCAATTCCGCTCAATCACTACTCCAAAATTGCATTTTTTGTCTATTCAGTTCTCTGTGTGTCATATCTGTTGCAGGCTGCAGTTTTGTTTTCCGTCAAAGAGCCATGAGAGTTTGATCGGGGATCGAGTTTGAGCGGAGAGTTTTTGAGTTCTTGTGCAATGGGTCTTGCAAAATTCAACAGCTTCCACGACCTTCTCATTTATATCATCCACTGCATTGCAATCCTCTAGGAACTTCAAACGATTTTGAAATTCGAGCTAAAAATTTTCAGAGCTTTGGGTTAGAGCACGAAAAGGACAGAGCGTTGACGTCATTAGACGTGACTTCTCCAACATAATGTTAGAGTACAGTGTGCTCGTCACAATTCACTACCTGTTTTCATGAGTAACGACCTGATGATGACGTAGATGGCTCAGGATTGTGTTTTGTTGTAATTCTTGACTACTTTACTAAATTCGATCTTTACCTTAAATTTAAAATTTATCTAACACTACAATGAGGCCAATTCAACAAAACGGCAACTTCATTGACCGAGAACTTACAGATTTTTTTTTCATGTAAGCGATTAAGAATAAATGTATTAAGTAAGAAACATGCAGAAAGTCGATGGATGCAGGTGGCTCAGCGCCGTGTTTTGTGGTATTTATTGGAGGAGGCCTATGTTAAGCAGTGGACTTGTAAAGGGCTATAATGGTGATGATGATGATGATGAAGCGATTAAGAGGTCTCCGTCTGACATTAATAAATTAATTAATCGTCCTCGCGATAATATCAGTTAATATTATTATCCTTCATGGTCTATTATATGAATGATAAGCGACCCGCCGCGGATTTGGCTAAATAGGATCTATTATATGTGGCGTTATTTTGATCAAACACTAATTCATTTTTCCTTTTTTCTTTTAAATATCTTCAAGTTTTTCGGATGTAAAACCCTAGATCTCTCCTGTCATTGCTCTCTATCTGTTCGTAAAGTTTCATCACAATCGGTTCAGCAACTCCGAAGTTATCCCGGACAGACAGACATACAAACAGACAAAAAATTAAAAATTATTATTTATGTCTTAATATCATGCAAGCAGAGCTTAACATAAAACAGTTATTTCAATATATAGACAGACACTTCAATTTTATTTATATGTATAAAGTAAAAAGATATATTATAAACAACTGTTAACAAATAGATACAATTAAGTGAAAAAACAATCTCTTTTATTATAAGTAGAGCAGATAAAGTATACATAGCTTTTGTACACTTAGCGGCCGGCAAGCGACTAATTTTTTCTAGCTATAAGAAAAAAAGATATGTCTGGGATGAAATCTATCTGGATAAACTTGGAAAGTAAAACATTATCTATGTACCAAATGTCATCTAAATAGTTAGAAACGAATTACATTTACTTGTATGTATATACAATATACATATAATATACAAGAATTGCTCACGTACAGTATGTAGGTAGGTATAAAAAATAATATACTCGTACAAAAATATTATGACCTTAAATAATAAAACATATTACTAAGTCATAATTTTCGTTTTACCTTTGTCACATAATTTAGAGTGTATGTTTTACGATCAAAGCAACTCAATTTAGCGTTCATTCCCTGTAATATTTATAAGCATGTCTTACATAATTTAAAAGAAATCTAAGTAGGAGCGTATTTATATAATAAGTAAGATTTTTTGTAACATGTTTTATTGAAATAATTAAAAGAAAAAACATTTTCCTATATTCTCTTTGTGAATTCAATTGTATGAAATTTGTGTTTCATTAAAATACTTTTTTATGTATATAAATGAAGAGAGATATTATTAGCCGCCAGCTAAATGAAACTGTATCATAAAGTTCATTTATCACGAAATAAAAGAAACTCAACTAGTCTTTTTAATTGCATTGTTTTACATTATTTGATACCATAACAGCCCTTTACAAAATCTACTGCTCAACATAGGCCTCCCCCAAGGAATGCCACAAACCACGGTCCTGAGCCACTTGCATCCATCGGCTTCCTGGATATATTACCAAGTCGTCACTTCATTTAGTGGGGGCCGCGATACACTTTGCTTACCGGTACGAGGTTGCCACTCGAGAACCTTTCTTCCCTATCGCTTATCGGTTCTTCGAGCTATATGGCCGGTCTATTGCCACTTCAGTTTATTAATTCGTTGGGCTATGTCGGTTAGTCTGGTTCTACTGCGAATATTCTCATATCTGCCGAGCATAGCCCTCTCCATAGTTCGCTGAGCGATCTTAAGCTTCCTCATACGACCAGCAGTGAAAGACTACATCTCAGAACCATATGTCATCACTGGTAACACGCACTGGTTGTACTCGTATAATTTTGTTTTCAAATATAATATTATCTTGTTATCAAATCATACTTGACGAGAAGACATTTCGTAATCTTCCGAACCCTGCCCAGTCGAGTTGAATCCGTCGATTTACCTCTCGGTCGAAGTTGGACTTACCTAGTCGAACTATTTGTCCTAGGTAAACATACTCCTCAACAACTTCGAGCGTAGTGCTCCCAACAACTACCGGCATAGGTGTGACGTGGACGTTACACATGACCTTCTGTGTAATTATAAATCATCATGACGAACTGAAGTGTGAACTAGCCGGAATCAATTACAGCTTGCTGAATTCAAAAAATAGTAAAAAATGTTCATTATAACACTCTATTATCTAAATAAACATTAATTGTGTGGAAGCCAAGCAAGAAATTGCATTACCCAGTTTCGTCGGTATCGTTAAAGCTTAACTCGAAAAAATTCCAGAGTAATTCCAAAAAATATTAGGAGCATCGTCATTTCTTATTTTTCAGAGAAATTGCGAGATGGTCAGTACGTAACTTCTGTCATAGTTTCATCAAATATTAAGGAGGTTATATACTACATTGATCTAAAATAAAATTAAGCTCTAATAGGTCATTTATTAGAAATGTATTACATAGTATATTAGGGTCAGTTCACACCGAGACGTGACGTGACGCGCCAAACAGAACTTTATTTACTACACAAAAAAATACACATTTTATTGATATAATTCGAAAATGCCCCGTGACGTCGCGCTGCACCTCGAGATGCCTCGCAGCGTAGCGCGGCGCATCGCGTCGCAGCGGTGCTTAGTCTGTAGGCGCAGCGTGCAAGAGCGGCGCTGCGTCTTAGCAAATTACAGCGAATTCACGACGCGCTTCGCGACGTCGCGATGCGTCTCGCGGCGATACGCTGCGCTGTGCGAAACCACTGGCCTCTTCAAGCATCGTCGCGTCACATAGCGTCTCTGTGTGCCTAACGCTCCCAACCCCCTATATATAAAAGTGGCCGTCTGTCGCAATATCAACATATTAAATGTTAAAATATATATGCCCAGGTAAACAAAATATTGATCTTTCTCAAAGATCTTATTCTTTGCTTAAAGTTTAGTTATCGGCCGTTTGTCATATTTATGGTGTGATCGTCTTAGTTAGGACCCTTATTTACGTTGTGTTTTTAGTAAATTAGTTTTTTTAGGTGTCTCTTGAAAGAATGGATATTCACTAGAGCAATTGAAAGCCGTAAGTATGGCCTTATAATTACTTTATGATAAAGAACGCCGTTCACGAAGAAAGGGCTCAAAAAGGTTAAGAACATTATATCGTTCCCATTCCACTTGTATCAGGTTAACATCAATCAATCCTTTATAATTAATCCTTTCCCGCTTGGAAAAGGCTCACAATATTTATATAAAAATACTCGATACAAGGGCTTAGCTCTCCCACATTTTAAAAAACACACGCCGTGTGCCGTGAGTGCTAACCAACCAACGCGTTCCCCTCGAAGAGGGACGTTGGAGTTTTGACCGTAGTCTACAGAAAAATAACTGGCGAACCAGTAAAAGAGGGCTTGGCCCCTTGGTAGTGCGTAAGCACAAACATCGACCGAAGTCGCGCATGTCAATGCGTATAAACGCCATAAAGAATACGATCAAATCCAGCCACAGTGAATGTACGTCACAAGGTTTTTAGGCACACGTCGAAATAATAAGCACACCGGACATAAAAAGTCCTCCGTGAACGCCACCGCCTGCCAGACCGCGGTGGTCTGGCAGGCGGTGGCGTTCACGGAGACGTGATGTAAGTGTAAGGCATCACCATCAATTGCAAGATTAGCACGGCTTCTAGCCGCAGAGCGTGTCATGAGTCTACTGCTCACCTCAAGGGAATGGGGTCCAACGTTGAGCGGCTTTTGGCCGCAGCCTTGAGAGTCTCCTCCCTCCAGCTCACATATGCACCAACCAATACAACGTCAGATATAGCCAAAAGTCAGTTATAAGATAATACTAATAATTCGCCATCAGAAAAGGTTTGTGTAACTGAGTATATGCATTCTTCGATCATGTTTGTCTCACCCACCAACAAGTTCCTTCAATCATTCAAAGTTGGGAAATTTACAGAGATACGTTATTGTTGTTATATAAAACACCATGGAGGTCAGACAGTCTGCAGCCCCGTAATGAAAGGACCCGACTTGGGCAAAGCTACTTAAATGTGAGTCAAACCAAGACGCAGATAGCGCCATTGAGAATAGCGACCCGCCAAACAAAATTGAAGAACTCAATACGACAATCGTCAGGCTAACACCATCCCAAGGTCCCTCATACAATCCCAGCAGAATCACCTCCATCGACCATAACCACAATATGCATCGGATCAAGCGCAGCACACCTGCAGATCCATCACAAGACGCAATACCGCAAGTAGCAGTAAGCATCAATGCAACTATCATACGGATGGCGCCCCCTCACAACACACCCCCATGATCCCTATCGACTTTGGCAACAAAATTGGTGATGTTGTTATATTAAAAATAGCACCAACGTATCATAGTAGCTCGCTACTAAGACTCCAGTAAACAAAAACCACGTATCATACAGCTATTGCACTAAGACATGGAGCTGAGAATGCTTGTTGCACTTAAAAGTACTAACAAACACACTCTCCCTAATCCAAAAGATAGCCGACGTATAATAACGCAATGCGCTAAGACGCCGCCCACAATCGGTAGGGGTGTGCAATATCCACGGGCAAGTCGTATTGCTATAACAAACCCGCTTACCACCGGCACTAAAATATGCCTAGGACATATCGGTTAGCGAATCCAAGTTTACCTCGGTATCCGACACTGTGAAGCGGTCTACACGCCACTATAGTATTATAATAATCCTTTTCAAGTCCCATTTCTATCACTATAATGCTTTTACATATTTGAGACCTTCCACATATTTGCTTTATTTTATAGACCTTACTTTCATATGTTTTATATATACGAGACTTCAAGCCAGAACTCTGGCATTATAATGCTAATGCATCTTAAAGATTTTGTATAATAGACCTTACTACCGGACTATAAATTGTGCAACAGTACTCTGGTAGTCCTCCACCTGACCACCACATATATACTCGTATGTATGACTGCAGGTATGTGTCTCCGGCAACTCCCTTATAAAAGCAATCATAACATGAACACGCTTCAGCAATACAAGAGGACGCTCCAGCATTACAAGAACTCGCTCAATAACTTAAAAATGTTTTGACCCATTTTCTAATTATATTATAAATGTTATTTATCTTTATTATTGTAATATAATCGACTTGATTTTTTATCATCATATTACTTAATGTTCGAAATGAATAAGTAATAAGTAATGTAATGAGGGTAAAAAAATTAAAGGAAATACGAACAAATAAAGGTAGAATGGTAATCTCCCACTTGTTTTAGCAGTATAAAGTATCGCACAGGCGACTAAGGGGATCAGTCTGTAATTCTAAGAGTTCCGCTGTCGTTACTATGCCCGTTGGGGTATTCTACTAGTGTAGGCAGGGAAGGTCGTGTTGCTGAGAGGCTGCCCTGTGTTACATTGATATGGGTAGTGATGCTGTTGGTTTGCATACTTTGGTGTTATCATGTAATTGGGGACCTGATAGTAAGCAGGGTTTGTTACCGAGTAGTGTTCTTTTATTTAAATACTTTTGAGAATAATTTCTAACATCACAAGTGGAATAGTTTCTTACAGTAATATTATTATTATATTTAAGAATAACACAACTAAAAAATTAAACAAAAGCTTAAAATATTAAACAGAAATTATAAGCATTTTTAGATTTTTTTATCTGTCACTGATTCAATGTGGCCAAAAAGTGTATACTTACTGTAAAAAGTTTAGTCACGTCTAACCAATTACAACATTTTTATTATCATTACTTAAATATTACTTACTATAGAAAACTCTATTCACTGCCGGTTCAGTTTTTTTACACAAAAACAGAATTAAACAACTCTGGCTTACTTACTCTGGCTCCTTTTCTCTGACACTGATTAAATATGGCCAAAAAAGTATGTAGTTACTGTAAAAAGTTTAGCCATGTTAAATACAACATTTATTATTATTACTAAAATATTACTTCCTACAGAAAGCTCTATTCAATGCCGGCTCAGTTTATTAACACAGAAATAGAATTATACAAGTTACTTAGGCTACTTGCCATCCATTTTAAAATAGCCGAGCAGAAAATGTCTGTTGTCATCTGAGTGATATATGAAACTTTGAAGTTGATTTAAAAATAATTTAAAATTAAAAATTTGGTACAACCGACTTCAATATAAATTATTAGGAATAACTTTGAAACTATTGGTCAGACCTTGATCAAATTTATATGGGATCACATGTGAAGCACCAGCTTTCAAATAAAAAAAGAATCGTCGAAATCGGTTCACCCAGAAAAAGTTATGAGGTGACTATGAAGAACGAGTATAATTACAAGTTGTGTACATAGCATTTCACCTTAGTGTTCAAAGATACATTTTTACAAGATTTTAGGTGGTAGAACTATGCTGCAGCTATATTATGGTTGTAGGACGAATAGCTCGACTCGACCGCGGTAGAACCAAGTTCTTGCAGAATACCAGCGTAAAATAGCAGCTCAATGTTGCTGTGTTTCGTATAGTGCTGAGACCCTTTTGACTGGAAACTAGGCATTCCATCTTAGTTCTCAGGTGTGACAACGCATCTGCATTTGGATTCTTAATCGAGGATAGACGTAAATGTCTATGGGTCACAGTGTCCACGTACCATTAGGTGGGCTGAGTGCTCGCATGTCACCCTTATTCTATAAAAAAATACTAACGCCTCCTTTGTTAAAAATTGGTTGCATGTGTACCTACATGTACCAATATAAAGTAGCCTGTCAGTTTGTTTGTCACTTAAGGTTTACGTATTAAAATGCATGTAGGTAAAATAATATAAATTTATTATATTTATACAACTTACTACAATCTTCAAGTTTTTCGGATAATATAGCCCAGATCCCTCCTGGCATTGCTCTTTCTGTTCGTAAAGTTTCATCAAAATCGGTGTCTTAGCCATTTCGAAAATTGACCGTGCAGTGGCGGTGTAAGAATATCTACTACCAAATATCGTCTCGTGGGTGTCGTAAGAGGCGACAAAGGGAAACAATCCAGGAGATGGACAGCAGCGTCTTCCTGATAACAACACAAAATTATAAAAAACTGCGGTTGCCAACACGCCTGCCAAGCATGGCAACTATGGCAAAATCTCCTCTATAAGGCAATCTACGGGGGAGGTCTATGTTCAACTGTGGACTTTTATAGGCTGTAATGGATGGATGGATGAATGGATGCATTTCGAAGATTAGACAGCTGTCTGTTACATAAACAACAATTTTTAAAATTGTTATTTATATCTTCTTAGCATGCAAATAACCCCTGAGCTTAATAGAAGCCAATTATTTCAATATTACAGACAGAGACTTCAATTTTATTTATATGGTGTATAGACGTAAGTTTTTTGCGTAATACCTGATATTTATTTATTTAAACTATATTGAACATTATAAAAACAGTACAGGATCAAAAGGTGGACTTCACGTATTAAAAGAACGAACTAAAAGAATTCTTTGCCAGTCAACATTAGAGCAGTGATAAGAATACAAAGGTGTTAACTGAGAACAGGAAATATAGTAAAAAGTATGTACACACATATTCAAACCGATACATAAAATAACAAAATACTATTTAATACATGCACATAAACACAAATACATATTATATACATACTAATTTCTTATATTTACGCGAATACTATACATTAAATAAAACTAATTTTACGGTTTAATTTAAACTTTTTTAATTTCCGAAGTTTCGGGTGCTTTACAGCACCCATGGTTACGGGGAGAACATCGTGAAATATCGTAGTTGACGGCTATCTTAAACTTTTAAATTTTAATTTACTTACGATAACGAGCTTATGATTAAATTCTTTAGACATGAACGGAATAAATTAATCAACAAATTGTTTGGGTGTAAATATTAACTGGAGAGTTTTTATTAATTTTATAAGTTATAAATGAAAAACGGTAATGCATGCTTGCTTGCAGTAATGGTACAGTAATGCACGCTATGGTGGTTTAAGAGATAGCACCGATTTCGTCACGTGGGTGTCCTAAGAGACAACTACAGGAAATGCCAAAAGATCATGAGGCTTTTGACAGATGGCGGTATAACTAACCATCTCGTTTACACCAGATGTGAATAAACCAGACGCGTAATGGGTAACAGCGTGAAAGGTGCGAGATGTCTGGAACTGCGCTCGTCCTCCTTGTACTGGTGTGTAATGGTGAAGAAAGAATGCTTGCTAATTACTACTTGTACTACTACTACTTCAGCCTATCACAAGTCAACTACTGAAAGTAGGCCATCCATCGACTGCCTGTGTGCTTCATGAGGTCGTCACCCCATCTAGTAATGGTTGCCTAACGCTGTGCTTACTTGGCTATGCTTGCTTACTAACTACTTTTTTGTACATATACGTGTGTTCTTGCGTGCGTGCATGTGTATGTAAAACAATATTCCAGTGAATATTACGTTTTTTTAAATAATAAGTTATAACGATATCACTAACAGTCCGCTTTAACATTATTCACAAAGCCGAAGTAAGGTGATATATCATTAAAAATAACGACGCTTATGAAGCATTCTGGGAAAATTTATACCAGATCTTACAATGTTTCAAAAGTGAAATATGTTAAGAATGCATATTAAGTAATTACGAGTATATTATAACTATCTGTGATAAATATGCGTTATTATGTTGCTAAGAAAACAAATTTTTCTTTATTGACTCCGGGTGACTTTACTTGTGATTCTGACACCGCAATCTATTCTAGCGGTGTCCTTTTTACATCGAACACGGGTAGGTTAAGATCAGTGAGTGCATCCTGGACTACTCCTTTGTCAGTGCGTACACTTAAATCATTAAAATTCTGTACAGTTCGCGATATTACTCGAAAACTTAAAAGCGCCTGAAAGGACAGTATCGTAAACATCATCATTATAACGCTATCTATCGATTTAGGTTCAGAATTTTATGTGGTAAAGTCACACTTCTGTTAATGATGTAGAATAAAAAGATCAGCTAAATAGTAGAAGCACTACACTCTTGCTAAATACCGGCATATTACAACAGCATAATGCTTCTGTGTTTCGTATGATAAGTAAAGAGAGCTGAAATTTTTTTTACTAGTAACGAGGCATTCCATCTTAGAGGTGACACTTATCTGTTACCTATGGGAAAATTAATAACATCTTTATAAATGAAGAATATACAAGTATTTTTCAAGAACATAGAAAGTCTGCAAAATCTAGTACGACAATGCAATGGACAGACATCATCAGAGGCAGAGAGCAAAGAAAGAAGGTAACATAAGAAAAGCATTACTAGTACACTAGCTACAAGTTCACTATCGGTTTAAGTCTTGAACTTTGCTTACAGACTGATAAATTTTTTATGGAACTTCAATATTTTTTATGAATAATTCAATAATTAATGAAGAACCGTTGACTGAATAAACTGGTGCGAATAAATTGTATATGACCTTTTTAAATTCAAAAAATATATTCAACGAGCAAGTATTCTCTTTATATTCGTAAATCTTAAATCGGCAAATATAAATATTAAAAGGAACATAATATCGTCGTAAAATATTAAAGCGGTTCGGGACTTCAATAGAAACCTGTCTCGTAAACTTTTTGGTATTGGACTTACTTCCTAATTAAAAATTTCCGTATTTGGCTTTTTATATATTGTAAGAAATTAAAATGTAGAGCTACATTGAAAAGCTTTAATCCCACTTCTGACGTTAGAAATTATTCTCAAAATTAATTAAAGAAAAGAACACTACTTGGTAACAAACCCTCCTTACTATCAATAACCATTCTGGAGGCCAATTGTCAAAAATAACAATGGTGTGAAAGCGTATGCTAAACTTGCTCTCCTTACGCAAACCAATCATTATCAGCAACAATACAGACACTGCACAATACATTCAGTAAATAGCAATACAGTTTGACCAATCGTAACGTGTTCCAAACACAAACAAACACTGGTGTAATGTGAAGGACCCGATTACTTGATAACACCAAAGTATGCAAAACAAAAGCAACACAACCCATCTCAATGTAACACAGGGCAGCCTCTCAGCAACACGATCTTCCTTGCCCACACTAGTAGAATACCCCATACGGGATAATAACGACAGTGAGATTCATAGAATCACCGACTGATTCCTCTTAGTTGCCTGCGCAATTTTTAAAGGCTGATTTACACAGGGTCAGTAACAGGCGCCAGCGCTGGCGCCGAGGACTGACTCGCGCTGTTTACATGCAGCCAGTAGTCGTTGTAACTTCTTGAGGGTGTACGCACGTTGTTGAATTCAGGGGGCAAAAATAGATTCACGGAAACGGCAGAATTTACAACGATTGAAATATTTGTTGAGAAAATGTTCTTATCTGCTGTTGAAACAGTTGACGGAAATGTTAAAAAAAGAGATATTATAAAGAAACGACTTTGGGTAAGAAAATGGATAGACGACAGAAAAAAAACTGGAGGTTCTGCTTTGTTGTTCACGCGACGTCACCATACAATGCAGCGCCAGCGACTGACCAAGTACTGACTTGGTCGTTTAGATAAGGTCAATATCGCTGGCGCATGTGGCGAGGGGAGTGGACTGACTTCAAAATATTCAAGCAGGAATGACTCCAAATCAATTAACACTATGTCAGTATTGGGTCAGCACTGACTTGCCTGGAATTTGGATCCAGTTACTGACCCTGTGTAAATCAGCCATTATACTGCTAGAACGAGTTCCACCCTCATTTGTTCGTATTTCCTTTTATTTTTTACCCTCATTCCCAACAATATTATATCGCAACAAAAATAGCAATTATTTTATTTAGTATTTCAAAAAATATACTTGTCAATTTGTCCAGGCTAGGGAATTTTGTATAGGCTTAAACGAATCCATCACCCCACTTCATACATATATTATATATATAGGGATATGCCAGAAAGACCTTGTGGCTTCTGATAGATGGCGGTATAACCATCTTGCTTAGAAGGCATCTTGATTAAAAGGCGTAAAACACCCAGAGCTGCGTGCATAACTGGTACTGCAATCGTAAATCTGCTTGCCACTGTTCTCCCTACAATGGGACAGGTCCTTGTTTAACAGTGGACTTTTACAGGCCTAAGAAGAAGAAAAATACCTGTAAATACTTGTTTTACGTGGTGGAGCCAGGCTGCAGCTATATTATGGTAGTAGCACGTAGCACGAATGGGTCGGCTCAACCGGGAAAGAACCACGCTCTCATAGAATACCAGTGTAAAATAGCAGCTTAATGCTGCTGTGTTTTGTATAGTGAGTGTAGAGAACTGGAGACCCTTTTTACTGGAAACGAGGCATTCCATCGTAGTCCTCGGGGTGACAACGCTTCTGAATTTTGATTCTTAATGGAAGATAAATGTAGATGCCTTTGACTGCAATTTTGGTGAAAATTAAGAAATCCCTAACAATGAATAAATGAAATAAAAGTGTACAATCATTGCTATGATTTTCCTAAACAATGAGAAAAATGAGATTTACAAAATCATCCTTTGAGAGATGATTGCGTTAACCTTCAAATGTAAATCTATAACTTATGTATGTATCCATAATTTGTTGCATAATGTTAAATGAGGTGTGCACTAATCTAATTATCTATCTAATCTAATTAACTAATCTGAATCTTAGTATTTTATGTATTATAGTATTCTATGGTATTTACTTTTATTTATGAGCACTGCCAAGGATATGGTGATAAATATAAATACACATATTGTTTAAGGATAATTAAAATAACGTGCTGTAACTTTACGGAAATCATATAGATTAAATAAGTGAATTAAAATTTCGTTATAAAACAAAATCAAAAAACTATAAGGTTATGAGATATTAGACGCGTATATTTTTATGTACTATGTTCACCAATTTCGCTGAAACCGTTCAACCGCTTTAAATGACTGTTTTTCATTAAACTAGCTACACTTCAGGAGTGGTCCCCTATTAAATATGAAAAAAAAAATCCATTGGAAATGGAAATGTGAATAATACGGGATGAAGATTGTTAAATAACAATTTAGACGACATTGTAGTTGTTACCTTTTGATATTCCTTAAACCGCAGAAGAAAAAAATATGCTTTTAATAAACAGTTCAAACCGACTTCAAAAATAAAAAAATAATTACTGTACAGTAGCTACTGAAGTCGGTGCTAAGACATAGTGTATCGAATTAAAGACACGACTACAGAAGCTACTATGTGGAAATTATTATTTTTAGTTGAAAGGTCGGTTTGTACTTTTTATTAAAAGTTTAATTATTCAATTTTGAATAATATAGACCATCAAAGACTGTAGGTACTTATTTTATATTTTGAATGATACTTGATAGAATGGGTGGCAATTTTCAGTATTAGCGGCTGAGCGGCAACTGATATGTCCCATGAAAATGTTTATTACGTGGTAGAGCCATGCGGCTATATTATGGTTGTAGCATGAATGGTTCGACTCGATCGGGGTAGGTCCACGCTCTCACAGAATACCAGCGTGATATAGCAGCTTAATACTGCTGTGTTTCGTATAGTGAGTATAGAAACCGGAGACCTTATTTACTGGCATTCCATCTTAGTCCTCAGGGATGACAACGCATTAACGTTTTGATTCTTAATCAAGGATAGATGTAGATGTCTATAGGCCGCAACATCCACATATCACGTGTACTGTGTGCTCGTTTGTCACCCTGAAATCTAATTGAAAATATTATCTACCGTGTAGTCGTGTAACCAGGAGATAGGCAGCAGCGTCCTCCTAATTACTAACCCGCCCGCCAAGCGTGGCAACTATGCCTAGAGGCCTATGTTCAGCAGTGGACCTTTTATATACTGTAACGGTAACGAATAACTATGGATTGAATTAACAAAACCAAAGCCTTCATAGGCAATCATACACCATATTATAATGTTCATTCGTGTTATCTATACATATAAAATGCTTTGTCCTGAATGACTGACTGACGGATCAACGCACAGCGTAAACCGCTGATCGTAGAGACCTGAAACTTGGAGGGTGTGTTCTTTGTATGACGTAAGCATCCAATAAGAAAGGATTTTCCGAAATTCTACCCCTAAGGGGGTGAAAAACGGGGCCAAAGTTTGTATGGGACAACGTGATTCCTTGGTCCAATCTACTTCAAATGTTGTATAAACATTCTTTAACAGAATTGATGGAAGACGTGTTTCGTATTTTATTGAAACTCATCGCCTAACGGGTTAAAAAGGGGTAAAAAGTTATTTTGGGGGTGATTTGCAACGAAGTTGATATCAATACTCCTTAATGCTTTTGATTTAAATTACATTTTATTTTGACACATGTTTGAAAACTTAAAACGTTGAACTCATAAAAGCTTGGTGCAATTACGGTTTGATTACGAAACTTCAAAAAAGGAGAGTTTTTTTTCCTTCCTTTAGAAGTTAATTTTTACAATGGTTATTTACGATTATATTTGTTAAAATAATATAACGTAGGTTTCTTTCAAATGTATACCATATTAATAAAAGCAAAGTTAAAAAAAATTAACAGTTTAAAAACTACGCCTACGGTCTACGTTGTTTCATCAACCTCTACACAGTTATGAGAGGTATGTAAGCTGCTACTTTACTGTTTTTTTTACGTTTAATGAGGCTACAAAAAAGATTGTCAATTATTAAGATAGAAGTTTCTCATTTTCAGAAATATATAGATTTTTGTGAGAGTCCCGGTTTCATAGCTCACATGATTATATAAGTGTAAGAAAGTGTAACATAAATAACAAGCAAAGCCAATTTTACTTAAACGTCGGCTTATTTCAACTATGAGGAGAACTGTACTGATAGAATTTTGAAAGTCACTTGTCAAATTCAGTAGTCGAACCGATTCAAAACATAAATTCATAGTACGTAAGCAACCTAAATTCGATCCTCGCCGACACCACTCAAATCTTAAGTGCAATTTGAAATGTCGATTTAGCGCGTTTTCGGCGGGGAAGGAAAACATTGCGAGGATACAGATATGCAGATCTGAGAAGTTAAAATATTTTTAAATGTGAAGGCAAAGTGAAGCCAAGTCAAGTTGGGTCAGCGCGGTGAACTCTTTCCTAACCCAAAACTCTCTGCGGCGCGCCCTGTAGTGGAATATACACCACTTTTTACATTAAAGGGGCTATTATGCATTTTTTATTTCACTCGTATTTTCGGAGATATAAAATGTTTATTTTCATTCTACTGCAATTATTAACGGTAGGGAAGATGAGTAGAAATCATCACTATTATCTTTACAGCCTTTCATAAGTCCACTGCTGAACATAGGCCTCACATCTAGATTCCCTCATAGGCTGGATAATATTTGCCGTAGTTGACAACCAAAGCTTTTTATTATTTTGTGCTGTCAGGAAGGTGCTGCTACCCATCTCCTGTTTCAGTTTCCCCCTGCCACCTCTTACAACACCCACGGGACGATAAGTGGAAGTGGATTCTCTTTCAACGCTACTACACGGCGAATGTAATTCTACTTACATTCATCAGTGTAGTTCTTTTCACGTTCTCCGTAAAAAGAACTACAGTTTTGAAATTTTGAAGTCTTCTCGAACGTAAAAAATGTCTGTAAGTGTCTATTTTATGATGTGATGGTGTCAATCAACATTAAATGGAGGGAATGAAATTACTCAAATATTTTGCCGTAAATTAAAAGAAGACCTCGAAATTCAACATTATTTTATCAACACTGAATTTACTTTTATTTAAAATACACATGCGAAACCGCGGGTAAAAAGCTAGTTTTTAAGATGTTTAAGAAGTAAGTTTTATTTTAATTAATGAATCTAATTAAATTATTTACAAGTTAAACGAACTTAAATTTTGAAAATCTGGTACCTATAAAAATCCTTTCCTTCTTATAACACACACTTTCTTTGATGCTGACTTTTTATTTAATGAATATCATTTTTTTCAATTCAATAAACTTAAATTTATCACTTATGTGTCAACTTTTTTTTTGATTTATATTTCTTTAAGTTATTATTATCATAAATTACATTTTACTTCGCATTTGTATCAAAGTCGGAATAAAATTATTCTATAGCAAGAAAATACATTTATTTTTACTAAACATACCTACATAAAGGACATTTGTATTGCTCATAAAAATAAGATGTAATTTAAAAGGACAATCAAGTTGCATAAAACTCGTTTTGTTCGTGTAATAAATTCACGTCCATACACCGTAAATATAATTTTAATATTTTACATTTTACAACAACTGTTTTGATTTTTTGTGTTACTTGTAAAAACTTGCAATAACAAAACGTAATATGTTATGTTGTATGTGGTGTTTTTGAGAAAATATTTTGTTTTATTTTTGAAAGGGGCATCGAAAAAGCTATCCGAGAACATCAAACAGAATGTTGTTCAAAATTACTGACATACTAAATAACATATCAGATTTGACTTCTTGAATGGAGATATCGTGCAGTGATTTAATTCATTTATTATATTTATAAATTCGGATTAAAAGTAAAATCTACACGTGTTCGTCGCACCTTCGCACCATATTAGCAGGGCCACGGGAGCGCTTTTCCTCGCATCCCCGGCACGGATAGGGAAGAACTGGTTATAACTGGATTGTATGCTTATTTGTCAATCTTACTTCTATAAAAAAGTTTAGGTTGCACTCTTTCAATAGAATAAGGTATTGGAGAACAATTTTTATCAACACATATAAAATTAAAGTGTCTGTCTGTAATATAGATACAACTGCCTTATATCGAGATCAGGGGGTTATTTGCATGCCAAGACATGAACAACCATTTGAAAATTTTTGCGTTAAATTCTTCGGAATAGTTGAACCGATTGTGATGAAATTTTACAAACAAATAGAGAACAATGCCAGGAGTGATCTAGGTTATATTTTTCCGAAAAACTTGGAGTATTTCTTATGTTATCGAAAAATTTATAAAATAAATTGTTATTGATGATTATTTAAATCATCAATAACAATTTATTTTATACGATTATGAGAAATATAATGATTATGAGAATAATATAATTTAAATATATTATTCTCATAAACTCCAGCTCTACTGTTAAAAATAATATACAGTCTTCTATGACAAAATATCCATCCATTCATCCATTACAGCCTATAAAAGTCCATTGCTAAACATAGGCCTCTCCCATAGATTGCCTCAGAGGGTGGATTTTGCCATAGTTGCCACGCTTGGCTGGCGGGTTGGCAACCGCAGTTTTTTATTATTTTGAGTTGTTGTCATCAGAATGCTGCTGCTGCCCATCTTCTGTTTTAATTTCCCGCTGTCGCCTCTTACGACACTCACGGGACGATATGAGATATGACAAAATATCACTCAAATAATACTCATTTTACGATCTTTACGTGTCTACCAATATCTGAGTATCTAAGCTACATGATATAATCTATATAGTATGTGGGGTGGTTTAAGATTAGTGAACCGTGAGCTACTTAATTTGCATTAAACTGCCAGCTCAAGGGCTCAAATTTAGAGATCTGCACATTTTTTTATTATTTTTTCAAATGCTTATAATGCTATTAACATTACTAATATTCCCTTTAACACAAGCATCTTAAAATGTTTGTGTTAGGAGTGGTTCACGACATTAGTCGATTGGCGTATTTGAACCCACAACGTTTTGAGTTCGCGGTCCGCGCCCTGCCATTAGGCTACTGTCGCTTCAAAATTATTAATGTTTGAACGGGCTCAGAGCTGAATAACAATGCATTACTTGGAAGATTTTACCTTTATTCAATACGCTAGGCAGGCGGGTTAATAAGCGCAGAGTCTTTACGGCCCGTACTAAAGACGCCCACTCTCAGATACATTTTTTTACTATCTGTGCTCGCATTCCTTGTACTACTGTCATTGACTCATTGGTCTAGTAATCATAAAACAAAAATCATAAACGCGGTTGCTGATCATGAGGTCCCGGGTTCGAATCCAGGTCGGGCCAAAATCAGTAATTGGGTTTTTCCAGTCAATAAATTCTCAGTAGCAGCCCGGAGTCAGGAAGTTGGCGGTGTTTCACGCCCGTGCCCGAAAGAAAGAAAGCTCGTAAAGCCGTTGGTCCAGCACCTGATCTCTCTTTGGTCGTATCGGATAACCGTCCCACAGGACTATGAGAGTGAAGAAATAGAGAGTGCACTTGTGCTTGCGCATACACTCGGGCACTATAATTATGTCCTGCACAGATGGCTAATCTCCGTTGAAACTGACCGCCGTGACCGAAATTCGGTCTGGAGGACATTATTACTACTGCCAACGGTCTGTAACATTTAGGGTCAGAGATTTCTTAACGGAATTCTACCGGTCGGCAGTCTTAATGGGAATTCGAAATATTTCAACTGTTTCATCCAAATCATTCATACATTTAAAATCAATTATAACTCTTTTTTGACATTTGTTAGCTTTAGATAAGTTTAAAAAAATACCTGAGTTATCAGGTCACTTACCCTAGGCGACATATAATATAATTATAACTTTCTCATCAGCCTTAATTTATCACTTCAGGTTAAAAAATATTAAGTGCGTAGTACATATATATCGATGAATTAATATGATCGAATTTATTAGTTTTTTTTAACTATACTAATTAAGATTATTTGAGATATTATGTCACTGCTAAGTACGCTCAAATTTAATAAGCGTAAAACCTTTATTTTGCTAAAGCTTGGGTTAACCAGATTAAAAGGTTTCCTCTTTTATTAGATATTAAGCTTGTTATTCAAACTTTGTAATTAACCTAAATTAACTCGTTTATTTATGTCCTTAACAGCAACCGTTAATTTAATAAATTTTGCGTATGACGTTTAATTAAGTGTTTACGTGCAACAGGTATGATATTAAATAATGTAAATAAATTTTATAACATTAACTCTTTTTAACACCTACATGCACACGTACACAACAATTCACCTAAGCAGGCCTCTGTCACTCTTGCTAACTGCGTGAAATAATCGCGAGGCGCCCCGGGCTACACACGCTAGCCCGTTCTAGGCGATTCAATGTTAAAGTTTTTTAACGCTGTTTACGCAAATAGTTTTCGTAAATACTTGTTGAAATAGTTTTTGTTTAGTGTTTAGTATATTTAATTTTAGGATTAAATTGTTGAAAAAGATTTAATGTAATTTAAAAATAATATAGTGTATGTATATTACCTATCTATTTGATAAGTTATAATGGCGAAACGTTGTTCCTATTATAATTGTTGCGTGGATGGATGCTTAGTGAACAAACAAAAGGATTCAGATATATCATTTTTTAAGTTACCGAAGAATAAGGAAAGGTGATTTTTTTTCATTTTTTTTTTGTTAGGTACTTAAAATTATTAAGTACTGATGTAAGTATTAGATACGTAGGTATGGTCAACCACGAAATTGTACGGAATGTGTACAAATCTATACATAAACTACCCAGGTATTTAGTATTTATTTATACATAAAGTACCTAAGTACCTAATTACAGAATTTAGTTGAAATTTATATGTATAATACCTATACTTGTCTTTGTAATTGAAATACTTTAAGTTATAATAACACAAAATACTGAAATTAAAACTTTGTTTACTAGATTTTTAACAAATAAGAATACGATTACATTTCTGTTAGGAATGGTATTTCGGGTTTATTTGTTGTTTACACTACCTACCTATTTCTTTCGAGCCAAGCATTGCGATTCGCGAAGAATGGCCTTGCAAGTTGCATGCGTTGTTCGTCACAGAACTCACATAGTAACGAAAATGTGGCCAGTCGATCATAGTCAGAATAGGAACTTTACCTAAGTAACTTACTTACCATTTCGCAATGTATTTTTTTACTCTTTATTGACAGCCCTTAGTAACCACGGAGAGTCCGCCGTAACGTAGGAAGGGGAAAAGATGCAAAGTAATAAGGACAAGACAAGTTAAGAAGAATAGGTGCGGCTTCTCGGTCTCGAGGTGGTTGTGGACCGGATCGAGGTTAGTGTGCAACCCTCTGATGTTCATGAGGTGCACTTTAAGCGGTAGGAAGTACTGCCGTTGTTTAACCATATTCTTCTTTTTAACTTTTTTCATACTAGTTGAGTGTTTTTGGTGTGAAAACAGTTGAGAAATCTTTACGTGGTAGAGCCATGCTGCAGCTATATTAATAGTATAGTTGTAGCACGAATGGGTCGGCTCGACCGGGGAAGGACCACGCTCTCACAGAATACTAACGTAAAATAGCAGCTTAATGCTGCTGTGTTTCATGTATGAGTGTAGAGAACCGAGACCCTTTTACTGGAAAAGAGGCATTCTATCTTAGTCCTCACGGCTGACAACACATCTGCATTTAAATTCGCTAACGAAGATAGATGTAGATGTCTATGGGCAACAGCAACCACTTACCATCAGATGGACTGTGTGCTCGTTTGTCACCCTTATTCTATAAAAAAAAAAATCGAGGCGCCGCTCAATATACCAACTGAAGAGTCAATAGCTTAACTAACCGATGGGGAATGTAATTTTAATATGTATTTTTTATTAATTTTAACAATCGTCATTATTAACTCAAAATAGAAAATATAACTGAAACAACAGAACAATAAAATTTTGCTAAGCCGATACATATAAAATGTACCTAAATCAGATCGCGATTAAGTTTACTCGATTCTAAAAGGAAACTAAATCAATGTTCACGAACTTTGAAAAAAAAAGGAAACTTAATTAAAACTATAAAGCTTCAAATCTTTCTTATTTTAGATAGACACTTTTTAAGAACGTTTTATAATGTTCTTTTCTATTTACTCAGTGAAAAGTCATAAATGTATGAATTATGTTTTATTAAAATATCTAAACAACATCATGTAACAACAAACTAAAATTACATATCTATCAAGCTAGCTATGAAAATCGACAGAAACCAATGAAATTTGCATAGGATTTCTTTTTTTTTTTACTAAAGTAACAAACTACCCTACATTCCACCTGATGGTAACATGCTTCTGCAGTCGATAGACACTTGCAACTACCAACTTCAAACAAAGAAGGCTAAAAAAGCCTTTTCACCTCTGAGGACTAAGATGTAATTCCTCACAGCCTGTAATTATACCTTCAAACCGGATTATAGTAGTATGTGCACTGCTGCTTGGCTGCAGAAATAGAGGTGGTACTTGGCGACACCCAAACAGATTTTACTTGAAAAAGGCGTTTGAACCGCTTGACAAAAAATTCGAGGTGTATGTACACTATCAGAAATTAGAGATCTGGCCCTAGTAGTGGGAATGCTACTTTGAAAAATACCAAAGTAAAAGATGCATAATATTATGCAATAATTATAATACGAAGAGACCACTCTACAAAACCCAAATAGTTGTACTCGTATAATTAAAATACTTAGATGTAAATTTGAAGAGACAGTATCTATCATAGTATACTAAAAGCTTTTATAGTATACTTTGAAGGCTATAGTTTTTACAGTATATTATGACGAGAACTCATTCTCACCATCATGTGGGATTGTATATATTGTAGTTCATTGTAAGAGATATACAAACTCTTTACCACACCATCTTAGTCCGTACAGCTGCAACAACGATGGTCCATAATAAGTTCTTCCCGGTAGTGCTCCAGCACCTAGGCTGGCTCAAATTGGAGTTTCCAGAATCTCTCTCTCTCTCTCACACACACTCACTCACTCACTCACTCTCTCGCTCCATTTTATCGGGCTTCTTTACGACATTACAATTCACACAAGCGAACACCAGCGCACCTCCACCTTTCGCATCTGAATAAAGCTTTATTAATTTCCTAAAACCACCGAAATTAGCCGCAAAGTCTTTGCCACCTTACGATCTCTCTTCCGTCTATTGAACTTTCTTCCTGTCAAGACTAAGCTAACACTTTTGCTAACACTTTTGCAAACACTTAAAATGCCCATTATTGATTACGCACATATGTGCTACCCAGATTTGAACAAAGAAATCTTCTTAAAAGCTAGAGCGTCTTCTCAATTATTGTATTAGATACTCGTATATATTTGGTCTGTGAAAATATGATCACATCTCTCATTATCGTGAGCGCCTAAAATGTCTCACTATCCGACTATGAGGAAACCCTGGAATCCCGCTTGTTCTTTTCTCAGTTTTTAATAATCCAACTTCTCCAACATATCTCAAGGATAAATTCCAGTATCTCTTTTCAACTCATGATAAAGTTCTTTGCTCTTCATCTAATCATAAGATTAGCTTTCTATCTCATTTCACTGGCTTCACCAACAATTCCTTTACTATTCAGGCAACACTACTCAGGAACTTCTTACCCGAAAACGTAAGAAGAGCGCCAATGACTGTTTTAAGAAATTGATACATGACTAGTTGTTGAAACAGCGATGTTGGACGTTAGGAATGACGATGATTTAGTTAGATGTTTTATTATTTGCAATTTCGATATATTATTATTATATGCAACGTATATATTATAACGATGTATTTAAATGATATGTATAATGTAATATAATATATTTAACGTATTTTGTTTATATGTACGTAATTGCACCAGTCACAAAATCTCATCACTCCGCGGGTTGACTGGCAGAGAATGCCGATGGGCATTGAGTGCGCCCTTTGTTATTTATTAAAATTTTATCAATAAAGTTTAAATAAATAAATTAAACAAGCATTTAAGCTTGATTGGGGTGGTTAATCGGAATTTCAATATTTTTTTATAGAATTGCGAGTAGGGCTACAATTTTTTTTAAATTAAAAAATCTCAATTGGCAAACAAAATAGTTTTATATTCCAAGTTATATTAGGCTTCTGAATGGAGATGAATTTCAACAAATGCTATAAGTGAAGTCTTGCCGTTTAATAAAACGCAAATTAAATGCTGGAACTAACTTCACATTTTACCGCGCATCGGATAAGTACATTTCTGAACGTCCTGGTATGTCATAGATACGTCGAGAAGAAACTATTTGCTTCTGAATTTATTTCGAATATTTACTTGCATTGAAATGCTACAATTGATAACATTATTAATTTTCTATTAATAAAGCCATTGGAATATTTTTTTTCCTTCTCAAGTATTAAAAGACATTATTTGATAATAAGGAATTTAAATTATTGTATCAGAATAATCACTAGAATCTGTACTTTAAAAATCGTATTTGATGTAAATGGCGGGCAATTGATAGAATACTAAGAATAATGCTAAAGTGGACTACTTCTCCGATTTGGAAGAAAATTTGCTGCCTTTCAGTTCTGCCTACACACATCACATTATCATGGGAGACTTTAACACTGGCCTATTAGGGTTTTCTCTCAAATCTTGCAAACTGAGGTCGACCATGATGTCGCATAATTTCACTATTTTGCCTCTAAATGCAACACATCACAACTTCCACTCTGCTGACACCTGGATGGACCTTATAGCCGTCTCCTCCGTTGAACACGTTGTCAATTATAGACAATTCCCTGCTTCTGGATATTCACGGCATGACCTGCTTTTCCTGTTACACAAATTAAAGTCTCCTAAGTCTTTATCCGTGTTTATCGCTATTCGAAGTCTTGCTAGACAAGATATAGACAACCTTAAGTGTGATGTGGATGCTATTAACTGGTCATCTGTATATACTGCTTCCAAAGTTGATGAAAAAGTCGACTTCTTTAAGAGCAACATATTAGGACTGTATAATAAACATGCCCCGAAGCGTGTCCTTCGACTTAAGCGTACTTCTGTTCCATGGATCACGACTGGGGTAAGAAAGGCTATGACTAAACGCGACAGAATGTTTCGTGCTTTTAAGAAGAATCGCACTGATATAAAGTGGCAGGCATATAAAGCTGCGAGAAATCGATGTAATCAGATTGCTAAGCGCCGATATATCCACGAACAATTCAATAATGCATCTTCGGCTGATATATGGAAGTTTCTCAAAACGCTTGGATATGGAAAATCGCAATTTGACTATAATAGCATCACCTTTTCTCCTGAAGATTTTAATCGTCATTTTCTGTCTTCTCAAATAGTTTCTGATAATTCTAGAGCTAATGCTATCTAATTTATATCTTCCATGCCTCCTTATTCTCACGAAACTTTCACTTTTTGTCCTGTAGACGAAGGCGAGATACGCAAAGCCCTTTCTTCTATTAAATCGAAAGCCATTGGTTGTGATGATGTGAGTAGGGTAATGGTTATGCACGTGTTGGATGCTGTTTTACCCGTAATAACTCATATCATTAACTTTTCGCTGAAGAATGGTGCTTTCCCAACTCTCTGGTGTAAAGCCTTTATTATTCCCAATCCTAAATCCACCGATTGCAGCGCTATATCCAATTTCAGACCAATTTCTATCCTGCCTTTTCTCTCTAAGGTTCTGGAAGCTGTTGCTCATAAACAGATTTCTTCTTTTGTTTTCTCAAATAATATTCTTTTCCCTTATCAGTCGGATTTCTGCCCTGGTCATTCTACAACTACTGCTCTTCTCAAGGTGACGGAAGATATTGTTAATGAAACCATATTGGTAATTTAAAAAAGTTTTAGTTCTACTTCAATAGATGGCGTTGACTAAGAAATAGATTGCACTATGGTTGCGTTACCCAGTGTGTAATAAGGTCATTGAATTTATTGTACACAATAATAAAACCAGCATAGATCATACATTATTGTGGTTTGATTTATATACCATCAACCCTTCTAGTGTATCAACAGAACAACTAGCGCCACAAGGCAAACATTGGTCCATCGACCCTGGATATCAGACCCGGATTAGTCTGACTTTTTGTTAGTTAGCGGTGCCAGCTTTTGGTCCGCACCCCGTGGTACTCGCAGTGGATCGCTGCGGCAAGAGTACCGGGCACCCCGCAGAGGCAGCATCAGCTTTGTCCAGCAAGGTGGACAGACTCAGCTGCATTGGGAGTTCAACGTGACGCCACAGAGGGCGCCATCAGTAGTACATCGCCAGTTCAATCTTCGAGTTCGTCGATAGCAGCCGGGAGTCGAGTTCAAAGTGACGCCGAAGGAGGGCGCCACAAGTACACTACTAGTTCAACCTGTGTTTGTGTGAGTGAAGTGCAAACGTGAGTACAATTTAATTAATTTCATAGTAGCAGAGACATTTAATATAACTTTGATTATTGATTAGTGACAAGTACTGTAGACAATATTTGCCAAGCAATTTTAAACTTTATTTCAAAGCAGATTTTAACTTTAAAATTGTGCATGTTAGATTAAGGACTTTGAGGAGGTTTTATAAAAACAGAGGAACGGGGAACCTATGTCCGATTTCTACCAGAGAGTATTTGTTTATAAACACTTGTAAAATATTTTGCTGTTTTTGAGACTTAGAAAAATTCGCAATCTTTTGTTTAGTAAAGACACTTGTTAAGTTTTACGTTTCAATTTAGGTTTTTCTGTTACAAAGTTAATATTGTGTTTACATTCAGATTGATAAATTTAACTTAAGCAAATAATTAAATTATACGGTTTTTTTGAGATTAATTAATCAATTCTATACATATTTTTTACCATTGTTTTGTTTGTTGTTTACGATGGAAGGACAAATTAATATATTAAAAGACCTTCAACAAGGAATACAAAAGGCCTTTACTAATTTTAAAAAGTGTCCAAAGGATAGACTTACAGTAGAATATATACAAACAAGGCTTGAATTATTAGAAGATGATTGGTCTTCGTTTAAAAATACTAAATCTCAACTTTATGGTCAGTTTAAGTTAGAAGACATAGGTAAAAAGGTTGTCGATATATATGACACAGCAGAAGATACTTACATATTATACAAATGTTTAATGAAATCAACGTTAAATAGTGTTAGAGAACCGCTACCACAAGATAGTGGGTCTAGTAATAATTCTTGTAACTCTTCTAAGCAATCTAATTCATTTGTAAAGTTGCCCAAGATAACAATTCCTAGTTTTTCTGGCAAGTACAGTGAATGGACAACTTTTCACGATCTTTTTATTTCACTAGTACACAATAATGCATCTTTAGATAATGTACAAAAACTGCACTATCTTAAAAGCCACCTCACTGGTGAAGCCGAACAGTTGATTAGGCATACACCAATCACAGATGCCAATTACAGCGAATGTTGGTCTCAGTTAAAAAACCGCTATGCAAATAAAAAGTACCTAACCAGTTGTATTTTAAAAAGATTGTTCGGCCAGAAACGCTTACATGTGGAATCAGCTAACTCATTAAAGGAGCTGCTAGATACCACAAGCGACTGTTTAAATGCATTGAAAAATTTGAAAATCGATGTGAGTACATGGGACGTTATTATTATCCATATAGTGTCGTTTAAATTAGATAATGAAACGCGAAAGCAGTGGGAGTTAAGCGTTTCTAATGACTCCAGCAACGAGTTGCCCACCTTTGAGCAGTTTAGGATATTTATCGAAAGTCGTTTTCGCGCATTAGAATGTATAGAGCCAAGGAAGGCTGTGGCTCACCATATCAATAATAGTTCTCACGTTTTAAGTTCGGAAGCAATGCTGGCCACAAAGTCGTCGAATATTCGTTGCGAATTTTGCTCGGAACTTCACAAGCTCTGTTTCTGCAAGCAATTTGCAAAACAGTCCATAGAAAACAGACGAGAGTTCGTAGCAAAAAATAAAATATGTTTCAATTGTTTAGGCGGCAATCATACAGTATATGACTGTAAAAAGCAGACTGTCTGTAGAGTTTGCAAAAAGCGCCACCATTCCTTACTGCACCCTAATAGAGAACCGAATGCAGAGAATAAAGGCCAAGATTCTACAGTAAAGTCCGCTAGCGATAACTTTGGAACAGCTTCCGCACCATATCAGGCAGTTAGATCACTCCATCAGATTGCATACGACGAAGGAGATAAGTATCTGCTTGCAGCAGATAGAGTTTTAAATTCTTTTTATATGGACGATTTAATGATGGAAAGTAATAGCATCGAAGAGGGCGTAGAAATCTGTAAACAGATGGTAGGATTATTAGGGAAAGGAGGATTCGCATTGCAGAAGTGGAACAGTAACAATCCGCAACTATTAGATAGAATAAGTTCAATACATACAAATGAAGTAGTACAGCATACAGGTCAAATAAAAATTAAAAATGAGTACACTGAGAATAAGGACAAAAGGGCCATAGGAGTTAAGGAAAAGGAAATAGATAATAAGGATATAGAAATTAAGCTAGATAGTACTATAAAAATTTTGGGACTTACCTGGAACCGCTACGAAGATTGCTTTCAGTACTCTGTAAATCTTCCACCGCTGACGGACGCACCTGTAACAAAAAGACTAATAATATCAGATATAGCTCGTTTGTTCGACCCATTAGGATGGTTAGCTCCTAGTGTGGTATTAGCAAAGATGTTCATACAAAAATTATGGCTCGTAGGTGTATGTTGGGATGAGGAATTAACTACCGAATTAATAACAGAGTGGAGTACTTACCGCGAAGAGTTATCATTACTCACCAAAGTTCAGGTACCTCGTTGGCTTGGTACTAGTTCATCTGATGACCTTGAATTGCACGGTTTTAGTGACGCCTCTAAAGCAGCGTACTCAGCCGTCGTTTACTTAAGAACAATTGATACCTCAGGCAAAATTCATCTGTCTTTGTTAGCGGCTAAAACGAGAGTAGCTCCTATCAAAAAAAAATTAGTATTCCTCGATTGAAGCTATGTGGCGCTGTACTTTTATCAAAGTTATTGATAGAGACAGTAGACATTTTCAATGTTTCAAAGGAAAAGATCTTTGCATGGACTGATTCTACAGTGGTGCTATCGTGGCTTAACAGTCACCCTAGCAGGTGGAAAACGTTTGTAGCCAACAGGACTTCGGAAATTTTGGGCGCGTTGAATTCATCGCAATGGTTTCATGTGCCGACCAAAGAGAACCCAGCTGACTGCGCTTCAAGGGGATAGTATTCCCCTTCAGTTCATTAGTCGGTAATGAGTTATGGTTTTCAGGGCCATCATTTCTGAAAGACAAATTAATTGAATACAAGAGGCCAAAGAATTTAAAAACAGATTTAGAGCAAACTATAAAGGCGCACACAGCTGTAGTTCCAGAGCATGTAGTTTTCGAAAATTATTCTAGTCTACGAAAATTAGTTAGAGTTGTTGCGTATTGTCGAAGAGTTTTAAAAAAGGAAAAACACGATAGTAAATATTTGAAAGGTCACGAAATAGAAGCAGCATTACAAACTTGTATAAGGAAATCACAAATAGATTCATTCACAACAGAATATGAACAATTAAAAGAAAAAGGGTATTTGAATATAAAATCAAGTAAATTGAAATCACTTTGTCCTTTTCTCGACAAAAATGGTATCATGCGAATTCGTGGACGACTTGAAAAGTCAGAACTAGATGAGCAAGTAAAACATCCGATAGTTTTACCACATTCATGTCATTTGACCCATCTTATAGTCGCAGACGCGCATGAGAAGACACTGCATGGTGGTCCCCAGTTAATGACAAATTATTTAAGGTCAGCCTATTGGGTAATAGGTGCTAGATCTCTAGTTCAACAATATGTTCGCAAGTGTGTAACTTGTGCGAAACAGAGAGCTAGTGTTAGAAACCAACTGATGGGTGCTCTCCCATCGGTTCGATGTACACCAGCAAGACCATTTTTATATAGCGGAGTGGATTATGCTGGACCTATAAGTATAAGAACGACCAAAGGACGTGGGCATCGTTCTTATAAGGGCTACATTTGCCTTTTCGTTTGCATGTCCACTCGCGCTATTCACCTAGAGGTCGTCAGTGACATGAGCACACAGGCATTTTTAGCCGCTTTTCGACGATTTGTGTTGCGACGAGGTCACTGTGTTGAATTGTGGAGCGACAACGGCTCCAATTTTGTGGTGCCTCCAGAGAACTATAACAGTTGGCATCTATTCAGCCAACCATAGCAGAATATCTGGAAGCAAACAACACCGAGTGGCATTTTATTCCGCCTCATGCTCCCAATTTCGGTGGTCTTTGGGAAGCGGGTGTAAAGTCCACCAAGTTTCACCTTAAAAGGGTTATTGGCGACTCTACCCTAACGTACGAGGAAATGGCCACATTCCTCAATCAAGTTGAAGCATGTCTGAATTCGCGGCCGATAAGCGTTATTAACTTTACTGATCCTGGTGAACCCCTGCCTTTAACCCCTGGACATTTCTTAATAGGAGAACCGATAATTAATGTACCAGATAAAAACTACAAAAGTTCAAACGTAAGCTATTTAACTAGGTGGCAATTTGTGCAAAGGATGCTGCAGTCTTTTTGGAAACGATGGTCCCAGGAGTATTTGTCAAAGCTCATGAATAGGTACAAATGGGCGTCACAAGTTCCGGAACCTAATATTGGGGACGTTGTTTTGATTAAAGAGGAGGATTTGCCTCCAAGTCGTTGGTTATTGGGTCGAGTCATAGAGAAACACCCCGGTGATGATAACGTTACCCGTGTAGTCACATTGCGTACGAAAACATCAGTAATTAAGAGGCCAACATCAAAATTATGTATTCCACCTATTGCAGATCCATGAATTGTTCACTTTTTATGCCAAATTTGTGTAAAAAAATGTTATAATATCCAATGTTCTTTTACTTTTACGATCAAATGTTAATCATGTATTATTATATACATTTTATAGGTTTAATTTTACATTGTTACTTTTCTTATTTTATTTTATTTTAGGTTATTTTGACCTGTTGAAGTCTTTATTTTATTTATAGGTTTTTAGGTCATGCTTTATGAAATTAAATTGTTATCTAGAACATTGTTATTAAGTACTAAATGCAAATTTTAGATTTAAGTGCAATTTAAAAGGCCATTCCGTCACTAAATATCCTTGGTGGGCGGTATGTTAATGAAACCATATTGGTGATTTAAAAAAGTTTTAGTTCTACTTCAATAGATGGCGTTGACTAAGAAATAGATTGCACTATGGTTGCGTTACCCAGTGTGTAATAAGATCATTGAATTTATTGTACACAATAATAAAACCAGCATAGATCATACATTATTGTGGTTTGATTTATATACCATCAACCCTTCTAGTGTATCAACAGAACAACTAGCGCCACAAGGCAAACAGATATCTGAGAGGGGATGGAAAAATCAAAACTGACCGTCCTCATCTTAATTGATTTTTCTAACGCATTTAATTCTGTTGATCATGACATCTTGTTGGCTCTTCTTTCTCATTTGAATATCTCGTCTTTAGCTCAGGAATGGTTCTCATCATATCTTCGAGGGCGCCAACAGGCCATGCGCACTGGACATATACTGTCTGACTGGTGTGATGTGTCTACTGGCGTCCCTCAAGGCAATCTATAGTCTCTCCTCTTCTGTTTTCAATTTTTATCAATCTCATCACATTAAATCTCAAGTGCTCTTACCATTTATACGCCGATGATCTGCAGTTATATGTGCAAGTGGAACCCTCAAATATCTCTAATGCTATCTCATTATAAAATGATAACTTTAAATATATTGTTTATGTATATTGATGGTTGGTTAACATGGAACAAACATATACAGGAGGTGAGTCGCAAAATTACTGGAACTTTGCGATCTCTATATCGATTAAAAATCTTTCTTCCCACCAATACTAAGATTTTACTTGTCCGGTCACTTATTCTACCGATTATTGATTATGTCGGTGTGTGTTGCTCAGACCTGTCTCAACATCATCTTAATACATTGGATCGTCTACTTAACAACTGCATCAGATACATTTATGGTCTTCGTAAATACGGCCATGTATCTTCTTTTCGTGCTCAGATAAATTGTCTGCCTATCCGTCAGCGCAGATATGTATGTTAGAATACTCTGCACCTTTTTCACAATTCTGAACGATCCATGTGCTCCCGAGTATCTGAACCAAATTTCAATATCTGGGAGATTCTCATAATCGTTCACTCCTTCTTCGGCTAATCTTAAGTTGTTCACACCTTTACATCGTACTGGTTATTTATCTCACTTTTCACCCTCACGGCCATCAGACTCTGGAACGACATCCCTCTTGACATTAAAAAAGCTCCCAAAAAGTATGTTTTTAAAAATCAAGTCCGTAAGCATGTGAAAAAATCGTTGCAAGTTTGAACTAACACAGCTCTTATTTTCATTTAGTTAAAGTTACAGCCTATATACGTCCCACTGCTGGGTACAGGCCTCCTCTCAGGTCTGAGAGGGTAGAGCCATGCTGTAGCTATATTAGTAGTATAGTTGTAGCACGAATGGGTCGGCTCAGCCGGGGAAGGACCACGCTCTCACAGAATACCAGCGTAAAATAGCAGCTTAACGTTGCTGTGTTTCGTATGGTGGTTACTGTGTTTTTACTGGAAACGAGGCATTCCATATTAGTCCTCACGGGTGACAACGCATCTGAATTTTGCTTCGCAGTCAAGGATAGATGTAGATGTCTATGGGCCCCAGCAACCACTTATACAGACAACTGAACAGACAGATCTCCAAATGCATGCGGCGGGACTTACACAACTTCAAAACAACTCGTATTGAATAAGCGATCGAGCGAAACCAAGGCTCCAAAGTCTTTGCCAGAAAGAACCAACTGTCAAAGCTGAAGACCAAAATACGATTACATCCGATCGTTCAAATCCTACTAATATTATAAACGTGAAAGTTTGTGAGGATATATGGATGTTTGTTACTCTTTCACGCAAAATCTACTAAATGGATTTTAATGAAACTTTACAATTATATAGCTCATACATCAGAATAAAACATAGGCTGTAATTCATAAAGAAAGAATTGTTATGTAATTCATTCAATACAATTCTTGTTTATGCTACGTAGTATATGAAGATTTACTACATCTTACCAGAAAACTTACCTTGCATAAAAAATTTAATAATTAAATAGATTCCAATGGACTGAACAGATATTATAATATATACCTAGCTTGTATTTTGAATTTAAATGATTCCAAGGTTTTCAAAATACCTGCCAACTTTACTCCCAGCTTCTGGCTTTATTAATTTCTTATTAATAAGTCGAGTAATCTTTAATGAACCAAGAACGAACGAGTACTAGAATACTAGAAATTAAACTTTATGAAAGTTAGTGGAATGAAAAGTATAAAGTTTGCCCCTGTCACTTGTTTAAATTTTAACTTTAAAATCATAACTGAACAGTTTCAAACCTCTAACTACTAAATTTACTCTCAACTAAGCTTAAAACTGTTGGTGTCATTTTTTAACACGAATTTTGTTTCGCACGTGGCAGAGCTACGCTGCTATTTTATTATTCCTGCAGCATAAATGAGTTGGCTTGACCGAGGAACGTCATATCCACCAAGGCAAGATCGCTTAAACTTTTTATGTTAATCTATGTAAACTCTTATTACTAGAAAGGTATGTAAAACAAATCGCTATGCCATAATACAGATAAGCCTTTATAGTTCATACAGTCAGTTATTGCGTTGGAAATAGTAATACTTGATGAGGGTAATAATAAACTTCAATACTTCGCGGTAGCTATAGAGAAAGGACGTTTCAGCTTTATGTTTGTATACCTATAAACATACAGTAATGAAATTAAATTAAAATATGAAATATATAGCGAACATCCTTCACTAGTCAACCTTGTATCAATGACTATGATGATTAATTGAGCAACTGAAGGGACATTACGAAACTTCTCCACCAGAATTCTTCAAAATTTTATGTTGTATTTTATGCTGTCATATCTGCTGAAGACTGGAGTTTCATTGCCTGTCTAACAGCCATGAGATTAAGGGTGTGTTTGGAAAGTTTTTGTGTTCTAAATTGTGTACATTAGAAATTATATAGCCAATGTCTTGTAAGTGTATTGCCATTGATGACATACGGAGCCGAGATCTGCTTCTGCACTGAGGCAATATGCCAGCAATATAGCTCGAAGAACAGACGACTTATAGGATAAATAGGGTCCCGAGTAGCAGCCTTGTGAATATAATATATAAGTACCGGTAACGGAAGTGACATGTGTCGATGCAACGTGACTGATGTCTAGTCTAGTCTATATTTTTATAACAGAGCGTTGCCCTAGCTCCGACATAAAGCAAGGAAATGAACATCTCACTCAAAACCTCGGGTATTCTAGAAATTACGCTACTACAGTTGGTCTTTCTGACAGAAAGATCTGTGGCAGTCTTTGAAACGTTGATTCCGCTCAATCACTACTCCAAAATTACAGCTAATTAAGCTTCCTAAGTCTAGCCGCATGCATTTGTTGTCTATTCAGTTCTCTGTGTGTCATATCTGTTGCAGGCTGCAGTTTTGTTTTCCGTCAAACAGCCATGAGAGTTTGATCGGAGATCGAGTTTGAGCGGAGAGATTTTGAGTTCTTGTGCAATGGGTCTTGCAAAATTCAACAGCTTCCACGACCTTCTCATTTATATCGTCCACTGCATTGCAATCCTCTAGGAACTTCAAACGATTTTGAAATTCGAGCTAAAAGTTTTCAGAGATTTGGGTTAGAGCACGAAAAGGACAGAGCGTTGACGTCATTAGACGTGACTTCTCCAACTTAACGTTAGAGTACAGTGTGCCTCACAATTCACTACCTGTTTTCATGAGTAACGACCTGATGATGACGTAGATGGCTCAGGATTGTGTTTTGTTGTAATTCTTGACTACTTTACTAAATTCGATCTTTACCTTAAATTTAAAATTTATCTAACACTACAATGAGGCCAATTCAACAAAACGGCAACTTCATTGACCAACTTACAGATTTTTTTTCGTGTAAGCGATGAAGAAAAAAATGTATTAAGTAAGAAACATGCAGGAAGTCGATGGATGCAGGTGGCTCAGCACCGTGTTTTGTGGTATTCATTGGGGGTGGCCTATGTTAAGCAGTGGACTTGTAAAGGGCTATAATGGTGATGATGATGATGATGATGAAGCGATTAAGAGGTTTCCGTCTGACATTAATAAATTAATTAATCGTCCTCGCGATAATATCAGTAAATATTATTATCCTTCATGGTCTATTATATGAATGATAAGCGACCCGCCGCGGATTCGGCTAAATAGGATCTATTGTATGTGGCGTTATTTTGATCAAACACTAATACATTTTTTTATTTATTTTTTTTTTATTTTAAATATCTTCAAGTTTTTCAGATGTAAAACACTAGATCTCTCCTGTCATTGCTCTCTATCTGTTCGTAAAGTTTCATCAGAATCGGTTCAGCAACTCCAAAGATTACCCCGGACAGACAGACAGACAAACAACAAAAAATTAAAAATGATTATTTATGTCTTAATATCATGCAGGCAGAGCTTAACATAAAACAGTCACTTCAATTTTATTTATATGTATAATGTAAAAAGATATATTATAAACAACTGTTAACAAATAGATACAATTAAGTGAAAAAACAATCTCTTTTATTATAAGTAAAGCAGGTAAAGTTTACATAGCTTTTGTACACTTAGCGGCCGGCAAGCGACTAATTTTTTCTAGCTATAAGAAAAAATATATGTCTGGGATGAAAGCTATCTGGATAAACTTGGAAAGTAAAACATTATCTATGTACCAAATGTCATCTAAATAGTTAGAAACGAATTTCATTTACTTGTATGTATATACATATAATATACAAGAATTGCTCACGTACAGTATGTAGGTAGGTATAAAAAATAATATACTCGAACAAAAATATTATGACCTTAAATAATAAAACATATTACTAAGTCATAATTTTCGTTTTACCTTTGTCACATAATTTAGAGTGTATGTTTTACGATCAAAGAAACTCAATTTAGCGTTCATTCCCTGTAATATTTATAAGCGTGTCTTACATAATTTAAAAGAAATCTAAGTAGGGGCGTATTTATATAATAAGCAAGATTTTTTGTAACATGTTTTATTGAAATAATTAAAAGAAAAAACATTTTCCTATATTCTCTTTGTGAATTCAATTGTATGAAATTTGTGTTCATTAAAATACTTTTTCATGTATATAAATGAAGAGAGATATTATTAGCCGCCAGCTAAATGAAACTGTATCATAAAGTTCATTTATCACGAAATAAAAGAAACTCAACTAGTCTTTTTAATTCTATTGTTTTACATTATTCGATACCATAACAGCCCTTTACAAAATCTACTGCTCAACATAGGCCTCCCCCATGGAATGCCACAAACCACGATCCAGAGCCACTTGCATCCATCGGCTTCCTGGATATATTACCAAGTCGTCACTTCATTTAGTGGGGGCCACCATACACTTTGCTTACCGGTACGAGGTTGCCACTTGAGAACTTTTCTTCCCTATCGCTTATCGGTTCTTCGAGCTATATGGCCGGTTCATTGCCACTTCAGTTTATTAATTCGTTAGGCTATGTCGGTTAGTCTGGTTCTACTGCGAATATTCTCATATCTGATTTTATCACGCAGTGAAACTGACCGAGTATAGCCCTCTCCATAGTTCGCTGAGCGATCTTAAGCTTCCTCATACGGCCAGCATTGAAGGACTACACCTCAGAACCATATGTCATCACTGGTAACACGCACTGGTTGTATCATTTTGTTTTCAAACATATTACTATCTTGTTATCAAATCATACTTGACGAGAAGACATTTCGTAATCTTCCGAACCCTGCCCAGTCGAGTTGAATCCGTCGATTTACCTCTCGGTCGAAGTTGGACTTACCTAGTCGAACTATTTGTCCTAGGTAAACATACTCCTCAACAACTTCGAGCGTAGTGCTCCCAACAACTACCGGCATAGGTGTGACATGGACGTTACACATAACCTTCTGTGTAATTATGAATCATCATGACGAACTGAAGTGTGAACTAGCCGGAATCAATTGCAGCTTGCTGAATTCAACTGGAAAATATTTGTAATAAATAGTAAAAAATTTTCAGTATAACACTTTATTATCTAAATAAACATTAATTGTGTGGAAGCCAAGCAAGAAATTGCATTACCCAGTTTCGTCGGTATCGTTAAAGCTTAACTCGAAAAAATTCCAGAGTAATTCCAAAAAATATTAGGAGCATCGTCATTTCTTATTTTTCAGAGAAATTGCGAGATGGTCAGTAAGTAACTTCTGTCATTAAGGTTATGTACTATATTGATCTAAAATAAAATTAAGCTCTAATAGGTCATTTATTAGAAGTGTATTACATAGTGTTAGGGTCAGTTCACACCGAGACGTGACGTGACGCGCCAAACAGAACTTTATTTACTACACAAAAAAATACACATTTTATTGATATAATTCGAAAATGCCCCGTGACGTCGCGCTGCGCCTCGAGATGCCTTGCAGCGTAGCGCGGCGCATCGCGACGCAGCGGTGCTTAGTCTGTAGGCGCAGCGTGCAAGAGCAGCGCTGCGTCTTAGCGAAGCCGCGTGTTACAGCGAATTCACGAAGCGCTTCGCGACGTCGCGATGCGTCTCGCGGCGATACGCTGCGCTGTGCGAAACCACTGGCCTCTTCAAGCATCGTCGCGTCACACAGCGTCTCTGTGTGCCTAACGCTCCCAACCCCCTATGTATAAAAGTGGCCGTCTGTCGAAATATCAACATATTAATTATTAAACAAAATATTGATCTTTCTCAAAGATCTTATTCTTTGCTTAAAGTTTAGTTATCGGCCGTTTGTCATATTTATGGTTTGATCGTCTTAGTTAGGACCCTTATTTACGTTGTGTTTTAGTAAATTAGTTTTTTAGGTGTCTCTTGTAAGAATGGATATTCACTAGAGCACTTGAAAGCCGTAAGTATTGCCTTATAATTATTTTATTATAAAGAACGCCGTTCACGAAGAAAGGGCTCAAAAAGGTTAAGAACATTATATCGTTCCCATTCCACTTGTATCAGGTTAACATCAATCAAACCTTTATAATTAATTCTTTCCCGCTTGGAAAAGGCTCACAATATTTATATAAAAATACTCGATACAAGGGCTTCGCTCTCCCACATTTTAAAAAACACACCGCGTGTGCGGTGAGCGCTAACCAACCAACGTGTTCCCCTCGAAGAGGGACGTTGGAGTTTTGACCGTAGTCTGCAGAAAAATAACTGGCGAACCAGTAAAAGAGGGCTTGGCCCCTTGGTAGTGCGTAAGCTCAAACATCGACCGAAGTCGCGCATGTCAATGCGTATAAACGCCATAAAGAATACGATCAAATCCAGCCACAGTGAATGTACGTCACAAGGTTTTAGGCACATGTCAAAATAATAAGCACACCGTACATAAAAAGTCCTCCGTGAACGCCACCGCCTGCCAGACCACCGCTCCTGCAGACGTGATGTAAGTGTAAGGCATCACCATCAATTGCAAGATTAGCACGGCTTCTAGCCGCAGAGCGTGTCATGAGTCTACTGCTCACCTCAAGGCAATGGGGTCCAACGTTGAGCGGCTTTCGGCCTCAGCCTTGATAGTCTCCTCCCTCCAGCTCCCACCCGCATGAGGTCGACACATATGCTCCACCAACCAATACAACGTCAGATATAGCCGAAAGTCAGTTATAAGATAATACTAATAATTCTCCATCAGAAAAGGTTTGTGTAACTGAGTATATGCATTCTTCGATCATGTTTGTCTCACCCACCAACAAGTTCCTTCAATCATTCAAAGGTAGGAAATTTACAGAGATACGTTATTGTTGTTATATAAAACACCATGGAGGTCAGACAGTCTGCAGCCACGTAATGAAATGACCCGACTTGGGCAAAGCTATGTGTGTAAAGCAAAGATGTGAGTCAAACCAAGACGCAGAGAGCGCCATTGAGAATAGCGACCCGCCAAACAAAATTGAAGAACTCAATACGACAATCGTCAGGCTAACACCATCCCAAGGTCCCTTATACAATCCCAGCAGAATCACCACACGCATACCTCCATCGACCATAACCACAATATGCGTCAGATCAAGCGCAGCACACCCGCAGATCCATCACAAGACGCAATACCGCGAGTAGCAGTAAGCATCAATGCAACTACCATACGGATGGCGCCCCCTCACAACACACCCCCATGATCCCTATCGACTTTGGCAACAAAATTGGTGAAGTTGTTATATTAAAAATAGCACCAACGTATCATAGTAGCTCGCTACTAAGACGCCAGTAACCAAAAACCACGTACCATACAGCTATTGCACTAAGACATGGAGCTGAGTATGCTTGTTGCACTTAAAAGTACAACCAAACACACTCTCCCTAATCCAAAACATATCCGACGTATAATAACGCAATGCGCTAAGACGTCGCCCACAATCGGTAGGTGTGTGCAATATCCACGGGCAAGTCGTATTGCTACAACAAACCCGCTTACTACCGGCACTAAAATATGCTTAGAAAATATCGGTAAGCGAGTCCAAGTTTACCTCGGTCTCGGACACTGTGAAGCGGTCTACACGCCACTATAGTATTATAATAATCCTTTTCAAGTCCCATTTCTATCACTATAACGCTTTTACATATTTGTGACCTTCCACATACTCGTATTTGCTTTATTTCATAGACCTTACTTTCATATGTTTTATATATACGAGACTTCAAGCCAGAACTCTGGCATTATAATGCTAATGCATCTTAAAGACCTTCTATATTAATGATTTTGTATCATAGACCTTACTATCATAAGTCCTTAATATAGGACTATAAATTGTGCAACAGTACTCTGGTAGTCATCCACCTGACCACCACATATATACTCGTATGTATGATTGCAGGTATGTGTCTTCGGCAACTCCCTTATAAAAGCAATCATAACATGAACACGCTTCAGCAATACAAGAGGACGCTCCAGCATTACAAGAACTCGCTCAATAACTTAAAAATGTTTTGACCCATTTTCTAATTATATTATATGAAAACAGTTAGAATAGAAATTTTGCAGATTGAACTCCGGTTTTGTAGTAATCGCTACACTTCTACTTGAAATAAAAACAATTAGAATCTTATTTAGAATTGCTACTTAATTTACCTACAGTGAGAGAAAATTAGTCTGGCCCACCAGGACGGGTAAATGAAGTAGGTAAAGTCACGGTTAGCGGCACCGGCGATCAACTTCGACTTGGCTTCAACAATATCTTCGGATGTGGAAGGCTTCAGTCTTCCTTGACCACACTGATTATGTCTATGCACACAGCTGGGTCGACCCTGCACACTCACTAACGCTTAATTACATTGATTTTATTTTGGAAAGTTTAAACAAGAAGAGCCATTACCGATGCAGATCGTCTTGAGTCTTGATCACATGTGGGTATCGATCGCGTCGACTTCTTTTTGCAGACGCTTTTGTCGTAGGCCAACAGATGGCGCTATAAGTTTTGTTTTGCATAATTGGAAGGAAGGATGCGAGAAAAGTAGGAAGGCAAGCCAGTACATAATTCCCCCCACTTGAAATCATTTCAGATTTCATGAGTAATAATAGCAGTGCTCCCTATAAAACTAAATACTTCACGAAATAGAAACTAACTTAGAATAATATGTACCTAACTAACTATAATATTAACACTTCGAAACGCATACCTATTAGAAAGGTATGTGAGGCAACAAAATTAAATAACTATACAAGCTAAATAAGAAAAAACTATAATATTAATCACGAGAAAAATAAAAAATTTACATTTTTTTTTATAAGTATAGTTATATATTATTGATTTAAAGGTAGAGGACATAGTTTATTTACTGGTCTCTTGAGGAGTCCATTAGTAGTGCGTAGGGTGACCACGCGCACTACACCGTCTTTGCCGGGATGTACGTCTTGAACTCTACCTGAACGCCACTCTAGTGGTGGTAAATTGCTATCGACAATTAAAACAATATCTCCGACATGAATATTTGGTTGTTCTCGAAACCATTTCGCGCGTTGCTGTAAGGTATGAAGATAATCGCGTTGCCAAATATGCCAAAAGACTGTGTGTTTTTGTAACATCTGCCAGCGGGCCCGGGGTGGAACATATTCATTAGAGAGTTCAGGTTCTGGTAACGATGTAAGAGGACCATGGGCCAAAAAATGGCCAGGTGTAAGAATATCGACCTCATTAGGATCCGGAGATAGACCGCACAACGGTCGCGAGTTAAGTACGGCTTCGACTTTAGTAAGGATCGTTATGAGCTCCTCGAATGTCAATACTTGTGACCCTATAACGCGTTTTAAGTGGAACTTCATTGATTTTACACCGCTCTCAAATATACCACCAAAATTACTCCCGGTAGGAGGGTTCAGTCGCCAGACAATGTGTCGTTTCGCAAGACTAGACTCAAGCGAATTACTATTCTTACAAACCATTTGTTGTAGTTCGTTAAGGTAACGGCACCAATAAAGTTAGTGCCGCAGTCGGTCACTATGAAGGTACAAAGGCCACGACGTGATACGAAGCGATCTAACGCCGCAAGAAAGGCAGAAGTCGATAGCTCGGTTACTGCCTCTAGATGGATAGCCTTTACCGCGAGGCAAACGAATACACACACGTAGGCCTTATAAGTACGAGCGTTTCGTCTACGACTTTCCTTCACTATGAATGGACCGGCAAAGTCGATTCCTACATTTCGGAAACACCGCGTCGGTTGTACTCTTGGTGAAGGAAGGTTTCCCATTAAAGGCTGACAAGCAACCGGTTTTACCTAAAACATGCTATGCATTTAGATAAACGTGACCGAATTAAGTTACGGATGCCAAGTATCCAATATCTACGCTGAATAATCGATTGAAGAGTACGAGGACCACAGTGTAAGTAATTGACATGAAAGTGATCTATGATCAACAAGGATAAGCGTGCCTTGGCAACAATACGGGATGTTTTACGGTTGCCGGTAGATTAGAGTGCTTAGGACCCCCACTCGCAGCAATCCCGCATCATCAATAAATGGATTCAGTTTTTTAACGGATTTGGTGGCTTTGACTTCATCTGTAAGATGAAGTTTTTGTTCATGTCGAACTATATAGACGATAGACTGCTCCAGCTCTGATACGCTCAGGAAATTCTTAGTTTTATAGTTTCGTTTGAACGCAGCTACAGCACGCAGACACCAAGCTAGCACACGCTGGACGCAGGATAGCGTGGAGTAGCGGTCTAACAGTCCACTTATAAGGTCAAGCTCAGCAGAGCTAATATCCGTTTGAGATACATGAGCAGTAGAGCGCAACTCGGGTACGGAATCTTGTGATTCCCACTTGCACTTTACTGGCCAAGTGGAGGAATCGTTAGCGAGCCAATTTGGACCTGACCACCACGTACAGCATGTCGCTAGTTGTGAACCGCTAAGACCTCGACTGCAATGATCGGCAGGATTATCATATGTCGATACGTGTTGCCAGCTATCAACTGATACATCGTCGATGATTTTTGCAACGCGATGGGAAACAAAAGTCTTCAGTTTATGAGTAACCATGCTAGAACTGTGTTACTATCAGTAAATGCAATCACTTTACTGAGAGGGATTTTATCTCGCAGTAAGTTTTGCATGTGCTTAAGAACTCGCCCTAGAAGGACAGTACCGCAAAGCTCTAGACGGTTAACCGTTAGTGGTTTTAGGGGTGCGATTTTTGATTTTGCAATCAGCAGATGGGTATTACAATGGTTGGCACAAACTGTCCTCAAGTACACACAACATCCATATGCCTTTGAAGAGCCATCACAAAAACCAATCAATTGATAACTCTTGGCGTCATCATATGTAACTCTACGAGTAAGTTTAATTCGTTTAACATGTTGCATTTTGAGATAAAGTTGTGCCATTGGTGAGCGACTCAGGCGGAACGGGTTCGTCCCTTAGCTGAAGGCGCCACATGTCTTGAGGCAATAGTTTGGCTATTAGAACAACAGGAGTGAGCCAACCAATTGGGTCATAGATGCGAGCGATATTTGATAATATTGTACGCTTTGTTAAATTGGAATTGAACCGGACAACGAATACGTAAAGAAGTCTTCTACGGGGTCCCACTGGATACCAAGAATTTTAAGGATATGGTCGTGATTTTCGTCACAAAAGGCCCTAGGTACTTGACAATGTTCCGACGGTAGAGCTGCAATAAACTCGGCTGAATTACTACCCATTTACGCAGCTCAAATTGCGCACAGCTCAGTTTAATAAGTTCGTCTTTGAGCTCCGCCTGATTTAGAGATGGTGCTCCGGTCGTTACGTCGTCCATAAAAGTCATGCGACGTATAACGTCAGCCGCTTGAGGATACTCAGAAGGATCGACCAATTGATGCAGAGTACGAATGGCTAAGTATGGTGAACTGGTCACACCGTATGTCACGGTATTTAATTCGAACTCACGCACGGGATCAGCTGGAGAATTCTCCACAACACGTGTTGCCAACCTCGATCTTCTGGACGTAAATCTATATTGCGATACATTTCGAAATATCGGAGGTGAACACTATTGTGTGAAGACGGAATTGTCAGTACATCAACAATGTCGTTTTGAAGCTTAGCCCAGTGTACACGATATAATTTAACGATTTTCCGTTATTCGTTCTGGCACTTGCATCAAAAACGACGCGTAGTTTTGTCGTAGTACCTCAGGGCGGAGTACACAATGATGCGGAATTACAATTTGCCTGATCCAACGTCTGGGGTTGCATATGGCCCAGATCTGAATATTCAGTCATAAAATCAGAATAGTCCTTTTTAACTCTACATTGCGCTCAAGCTTTTCTGAGTTTGAATAAGCGTGATTTTGCCATATCGAAAGATTCTAGATTATCACAAGGCTTCCTCAGTAAAAAGGAACGACGTAACGACCATCAGGTTTACGTGACACGAGTAGAGTATACTTCTTCGCATTTAACATCTTCAGGGCTATAAATGTTTTTGGTTCTTCGACCTCCCAAAACGCTTGACCACGTCATTCAAAAGCCGGGTGGAAGTAACGAGGAAGAAACCATAGGTGGAGGGTGACAGCTGTGATCATTTTGCCAGTGAGCACCCACCCAAAGACACTATGTAGAGCGACTGGTAAACCAGGACCTATTCTAGGCGTTGGCCATCATAAATTTTATGGAATAGCTCTGCGCCCAGCAGCAAGTCTATATTAGTGGGTTTGTCAAACTGTTTGTCTGCTAAAACTAAATGTTTAAAATTTGCACGAACCTCAGAAGGTACTTCTACAATAGGCATTTTACTTGTTATTGTATTCATTATTATAGCATTAATAGTGAAGTTTTGACTATCAGAATCCGTTGGCATTACCACGCATGAAGTTTCACCCTTTATTTGATGCACTACATTTTTTCCTAAACCTGCTACAGCTAAATTGCAGCGGCGAATGGTCAACCCAAACGTTGAGCGAGTGATAACGTCATAAAACTATCCTGAGCTCCACTGTCAATAAGTGCGCGGGCGGTAGTATACTGAGCGGGAGCACCGCAACCGCGCACGCGCACTACACATGTGCCGAGCAAAACGAGAGCACGACTATGACCAACGTGAGCGCTGGTAGTCACGGAGCTCGCAGTCGCGGTCAAGTCGTCAACCGTAATTACTGTTTTATCGCTAGTCCTGTCAGTGGAGCAACACGGAATAGCAACAATGGTAGTGTTATCGTGGAGCAATGAATGATGAAGCTCACCACAAGTTGAGCATGTAATTTTTGAAAACATTTATTTGCATTATTAAACGTAAACAATTCATGCAAATGTTTTATTAGACACTAAGTCTTATCTTTCAGAAATATCAAGTTCTTGAAACTTCGGACATTTGAAAAGCGCATGTACCGCCCCACAACATAGGCAATCAGCTGTTTTATTTGCAGCATTTGAAGCTATAGCAGTGTTCGACGGCAACGATGTAGATTTATGATATTGTTTATAATTGTGACTATTTCGTGTCCCGGTGGCACGTACATTATTTTATACGACTGTCCCGATTGAAAAACAGACCCGGAACAGTTACCCGATTGACTAACCTCTAGAACTTTAACATAACTTTGTAAAAAATTAACAAATCAGAAAAGGTAGGAATTTGTTCCTGTTTTGCATTTCAAAACGTTTACGTATCAGAATCTAAAACACGCGTGCTAAATAAAATAAAATAAACTCATCTAGTTTCTTAATTTTCATAGCTTTAAGAGCATTAACGGTTTCATTCAACATATTGGTTAAATTACGTAAATCGGTATAATTACCAGACTTTAAAGGAATGAAGCTAAATTTTATCTAAGTACGTTGCGGCCAAAATTGTTTGTTTTGGAACCGCTCGATAAGTGTCATAAACAATTTGGTAGTTATCAGAGGTAACAGGCACTCCTTTCGCGATTGACAACGCTGAACCCGAGAGACACGTCAACAAATAATGAAACTTTCGATTGACCTTATATTATTGTTATCATGTACAAGTGTGAAAATGTATCGAAGAAAGTTTGCCAATGTTCAATGTTTCCATCAAATTTCGGTAACTCGAGTTTCGGTAAGCGTGTGCGCGTATGGTTTCATACTGTGGTATGAATATCCGGAAGTCAAACTCGGATCGGGTCGCATTGCGGGTCGGCCTGAGTGCGACCTCGCTTAGAACAGCCCTGGCATCGACGGTGTAGTACATGTCGTCAAACGCAATCACGGGCTTCATATCAATAATATCGTCCGGCTTTAATTTTAACTTTAAATCGTTTATTTGATTCGTATAATCCAAGAATTTTTACGCACTAACTCAATACGCTTAAACCTAGACTCGAATTGAGATGCAGAAGTTGTATCCGTTTGGATATTCTTCGATAAATCACATAGTATTTGAATTTCTCGAAATGCATATTCCCTTTGAATAGTAAGCAACTTGAGTTGTCTCTCAATTTCACTAGCGTTCGACTTTGTTTTATCTGTCATTATGTTTGAAATTAAAAACAATAAAACCGTAAATTTTAAACAAACTAAGCAATAATGACGCTATTAATGGGTATATATACTACACCTATTGAAACAACGATCAGTATTGAATATGTGGAGTATAATTATTCACCTACTACCTCCGTGTTTAGGATGAACGGCACATAACGTGTAATTGAAATTCATGTAATCAACAGAGAATAATTCTCCCTAATTATAAAATTATATATCAAATAAATTAAATAAGTTACTTCGTATTATATCGTTAAAATTAAGGCAATGAAATAAGTACCTTACTAAGTTTTACTTGTAAAAGTATTTTTTTTATCTAAAGCTGAATTGCTATGAACTGTAATTTTGGAGTTTTCGAATGAATTGAACCCAAAATACCACAGGAAATTCGCGCTCGTACGGACCACTATGAAAACAGTTAGAATAGAAATTGTGCAGATTAAACTCCGGTTTTGTAGTAATCGCGACACTTCTACTTGAAATAAAAACAATTAGAATCTTATTTAGAATTGCTACTTAATTTACCTACAGAGAGAAAATTAGTCTGTCCCACCAGGACGGGTAAATGAAGTAGGTAAACTCACGGTTAGCGGCAGCGGCGGTCAGCTTCAAGTTGGCTTTAACAATATCTTCGGATGTGGAAGGCCGGTCTTCCTTGACCACACCTCGTGATTATATTGTCTATACACACAGCCAGCCTGACACATTACACAACGCTTAATTACATTGATTTTATTTTGAAGGTTTAGACAAGAACAGCCATTACCGATGCAGTTCGTCTTGAGTCTTGATTACATGTGGGTATCGATCGTGTCGACTTCCTTTTTGCAGACGCTTTTGTCGTAGGCCAACAGATGGCGTCATAAGTTTTGTTTTGCATATAATTGGAAGGAAGGATGCGATAGAAAAGTAAGGAAGGCAAGCCAGTACATTATAAATGTTATTTATCTTTATTATTGTAATATAATCGACTTGATTTTCTATCATCATATTACTTAATGTTCGAAATGAATAAGTAATAAGTAATATAATGAGGGTAAAAAAATAAAAGTAAATACGAACAAATGAAGGTAGAATGGAATCTCCCACTTGTTTTAGCAGTATAAAGTATCGCATAGGCGACTAAGGGGATCAGTAAAAGTAAGTGTAATTCTAAGAGTCCCACTGTCGTTACTATGCCCGTTGGGGTATTCTACTAGTGTAGACAAGGAAGGTCGTGTTACTGAGAGGCTGCCCTGTGTTACATTGATATGGGTAGTGATGCTGTTGGTTTGCATACTTTGGTGTTATAATGTAATTGGGGTCCTGATAGTAAGCAGGGTTTGTTACCGAGTAGTGTTCTTTTATTTAAATACTTTTGAGAATAATTTCTAACATCACAAGTGGAATAGTTTCTTACAGTAACATAATTATTATATTTAAGAATAACACAACTAAAAAATTAAACAAAAGCTTAAAATATTAAACAGAAATTTTAAGCATTTTTAGACTTTTTTTATCTGTCACTGATTCAATGTGGCCAAAAAGTGTATACTTACTGTAAAAAGTTTAGTCATGTCTAACCAATTACAACATTTTTATTATCATTACTTAAATATTACTTACTACAGAAAACTCTATTCACTGCCGGCTCAGTTTTTTGACACAAAAACAGAATTAAACAACTCTGGCTTACTTACTCTGGCTCCTTTTCTCTGACACTGATTAAATATGGCCAAAAAAGTATGTAGTTACTGTAAAAAGTTTTGCCATGTTAAATACGACATTTATTATTATTATTTAAATATTACTTCCTACAGAAAACTCTATTCAATGCTGGCTCAGTTTATTTACACAGAAATAGAATTATACAAGTTACTTTGGCTACTTGCCATCCGTTTTAAAATAGCCAAGCAGAAAATGTTTTCCGAGCAGCTACAAAGGAATTGAAAAATGAAATCTGATTAATACAACGGGAACCAGGATCAGGCTAGCATAACGCGCTTATAATTGTAACACATCTTGAGGAAACCTTTATGTGAGCCTGTTGTCATCTGAGTGATATATGAAACTTTGAAGTTGATTTAAAAATAATTTAAAATTAAAAATTTGGTACAACCGACTTCAATATAAATTATTAGGAATAACTTTGAAACCTTGATCAAATTTATATGCGATCACATGTGAAGCACCAGCTTTCAAATAAAAAAAGAATCGTCGAAATCGGTTCACCCAGAAAAAAGTTATGAGGTGACTATGAAGAACGAGTATAATTACAAGTTGTGTACATAGCATCTCACCTTAGTGTTCAAAGATACATTTTTACAAGATTTTAGGTGGTAGAGCTATGCTGCAGCTATATTATGGTCGTAGAACGAATAGCTCGACTCGACCGGGGTAGGACCAAGTTCTTACAGAATACCAGCGTAAAATAGCAGCTCAATGTTGCTGTGTTTCGTATAGTGCTGAGACACTTTTTACTCGAAACTAGGCATTCCATCTTGGTCCTCAGGGGTGACAACGTATCTGCAATTGGATTCTTAATCGAGGATAAACGTAAATGACACAGTGTCCACTTACCATCAGGTGGGCTGAGTGCTCGCATGTCACCCTTATTCTATAAAAAATACAAATACCTTCTTTGTTAAAAACTGGTTGCATGTGTACCTACATGTACCAATATAAAGTAGTCTGTCAGTTTGTTTGTCACTTAAGGCTTACGTATTAAAATTCATGTAGGTAAAATAATATAAATTTATTATATTTATACAACTTACTACAATCTTCAAGTTTTTCGGATAATATAGCCCAGATCCCTCCTGGCATTGCTCTTTCTGTTCGTAAAGTTTCTTCAAAATCGGTGTCTTAGTCATTTCGAAGATTGACCGTGCAGTGGCGGTGTAAGAATATCTACTACCCCATATCGTCCCGCTGGTGTCGTAAGAGGCTACAAAGAGAAACAAGCCAGGAGATGGATAGCAGCGTCTTCCTGATAACAACACAAAATTATAAAAAACTGCGGTTGCCAACACGCCTGCCAAGCATGGCAACTATGGCAAAATATCCTCTATAAGGCAATCTACGGGGGAGGTCTATGTTCAACAGTGGACTTTTATAGGCTGTAATGGATGGATGGATGAATGGATGCATTTCGAAGATTAGACAGCTGTCTGTTACATAAACAATAATTTTTTTAAATTGTTATTTATATCTTCTTAGCATGCAAATAACCCCCTGAGCTTAATAGAAGCCAATTATTTCAATATTACAGACAGAGACTTCTATTTTATTTATATGGTGTATAGATGTAAGTTTTTTGCGTAATACCTGATATTTATTTATTTATACTATATTGAACATTATAAAAACAGTACAGGATCAAAAGGTGGACTTCACGTATTAAAAGAACGAACTAAAAGAATTCTTTGCCAGTCAACATTAGAGCAGTGATAAGAATACAAAGGTGTTAACTGAGAACAGGAAATATAGTAAAAAGTATGTACACACATATTCAAACCGATACATAAAATAACAAAATACTATTTAATACATGCACATAAACACAAATACATATTATATACATACTGATTTCTTATATTTACGCGAATACTATACATTAAATAAAACTAATTTTACGGTTTAATTTAAACTTTTTTAATTTCCGAAGTTTCGGGTGCTTTACAGCACCCATGGTTACGGGGATAACATCGTAGAATATTGTAGTTGACGGCTATCTTAAACTTTTAAATTTTTATTTACTTACGATAACGAGCTTATGATTAAATTCTTTAGACATGAACGGAATAAATTAATCAACAAATTGTTTGGTTGTAAATATTAACTGGAGAGTTTTTATTAATTTTATAAGTTATAAACGAAAAACAGTAATGCATGCTTGCTGCAGTAATGGTACAGTAATGCGCGCTATGGTGGTTTAAGAGATAGAGCACCGATTTCGTCACGTGGGTGTCCTAAGAGACAACTACAGGAAATGCCAAAAAGATCATGAGGCTTTTGACAGATGGCGGTATAACTAGCCATCTCGTTTACGCCAGATGTGAATAAACCAGACGCGTAATGGGTAACAGCGTGAAAGGTGCGAGATGTCTGGAACTGCGCTCGTCCTCCTTGTACTGGTGTGTAATGGTGAAGAAAGAATGCTTGCTAATTACTACATCAGCCTATCACAAGTCAACTACTGAACGTAGGCCATCCATCGACTGCCTGCGTGCTTCATGAGGTTGTCACCCCATCTAGTAATGGTTGCCTAACGCTGTGCTTGCTTGGCTATGCTTGTTTACTAACTACTTTTTTGTACATATACGTGTGTTCTTGCGTGCGTGCATGTGTATGTAAAACAATATTCCAGTGAATATTACGTTTTTTTAAATAATAAGTTATAACGATGTTACTAACCGTCCGCTTTAACATTATTCACAAAGCCGAAGTAAGGTGATATATCATTAAAAATAACGACGCTTATGAAGCATTCTGGGAAAATGTATACCAGATCTTACAATGTTTCAAAAGTGAAATATGTTAAGAATGCATATTAAGAAATTACGAGTATATTATAACTATCGGTGGTAGATATGCGTTATTATTTTGCTAAGAATACAAATTTTTCTTTATTGACTCCGGGTGACTTTACTTGTGATTCTGACACTGCAATCTATTCTAGCGGTGTCCTTTTTACATCGGACACGGGTAGGTTAAGATCAGTGAGTGCATCCTGGACTACTCCTTTGTCAGTGCGTACACTTAAATCATTAAAATCCTGTACAGTTCGCGATATTATTCGAAAACTTAAAAGCGCCTGAAAGGACATTATTATTATAACGCTATCTATCGATTTAGGTGCAGAATTTTATGTGGTAAAGTCACACTTCTGTTAATGCTGTAGAATAAAAAGATCAGCTAAATAGTAGAAGCACTACACTCTTGCTAAACAACAGCAATAATGCTTCTGTGTTTCGTATGATAAGTAAAGAGAGCTGAAATTTTTTTTTACTAGTAACGAGGCATTCCATCTTAGAGGTGACACTTATCTGTTACCTATGGGAAATTTAATAACATCTTTATAAATGAAGAATATACAAGTATTTTTCAAGAACATAGAAAGTCTGCAAAATCTAGTACGACAATGCAATGGACAGACATCATCAGAGGCAGAGAGCAAAGAAAGAAGGTAACATAAGAAAAGCGTTACTTGTACACTAGCTACAAGTTCACTATCGGTGTAAGTCTTAACCTTTGCTTACAGACTGATAAAATGTTTATGGAAGTTCAATATTTTTTATGAATAATTCAATAATTAATGAAGAACCGTTGACTGAATAAACTGGTGCGAATAAATTGTATATGACCTCTTTTAATTCAAAAAATATATTCAACGAGCAAGTATTCTCTTAATATTCGTAAATCTTAAATCGGCAAATATAAATATTAAAAGGAACATAATATTGTCATAAAATATTAAAGCGGTTCGGGACTTCAATAGAAACCTGTCTCGTAAACTTTTTGGTATTGGACTTACTTCCTAATTAAAAATTTCCGTATTTGGCTTTTTATATATTGTAAGAAATTAAAATGTAGAGCTACATTGAAAAGCTTTAATCCCACTTCTGACGTTAGAAATTATGCTCAAAATTAATTAAAGAAAAGAACACTACTTGGTAATAAACCTTCCTTACTATCAAAAACCATTCTGGAGGCCAATTGTCAAAAATAACAAAGGTGTGAAGGCATATGCTCAACTTGCTCTCCTGCTTACGCAACCAATCATTATCAGCAACAATACAGCGCACTGCACCATACATTCAGTAAAGAGCAATACAGTTTGACCAACCGTAACGTGTTCCCGTCACAAACAAACACCGGTGTAATGTGAGGGACCCAATTACATGATAACACTAAAGTATGCAAACCAACAGCAACACAACCCATCTCAATGTAACACAGGGCAGACTCTCAGCAACACGATCTTCCTTGCCCACACTAGTAGAATACCCCAACGGACAAAATAACGACAGTGAGATTCATAAAATCACCGACTGATTCCTCTTAGTTGCCTACGCGATTTTTAAAGACTGATTTACACAGGGTCAGTAACAGGCGCCAGCGCTGGTGTCGAGGACTGACTCGCACTGTTTACATGCAGCCAGTAGTCGTTGTAACTTCTTGAGGGTGTACGCACGTTGTTGAAGCCAGTGGGCAAAAATAGATTCACGGAAACGGCAGAATTTACAACGATTGAAATATTTGTTGAGAAAATGTTCTTATCTGCTGTTGAAACAGTTGACGGAAATGTTAAAAAAAGAGATATTTAAAAAGAAACGACTTTGGGTAAGAAAATGGATAGACGACAGAAAAAAAACTGGAGGTTCTGCTTTGTTGTTCACGCGACGTCACCATACAATGCAGCGCCAGCGACTGACCAAGTACTGACTTGGTCGTTTAGATAAGGTCAATATCGCTGGCGCATGTGGCGAGGAGGACTGACTTCAAAATATTCAAGCAGGAATGACTCCAAATCAATTAACACTATGTCAGTATTGGGTCAGCACTGACTTGCCTGGAATTTGGATCCAGTTACTGACCCTGTGTAAATCAGCCATTATACTGCTAGAACGAGTTCCACCTCATTTGTTCGTATTTTTATTTTTACCTCATTCCCAACAATATTATATCGCAACAAAAATAGCAATTATTTTATTTAGTATTTCAAAAATATACTTGTCAATTTGTCCAGGCTAGGAATTTTGTATAGGCTTAAACGAATCCATCACCCCACTTCACATATATTATATATATAGGATATGCCAGAAAGACCTTGTGGCTTCTGATAGATGGCGGTATAACCATCTTGCTTAGAAGGCATCTTGATTAAAAGGCGTAAAACACCCAGAGCTGCGTGCATAACTGGTACTGCAATCAAATCTGCTTGCCACTGTTCTCCTACAATGGGACAGGTCCTTGTTTAACAGTGGACTTTACAGGCCTAAGAAGAAGAAAATACCTGTAAATACTTGTTTTACGTGGTGGAGCCATGCAGCTATATTATGGTAGTATCGCGTAGCACGAATGGGTCGGCTCAACCGGAAAGAACCACGCTCATAGAATACTAGTGTAAAATAGCAGCTTTATGCTGCTGTGTTTTGTATAGTGAGTGTAGAGAACTGGAGACACTTTTTACTGGAAACGAGGCATTCCATCGTAGTCCTCGGGCTGACAACGCTTCTGGATTTTGATTCTTAATGGAAGTTAAATGTAGATGTCTATGGGCCACAGAATCCACTTACCATCAGGGGGACTGTGTGCTCGTTTGTCACCCTTTGACTGCAATTTTCGTGAAAAGTAAGAAATCCCTAACAATGAATGAATGAAATAAAAGTGTACAATCATTGCTATGATTTTCCTAAACAATGAGAAAAATGAGATTTACAAAATCATCCTTTGAGAGATGATTGCGTTAACCTTCAAATGTAAATCTATAACTTATGTATGTATCCATAATTTGTTGCATAATGTTAAATGAGGTGTGCACTAATGTAATTATCTATCTAATCTAATTAACTAATCTGAATCTTAGTATTTTATGTATTATAGTATTCTATGGTATTTACTTTTATTTATGAGCACTGCCAAGGATATGGTGATAAATATAAATACACATATTGTTTAAGGATAATTAAAATAACGTGCTGTAACTTTACGGAAATCATATAGATTAAATAAGTGAATTAAAATTTCGTTATAAAACAAAATCAAAAAACTATAAGGTTATGAGATATTAGACGCGTATATTTTTATGTACTATGTTCACCAATTTCGCTGAAACCGTTCAACTGCTTTAAATGACTGTTTTCATTAAACTAGCTACACTTCAGGAGTGGTCCCTATTAAATTTGAAAAAAAATCCATTGAAATGGAAATGTGAATAATACGGGATGAAGATTGTTAAACAACAATTTAGACGACATTGTAGTTGTTATTTTGATATTTCTTAAGCCGCAGAAGAAAAAATATGCTTTTAATAAACAGTTCAAACCGACTTCAAAACTAAAAAAAAAAATTACTGTACAGTAGCTACTGAAGTCGGTGCTAAAACATAGTGTATCGAATTAAAGACACGACTGCAGAAGCGTGTGTGGAAATTATTACTTTTAGTTGAAAGGTCGGTTTGTACTTTTTATTAAAAGTTTAATTATTCAATTTTGAATAATATAGACCATCAAAGACTGTAGGTACTTATTTTATATTTTGAATGATACTTGATAGAATGGGTGGCAATTTTCAGTATTAGCGGCTGAGCGGCAACTGATATGTCCCATGAAAATGTTTATTACGTGGTAGAACCATGCGGCTATATTATGGTTGTAGCATGAATGGTTCGACTCGATCAGGGTAGGTAGTAGACTCACAGAATACCAGCGTGATATAGCAGCTTAATACTGCTGTGTTTCGTATAGTGAGTATAGAAACCGGAGACCTTATTTACTGGCATTCCATCTTAGTCCTCAGGGATGACAACGCATTAACGTTTTGATTCTTAATCGAGGATAGATGTAGATGTCTATAGGCCGCAACATCCACATATCACGTGTACTGTGTGCTTGTTTGTCACCCTGAAATCTAATTGAAAATATTATCTACCGTAGTCGTGTAACCAGGAGATAGGCAGCAGCGTCCTCTAATTACTAACCCGCCCGCAAGCGTGGCAACTATGCCTAGAGGCCTATGTTCAGCACTGGACCATTTATATACTGTAACGGTAACGAATAACTATGGATTGAATTAACAAAACCAAAGCCTTCATAGGCAATCATACACCATATTATAATGTTCATTCGTGTTATCTATACATATAAAATGCTTTGTCCTGAATGACTGACTGACGGATCAACGCACAGCGTAAACCGCTGATCGTAGAGACCTGAAACTTGGAGGGTGTGTTCTTTGTATGACGTAGGCATCCAATAAGAAAGGATTTTCCGAAATACTACCCCTAAGGGGGTGAAAAACGGGGCCAAAGTTTGTATGGGACAACGTGATTCCTTGGTCCAATCTACTTCAAATGTTGCATAAACATTCTTTAACAGAATTGATGGAAGACGTGTTTCGTATTTTATTGAAACTCATCGCCTAACGGGTTAAAAAGGGGTAAAAAGTTATTTTGGGGGTGATTTGCAACGAAGTTGATATCAATACTCCTTAATGCTTTTGATTTAAATTACATTTTATTTTGACACATGTTTGAAAACTTAAAACGTTGAACTCACATAAAAGCTTGGTGCAATTACGGTTTACGATTACGAAACTTCAAAAAAGGAGAGTTTTTTTTCCTTCCTTTAGAAGTTAATTTTTACAATGGTTATTTACGATTCTATTTGTTAAAAGAATATAACGTAGGGTTCTTTCAAATGTATACCATATTAATAAAAGCAAAGTTAAAAAAAATTAACAGTTTAAAAACTACGCCTACGATCTACGTTGTTTTTAAAACATCACCCTCTACACAGTTATGAGAGGTATGTAAGCTGCTACTTTACTGTTTTTTTACATTTAATGAGGCTACAAAAAAGATTGTCAATTATTAAGATAGAAGTTTCACATTTTCAGAAATATATAGATTTTTGTTAGAGTCCCGGTTTCATAGCTCACATGATTATATAAATGTAAGAAAATGTAACATAAATAACAAACAAAGCCAATTTTACTTAAACATAGGCTCATTTCAACTATGAGGAGAACTGTACTGATAGAATTTTGAAAGTCACTTGTCAAATTCAGTAGTCGAATTCAAATACAAAACATAAATTCATAGTACGTAAGCAACCTAAATTCGATCCTCGCCGACACCACTCAAATCTTAAGTGCAATTTGAAATGTCGATTTAGCGCGTTTTCGGCGGGGAAGGAAAACATTGCGAGGATACAGATATGCAGATCTGAGAAGTTAAAATATTTTCAAATGTGAAGGCAAAGTGAAGCCAAGTCAAGTTGGGTCAGCGCGGTGAACTCTTTCCTAACCCAAAACTCTACTACTAGTGGAATATACACCACTTTTTACATTAAAGGGGCTATTATGCAGTATTTTCGGAGATATAAAATGTTTATTTTCATTCTACTGCAATTATTAACGGTAGGGAAGATGAGTAGAAATCATCACTATTATCTTTACAGCCTTTCATAAGTCCACTGCTGAACATAGGCCTCACATCATCTACATTGCCTCATAGGCTGGATAATATTTGCCGTAGTTGACAACCAAAGCTTTTTATTATTTTGTGCTGTCAGGAAGGTGCTGCTACCCATCTCCTGTTTCAGTTTCCCCCTGCCACCTCTTACAACACCCACGGGACGATAAGTGGAAGTGGATTCTCTTTCAACGCTACTACACGGCGAATGTAATTCTACTTACATTCATCAGTGTAGTTCTTTTCACGTTCTCCGTAAAAAGAACTACAGTTTTGAAATTTTGAAGTCTTCTCGAACGTAAAAAATGTCTGTAAGTGTCTATTTTATGATGTGATGGTGTCAATCAACATTAAATGGAGGGAATGAAATTACTCAAATATTATGCTGTAAATTAAAAGAAGACCTTGAAAATCAACATTATTTTATCAAAACTGAATTTACTTTTATTTAAAATACACATGCGAAACCGCGGGTAAAAAGCTAGTTTTTAATATGTTTAAGAAGTAAGTTTTATTTTGATTAATTAATCTAATTGAATTATTTACAAGTTAAACGAACTTAAATTTTGAAAATCTGGTACCTATAAAAATCCTTTCCTTCTTATAATAGACACACTTTCTTTGATGCTGACTTTTTATTTAATGAATATCATATTTTTTGAATTCAATAAACTTAAATTTATCACTTATGTGTCAACTTTTTTTTGATTTATATTTCTTTAAGTTATTATTATCATAAATTACTTTTTACTTCGCATTTGTAACAAAGTCGGAATAAAATAATTCTATAGCAAGAAAATACATTTATTTTTACTAAACATACCTACATAAGGGACAATTGTATTGCTCATAAAAATAAGATGTAATATAAAAGGACAATCAAGTTGCATAAAACTCGTTTTGTTCGTGTAATAAATTCACGTCCATACACCGTAAATATAATTTTAATATTCAACATTTTACAACAACTGTTTTGATTTTTTGTGTTACTTGTAAAAGCTTGCAATAACAAAACCTAATATGTTGTGTTGTATGTGGTGTTTTTGAGAAAATATTTTGTTTTATTTTTAAAAGGGGCATCGAAAAAGCTATCCGAGAACATCAGACAGAACGTTGTTCAAAATTACTAACATATCAGATTTGACTTCTTGAATGGAGATATCGTGCAGTGATTTAATTCATTTATTATATTTATAAATTCGGATTAAAAGTAAAATCTACACGTGTTCGTCGCACCTTCGCACCATATTAGCAGGGCCACGGGAGCGCTTTTCCTCACATCCCCGGCACGGATGGGGAAGAACTGGCTATAACTGGATTGTATGCTTATTTGTCATTCTATAAAAAAAAGTTTAGGTTGCACTCTTTCAATAGAATAAGGTATCGGAGAACAATTTTTATCTACACATATAAAATTGAAGTGTCTGTCTGTAATATCGATACAACTGCCTTATATCGAGATCAGGGGGTTATTTGCATGCCAAGACATGAACAACCATTTGAAAATTTTGCGTTCAATTCTTCGGAATAGCTGAACCGATTGTGATGAAATTTTACAAACAAATAGAGAACAATGCCAGAAGTGATCTAGGCTATATTTTATCCGAAAAACTTGGAGTATTTCTTATGTTATCGCACAAAATCTGCCGTTCTCCTTTATAAAATAAATTGTTATTGACGATTATTTAAATCATCAATAACAATTTAAATATATTATTCTCATAAACTACAGCTCTACTGGTAAAAATAATATACAGTCTTCTATGACAAAATATCCATCCATTCATCCATTACAGCCTATAAAAGTCCACTGTTGAACATAGGCCTCTCCCATAGATTGCCTCAGAGGGTAAATTTTGCCATAGTTGCCACGCTTGGCTGGCGGGTTGGCAACCGCAGTTTTTTATTATTTTGAGTTGTTGTCATCAGAAAGATGCTGCTGCCCATCTTCTGTTTTAATTTCCCGCTGTCGCCTCTTACGACACTCACGGTACGATATGAGATATGACAAAATATACATACATACATACATAAACACTCACGCCTGTCACCCAGAGGGGTAGGCAGAGACTACGGACTTCCACTTGGCACGATCCTGGCACACCTCTCTCGCCTCCTTTACATCCATATATCTACGCATACACGCTCGTCGGTTAAGGGTACTCCTAATCTGGCCCATTTTCAATATATCGCCAATTTGGTCGATAAACCTTCGTCTAGGGCGTCCCTTTCCGACTCTGCCGTTCACTTCTGCAGCATAAATTTGCTTTGTCACTCTTTCTTCGTTCATTCTTTCTACATGACCAAACCACCGAAGCATTCCTTTCTTAATCCTGGTCACAACGTCATCTTGCAAACCACACTTTTCTCTTATCACACTATTTCTCACCCTGTCATTCAGATTCAGCCCTAGCATACTCCTTAATGACCGCATTTCTACAGCATTTATTCTTCTCTCATGCTTCTTCTGCCAGACCCAACTTTCACTACCATACATTAAAGTAGGGACTAACACAGCATTGTGAATTGCCAAACGTGCCTTTTTTGACACATTCTGACTCTTCACAATAGCGTGTAGAGCCTCATTCACTCTATTTCCTGCGTTCACTCGTCGTTCTATATCCTTATCATATCTACCATCCCTACTAAATAAACATCCCAAATATACAAACTCATCCACTTGCTCAATCAACTCCCCTTCTATTCTTATTTCACATAACGTTTTACTTTCTTCTCTTCAAAACCATCACTTTCGTCTTACTTGCGTTCACTTTCATACCTCTTTCTTTTAATGATCGGTTCATTAAAGTAACCGTCATTTGCAACTCGGCCGCCGACGATGCAAATATGACTTGATCATCGGCGTACAAAAGGCATTTGACGGTTAACTCACCCATTCTCAACCCACATTCTTCAACTTTCAAAGTTTGCAAACAACTGTCCATAAATAGGTTAAACAGCCAGGGGGAAGCTACACAGCCCTGTCTGACACCTTTTTGGATGCCAAACCAGTCCGAGTAGACCCCGTTGATCCTGACACAAGCACTAGAGTCCCTATAAAGAGACTTCAATGCCTGTATCAAACCAGCGCTCAAACCAAATGAGTTAAGTGTTTGCCATAACACATTCCTGTCCACTCTGTCATAAGCCTTTCCAAGTCCATGAAAGCACAAAAACTTTCTGGTTTTGGCCAAAACTTCTCCAATCATGCGCATGGAAAATACTTGATCCGTACACTCCCATACCCTTTCTAAATCCAGCTTGCACATCCCAAATTTTTCCATCAGTTTCTTCCATAACTCTTACAATTAACACCTTAGCATACAGTTTACCCACAATGCTAAGCAAGCTGATACCACGGTAGTTTTTACAGTCCTGCTGTGACCTTTTCCTTTATATATTGGGACTATAACGGCTTTGCACCAGTCTTCCGGTACCCGCTTCAGTTCCCAACATAAATTAAACAAGGTGTACAGCAGGCCTGCCACCACTCCCTCTCCAGCCCTTAGCATTTCGAGTGATACTCTATCATATCCGGCTGCCTTACCTTCTTTCATGCTTTTAATTGCTTTCATTATTTCATCTACACTTATCTCCCTACCTCTCCACTTTTCGGAATTTCTTTTCATTTAATTCAGACGACCCTTCACCATAAACACGCTTTCAAAGTATTCCTTCCATCTCTTTAAATTGAAACTTCATCATTCAGCATACAGCCATTCTCGTCTCGTATAGCATTCGTTCTAGGCTGTTTTGAATTTCCCTAGCAGTTCTTACGCGTTTCCAGAACATTTTAATATTTGCCTGGAAGTTATCAGATATCCTTCTATCATTCTTATCCGTTCTTTCTTGCTTTTTCCTTTCAACAACTTCTTTTACTCTCTTATTAATAAGTCTAAAGGCTGCCTTTTTCTTTCAATCTCATCATTCATACCGCCAGAATTACCAGCTTTGTTGCCAGTAAATCTAGCCATGCTCTTCTTTGCTTCAACTTCCATCCGAATCTCATCATCCCACCACAACGTATTATTTTCCTTTCATTCGTTCTCTTACTTACACCACATACTTCAGTGGCTGCATCCACAAAACTTTCTTAACATTATTCCATACAGTCTTCAGGTTTAAATCATTCATACATATTTCATTCAAACCATTTATATTCTCTCCTCAGTCTACATTTATACTTCTTTCACACCTTCATCTTGTAACTCTCTGTTCTTATACGCTGTAACGCAGTGGTAGACACAGATGTGCGATGCCGCCAACGCCTGAATAGACCATTAATTCGGCATAAGACCAAGTAATGATCCGTCCCTACATTGGATCCCCGGTAAACTTGTATCTACCACTGCGCCCGCATTCTTTCATCCACAATTATGAAATCTATCATGCTTCTATCATTACCTCTTTCCCATGTATACATGTGAATCCTCTTATGGCGAAAGAAAGTATTCGTCACAAAAGATTCTTTTCCTCACATACGACGAGGAGGTCTTCACCATTCTCATTTATACTTTCATCGCCAAACATTCCTAATATCCTTTCATAACCAGACCTCTTCACCCCAACCCTTCCATTAAAATCTCCTAACATAATGATATTTTCATTTCCTTACATTTCATCAACACCATCCTTACCATGTACCAAAACTGCTCTCGGATATAAGTGGGCTTAGACATGTCTGGGGCGTACACCCTAGCACAAACAACTTTAAGCCCACTTTCATTCGTATCCACAGCAGCCTTGGGCTTACACATCATACTCTTTCACACATTGACCTATTCTTTCTGAAAGTATGACACCGACTCCTGGCATGCCCGCTCGGTCTCGTCTACACCAGACCAGTAAGCGGTATACATGCCATGTGCAGTGGCATCCTTTCCTTTGTTTCGTCTCATTTACACATAACACATCTATTCTCTATCATTCATCATTTCGCATATTTCATCCATCTTATCATTCATTGCTCCACATACATTCAGCGTAGCCAGACGGGCCTGCAATCCACTTTTCGCCCCTCCGGGAGACAGGACATCACGGGTGGCGAACCTCGTCGCCGGTTTTACTCCCAGAGATTCTTCGCACCCCTGCCCCATTAAAGGGGCGAACTCGGGGCCATTTCTTTAATGTGTTGGCTCATGGTGCGATCTAAGGGGGTGGTAGATTTTACGCCGCTACCATACGGCGAGGAGCCGAGTCTATCCTTTCGGCTTTGTCGCTCGTTTAGCACCACCCGGGGGACACGTGTAGGGTGGGCCTAGGGTTAGGTGGTCGAAGCCTACGGACGCGAGCGACTCATCCCCAATGAAATGACAAAATATCACTCAAATAATACTCATTTTACGATCTTTACGTGTCTACCAATATCTGAGTATCTAAACTACATGATATAATCTATATAGTATGTGGGGTGGTTTAAGATTAGTGAACCGTGAGCTACTTAATTTGCATTAAACTGCCAGCTCAACGGCTCAAATTTAGAGATCTGCATATTTTTTTAAATGCTTATAATGCTATTAACATTACTAATATTCCCTGTAACACAAGCATCTTAAAATGTTTGTGTTAGGACTGGTTCACGACATTAGTCGATTGGCGTATTTGAACCCACAACTTTTTGAGTTCGCGGTCCGCGCCCTGCCATTAGGCTACTGTCGCTTCAAAATTATTAATGTTTGAACGGGCTCAGAGCTGAATAACAATGCATTACTTGGAAGATTTTACCTTTATTCAATACGCTAGGCAGGCGGGTTGGTAAGCGCAGAGTCGTTACGGCCCGTACTAAAGACGCCCACTCTCAGATACATTTTTTATTATCTGTGCTCCCATTCTTGTACTACTGTCATTGACTCATTGGTCTAGTAATCATAAACGCGGTTGCTGATCATGAGGTCCCGGGTTCGAATCCCAGGTCGGGCCAAAATCAGTAATTGGGTTTTTCCTGTCAATAAATTCTCAGTAGCAGCCCGGAATCAGGAAGTTGGCGGTGTTTCACCCCCGTGCCGTCTAGCGCCTGATCTCTCTTTGGTCGTATCGGATAACCGTCCCACAGGACTGTGAGAGTGAAGAAATAGAGAGTGAACTTGTGCTTGCGCATACACTCGGGCACTATAATTCTGTCCTGCACAGATGGCTAATCTCCGTTGAGACTAACCGCCGTGACCGAAATTCGGTCTGGAGGACATTATTACTACTGCCAACGGTCTGTAACATTTAGGGTCAAAGATTTCTTAACGGGATTCCTTACCGGTCGGCAGTCTTAATGGGAATTCGAAATATTTCAACTGTTTCATCATTCATACATTTAAAATCAATTATAACTCTTTTTTGACATTTGTTAGCTTTAGATAAGTTTAAAAAAAAATACCTGAGTTATCAGGTCACTGACCCTAGGCGACATATAATATAATTATAACTTTCTCATCAGCCTTAATTTATCACTTCAGGTTAAAAAAAAAATTAATTGCGTAGTACATATATATCGATGAATTAATATGACCGAATTTATTAGTTTTTTTTTAACTATACTAATTAAAATTATTTGAGATATTATGTCACTGCTAAGTACGCTCAAATTTAATAAGCGTAAAACCTCTATTTTGCTAAAGCTTGGGTTAACAAGATTAAAAGGTTTCCTCTTTTATTGGATATTAAGCTTGTTATTCAAACTTTGTAATTAACCTAAATTAACTCGTTTCTTTATGACCTTAACAGCAACCGTTAATTTAATAAATTTTGCGTATGACGTTTAATTAAGTGTTTACGTGCAACAGGTATGATATGAAATAATGTAAATAAATTTTGTAACATTAACTCTTTTTAACTCAACAAAGATATATTATTTTAATGTCAGAACCTACATGCACACGTACACAACAATTCACCTAAGCAGGCCTCTGTCACTCTTGCTAACTGCGTGAAATAATCGCGAGGCGCCCCGGGCTACACACGCTAGCCCGTTCTAGGCGATTCAATGTTAAAGTTTTTTAACGCTGTTTACGCAAATAGTTTTCGTAAATACTTGTTGAAATAGTTTTTGTTTAGTGTTTAGTATATTTAATTTTAGGATTAAATTGTTGAAAAAGATTTAATGTAATTAAAAATAATTTATTGTATGTATAATATACATACACTATTTGTTTACCTATCTATTTGATAAGTTATAATGGCGAAACGTTGTTCCTATTATAATTGTTGCGTGGATGGATGCTTAGTGAGCAAACAAAAGGATTCAGATATATCATTTTTTAAGTTACCAAAGAATAATGAAAGGTGAATTTATTTAATTTTTTTTGTTAGGTACTTAAAATTATTAAGTACTGATGTAAGTATTAGGTACGTAGGTATGGTCAACCACGAAATTTTTACAAATCTTTACATAAACTACCCAGGTATTTAGTATTTATCTATACATAAAGTACCTAAGTACCTAATTACAGAATTTAGTTGAAATTTACTTCACTATCGAAGTACCTACTTACATACCTATACTTGTCTTGTAATTGAAATACTTTAAGTTATAATAACACAAAATACTGAAATTAAAACTTTGTTTACTAGATTTTTAACAAATAAGAATACGATTACATTTTTGTTAGGAATGGTATTTCGGGTTTATTTGTTGTTTACACTACCTACCTATTTATTTCGAGCCAAGCATTGCGATTCGCGAAGAATGGCCTTGCAAGTTGCATGCTTTGTTCGTCACAGAACTCACATAGTAACGAAAATATGGCCAGTCGATCATAGTCAGAATAGGTACTTTACCTAAGTAACTTACTTACCATTTCGCAATGTATTTTTTTACTCTTTATTGACAGCCCTTAGTAACCACGGAAAGTCCGCCGTGACGTAGGAAGGGGAAAAGATGCAAAGTAATAAGGACAAGACACATTAAGAAGAATAGGTGCGGCTTCTCGATCTCGAGGTGGTTGTGGACCGGATCGAGGTTAGTGTGCAACCCTCTGATGTTCATGAGGTGCACTTTATTACCGTATTCTTTTTTAATACCATATTCTTCTTTTTAACTTTTTTCATACTAGTTGGGTGTTTTTGGTGGGAAAACAGTTGAGAAATCGAGGCGCCGCTCAATATACCAACTGAAGAGTCAAGAGCTTAGCTAACCGATGGGGAATGTAATTTTAATATGTATTTTTTATTAATTTTAACAATCGTCATTATTAACTCAATATAGAAAATATAACTGAAACAACAGAACAATAAAATTTTGCTAAGACGATACATATAAAATGTACCTAAATCAGAAACGCGATTAAGTTTACTCGATTCTAAAAGGAAACTAAATCAATGTTCACAAACTTTGAAAAAGAAAAAGGAAACTTGATTAAAACTATAAAGATTGAAATCTTTCTTATTTTAGATAGACACTTTTAAGAACGTTTTATAATGTTCTCTTCTATTTACTCAGTGAAAAGTCATAAATATATGAATTATGTTTTATTGAAATATCTAAACAACATCATGTAACAACAAACTAAAATTACATATCTATCAAGCTAGCCATGAAAATCGGCAGAAACTAATGAAATTTGCATAGGACTTTTTTTACTAAAGTAACAAACTACCCTACAGTCCACCTGATGGTAACATGCTTCTGCAGTCGATAGACACTTGCAACTACCAACTTCAAACAAAGAAGGCTAAAAAAGCGTTGTCACCTCTGAGGACTAAGATGTAATTCCTCACAGCCTGTAATTATACCTTCTAACCGGAGTATAGTAGTATGTGCACTGCTGCTTGGTTGCAGAAATAGAGGTGGTACTTGGCGAAACAGATTTTACTTGAGAAAGGCGTTTGAACCGCTTGACAAAAAATTCGGGGTGTATGTACACTATCAGAAATGAGAGATCTGGGCCTAGTAGTGGGATAGCGTAGAATGCTACTTTGAAAAATACCAAAGTAAAAGATGCATAATATTATGCAATAATTATAATACGAAGAGACCACTCTACAAAACCCAAATAGTTGTACTCGTATAATTAAAATACTTAGATGTAAATTTGAAGAGACAGTATCTGTCATAGTATACCAAAAGCTTTTATAGTATACTTTGAAGGCTATAGTTTTTACAGTATATTATGACGAGAACTCATTCTCATTCTCAATCTCTCTCTCTCTCTCTCTCTCACACACACTCACTCACTCACTCACTCTCTCGCTCCATTTTATTCGGGCTTCTTTACGACATTACAATTCACATAAGCGCACCAGCGCACCCCCACCTTTCGCATCTGAATAAAGCTTTATTCATTTCCTAAAACCACCGAAATTAGCCGCAAAATCTTTGCCACCTTACGATCTCTCTTTCGATCTTTTGAATTTTCTTCCTGTCAAGACTAAGCTAACACTTATGCTAACACTTTTGCACACTTTTGCAAACACTTAAAATGCCCATTATTGATTATGCACATATGTGCTACCCAGATTTGAACAAAGAAATCTTCTTAAAAGCTAGAGCGTCTTCTCAATTATTGTATTAGATACTCGTATATATTTGGTCTGTGAAAATATGATCACATCTCTCATTATCGTGAGCGCCTAAAATGTCTCACTATCCGACTATGATGAAACCCTAGAATTCTGCTTGTTCTTTTCTCAGTTTTTAATAATCCAACTTCTCCAACATATCTCAAGGATAAATTCCAGTATCTCTTTTCAACTCATGATAAAGTTCTTTGCTCTTCATCTAATCATAAGATTAGCTTTCTATCTCATTTCACTGGCTTCACCAACAATTCCTTTACTATTCAGGTAACACTACTTAGGAACTTCTTACCCGAAAACGTAAGAAGAGCGCCAATGACTGTTTTAAGTAATTGATACATGACTAGTTGTTGAAACAGCGATGTTGGACGTTAAGAATGACGATGATTTAGTTGGATGAGATGGATTAGATGTTTTATTATTTGCAATTTTGATATATCTATTTTATTATTATATGCAACGTATATATTATAACGATGTATTTAAATGATATGTATAATGCAATATAATATATTTAACGTGTTTTGTTTATATGTACGTAATTGCACCAGTCACAAAATCTCATCACTCCGCGGGTTGACTGGCAGAGAATGCCGATGGGCATTGAGTGCGCCCTTTGTTATTTATTAAAATTTTATCAATAAAGTTTAAATAAATAAATTAAACAAGCATTTAAGCTTGATTGAGGTGGTTAATCGGAATTTCAATATTTTTTTATAGAATTGCGAGTAGGGCTACAATTTTTTTTTAAATAAAAAAATCTCAATTGGCAAACAAAATAGTTTTATATTCCAAGTTATATTAGGCTTCTGAATGGAGATGAATTTCAACAAATACTATAAGTGAAGTCTTGCCGTTTAATAAAACGCAAATTAAATGCTGGAACTAACTTCACATTTTACCGCGCATCGGATAAGTACATTTCTGAACGTCCTGGTATATTGTAAATACGTCGGGAAGAAACTATTTGCTTCTGAATTTATTTCGAATATTTAATTGCATTGAAATGCTATAATTGATGACATTATTAATTTTCTATTAATAAAGCCATTGGAATATTTTTTTTCTTCTCATGTATTAAAAAGCATTATTTGATAATAAGGAATTTAAATTATTGTATCAGAATAATCACTAGAATCTGTACTTTAAAAATCGTATTTGATGTAAATGGCGGGCAATTGATAGAATACACAATAAGGCACGACATCAGTGATGTGGCTGATTAAATGGCAAGAATAATGCTAAAGTGGACTACTTCTCCGATTTGGAAGAAAATTTGCTGTCTTTCAGTTCTGCCTACACACATCACATTATCATGGGAGACTTTAACACTGGCCTATTACGGGTTTCTCTCAAATCTTGCAAACTGAAGTCGACCATGATGTCGCATAATTTCACTATTTTGCCTCTAAATGCAACACATCACAACTTCTACTCTGCTGACACCTGGATCGACCTTATAGCCGTCTCCTCCGTTAAACACGTTTTTTTTTTTTTATAGGAGAGGGGGCAAACGAGCATGCGGCTCACCTGATGGTAAGTGATTACCGCCGCCCATGAATACCTGCAACACCAGGGGAATTGCAGATGCGTTGCCGGCCTTTTAAGAAGAGTAGGCTTTTCTTGAAGGTCCCTGTCGTATCGGTCCGGAAAAATCGCTGGTGGTAATCGATTCCACAAGGAAGTTAAAGGAGGAAGAAAACTTCTTCTAAATCGCACAGTGGTGGACCGCCAATCATCCAGATGGTATGGATGGTATCTCGAGTTCTGTCGCGATGTGCGATGGTGAAATTGAGCGGCTGGAATTAGCCCGAACAATTCCTCAGAGCACTCCCCGTGGTACATGCGATAAAATACGCAAAGAGATGCAACATCTCTACGCAGTGCCAGTGAGTCAAGCCGATCGGACAGAACTCGGTCGTCGACGATCTGAGCTGTTTCCAGGCTGGATGCGGTCAAGTGGAAGGAGCTGGCACTGGAGCCCTGCCCAGAGATGGGAACAGTATTCCATGTGGGGCCGAACTTGCGCCTGTAAAGTTGCAAGTGGTGTGCCGGCATGAAGTACTGTCCCGCCCTGCTGAGCACGCAGCTTTTAAGAGGCCAATTTGGCCTTCTTCCAAGTGACCACGAAACTGCACATCACCTGATATGTTGACACCGAGGATTCCGATACTGGCTGAGGCAACAAGGAGGCTTGAAGCTAAGGAGATACGACAAAGGGGTTCTTTAGCGGTAAACGCGCAAACTTGTGTCTTCTGGGGATTGAACTGGACTAGATTTAGTCGCCCCAGTCTTAGACTTTGTTCAACAAAGTCTCAACTTCAGACACAAGTTTGTTCCGGTACTCAGTGACGTTTTCCGAGAAATATTGGCACGGCTGGTGTATAAAGCATCACTAGTGTTGTCGTCTGCATAGCAATGAATGTTACCAGTTTGCAACATATCATTGATATGCAGAAGAAACAGCGTTGGTGATAGCACGCAGCCTGTGGAACACCAGCGTTAATGGGTTGTAATCGGAGCATGCACCGTCTACTACGACCTTGATGTCTGATCTGCAAGAAAACTAGTGATCCAATTGCACAATTCTCGAAGCCCATAGGAAGGAGCTTGAAAGAAGCGCTTTGTGCCAAACCCGATCGAAGGCCTCGCCACGTCCAAACTAACTGCCAACGCCTCTCCCTTGACTCCACTGCCCGGCCCATCTATGAGTTAGGTAACCTAGAAGATCACCAGCTGAGCGACCTCGACGGAAACCGTACTGGCGGTCACTAATCAGCTGGTGATTCAAGGTACCGCATGAGCTGGCAGTTGATAACAGTTTCCATTACTTTGGAGAACAAGGAGGTGATAGCGATAGGCCTGTAGTTGACGGATCTGAGCGGTCGCCTTTTAGGGATCGGGCACCAAAGCTGCCTCCATGAGTTCGGGACTACGCCTAGGGAGTAGGAGTACCGGAAAAGACGCGTTAAAACCGGTGCCAACTCTGGAGCACACGTCTTCAGCACAACAGGTGGGACCCATCAGGCCCACTGACTTTGTAGGTCTTACTGGTGTGGTAAAGCACTCTCTCCCTGGACGTCATCCAGGAGAGAAGTGCTTTACGCACCGAGCGCTGTGTAAACAGAACTTCCGCATGGAGCACTCACACCGCGGGATGGTAGGCGGTATGTTCCCCGTCATCAAGAGTCGAGTTGAAGCAAAGAGAGCCTAGCAGATCGGCTTTCCTTGCGTCATGGGCCAGTGATTCGTCCACCCTGTGCAGAGATGGCAGAGATGGCTGACAGAAGTTCCTTGGACAGCCTTGGCGAGAGACCAGAATGCACGTGTTCCGTAGGGAGGCGAACTAGTTTCTCGCCAATTCTGCCGATGTGCTCTGACTTTGCCTTGGCAATGACACTTTGAAGGACCTGGGCGGAATTATACTTTTAAGAGCGCTAGTGTTTACCTGAAGTACCACATCAGTGACAGAATCAGCAACAACGTTGGGATCATCCGGCGAGAAGCAACCTGCCCCCAGGATAGGATGCAAAAAGACCGCATCCCATCCCAATCGGCTGACCTATAGTGCCAAACACGGCGGCGAGCTGCAGATCGCAACCGCGATGGGAGCGTGAGTGGCACCGTGCCCGGATCAGACAATGGTCCGAAGAGCCAAGAGGGGCATCGACGGAGACCTGATATCCGTCCGGATGAGAGGTCAGCAGAAGGTCCAACAGGCAGGACATGGTCTTCCACATCTGGGATCCGCGTAGGCGAAGTAACCAGTTGTGTCAGACCATATGCTGGCAAAGTCATAAACAGATCACCCGCATGATCGGTTAAACGGGAACCGCCATTCAGCGTGGTGGGTGTTAAAATCACCGAGCATCACGATCTTTGCGGAAGGGACCTGTTGTAGCACGGAGTCTGCAGCCATTTGGACGTGGTCGATGAGTCAGTCTGTGTCGGCATTACCGCTATGGGATCTATAGAGGCACCCGTAGACGCGAGGATGGTCGTCGCTGTCTACGCGCAGCCATAGGATGGACAGGTCCGTACCTTCAAGACTGCCGAGGTCGATAACAGATGTCCTCTCTGACGTACAGTGAACTCCAGCCCGGGGCACAAAGGAGTGTTCCAATTTGTACCCCGGGCAGGAGAGATACAGTATCAGCCGGAGAGGACACCTGTGTCTCGGTTAGAAAGAGCAGGTGGCTTTGCTGTCTCCAGATGGTAGTGGACGGCGTTAAGGTTTGAATGAAGTCCCTGATATTGCAGAAATCCACGGAAAGCGTAGCAGGGTTGCCTTTGTCTTTTGCTCCGCTTGCCCCGAGCAGGTTTCGTCTTGAGCGGAATTTCGCCCCCAGAATACGCGGGGCAGCCTGAGCACCCACGCCAAAAAGTAGGGTAGCATGGGCGTGGATGCTCAGCGAGGATTCTCCAGGGATGCTGGTACCTCCTGGGGTAGTCTTCTGTTTAATTCCACTACCATGTTGATTGAGGGGTTAGCCTCCGGCCACCTGCACTCACCAGGCGAAATGCAGAAGTAAACCTCTACTTCACGCTGGTATTCTGTGAGGTCGTGGTACCACCCCGGTTTGAGCCGGCCCATTCATGCGACCACTGTTAAATTATATGCAATTATAAATACGTTTTCAATTATAGGCAATTCCCTGCTTCTGGATTTTCACGGCAGGACCTGCTTTTCCTGTTACACAAATTAAAGTCTCCTAAGCCTTTATCCGTGTTTATCGCTATTCGAAGTCTTGCTAGAATAGATATAGACAACCTTAAGTGTGATGCGGATGCTATTAACTGGTCATCTGTATATACTGCTTCCAAAGTTGATGAAAAAGTCGACTTCTTTAAGAGCAACATATTAGGACTGTATAATAAACATGCCCCGAAGCCTGTCGTTCGACTTAAGCGTCCTCCTGTTCCATGGATCACGACTGGGGTAAGAATGGCTATGGCAAAACGCGACAGAATGTTTCGTGCTTTTAAGAAAAATCGCACTGATATAAAGTGGCAGGCATATAAAGCTGCGAGAAATTGATGTAATCAGATTGCTAAACGCCGATATATCCACGAACAATTCATTAATGCATCTTCGGCTGATATATGGAAGTTTCTCAAAACGCTTGGATATGGAAAATCGCAATTTGACTATAATAGCATCACCTTTTCTCCTGACGATTGTAATTGTCATTTTCTGTCTTCTCAAATATTTTCTGATAATTCTAGAGCTAATGCTATCTAATTTATATCTTCCATGCCTCCTTATTCTCACGAAACTTTCACTTTTTCTCCTGTAGACGAAGGCGAGATACGCAAAGCCCTTTCTTCTATTAAATCGAAAGCCATTGGTCGTGATGATGTGAGTAGGGTAATGGTTATGCACGTGTTGGATGCTGTTTTACCCGTGATAACTAATATCATTAACTTTTCGCTGACGAATGGTGCTTTCCCAACTCTCTGGTGTAAAGCCTTTATTATTCCCATTCCTAAATCCACCGATTGCAGCGCTATATCCAATTTCAGACCAATTTTTATCCTGCCTTTTCTCTCTAAGGTTCTGGAAGCTGTTGCTCATAAACAGATTTCTTCTTTTGGTTTCTCAAATAATATTCTTTCCCCTTATCAGTCGGGTTTCCGCCCTGGTCATTCTACAACTACTGCTCTTCTCAAGGTGACGGAAGATATCCGAGAGGGGATGGAAAAATCAATCGACCGTCCTCATCTTAATTGATTTTTCTAACGCATTTAATTCTGTTGATCATGACATCTGAAGACCAAAATACGATTACATCCGATCGTTCAAATCCTAATAATATTATAAACGTGAAAGTTTGTGAGGATGTATGGATGTTTGTTACTCTTTCACGCAAAAACTACTAAATGGATTTTAATGAAACTTTACAATTATATAGCTCATATATCAGAATAAAACATAGGCTGTAATTCATAAAGATATTGTGTAAATTGGCCAAAATATAACGATAAATTTATAATTAAGTATATAATTAAGTAAGTCGGAAAAAAATCTGTTTGAAATTGGAAATTTGGCGTGCAGTGCAAAAACTGTAAAGCCGCGTATCGATTATGCGCTCCAAGAGGTCGAACATTGGCGTGCGTTACAGCCACGCGAAATGGATACCGCCTTGGAACGAGCGCCAAATTGTTCGTTCGAACGCTTAAACGTGGAGCGGGCCGTTCCATCTAGTGTCGATTTGTTACCGCGTATCAAAGTAGTTAAATTTTGGCGTGCGCACCACTTTGGACGGTTGTTTTCATCATTCGTGTGTTCATTACGTTCCGAGCTATGGATAACCAGAATTGCCGTAAATTGATAAAATTATGTGGTTCAAAATAACTGCTGTGGAATAGTAAACGTCGTTTTTATCATAATAAAGCGCTCAGAGAAGATGCATGGAACTATGAAAGCGGCAGCTTTTTGTATTGAAAGGTCAAACACTGGAACGACTGCCGCGCGCGCCAGGCGCACTTGTTGATACACTTCGAACATTTGGAACGCGTTCCGCGGAACGCAATATTCCCAATTCATGGCGCGCGCGCCAGGAGCGCGTAAATGATACGCGACTTAAGGGTTACACGAATATAATGTATGGTGGAATTGTTTCTCCTAAATAGTTCTACAAAAAAGTCCGCGACAGTATATATCTATATTTTATGTGTAAGTCATAAACACAATAAAATTTGATACTTTATTTCCAACGCACATTTTGCAATAACGAATAGATTTTTATCAAAATAAATACTTTTATCGCTTCTGATATTCAAAGTAGACAAACTTTGTCCTTTAAACTAGGTAATTTGGTCAAATATTTTAAAAGTTACGACGATATAAAATTGTGCGGACCGGCGCGCGCTAGGCGGTCGGGCGCACTGCGAATCGCAGTCTGCGATGTACTCTGTGGTACTGCGGCTGCGGGCGAGGTGGGGGAAAACATCGGTCATGGCTAAATATGATGCTTACGCATGGCAGACGCGTGAGCCTAGATTATCTATCTATACTATAATAAAACTCTAACACGATGTCTGTCTGAACACGCATCACGCAAAAACCTGTGAACCGATTTGGATGGGACTTTCACTGGCAGATAGCTCATCAGGATCATTTGATATTAATTGTGCAAATAAATAAATGAAAAAGAATTTAGAATGGATGCTTGGATTATAAATAATAAGATTTTAAATAGATATGAAAAACATATATTATAAAATAGAAATAATTTCAAAAAAATCAAGAAAAGGCACTTTTCAGTCTTAATTGGCACTGAGATCACTTAAAGTTCTATTAACTACTTATTTATTTTAAAAGTCAAGGTAAATATATTTTTTCTTAAAATCTAATAAATTTTCAATTAAAAAAATAACAATGTTCATTCTGAATTGCAAACTAAAAAAACTGACAGAGGGTCAATTACCCTAGAATTATTGGCATGCTTTACACAGGGGGTTTGAGAATTGCAGACATATTAGATTTTTACATACTACACATTTGTACAGTCTTTTTGTGGAGTCTTGGTGAGCATAGATTACAAGGTTTTCTCTTCCCTTGCTCTCCTTCGTCAGCTTGGGTATCATTTAGGGGCGTGTCACCATCTAAAACGCGCTTTATGGTGTTTCTTGGTAATGCTTTGGCCGAGATATAACGTCTTTGCATAAGCGGGACTACTAGAGAACGAGCTAATTTCTTAATAAAGATACCACGATCTATTCCCTTATTTTGATGTATAATAATATGCTAGCATTATATACATGTATTATTATATGCATTATAAAATGTTAGCATTGATAACACTTAAGTCAAGAATTCGAAATATCACCAGAAGACGGATCATCTAAACGCAATATTTTTGTCGGTCTTTTTACTGCACTTTTTTGTTCTAATGATCGTTTTGACTCGGAAGAACTTGGTTGACTATTTTTGGCCATTTTAAACAACAAAAATCTAAAACAAAAGTAAAGGTGGTATAATATTGTTTCTTAAGGAAATATGGACATGGGGTCTCACAGACCCCGTCTAAACTTTAAATACGTGTAACTTACGTTTATGGCACTGAACGGCACAACTTCCTCCCACCCGCAGGGGGTGGTGTTAAATATGTTATTCTAAGCAATCAGCAAGTGCGAAAGGTCTGTGAGACCCCTCGTCCACAGTTAAAGGTTAATAACACATTTAATAATATATACACATCAACAGAATCTAGGGATATTTTATATTTCATTAAATATCTAAAAATCTATGAAGAATTTTGTGATATAGTAAATGGAAGAATGATAGGTTGTTTTAAGGTCTTTGATAAAGAATAAAAAACTTTTCGTAATTTTTTTGTTTTAAATAAAAATGTTAATTTTTTAATCGCCGTAGAAAATTAGTATGATAAAAAAACTTCATTTCTTCATATAAAACTATTAATTTTAATTAAAATTTAAAAAATCTTATAAAATCTAATTGTTAATAATCAGTATTGCCACCTCTTACATTAGTTACACATTGACATCGATTGTTCATACTTAAAATTAAATTATCAATGTCTGAGGTCCCATTTTCTTTACAAGTGTTCGTAAAGTTGTTGTTCCGTCGTCAAATTTGGCGGGAAATCTCTCAAAGCTTTTCATTGTAATATGTAACAGACAAAATCCAAAACTTGAATATCGTGGTCTGGGAGAGCGGCCGACACCAGCCGCGCCGTATGAGAAGGAGCATTATCGTGCATGAGTAGAAATTCCTGGACCATTTGGATTCTGTGTGGGACAATAACAGGCTCTACTACCTCCTCGTGGTATTTTTGTGCAGTCATGCTGCCTTGGATCCAAACGAGCTGGGTTCGTCCGCCAAGACGAATTCCTGCCCACACCATGATTGTCCCGCCTTGGTATGAGTGGACCTCCTGAGGGTGCCGTAGACGGCTAACTCTCCCTGGAGTTCTCCAAACGCGTGTTTTTCGTGTATACGGATGAAACCCAAGCCGGGATTCATCGGTGAACAACATCAAAGACCATTATTCGTCACTCCATGGTAAATGCCCCCGAGCCCACGAAAGCCGCCGACTGCGATTGCCACGTCGCAATGCTGGAACACGTAGCGGTCTTCGAGCATGAAGACCAACTTCATGCAACCTCCTTCGCACGGTTTGGTCGCTTACCACCAGCTGGTAGTCTTCCTCGAGCCTTTGTAGTAGTTGCATCGCTGTGATATTGGGTTGTCTTCTGGCGGTCATTTGGAGAAATCGATCCTGTCTCTGCGTAGTAACACGATATCTACCCGTGTACCATTCAGCCACATCCCCAGTACTGCGATAACGTGACCATAACCTTGATATCACGTTTTGGCTGGTGTGTAGGTCCTCAGCAACAACGCGTTGAATAGCACCATTTTCTAACATGCCCACGGCTCGTAACATTTCATCTCGACTCAAATGACGACGTGATATGACTCATAAAGCTCACACGGCACGTTAAATTGAAAAAGAAAAACAATCTAATCCCTTTTCATTAATTAATATCAGTAGAACAATTTTAATTTTCCTTGACGTAACGAATTACTAATAATTTTGCCGTCTTATTTTATTTTTTCTTTTGATTTACTCATTTACATTTTTAAAATTTGTAAATAGAATAAAAGAGGTTTCAATCTGTATGGAAACTTTTTATGGAAACTAAAAAGATTGTAAACTATAAAGTCTGAAATAATTTAGGATTAAGGTATCCCTAGATTCTGTTGATGTGTGTATATCCACGAAGTGATAGTGATAGGCTTGTCTTAGACCATAAACTAAAACTTTTGCTATCAGAAAGGTTGTTACTGCATTTGTGTAAAAATATTTTATAAAACCCCAAAGCAGTTCCAGCACGGCTCTATGAGTCTCATGACCAAAAAGTTACGTGAATGGCTAATAAAAAAATGTTATTATAGTGTAATATGCATGTTGACATATGATGGACGTAATTGTTGTGTGTATCACTGATTATGACTATTTTTATCTGACCTTTAATTAATGATTGAATTCATTTAAATTTAAATTATGATATTGCGATTGTAAATTATGACATTTTGAATTATATAAGTTACATTTTATAAGTTAACAGTTTAGAATATACTACCACCTATATTTGGTAATATTAAAAAGTTTGCATGCTAAATCTCATGCCTAAATATGTCTTTAAGCAACTTATTTTTATTGTAAACACATAATTCTTACCATATTTATGGCAAAGAAAGAACTTTGAATTTGAATTTGAAGCATCGTTTCCGGGACACCTGAGATTTTGAGTGAGATTGAAAGATTCTACGGGCAGCTGTACTCGTCAACGTAAGAGCCACACGCAAGTGTAAGTAATGATCCAAGAGCAATTCTTATGCGACACTATTCCGATAATATCCCGGACAGCGAGATTAGAATGGCTCTTCATCGCCTTAAAAACGGCAAGGCCCCGTGCGAGTATGGAATTACAGTGGAGCTTCCGAAACCAGACCAATCTTCAGAAAACCAGTACTTGAAGTCCTTCAGAAGCTCTTTAATTCTGTCTTCCATGGTGGCATTACTCCGGAGGCGCAGAGCAGAAGTGTGGCGGTCTTGTTCTTCTAGAGAGGCGACAACGCTCTCTTGAAGAACTACAGACGGATTTCCCTTCTGAGCCGCGTTTACGTGCTGTTTTCGAGAGTCATTACGAATCGTCTCGCACGCAGACTCGACGACTTCCAACCTCCCGAACAAACCGGTTTCCGAAAAGGCTTTAGTACCCAAATACATATCTTTCGTAAATTGTACAGAAGACCGAAGAGTACAATCTGCCACTTTGTCTTTCGTATATGGACTATGAGGAAGCCTTTGATTCAGTCTAAATTTGGCTGTAGCACCTACAGTCTCTTAAGCGGTGCCAAGTTGACTCTCGGTATATCGAAGTGCTGAAGTGTTTGTACAGCAGTAGTATCCAGAGTACGAAACCTATCCAACTGCAGAGAGGTGTAAGACAGGGTGACGTTATATCCCCGAAACTCTTCACCGCTGCATTGGAAGACGCTTTCAAGCTACTGGACTGCAAAGGATACGGTATTAACGTTAACGGCTAGTACATCACTTACCTTCGATTTGCCGACCATATAGACCTTATGGCAGAATTTGGAGGACTTAAGCACTGTGCTCAATGACCTCAATACTGTCTCCAAACGGATAGGTCTTAAGATAAACATGGACAAAACAAAAGTCATGTGTAACATTCATGTCACACCTATGCCGGTAGTTGTTGGGAGTACTAAGCTCGAAATTGTTGACGAGTATGTTTACCTGGGATAAACAGTCCGACTAGGTAAGTCCAACGTCGACCGAGAGGTAAATTGACAGATTCAACTCGGCTGGGCAGCGTACGGGAGATTATGACACATATTCTCGTGAAGCATACCTCAAAACTTCAAAACAAGATTGTACATCCAGTGCGTGCTGCCAGTGATGACCTATAGATCTGAGACGTGGTCCTTTACTGCTGGCTGTATAAGGAAGCTCAAGGTCGCTCAGCGAGCAATGGAGAGGACTATGCTCGAGGTTTACCTGCGTGATAGACTTGAAAACGAAGATATCCGCAGTAGAACCAGAGTAACTGGCATAGCCGAACGGATTAGAAAGCTAAAGTGGCATTGGGCTTGCCAGTGATGACCTATAGATCTGAGACGTGATCATTTAATGCTGGCCGTATAAATAAGCTCAAGGTCGCTCAACGAGCTATGGAGAGGGCTATGCTCGAGTTTTCTCTGCGAGATAGACTTGAAAACGATGATATCCGCAGTAGAACCAGAGTAACTGGCATAGTCCACTTCCGTTTCGGAAATTTTGACCTGAAAATGAACCCTGTAGTCGTCCGAAATCTTTGGTCGACAATGACAAATTAAAGGCAATTTTGGAAGCTGATGATACTCAATCTACGGCTGAATTAGCAGCAGCTTTCGACGTTAGCATCAAAACACTATTGGTCCATTTGCGTCAAATTGGCAAGGTAAAAAAGCTTGACAAATGGGTGCCCCATGAACTCAATGATCGCCAGCGCGAAGTAAGCGTCGAGACGTGCCTTGCACTGCTCAACAGGCACACAAACGAAGAAATTTTTAACCATATTGTTTGTTACCTGTGACGATAATTGGATTTTGTTTGACAATCACAAACGCTCATCAAGTTGGTTGGATTCTGGTTCAGCACCTAAACAATGCCCTAAACGAAAACTTACTCCTAGAAAAGTGATGGTCACTTTTTGGTTGTCTAGCACCGGTGTGATTGATCACAGCTTCTTACCAAACGGGATGACCATTACTGCAGATGTACTCGTATACTGTGAAGAACTGAACACAATGATGGAGAAGCTCGCACGTCTCCAACCAGCCTTGGTCAATCGCCCGCTGCTCTTGCATGACAAAGCCCGACCTCATACTGCACAATAGACGGTTTCTAAGTTACAAGAGCTGGGTTTGGAAGCTCTCCGTCATCCGCCGTACTCACCAGACCTTGCGTCTACAGACTTCTACTTTTTCCAAACTTTTTGGCGGGAAAAAATTCAATACCCGAGAGGCAATACAAAATGCCTTTGAAAAATTCGTTGCCACACGTTCAGCTGATTTCTTCAAGAAGGGCATCAATAAACTGCCACTGCGTTAGCAAAGATGCATCATTTGCATGGGTGATTACCTACTTTGATTAATAGAAATAAAAAATATAGAAAAAAAAATTACGTTAACTTATTTCATAAAAAACGGCAAGTTCATAGGTAAATACCTAATATAAAGGTTTTATCTTTACCTATTAAATATTAATTAATTTTGCGATGGTTACATACATAAATTAAAAGCGTACTTAGTTAAGGAATACATGCTTTTTTAATTAGACCTTTTGCTTTATTTCTTGCCTACTTAGTAGTAGGCAAGACTACGAAAATTTCATTAAATTTTCGTCGAGTTTTCGTTTCATTAATAAACAGCAAACTTAATAATTATTAAGGGAATTAACCTTCGAGCAACACGTCCAACTCGTGCGACCCCCGTTGCTCTAAATAACTAATATTATGTATTTTCATTACATTATAATTTTTTAAATATTTTGCGTAAATTTTGATCAACATTTCCGTTATTGAATATAATGTTCCGTTATGTAATGAATATGAGGCAAATTGTGATTGCACTTTTTGTTTTAAATTCAAATTGTTTATTTCATGTCACATTACAAATTAAAGATGTTACATTTGATAGGTATACATGTGACGCCCTGCAAGGGCATAGCAACACTAGAGGACTAACCATTTTTGTATAACTCTTAAACATAAATTATAAAATATCATATCATCAACATTCAATATTATTTTATATAAATTACTTAAATTAGAAATACAATATAGACGAAGTATTCTTCCTTTGTCATTATTTATCGTCAAAAAATTCATTCAAAGTATAATAACATTTATTAAGGGATACTTTTAATTGTTTATTAAATTGCGCAGGGTTTTCTGGGATTTTTATAGAATTCGTTAAATGGTTATAAATCTTTATTGACATAACGTGGGGGCTAGTCGAAACTAGTTTTAATTTGGAGAAGGATATCCTAAGCTTATATAAATTTCTATTATTTCTTTTAGTTGTTGTAATAGGTGAGTAGAATTTTGGGTGTTTCCTGACGAATTTACAAGACTCGAGGATGTAGATAGACGTAAGTGTTAGTATTTTATGTTTAATGAAGTGAGGTTTACATGATTCCATTTGGTCTAAATTCGAAAATATTCGTAGACACTTCTTTTGTAATATAAATAATTTGTTTAAATCACAAGAGTTTCCCCACAATATGATGCCATAGGAGAGTACCGAATGTGTATGTGCATAGTAAGCCGCAAGGGCAGTCTTAAAATCTGTCACACGTTTAAGGTATTGTAGAGCGTAAATAAAAGAGAATATTTTTTTACAACTTTTTGTATGTGCTGTTTCCAACTCAAATGCGTATCCAGGTATATTCCTAACAAAGTGGCAGTTTTAGTTTTATTAAGGTTAAGTTGTAGATTATGTAATTCTAGCCAGTTAGTAATTTTATCTAATGTATAGTTCAATTTTGTTGTTAAATCCGTGGAATTAGTGCAAGAAATTAAGATGGAGATGTCATCGGCAAAGAGCACACATAGATCGTCCAGTATGTTTGGGAGTTTCCCTTCCTCTTTATAAATAATGTGCTCAAGTGAGGATTTATTTGCTATAAAATGACTATATAGGATAATAGATGAACTTTTTCATAGTGAACTAACTTTATTTAATACAATATTACGTTTGGTCACGCAAGTTTAATTATTAATGCCATCGAATTCAAAAATAAACCGGTCAAGAAGATGCATGGGCATGATCTCAGGTAGAAGAGAGCGAAAACATTCGTAAGATAATCGTCATTATCATCATCATCATTGCTCATTCCTCTGTCCCTCAGTCCTCTGCTAAACATAGACAAGTCCCAAGAAATGTTACAAAGCACGGTCCTGAGTCACGTGCATCCAACTACTTCCTGCATGTCTTACCAGATCGTCACTCTATCTATTAGAGGGCTATCCTATAATATTATTCGCTTGCCGCTACGAGATAATAAATATATATAGTCATATTATAATATACGACCAAACAATAACTAATTCTATAAGAAATGGAGCAATTTCATAGTCAAATTCAATAACTTTACTAATCCTCCTATAAAGCGTAATTCTGTCAACCGTAAAGAGGGTCATATTTTTAAGGGTAGATTGTCTTTGGTTTTCATATAGGATTGAGATTGAGGTTTTTCTGCCTTTAAAAGCGTAGTAAACCTTCATTAAAACGTTTTTAACCGACATCAAAAAGTAGGTCTTACTAGTATTACTGTTTCGTGGTATAGAGGTAAGAAAATCCATCCCCCTGTTTCGACTAGTTGGCGTCGTAACAGGTAACTATGGGAAAGGCTAAAAATATTTTCGTGTCCACCGATAGGTAGCGGTATTCTATCTCGCATATAATCGATGTAAATTTTTATTCAAACCCCGCCATTGCCAATCTGCCTGTAAAAAACCTTCCCAAAAGTGCTGATGATAAAGAATACGTATTTTTCTTTTTTATAATATAAAACTGAAGTGACAAAGGAACTTACAGTACAGCTGATGGTAAGTGGCATGGACACCTGCAACCAACTTAAAACAGAGAAAGCCTCAGATGCGTTGTTGCCTTTGGGGATTAAGAAGGAAAGCCTTTATCTGTATTCAGACCGGATCAAAGCAGTGTAAGCATCAGTATTTGGTGGCTGAAATAGGTGAGAGGTTACCCACCCGGACGGGCTCCTAGGCAGTTAGAGTCCTGCCACCTAATACACCTTACAGCATTAGCAGTTAGATATTTGGATAGTGTTCTACATCCAATCTCATTGCATAAATGTTATATCGTGTACGTATTAGATACGAGTAGGTTAAGTTAACAAATGAATGCTTCTGTGTAGCGTGTACACTTGTATTCCGGCAGTATTATGAAATTATACGTGGTAGAGCCATGCTGTAGCTATATTAGTAGTATAGTTGTAGCACGAATGGGTCGGCTCGACCGGGGAAGGACCACGCTCTCACAGAATACCAGCGTAAAATAGCAGCTTAACACTGCTGTGTTTCGTATGGTGAGTGTAGAGAACCGGAGACCTTTTTTACTGAAAAAGAAGCATTCCATCTTAATCCTCACGGCTGACAACGCATCTGCATTTTGATTCTTTATTGAGGATAGATGTAGATGTCTATGGGTCATAGCAACCACTTACCATCAGGTAGACTGTGTGCTCGTTTGTCACCCTATCCTATAAAAAAAAATATCTGTAAGGCTTCTTTTTTGCCTAGGAACGTTCTTTCTCAACCTTTTCCCTATTTCTGCCGCCAAGCAGTAGTACACTCAATGCTGGGTTCTGAGCCATTTCGTTTTAATACTCGATACTCGATTTCATTTTAATACAACGCAGCTGTAGCCTTCTTTATTTCAAGTTAGCTACAGATGTCCATGGAGTACATTAGCCACTTGCTGTAGCTGTATTCTAGAAAGAGCCTGTACTGTAAGTTAAGTAGCACCATCGGGATTACATCTGATTTGTTGGATCACAAATCCTAGCATCCTGTGGTATCCGGTAATCCGTTGTGTGGTGGCTACTCTTACGCCACTACTTCACGGCGACACGAATAGCATCCCAAGGGTATCGTAAGAGGCGACAGGGCAAAATTGGAACAGGAAAAAGCCAGCGGCATCTTCTTGATTGACAACTTTGTGTCCATGGGCTGCTGTAGCCACTTACCATCGGGTGGACTGTAAGTTCATTTGTCACTTTGGTTTTATTTAAAAATAACTTAAAATAATAAAAAATTGTGGATACTAATCCGAAGGCCAAGCGAGCAATTGTGGCAAATATCACCACCCATGAGGCAATTGATGTGGGAGTCCTATGTTCAGCAGTGGACTTTTAGAGACTGCAATGATGAGGATGATGATGATATCCTTGGAAAAGAACACCTGATTCTCTCTAGGATGATTATTTTACTAACAATTTAAAAACAAAAAGATCTTTAACACTTTCACTGTCCGGTTTTCAGACACAATAGTAAGACAATAGTAATGACCTATATGTAGTCCACGAGACGGCGAAAGGGTTAAAAACAACAATAAATCCAAACCCAAGCATTTACGCAGATCTAAGAGAATTCAGGCTCAAAACTGCGTTTATTTTTTATTCTTTATTTAAGGAAAACGTTACGCCAATAGCAGGATTTTCATCTGTGTCATGGAGGCGTTTTCATATGCATAAATTACTCGAGAACCTCCATACAGGCTGGCTATAAAACACTTGTTCCGTGCAGAGATTAAACCCGCGGCTCAATACCGCAGCCACCAAACGCTCCTCAGACACTACGCTACGGAGCCCTCAAAAATTAAAATAAAGATAGGTGCTACATGGCACTGCAAATGTCAGAAGTATATAAATAAGTAGAATTCGATAAAATTCGTTATTTTGCTATTAATATTGCTTTAATTTCAATGAGACAGACAGTAAAATTTTATCAATACATTTCACCTTAGATCTAAAAAGTGATAGTGCATCTGAATGTGATTGCATATGGCCATAGGCTACACTTACTATTTACCATGAGATCGACTGCTAGCCAATTTGTATCCGTTGTAATATTATTATAAAAGATAGTCTTAAAATATTAGGTGGCCTCCTGTATCGAATATCATTTATAAATATTGAACAATTAAGAAAATCTTTCATCTCCAAAAACTGGGATACTTATATAAAATCGACGGATTATCTAACAGTGGCTCATATTCCCAATTATTTCTGAAAGAACAGACTTGACTCCTCGCCGTGTGGTAGCGGCGTAAACAATACCGCACCATGAGACACAAAAGAAAAGAAATGGCCCCGAGTTCCCGGCGCCCCTTTAATGGGGCAAGGGTGCGAAGAATCTCCGGGAGGAAAACCGGCGACGAGGTTCGCCACCCGTCACGTTCTGTCTCCCGGAGGAGCGAAAAGTGGATTGCGGAAGCCCGTCTGGCTACACTGAATGTATGTGGAGCAATGAATGATAAGATGGATGAAGTATGCGATATGATGTATGATAGATGAATAGATATGTTATGTGTAAATGAGACGAAACGGAAGGGAAAGGATGCCACTACACATGGCATGTATACCGCGTACTGGTCTGGTGTAGACGAGACAGAGCGGGCATGCCAGGGAGTCGGTATCATCCTTTCAGAAAGAATGGGTCATTGTGTGAAAGAGTATGAATGTGTAAGCCCGAGACTGCTATGGATACGAATGAAAGTGGGCTTAAAGAAGTTGTTTATTCTAGGGGTCTACGCCCCAGACATGTCTAAGCCCACTTATATCCGAGAGCAGTTTTGGGAGATGGTAAGATGGTGCTAATGAAATGCAAGGGTAATGAAAATATTGTTATATTAGGAGATTTTAATGGTAGGGTTGGTGTGAAGAGGCTTGGTTATGAAAGGATATTGGGAACATTTGGTGATGGAAGCATAAATGAGAATGGTGAAAGCTTCCTCACCGTATGTGTGGAAAAGATTATTTTTGTGACAAACACTTTCTTTCGTCATAACAAGATTCACATGTATACATGGGAAAGAGGTGGTGATAGAAGCATGATAGATTTCATAATTCTGGATGAAAGAATGAGAAGCGCAGTGGTAGATACAAGGGTTTACCTGGGGTGCAACATAGGGACGGATCATTACTTGGTCTTATGCCGAATTAATGGTCTATTCAGACATTGGCGGCATCGGACATCTGTGTCTACCACTGCGTTACAGCGTATAAGAACAGAGAGGTTACAAGATGAAGGTGTGAAAGAGAAGTTCAAATGTAGACTGAGAGAAAATATAAGTGGTATGGATGAATTGTGTATGAATGATTTAGACTTGGAGACTGTGTGGTATAATGTCAAGAAAGGTTTGGTGGATGCAGCTACCGAAGTATTTGGTGTAACTAAGAGAACGAATGAAAGGAAAAATGACACTTTATGGTGGGATGATAAGGTACGGATGGAAGTTGAAGCAAAGAAGAGAGCATGGCTAGATTTAATAGCAACCAAGGCTAGTCATTCTAGCGGTATGAATGATGATATTGAAAGAAAAAGTCTCCAGTCTTTAGACATCTAAATAAGAGAGTAAAAGAAGTAGTTGAAAGGAAAAAGCAAGAAATAACTGATAAGAATGATAGAAGAATATCGGACAACTTCCAGGCAAATATAAAAATGTTTTGGAAACTCGTAAGAACTGCCAGGGGACATTCAAAACAGCCTAGAATGAATGCTATACGAGACCAGAATGGCTGTATTCTGAATGACGAAGTGTCGAGTTTAAGGAGGTGGAAGGAATACTTTGAAAGCGTGTTTATGAGTGATGAGACGATTGAATTAAATGAAATAGAAATTCCGAAAGAAGAGGAAAGAGATAGAGAGATAGGTATAGATGAAATAATGAAAGCAATGAAAAGTATGAAAGCAGGTAAAGCAGCCGGATATGATAGAGTATCACTCGAAATGCTGAGGACTGGAGAGGGAGTGGTGGCAGACCTGCTGTACACCTTGTTTAATTTATGTTGGGAACTTAAGCGGGTACCGGGAGACTGGTGCAAGGCCGTGATAGTCCCAATATATAAGGGAAAAGGATCGCAGCAGGACTGTAAAATCTACCGTGGTATCAGCCTTCTTAGCATTGTGGGAAAACTGTATGCTAAGGTGCTAATTAAAAGAGTTATGGAAGATACTGATGAAAAAATTTGGGATGTGCAAGCGGGATTTAGAAAGGAAATGGGATGTACGGAACAGATCTTTTCCATGCGCATGATCGCGGAGAAGTTTTTGGCCAAAAACCAAAAGGTTTTTTGTGCGTTCGTGGACTTGGAAAAGGCTTATGACAGAGTGGACAGGGATGTATTATGGCAAACACTGAACTCATTTGGGTTGAGCACTGGGTTGATACAGGCATTGAAGTCTCTGTATAGGGACTCCAGTGCTTGTGTCAGGATCAACGGGGCCTACTCGGACTGGTTTGGCATCCATAAAGGTATCAGACAGAGCTGTGTGGCTTCCCCGTGGCTGTTCAACCTGTTTATGGACAGTTGTTTGGAAAATTTGAAAGTTGAAGAATGCGGCTTAAGAATGGGTGAGTTAACCGTCAAATGCCTTTTTTACGCCGATGATCAAGTCATACTTGCGTCGTCGGCGGCCGAGTTGCAAATGATGGTTACATTAATGAACAGGTCATTAAAAGAAAGGGGAATGAAAGTGAACGCAAGTAAGTAAAACGATATGTGAAATAAGAATAGAAGGGGAATTGGTCGAGCAAGTAGATGAGTTTGTGTATTTGGGATGTGTATTTAGCAGGGATGGTAGAGATGATAAGGATATAGAACGACGAGTGAACGCAGGAAATAGAGTAAATGGGGCTCTACACTCTATTGTGGAAAGTCAGAATGTGTCCAAAAAGGCACGTATGGCAATTCACAATGCTGTGTTAGTCCCAACTTTTATGTTTGGTAGTGAAAGTTGGGTGTGGCAGAAGAAGCACGAAAGTAGAATAAATGCTGTAGAAATGCGGTCATTAAGGAGTATGTTAGGGCTGAATATAAATGACAGAGTGAGAAATTGTGTGATAAGAGAAGAGTGTGGTCTGCAAGATGATGTTGTGACCAGGATTAAGAAAGGAATGCTTCGGTGGTTGGTCATGTAGAAAGAATGAATGAGGAAAGAGTGACAAAGCAAATTTATGTGGCAGAGGTGAACGGCAGAGTCTGGAAGGGACGCCCTAGGCGAAAATTTATCGACGAAATTGGCGATATATTGAAAATGGGCCAAATTAAGAGTACCCTTAACCGACGAGCGTGTATGCGTAGGTATATGGATGTGTATGAGGCGTGAAAGGTGTGTCAGGATCGTGCCAAATGGAAGTCCATAGTCTCTGCCTACCCCTCTGAGTGACAGGCGTGAGTGTTTATGTATATGTATTATGTATTACCATATTCTTTTGATTGGCACTATAAAATACGTTGTTTCACGTGTTTTCACGATTAAGTCGGCTTGATTTCCGGTCCAGACAAGTAACTTGTAAATTCTAGGAAGTTAGTTCTATTTATCATTACTATAAAAATAATTCAATTTAATTTTTCTATCGAGTAAAATAATCTATCTTTAATATTGATTGGCCAGAAAGTGACCTCGATCAAGCACCGACGGTTCTACTAAAAATAAGATTGACTACCTTATGACGACCAGATGGCAACTGTTCAGTGATGTTTCAGTAATCGCGATGGTAAAAACGGCATGCGATCACCGAATCGTAAGAGGGAGATTGAACCTAGTTGGAGAGGTCACGCCTAATGAAGTCCCTTCGTGCTCTAATCCAAAGCCCAGAAAAATTTCAGCTCGAATTACAAAACCATTTTCAGTACCTAATACATTGCAATACAGTGGATGATATGAATGACAAAATCGTGGAAACTGTCCATGCGGTCGGATTAAGCTCTGCAAGACCCGTCGGAGAAGAACGCAAAAACTTTTCGGTCACACTCTGAATCTCATGGCTATAAGACGGGAAATAAAGCTGAAGTCTTTAGCAGATATAACAGCATACAGGCAACTGAACAGGCAGATCTGACAGAACCAAATACATGCGGCGAGACTTACACAACTTCAATACAGCTCGTATTCCAGTGGTATATGCTTCACGTGGTAGAACCATGCTGCAGCTATATTATAGTTGTACCACGAATGGGTCGGCTCGATCGGGGAAGGACTAAGCTCTCACAGAATACCAGCGTAAAATAGCAACTCAATGCTGCCGTGTTTCCTGTGATGAGTGTAGAGAACCGTATCCAGTAAAAAGGGTCTCCCCTTTTTACTAGATACGAGGTATTGTAAATCGATCGAAGATTCTTTCATAATAAGCGCATTCTGAATTGATAAAAAAGTTTTTTTATTTAATAATGACATCAAATTACTTTTTATAAACCAATTCTAGTATATAATTAAATTTTTACGTAATAATTAAATGTAGCATATTATACCAATTTTATGTTTCTAAACAGCAATTTACCTGTATTTTAAGGGCTTCTCTTCTTTAAAAGTTGACTTCAGTGAAAATATCTCATTAATAAGCGCCTTATCTATAAATACAAAAATTTTGAGTAGATGATATACGTACAGCCTCACTCATAATACCTATTTAAAATAAATGCTTAGGCAAGAAAGTAACATAGTCATTTTTGGAAAATTTCCAACATGCAATATTTATTAAAAATAAATTCCTTTAATAACAGAACAACTATAAATAAAAATAGTTGTTAGAAAACCGAGTACTGGTCGACCAACAAATATAAATGGGTCACTGAATTCACGTGCACTTCATGAAAATGCAATGGTCTGCCTGTGTACGGCATACAGAGGCAATTTTAAAACAACCAAAACAAGTAGTGCGCGAGTGTCATTTGGCATAACGTGAAGAGTTTCTCTAGCTTATTTGTTGATTTTGATTTCCTTTTATAAATAAAATAGTTACAATACAGTTACTTCGCGTTACTTAAATTCAAAATCTAATATATTAATATTAATATTTGTTTGTTCGTATTTTATGCGCTGCCATACCTTTTATCAGATTGCAGTATAACTTTGTCAAGTTATTGCTTGCACTTGCCTAAAGGTTATAGGCATAGTACAATTAACTTACAGTAGATGGCGCGCATATCGTAACGAAAAATTTATTTGAAAGTTATATATCATTCAACTTCAATGAAAGTATTATCATTCCGAATTAAAGAATATAACTCTTCCAAATTTAAAACGATATTTCCACAATTATTTCTTCTGCGGCAGCAACGCGCCGGGTACCAGCTAGTAGTAAATAACTTGTGCAATTTATGTTTGTAAACTGCCCCCACGATACAGGAGAAAATCCTAGTCTGTAGGTTACGTTTTAAAAAAAAACCAAAATCATTATAGACTGCAAGGTATTTCATCTAATTCTTTAGGGGAATCAAGCATCTGCGGTCTTATTTGTCTGAAGTTGGTTGCAAGCTTTTTTAAGGAGAGGGGCGATAAAAGTTGCCGGTCTTGAAAGTACATGAATTTGAATTTGATTAGATAATTTGAGTATTAGGTTTTCAAAAGCATTTATGATACCCTGGTGAATATAGTAATTCTGATATAAAATATTTTCATATTTGCTATTTTGTCCTATTTCATTTTATTCAGTTTTTGGAATTTTGATTATTTTATGCCGTCGAATTTCTCATTTTGGTAAATATACATAAAATGTTCACATGAATCATGAATAACGTTATCCTCATCGCATTCTGCTCCGATTATTGTACCCATAGCGTAACTACGTTTACATATCAAAAGTCCGAAATGAAAAATAAGTTAATCAAGAGATAATGTCAGATTTGTAGAAATTAATGGTCAAACATCTGCGTACAAATTTACAATACTAAATGTTAAAGATCTGAATACCAAGGTGTTTTTAAATGGGAAAGAACTGAACTGAATCCACTGTTTTGGTATGGTCGACGTCGACGATCAATGTATAACGCTATTACAACAAAGTCCCAGAAAATATACAAGGTCTGTCTATTACCAAGTTTAAATATTTTATTAAACAAAAACTGTACAAAGGGGGTTATTATAATATAAATGAATACATGGTTGATAATAACCCCTGGGAATGAGGTGGTCGCTTCCAAGCTGTTCCTAAAATAAATTTTGTTAATAGTTTGTACAATCTTTCATATTGTATAATTTTCTTTTAAAAAAAAGTGCTAGGTTTCTTGCTGGTCCTTCCTAGGACAGAGATTTTTTCCAAACCATATAGTGGTAAAGTAAAAAAAATGCCATCAAAAACATAACTTGTAAAAAAAAACAAGTCTCGCAACTCAGTTCTTCTACCGTAAAAAGTTGTGAGATCCATGTAATACCAAGTCGGTTAATTTATTCAGTCCCTACTTAAGGGTCCTTCTGTCTTAAGTTATTACGTAATTAGCTAACCTAACGACATCTTATAGTGACCATATCAATATTAAAAATCTTTTATGTTTTAAATAATCCAAACACGTACTCCCCTCGAATCAGGCTGAAAACCAAATCGCAAACCAAAAAGCACCAACGACCATTGATGAAATTCCTAGTTCACATGATCTCTAGCCAATCGCAGTCTTCGTTCAAGATTTCCTCTTCTTAGAGCTGGAATGCGAAGTGTTCTACGAGCATGAAGATTGGCTTCGTGCAGTCTCTTCCTTACAGTTTGGTCACTCACAAGCACCTGATGTTCAGACTAAAGCCTTTAGTACAAAAAACGGTCTTGTCTGTGTATAGTAATTTGGTTTGGTCCTGGGTCCTGGATGTCTCTCCACCCCACCACGAAATCACATTTTGCCGCAGCGACGTCACGTTGTAAAAAACCAACCTGCAGCATTCCCACTGCTCTTAACATCTCTTCTCAAATGTCAAATTATCACAATCAACCCAAGTTGAATCAAAAATATGTTTAAATAGCGGTTTTCAACAAAAAATATAACAATTACTCGGAGTACAAAATTCGCTCCTTCTAGTTCAACTCAACTTTTACCACTGTATAGTCAGGTAGCTATTTGTTCAAATATTAACCCAATTGTCCTTCAATATACCTCAACTACCTGGCTGCACATAAATATGGCAGGAGTATTACACCGTACAGACCCTAAATAAGTTCCTTATACCTAGCAGTCCCTAGCATACCCTAATACCCTAGCCCTACCATATAAATATACATAAATAAATTAGATAAGTGCGGGATGTCCGCACCATGAGAAGTCAGGGTTGGGTATGCTATAGCGTTCCACTTCAATTACCTAACTGCGGTACCTTTATGTTGGAAATCCGCTTCACTAACAAAGAGATTCTTAAAATCTTGCAGGGGCTAGACGTGAACAAAGCTAGTGGGCCAGATGATATACCAACCGTAGTCCTAAAGGCTTATGCACCCGAGTTGTTTCCCGTGTTGACAGGCTTTTTCCGCCTCTCATTAAGGTTAACTTTTTAGTTATCTAATTATACAAATACGATATTTGTTTACTATTTATCTTTTATGATATAATTTTCAGTATATGTTTTTTATTTTTTATTTTGTCACCTTTTACAATATTTTGTGAAACCCCAATGTGAATAGAACAACAAGGAGCGAACTAAATGCCAAAAGGCATTAAGTTCGCTCCTTGTAGTGATTTTTATTTGTTTGCAATAAAAAGTAAATAAATGAATAAGAAATGTATTCGCACATTTTAAAATTAATTTTTAATAATTTCGAAATCAAGGGAATTTGAGATCGATTATCGATTAATTAAGAAAAAATATAATAGGTAACAGAAAAGTTTTAAGTATTAAATTTTTGCCTAAATTTCATGAAAAGGTTTTAATCTCATATTATCCTCTCATATCAAAGGACAATGAACTTTCAATAAGAGTCCTTCCGACGAAATTATGAAAATTTCTCGAACTTTTTTAAAAAGTCAACATGATATGACCATTGTTCTTGTTCATTTCGACGAAGGACTTATTTTTATTAGCCAACTTTGAATCAAACAATAATGTATTTATTTCTTTTTGTGCATGTTGGCGGTGTATAGATATATTACTTCAAAATATTGTGTGTTTTTGTATTTAACTCTCTGAATATATTCGATGGCATATTTCAGATACTACATTGCTATGAAAATCCATAAAGGACTACAAACTATTCTCATTTTCATGATCTTGTTGTGCTTTAATGAGTGCAGTGCAGTACTCATAGCACGTATCGTATATAGACCACCTTCAAAGACTGCTACCCACAAACCATGAATCACTGGCGTTCAGTTCTACTAGATCGAATTTCGGGATCCCAAATTTTGGATTACTTTGGAGAAATTTAAAAATTAATTAGCTTACATTCGTGCAAAATAAAAAGGTGCGCCTTAACTAGTTTGAATATCACCTCTCTCCCACGAATAATTGTGTGTATTATCTTCGCAACAATTAAATCCGACATCACTACACAAGGAAATACATACCACCATCGTTAATAAGACACGTGTCACACATCCGGAAAAATAGCGATTGCTAACCGCTGTCACAGTTTGCGGATAGTGCACGCAACGCAATTGTTCAAACTAGGTAACACAATTTTATTTTTCACGCAGATATTTGACCATTAATTTCTACAGAAACAGAAACAGAAACTTTTATATTCAATGTAGATTATAAATAATACTAATTGAAAGTCACTCTTATGTTTAATTACCACTGGTTCGAAAAAACAACCTCTGTCCTGAAGAGCCAGCAAGAAACCCAGCGGGACTTTTTTTTAAATAACAGCTTACAATCATGTATGTTACACAATTAATAACACAAAACAAATTAGAAATAGCCTGGTAGTGATCACCTCATTTCCAGGGGTTATTATCATCCATAAATTCCTTAATATCATAATAACCCTTTTTATACAAACTTAGTTTCACAAATCTCTTGATTAACTTATTTTTCATTTCGGACTTTTGGTATGTAAAAATAGGTATGTTGTGGATACGATAATCGGAGCAGAATGCGATGAGGATAACGTTATTCATAATTCATGTCAACATTTTATGTATATTTACTAAAATGAGAAATTCGACGGCATAAAATAATCAAAATTCCAAAAACTAAATAAAATGAAATAGGCCAAAATAGCAAATATGAAAATATTTTAGATCATAATTACTACATTCACCACGGTATCATTAAAGGCCTTTGAAAACCTGATCCTCAAATTATCTAATCAAATTCAAATTCATGTACTTTCAACACCGGCCAACTTTTATCGCCCTACTTATTAACAATGCTTGCAACCGACTTCAGAACAAATAATACCGCAGATGCTTGATTGTTTTGGGGAATAAGATGAAATAACTTGCAGCCTATAATTATTTTGGTTTTGTTACCATTTAAACCGGAATAATTATATACTACTAGCTGGTACTAGGCGCGTTACTGCTACAGAAGAAATAATTGTGGCCGAATTATGTTGAAATATCGTTTTAAACTTGGAAGAGTTATATTTTTTAATTGGGAATGATAAATACATTCATGGAAACTGATGTATAACTTTCAAATAATTTTTTCGGTACGATACGCCCGCCACCTATTTAATTGTACTATGCCTGTAACCCTCGCGCAAGTGCAAGCAATAAGTTGACAAAATTTTACCGCAATCTGATGAACGGTATGGCAGCGCATAAAATGCGAACAAACAAACATTATTTTTTATATATTATATTAATATTGGAGCACGGTTAACTGTATAGTAGCGGCGTAAGAATATCCACTACCCCATATCATCCTGTGAGTCTCGTAAGAGGTGACAGAGGGAAACTTAACCAGGAGATGGGCAGCAGCATCTTCCTGATAAGAGATAAATAAAAATAAAATACTGCGGTGGCCAACCAGCTTGCCAAGCGTGGAAAATATGGCAAATATCTCCTCTATGAAGCAATCTGTGGGGAGGTCTTTGTTCAGTGGACTTTTATTAATCTGTAATGGTAGTATTGGAGCATTCATAAGAGTGCGAGACGTCTGCGATCGTCAGTGGCATTTTCGATCGAGCAGTGGACTTTTATGGGATTGTGAAAAACATATTATGTCGATATATTATGGTATATGTAGGAAGTCGATGGATGCAGTTGGCTTAGGACTGGGTTTTGGTGCTGTACTTTGGGTGGGCGTATGTTCAGCAATGGAATTGTGAAGGGATTCAATATGGATTATGATGATTTGTCTCTACTACTAATTACTAAGTATTTGTTAGCATACTTACATAGTAATAGATAAATAAATAAAAATAAATAAATAAATCAAAAACACGCTTTTGTAGATAACCGAACTAAAAAGTTTCTACTTTTTAGTTCGGTTATCTACAATGGCGTGTTTTATTTGTTGTTTTTTTTTTTGTAACGAAATCCTTTTTATAGATATATAGGATCAATCAGTTGTTGAAGAGTGCAGTTTAGTTTTTCAAGCTCCATTATTATTTAAGTTGCAAAATACACGAAACTCCCCAGTTGATTCTGCGAGTAGTTGTAGGCTTGTCTTGATGATTAAGTCATGTATGTCTCAGTACAGTTATATGGTAAACCATATTCACTTTTCTTGATCATATAACAGTAGTGCCCACGGCAGATCTTTCAAATGTCTGCCTTATCAACTGTCGATGGTTGGTCCTGTGGCTAGCCGGGTTGTAGCGGGTAAAAAAATTAAGCTAGTCATATGCTTGTCGCAAAGATCAAACCGTGCATGTCCCAATACACGGCTAAGAACAATAGTTATATGATGTACAAAACTCCCTGACTACCCCTACAAGTAGTTGTATGCTTGTCTCAAAGATCGAACCATGCATGTCTCAATGCACGGCTAAGAACAATAGTTATATGATGTACAAAATTCCCTGACTACCCTTACAAGTAGTCGTATGCTTGTCTCTCACTCTCAGTTTCAAATCAATCCGACGTTTTGAAGGGGATGAAAATCACAGTCAAAAATTCCGTTACATAGATACATAACCAAGCTAATAAAAGCATGTTAAAAACAAAACACTTAATATCATGTAGAAGAATATTATAGTTGTTGAAAATAACTTGTTAAGCTTACATAATATACTTCCTGAGTACTGATCTTCCTGCATTTCTTAATTTCTTTGAGTTTTTAAAATTAAAATAAGCACATCAACACGTTATAGGGATGTTTTTAATAGCATTGACCAACTAAAAATGACTAGTTACAAATGTTTTTAATATCAAATTGTTCGTCATTTATTCCAGATTAATTTCAAATTTAAATAAAAGAAACAATAAAATGTGTTGGCGGTTGTTCAGCACTGAATATTGCAACGCAGCAGCCCGGTGACCGCGTTACCAAAACTCTAGTAGACTAGTTATATTTCCTAATAACAACTAAACATAAAAAACCTCAGTTGCTAATCCGCTTTACAAGCGTGACAACTATGAATGGCACATATCCCCCCTACCAATCAATCTATGGGGAAGGCCTGTGTTCAGCAGTGGACTTTTCCTAGACTCAACAATAAGTATTCGAATAAAATATAACAAAATCAACATAATAAGTAAAATGTCTCGCCACGGTACAGGAGAAACTTCAAGGATTCTGGTAGTATTAAAAAAAGAGTAAAATTATAATTTACTAGCTGGCCAGGCAGACTTTGATCTGCCCTTTCCGACCACGCTTTGTCCTTCCTTTCTCCTTATTCCTGTCAAAAATTTCGTCCTTTAAAAAAATCTTTAAATTCGCAATAAAAAGTATTAAGGATCACTTATCGGAATAAAAGTTATCCTATCTCTCCAGTTGGAGCAAGCAATAAACAATGTGACAAAACATAATTTTTATATATAAAGATATTCAATTATACATACTTAAAGAAAAGAAACATCATGATATCAGTTATTAGTCTGTAAGGAAATGCAAGTTCAGTGCAAGTCACAGTCGCTCTCTGTTTGCTCACTGCGACGACTCATTCAGTCATAACAAACAATATCGGGAGACACTATTTATAAATTAAGCGTTTGCAGCGCTTATTGTGTTTAATTTATCGAAGACCATATGGTGAAGTGGCTTGAGTAACTGAACACTACACTTATATTTATAAACAAGTAATTACTTCTTCATTAGCAATTACTCAATTAAGTCATTACTTCGCCAAGAATTACTTAATAACCGATAAGTGTTCTATTGTCAAGTATATTTTTTATCACTTGTTTAGTTAAATCATCTAGTATTACTTCTTAGTTTCTCTCGTTTCTAAAATACAATTAGGAACTTTTTTTCTTAACAAATATACAACAAAATTAATTAAAAGATTTTTTATGCGATGTAAGGTAAAAGGCACCTATTTCCGCGGTATTTTTACTAAAACTCGAATGGAGATCGAAAATTAAGCTTTTATTGTACTTTTTGAAGGTTTGGCTATTTTTATCAGAACCATTATTGTTTTTACTCTTGAAATAGACAATAGGTTTCGCTATTTGATCTTGATTTGTATTCTAAATTAATTTAATATGAAAAGAAGTCGGAGGTAAAAATCCTTATTCCGATCTATTTGGTTCCTAATTCCGAGTGTACAAAATGAAATAAAGTAATAGTCCGACTAGATAAGCCCAACTTCGACCGAAAGGTCAATTGACGGATTCATCTCAGCTAGGCAGCGTTCGGGAGATTACGACACATCTTCTCATCAGGTATACCTCTAAACATGAAAACAAGATTGTACAACCAGTGCGTGTTGCCATTGAAAACTTATTTATCTGGAGCGTGGTCCTTCACTGCTAGTCGTATGAGGAAGCTCAAGGTCGCTCAGCAAGCTATGAAAAGGGCTATGCTCATGGTTTCCTTGCGTGATAAATTTAGAAATGAGTATATCCCCAGTAGAACCAAATTAATCGACGTAGCCCAACGAATTAGTAAGCTGAAGTGGCAATGGGCCGGTCATATAGCTCGAAGAACCGACAATCGATGGGGAAGAAAGGTTCTCGTGTGGCAGCCTCGTACCGGTAGGCGAAGTGTAGGGCGGCCTCCCACTAGATGGAGTGAAAAACAGTTAAGACATGTAGGAAGTCGATGGATGTAGGTGGCTCGGGACCGTGCTTTGTGACATTTCTTGGGGGGGCCTATGTTCAGCAGTGGATTTGTGAAGGGCTGTAATGATGATGATAATGGTGGTACCGGACAAGTTTATTTTATTTTTAATAATTCAATTAATTAATTGACAAGGTGTAGCTGACCAATTTTTATTTTTCTTCAGCACCCTACAGCGCGAGCAAATTTTCCAGAAATACATATTACCTTTGCACTATTATATAAGTATGTAAAAAAAATTTGGGACTGATTTGATGGTATGAATCCATCCTCGTAATCAATATAAACATTTCATACTTGTATTTTAATACTCGTCGTATTATTACATTAGTATTACAAACAATATGTGGTTATCTCTAAAGCAAGATATTGTGTAAAATAATATTAATAAATTAATGTAATTGAGAATTAGTTTGTGAAAGTTATTATAAAGAAATAGGAACCTAACTATGCGTTATTGACACTAAAGGAAAGTGCATAGCAAGCTGCCTAAAATTGTGAACACTCTGTATTTGGCGTGTATATATGCCGCGGAATAAGGTGCTCATAGAACCTTATCCCGACCTACTATACATCGGAATAGCGTTACATACCAAAAAATCTCATTTCCTAGTTCGGAGTATCAAAAAATACAAGATTTTTACATAATTTATAAGATTAATACTTAATTACAAATTCTTCGTAAATATAATATTATAATACTTTAAAAAAAATATTTACATCGAATTGTGTAGGAACTTAAATGTTCCTTCTTAGCTTTCCCATACAATGAATTAACAAATTAACTAAATAGATCACCTTTGACATGCTATAATTAGTGAATGAAACGCAAAAATATACCTCGAAAATAGATTTTAATATTCATTGTCGTTTTAAGTTGTCGAACTCAAAGCGAGAATCATAAAATAAAGCCTAATCATAAAAGCAACCCTGAAAGTTAAATAAGAAATCAAGTATTTGAAATCGCTATTACGCGGTATACATCGGAATAAGGAACCAGCTGAAATATTTGGTACCTAATGCTGCCGTATTTTCAAGACGTATTTTCACCTTGATTTATTCAGAAAAACATACAAAAAATTAAGTGTTTTCGATTAAAAATATAATCCTTGAAATAATTTAACTCAAAGAATTACACACACGGTACAAAAATAACCAAGAAATCACTATTTAAGAAAATATGGTACTCAGGTGCACAAGGTCCAAAATGTATGAAGCGTGGGTTCGGACCAGCAACTGACGCAGAACCAACAAATTGTTTTAAAACGTATACACATTACTCCAGACCTTTGATGATATGACTACGCAAAATTATATTATCAATTGAATAAGAGATCTTGCAGTAAAAAAAGAGCTTGTAAATCGCTCGTATACGCAGTGTTTCTAAATTCTAAATACTTCAGAATATGATGCCAATTTTAGAACCCCTCGGAATAATGTGCCTTACCTTATAATAATTTTACAGTTAATCAATGTGTGCTTAAGGGGTTTTAATCCTAAATCAAATTTATGATGCGCGCAATGCACAACAATGTTACTCTTTACTGTTGTAAAGATAATGCAATCATTAGTTCATTAATTTTTTAATTAGCAATATATTGAACAGTAAAGAAAAAAATATTACATTTATTTCGCCTATTGCTATTGTCAAGCGCCAAATGCGCTTTAAGTGATAGGAATCACTAGGGCAAACGGCGCCACTCTGGCGACCGTTGCGATTGTCTCCGGCAAATCTGTTTTCTGTAATAAAGGTTATTGACTGCTAACTCAAATTGTAGACAAAGTACTAATAGTTGTTAAATTTCTTAGCGCCAATTTTACATGAATAAAATGTAGTTATGCATAAACAAGTATAACATTTTTTACGCCATGGTAATTTTTAATGAAAATTAATTTCAAGTAATGGGTGTTGATGATAAATAGAAACCCTACCGCTACAGCCAGATTAGAGTTGCGTGGGAAGGGAGTATTGGTATGGCTGAAGGTGTTGGCATGCTTGACATTGTTGTCATGCTTCATGTCTTCGAGCGTAGGGCTTCCAACAATCACCGGCATCGGTGTGACATGGACGCTACACATGACTTTCGTTTTGCTCTCATTTATTTTAATACCTATCTGTTGGAAGACGCTATTGGGGTTATTGAGCATAGAGCCAAGGTCCTTTAGCGATTTTGCCATAATTACTATTAATTTCATCGAGAGATCGAAAGTGAGTTATGTATTCGCCGTTGATGCTGATACTGTATCCTTTGCAGTCAAGTAGCTTGAAAATGTCTTCCAATGCAATGGCGAAGGGTTTAGGGATATAATGTCACCCTGACATACTTCTCTGCAGTTATATAGGTTTTGAATTCCGGTTCTGTACTTAGATAGCCATCGTAGTCCTACCATACAAAAACCTTAGCTCCTCGGCATATCGAAGAAACTAACTCTCGTAACAATAAACAAGGAAAATACTCCTTTTAAGTGGCATTACTAACATTGGTTGAAGTTATAACAGTTACGTAAACAATTTATTTTATAGATTTGATTAGATTCTTACTTTAGAGTTTAATAACTTTTTGAAATTTTAACTGTCGATGAATAAAATTATTGTCAAATAATAAATAATAATTAATTTACGCATACTTGAAATATCACGAGTGTGTAAAAATATCATCAAAAACGCTAATGGTTTCAGGAAATCCGATCACGAGAATTCGAATCGATTTTCGAGCATGACTGGATCACTTCGTTCGTTATTAAATTTTAACACTGTAATTCACTTGATAAAAATACGAAGATACAATATTATGTCGCTGTTAGATATGGAGTAACTGCGTACTACGTAAAGCATTAATATCATTTGGCGCAATATGAAGGTTATTTTTTTACACATTGTAACACACATTCTTACATACCCTATAACTCTACACTATCCGGCGTACTTGTTATTCCTACACAGTAAAAACCAATTATTGAAACTATTACTTTATTATGAAATAGTAGCAACTTGAGATTACAAATCAGCCTCGAAATCTAAATGTAATATGAATTTGAGCATTTTCACAGACTTTCATCCATTGCTCCATACAAATTGTTATTTTACGCCTATGGTACGTCGTCTTGCTTTTTCTATTCTTAATTCTTGGGAAAAAGTTATAGCAAACCCTATGTATAATGTACAGGAACGGGACTTTGATTAGCCATAGTTTTTATATGGAAATTTATAATTGACTATTTTATATCCCTCCTCAAATTTGGTTTTTAAAAGCTTAGCTCCAAATGTTTCTTGACAAACTCTAAATACATTTGTTTTTTTTTCAAAATATGCGTCAACTTTTTCCGGCTAATTATATGGTCTTGAAATGATTGCCCATCACACGCAAAATTTGATTCGTTAAGCAATATGATGCCTAATTGGTTTTTCACTACTCCATCTCCATATATGTCCGTTGTTCATTCCTTTTAATAAAATAACTCTTTTAATTATGATTTTCATATATTTTTAATAACTTCATTAATAAAAAATAAAGTTACGTAAAGAATTCCATCAAAATATACTAATACTAATACATTAAATAAATTTTGAAAACTGTAACATATAGGAAAATAAAAATACCTAGGGTATTCCTACACTGGGGTGCTGAGGTACCCCACGTCATTCGTTGACAGCTCCACACAGCGTGACTGTCGACGCTAGTCCGATTAATTAGTAGTGGACGATACTAAACTAAAATACACGAAAGCTAAAATATAAAGATATAGCATAAGCAGAATTATTTAAGAAACAAACCTCCCTGGGGTGCCCCAGCACCCCATTTAGGGTTCTAGGGTTAAGTATATACTAAATTGTCAATAGAGAAATCTCTTACTGAATTATCTTTAAATAAGAGAGAAAGAGAGAGAGAGAGAGAGTGTGTGTGTGTGAGAGAGAGAGAGAAACATTTAAATAGAAAGAAAGGGAGATTTACTTTATATTCTAAGTCAAAATCGATTTAAAATACTCGTAGGATGATACAAGTATTGAGTTAATATACTAGTATAAATATACAAAACGAGCACAAAAATTTAACGCCATTTTTTTTGTAGTAAAACTTTAATCATTATGACTGGTGAAGAACGCGGCCACGTTAACACGACGTGTCATATCTCTAAGCAATACAATGGTTATGAATTCCATTTTGTACTACGATTTTAAATTTGTTAAAGTGCAAATAGTACTGAAAAAAATTATTAATTAAATTTTTCCTCAATGCGTCTGAAGAAGTATCTTTTTTTTATAGGAGAGGTGGCAAACGAGCATGCGGCTCACCTGATGGTAAGTGACTAAAAAATCGCCGGTGGTGAACTATTCCACAGAGAGGTCGTACGAGAAATAAAACTCCTAGTAAAACGTACAGTGGTGGACCGCCAAGCATCCAGATGGTGTGGATGGTATGGTTTTGCCACGATATGCGTTCGTGAAATTTGGCGGCTGGGATTAATCCGAACAATTCCTCAGAGCACTCCCGTGGTAAATGCGAAAGAAAATACAAAGGGATGCAACATCTCTTCGCAGCGCCAGTGAATCAAGCCGATCGGAAAGGACTCGGTCGTCGATGATTTGAGCCGCTCTGCGCTGGATGCGGTCAAGTGGAAGGAGCTGGCACTGGGAAGCCCCAGCCCAGAGATGGGCACACCAAGCTTTTAGAGGCCAATTTGGTCTTCTCTTATGCTGGCTGAGGCAACAAGTAGTGCCTTGAAAGTGAAGAGATACGACAAAGGGTTCTTTTCAGTGCCCCAACATGGTGGCAGCCTGAGCACCCACGCTCATGAGTGGAGTAGCTTGGTCGTGGATGCTCAGCGAGGATTCTCCAGGGTGCTGGTACTCCTGGGGTAGTCTTACATTTAATTCCGCTAGGTGGGGTGAATTGTGCCCCCAGTACCAGACCAATCGGCATAGCCCAATGGATCAGTCAGCTAAACTGGCGATGGGTCGGCCATATAGCTCAAAAACTGACAACTGCTTTCTTAAAACACGCAAGTGTTTCATTCGCGACATGGCAGAATACTTGCAATCGAAAGTACTCATTTAAGATTTATTTTTGCAAAATTTGATTGTAAAATTGAGCTAGATTGAGATAATACTCGGTTCTTAGATACTGGCTTGATTTTTGATTGGATTTAAATAAATATAAGTCCGGTTTTTGCTGATTTGTTTTATTTCGGGATCTCAATAAAAAATGGGATAGGTTTTTTCTTTCTCTTACAATTGATTTTTACGTGGTTTGGATTAAAATGACTTTATTATTTTATTATTTTGTTACAAATTATAGATTTTCTATCGCTTATTTTTGCTAATGCTTTTATGGGATATTGCTTTTCAGGTTTGGTTATATCTATCTTTAGTCTTTGGTGTTTATGAATAAAATACACATTATTGTATACTAAAGAAAAAGAGGGGAAAAAAACAATAAATTATTTAAAGGTACTTTACAGGACTTACCTGATTTCTTTTTCGTTTAGGATTTAGCGAATCAAGCGAACATAGCCCAAGCGAGCCAACTTCCAGGTAGGGAACATTATCAAATAGGAACTAATTGTAAAGCCCAAGGATGTATTGATGCCTCCATTGCATACAAAATTAAGCCTATTAACAAAATTTGTAAAGATACTTGTTGAAATTTTGAAGCTTTCCTATACATGATGAATTTTTTCTTTAATTTTTCCTTAAATTCTTAATTATTCCAAGCCAAAGTGAATTTCTTTAAATCAAAGCAAAAACCAAAGTACCAATTTTTCGTTAAAACACAAATACAGAAAACAATGACCCGTGACGTATCTACACAGTGAAACATAGATTTAGTAACTAACTAACGTTAGATCTATGCAGTGAAACTGTATTTTGAAAAACCTATGGTCTGCAGAGAGGCTTGCCAACCGTCCCGCAAGATCCAGGACGTCCCATTTCTTAAGCTTTAGCGGATGCATACGGACGCCAAATGTCACTTTTTCACCTACCTGTTCGAATGAAGATCAAAAATCAAAACATCAAAAAATCAAAAAGTATTTATTCTCTGACAAAGAAACAATTAATTCAGAAGAAGAGATTTAATAATACCTTGTTTTATTTCATATAATATGTTTTACTTTGACAAACAAAATATAAAAATATCACTATCTCAATGTAGTCTAAATAGTTACATTAAAAGCTTCATCTCCTATTTCGCCACCTTTAGGTTAGGAATTTTTCCTCTCGATTTATATGGGACCACTCCTGAAGCATATTTAAATAAAATATTTAAATTAAAAAAACAATCGTCAAAATCGGTCCATAATTTACGAAGATACAGCGTATGATTGTATATATCTTACGCTATATCTTCTCTAAAAAAACATACAGTCAAATTATAAACCTCATCTTTTTTTTATCGGCTAAAAAACATATGCCTTGAATATAGAACCTCATTTATTGAAATTGGCTAAAACTGTATAAAATTTGATAGTAAAATCTTTTTTCTGATCAAATTTTTCGCTGTTTTCTATTTTTATAGTTATATCCCGCTTCTTTTAGCCATGTCCCGCATTGTGATTGCAATTTTCCCGTAAATCTGTGCACTAAGAACTAACAGAATGTCCCGTAAAGTGCATATTTTAGATGCTCACTTAGAACAATTTAAGGATAATATGGGTCTGTTCGGAAGAACAAGTTGAACGTTTTCACCACATCATATCTGATGAACTTAGAGCGACGTTATCTGGGGCGTTATAATAAGAACATAGAACAGAATTACGATTACGCTTGATACGGGAAAGTTCTTACATAAATAATAAGGTATATGAGGGTAATATGGTCACCTTAAGCTTTGCCGCCCTATAAAACCAAAACTAGGAGGAGGACAGAGACAAAAACATAAAGTCGTATATTATAACTAATATATTAAGACAAAAATAGCAAACAAGCTTTGGCAATAATTAGGAACACCAACTTAATAAAAACTTACTACAATACACAATACTAAAAATGACTAAAATATTTACTATAACGTCAACTGTCAAAATGGCGTCGATAAAGCAGTATGCATTACTCTAAGGCAGCGCCCTTTAGATCCTTTATTATTTGATTTACAGATGAAGAGTTATCGTATCACGGAGTCATCTATGCAATCAAGGCTGTAGTTTTTGAGTTATAAGAAAGTGACCATATTAGCCGGATGACCATATTGCCCTCAAGTACTATAGTATGAAATTATACTTTTATTTTTTATTTATTTATTTTTATTTTATAACACAGACTTTTTCCATCAATTCATTGATTTCCTGGCCCCTGAGCTAGTATAACTATGTTTCTAGAACCAGTTCCTCCCCTTAAAATAAGCCTACTCAAAAAGTCTACTTCTTTTTAAAGTTATTTAATTAGATATGAATAAGAAAAGAAATTTAATGTTATTAATTATTATATACATGCTTGAACTTAATTTATCAATTATTTTACACCAGCAAACTTTTAACATTAAAAAAAATGTGTGCAGTTCACACGCGATACAAGTGAAACCTCCAAATGAAATGAAATATAAAACACAAATATTTCACATCAAACGATTTATTTAATTTAATAATTTTCAACCACAAGTGGGGTATAAAATATAAGATAAAAGTTTAATTTAATAGGAAATAAATTTACAATCCTTATTATTAGACATGTAGAGCTAAATAGTGTATTAAATCAAAAGATATTTTCTTTCGTCTAAAATTGCTTTGTAATAGCGACGTCTACTTCATTCTATAGATAAAATCATTTTATCGAACAATAATTTGATGGCCTAAACACGACTAATTTAATATATATCGGTAAGATATTATGAAATCATGGATTGTTAAAAATAGTTTGGATATGAGAATTTTATAAAATTTTTATTTATATGCCATGCCTAATAATAACGCTCATATATCACTTTTTAATTTTCATTATTTTACTGTCACAAAATACCCTATTGTGGCTTATGTGTAAGAAATAAGCCTATGGTATCGTCGACTTTTTTAGATGGAGAAATGATCTGTATTTTTGTAGAATATAGATAATAGTAAACAAAAATTAATTTAAAAATTATTTTTTGTTTGTTCGTATCTTATGCGCTGCCATACCGTTCGTCAGATTGCGGTAAAACTTTATCGACATATTTCTAGCACTTCCGCAAAGGTTACACATAGTACAATTAACTTACACTATGTGGCGCGCGTATCATACCGACAAATTTATTTGAAAGTTATATAGGTATCATACAACTTCAATGAATATCATTCCCAGTTAAACAATATAACTCTTCCAAATTTAAAACGATATTTCCGCAATTATTTCTTCTGTGGCTGCAACACCAGCTAGTCTGTTATAAACATTGAGCTATTATGTACTACGTACTAGAGGCGACACTGCATTTAGTTACTCTGTCCCATTCAACTGCGGCGATATCGCCGCACTTTACTCAGTCGCTCGCTAGGCGCTAGTGAGTTGACACGTGCTGTATTGATTATATAAAAAAATCTTGATAAAATATGCCATGGTGTGTTTTTAGATATTGCACAAATAATTCAAGAAATGTTAGCAAATACTAAGGAATAACTTTTCATCAGTGAGTAAGATACTTAATTAATAAAAAAAGTATTATAGATTAATAATCAAACAAATTATTCCTAAGACGCCATCTCGGATCATGGAATATAGATTATGAAATTAATTTGTTCAGATGCGACGTTTCTGCAGGTACTTAAGTGTGGGAAAAATTGTGCATACTTGTAATATAATATGCACATTTTTTTTGTAGAAACAAATAGAAGTATACATAATTAGGCTAAATTTCTGATATTTAAATTTGCTGATTATTCTTTTATTTTATTTTTAGGTTTCCACGTCCAAGCCATGAAAACAAGCCATGACAAAAGCCCAGCATTTATGAACGACTCTTATTCTAATCTAAATAAATATATTTGTAAATATAATGTTATATCAATAAGTTTTGTTTAACATACATTTAGTATGTTTTTATATTTTACATAGTTACCTTTTAAAATATTCAAATAAAAATGTCATTAAAATGTATTTCTGATATAATATTATGTGATATTATATTAAATTAGCACATATTATATGCAAAACAAATGACAAATTTTAAAAATTGTACTTGGTACTCGTATAATTTACATATTTAACAATACAATCTATTATTACACAGTGATCATTCTGCCTACGCATAATCTATGATAAAAACCAACCGCGCATGCGCCACACTACTCTTCCCTGCGCATGCGCGAAGACATGAGTAGTGCACATTTTTTGTTTGAAATAGCTGTTCTAGTTCGTAAGTACATATTACTTCAATGGTTATAAATAAATGTTTGAGAAAATAGATTTTTTTTCTTAAAATTTGAACTATCGTTCTAGTGTCTACTAAACTTTATCTTATAACATTTTATTTTATTTTATTATTAACGTGCTGGAAATCAAAATTTGTCATCTAGAACCTAGGCTCAAAACTCGTGTAGACCGATGTCTTACAGTAAATACATATGAAACCATACATAATGTGTAACCGTCGTAATGTTTACATTTTCAAAGCAACTTTTCAAAATAATAAAATTATAAATTATCGTAAAAATTATCAACAACTTCTGAATCTATATTCTTAACGAGTCGAGAGGGAAAGTTCTTAATCATAAATATTTAATATTCAGATAACGAGACGATTTAAAATGATTCGATAAGCTGCTGAAAATTTTATTTCACACCTGATTATTCCCACGCTATCATTAAAATATTCAAAATCACGGATTCGATTCAATAATATGCCAATTACCAATTGAATATTGTACAGATGCAAAATTATTTACGTGATATTTAAAATACAAAGGCTCAAAAAACGAAAATATGAATAGAAAAGTAATTAATTAATATGTGAGTTACTCTTTTATACACAATAAATATGTAAAGAAAGTCTTGATTGTAATCCTAATGATTTTTGAAGAAGAAACAAGTTTGGTTATTTTATGTCGGGCGTAAACGAGATGAATGTATAATACCACCAAAAAGATGTTTCACAACGGCACCCAAAAGCTTCTTTTCAGTTTTACACACCATGTAATGGCAATAGCGTGGTAGTAAAATATACTGGACCACAAAAAAATCGGTTTAGTGGATACGCTTAGCACCTATCCCTTATCTTACTCCTTACCGGTATTCTGTGCCGAACTTTTATGAGTTTTATATTAGTTGTAGTAGCTTGCTTAAGCGTGGCAACTATGGCAAATATCCTCCCATGAGGCAATCTATGGAAGAAGACTTTGTTCAGCAGTGGACTTTGATAGACTGTAATGGTAACAGTAACGGTGTAGTAGGATGAACGCTTATCCTCTGCTTTGAATTTCATCCAGCAAAGCGAATTCGATCTCCGTCGACACCAATTAAATTGTTAATTGCTATTTAAAGTACTAGTACTAGTCTAGGAAAAATTCGAAGACATGTCGCAAAGTCTGCGAGCACGCATTTGTGAGGAGTAGTAGACGCTTTATTATTACTATTATTATAATATGACGTTTTATTACGCTTTATTATACTACTCTCACCTTTCAAAATGAGGAGGCCAATACCAGCCAGAGCTAATCAGATTTTATACAATCCACTGGGTGTATATACTTACAGCCTCTATACGTCCAGTGGAACGTATAAAGAAGTATTAACTAGAAGAATTACTACAACGGACAAAACCAGATACTTTCAAGGTGCCTTAGCGGTCAGCCACCGCAGAGTCTACTTAACCTGCTGATGCCTCGTGTAGAGACAAAACACATGTCGTATTATCGACAGTGGTGTGTCTTTCCTGGTGTAGTGGTGTAGGGAGTGGTGGTGATGATATTAGTGGTGACGGAGATAGTGCACGTAATTGAGGGAGGCGGGTGGTGCTTTTCAAACTAGGTAAAACACATCATTTGATTTTGTAACGCGGATCTTAACTGATTGATATTTAACATCTTTAACATAATGGATTTCCGCAAATTAATGTGAAGGAAAACATCGTAAGGAAACCTGCATAGCTGAAAAATAAAAATAAATATTTCGAAGACATGTGAAGTTCGCCAACATGCATTGGAGCACGCGGTGGTTATTTGCTTGCCCTAAAAGCCTCTCAAAATGAGAAGAGGCCTGTGCCCAGTAATGGGACGTACATATATAGGCTGTAACTTTAACTTTACTTTTAACGCCTAATTCTATCAATTATTCTATAAAAAATGTTGTAAGCAGAACAATTTACACAATCAAATAGTTCACATAGATTATATTAGTCAATTAACACAATGCGTAGTACAGAAGTTATAGCACAAGAAATAAGGAATATAAGAAAACAGGTCAAAGCGGATACCAAATTAAACATTAGCCGTTACCGACTTCTGCCGCCAAGTAGAGTGTTTGCACCTACTATGGTCCATCAAGTGGACTGTAAGGTTGTTCGTCATGTTAGTTTTATACTGAGACGATACGTTGTGACCTGGATGTAAGTTTTATATGATTAATTTATTATTATATTTTATATTAATTTTATTTGTGTAGATTGTGTACCCGTTATGGGCTATTAAAGTCCACAACTGAGCATAGGCCTCCCCAAAGATTGCTTCATAGGAAGGATATTCGCCATATTGGCCATGCTTGGCAAGCGGTTTGGCAACCGTAGTTTTTTATTTTATTCGTTTTTAGGAAGATGCTGCTGCCGTCTTCTGAATTGTTTCCCTCTGTCGCCTCTTGCAACACCCGCCAGATGGTATGGGGTAGTGGATATTCTTACACCGCCTCTACACGGCAGTTATTTTACTACATATATTGTTCAAATATATTTCGCCACATCACTCCACCCTCCCTCCTCCACAGTAATGTGAAACAGTGTAATGAAGATGAATCATCATCACAAAACATAAAATTTTAAAAATATTTCTAAGCATCATTATAATCATCATTATCATTACAGCCCTTCACAAGTCCACTGTTGAACATAGGCCTTCCCAAAGAATGCCACAAAGCACGGTTCTGAGCGACCTGCATCCATCGACTCCTGCATGTCTTACCAGGTCGTCACTTCATCTAGTGGGGAGCCACCTACACTTCGCCTACCAGCACGAGACTGCCACTCGAGAACATTTCTTCCCAATCGGTTATCGGTCCTTAGAGCTATATGACTGGCCCATTACCACTTCAGCTTATTAATCCGTTGGGCTATGTCGGTTACTCTGGTTCTACTGCGGATATCCTCATTTGTAAGTTTATCACGCAGAGAAACCCTGAGCATAGCCATCTAACGTCTAATCTACGGCCAGCGGTGAAGGACCACGTATCAGATCCATAAGTCATCTGGTTGTACAATCTTGTTTTTAAGCTTTGAGGTATACCTGACGAGAAGATGTGTCGTAATCTCCCAAACGCTGCCCAGTCGAGTTGAATCCGTCGATTGGCCTCTTGGTCGAAGTCGGACTACCTAGTTGGTCTATTTGTCCCAGGTAAACAAACTCGTCAACAATTTCGAGCTTAGTGCTCCTACAACTACTGTCACAGGTGTGCCATGGACGGTACACGTGACCTTTGTTTTGTCCATGTTCATCTGAAATCCTATCCATTGGGAGGCATAAAATAAAAATATTTTATTAGAATAATGATTTCTTATATTTATGCGAACACTACACATTGAATAAAACTACTTTTACGGATTCTATCGCGTTTAATTAACTTATTTTATTAATTCTCGACATTTTGCGTGCTTTACAGCACCCATGGTCACGGAGGACTGTGGTGATTGACGTCCCGATGTCAGAGTTAACCCGGAGGAACTTCAGCTTTTAATAATTAATTTTGGTCCGATCTACGCAGAATAAACTTACTGTGTCTTGAAATCTTGCAGTGGTATGCTTGGATTTAGTTTTCATTTTATTAATTACCGGATTCCAAGCAGGTGGTACTAGCCTCCTCTGTATTGAAATTAGGATGTTTTTAATTTCAATACCCTCACGTATCATCCTTGGCAGGAATGGATGTTCTTTCGCGAGAATTTGTGGTTTATCAAATCTAATGTAATGGCGGGGCCGTCTAGGATATGATCACAAACTGCAGACTTCCCGGAACGTTGTTGCTTCACGTCAGCTATGTGTTCTTTTACGGGGTTTTATTGATCGTTTTGTTTGCCCTGTATATGAGAGACCACATTCACAATCAAGCTTGTACACTCCTGCATCTTGTAGAGGAATATTGCACTTGACGGATGGTAAGAACTGACTAATCTTCGGCGGCTTGAAGAATGTTCTAATAGAAGCTCGCTTCAAGATGTAGCCAATCTTGTCTGTGACACCTCTGACATATGGTAGTACAGCAGGCACACGCTCGACTGTGGCCGGCTTCACTCGGTCACTGTGACGTAGGCGCGGGACCCAAGCTTGTTGTCGTGCAGAACCTGCTTGACGTGCTGAAGCTCGGCGGCCAGGTGTTTGCTGTCACAGATCCCTCGTTTGTTACAGAGAGCACGATAATTTTTGATACTATTAGATACAGTTTAATTCTATAAAATATAATAAAGGTGAAATCTACTTAAATTACTCTATCAGAATAATCCTAACTTAATCAGGCACTTTATTTAAAGGGTTTCCTTTATGTTTGGGGTGTGAACCCAAAAGCTTAAATTTAGCTTATTTTAATATTTTTATTTATTTTATATATGAAAAAGGTTAAAATGGTTTAATTTATCTATTAATAATTATATATACATTAAATATTTAATATATTTATATATAACTCATATAGTTAATATAATATTCGGGGATCGGAGGGTGATATAATATTCCCGAAATTCTTCACCGCTGCACTGGAAGAGGTTTTCAAGCAACTGGACTGGAAAGGATACGGTATTAATGTCAATGGCGAGTACATCACTCACCTTCGATTTGCCGACGATATAGTCCTTATGGCCGAATCACTGGAGAATCTAAGCACTATGGTCAATGACCTCAATAGAGTTTTCAATATATGTAGTTAAATAACAACCTTAAACCTTTCAATCCTGGGCAAAAGCCTACAGTTTGGCACTCTTTTTTGCATGCTATTCATAAGCCCTTCATAAGTCCACAGCTGAAGATAGGCCTCCTCCAAGGAATGCCCCAACGCAAGGTCCTGCCAACTGCATCCATCGACTTCTAGAAAATATTTGAATAAAAATATAATTATGTGATAGTTAATATTCTTTCTCAAATGTGCATGTTAACTCATAATGTTTTACTTTATCGTGAGCACGTAGTAAGTCAGTGCCTTAAATCGTACTTCACAATTTCAGGATGGTACACTGTGTGACGATGCATTATTATTATTATTAATAAGTAATAATTAAATTCAATATAAAGACATTTAAAAATACCTTCGATATAATATTTTGAACAATTAAAATTCATTAATAAGCATAAAGTTCAAATACATATATTTCGAGTAAAGGCTTAATATTGTCTTTAAAACCTTTAAATTTATTACAACTCTGCTTAAAATATTCAAAATGGATTAAATAATAAAATACAAGTCGATTATATTACATTTAAATAACATTTGTAATATAATTTAAAATGGGTCTAAAATTTTCTAAGTTAAGGTCTTGTAATGATGCAGCGTGTTCTTGTATTACTGGAGGGTGTAAAATTGCTTATATTAGGAGTTGCCGGAGACGCATACCCAAGGTCGTACATATAAATGGGTGGTCGGGTAACTGACTACTATTAGTATACTTGTAACTGACTACTATTAGGGACTTATGACAGTAAGGTATATGATACAAAACATTAATATAGAAGGTCTTTTGTCATAAGCATTATGATAGCAGAGTTATGACTTGAAGTCCTATATATAAAAGACATATAATAGTAAGCTCTATGAAATAATAAAATCTATGAAAAATAAAAAGAGAATCATTGCTTAAACAAAATGTAAATGCGTGTACAAAGAATTTTACATTTCATAAAATATCATCAAAAGATATTGTAAAATATTTTAAAACTATTGATGTTAAGAAAACTGCGGATCTGTGGGCATTTCCGTTAAAGTTATTGCGTCTATAATCGATATAATCGCGCCTCAACTAGCTATTATTTTTAATACTAGTATCGAATATGGTGTGTTTCCTGATTTGATGAAGCATAGTAAAGTAATACCTTTATTTAAATCTGGTAGTACATTAGACCCCACCAATTTTAGACCCATTTCTGTACTGCCAACACTAATTAAAATATTTAATAAAATTATTCTTGATCAAATGTTAATTTTTTTTAAATGTTAATAATTTACTTCATAAAAATCAATTCGGTTTCACAAGGGGTCGCTCGACAACTGATGCTTGTGTTGAGCTGATTAAATATATTTTCAATGCATGGGAGAATTCACAGGATGCTTTGGGTATATTCTGTGACCTATCCAAAGCCTTCGATTGTGTTCACCATGAAACATTAATCAGGAAACTACAACACTACGGTGTAAGAAGTAATGCTCTTAAATTAATTGTTTCATATTTAAGTAACAGAACTCAAAAGTTTTCATTAATAGTATGAGCTCTTCCGGGTCGATAGTACAAATGGGCGTGCCTCAAGGCTCAATTCTCGGCCCTTTCTGTTTCTTGTATATATTAATGACTTACCTTACATAGTGGGGATAACCATAATATAGTATTATTTGCTGATGACACTTCATTAATTTTCAAATTAAAACGACAATTATTAAAATATGACGAAGTAAATAATGCTATATCTAAATTAGTAAATTGGTTTAATGTTAATAACTTGCATTTAAATAGCACTAAAACGAAATGTATGAAGTTCATGACTCCAAATGTCAGACAATTAAATACTATTGTAATTTTAAATGGGAGGAACTGAGTCTTGTCGATACCACCATTTTTCTTGGAATAACACTAGACGCGAAGCTTCAATGGAGCCCCCATATATCAAAGTTAGCAAGCAGACTTAGTTCTGCAGCATATGCTGTAAAAAAGATTAGAAATCTTACCAGTGTGGAAACAGCTAGACTTGTTTACTTTAGCTATTTCAATAGCATAATGTCCTATGGTATTTTGCTATGGGGACACGCAACTGACACTGAAATTATATTTGTTTTACAGAAGCGGGCCATAAGAGCAATCTATGATTTAAAACCTAAAGTCGCTCAGACAAAAATTTAAGAAATTAATATATTAACTTTGGCCTCTCAATACATTTATGAAAATGTAATGTACGTACACAAAAATAAAAGTAGTTATACAAAAATAAGTGATATTCATTCTGTAAATACTAGGAACAAACACAAGCTAGTAGTACCAGTTACTCGACTCCACCGAGTCAGTAATTCATTCTTGGGGCGATGTATACGCTTTTACAACAAAATCCCAGAAAATATACAAAATTCGACCTGCTCAAAATTCAAAAACTTTATTAAACATAGTTTGTATAAAAGGGTTATTATAATGTTAAGGAATTTATGGATGATAATAACCCTAGAATGAGGTGTTCGCTGCCAGGCTGTTTCTAATTTGTTTTGTGTGGTTAATTGTGTAATATACATGATTGTAAGCTGTTATTTAAAAAAGTCCCGCTGGGTTTCTTGCTGGTTCTTCCCAGGACAGAGGTTTTTCAGAACCAGTGGTAATTAGACAAAGAGTGACTTTCAATAAGTATTATTTATAATCTATATTGAATAAAAAGTTTCTGTTTCTGTTTCTGTTTCTGTTTCATAAAGCAAATATGTGGAAGGTCTCAAATATGTAAAAGCATTATATTTATAGAAATGGGACTTGAAAATAATTATTATAGTGGCGTGTAGATTGATTCACAGTGTCCGAGATCGAGATAAACTTGCACCGATTTATCCTTAGTGCCGATGGTAAGCGGGTTTGTTGTAGCAATATGACTTGCCCGTGGACATCGCACACCCCTACCGTTTGTTGGCGTCTTAGCGCATAGCGTTATGATACGACGGCTATCTTTCGGATTAGAGTGAGTGTGTTTGGTAGTACTTTTAAGTGCAGCAAGCATACTCCATATCTTAATGCAATACGCTATGATACGTGGATTTTTGGCTATTGGCGTCTTAGTAGCGTGTACTATGAAACGTAGGTGCTATTTTTAGCTAGCAACAGTACCAATTTTGTTACCAAAGTCGATAGGGATCATGTGGGTGTGTTGTGAGGGGGCGCCATCCGTATGATAGTTGCATTGATGCTTACCGCTACTTGTGGTATTGCGTTTTGTGATATATCTGCGGGTGCGCTGCGCCTGATTCGACTCATATTGTGGTTCTGGTCGATGGAGGTATGCGGGTGGTATCACCATCAGTATCAGTATAACATCAGTCTGCTGGGATTGTATGAGGGACCTTGGGATGGTGTAAGCCTGACGATAGTCGTATTGAGTTCTGCAATTCTGTTTGGCGGGTCGCTATTCTCAATGGCGCTCTCTGTGTCTTGGTTTGACTCACACCGAAGTAGCTTTGCCCAAGTCGGGTTTCTTCATTACGGGGCTGCAGACTGTCTGACCTCCATGGTGTTTTATATAACAACATAATAATATATCACTGTAAATTTCCCACATTTGAATGATTGAAAGCAATTTGTTTGTGGGAGAGACAAACAGGATCGAAAAATGCATATACTCGTCAGTGACACAAATCCTTTCTGATGGCGAATTATTACTTTTATTTTATAACTGCCTTTTGGCTATATCTGCCGTTGTATTGGTTGGTGGAGCATATGTGTCGACCTCAAGTGGGTGGTAGCTGGAGGGAAAATCTTAGGAGGCTCTCAAGACTGCGGCCGAAAGCCGTGCAACGTGGAATCCCATTCCCTTGAGGTAAGTTGTAGACTCATGACACGCTCTGCGGCCAATTGGTCGTGCTAATCATGCAACTGGTTGTGATGCCTTACACTAAAATCACGTCTGCAGGAACGGCGGTCTGGCAGGTGGTGGCGCTCACGGAAGGCTTTTTATGGCCGGTGTGTTGACTAAACCATGTGACGTACATTCACTGTGGCTGGGTTTGATCGTATTCTGTATGGCGTTTACACGCATTGACATGCGCGACTTCGGTCGATGTTTGTACTTACGTACTACCAAGGGGCCAAGCCCTGTTTTACTGGTTCGCCAGTTATTTTTCTGTGGACTACGGTCCATTTTCCAACTTAATGTACCCTTCGGGGGGAGCGCAGTGGTTGAATGGCGCTCACCGCACACGGCGTGTGTGGAACCGTGTGCCTCCCCACATTTGCGAAGCGCTTGTATCGGGTATTTTTATATAAATACTGTGAGTCTTTTCCAAGTGGAAAGGAATTAATTAATAAGGAATTGACTGATGTGAACCTGATACAAGTGGAATAGGGACGATTTAATGTTCTTAACCTTTTTGAACCCTGTCTTCGTGAACGGGTTTCTTTAGCTTAAAATAATTATAAGGCACTACCAACAGCTTTCGATTGCTCTGGTAAATATCATTCTTCCAAGAGACACCTAAAAGAACTAAGTCACTAAACAAACACAACGTAAATAAGGTCCTAACTAAGACGATCACGCCATAAATTTATTAAACGGCATATAACTAAACCTTTAGAAAGAGCAATATATTGTTATTATACTGGTCACGTTAATTTTATATATTTTATAGATGGGGGAGCATTACAACTGGTTGCTCGGGAAAGGAGAGTAAGTAAGGAAAAGGAGAATAAAAATACACTTATTTAATTACAAAAACAGATATCGACAGATTGACGTAGTAATAATATGTTAAAACCCAGAGTAAAGGTTGACCAACAAACATTAGGTCACATGTTTTGTGAACTCTGCACTCTGCACTCTGTGCTTGGTACAACGAGGGTACTATTTTAAAATAACAACTAGAGCGTAAATGTTATTTGGCACAACGTAGTATGTTCTTTGATGTGAAATTTTACTTTGTACGTTTTATTTTCTACTCCTGCAAAAAAATCTCAGCTTAATACTGCTGTGCTGTGTTGTGTTAATATGGTGAGTGTAGAGAACCGAAGATCCTTATTACTGGATACGAAGCATTCCATCTTAGTCCTTAAGTCAAACAACGCATCTGCATTTTGATTCTTAATTAAAGATAGATGTAAATGTCTGGTCTATAGCATCCACTTACCATTAGGAGGACTGTGTGCTCATTTGTCACCCTTATTATATACAAAAAGATATATTTTATGTTCCATGTTCGCTGTCTGCTACCATATTGTTTGAGCCAAAATATAAGATGCCAACACTTTTTAAGCCTTCTACCAAACAGCTTTTTCCCAAAATTGTCAGAAAACGCGATTTCAAACTACCTACCCAAGTAGCAAACAAGCAATATAAGCAGACACTGTATCGCTCTCTTGCTGTATAACAACTGTTTAAGGAAGTTTGTATCTTTCTTAACCTGTATATAACAGATTCTTATATATTTTTAAAAGCAGAGTGATAAAGTAGCCGTTTAGTAGTGATGATAACAGCTTTGGAGATAAAAAAGGGTTTATAGAGCTTTTATACTGGCATTGGATATAAAGCCGAGCTATAAATATACTTACTAACACTATGAGACCTAAAAGGGGAATAACGAATGTAAAGGCGCTTCAATTGAGTTATAAATATTTCATTTAATACTCAAGATAGTATTAAGAGGTACTATGTAGTCTACAACTTTACAGTAGATCTATGAGAATCTTAAAAACCACTTTTACTATATTGGAGAATTATAGCTCGACAGAAGCACCAAAAACAGAATATTTGGGAAATTTTAAATTTATCTTGTAAATATAGGCACTGTCTGCATTAGCATGCCAAAGATATTTTATACGGAGTTTTTAATATATCCTGTATAACCATTAATACAGTAAATTCTGTATAAGAACTTTAATAATTTCACGAATTATCAATTATTTTGTCTTGCTTGTGTTAATAAAATTAATTCAAATTACAAACTGACTCTAAAATGTTTCGATAGTAAAAAGTTGTTAAAGTGCTTTTGTACCTCAAAATTAGTAAAAATACTCCATAGTTCCGTGAATATAGGTCTTAAAGCTCTAATATAATTATCACTAGCACCGTACTACTTTTAGAACCGTTATAATGGATATAATAGACATCAAAGGCATTATTAAGGTAAAAAGTCGCCATTACATGACAGTATTTGATGAATTATGTATGTCAATAAAACAATAAATTTTCTTATGTTAGAGAGCATATTTTTTACAATAAATTAATAATTTTGCATTTCATGCCCTATTGTAGCGCTTTGTTATACAGCTTGTGTGCTACTTGGGTACTGTCCCGGATTCGGTAAAGATTACGTTATGTCCTTAAGAGTACATCATGGGAAGCTGAACGAATTAAACAGTGATATTCATCTTGTTCATTCGTGCTCTAATCCACAGCCCCGAAATCTTTCAGCTCGAGTTACAAAATCGTTTTCAGTGCCTAGAGGACTGCAATGCATTGGAAGTTATGAATGACAAGCTCGGGGCAACTTTCCATGCGATCGGAGCTAAGTTCTGCAAAATCCGTCGCAGAAGAACACAAAAACTCTCCGATCACACTCTTAATCTCATGGCTGTTAGACGGGAAATGAAACTGCAGTCTTCAGCAGATTTGACAGTATACAGGCAACTGAACCGACAGATGTCCAAATGTATGCGGCGGAACTTACGCAATTTCAATACAGCTCGTATTGAAGAAGCTATCGAGCGAAACCAGGGCTCCAAAATCTTTGCCAGAGATCTGTCTGCCAGAAAGAGCTAGCTGTCGAAGCTGAAGATCGAATGTGGCAGCATCATTTCCGGAATATTGCCACCATGGAGGACGAAATTAAAGAGCTTCTGAAGGACTTCAAGTACTGGTTTTCATTTGAAGTCCTTCAGAAGCACACCTATGCCGATAGTTGTTGGGAGAACTAAGCTCGAAGTAGTTGACGAGTATGTTTATCTGGGACACATAGTCCAACTAGGTAAGTCCAACTTCGACCGAGAGATCAATCGACGGATTCAAGTCGGCTGGGCGGCGTTCGGGAGATTACGACACATCTTCTCGTCAGGCATACCTCAAAACCTCAAAACAAGATTTTTCCACCAGTGCGTGTTGCCAGTGATGACCTATGGATCTGAGACTTCACTGCTGGCCGTATGAGGAAGCACAAAGTCGCTCAGCGAGCTATCGAGAGGGCTATGCTCAAGGTTTCCTTGCGTGATAGACTTAAAAATGAGGATATCCGCAGTAAAACCAGAGTAATCGACATAGCCCATCGGATTTGTAAGCTGCAGTGGCAATGGGCCGGCCATATAGCTCGAAGAACCGACAACCGATGGGGAAGAAAGTTTCTCGAGTGGCAGCCTCGTACCGGCAGGCGAAGTGTAGGGCGTGCCCCCACTAGATGGAGTGATGACCTGGTAAGACAAGCAGGAAGTCAATAGATGTAAGTGGCTCGGGACCGTGCTTAGTGACTATGCTACACCTCCCACCGACAAAAAAATATAAAAATATAAAATACATTTTTTATATAGTAAAAAGTTAATCTTAAATAAAGTCTTACATTCTAATTATGTATATATAATATTTGTCTTGGCTTGGGTAGAGTGGCTGGCCAAACCCCACCCAAGCCAAGATAAATATTATGCACATAATAATTCCGTAGTCACAGTAGAACTGGTATGATACATCACTATCACATACCTAGTTATTAAGTTATTTAGTCACTTATCCGAACACATTATATTTTTAGTTTTATACTTCATACTTCATTTATTTATACCTTCATATTTGGTTAACCATTATTAGTCTCGTATAATGTACATCAATTTAAATCATGGAATGAGGCACACAAGCGAGCAGCCTCGCGAGGCATTTGCTGCGTGAAGAAACTGTCCCCGAACGAGCGCGGCAGCCTCGGTATCATCGCGAGGCTGCTGCGCGCGGCAAGCCCGAGCCATTTGTTCGTTCTTTCCGTTGAGAGTTAAGATATCATGACACCACACGTACGTTTTGCGGTGGCAGCTGTTGCTTTTATCTTTATAAATAGGATTATAAAAAAGAGAAAACAAAAAAAAAACTTAAACGAAGACAATATTGGATCCAGACATTATACAAAGATTATATACTATGGAAACGAACGAGATTAATGATGGAGTGGAGAAAAATTTTGCACGCATTAATGCAGAGGAGTTTGACCTATTGCAATAACTTACAAAGCCAACTTTGAAGAAATGATACGAACTAGCGACGAGCGATAACCGTGAGAGAAAAGCTACTTTTAACATTACGGTTCTTAGCGACAGGAGATTCTTATACCAGTTTGCAGTATCTTTTTCGCATTTCGAAACAATCTATCAAGTCATATTTGCATCGTCGGTAGGTGACTTGCAAATGATGGCAAAGCACCCTGGACGTCTGCAAGTGGAGTGGACCTGACTGAGTCCCTCCCATTGTGATGAAGACGTGTGCTCAGGAGTTTGCTCAAAGAAGGGAAGCTTGGCGTGCTCAGCAGAGCGGTATAGTATTTCATGGCGGCACATCGCTTGCAACTTTACAAAGCGCAAATTCGGCCTCACATGGAATACTGTTCTCATCTCTGGGCCGGGGCACCCCAGTGCCAGCTCCTTCTACTTGACCGCATCCAGCGCAGAGCGGTTCGAATCATCGACGACCGAGTTCTTTCTGATCGGCTCGATTCACTGGCGCTGCGTAGGGATGTTGGATCCCTTTGCATTTTCTATCGAATCTACCACGGGGATTGCTCTGAGGAATTGTTCGGATTAATTCCAGCCGCCAAATTTCACGAACGCACATCGCGTCAAAATTCACGATACCATCCTCATCATCTGGATGCTTGGCGGTCGACCACTATGCGTTTTACTAGGAGTTTTCTTCCTCGTACAACTTTTCAGTGGAATTGTTTACCACCGGAGATTTTTCCGGACCGATACGACCTAGGGACCTTCAAGAAAAGATCTTACTCCTTTCTAAAAGGCCGGCAACGTACCTGCAATTCCCCTGGAGTTGCGGTTGTTCATGGGTGACGGTAGTCACTTACCATCAGGTGAGCCGCATGCTCGTTTGCCCCCTTTTCTATAAAAAAAAATAAAAATTTTGTACAACCGACTGCAATATATATTATTAGGTCCTTACATATGAAATTGGCGTTTTGTACGGGAGGAATATAAAGTCATTTTTTTTTTGTAAAATATATTTAATTAATCAAAGTATGCGCCGTTGTTATCAAATCACTTTTGCCATCTCATAGGTAGTTCATTGATCCCTTTACTAAAAAAACCATGGGGGCGAGAATCAATAAACTCTTTGAAGGCGGTTTGGACTGCCGCATCGGAGTTGAATTTTTTTCCTTGTAAGAAGTTGTCCAAATTCCGGAAAAAATGGTAATCTGTTGGAGCAAGGTCCGGGAAGTACGGTGGATGTCTCAGACATTCTAATTGTAGCTTATCTAACTTAGTGGTTGTTTTGTGCAGTGTGTGGTCTTGCGTTGTCGTGAAGCAGCAGTGGCCTAGAGCGATTGACCAATCTCGGTTGTTTAGCAGCTAGTTTTTCCTTCATGGTTTGCATTTGCTGACAATAGATATCTGCCGTAATCGTTTGGCCAGATTTTAGAAAGTTGTAGTGAACGACACCGGCGCAAGTCCACCAAACACTCACATGTAACTTTTTCTGAGTCAATTTTCGTTTAGGGCAGGATTTGGCTGGGTCTCCAGGGTTCAGCCATTGCGACGAGCGCTTTCGATTATCGTACAGTATCTACTTTTCATCACAAGTGTTTGCAAGTTCGATTCACTCAATTCATGAGGTACCCATCGTTCAAGTTTTTTTACTTTCCCGATTTGCTTCAAGTGGATTAACACAGTTTTATCACTTACACCGAAGCCTGCAGCTATCTCTGAAGTACTTTGTGATGGATCCGCTTCCACAATAGCCTTTAATTCTTCATTTTTCACTTTGGTCTCCGACCGTCCACGGTGTTAGTTCTGAAGGTCGAAATTTCCAGAACGAAAACGTTGAAACCAAAAACGTACCGTGCTTTCTTTTGCGACACCAGCGCCGTACATATCATTAATCCTTCGAGTTGTTTCTGCAGCACTGGTGCCACGGTAGAACTCGTACTCGTAAATACGACGCCAAAGAATAAAATAACGAGGAAAAAACAAATGAATGACTGTTTTCAAAACTCAAATGTACCAGCTAAATGAATTTATAAATTTGAATTTGGAATTCTTAACCAAAGAGGAGATATTTCAGATCAAAGTGGTCAGTACGACAAAACGCTAATTTCATATGTAAGGACCTAATATTAAGGATAACTGAAAAACTATTAGTCAGACCTTGATCAATTGAACCACCAGCTTTCAAATAAAAAAGAATCATCGAAATCGGTTCACGTAGAACCAAGTTATGAGGTAACACACATAAAAAAAAGAAACATACAGTCAAATTGAGTACCTCCTCCTTTTTGAAGACGGTAGAAAAGAATAGAGTAAATAGAGTTTAGAGGAAGTAGAGAGTAATAGAGTGTTTAATAAAAAGTGTTTGTTAAGTGAGTGGATGAGTTTGTGTATTTAAAATGCTTAAGAATTGGGAGGAAAATGACAGCTACTACGAACGCCTTACGTGCATAACGCTCGGTGATTTATTTGAAATGTAAATTGAAGTTGCAGTTAGTTCGAGCAATTGATTTCAATTTGAAGGATACAATTGTAAGAATTTCCGTTGCAGTTTTTCCTTAAAATATCTCTATATGTAGTTAACACAATATCGTTTTTACAACAAAATATAAGGTTTCTTTTTGTGTTTTGGACATAATTATGTTAAAATTTCATAAATTCAAACTTAAGTTTAGAAATATAACGACGAAGTAAGCAATCAAATATTTTCTTTCTGTTTTCACTACACGCTTTTAAAACACCCTAACAATAAATATTTTACGTATTATACGAGTATTTTACGTGGAAGAGCGACGATACAGCACAGATGGGTGGTTGTAACACAAATGGGTCGGCACCACTGGGGAAAGACCACGATCTTACAGAATGTCAGCCTAAAATAACAGTTTAAAATTGTTGTGTTTCGTAAGTGAGTTTAGAGAACCGAGACCCTTTTTACTGGAAATGAGGAATTCCATCTTAGTCCTCACGGTTGACAACGCATCTGCATTTTGATTCGTAATCGAGGATAGATATAGATGTTTATGGGCCACAGCAACCACTTACCATCAGGTGGACTGTGTGCTCGTTCGTCACGCTAATCCTATTAAAAAATCTAGGATAGAAATGTAGATATCTATAGGTCACAGCATCTTCTTACCATCACAGGTGGACTAAGTGCTTGCTTGCCACCCTTCTTCTATAAAAAAGTAGTAAATCTTTTAAGCATTCTCTTATTTCGATACAAAAACGTGATAAAAATAGGGAATAATTATAACTATGTCATGTGTAAGGTTAAATCTTGCAATTTTCATGGGACATGTCCCCCCCCCCTAACCATGGGTGCTGTAAAGTGCCCGAAACGTCGGGAATTAAAAAATTTAAAATTAGACTCGATGAAATCTCGTCTAATTTTAAATTAAATTTGCGTAGATATAAGAAATCATTATTGCTCATACTATTCTTATACCTGCCTACAGATATTAACTTGACATAGGGGATATTGATCATTATTGTTCAGATGTAAAGACTGATTTTCTTGTAATTGCTATTAGTATATTTATTTATGGGAATATTTGCGCATAAACGTGATGCAACGTTTTTGTCCGACGCGTGTTCCGGAGGAATGTTTATAAGTTACCATGGTGTATCTGGATTAATATGTGATGTCGGGTTTTAATTATTAAGCAATTTAGCATTAAGATTTTTACTTCATATTGACATTTAAAACAATAATACTTGTAGAATATTAATACAACCTTTGCTTGTTTATGGTAGTTATATTCATTTACGTATTAACGTGGTAGAACCATGCTGCAGCTATATTCATTGTTTAGTTGTTGTATATATATATGCTAGATTTACTAGCAACCAAGGCTAGTTATTCTAGCGGTATGAATGATGATATTGAAAGAAAAAAGGCAGTCTTTAGACATCTAAATAAGAGAGTAAAATAAGAATATCGGATAACTTCCAGGCAAATATTAAAATGTTCTGGAAACTCGTAAGAACTGCCAGGGAACATTCAAAACAGACTAGAATGAATGCTATACGAGACCAGAATGGCTGTATTCTGAATGACGAAGTGTCGAGTTTAAGGAGATGGAAGGAATACTTTGAAAGCGTGTTTATGAGTGATGAGACGTTTGAATTAAATGAAATAGAAATTCCGAAAGAAGAGGAAAGAGATAGAGAGATAAGTATAGATGAAATAATGAAAGCAATGAAAAATATGAAAGCAGGTAAGGCAGCCGGATATGATAGAGTATCACTCGAAATGCTAAGGCTGGAGAGGGAGTGGTGGCAGACCTGCTGTACACCTTGTTTAATTTGTGTTGGGAACTTAAGCGGGTACCGGGAGACTGGTGCAAAGCCGTGATAGTCCCACTATACAATGTGTTAATTTTACACTTGATCAAACGAAATGTGCGGATATTAAATAAAAAATTATCGGTAAAAAATCGAAAAAAATATTTTTTATGTAAACTATTTAAAAAATAAAAGCATTTAAATTTTTTTTTGGTAAAATTCCCATCCTTCGGTTTTAAATTATTTTCTCTTTAAGTAAACGGTGTATTTTTTTAAAGTAGTTTTATTTGAAAGTTAGAAAGATTAACTAGCAATAAAAATTTAAAAAAACCTACGATATCAAGCAGGAAATTTGTCAAAAAAATAATAAGATAATTCATCAACATACCGATGGCATTCTTTGATGATTATTATTTTAAAAACGAAAAGAGATAGAACGCATGTTATTTTGGAGAACTTGTACAGTTAGCTACGTAGTTTAATAAAACATGCTAAAAAGGTTATCTCAACGTACTAGTTTTGAAGTTACAGACCAAAAATTAAAAAGAAAAGTATTTTTTTAACAAAAAAAATTATCTTATTATTTTTTTGACAAATTTCCTGCTTGATATCGTAGGTTTTTTTAATTTTTATTACTAGTTAATCTTTCTAACTTTCAAATAAAACTACTTTGAAAAAAAATACACCGTTTACTTAAAGAGAAAATAATTTAAAACCGAAGGATGGGAATTTTACCAAGAAAAAAATTAAAATGCTTTTATTTTTTAAATACTTTACATAAAAAAAAAAATTTCGATTTTTTAACGATAATTTTTATCTAGTATCCGCACATTTCGTTTGATCAAGTGTAAAATTAACACATTGTATAAAGGAAAAGGATCGCAGCAGGACTGTAAAAACTACCGTGGTATCAGCCTTCTTAGCATAGTGGGAAACTGTATGCTAAAGTACTAATTGAAAGAGTTATGAAAGATACTGATGGAAAAATTTGGGATGTGCAAGCGGGATATAGAAAGGGAATGGGACGGATCAGGTCTTTTCCATACGCATGATTGCGGAGAAGTTTTTGGCCAAAAACCAAAAGGTTTTTTGTGCGTTCGTGGACTTGGAAGAGGCTTATGACAGAGTGGACAGGGATGTGTTATGGCAAACACTGAACTCATTTGGGTTGAGCGCTGGGTTGATACAGGCATTGAAGTATCTGTATAGGGACTCCAGTGCTTGTGTCAGGATCAACGGGGCCTACTCGGACTGGTTTGGCATCCATAAAGGGGTCAGACAGGGCTGTGTGGCTTCCCCGTGGCTGTTCAACTTATTTATGGATAGTTGTTTGGAAAATTTGAAAGTTTCCACTTTATTCAGGTTCTCACCGGCCACGGATACCATAAAAGTTATTTGTTCAGATTTTAAATCACCGCGGATTACAAATATCCTTGCGATTATTCAGCTACGCAAACTATTGGACATCTACTCCAACAATGTCCCGCGTTTCATGCCGCGAGACATGATCATGAGGTAATATGTAGCATTTCCGGTGTGTTTCCTTTAAAATACCCGAACTCATTAAGAAAGAATCAACCCTGAACTCCTTTGTTAAATTCTTTAAAACAATTGTAAACAGACTTAAAGATTTAATAATACCTAGATATAACTTAGGCATAATATACATAAAACTTTTAATTTTATGTTACATATTACAATTCAAGTTTGATTTTGTTAGTAATTTCATTACTTTATATTAACTAGTATCCAGACAAAATGTCACTAATTGAGTGTTTTCTTCAGTTTTAATAATTTTATATTAACAACATTTTCTTTAATAATCCTAAAACGTTTAATTTTTCATAGTAGTATATACAGCGTATATAATAAGACAATTTGTAAATAGTGCAGAAACTCGTAAATTTATAATTATATACTCGTACGGTCAAATCAACACCACTGTATCAAATCACAGTGCTGTTTGTAATTACCCGTCTCTGTAGAATAATCCTGAATTTGTTAATAAAACTATATTAAAAAATGTGTAACATTAGTTAATAAACGGCCACTAGGGATGGTGTAATCTGGTGTTTACCGCTAAAAAGAACCCCTTTGTCGTATCTCCTCAGTTTCAAGGCACTCCCCTTGTTGCCTCAGCCAGTATCGGAAGCTTCAGTGTCGACGTATCGAGTGACGTGCAGTTTCGTGGTCACTTGGAAGAGAAGGCCAAATTGGCCTCTAAAAAGCTTGGCGTGCTCAGCAAAGCGGGACAGTATTTCATGCCGGCACACCGCCTGCATCTTTACAAGGCGCAGGTTCGGCCGCACATGGAATACTGTTCTCATCTCTGGGCTGGCTCTCCACAGTGCCATTTCCTTCCACTTGATCGCATCCAGCACAGAGTGGCTCGAATCGTCAACGACCGAGTCCTTTCCGATCGGCTCGATTCACTGGCGCTGCGAAGAGATGTTGCATCCCTTTGCATTTTCTTTCGCATCTACCACGGGGAGTACTCTGAGGAATTGTTCTCAGCCGCTAAATTTCACGAACGCACATCGCGGCAAAATTCCTGATAGCATCTACACTATGTGGATGCTTGGCGGTCCACCACTATTTTACTAGGATTTTTCTTCCTCGTACGACCTCTCTGTGGAATAGTTTACCACCGGCGATTTTTCCGGACTGATACGACTTAGGGACTTTCAAGAAAAGAGCTTACCCCTTTCTAAAAGGCCGGCAACGCACCTGAATTCCCCTGGTGTTGCAGTTGTTCATGGGCGGCGGTAGGCACATACCATCAGGTGAGCCGTATGCTCGTTTACCACCTCTCTTATAAAAAAAAATTTTTAGCCCTTGATAGACAAAGGACAAATGTACCATACAGCCTATATCGATTTTTTTATTTTTTGTAATCGATTTATTTTGGTAATTTTTTTTCCCTGTAGGTGACACTACCTGCTAAAATAATAGAGCGCTAAATTTAAAGCACATAAATAATATATTTTAAGTCAGGAATACAATTTAGTTTTTTCATCAAAATTAAATAAAACGCTCATGAGGCGTGCACTTTTGGTTTTTTTTTAAAACTATTTGATTCTACTTTATATTTTCATTTTAAAAAATGGGATCATTTTAAGCATACGCGATGTATTGTCACAGAATATGAAATCAAATAAACCAATAAAATGTTTTCTTTAATATTTGTAGTAGGTAACTAATTTAAAGATTTTTGTTTTAAATTTTTGGCATTAAATGATATTGCTTTCCTTTTTGAAGCAGATGAAAATGTAGGCATTCAGGCACCACAAAAATATTTTTTCTTTTACAATAATTGGAGGTGGCCTTTGTCCAGTATGCGTTGCATTGTGATATGCAGCAAAATTGATTATGAGTTGTTCTATGTACTATTTATTTACGTAAAATGCATCCACCATTATGGAGAAATCCATAATGAGTTCCTTACACTAATACAATACTTATTATTGTGTGATTCACTCTAGTAAATGAAGATATGCGGCAGTAGATAGTAGATCAGTAAGCACTATTGTAAGACGTTCACTTCCGCTCTACACAAATGAAAATAAAAATATTACTTACGTCCTAACATTTATGTATTTTAAATTTTGGCATTGCTAACAAGAATACAAAGGCATTGTCAGAGTCCGCTTTCTAACTTCCAATTTTTGATCAATTGGTCTTCCATTACATTTAACGACGTCGTTGCTTCTGTCCTAACATTTCTTATTCATATCGTATAACTACTACTAATTAATTAATATATTGGTCATAGAAATGATAATATGTTTGATACTAAAATATTTTACAGTATTCTTATAATTTAATCCTAGGAATTTAAATAGAATTGTACCTGTGTAAATAAAATTGTAAACATAACTTAAGGTAAAAAATTAGTAAAACCTTGACTTTCTTTCATCTGGTACGAAAGTAAAAGTACGTACGCAATCAAATATTAACCGCAGGTATCTATTTAATCATAAAAATAAATTCTAAAAAAGAATTCTTTAAAAAATATTGCCTTTTTTTATAGAAAAACTTAATGAGTTGAAGATCGAGCCAGGAAACGATTTATTCATCATATTACATTCATCAAAAATAACACATCTTAAGCCCGTAACATCAGTTGCAATTTAATCCAAATTTCTCAAGTTAAACTGTTCTTGGGGATTCTTTTGTAATATCAATGACAATTTGACCTTTAATCGGGGATTGAAGATGCTAGAAATTTTAAGCGGTAACAAGGGACAGTTAAACAGTTAAACTGTAATTAAGAGTTTATCTTTGTTTTAAGGCAAAATGACCGCTCATAAAACAGTTCTGTTTGACTTACACGATGTGTTTATCTTCTTCAATGTTAGATATTATACTGATTGATGATTTTAACTAAAAAAGTTAAAATGGCTTTTTCAGAAACAAAATTATTTTAATAATGTAAATAAATTTAGTAAATGACATATTTTCGACTTCTTCATCTTCTTCTTCTTTTTTGTGGCGGTTCATCAGCTTTCGTTTTTCGTTTTCGTTTTTAAAACGAAAGCTGATGAGTTTAATTAAAATAAGAGTCTGTGATAATAACAAGAATTTACTTTCCTCCTAGAATTTTGACAAATCTATCTGTTGAATTACCTAGAACAAATGACAATCATAGGAATCTTATTGGTATGTTAAAACTGTCAAACATTTTAAGTTATATGTTTTTTGACTTACCGGTGATATGAAATGTCATTATTTTTTAACGGTGCTTTTTTTTGTAGATCGCGCAACCCTTCACTATACAACTTGGTGTTCTAGCCAGTAAAATTTACTACCGTTCCTGCGACAACCTACCACGTGACTAATTCATTCGGTGTAAGGACCATTTTAAGATCAAAGACTACAATATGAATTTTATGTTATATATTGACGCGCGGTTCGTGCAGTTTTTACACATTAATATATAATATGTCAATGTTTTATTCGCTTAATCTTATACTTAAATTATTACACAATAATTTTAATATATATGTGTGTAATCAGTTGAGATAACGATGAACAAGTCCCTTATGACACGTTGCCTACACAAGCCAAATTTATTATTTATTACCTATAAAACCTAAAAACTTCTCTACATCAGTCATCTGTCAAAAGTTTTTTTAATTGCCATACTATGTAATAAGTTTAACTAATCGGGCAATTTTTTATCGTTGATATCACAAGAGAAGTTTAATCAATAGATAAAATTTACACGCCGTTTAGATAAACTATAATACGTGGGGTACATTGAAAATTTTGCGTAACTCATAACTAAAACGATTTATATGTAAACTAATATATTTATTTAATGTTTTACAGAGTATTCTCTATTACATTTTAAGCACTTTTTCATTCGTTCAAACTATTTTTGGAAACATAAGGATCATTGATCGGTTAAAAGACATAAGAAATAAAGACATTTATTCCAACACATCATCTAAACATATGACAAATAACAATTTAAAAAGAAAACAAGTGACTTATTAACAAACAAACAAAAAAAAGGAAATAGAATAAAGAAAAGAAGTGCGTCCATTATATTTGTATGAAAACACATATTAAAATAAAATATGAGAAGAAAAAAAATCAGAAAATCAAAAGAAGTGGTGGAAGGGACCGTCTCAGCATAAGCCGCGAGATTGCAGCGCTGATTTTCAGCCGGCCCTGAACAAGTTCGAACAATGCGAGCGAGTAATTTTGTGTGAGATGTACCGTAGACGGTAGTGTGCAGTCCCTACGCAGTCCCTAGTAAAACGTAGTGTATATATATATATATACCATATGTCCGGTTACCGGTGTCGGAGCTTTTAATGCTATAAAATATAATCAATTTCATCGACAAATCATGTCTCAAATCTCATTTAGACCTAGCTGTATTTAAATGGCAGCCATTTAAATTTTTCAGTGTCACCACCTCAACCCCGCGCATTAAAATTACAATTTTCACCGATGTAGAAGTCCTACATTCTTAAAAAATGTCTCATTGGATAGATAAAGATACGCGTAGTAAAATAAAAGCAAACTTTTAACTGCAAAATTGTATTTAGATCCTAAAAAGACTAAGAAAAGAAAAAAAAAGTTTTAAAAAATCGGTTATTTTTTCACATTTTCGACTTTAATGAAAAAAGTAAGTCATTTACCTAATGATTTTTTACATTAGTCAGATAGATCAGAACATTTCCTAACCAAAAACATAAAAATCTTAATTGTAACCAAAAAAAATATCAGTATTATAACTGTTTGAATATGACCTTTGAAAAATTTGTCGCCCTGGTTGCAGACAGACAAAGTGAATTGATGAGAAGAATGAAACACAACATTTCAAAATGCACGTAACTAAAAAGTTATTTATAAAACTGTTCGAAATGACCTCCGCGATGTTGGAGACATGTTGTAGCCCTTATTGCCACATGTTGAGTTGCAATTATCCCAAATTGAATGTCATTTATGGGCAAAAACGTTTTTGCCTACCGATCGACCCTAACGAATGTGTGCGTACGCAGCGCAGTAAAATCAGTTAAAATAATGCATTGCCACGCATTTTGAATTTAAAAGATAAAAAGGACAGAATGTTTGAGTTTTTTTTTTTAATTAATTTTTTTTTCACCATATGGGCATATTACTTATTCTGAACCTTCTCTGCAAATTTCGCCGGTTACTGCAATATATATACAGTAAAATTCGCTTAATACCATCACGTTTAATACGATTTTTCGCATTATATGCCATTTTATATCAGTCCCTGCAACTTGAGGCATGTTTTCATACATTTTTAACACGCTTAATATGATTCGTCATCCCGTCTAATACGCCATCTGTGCAACACCCGAGCCGAGCCGAGAGTTGCCGAGCGCGCTCACTTACCGCCTTGCTGATCCCTCCCCCGCATGTATGCGCACCCCGCGCACTTTAGTTAACTAAGTTCACCCTAAAGATGTTGAGCTAAAGAACATCAATCTTGTTTTCTTACCTCTGAATGCGACAAGCAAGTTGCAATCGATGGATCAGGGCATTATAAAAGTTCTTAAACAAGGCTACGGGACACGATTGATACATCGCTATCTTAAAGAAATGGAAGACCCGGACAGCAAACGACCCTTGACTGTGCATGATGCGATCCTAAACATTGCAGTGGCATGGCAAGCAACTAAGCCTGAAACCATACAAAATTGTTTCAAGAATGCAGGTTTCCGAAATAACGAAAGAAGAAACCGCGATACCGCAGGGTTTTCCTGGAAATTCTTGCATTGATGACACCCTACGAAACCCGTTCCATCGAAGATCTTATTGAAGATGTGAATAACACCTAAAAAGAGGCCCGAAGTGATGACGATGAATATGATGGAGAATCAATTTCGATTTTGTCAAACGTGAAGACGTACTGCAAACGTTAAGTTATATTGAAAGCCTTGTCATTACTAATGCATCAAAATCTCTTTGTCAAACCAAAATAAGTGATTACTTTAGTAATATCATTATGAATAATAATTAACTATGATATAACGTATTTAAATACATATACATAATTATGTATAATATTTTATTATACCTTTCTAACAAATTTATAAATATACCTATAAATAATTCAATACCTACACAAAATTTGTAAATGATATGTTTTATTTTCTCTATCCCGCATAATACGCTTTCAATTTAGAAACATCAATAAATGCTATTACGTGCCAAATTTAGCAAAATTCGATCACATTTAGAGTCACTTCGGTGTCTGTGTCACTATGTCAGTTTGTCAAAGAATGTTTTGAATTCCCAAAGACTATTGGACCTAGATGATTGATAATTGGCATGTATATAATATGCTACAAGAACACGTTAATAAATAAGTTTTTCAGCATTGCATTAATATCATATGTCTAGAAACATCTACAATTGTTTTATATTGGACGTGTCTTCCGATGTATCCATAAGAAAGATATATTGTCTTGGAATCAAAATTTAGTATTATTATTTACTCTTTACATTCATTCATATTTAAAGTTAATTTTGTTTTAACAAAATAATGATGATTTCATGGTCTTATAGCAATATTTGATTCATATCATTGTTCCCATTTAATATTGATTGGCACCATAAAATATATTCTGATATTTCTTCTACGTTCGGGTAGACATCAAAATTTCATAAATACAGTTCTATAATGATGAATACTACACATGTAATAAAACAAATTTTAATAAATCACGTTACATTTTAACTTTTATTCAAGCGGGTTGTACAAAACACATCTTTAGAAGAAAGTTCCATAAAAAATTTGCGTAAAAGAACATATTGGTGATGTGAAGCACCGACGCTCCGAGAAGTCTGAAGTATGTCAACATATTCAGTATCGTGCCAACCATTATATCAGATCTGATAGACAACAAATCCTCGCAATAGAACACCGATTCCTACCAAGGATGATTCGCGAGGCTATTGAAATTAAAAAACATCCTAATTTCAATAGAGAAGATGGATGGGTGCTGCCATCTGCTTGGGATCCTATAACTAACAAAATTAAATCCAAACCCAAGCCTACTACTGCAAGACTTCAAGATACTATAAACTCGTCCTGCGTAGATCGGACCAAACATTATTAGTTAAAAGTTGATTGTAGTATTCGTAAACTATGACATCAGGACGTTAAACAACTCAGATACCCCCTCCCCCCCCCACGTCTCCATTGGTTCTTTATAGTGGCCGAAACGTCAGGAATTATAAAAGTTAAAATTGACCACGATAAAATCCTTAAGATCACTTTTATTGCAAATGAAGTTCTATTCGCAGTGAACGTGGGTAGAACTATACTCATAATCAGAAGCAGAAAAATGTTCGCCTCGTTGTGGCGGCGAAAGAGGATCCTCCACCTCATATCGTTCCGTGTGTATCTTAAGAGGCGATAAAGGAAAACAAACAGGAGATGGGCAACATCATCTTCCTGACAACAGTTCAAAATAATAAAGGCTGCGGTTTTCAACCCGCCTGCCAAGCGTGGCAACTGCAGCAAATATCCAGCCTATTTGACAATTTATGGGGGAGGCCTATGTTCAGTTCAGTGGACTTTTGATAGGTTGTAATAATAACGATGATGTGTTCTATTCTTTCGAATCTTTGCTAAAAACACGCTATCAGCGCCGCTAGCGGTGAAAAAGTATTTGACAATATGACTATATTATCATGAAATAGCAATGTTGTGTTTAGTTATTAATATCGTTAAATGATCTCTATTCGTTGATTTGGCTAAGCTATAAATATAGCTATATAGCTATAAATATCATGAAATAACACCATTTCACGAAATAATGATTTAATGAGAATTTTGCAATAATTGCAGGCAGACCAGTTTTAATCAATTTACATACAGATATAGTATCAAACGTATGAAAATTGATATGGTTTTTAGTTCAAAAAAATATCAATTTTCATACGTTTGATAGATGTCACTATTATCTTTTATTTTTTAAATTTTAATTATTACACTTTTAAAATGAAATAACGATTAAATTAAACGTTAAGATTTTTAAATAATTTTATAAATCTAATTATTTAAACATATAAATGGAAGTTATTTATATTATTTAATTTATTAGTTACTAAAGGCAAAATTTAGGCATTAAGGTAATATAGGTTTTTTTTTCATTTGATGATAGATGGCGCTGTTTTGATAATTAAAACGTATATCGTCAGCCGAGTTTCAAATTGTTATACAAGCTTAAAACTAATTTTAAACTTTATTTACAAATATGATATTTATTTGAAAAAACACCCGTCATCCCGCCTATTAACTAACATAATCATATATAATAGAAAATCAACATCTAAAGGAATAAAAAAATACTTAACCTTCTTTTTTAAGTTCCGTAATCGGATAAAAAGTAGCCTATAAGTTTCCCGGGTTACTAACTACCTACATATAAATTTTAATGGAAATCGGGCCAGTAGTTTTTGCGTGAATCGGTAATACACAGAGAGACAGACAGACAGACAAAAATTCTAAAAACCACTAATTTGGCTTCAGTACCCTTTATTTAGTCCCCTGGACTTGTTTTTTATATCTTGTATATATATATATATATATATATATATATATATATATATATATATATATATATATATATATATATATATATATATATATATATACAGGTATTTTGAAACGCTCCCGAAAACGAAGACAGACGACAGTACTAACTATATCTTAGATGATGGGTGAAATATAAAATCGATCCTGATGAAAAAATTCATCTTTTCACAACGTTTTATTAGCTTTATTCACGCTCCATCGTGTTAGTATAAATCATCGTGTTAAATAAAACGTTAATTTCATTAAAATAAAACATGAAAATACTTAAACATAAAAGCAGCAGTGGAATTACTGAATTACAATCAGCTGACTAGGGTCAATGTACGCGCGAACGCCGAATTCGCGCGGCCCGAACTAACGATGGTACCACAATACATAATAATTTACAACACTTGTCTAAATACCTAACTTATCTACTTAACCTACTATTTTGCCACTGTGCTTGTCTCCACGTAGCCACTTTAATTCAAATTCATAAAACTGAAACAAAGCTTTTGTATGATTGTTGACCATATCTACCTAGTAATTAGAAACCCAACAATGCCATGAACTATTCCATCAAATAGAGATAAAAAATTTTTTTTTATAGGATAGGGTGACAAACGAGCACACAGTCCACCTGATGGTAAGTGGTTGCTGTGACCCATAGACATCTACATCTATCTTCAACAAAGAATCAAAATGCAGATGCGTTGTCACCGTGAGGACTAAGATGGAATGCCTTTTTCCAGTAAAAGGGTCTCCGGTTCTCTACACTCACCATACGAAACACAGCAGTGTTAAGCTGCTATTTTACGGTGGTATTCTGTGAGAGTGGTCCTTCCCAGTCGAGCCGACCCATTCATACTACAACTATACTACTAACATAGCTGCAGCATGGCTCTACCACGTATGAAAAAAAAATCTCACAGTGCACTTAATTTTCGATTATTTACATCATACATCAGATAACGAGATAACACATGAAGTTGGTAAATTGAAACCTGTGCCGACAGACACCCAATATATTCAACTAAGAGCTTCTCTCTTAATCTCAGTTTGTGTACACAGTACTGGATATTGTGCACACAAAATACACGTGTTGTGTATAACAGTGTTGTTAGCCATTTTGCCAAACGTGGTAAATCATCCCGATAATGGCCACCGGTCTAGATATTTTCAAGTGTGACAAGTTTTGATGCTGCACGAATAAGTATTCAGTAGCATTCTAAAATTTAATTTTATCAGTTACTTATCATTAGTTTATTTAGCAGAAAGTAGAGGCGCTATATTAGATTAATACTATGAAAGTCAAAACTATACTATCTTGTAATATCAGCTATAGAAGGTTGGGGTGCGACTGGCTCAAGTGCCACTCAAAGCCGCGAAAATTTATTTATCATATAAAAAGGCATAAAGTGATGTTAATTCTCTTAAAATCTGTTTCTGTTAAAAAACACGCTATCAGCGCCGCTAACGGTGAAAAGTATTTGACAATATTATGACCATATTATCACAAAATAGCAATGTTGTGTTTAGTTATTAATCGTTAAACGATCTCTATTCGTTGATTTGGCTAAGCTATATCATGACATATTCAACAAACAGTGATAAATATCATGAAATGACACCATTTCACGAAATAATGATTTAATGAGACCAGTTTTAATCAATTTACATACAGATATAGTATCAAACGTATGAAAATTGATATGTTTTTAGTTCAAAAAATATAAATTTTCATACGTTTGATAGATGTCACTATTATCTTTTATTTTTAAATTTTAATTATTACACTTTTAAAATAAAATAACGATTAAATTAAACGTTAGGATTTTTAAATAATTTTATAAATCTAATTATTTAAACATATAAATGTAAATTATGTCTATTATTTAATTTATATTATAATATTAGTTACTAAAGGCAAAATATAGGCTTTTTCATTTGATGATAGATGGCGCTGTTTTGATAATTAAAACGTATAACGTCAGCCGAGTTTTAAATTGTTATGCAAGCTTAAAACTAATTTTAAACTTTATTTACAAAAATATGATATTTATTTGAACAAACACCCGTCATCTAAGTAGCCTATAAGTTGCCCAGGTTACTAACTACTACATATAAAATTTAATGGAAATCGGTCCAGTAGTTTTGCGTGAATCGGTAATACACAGACAGACAAAATTCTAAAAACACCTATTTTGGCTTCAGTACCCTTTATTTAGTCCCCTGGACTTGTTTTCAAGTATATTAGAATTACAGACAGACACGTGTATATATATATATATATATATATATATATATATATATATATATATTTTAAAAAATTAGAGAACTATAGACAAATATGTATAAATATATATAGAGGTAATAAATACAAAATAACAAGTACATATTAGGTATACATTAAATTAATCCTTAGTAATTAATAAATTATCCTTATAGGTTTAAATTTAATTTATGATTATAAATATAATACTAAATAAATAGGTAATTTTAAATAAAGCATGTTTAATAATTTATACTTCCCTTCTGTTCGTTTAATAAAAATTTCTTTATGTGTATTCGAAATTCCTAATGTCTTTAGATTACGTAGTGGTGGAGTATATTATTGCAATGGGTGACTGTATATTTGTAACTACCTCTGAAAGCCGAGGAACTATGTTGAGGACACTTTATATGCGAGAGAAAACACGCGTGAGATACTTATTGTGTTCACGGCACCAGTCGAAAGCTATCGCAGCGTCTTCTGTCTCCGTAAATGTCGAACCTCTCGGCAATTTTTTTATTTTTGAAAATAAAGAAATCACACGGTACGAGATCTCGACTGTGTGTGGGGTGGATCATGAGCTCCACATTTTCATAAGCCAAAATGACTTTGTCTTGTTCACGGTGTGCATTAACTGTCTTTTGCTCAGCAAATGGGATCATGCTAACAGGACCTAAATTCTGGGAGAAAAAAAGCAATAACTTTTTTGGCCACGCTTCTTGCCTGCCTAAATTTTGTTAGTTTGCTGTCGCGTTCGAACACCCATACAGAAGACTATTGCTTTCTTTCCGGTATGTAACAATATATCCATGTTTCACCTTATGTCACAATGTCATACACGGCATTTGAACGTCCATAATCATATTAATTTGACAACATTTTACACCAATCAACTCGAGCCTGTTTTAGTTCTGAAATGAGTTTATGAAAAATCCAGCGGCAACAAAGTTTTCTAACTTTTAAACTTTTGATTTTGGCCCTTTGTAAAAGGAGATGTGCTGGTTTTCTTCAATAAGTCTCTGACAGTTGCCACATTTTCCTTAGCAATGGCAGTTTTAGTCGACCTTCACGACTTCATGGAAGAAACGGCCACGACCAAATTTTGCGTACCAACGCCTTACTGTGCTGAAATGAGGTGCTTCCGTCTCAAAAGCATTTTGAAGACGAGCAGTGCAATCTTGAGGAGAGAGAGAACTTTTAAAACATAAAATCATCGCCTAAAATATTTTCGCTTTAATTCCATTTTTGCTACGAATAACGAAATTCAACTTGTGATAAATACCAATCGACACGCCTGAAATTATTTTAATAAATATGAGTTTCTTATGCTTAAAAAATATTACTATCGAAATTGAAACATTTATGAGCAGCCAGAAGCGCATGACTTTCAGTGTGCCCTTTGTATAAACGACGGTTGATGTTACGGGCTTTAATATCACAAGAATCCAAGAATAGAATGGTTCATTTTGTTATTTTCTGATAATATATTTCAATTATAAATTATCTAGAACGAAGTATAAAATTGATTTAGGGAAAATAATGTAAATGAAAATAAAGTGGGAGGTGTTATTTAATAAAAATATGAAAAAATAAAAAGATTAAAAAAGAAGAGAGTCAAGGCCTACTAGCCTTAGATTGGTTTTCGTCAGCATAAACGAGTCTCTATTTGGTAGATAACCACAGACCCACCACTTTGTATTTGCAGATGCAGCTCATTTTGGGATTGCCTTCTAGTTTGAAAAATGTTGAAATTTTAAGCATACCATGTTAAAGTTCTAAAACAATATTTTAATTCCTTTAACAAAGAAAATTTGCTGCTTTATTACAATATATGCAGTAGGGAAGCAAGCTTTTACACGAAGCTGTACAACCGGGAAACTTTTGTAAAATTTTTCATAGTTTGTTGAATATTAAAACTTCACGTTGCATGTACGTGACTTTTATAATACGTAAGGCTTTCAGAAGTGAATTTCGCTTGTGACATTTCTACTGCTTTTATTATCATACATAATATGTATGTTATTACTCTAAAACTCTAGAGTAATTACTAGTATAGAGGGAATCCTAAAAAAAGAACAAAATTCTTGTTGTTAAACTCTACATAGCGACACTACCTTCTTCTTACTTTCTTTCTTTTACAATGTTTTTTTCCATTCCACCTCAATTGATGTGCCATTAGCGGAACGAAAAACGTCGATAAATTCATTTAGTATATGACTTTGTAAAAGTAAGGTCCAGTTCGTATAATACCATAATACTTACAAAGTAAATATACGTATATTATATATATATATATACAGGGTAGTAAATATATATTAAATCAATGGACGTTAATATGTCAAAAATTTAGTCGAATAATGCGGAATTGCGCACTATCGTGCTAAGTTAAAATGTATCGTCGAAAAGTTCAGTTCACTATGAAGTCTAAATTATTTTTTTAAATTCTGCCGGTATATTTCTGCCATATTATGCCTAGCATTATTATGGGTTTCACAAGGAATAATAACTGTAAACATATAACCAGTAACGTTTTGAAATATTTTATTTATTTATGGTAAGCAACCTCAATTTTTTATTATTTTGAGTTTTTATCAAGACGGTCCTGCTACCAATTTCCTGTTTCATTTCTCTCTCTCGCCTTTTACGATATTCACGGGATGGTATGGGGTCTTAGAGTTTCTAAGTATGACGTAGTGGATTCTCTTACGCCGCCGCTATAATCTATGCATACATATTATGTGTGAAATTACTTAAGCTCTAAGATTATGTATGTTTTATTTGACATCATTAAGTCATTTTTACCGTCATTATTATTATTAGCATTGTAAGTATTTATGCCCAGAAATGAATTTGTTATAATAAAATAAGTACCTATTTGTATCGTAACGATTATTTTTCAATAATAATCAACATTACCTAAAATAACATTAATTTAAAAGCAAATTATTAGCATGACGTATATAAAAATAATGACAAATAATACTATTTTTAGCGCTAAGCTCGGCACGGCCATGAGATATCACGGCTGAAGGGCTAAGCGCTCGTCGTAAATTTCACAGAATGCAAGCTAGGTGCCAGCAGGGATTGAACTCAACCCGAGATTTAGCTCCGTTGGTTGCAGACCTGCATGTATATGTCTAAGGCATAAAATATTTCGAATAAGCACGCGTACGCACTGGAACAGTGCTGAGAATCAATTGCTCCATAACCCTCTCAGAAATAAGAGGGACCTTGTGCCCAGCAGTGGAACATGTATGCTAATATAATAAATTTACTTTTTATAGTATTTTTATTCATCATCACAGCCCTTCACAAGTCCACCTCTGAACATAATCCTCTGAGCAACATAGAAATGCCACAAAGCACGGTCCTGAGCTACCTGCATCCATCGACTTCCTTCTTACCAAGTCGTCACTTCGTATAGTAGGGAGCTGCCCTACACTTCGCCTACCGGTACGAGGCTGCCACTCGAGAATCTTTCTTCACCATCGGTTGTCGGTTCTTCGAGCTAAATGGCCGGCCCATTGCCACTTCAGCTTACTAATCCGTTTAGCTACCTATATCGGTTACTCTGGTTCTACTGCGGATATCCTCATTTCTAAGTTTATTACGCAGAGAAACCCCGAGCATAGCCCTCTCCATAGCTCGCTGAGCGATCTTGAGCTTCCTATACGACCAACAGTAAAAGACCACGTCTCAGATCCATAAGTCAACACTGGCAACACGCACTGGTTGTACAATCTTGTTTTCAGGTTTAGAGGTATACCTGACGAGAAGGTGTATCGTAGTCTCCCGAACGCTAAGCAGCCGAGTTGGAACCGTCGATTGACCTCTCGGTCGAAGTTGGATTTACCTAGTCGGACTATTTGTCCCAGGTAAACATACTCGTAGATAACTTCGAGCATAGTGCTCCTAACAACTACCGGCATAAGCAAATACTTCTACATTTCGATGTACTCACAGTCAACTTGGCACCGCTAGAGGGACTGAAGCACCGCCCAAATTTCAACGGAATCAAAGGCTTTCTCACCGTCCACATACAGGAGGTAAAGTGTTAGATTGCACACTTCGGTCTTTGCCGAAGGGTGTGTATGTGGTCTATGGTACTTAAAGCCTTTTCAGATTGTTCGGGAGGCTGGAAGCTGGAGGCTGCCTTTTCGTCAAGTCGGCGTGCGAGACGATTCGTAATGACTCTCGAAAACAGCACGTAGACGCGGCTTGGAAAGGAAAATTTGTCTGTAGTTCTTGAAGAGAGCGTTGTTACCTTTCTTGGAGAACAAGGCCACCGCACTTCTGCTCCGCGCCTCCGGAGTAGTGTACCATGGAGGACGGAATTAAAGAGTTTCTGAAGGACTTCAAGTACTGGTTTTCCATCCGCTTTCAGAAGCTCTGCTGTAATTTCATCCTCGCTCGGGGCCTTGCCGTTTCCTAAGGTGCTGGAGAGCCATTCTAATCTCACTTAGACTTACGTCCGGGATATCATCGGAATAGTGTCGGATAAGACTTGCTCTTGGATCGTTACTCACTCTTGCGTGTGGCTCCAACGATAACGTATACAGCTGCCCATAGAACCTCTCAATCTCACTGAAAGTCTCCGGTCACATTCGTTCTTCAGCTTTGACAGTTGGCTCTTTCTGGAAGACAGATCTCTAGCAAAGGCTTTGGAGCCCTGGTTCCGCTCGATCGCTTCTTCTTCTACGAGCTGTATTGACGTTGCGTAAGCCCCGCCGCATGCATTTCTGTCTGATCTGACTGTTCAGTCACCTGTATGCTGTCATATTTGCTGACTGCAATTTCATTTCCTGTCTAACAGCCATTAGGTTAAGAGTGTGATCGGAGAGTTTTTGGTTTCTTCTGCGGCGGGTCTTACAGAACTTAGCTCTGATCCTGTGAGCAATTTCTACGAGCTTGTCATTCACATCGTCCGTCTACTGTATTGCAGTCTTCAAGACACTGTAAACGATTCTGTTACTCGAGCTAAAATTTTAAGGGGTTTTGTATTAGAGCACGAGGGGAACGGATCGATGACTTCATTAGACGTGACCTCTCGTATAGTGGGTTTTGGAGGAATGCATGGCATGGGATGAGGAGGTGGAGAAAATGTATGAGGACATCATGGGATGAGGAGGTGGAGAAAATGTATGAGGACATCTCTAGTCCTCATACATTTTCTACACCTCCTCATCGGGCTGTTCAAAGGTCGGTGCGTAAACCTGTATAGCCTTCAACGAATACCGTTTTGGTGATTCTCAGTATAAAATACGCAAACGCAAAGACTTGTCGCCAATAAATCCGACACCTCCTTTGAACAGATGGTCGCCCTCCCGGTGATATAATAAGTCGCCGAATTCGAGAATTACCGTTGTCCCCTCTCTTCGGGCCTCAGATCGGGCCCAGCGCACGTTAAATGTTGCCAGGTCGAGTCATCTTAGGTGGCAACCGAACCTCCACCGGAGATTCTTAGCACCCTCTATCCAGCAGTTACCATGGTCGCCACCGTAGCCAAGAATAGCGGGATCGCCGGGGACGGGGGGCCGTTTATTTGTGTTGTTGCTCATAGGGGGATGGGGATGATAGTTGGCATACTTGGGGAACGGGTTGGCAAACCGTTCCATAAGTTTTTAATTGTAATGTTGCTGTTATCAGAAAGATGCTGCTGCCCATGTCCTGCCTCAGTTTCCCTCTGTCGCCTCTTACGACACCCACGGGAAAACACGGGGTAGTAGATATTCTTGCACCGCCACTACACGGCATTTTTATTATTTAACTGTAATCGTTATTGTTGCAAAGCTCAAATTGCCATGCTGCCATTGTTACGAGCTACCGTAAAACAAAACGGAACAATGACAAATAACCTATATAATGAACTGTATATAATAATGAAGGGGCCTATCAAAAATTAGAATTTGAACTGACTCGCACGATCGATCTTAATCGATCAATCAAAATTTGATCTTTTAAATTTCAATCATTATGCAAATACGATTAAAAAGAAACATTTTTATTTTGAAATACCATTGATCCAAATTATCATCACCAAAGAGCGAGCTCCTGCCGCATCCAGGATCAGGATCTTGGACAAAAAGCCATAAAGCAAGATCTTTCTCCGTTTTCAGCCTAAAATGGATTCAGCTATCGATCTACCACACCTATCCCACGAGATTATCATTCCATCTATAATAGTTTGTACTCTATTGTCTGTATTTTTATGCCGCAAAGAGGTAGAAGAGAATCTACTAGGTATTTATGAAGTTTTAGGTTAATCATTTATTCATCGTAATCATGCTGGTTCAATAATTATCATTATCTTTAGGCTGCAAAGAGTTTACTTATAAATAAGTAATATTATTTTTATCAATCTGTAAAACTCCAAAACAGAATATGGGCAGACGGTTGGCAATCACAGCACCAGATGTCTCGCGTATTTGACGCAGCTACCCGTCATAGATCTGTGTTTTTTACATCAAGCATACTATTCATTCATTCATTACAGCCCATCAAAAGTCAACTGCTGATCGTAGACATCACCCACAGATTTCTATAGGTGGAGATATTTGCCAAAGGCAGGTTGGCAAACGCAGTACATATCATTACTATTTAGTTGCTATCAGAAAGATGCTGCTGCCCATCCCTGTTTTGGTTTCCCTCTGTCGCCTCTTATAACATATACAGGATGATACGGGCAAGTTTTTATTTTTATACGTCGCCACTCATACGAGATTATTTGGCACTATTTGACATAATATACGAGATGATGCAATGATTCTACACAAGGTTTTTTTATAAAACTGAAGTGACAAACGAACATACAGTCCACTCGATGGTAAGTGGCTACTAATCCATGGACACCTGCAGAGAACTTCAAAAAAGAATGCTACAGGTGCGTGGTCGTGACCCCTGAGGAATAAGATGGAATGCCTCACAGTATATAATTAAACTCGCTCTCTATACCTTTCAGACCGGAACACAGCAATGCAAACACTGCTATTTGGTGGCAGAAATTGGTAAGATGGTGGCAAACACTGCTATTTGGTGGCAGAAATTGGTAAGATGGTGGTATCTATCCAGACGGACTCCTGACAAGTAAAATTTCATACATTTCTCATAATCACCTCTTGCAACAACCTTGCGACTGTAAAGTAATAAAACAATAAATTTAATAAAACCCATATTTGTGCCAAAATAAATTCAAGTTCGAAATCCTAATAAATTACTTTTCTAATCAAAAAGTGATATTTACTTATGCTAGAAGGAACACGTATTACCTTTCAAAGCAAGGTAATTTTATAGAAGTTAAGAAATAAGTAAACCACAAGTACTCGAGACTGTTTGCTTTAACTTTATTATACGTTTTAAAATTGTATAACGACATGAAATAGAGGATTTTAATATACATAATTCTATGCTGGTTCTAGTTTAAGATAATATATTCATGCCCCTTCTCCTCCTTTCACCATCCCGTAAATAGCCCACTGTTTACCGTGGCCCTCTCCCACAATTGGGAGAATTCGTCAACGTCCTACATCCTTACTACCCGTCGCCGATCTGTTTATTTCAGATGTTAATAATGATGAGTATACCTTAATTAATTCGTTGGTTTATCTTGAATTAAATATAATGAATACTGATTTTATTGTAATACAACCGAATGGCCAATGATTTGCAATAATAATACTAATAATTGGCAAGGTGTTTAAACGCAACCTTCGGAACTTCTCCACCGCCTGGATAGACTACAGAAAGGCATTCGACTCGGTGCCTCATACATGGCTGAAGAGGGTCCTCGAGCTGTACAAGGTTGACTGTAGGTACAGTTAGAGACTTCCTCGTGCAGTGTATGGGGCAGCGGAGTACGATTCTTTGTCATCTAGGCGAGTGGATGACGGAGAACCACATAAGTATAAGAAGGGGCGATTGTTTGAGTTCAATCTGGTTCTGCCTCACTCTGAACCCTCTCAGTATCTTATTGGAGGGATTCGGGAGGGGATTTCAGCTTCGAAAGGAGGGACAAAAGTTAAACACCTTTTCTATATGGATGATCTCAAGTTATTCGCCTCCAGTCGCTCCCATTTTATGGAATTGTTTAACATCACTTGTGAGTTCACTTGTTATCAGAATGGAGCTGGTGACGGATAAGTGTGGAACCTACATGTCAAATGGTTGTTAATTCTGAGAGCATAGAGTTATCTATGGCCATCACCATAAGGACCCTCGCCGAGGCTAAAACAATACGATACCTGTGTATGTCACAGAACAGAGGTATCGATGAGGCGGATATGCAACAGTCAGTTTGCGATGCATTTTTTTTTTTTTTATTTTTTTTTTTAACAGATACACCATTGGCTTATCACTAGACATTGTTAAATATAACACAATTGGTTTTGTTCAAAATGATTCGCCTTTAAAGGTATAACAAGGTTCACAAAAATAGTGCAGCTACAATAAGACAGTTGTTAACTTACTTAACTAGAACAATATCATTAATAAATTTACAAGTAATTTGCTTACAATAAAACTAATGCTAAACTTGAAGAAGAGAGAAAGAGTTATAAATACTTATTACATAATCTAGCAAATTCTGATACGTTATCCATATGGAAAATGTCGACGTCGCCGTTGGTAGTTATGTCGTTATACGTTTGCATTAACCTATTTATTGGGGCTCGTTTACCTAAATTTGTTCTATGGTTAGGCAAACAGAAGATTTTGGTAATCGGATGTCTTGGTATATATCTTGGAACTCTGATACTTATTTGATTTAACAGTGCCGGTGATAGTAGGAGGCCGTGAATTAGTTTATAAAGTGTTTTAAGATCGCAAAGTCGACGTCTTTTTCGAGAGACTCTAATTTGAAGTGGGATAGCCTAGTATTATAGTCAGCACGGTAAGGACAAGTTTGATCTTTAAAGGCTAAGTAGCGGGTAAAATTGCGCTGGATGCCTCTATTCGATCACTGTGAATTTGGTATGATGGGTTCCAAACAGGTGATGCATATTCTAGTGTACTACAAATAAGAGCTTTGTATATAGTGAGAATAGATATAGAGTTCCTCAAATCCTTACATATTCGCTTTACGAATCCTGCCATCTTCCATGCCTTGGATGCAATATTATCGATATGAATGTTGAAATTTAATTTTTATCGATCATTACGCCAAGGTCACGGACTACTTCGGATTCTGTTAATTTTCTCCGTCTACAAAATAACTGGAGCGAATAATGTTTCTCTTTCTGGTAATTTTATAGACAGACATTTCTTAGATTTAGTAGCATTTTGTTACTTGCAATCTGAGATAGAGGTGAGATCTGTCTGTAATCTAACTACATCATCTGGAGACTCTATAACCTTATACAATTTTAAGTCATCTGCAAATATTGAGTAATTACTAAAGGTAATGTGAGCAGAAATGTCATTTATAAATACCAAAAGAGAACAGGGCCGATATGCGACCCTGTGGAACGCCTGAAGTTGGATAAAACGAAAAGACTTGAAACCCTGTATTGTTACTCTTTGAGTTCGATTAAATAAGTAGGATTTTATCCAATTCAACAGGTTTCCGTGAATACCATAATAATTTAATTTGGAAAAGAATGGCGTGGTTAACTTTATCGAACGCTACTAAAATCGGTGTATATAGCATCAACCTCTTTATTTTTATCAACGTATCTCGCCAAGTTCGAGGTGTATTCTAGTAGGTTACTAACTGTAGACTTATTTGCGCAAAACCATGCTGACAATTAGAAATTACCTTTGATAAATGAGAAGACAAAATGGGACAGAGTATTTTTCTAAAAGTTTAGGAAACAAGCTTAATAAAGAAACAGGACGGTAGTTTTCAATATTGCTTTTGTCACCTTTTTTGTAGATGGGTATCACATTGGAAACTTTCCACTCGTCAGGAAATTTTGCAGTTTTAATTGATTTATCGAAAAGCAATTTAAGTGGGAGAGTTAAATATTTATAAGTTTTTTTAATAAAGTAGGGTGGGATGCCGTCCGGTCCAGCACCCTTATTAGAGTCAATTGACTTTAATACTTTCTCGACGTCTCGCTCTGTAATTTCAACATTGCTTAGAATTAATTGTGGATAGCAATCTCCGAGATCCGGTTGCGTTGAATTGTCAGGAGGGAGAGTAAATCGAAGAAAAACGTGTTGCAAAAAGATTACAAATTTCCTCACTACCACGCGCAACCTTGTCGTCTAAATACATCTCAGACGGTAAGTTGGAAAGACCTCCACGTAAGGATTTGACATATGACCAGAATTTTTGTGGGTTTTTAATGAGAGCATATTCAGTGTTTTTTAAATATGTATTGTAGCAAGATGACATTAATGACTCTACGCGTTTATTAGATAAGATAAGTTCAATATTATCTCTAGGATTCCGTAAATCTTGTATCTTGAATGAATTCTATTTCTTTCGGCTATTAATTTTATAAGGTTTCTGTAAACCAATGTGGATATTTCGGACTACGACGTTTAGTTCTGGGTACAGTTGATTGAATAACATCATGTATAAGTTGATAAAATTTTGAAACAGCGATGTCAACGTCATCCAGATCCGACAGTTCTTTGACCCAATCGATATGACTTAATTTACTTTTTACAATTGCATAATCAGCTTTTTTGTAATTATACGTTGCAAATTGCTTGTTACGTAAAGAGTGATACTTATTTAAACTGAACCCAATCGACAGAGCTGGATGGTGTGAATCTAATTTGCAGAGCGGATTAATACAATTATCCACTATTATACTGTCTAAGTTACTTAGGACGAAATCTAATATACGACTGTTATGGTTTGCAACATGATTAAACTGAGACAAATTATTTAACGACATAAAGTCAATCAATAAGTACCCTAAGCTACACTGATAATTTAATGGAGTCAAGTTACAACATCCACTTGAATCTTTATTCCAGTCTATAAATCCGAGGTTGAAATCACCTAAAACAATCACATCACCGGAATGAGATAAAATCACATCACTGCAGTTGTCGATAATAGGTTCAAGTGACGACACGGTTATTGGTGGTGGTATGTAAATGGCACCAATTAAAATCGCTTTATCTGTCGATGTATTTACTGATATCCACAAATCCTCTCCAGTGCTTTCATAGTGAAACATTCTCTTCGAGTGGTACTTAATGGAAACGGCGATCAAAACGCCTCCGCCACCTTTTCCGGCCAGGCTGGTTGATTGGCGATCTCTACGGTATACATAATAGTTGTTGCTAAATAGCTCGTCATCGTAAACGCTGTCATCCAACCAGGTTTCAGTCCCAACAATAACATCGTAGTCTCCCAACAACGTTGCAAGTCTCAAGTCTTTAGTTTTAGTTTTCAGGCCTCTGAAATTTTGGTAATAAATCTTTAAGGTAGCCATTTTTATGCGTTAATCAATTCCCGTTAAAAATGTCCAAGTATTATTATAGTGTGTTTAGGTTATCGTAACACTTTATTTGTTTTGCAGGGGACTGGTCATTTTTTCTAACAAAAATGCGGCCGTTACGGATCCAGACGAAATCGTATTGCTTTTCTCGAGCAACTTGACGAGTCCGCGCATGTAGAGCTTTAAAATACGGCGCTAGATGTTCGGAGACGAAAATAGGCGACTTGCTTTCTATATATCCCAGGTGTCCTGTGTTTAGTTTATTGGATGCGTTCTTTTTATTAAATTGTGATACCGCTGCTAGTATCTCATCACGAGTTTTTACTGAAGGAAGTTTTATAATAATTGCGCGGGGCCTCTTATTTGAGTCATTCATCTTCCTAACTCTGGTACAGGTAGCTGTTTCGATGAGATCGGTAGGAATAGATACAGTATTGCATATTTGTTTGGCAACATTAATTAAGTTCTCAGTCTTACTTTCCGGAACACCATTCACTTCAATATTCGTCTCACGCGAGTATTGCTCAAGTAAAACAAGTCTACTTGATAATTCGTTCACTTTTGTATGTAAGTTGCTGTTTTCAGCTGAAAGCGACTTTATGTGCTCTTCTGACGTTTTTAATTCTTTTTTCATTCTATCATATTCCGCACTTAAAAATTCAAGCCCGCTTTTGATATCTTTTAAGGAACTTAACTCCTCTTTTATAGTTCTTAAATCCATTTTATAGATGACTCCTCTATAGCTTGATTTAAAATTTTCCCATTGATGATTTAATTTCTGATCTAATTGTTAGCATTAAGGATTCATCTCCGGGTTGTGTAGGTGAGCTCACCTTCTGATTACTAGGTAGTTGAGGTTTTTTACGCTGTGTTATGTAATCATTGTTAGGAGTACTAATTTCCTGCGACGAATCACCACGGTCGCGCAGGCACGTTTTGGACTGAATGGGGGTGTTTAAATTGTCACCCTTTCGCTCTTTATTCCTACAACCAGGGCAGATCCATTTCTCTTTCTTGTCTTTTTCCAGCAGCATAAGGCGTTGGTGAGAGATATTAGCGCAAACTGTGTCATATATATCTTTGCAAAGTGAACATGTTACAAAGTCCTTATTAGTTATTTTATTTAAACATCCCGCGCACAATTTTGTTTTTGAAGCCATAGCACCATAGGTATTTAAAACCCCTGTGTACGTTAGTTGTTGGTTCCTTTAGCGAAACTGTTTTATCGGAGTACTTTCGCTTAAAGTTAATGGCAAAGTAAGACGGTCTGACACTAGGAGTACTAGGCGCACATAAACAAGTATTCTTAAATAAATCAAAATTATTATAATTGCAAAGTAAGAAGGTCTGACACTTGGAGTACTAGGCGCACATAAACAGGTAAGTGAATTATGACTGACCAAAAAGAGCGTAGCTAAGAAGATGGCCGCTACGAGTTGCGTAGCAGATGGTCAGTGCGAGGCTGGGCGGTGCGTGCGTAGCCGGGTCAGCAATGATTGGTCGCCGCGATTTCCGTAATGGCAGTTGGACGGGGCGCTGCTTGTTGTTTGTGATAGCGCGCTTCGCTGGTGACGTCACTAACTGAGAGCTCTTTTTACTTTATGCGCTCCTATTTTTATTTTAATATAATTAAAAACTGTTTTAAATTTAACTTAATTTTTGAAATAAAATGACGATAACTTGGAATACGTGTGCTCGCTGCCGAGGTCCGAGGGGAAGGGGACGCACTTATGCACGCTTGACAAAAGTGCTTAATACCCCATATAGTAATATAACTTGAATGTACATATACTTTAACAATTTATGGAAAAAAAAAGAAAAAAGTGTATTAAACATGTTGTACAATGGGCGACCTTATCGCTAAAAGCGATCTCTTAAAGGCAACCTTTGGATGGACAGAAACTTAAAATACGTAAAGACGGAGGTGTACGTTAAATCTATTATTTGGAGATGAAACAATAAACTACATAAATATGATTTATATACACATATCTTAATATTTAATAATATAAATTCTACTTAAAATATACCATATAATATTTTAGTAGATTTACATACACATTACACCCATATGCGAGTTTAATATAGAAAAGATATTTATAATATTTAAGGTGATATAGATAGTGATGACAGATAGTGTTTAATAACGAATGATTTGAAAATTGGCAGAAATTCGGCATGCTGATAGGAGTAGAAAGAGAATTCCACAATATGATTATACGCACCGTAATAGAGTTGGGGTTAAAAAGCTGTGGAATGGATAGGAGTCCTTAATTGTTGGGTTTCACAGGAACAGGAAGGATCGGGGATTGAAGAGGTAAAGGAACTCAAAACGTTACTTAAGGTGAATTGGAGTGGAGGGAGTAAAAATAATGCTATAAAGGAGAAAAAGTGTGTGCGCATTCCGGCAAAGGTGAATAGGTAACCACTTGAGCCTATTGCTATATTCAGAAACATGATTATATTTGCAAAGACCAAATATGTGGAGAAATTTTTAAGTCGCTCAAGCTTGTTAAGTTGGTCTCAGTGAAGTCGAGATAACTGGCGTCGGCGTAGTCTAGAATAGAACGCAACAAGGATTGTGCGAGCGCAATTTTAGTGGAAGTTGGATAGAAGTTTTGCAGTCATTTCAAAGAAGCAGCTGTAGCAAAAGTCTTTTGGCTTACCTACCACTGCCAGTTGGGGCCCCATGATAACTGCCTATCTGTAATTACCCCCAAATTCTTGACTACTTTACTAAATTCGATCTCAGTACCATCAATGACAAGCCGCGGAAAAATCTTCCTCGATTTTAGGTATCATTCTGAGGTTTTTCAGCATTTACTTTCAGGCCATGGAACTTGCTCCACTCAAGGATATGTCCTAAATCATCATAGATTTGTTAATCATCTGCATATATTTGGTAGGGAAACGAAGTTTATTGAAGATAGAGTTAATATATATTGCGAAAAGAAGAGGAGATAAAACGCCTCCCTAAAGTGCACCCGCACTCAGTTGACAGCAAGAGGAAGAGATATCGTCAATACGAATAATACAGAGTCAAAAGCATACGCACTAGCTAAAAAACACTCGTCACTCAGGAGGACTAGGATGCAATATTAGAGTTATGACGTAAATAAAACATAAGCAGTTATTTTGTGTTTGTGTACAAATGTTCACCCCAGCTAGAATTTGAACCAAAAACGTAACAGTCAGGAGACTCTAACCTACATTCTACTACGCCAGACAGCTACCATTCACTATAATAATGTATACTTTACTTTATATAATCATAAGTGACGAGAAGACTAAAGTCTATACAAATTACTTTATCATTCTAAGGTTTGCTGGAAGTAAAGTCTGCTTACTTTTTACACCCTGTAATGCCTATCATGTCCATATGGACGCAAAAATATGAGTAAATTCAAATGCTTAATATAGCTACACTTTATTTAATTTTGAATATTTAATTGTTCACACCTCAGAGTAATTACTAGCATAGAGAGAGTCCTAAAATAAGAACAAAATTCTATAGCTGAACTCTTTTATACATATGACGTTTAACATGGTACAAAATAAGATAGCTATGTTATTCTCACCTTCTTTCTTTAACAAGGTTGTTGCCGTTTTTCCATTCCATAGACACATGTATTGATGTGCCATTAGCGAAACAAAAAACGTTGTCGATAAATTAATTTAGTCTATGACTTAGTAAAGTTAGAGATTTTTATTAGTCCGGTTCGTAATACTTATTTATATCAATGAAAGTTTATGGAAGCTTCATCTGATATCTTACAACAAAAACATAGTCGAATAATGAGGAATTTCGTACTATCGATGTGTAATTTAAAACATATCGTGAAAAGGTCATAATGATTTTTTTTTTGTATATTATAAGGGTAACAAACGGGCCACCTGATGTTAAGTAGTTGCTGTGGCCCATAGACATCTACATCTATCTTCAACTACGAATCAAAATGCAGATGCGTTGTATTACAGGAGTAGCAGGAAGGGTAATAATACGCTAGATTACATGTTTTTTGCATTACTAGTTCACAACACGAATAGCCAGTCAATAATTATTCCAATTGTTTTTATAATATCGCACAATGGACCCTATTACCCTACTACCTATCAAAACTGAACTTTGAATGTGTAAGAATTAGCAACAGTTTGAATGTGTAAGAATTATACAATCCAAATACTTTTATAATATGAAAATAAGTAAAATACTGTTATAAATATTACTGATGTGTGAATTAATTACAAATATTTAGAAGATGAAATTACTTATATAGTATTCTTTGTAAATATCTCAAATTCTAAATTAGAGATAAACAGCTGAGAAAATTATCTATGATAATTATTATGACAATACAATGACTTTTAATCTATTTTATATTTGATAATTAAGAAATAATAATATAAAACAAACACGATAAATTAACATTTATTACTTAAAACGATTCATAATAGAAATGATGTAACAGTCACTGATAACAGTTGTCACCCGTGAGGACTGAGATGAAATGCCTCATTTCCAGTAAAAGGGGTCTTCGGTTCTCTACACTCACCATACGAAACACAGCAGCTTTAAGCTGCTATTTTACGCTGGTATTCTGTGAGAGCGTGATCCTTCCCCGGTTGAGCCAACCCATTCGTGCTACAACTACACTACTAATATAGCTGCAGCATGGCTCTACCACGTATAAATCTACTTAAATTCAGCTGCTATATTTCCGCCAAATTATCCTTAGACTTATTATTGGTTTCACAGGGAATAATAACTGTGTTTGTTTAATCGACACTGGGTTTGCTTCACGGAACGTACACAGAGGGCACTGCTACGATACTACAATAACAGCGGCACGACCGCGGTCTGCCTTTTCTTTTGTCGCTAGATCACAACTACCAATAAATCGATTACAAACAACGATATTATCCATCATTCATTCATTAATTACAGCCGATCAAAAGTCCACTTGCTTTTTTATTATTTTGGGTTGTTATCAGGAAAATAATGTTGCCTATCTCCTGTTTTATTTTCCTCTATCGTCTTTTACGATACTCACGGGATGGTACGGGGTCTTAGAGCTTCTAAGTTATAATATATATTATTTGGTAGAAGGTAGTGGATTCTTTTACGCCGCCGCTACACGGCATTATCAAGATCCTGCCTTAACTTCATGATTTCGAAATATTTTCATACAAGCGGAAAAAGTTTTGTTGAATATAGTCGACGGTTTTCCGCTAAGCAAGTGGTAAATCTATATAAATTAAAATTAATTGCCGCCTGTATGAAAGGTCATCACTTGAGAACGGCTGGACCGATTTAGATGAACACTCACACTCACAATAGGACCCGGTAAGTAGCGCTGTTGTCGAGATCTAGAAAACAGTCGTGCGAAGCCGGGGCGGATCGTTAGTAAGCATATAAAATTGGGATTACAAATGGGATTCAACTCGCTTATGTACCGTGCGTCTGTCAAGACTTAGTATTCATACCTCCTTAATTACTTTTAACTAACTTAACTATTAGTTTTTAAAGTTTGCGAAACGAATATTTTCAATGTAATATAATAATCATCACTTGATTTAGAAAACAATTTACTTGAATAATAAGTCTAGCCCTATTTTCTTTATATTTTTAGACATATAATAAAATAATTAAAATAAATAACTAAACAAAAACGAGTATATCGATGTCGAATCTTGCTAACATTGTGAGCGAAATCACTGTAGACTAAAGACGTCATGTCTTGTAAAGTAACGTCACATATAATGCTACTACAATAGGAATGTCATTTTTCTAGTAAATCAGAAGATACGAGTGTATTTACTCTCATATTTGGCATGGTATTGTAATGTAGGTAGAATAATAATTTGTAATATTTCGTCATTGTGAATGGCAACCGTCACCGCAGTCTCGCATTAAAGGCTAAAGAAGTACGTAGTTTTTGCTTTCCTATCTTAATACGCCCATATGCGACAGGTATAAAGAGACCAAAGATGACCATTTGACATTTATATTTCCACGCATCAATTACACGCAACATCTTTCAATAGATTTGTCTCTTTTTGCCTTATTTGAACATTAAATTAGAAAAAGCGAGACAAGTATATTGATTATTGACTCAATTTAAGTAGAATTGTAGGTTCTTTCTATGCATACGTATGAATTTAATTACTCTACGGTTCACACCATACCACTAAATGTCAAAGTTTCATTATATGCCACTGTCACTGTCATAAAATATTGTTGATTCGCGAGTTAAATCATTTAACTGCCCTCAGTCTCAGTTACGGTGAAAAAATGGACCCGAGAAGATAGTAACTAGTATTATTTTTAAAATATTGGTTTTAATTATGTTATTTTTGTGACAAATTACTGAGATACAATTGATTTGATTTAGCATAATGTTTATAACACTGAAGTTACCGTGTCCATAAGGACACGCTAAGCACTAGGCATAGCATTACAAAAAGTAATGTATTATTTTCATATTCTTCGATTTCAACCAATTTCTGGGTAACGACTCCCTAAATGAAATTCTAGATATTATGTGTGAAGATGAAGAAGGTGCTGGTGAACCTCCGATACCAGAATCAATTTTTATCGCCCCTTCTAATCCAGCTATTTTGACGGACGAGGATTCAGGTGACGAAGCTAGTGGTGGAAGAGCCGAGAACTTGAATGCTCGACAGCTGATGCGGAGGTGAGGTTTGAGCAACGATACCGAACCTACAGAGACACTCTTCGTTTTGACGAAATTTGTGTCAGAAGAGCGAGAACATGGACCGATGGAACTTTTGAACCATTTTTGGGATCGTTTCCAGAGATTGCTACTCACATTGCTAGTCAATCTGCCGTCGGTTTGTTTGAGCTTTTTGTTAATGACGACATTATTGACACGTTTATTCTGTCATCAAATCACTATGCTTCAATCACTGCTGCTGAAATGCGATGCTTTATTGCTATTCTCATTTTGAGTGGGTATTCGCCCAATGCCAACAGACGGCTTTATTGGAGCACAGAGAGAGATTCCCGCAATGAGCTTATTTGCAACTCTAAGCGGCGCAACAGATTTAAGAAGATAATGCGATTCATGCATTGTGTCGATAATAATGAATTAGAGGTGAATGACAAAATGTGGATTGTAATTTTATGAAACATTTTATGCCTGAACAAAATCTGTCATTCGACGAAACTATGGCCAGCATTTCTATAAACAATTTATCAGAGGAAAACTCTTCCGGTTCGGCTACAGGCTAAATTTTGATGTTCATCAAGGCAAGGCTCCAAATGCCAATCCACTTTATGAACAGCATTTTGTTAAATAGGGTGCTCCTTTCCTAACATTTATCGACGAGTTTACCGAAAAAAAATGCCTTATCATTTTTTCTTTGACGATCTTTTTACCAGCTTGAATCTTCTGAACTACTTTAGACAGCAAGGATATGGAGCTACAGGCACGGTGCGGGAAAACCTTCAGCAGAAGTCTCAAAAATTGACTTCGAATAAAATGTTGAAGAAACAGCCAAGAGGTTATTATGAATCTACGATTAGATAAGAAGATGGTGTCCTTGTAGTAATGGATAAATAATTCAATCGTTCCCATCGCATCTAACAATTTGGGCGTGCAACCGTTGACTACCGTGATCTATTATTCTATTCAAGTGGCACGACTATTTCTTCTGGGTGAGTATAATAAATATATGGGAAAATATAAACATGTATAGGATACACATCATCGAAAAGAAGTGGTACCGTTCGCTTCTTACTTGGATGCTGCTTAATGCTTGGCAACTTCAGAGAAAGAAAGATAAGATGCCACAGCTGGAATTTCGAAGATAAATTTTCCTTACCTACCTAAAAACTTATAGCATAGCTGCCTAAGGTGCAGGCAGACCTTCTACGTCCTAACTGGCTTGATACAACGCGGTTCGACGGCATAAATCATTACGTTTGAAAGTGTGTAAAGAAAAGAAGAATCGTCGGCCCGTACTGCAAATCAAAGAGTTCTTCTGTAAGAACAGAGTGTATAAAGTGTTACGTTGGCTTATGTATACCATGTTTTGCAATGTATCACCAGAAGTAATAAACACCTACCATAATAATGTTTTTATTTACTTTTATCTAACTACTAACTACTACAAGATAAATATCTCAACTCCTCAGCTATCGTAAGCGCTTAGTGTGTCCAATGGACAAATGATAGTGTGTCAAATGTCCAAATGGACATGTAATTATTTAGTATTTTGTTTATTTTTTTTCTTTGTTTGCTTTTAATTGCTTTGCAAGTTTATTGTTTTTTGTTTATTTTTTCTTCTATTTTGTTGTAACTTTGTATTTGTTTTTTTTTCCTGGTGTTACTATTAAGATTGTGAACAGTTAGCCGGAGGGTGATGTATGTAGATAAACATATTTTTTTTATATCCATTTATATATATATATATTTAATTATTAGTATCATTATTATTTTATTTATTTTAAATATTTTTGTCTAATGTCAGATGATGAATCTTTTTATTCTACTTGCAACAGTTCCTCTTCCCTTTCATTTGCTGATGCTTCGGATGAGTCTGCTACGCTACGTACATTAATATATGAACAATCTCAATAATTGTTAAACTGTTTTCACATTTACCATTTAAATGCACAAAGTATTCCTCAACATCATACGGAGCTCCTGGATACTTTCTCTTCTAGTGCAGTTCATGCTATACTCATATCGGAAAGCTGGCTTAAGCCTGAACTCTCGTCCACGTCTTATAGTCTTCCAGGTTATATTTTACTCCGTAACGACCGCACTGGTAAAAGGGACGGAGGTGTCGCTATATATCTGAATAAAAGTAAATTATTTCAATTTCTTTTAAATAAATGTTATTACTCGATAAATGACTTCTTAAATGATAAATTTGACTTGAATTGTAATTATTGAAATTAATCTCGACTTAATTTATTGACATGTTTTAACTAAAAAATATTATGAATTAAACGACTGACATTTTTGTTTTTATATAGATGCTATTTAGTTTCCATAAGTACAGCTGTAAGTATATTTATATGCTATTATAATTAATGTCTTGGTTTTCATTATATTCTAACATAATCTGTCTGAAAATATTTGTACGCCGGAAACGGCAGAATATTTAGGATCTGAATTATTTTGTAACAACTTAAATGTACCATATTCTAACATATAAATCATTTATTATTATTATTATTATAACACTGACCTATTAGGGGTTTCTCTCAAATCTTGCAAACTGACGTCGATCATGATGTCGCATAATTTCACTATTTTGCCTCTAAATGCAACACATCACAACTTCTACTCTGCTGACACCTGGATCGACCTTATAGCCGTCTCCTCCGCTAAACAAGTTGTCAATTATAGACAATTCCCTGCTTCTGGATTTTCACGGCATGACATGCTTTTCCTGTCATATAAATTAAAGTCTCCCAAGCCTTTATCCGTATCTATCGCTATTCGAAGTCTTGCTAGACTAGATATGGACAAGCTTAAGTGTGATGCGGATGCTATTAACTGGTCATCTGTATATACTGCTTCCACAGTTGATGAAAAAGTCGACTTCTTTAACAGCAACATATTAGGACTGTATAATGAACATGCCCCTAAGCGTGTCGTTCGACTTAAGCGTCCTCCTGTTCCATGGATCACGACTGGGGTAAGAATGGCTATGGCAAAACGCGACAGAATGTTTCGTGCTTTTAAGAAGAATCACACTGATATAAAGTGGCAGGCATATAAAACTGCGAGAAATCGATGTAATCAGATGGTGAGAGCTGCTAAACGCCGATATATCCACGAACAAGTACTTAATTCATCTTCGGCTGATATATGGAAGTTTCTCAAAACGCTTGGATATGGTAAATCGCAATTTGACTGTAATAGCATCACTTTTTCTCCCGACGATTTTAATCGTCATTTTCTGTCTTCTCAAATAGATTCTGATAATTCTAGAGCTAATGCTATCTCATTTATATCTTCCATGCCTCCTTATTCTCACGAAACTTTCACTTTTTCTCCTGTAGAGGAAGGCGAGATACGCAAAGCACTTTCTTCTATTAAATCGAAAGCCATTGGTTGTGATGATTTGAGTAGGGTAATGGTTATGCACGTGTTGGATGCTGTTTTACCCGTGATAACTCATATCATTAACTTTTCGCTGACGAATAGTGCTTTCCCAACTCTCTGGCGTAAAGCCTTTATTATTCCCATTCCTAAATCCACTGATTGCAGCGCTATATCCAATTTCAGACCAATTTCTATCCTGCCTATTCTCTCTAAGGTTCTGGAAGCTGTTGCTCATAAACAGATTTCTTCTTTTGTTTTCTCAAATAATATTCTTTCCCCTTATCAGTCGGGTTTCCGCCCTGGTCATTCTACAACTACTGCTCTTCTCAAGGTGACGGAAGATATCCGAGAGGAATGGAAAATCAAAACTGACCGTCCTCATCTTAATTGATTTTTCTAACGCATTTAATTCTGTTGATCATGATATCTTGTTAGCTCTTCTTTCTCATTTGAATATCTCGTCTTCTGCTGAGGAATGGTTCTCTTCATATCTTCGAGGGCGCCAACAGGCCGTGCGCACTGGACATATATATCTGACTGGTGTGATGTGTCTACTGGCGTTCCTCAAGGCGGTATAGTCTCTCCTCTTCTATTTTATCAATCTCATCACATTAAATCTCAAGTGCTCTTACCATCTGTGCCGATGATCTGCAGTTATATGCGCAAATGGAACACTCAAATATCTCTAATGCTATCTCATTATTAAATGATGACTTAAAATATATCTCCGAATGGTCCACTGTGTATGGCATAAACGTGAACCCATCTAAATGCCAAACCATAATCTTAGGTAGCCCACAATTATTATCGAAACTAGATATGCCCACCCTACCATCAATTATGTTTAAAAATAATGTCATACCATTCTCTCCCCATGTAAAGAACCTTGGTCTGTATGTTGATGGTTGCTTTACATGGAACAAACATATACAGGAGGTGAGTCGCAAAACAACTGGAACTTTGCGATCTCTATATCGATTAAAAAACTTTCTTCCCACCAATACAAAGATTTTACTTGTCCAGTCACTTATTCTACCGATTATTGATTATGTCTATGTGTGTTGCTCAGACCTCAACATCACCTTAATACATTGGATCGTCTACTTAACAACTGCATCAGATACATTTATGGTCTTCGTAAATACGACCATGTATCTTCTTTTCGTGCCCAGCTAAATTGGCTGCCTATCCGTCAGCGCAGATATGTTAGAATACTCTGCACCCTTTTCACAATTATGAACGATACATGTGCTCCCGAGTATCTGAAATCCAAATTTCAATACCTGGGAGATTTTCATAATCGTTCTCTCCGTTCTTCGGCTAATCTTAAGTTGCTCACTCCTTTACACCGTACTGGTTATTTATCTCACTCTTTCGCCCTCACGGCCATCAGACTCTGGAACGACATACCTCTTGACATTAAAAAAGTTCCCAATAAGTTTGGTTTTAAAAATCAAGTCCGAAAGCATGTGAAAAAATCGTTGCAAGTTTGAACTAACTCAACTCTTATTTTTATTTATTTAATTATGTATATTTGATATTTGTTCTGACATAGATAATATTTATATATATTGTGTATATAAAATGTACCGTATGCATGTATATGTGTATCCATATATTTATATATGTATATATTGTGTGTATTTAAGTATATATGTGTATGTATGTGTGTGTATATGTATATTTATATGTATATACAATTTTTTTTTAAGCTCTTTTTCTATTTTGATTATTGCTGCACCGCCTCTTTTTTGTCTATATCTGTTTAGCCTAATGGTTGACTGGGAGAGAATGCCCTATGGCATTAAGTCCGCCATATGTACAACTGTGTGCATGAAAGCTTAAATAAATAAATAAATAAAAATAAATATTCTCCAAGTTGTAACATATTTAGAGAAATAAAATGTATGCTAAGTTAATAAGAACCCATCATTAAACAATATTAAATATCTAAACTTAAGATAAGATAAGATAAGATATTTTATTTACTAAAACATTATTATTATTAACAAATAAATGAATAAACCTCTTTTATCTTTATAATTAAACTCTATTAACACACAAAGGAAATTATTTCAAACCCGTATTGCTTTGACCAACGAAGCTTAATGCTATCATTTGATACTAATTTGCAGGTACACTATTGGAAAAGCCTTTGTGCTATTGTCATGATTACAATGCTATTTTCCGTCGATTTGTAACAGATGCCTGTTGTGAAGTGTTGTTAAAAGCTTCGATAGTAAAATGTTTATATAAATCTTTTATTTCCCTTCCCTTTCCCTTTTAGAGTTTTATCGTTTTGCATTTAAAACTTCCAGGCTGTTTACCTCAATGCTAAAAGTGAGTGATTGTCCTCCACTAATAATGTATAGCTCTTATATACAGATGACGTTACGTTAAATACAATAAATTAAAACTCGGTCATTACTAGTTCGCTAAAGTATTTCGAAATAGTTAATTTTAGTCTTTTAACAAAACTAGTGCCGCACTAAAACAGCATAACGATATACAAGCCAATGAAAACTCGATACTTCAGATAGGTATCGCAAACAACGAAGAAACAGATACAGAAAATTTAGATGTAAATGCTGAAAACCAAATAACAAATGAAAATGAAAATTTACATAAAATATAATCTCCATAGATGAAATGGTTGCTAAAGTTTTAGAATATTATACTAATACAAAACCAACAGAAATACCATTTATACCAAAGCGGAGGTCATCAAAAAAAAATTGAGTAAAATAGTCGCCTATGTGAATAATATTTTGCTGCCAGAATACATCAATAGCGATATTGAATTTAAAATATTTCATAATTTAATGTACTGTGTGGCGTGGACTTCAGCTAAGCTCAACGGAGCTGAAATTGAAATACCTACCTGTACAAGTTAATAATCCTTTAGGAATGGACAAAAAATAAATAATAAACCGAAGTGGGAACAAAAATTAAAATACAAAGTTAGTGAATTAAGAGCAAATATTGCTAGACTAACACAATATATTAATGAAAACAGAGGTAAAAATATTGATTAAACAAGTAAATGCTATATTTGAGCAATATAAAACTCATTCTGTTTACGAAGAACTTAACATTAAACACGAACACTTTTTAGACACACATTTTTTTAACAAAAACTAAAACTTACCTGTAGGCGGTTAAAAATATATAATGTAGTCGGCTAATAATTAAAAACGTTTCTTTCGAAATATAAAAAACCCTGTAACAATTAAAAAAAAGACTCCGAAAATAATAGTTTACCCTTAACTAGACAATTACAAAATTATTGGTCTACAATATGGGAGGAACCTTAACATTATAAAAACGGATTGGATCAAAAATTAAATAGACACATCACAATTGCTATGCAATTTTTTCAATTTCAACACATTAAAATAGACACTTTCCAGAAAGTAATTAAAAACTACTTAATTGGAATTCACCTGGATCAGATAATATCCTATTGATATAAGAAGTTCACAAGTATCCATCCGATTCTGTTTAATTTTGTAAATAAATTCATACAAAGCCTGCATACCATGCCGCATTACATTACTTCAGAAGTAATGTATATGATACCAAAAGATCCTAGCAATCTTAACAAACCTTCAAAATATAGACCTATCACGGGTTTACAAACATTGTACAAAATAATTACATCTTGCTTAACCAAAACCATTTATGAACATATGGAGAGAGGCTAACAACATATTATTAGAAGAACAAAATGGCTGTAGTAAATTTAGCCAGTATTGCAATTTTTGTTTACTGTGTTTTATCATTATAGAACTATATCATAATAGAACATTACTTTTCATCATTTAATTACGATTTCTAATATTATATTAAAATGCACTTAATGAGTCAACGCCACAATTGAACAATTTTTGTACATATACTTCAAAATAATAATCATAAATTTCGATAGAATCAACCGATTTTGATTAAAAAAAACACTAAAGTGCAAAGATACGCTTTATGATTTTCGTAACGTTTCTTTAAAAAAAAAGTACTTTAGACGTGACACGTTTATAAACAAACAGACAGAATTCTAAAAATGATAGAAATGTAAATAATTACTTATATTTAGTCTTTCTTAATATTTTTTTTTTATGTATAGATTTGTTATAGTTTATACTACAAGTATTAATTAAAACTGCTTTTTGTAATTCAATTTATATAACTTTTGGTAAATCAAGAGTTTTTAATGATTGATGAAGATTTTTTGCTATTACACCAATGGCGTTATATAACTTCCACATTGCTTTAATTAGTTGTAATTGGCGATTCTTTCATTAAGTGTAGTCTGTAAGTTATATGAATTAAGTATAGCAATGTCAATAATAAGAGCAAATTTATTAGCTTTGTTTATTAATGTTATATCAGGTCTATTATAGTGTTTTGTATTATTTTGTCGGTAAGTACAGTTCCATCAAAGTACATTTTGTAATCACCACCACTAATGATGATGATATAATACTAAGAATGGTATTGGCTACTTGATCATGCCGATACTTATAATCCGGCTGAACAATCGCTTTACAAGTGCCAGTGATGTGTTGGATTGTTTCCGAAGCATTACAATAGCGTCCATATGTGTCGGTATTAGAATATTTATAGTGCAGCCCTAACCGAATATAATAAAGAAATTAGGAAAGCTAAGAGAGCATCGTGGAGGAAGCTATGCGAGGAAGTTGAGTCTCGCCTCGCAGTGCAAGACTACACAAAATGCTATCGAAAGCCTAATCAGATCGGGCTTCTTAAAAAGCCTGATGGTAACTTCACTAATACTGAAACAGAAACACTGGAGTTACTAGCGTCAACCCATTTCTCAGGGTCACATAAGACTCTTGCCTCGAACTCTTTCAGAGCCCTACGAAGGCCTTGTAATGAGGACTGGTGTAGGACTGCAAAGAAAATAAGGCCAAACCTGGTGCAGTAGGCTGTTGACTCCTTTAAACCATATGAGACAAGCGGGGAGGATGGAATAATTCCCATCCAACTACAGAGGGGTATCAATATCCTTCTTCCTTATCTGGTGAAAATCTTCAGAGCAAGTTTTGCATGGAGATATATTCCAGAACGATAGACAATTGTCAAGGTTCTATTTATACCTAAGGCTAGTAGAACGGACTACGCTTTACCAAAGTCCTTTAGACCTATAAGCCTTTCTTCCTTTCTTCTTAAGACATTGCAAAAGGCTATAGATAGATATACTAGAGATGTAGCTCTAGCTACGAGGCCTATACACTACAACCAGCATGCTTACCGCAAAGGCAAATCTACGGAAACAGCCCTGATCTATGTTATTGACAGGGTCGAAAAAGCGCTGGAGGATAATGAAATAGCTCTTTGTGCCTTTCTAGTATTGAGGATGTGGCCGTGGAAGCCAACTGTGGGAGCGGCCAACGCTCCAAGTGGCCGTTCGGAGTTATTATAGCGTAGCGTGATTGAGGATTCGATGTGTTTCGCTTGTGGCGCAACGACAGCGCCGCCACATCACCTCCCTGCTCAGACCGGAGGTCGATAATGTAGTCTAGTTTTCGACAAATATGCAAGTGCCAGGAAATTGCCTTGTAGTCTACGGGGAGTCGAGAAGAAAGCAAGTAATCTGCGAGAGTGCCGAGAAGCAGAGGCGAGCAGTAAGGCTCAGAGCCGTGCCGAACACTGTAGCGCAGAGAAACTTGAAGAAACAGGAAGCATTATTATTCCAGTGATGCGATGAACCTTTGTAAAGCTAGATGGCTTGCAGAATGTGAAGACTGCAGACAATATCTGCTCGGGAGCGAATGAATGGAGTACTTGAAGACGATGACGAAGGTTTGAAGTTGTAGTTTCCGAAGGTTGTTGGTTGCGTGTTCATATCACATCGGTTGGTCACCACTCACCACTGTGGCGGTTGGAAGGAAAAGGGGAGATCTCCCGCCGAGCAAGGGGTTCTGCCTGGGAAGGACGCTTTAGTATTTAGAGCGATGGAGATGGTACAAAATGTTCAGAAAAAAGAAAAAAAGGAATCATCACAGGTTAATCCACACATGAAAGGTAAAACAAAACCGATTACCTATAAGGCTTTTTCTGCTGAAGTTAATGCTGAATGCACTTATTGTAAGAAACATCACTACATTTGTCACTGCACAGAATTTACACAATTGGATGTAGATCAACGTAGAGAATTCGTTAAGAATAACGCACTTTGTTTCAATTGCCTAGTGAAAGGATATTCTATCAAGTTTTGTAGACAAGACACAACTTGTAAAAAAATGTAACAAAAACATCACACTTTATTGCACTCGACTACATACGCTGCTAAAACTATAATTGCAGAACCTGCGAGCACATCTGAAGAAACAAAACATGTTGAAGAGTTACCAAATGTCACGAGCTTAAGAGTCTCCGTAAATGAAAACTAAGTTGTTCTTGCTACAGCATTGATTGGTGTGAAAAACAGAAACGGTAATCTAACGCATATGCGAGCTCTTGTAGATTAATTCTCTCAGGCAACTTTTACTACAGAATCTACTGTACAGCTATTAGGTTTTAAGAAGACACGATATGGAGCAAATATTACAGGTATAGCAAACAACGCTATTAAAGCACAACATGTAGTTCATTTTGATATTCACTCAATATTAGATTGTGATATATGTAGGAAAGGTCTTGTGTGAATTAGGAGACGTGTTGATGCTTCTATAACTTTAATTATACTGATCCTTATTCTACCTTAACACTAATATATATATTGTGGTGGCTACACTACACCTCCACCGACAAAAAAAAAAAAATTAAAACATTTTTTTATATTGTAAAGTTAATCCTAAATAAAATCTTACGTTTTAATTACGGATAATATATATAATTCGTCTTGGATTGGGTGGGACGGCTGGCCAAACCTCCTATGCATAATGCTCAATCACATTAAAATTAGTATAATGTATTATGCATACATACAACATACATATTGACATAATTAGGTGAACATTCATGAAGGTATATTATTTTTTGGTCGACACATTATTGTAACATACTTAGATATTGAGTTATTTAGTCACTTATTAAGTAACTTATCCAGACACTCGCATTAAGTAGTACCTACTCTTCCCTTGTATATTTTTCACATTTATATTTATAATTGCATACTTTATACTTCATTTATTTATACCTTTATATTTGATTAATCGTTACTTTCATGATCCTCGCAAATAAGTTATATATTAATACTCTACAATTTTCAGAAGATGATGACTTATAAAGTTAAAACATATGATTTGAAGGTTCAATAATATAACACCGAAAATATGCATTTCATTTTAAGATGAAGTGAACAAAGAACATAATGCAACGTAATCATGATCATTAACTTAAAACAGATATCAAAATACATTTTGCAATCTCAGCCGCGTAAGCGGTGGTAATACACTTGTTATAATATCCAAAGCACGTATAAGGAAAGGTTTTCAATTACATCGTATGACACAAACATAATATCTAATTCAACATAACTTACAAAATGTTCTATTATGAGTACACTTAAAGTATTTGAAAATTATAGTATTAAACACTTTTTAATGTACGTAGTTGAGATCGTTACATTGCATTGTTATAATACATTTACATTTACATACATTATCAGTGTTTATTATTTAAGTTATTTATAATAGTCAAAACTGATTACTACTTTTTCTCTTTTTAGAAAAAAGATTTTCATAGAAAAATGTTTATCTTAATTGAATACAGAGTTTAAAAAGTGTAATAAAGTTAATTTAGAAGTTATAACAAAATATTTGTTTAACATTTGAAAAGACAATTTTTTTAAAGTAAATATGTATTAACGTAAATTTAGATTTGACTGTCTATATAGAGAAAAAAAATTATTACATTATCAAACTTATAATAATAGACTATCGATACGCTTTGGATTTGATTTTAGTAAGCAATATACCAAATTTAGTTTAAAATTGTACAAATTATACATAAACAAAAAACATAACACAAAAGAAATTTAAGGTAGAGTTATTGTAACTATGAATCAATGTGGCTAAATATGAAAAAATCTTGTAAATTCATGTAAATCTACGCTAAAATGTATTAATCAAATTTAATTGTTTTTACATGTGGTTGTGTGGATCGATCCTATAGTTACTAGATGTATAGCTTGTAAGTAGCATTTTGAGTAGCATTGCAGGTAGCACCTAATACAGAAATGCAAAATAACAACATAATATCTCACATTTTAGATTTGTTCAGGGATTCCCTTGAAATGAGGTAATAATTTACCTCATTTTAATTGTTCTCATGTCCTTTATTTTCATACTAACAGTACTCTCATATCCTTTGTTTTCGATTATCAGGCCTTTTTTTTTCATATTTCTTGTACGTACTTTCTTTTATTTCTTAATATTTTTGACCTTTAGCTAGTATTTCTATTCTCTTATACATTTATTTATTTATTAGATATCGGGAAACGGAGTATTAATTCACTTCATTTATATTTTATTTCATGATATTTATCACGCGGGTACTTTATAAATATGGGCCCCCCATTTACTTGGGTACTATATTACATTTTCATTACATTCATTTTATTTTATTGGTACATAAACTTTTTAAATCATACTATATCAAGGTAAAACTGTACCTTGGGTTGTGCGCACAACCTTGAGGTCAACGTTTAAGTCATTTTAAAAAGACTCCAACAATTGTCACGGAGGAAACTAAGTTCACACTATGATCCAATGAAGGATACGACCTCAATGTACCATTATTAAGGGTAACAAATTTAAGACTTCTCTGGTCTAACAGTACTAATATGAGTAAATTGTTCACATCTCACTTGTACTGAAGGTATTGTTCCTAGTACCCGTTATCTCCGATTTTATCATCCAATCATGGAAACATACCCTGTTCGAGGACTATGCTATACCAGTGATGGACGTTCCGTATCTCCATTACTTATTTATGCAGGTCAACTTTTGTTTTATTTCTATTTATTTCTTTACATTTATAATATTTATTAGTCATTATTTAATTGTACCCAAGATTATGGACAATATTTCTATACAATTCATAATAAATTATCATTCCTCTTTAAAACTCTTGTGTGAATTAGGAGACGTGTTGATGCTTCTATAACTTTAATTATACTGATCCTTATTCTACCTTAACACTAATATATATTGTCGTGGGGCTACACTACACCTCCACCGACAAAAAAATATAAATAAGAGATTAATACATTTTTAAAAATTATATATATAAATAAAAAGTTAGGACTATTATGAACATAAATTACAAAATAAAATAGATAGTATATTCTATGGGCAAGTCAGGTGTCCAGATCCCTTGTCCCATATTAATGTCGGGGTCATAATCTTGTACATAGTTTCGTCACAGTCTATTAATGTTTAACGTTTACATACGCTTACAAATTTTCTGATTTTTTTTCACAATTAAGTTGTAGTGCATTTTAACTCAGTCACTTAGGTATTAAGTCATTGAGTCACTTAAATCATTTTGTCATTATACGACTTTTCTACTCGAACAATAATAATACTCTTTTCATTTTCTTAGATTGTTTTCACATTTCAATATTTTCATTTTACTTCATGTATTTACTTATTCTTTGTTAACCATTACTTATTTTCCATTTTTCTTTTCTGCATTTTAGCTATTCATTAAATATTTGTGTCATTTCTTTCACGTACACGGCTCGCGTACATACATGATCAAGACAATGACCAATATTATTTAATTCACTTCTTACATTTATAACATTTCAGCTCATAATAATCATTATTTAATTATACCATAACTTTCACGTACACGGCTCGCGTACATAAATGATCAAGATTATGGACAATATTCCTATACAATTTGTAATAAATTCTCATTTCCCTCATTAACAATACAATAAAACTTATTCGTGTCTAATCGTGTCCGAACAACCTTAAAAAATTAATCGGTTATTAGGTTTTCCAAACTCTCGGCTGATCAGGCCGATTGTATGTGGATATGCTAACCTCCGATAATTTTTCTTTACCTTCCTTTCACAACTACATACTATCAATATTTTCATTTACAATTCCGTATTTCGTAACTTAGTCATAAATTTACTCACATATTTTACAAATTTATATCATAAAATAGTCTCGTATAATATTTAGTTACATCATTGTCAGTCAGGGATTGAGGCTCACAATATGGGTACAACAAAATTGGAATTAATTAATTGTATACATAATATGAGTTTCAAAATCGTATTAAGCAAAATAAATATTTTCATAATCCACACAAGTAAGTACTAGTTTCCGAGAAAATAATAAATTATAATAGTTAAAAGCTTATGATTTAAAAGTTCAAACAATATAAAACCGAAAATAAATTATTACACTTCATATTAAGATACAGAACAAAAGTCAAAGCAACGTAATCATTTTCAATAACAATAACAACACAGATCAAACTACAATTTGTAATCCCTCCTAGCAGCGCAAGCGATTTGAGCCACCTTTGTTATAATATCCAAAGCACGTATAAGGAAAGGTTTTCAATTACATCGTATGACACAAACATAATATCTAATTCAACATAACTTACAAAATGTTCTATTATGAGTACACTTAAAGTATTTGAAAATTATAGTATTAAACACTTTTAATTTAAACAGAAGTTTAGATAGTTTAGTAATATTACATCCAAAAAGGCATTGGCTCTTAAAAATTTAACGTTGTTAGAAATATTATGATGTTATTTATATCGTATACAAAAATTATTTAAAAAAACTGTAACAGCTATCAAGTTTATATAACAAAACATTAATTTATTTGTGCATTCAAAACAAAAAACAATTTTTAAGTAGGTTAATATAAAACTTTAAGATTTATTGTCATTAGAAAAGAAAAAAAACTTATAATAATAGCGAATTTTTTTATAACCTTTGTCAAAATTGTATACATTTAAATGAAATTTGCTACCAAAAAAAAACAACGGAATCTATTACTGATGTATTACAACTACAAAATATGAAAAAAATATTGACATGGTAAATTTAAGTATGTAAAAATGTAATCTGTCATATTATTTCATTTATTTTTTCAGGAAACTAATAAAAATAACATAAAACAATAACTGTATAAAATTGAATATAAAATCGTCTTGTGTTATAAGTGCTTAAAATGTAACTTAATTTTTAATATTGTATTATGATTGCATTTTTTATAGTAATAAAAATATTGAAAAATCAATTGTATCGTAAATTATCTGATAAGTAATTTCAACTTAATCATATGTTAAATACAGAACATTTAATACATAACCTTTTTTAAACTAAATAGCAAAATCAACATTAGAAAAATCAAATTTAAATTTTTAAATGGAATTAAAAATTACACAGGTGCGAATTTACCTCATAATCTCTTCTTTGTTCTTCTTGGCTCAATTTTCATATTCTTCTGGACGAAGCTTGGAAGAGTACAACAGTTCTTTCCTTTTAAAATTAATCTGCCGTTTCTTGAATTTTGAACTTTGGTCATCATATTTTTAATTTTTAGTTAGTTGCTATACAATTATTATTGTGGCCTCTTCTTGTATTCATATTTATTTGTTTTTCGTCACATCCGGTATTGCGTCCATTCCGTTATAATATATTTTTCCATGATGATTTATTATTTTATTTTTTAATTTTTCTCTCTTTATATAAGCCGGCGGTGCGCGTACATTGTAGCAGCGCACCGCCTGGCAGGGTCGCCATGTGATATATGTAGGAAAGGTCTGTGTGAATTAGGAGACGTGTTGATGCTTCTATAACTTTAATTATACTGATCCTTATTCTACCTTAACACTAATATATATATTGTGGTGGCTACACTACAAGATTCAAAGTATGTAATGCAGGTTAAAGCTCATGTACTACCGAAATTGACACCATTATTGCCTTCACATGAATTAAGTATTTCACAATAGCCTGGTATTATGAAGCTAAAGTTAGCAGACCCGCGATTATACAAGCCAGGGCCCATCGATATTTTGTTAGGAGTAGAAGTATATGCTTCAATTATACTAGAAGGTTTACACAAATATAGATCTCTCATTACACAAAACTCACGGTTGGGATGGTTAGTGTCAGGCGCTACCCAGACACAAATTGATCGACTTGCACATAGAAGGGTAGTTACAACAAATCTAGTAGAGGTTGATCAATGATTACGCAAGTTTTGGGAAATAGAAGAATACAAACCACTTGAGAAACCTTTATCACAACTTGATCAAAAATGTGAAGAACACTATATAAAAACATACACAAGAAACAATAACGGGCTCTATGTAGTGCGCTTACCATTCAAAGATCCGCATGGAAATAATCTAGGTGATTCAAGACAAATAGCACTCACTAGAATTTTTCACATGGAGAAAAGGTTCAGACAAAAACCTAAATTTCGACAAGATTACATAAATATTTTTAATCGATTTTAAACATTTAAATAAATTTTATATATATATTTTATAACTAGCTGTTACCCGCGGCTTCGCCCGCATGGTCACTGGGAAATGAACTATCCATTGCTTTTTGAATTGAAAGAAAACTGAGTTTTATAGATTTGTCAGAGATGCAGCTATTAAAAGGAAACTGAGCAAAATTGATTCGTCAGCCTATTTAAATGTTTTGAAACGCAGCGTATAGGAAAGCATGAAAATAGCCTGTTTATTCCAAATGGAAATGGGATATTTTTTTAATTAAAGGAAACTGAGCATAATTATCCGTCAGGGATGCAGACTTTTGAAAAGAAACTGAGCTAAATTGATTCGTCAGAGATGCAGTTTTCTGAATTGAAAGGAAACTGAGCCAAATAAAAGATCCGTCAGAGATGCAGCCTTTTAGTTGAAAGGAAACTGAGCTTAATAGGTCCGTCAGAGGTGCAGCATTTGGAATTGAAAAGAAAATGAGTTAAATAGGAAATTTTGAATTGAAAGGGAAGATCTGTGGGAATTCTGATTAATTGATTGTGAATTTTGGAAAAAACTAACTGAACACTATTTTAAGACGCTACTGTACACAATGTTATATGTTTCTCCATTCGGGGAAAGAATGTGAGATTCTGGGCATTTGACACGCGAACATGCTACATACAGCTGACCATGAGAGAATCACGGTTTTCTAAGTTGACCCCGCTACCTGTAACGTTTGCCCTTGCGCTTTATTAATTGTCATTGCAAAACTGAGCTTAATAGGAACTGCAACCTTTTGAATTGAAAAGGAAGATCTGTGGGAATTATAGGGATCCGTGGTATAACATTTTCACCTTTTCCTACGCCTGTCAAAATTGTAGCACCGATTATGTTCCGTCCAAGATGTGTCACACGCAGCCTTGTCCCGTTACATAACCGAGGAGCATCTAAATTTCGCATTAGCATGACTGGGACGCCTAATTTTAATTGAAGCTTATGTGAGGGCACACCTGACAACTCTAGAGAATTTAGAAACTCTACGGGATATGAAGTGCTCTGTTCTGTGTCCATAACTGTGTCTACTGACAAATACTCTGTTATTTCTCCTGCTACTTCGCTTAATATATCTGAATTTATTTTGTTAACGCTCTCATTTTTAGGTGCAAGAATCGCCCTTTCACATAACCATTTGTCCTCATGCATGTTGTTCGTTAAATCTGAATAAACGCTCGCAATTAATTCGGAATGACTCTGTACTAAATTACAAAAATCTCTCGTCAATTTAACGCAGCCCTCAGCATCCGTTTCCAACCGCCCATCTCCAATTTTTAATAGTGTGTCAGCATAGTTTCAAGCATTGATATCATTATACAAATGCACTCTCATATTCGTAGTTAAACTGAATTTTGTCACCTTGTTCCATAAAATAGACGACTTGAGGCATGCTTTAAGTTCATCTGCAGGTGTGCCCTTTTGAATGACAGGTGAAGTTTGGCGAAAGTCACCAACCAGTCAAACCACCATTCCTCCCATTACATCGGTATTGCTGCGCAAATCCTGGAGCGTTCGATTTAGTGCTTCTACAGCTTTTTTATGCGACATTGTACTTTCGTCCCACACTAAAAGTTCGCATTGTCGCAGCATTATACCTCGTGCACTATTTTTGCTAAAGTTGCAGATCGGCGATTCTTCCTGGGCTAGATTTAGAGGGAGTTTTAAAACAGAATGTGCAGTGCGGCCCCCGCTTAGCAGCGTGGCGGCTATACAGGAGGAAGCTACGGACACAGCAATGTTTTTATCTTTCCGTACTTGCGCTAATAATAAATTTAACAAAATGTCTTCCCAGTTCCTCCAGGGCATCTAAAAGAAAAGTGCACATTTCCAGATTCAATTTGTCCTAATACTTTGTCAAAAACTCGTTTTTATTCGGGAAGCAAGCGGGGTACAAATTCGGCTACTTGCTGCTGCAAAGCTGGTATATCGTAGTTTGTTTCACGTATAATTTCATCACTTAGTTCATTTTCGGTTGTTCGCTGAGGGCTTATCATTCCAAAGTTGCTTAATTTTTTGCCTACCATTGCCATTACTTTATCTTCAATTTTTCCAAGTGCTTCATTATAAATGTGTTCATTGTATGTCATGTTCGCGTGTGTCTGCTGTAACCTTCGCAAAATATCTTCCGCCATGTACTCTTTATATTTGTCCCACAATTTATGTGCATTAGATAGCCCGCAAGATGATATGGTGACTGGCACTGCACAGCTTCCTCCATGGTTTCATCCCAGTGATTATCGTTTTCTAAAAGATGCAGAGCTTCACATGCTTCTCTATAAGTTGCGCATTCCTGACCGTTGACAGTTTTAAGGTCGTTATATCATGTAGGACCCCGAACATGGTGCAGCAGCAATCGTAAACGGAAACATTCAAAATTAGTTACATGGACGGTATACACACGACCAAGGGCATCTGATGACTTTACACCGGGCCAATTTGCAACAGGCGCGCCTTGAATACGGCGTTTCCACTCCTTCCTAGATGTGTTCCAAGTATAAGAGCGGGGACTTCAGAATATAACAACGTTTTGCAAAGGGTCGGTTTGACAAAGTTGAAAGAAGGCTGTTAGTGTAGTTTTGGCGGTGATGCAATTCTTTCTGGAAATTTCTTTCGGTGAAATATACACGCTCTCCATTTTCTAAGTGCACAGCAAGGTAAGTAACTGTTGGGTGCCTTTCGTGTAAAGGAAGCCAAGGAGACGCCACGCTGCCTCGTTACTGCTGACATAACGCCCTGCTTGAAAGGTCTGTACATCATTAACGGATTTGCCTCACCTTCACTCCTTTCCTTATGTATGTACTTACAGATATACTTTGACTCCTTTATTTATGTACTTACAGATATACTTGATTGCGCGAACAGAGCTACATGCTTCTATATTAATGTGGGCATTAAACATTTTACATAGAATGGGCGAATACGGGACAATCCAGCTGTTATCTAAGGTTTCGAACGCTCCAGAGCGAGATTTGATTGTAACTTTCCTGCCACCATCTTCGGGAGCTCTGCGTCTGTATAAAGGGTAGCCATTGTCATTGTGCACTGTTTCTTTTAATAGCTGTTTAGGGAATTTCTTTGTACATTTTCCTTCTTTCATACATGGCGATATTGAATTTTGTGCTCCACATGGACCGTGAATCATATTTCGGACGATGGTATCATACAATTCTTTATCTTGCTCAGGATCCGGAATCTCGGCGCTTATTATGTCGTCTATTTGACTGGGCCGCAACTTCTCTTTAAGCCATATTAGAATGTGGGCATGCGGTAATCCTCTTTTTTGCCATTCAATTGAATACATGAAGCATACATTAATTTTTGTACTTTTAATCTAAATACTCTAGCAACTAAATCGTGTCTGTCAGTACTTTTTTGGCCCGGCATTAGCTCCTCGGTTATTTCTTTCCATGTGGGATTGCAAGTAAAAGTAACAAAAAGATCAGGTCTTCCGTAAGTTCGTACATAGGCGAATGCGTCTAGTGTACTCATGTAGGTAGCGGGGACTGTTAACAAATGATGAGGGCAGAATTACCATTTTACCTAAATCTCTGGGGTTTACATTGGCGTAGCTAGAAACTGCATCTTGTAAATGTATATAATTCTCAACGCGCAGCTTTTTGATTTAAAGATATATAACGGAGACGTTCACTTTCTACCTTCACATACATGTCTACAAAAATTGATGAAATAATTGTCTACACCGGACTAAGAGGTTAAAATCATTTTCGCAACATCATATGATACGCATAAAATCCATACATGATACTTTTTGTTCGGAGTAGGCTTCTTTGTGACCGGGTTAATGAGTGGAATTTGAAAATGTCCTTTGCAATAAATCAATGGGTATTGCAGAGCGTCATAAAACTTGTGTGTATCGGCTACCCGTTGCAACGTATCATCACGTGCTCGCAAGACAATGTCTCGTGAAGAAAATTGATCACCACTAATTACGGCTGCTATTTCGTTTATCAAAGGTGCATTGTAGCGCCTTTCATGCTCTCCTCGAGGGGTCCGATCTGCGTGAATGACGACTTTATAATCCTCTTCAGGTAGGTTTTCTAAAGCAGTTTTAAATGTTTTGACTAAAATGTTACGTTCATGCAAGAATCTTTGAATTTTGAACACTGTGTCTCTCTCAACTCCCTGGATAAATTGGCAGCGACGGTCTACCTCAATTTCTTCGTCACCCATAAAATATACTTGTAAAAATTTATGCTGTTCGTTTTCAGCTGGAAAAAGTGAAACTATTCTATGATAAATTTGCCCTTGCACCGTAAATGTAGGCAAAAATCCCGGCATTATTATTTCCCGATCAACTCCGAAGGACGTCATTTGAAAGCATGAGTTATATTTCCGGATCCTGTTTAAAAGCGCCGTGACTCATTAGCATCATTTAAAAAGAGAGTTTTCAAAGGTTCTTCTGGTTCCCCAAGTAACGGAAGAGACACTTTGCCATTGGAACAGCACATGCCTGCGGTCTCATCTTTCCATTTTAAAGCGCTGCAAAATCGACACGCCTTGTCCATCAGTCCGATAACAACTAACCTGTGATTTTTATAATCAATCAACGGATCATAATTGAATGCTGCGTCATTAAAAACCGACCAATTGTTTCTTTGAAAATTTTGTCGACGTTCAGCTTGGAGCTGTGCATTTGCATCTCTTCGCGCCTGTGTCTGTTCTGGTGTTTCAGATGCCCTTATAGTAGATTGACGTTCAGCTTGCTCAATGAGTCTGTGTTGAGTTTCATCAGGTGTTTCCGCGGCTCTTAAGGCGGCCTGACATTCCGCTTGTTCGAATAGCCTTTGCTGACTTTGAGCAGGTGTTTCAGTAGCTCTTAAAGTAGATTGACGCTCTGCCTGTTCAAGACGCCTTTGCTGACTTTGATCAGGTGTTTCAGTAGCTCTTAAAGTAGCTTGACGCTCTGCCTGTTCAAGACGCCTTCGCTGACTTTGAGAAGGTGTTTCAGAAGCTCTTAAAGTAGCTTGACGCTCTGCCTGTTCAAGACGCCTTTCCTGACTTTGAGAAGGTGTTTCGAAAGCTCTAAAAGCAGCCTGACGCTCTGCTTGTTCTTGCCTTGTCAGTTCAGCATCTTCTAAAGATTCTAGCGATCGAGCTAATCTTTTCGCTTGTCTTTGAGAAGATACTCTTGAAAGGCTGGACTTACGTTTGCGAGGCATTATGAAGTAAGAAAAAACCTATTTATAAAAAAACGTTAAAATACCTAAAAGGAATTAAATTTCCTTTTAAATATTTTTTTTAAAAGCAAATCCAAAATATCTAAAAGAATAAATATTCCTTTTAAATATTTTTTAAAATCAAAACAACAAAACCAATTCAAGACACAACACGAATCCGAAAACGATAGCCAAAAAAATCGAATCAACTTAAACCAAATCACAAAACAAATCGCAGAAAACCGAAATCGAAAGCAGTAGTCAATATAAATATAACCAACGAAAAAAGAAGTAAGTGTATAGGTACCGTATACACTATCTATACTATTAATATTCCTTTGAAATATTGTTAAACAACCTAAAACAACGAAAACCAATTCACGATTCTAAATAAACAAAATCCAAAATCAAAGCCAGAGTCTAAATATGTATAAAGGAATACCAACCAAATCAACAAAACCGATCCAAGAAAATACACAAATCCGAAAATGAAAGCCAATATAACAAACAACCGAAATCGAAAGCAGGTGGTCGAATAAGCTACGAAATAGAAACAATTTAAGCGTATAGGTACCGTATGCACTATAAGTTGACGCGCGGCACAACGGCGGGAGTTAAGTACATGTCAGGAAACATTTCGTTACCGCGTTTTAAAAACCTAGTAACGACATCTAGCGGAATCAATTTAAACTATGTATACGTTAGTTAATAAGAACTCTCAAAAAATATTTTTCTTATAATTTTGCACAATTTTTCTTATTGTAATACCGATTCATTCCTAACCACATATAAGAACTGTATTCATTTCCGTTCAATAAATATTACTAAGGCTTATTAATAAGGCTTACTAAGAACTGTTTCTACCATTGTTAAGTAATAGTTAAGGGTGAAAGCGTGATAGGTGGTGATAGTATTTCTGATCCATACTTATAATCACGCCTGTAACCCTTGCGGGGTAGGCAGAGCGTCAACGGTTATTACTTAATATCGTCTGCGAGGTTATCGCCTATTCTGTGAATTACGATGCACAAAATTTTTTATCGCTCTCTTCCCGGTCCTGCGTGGAAAAATACAGATCCATACATTTTTTATCTTAATTTTGGTAAAAATACATAATAATCCAGATATTCTGACCTTCTGTGTTCGTCCATCGTACCGTCGTCCGTCTTGTAGAATCACGGTGGCGCCACCTAGCTGAATTTAATTTTGCAACATATTCGATTTTCCCACGGGAATGATATGTTTTTCCGCTGAAAAAAGTAGTCTATGTCACTCTACAGCCACCGAACTATCCCCATACAAAAAATCATGCCATGCCGACGCTCTGTTGCGACGTGAAAGAAGGACAAACAAACAAACAAACACACTTTCGCATTTATAATATTAGTATGGATTTTTTAGAATGTTTTAGAAATTTTTGAAACCATCTAGAACGTTCTAACGTGTCTAAAATTATTTTTAAATAATATTGAACATTTCAATATATTTTAGAGCTTTCCTGATCAATCGAGAATATTTAGAATATTCTAGATCATCATCATCATCATCATTACAGCCCTTCACAAGTCCACTGCTGAACATAGGAAGGAACAAGGAATGCTAGATTGATAACAATTATTCTTAATTAATAACTTTCACTGTTTGATTATATTATAGAATTTATTAGATCATTCGTAGAATTTTGAAAACAATTTAGAACATTCTGGATCAACTACAATCACTCATTTTCATAGTTCCTTTTATAAATCGTAAAATATTCTAGAATATTCTAGAACATTCTGGAAAAATCTGAAATATTGTAGAAAAGTTCTGGATATTATCACGCACAAACGTTGTTTACGCCATTCAGCACAGTCTTGAGCTTATATGAGTCGTACCATAGACTTAGAATATACTGGGGTATAGACCAACATAGTGTGCAAGGGAGAAGAAAATTCCTTATGACAAAAATGCAAGATAGAAAAGGATACCAAATCTCATGACTCTGTAACCGATTTTCAATGACAGGTCGGCACAAGTCGGCACGCAACAAATAGCTCCTGGATATTTTGTAATTTTTAAGAGTGTAATAGTGGTTATTTTTAGTAAGTAACTTTTTTCCAAAATCGTTACTTGTTCTGTGAGTGATTATAGTGTTAATAATAGAAATAATCCTGATAATTGCACATTTCACAGGTAAATTCTCAAGACGTCGTCAATGTTATGAAGCGTTTATTTTTCGTTAAAATTTATGTTATATACTGTTTAAAATATAGAATGTTTTCAATTAGTTTGTTAATTTTGATATTTTGCAAAGAAAAAAGTCACGTTCTTGATAATTTGCATGAATTTGGTAAACACATTTTTATACAAAATATTTTACATGTACGCTAGGGATTGACTCAACTATATCAAAATTAATGTCGATATTTATCTTGAATGTTTATAATGAATCGATAGACTTGCCCACACAACAAGAAAATAAATCCTCGGTTTGCGTTATAAAATGTAATTTTATTTTGCAGTTTGTCAAACAGATTCCCTCCGGATTCTATAATTAGAAAAAATGGTTAAGGTTAATTGGACTGGATGGTTGGAATGCAAAGAAGAACTCAACAATTTGCAGCAAACATTTTCTTGAGAAGTATAAAAGAAAAAGTAGAACAAAAACAAATTTATTAAAAGGAGTCATTTCTACATTATTTGTACCAGTAAGTAAAATATTGTTATTATAAGATTTCATAAATTTAACTTTCAAAACTTTAGATAAATATAGAGACAGATTTTTATACATTATAAAACTGCAATACATAAAATATAAAAAATCTTGACATTATCCTCTTCAAGCCATTATGAACCCAATTAAGTATCTATTTATCAACCAAAATAAATGTATAACCTTACTTAATCAATAGTACAGCCTCACGGTCACACTAATACAATATTCGCATCACGCTATTTTCCCCAAGGGGTTGAGCGGAGCTTCGGAACTTTGGATTATATTCCCAAGCCACAATTATAAAACTTTTAGCGTAGTTAGGTATAGATATTTAGTAATGCTCGAGAAGCGCCACTAGACGCCTGCGCATGAGACGCGATAGTATAAATTCCATAGTATTTGACACTCACAACGCCCGATGTCCGATTCATGCTTGATGGCCGACGACATTGTGCCGAGGGATTAAATAGCGTGGTTCATCCCTTACAGCGTTAGTCGTAGAGAAGAGGAACTCGTGGTTAAGTAATAGATGCGCGGATCAATAGATCTGCGAGATTAAGTTGCACTTGCCGCGGTCAGCCCATGAATGAGTGACCATTTTCTTAACATACCGAGATTGAGAGAATAGAGAGTGCATCTGTATCCTCAGACACTTAGTGCACTTTACTCTGTTAAGATCATTATATTTTTAAAATTCATGCAGCTAAAATGATAATAAGTTTATTATTACTTTATACTTTTCAGGGACAAATGAAAGAATATAATCATGAAGCATGATGAAGCCTCATAAACATATTGGCCTTTAAACAGAGCAATCTTATTTAACTGATTAGTACAAGTTTCCTTACTTAAATTATTAAGTTTACATTCATATTTAAGTCGAATGTTGAAATAAACTTCTATAATGTATTTAATTATTAATTATTAAATGTTTGTAATTATCAAAAGTAATACTTATATGAAAAATAAAGCAATCATTATGTACTCCGTGTCCTCGTTTTTTATTTTCCCATCAAAACATTTTATAAAATATATAAAATATAAATAGGTATATACTTAGTTAAGTATCTACCTATTTATGTATATTAACAATATGTTAAAAAAGAAATTCCGGGGAGACTGCCCACGGCAGTAAATATTTTTCTCCAAAGATCATAGCTCGAAAATACAACTTTCCGATCTGATTCTTGGGGAGTTTTTTTAAGTCACCTGGGATTTTTTACATTTGAATTAAAATCCAACAAAAGGCAGGTAGGTTCAGCTTATTCCCAGGAACATGTTATATGAATATGTTTTAATTATTTTAGAACTATCATGGTAAAATTCAGTTAATTTTTAAAGTTATACAATTTCGTGCACTAAACAATTTTTTTAAATCTTTTTACCGCTTCCTTAACAATCATTTGCCGATAGTCCTTGTGAGTAAAATGTACATCACTAGCTAACGCACACAACGACAAATCAAAATTGGTCACGCGTTTTCAGGCTGTCAGGTCGTCTATACGCCAGTATATTCTAAGTCTATGAGTCGTACAATGTGTTACAAAAGGATAGAAGTATCTCATTACACATTTTTACCACCCACATCCACCTACTTCCACCCACAACAACCAAACTCCCTTACTTGCAAGTGCACACGTGGGGCCTTCTACCACTGCAAGTGGGTGGCAGTGGGCGGTCATGGAGAAAAGGCTGGACATATAGACGAACACTTTCCTTTTAAATATATATTGATTAGGTGAAATAGGAGTGTTAAGCTTTTTAAATGTAATTGACATATATTTTGTTTTAGAAACATTTTTTTTTGGAGAGGGGTCAAACGATCATGTGGCTCACCTGATGGTATGTGACTACTGCCGTCCATGAACAACTGCAACACCAGGGGAATTGCAGATGCTTTGCCGGCCTTTTAAAAAAGAATAGGCTCTTTTCTTGAAGGTCCCTAAGTCGTATCGGCCCGGAAAAATCGCTGGTGGTAATCGATTCCACATGGAAGTTGTGCGAGGAAGAAAACTTCTTCTAAATCGCACAGTGGTGGACCGCCAATCATCCAGATGGCATGGATGGTATCGCGAGTTTTGTCGCGATGTGCGATGGTTAAATTGAGCGGCTGGAATTAGTCCAAACAATTCCTCAAAGCACTCCCCGTGATAGATGCGACAAAATACGCAAAGAGATGCAACATCTCTTCGCAGTGCCAATGAGTCAAGCCGATCGGAAAGAACTTGATCGTCGACGATTCGAACCGCTCTGCGCTGGATGCGGTCAAGTGGAAGGAGCTGGCACTGGGGAGCCCCTGCCCAGATATGGGAACAGTATTCCATATGGGGCCGAAGCTGCGCTTTTTAAATTTGCAAGCGGTGTGCCGGCATGAAATACTGTCCCGCTCTGCTGAGCACGCCAAGCTTTTTAGAGGCCAATTTAGCCTTCTCTTCCAAGTGACCACGAAACTGCACATCGCTCAATATGTCGACACCGAGGATTCCGATATTGGCTGAGGCAACAAGGGGAGTGCCTTGAAACTCTGGGGAGAAAACATTGAGCATTGATTTATTATTTCTTAGCCAATTCATAATTAAAATAAATCTTTTTTGAGCGTGCAGATCTCAAAAAGATAACGACTGAACTGACAGAACTGAACTGAACAAATATATGAAATAAATTTGTTCACTCTGTATGCCTTAACAGTATATGAACAAATATATGACACCACAGTCAGGTTCTTAATTTTTTATTAAATAATTTGTTCGCGACGGCCAAATAGTGTTAAGAAACGAAGTGATTAAAGACAAGATTAAAAGTGAAATTACTGACAAAACTAAGTGAAAAATTAAACGTGCTGTGGAGGTACGCACCGCAAACGGCCTAAATAAAAGGCCAACCAGAAAACTCGTGCCGCTGCCGAAGTAGGTAGAAGCAACGTCGCTCACCGGAATGGATGCAGCGCCGCTGTAAGAAGATCATCGCGACGCTGCACGGCGGGAGAGATGTTCGCGGCGGCCAAATAGTGTTAAGAAACGAAGTGATTAAAGACAATATTAAAAGTGAAATTACTGACAAAACTAAGTGAAAAAGGAGTCAATCGTTTTTGGGCCCACTAGAAATTTTCGCGACCCTTAATCGTATTATATACAAAAAAAAGATACCAATTTATTATTGTAAATAGCATAAAGATTTTATGAAAATCTAAACGGAATTAAGAAATCTGAAAAAAAGAGTGGTTTTGATATTTGTGTTCTTGTCATTGGTTCAGATAATGTAATATTAAAAAAAATTGTAGTAGAGATGTGCCAACTCGGAAGAAACTCGACTCGAGTTAACTTGAGTTGAAATTCACGTAACTCGAATAGTACTCGAGTTACGCAACTCGAATTGGCGGAACGAAGTTGTGTCAGTTTGTTACAAATTATTTTTATATTTGTTCCTCCATCCAAGATAATTATTATTACTTAACTTAATAGGTAGTTATATTTTATTGGTTTGCGTATAGATAATTTTCATAAAATAATATCGCTCTAACTTTATGACGTAGCGTATAGTTAATGTTATTAATAATTTAACTATCACGTATTATACTTAATCATCTTGTTGATATTACATAATATATCAATAAATTGTTCGAATTAGTAAGTCGAGTTCGTCACTAAATTGTAGACAGACACTGGATTGACCGTAAGATAAAGATGCGACTCGAGTAGAATTTTGTGACTCGAGTCACTCGGGTTTTATCATGTCACTGTAGTTGTACTCGAGTTTTTGAGTTATGCGAATTAACTATTTACAGTCCCTGCATCGATTGAAGTTTATCACTCGAGTTGATAGTAGCGATTACCTTAGTTAAAGCATTTTTAAATAATAATAATACTGTTTGATTACTAGTTTAAGTTTTTTTTATTATAGTTTTTAATACAATATAAAGTGGAATTTCTATATAAATATACTTTTTAAATAGGCACCTTTATTAAATAAGTAATATGTGACAATATGAAATAAAATACAAATATTTATTACCTGTTTATTTATTTGTAGTATTTTCATGTTTTTTATTTACTACAGACATGTGTAAAATCTATAAACTGCTTTTCGCATATCTTACAAATCGCTACCATTTTTCAAAATAAGCCACACTGACGATTTTTGTTTTGTTGTTTCATTGTTATCATTCATACTTTAAACAAACAAGTATATTTAAATCACCTTTTATGTTATGCACTAATTATACGAAGTAAAAAAAAATAACAATTAGCACTTTCGCTATCTAATTAGCATTAGATAGCACAATCGCGATATTATAAATCAAACTAAGTTCATATTTGACTACAACATGCCAGATGCAAGTTTCACGCCCGCGGCGCCTTATACTATGTGAATTAGTTGATTAGATGATAGAATTATTGAATTATTGAACTGACATCTATCTAGCGCTCTCTGAATCCACACGGTGTGTCGAGTTGACTCGGTAATTCGAGTGCAAGTGGACTCGAGTAAAATTTATTTTCACTCGAGTACCGAGTTACACAGATTCACTCGATTGAATCGAGTGAAAACAGAGTTCGAGTTGCATCACTACTTTAAGAATAAAGTATGTGCTTAATATACTATAAAATAATTTTTAGTAGCAAACTAGCAAAATTAATTAATAGCTAAAAAGTTTATACGTGTTTGTTTACAAGACAATAAAATAAATATCGTCTCATCGATGCACAAATGTTTAACATAATGGATAATATCTATTTTTCCTTTTTTTTTGTGGTCGCATGGTAAAATTGCCAATGACATTCGAAATTGAAAAATGAAAACTAATGAGTTTAGTTAATTAATATAAGAGTATGTATCACAGAACCACAGAACACAATTACTCTCTAAGGTATGTATGTAATACAAGAGTTTACTTTTACACCTAGAATTTTGGAAAATCTAAATAAGATCTATAATTTATGATGAATTACCTAAAAAAAAATGACAAACACAGGTCTTAGAACCTTATTAGTATGTTAAATGTGACAAAGTATTAAAGTTTTATGTTATTAGTAAAATCTAAATTAAATAATAGATAGAATAAATACATAAATGAAGTTTTTCTGTATGTCATAAGAAAATTAGAATCTATGGGTCGAGGGATTTAAAGATTTCTCTATTTGATGTAGCTTCATCGGCTTTGAAGAGCGATTCATTTAACTGCATTTAGGTATAAATACCGTATGTATTCAGCAAGTTGCTCTATAAACTTGACAATACCAAATGGCATCAAACATGGATCCTGAATTTATGCCAGCCATAGTAGATAGACAGTATAGATAGTACATATATTTACGTGTAAATAAGTAGTACTTATTACTTGTACTAGAAGCAAATATACAGTTTGCATAAGTATTGTAACTTAGTTAAGCCATTTTTACATGTGTAATGATTATATCCTTGTTGATCAGATGCTTCTATTATCCTTAGACTGATGTGTTGTTAACTCTGCAGAAAGGAATATTATTTTGTCATCTACTATCAGATAATTAATATATAAATAATATCCTTTTCCCCTACATGAAACTAGTGAAAATAAGAAATCAGACAACTTTTACATAGTCAAATATTGTTGATGTAAATCCATAACTACTATTTGTGTATTTGATCATATGGAGCTGATTAATGGTGTATATTTTATAATAATTTCTTAATTATTTAACATACAGGCAGAGACAACAAAATACTGACAGAAATATGGAAATGTAGTTTATTGACATTGAAGTATAGTGTATATATAGTCTTATACAATATTCATTAATTTTTTTCAGGTGGATCGCTTAGAATAAATGTGTATGTCTTGTAGGCTGAAATCTTGCAGAGCTGCTCGTAGGCAGAGACAAAAGTATATGGATATTGAATACAACAGTCTTACATCATATCTCACAACATTGATAATATCCTTCTGATTCATGTTATTATCAAGTTATTTTGAAAATATCTTTTGAAATGATAATGAATGACAATAATAAATACAATTGATTTATACATGTGTTTGTGTTATCCTTACACAACCAGTTTAAAACATCTTACTTCATATTTATCAGTGTGTAATAACATAAATAAACATGATATTACCTAGTCATTTTGGCTTTAATGGTGTTTGGTGTATGATAACTAATCAGTTAATATATTTTAAAACAAAGTTTACACACTGCACCTTTACTAATCAACCAAAACATATTAAAACAAAGTCTTGACACCGCACCTGTCTGTCTGTCTGTTCCACTATTAGATTACACTATAGACTGCTTTGGAAATAATTACAACAATATATGCAGTGGCATTTTACTTTGTGTTTTATCCTTATACAACCAGTTCAAAACAGCTTTCTTACTATATAGCATTTAAAGGTAATATTATAAATAGACATATTATCCGTTATTCATCTTGGCTTTAATCATATTTATTTAATTACTGTAATGGTGTGTGATGTATATTCACTAATCAATTAATACCTGTAAAAAATAGTCTCCACACCACGTTTGTTTGTCTGTGCACTGTTTTGCCGGAACTGCTAAAAGGATTTTCCATCTATCTTAAAATATCTATAATTGCTGAATGTACCTACAACTTTGTTTAATACTATTAATTATTAAGCTATTCTATTCTATATACACTATTCTAACTCATAATATCGGTGAAAACTACTAGAAAATCGCTTTTACTTTGTTTTAAGGTTATTGCGATATTCATATTTTAATTTTTAATTTCTCAGAATTCCCGTTAGATGCGATGAAACTAATATTAATTTTGTATTTATAGATTATAAGGAATAAATCAACATACATTTCATTGAGGTTCACTAAAATTCGTGGTGGGCCCATTCTCCATACAAAAAGGAACTGTCTCCTTTATTAATATAGTTTTACAACATATTTATAACCTTAATATACAACATCGAATTTGATAAAGTTAAGAAAATATCTCTTATTATATGCAAAGAAAAGTCGACCAATCAGAGCGCGACGTATTGTAGAACTTTCTAGAAGTTTTTAATTAAATGCGTAATAGTTGATCCCGAAAATGATGGTAATAATTTTTATGTTTTGGAAGAATTATAAATATAATATTGAATTAGATTAAAATTTATAAACTAAGGAAGTAAAAGAATATTTAGCGTAACTAAACTTATTTCCTTTTTATAGTGAAATTAAAGAATTAATGTACTCAAATATTATGCAAATTCGGGACATTTTGTTTAATAACTTTTTATAATGTTAATATATTAAGAAACCTTTATGGTATACTAATAAAGGACTAAATTTCCGATTTAATAATATATAGTACATTAGTGTAGGAATTGACCATGTATGAATAAAATTATAATTTATGACAATTGTGTAGTGAAAATGTTATGCAATAAAGAGGCAAAACGGACAATGGCAAGCGGCTCACATTAAAGTAACGCTCAAGTCTACCTTAGGGGCTCGGGACCCAGGAATGTTGTAGTGTGAAGAGCTACCAGTAAAAAGTAGTAGTAACCAGTAGTAGCTGAAGTGACTAGTAGCAGAATATAGTGAATAGTAAATAGTAGCTAGCAACATAGTAACTGATATTCGCAGTTACATATTTGGAAGTGATAACTAATTGCATAAAGTGGTAACTGATATTCGCAGTTACATATTTGAAAGTGATAGCTAATTAGACCAAAGAAAAGGCTCTGGACCTGATGGTATTCCTCCTTTATTCGTTAAGAAATGCGGCAAGGAATTAAGTAATCCCTTGTGTATTATATTTAATGCATCCATTAAGGCAGGTATTTTTCCATCAGTATGGAAAATAGCTCATATCGTTCCGATTTATAAATCCGGCGACAGATCAAATTGCGAAAATTATCGACCCGTAAGCATCTTGTCTTGCCTTGGTAAATTGTTTGAATCATTGGTGTATGATTGTCTTTATCATCATATTCAACCTTTCCTATCGCTTCGACAACATGGCTTCATTAAGAACAGATCGACGACTTCTAATTTACTTGAATACAAACACTATCTTTGCAGTGCTTTCGCCAAGAGAAAACAGGTTGATAGCATATATACTGATTTCTCAAAAGCATTCGATAGAGTAAATCATAATATTTTATGTATCAAATTAGCATGTTACGGAATACATGGGAGTCTATTAAGATGGACTGAATCATACCTCAACAGGAGAAGTCAGTTAGTTACTATAAAAGGTTTCAAATCCTCACCCGTTTCTGTGACATCGGTGTGCCACAAGTCCCATTTAGGTCCTTTATTTTTATTACGTTTATTAACGATCTCATTGATAAATTGACATGTCCATGCCTGTTGTATGCAGATGATTTGAAGCTATTTTCCGTTATCGATACACTCAGCGATTCGTTCAATCTTCAGTCGAATTTAGACTCCATTCATAATTGGTGTAAAGAAAACCTAATGCATCTGAATACGAAAATGTTTTGTCTTATCATTTGGTAACAAAAAGCACAGACTTACATTTGAGTATAAAATAAATGGACAGGTACTTGATAGGAAATCCGTAGTTAAGGATCTTGGAATACTGTTTGATGAAAAGCTTACGTTCCACGATCATTACGATCATGTGATATCTAAAAGTACCAAACTTCTTGGCTTTATATTTAGAACTGCAAAGACTTTTAAAAATCCACGAAGCTTTCTTATTTTGTACTGTTCCCTAGTACGCAGTATTTTAGAGTACAACATAATTGTTTGGTTTCCATACTACGCTGTCCACGTAGATCGTATTGAACGTGTTCAAAAGAAATTTTTATCAATCCTCTGCTATAGGTACGGTTTAAATAGAAGTCTGCCCTCCTATGAAGAGAAACTGAAAAAGTTTAACATTATATCACTACAAACTCGGTGTAAATATCAGGATATGACTTGCCTTTTCAAAATTATTCATTCCTTTATGGATTCCCCCAACCTCCTTTCATTTGTCAAGATTAATACTAAGCCCCATCGTCGGTATACTTTCCTAAATACTTTCGCTTTGCAAGTCTATAAAATAATACGTCCTATTACAATCCTCTTGTAAGAATGTCGCCTATATAATGACTTATTGATTAATAATAGTAAAATATAGACATTTTTAGTGGATGATAGCAGCTAGTCAGACAGTGTTGATAAAACCAGCTACTACTAATAAATAAAAAAATAAATAAACCCCGTGTAGTGGCGGGTAAGAATACTCACTACCCCATATCTTCCCGTGGGTGTCGTAAGAGGCGACAGAGGGAAACTGAGGCAGAGGATGGGCAGCAGCATCTTTCTGATAACAGCAAAAAACAATAAAAAACTGCGGTTGCCAACCCGCTCGCCAAGCGTGGCAACTATGGCAATATACCCCCCATGAGCGACGACACAAAGAAACGCCCCCCAGTCCCCGGCGGCCCCGCTATTCCTGGCTACGGTGGCGACCATGGTAACGGCGGGGCAGGGGGTGCTAAGAATCTCCGGTGGAGGTTCGGTTGCCACCTACGACGACTCGACCTGGCAACTTATAACGCACGTACCCTGAGCTGAGATGAGGAGCTGGAAGAAGAGATAGACAAGTTACGCTGGAATATTATAGGATTATCCGAGGTCCGAAGAGAGGGGGAGGACACGGTAATCCTCGAATCCGGCAACTTGTTCTATCACCGGGAAGGCGACCATCTGTCCCAAGGAGGTGTCGGATTTATCGTCCACAAGTCTCTCGTTAACAACGTTGTAAAGATTGGGAGTGTGTCGACGAGGGTTGCGTACCTTATACTCAGAATCACCAAACCGTATTCGCTGAAGGTCATACAGGTTTACGCACCAACCTCGGCACACCCCGATGAGGAGGTGGAGGAAATAAATGAGGATATCTCTAGAGCCATACATTCCTCCAAAACCCACTATACGGTGTTAATGGGAGACTTCAACGCAAAACTAGGCACAAGAGAGTACGGTGAGCTGAAAGTAGGGAAATTCGGAGTAGGGCAACGGAACCCAAGGGGCCAGCAGCTGGCCGACTTCATGGAGAGAGAGGGACTTTTTATGATGAACTCTTTCTTCCAGAAGCGGCCCCACAGGAAGTGGACCTGGTCGAGCGTCGACGGTTCGAAAAAAATGAGATTGACTTCATTATGACGACCAGGCGACAATTGTTCAGTGATGTCTCAGTGATCGCGAGGGTGAAAACCGGCAGCGATCACCGAATGGTGAGGGCACACTGAACCTAAACGTAAAGTTGGAGAGGTCACGTCTAATGAAGTCAACGCTCCGTCCCCCTCGTGCTCTAATCCAAAGTCCCGAAACCTTTCAGCTCGAACTACGAAACCGTTTTCAGTGCCTAGAAGATTGCAATGCAGTGGACCATATGAATGACAAGCTCGTGGAAACTGTCCATGCGGTCGGAGCTAAGTTTTGCAAGACCCGCCGCAGAAGAACACAAAAACTCTCCGATCACACTCTTAATCTCATGGCTGTTAGACGGGATATGAAGCTGCAGTCTTCAGTAGATATGACAGAATACAGGCAACTGAACAGACAGATCTCCAAATGCATGCGGCGGGACTTGCGCAACTTCAATACAGCTCGTATTGAAGAAGCGATCGAGCGGAACCAGGGATCCAAAGTCTTTGCTAGAGATCTGTCTGCCAGAAAGAGCCAACTGTCGAAGCTGAAGACCAAGTGTGGCAGCGTCGTTTCCGTGACACCTAAGATTTTGAGTGAGATTGAGAGGTTCTAAGGGCAGCTGTATCACACATCATCGTTGGAGCCACACGCAAGTGTGAGTAACGATCCAAGAGCGAGTCTTATCCGACACTATTCCGATGATATCCCGGACGTCAGTCTGAGCGAGATTAGAATGGCTCTCCAGCACCTTAAAAACGGCAAGGCCCCAGGCGAGGATGGAATTACAGCGGAGCTTCTGAAAGCGGGTGGAAAACCGGTACTTGAAGTCCTTCAGAAGCTCTTTAATTCCGTCCTACATGGTGGCATTACACCGGAGGCGTGGAGCAGAAGTGCGGTGGTCTTGTTCTTCAAGAAAGGCGACAACGCTCTCTTGAAGAACTACAGACCGATTTCCCTTCTGAGCCGCGTCTACGTGCTGTTTTCGAGAGTCATTACGGATCGTCTCGCACGCAGACTCGACGACTTCCAGCCTCCCGAACAAGCCGGTTTCCGAAGGGCTTTAGCACCATAGACCACATACATACCCTTCGGCAAATTGTACAGAAGTCCGAGGAGTACAATTTGCCACTATGTCTGGCGTATGTGGACTATGAGAAAGCCTTTGATTCCGTTGAAATTTGGGCGGTGCTGCAGTCCCTTCAGCGGTGCCAAGTTGACTGTCGGTATATCGAAGTGCTGAAGTGCTTGTACAGTAGGGCTACGATGGCTATCCGAGTACAGAACAGGAGTACGAAACCTATCCAACTGCAGAGAGTGTAAGACAGGGTGACGTTATATCCCTAAACTCTTCACCGCTGCATTGGAGGACGTTTTCAAGCTTCTGGACTGGAAAGGATACGGTATTAACATCAATGGCGAGTACATCACTCACCTTCGATTTGCCGACGATATAGTCCTTATGGCAGAATCGCTGGAGGACCTAAGCACTATGCTCAATGACCTCAATAGTGCCTCCCAACGGATAGGTCTTAAGATGAACATGGACAAAACAAAGATCATGTTTAATGTCCATGTCACACCTATGCCGGTAGTTGTTGGGAGCACTAAGTTCGAAGTTGTTGACGAGTATGTTTACCTGGGACAAATAGTCCGACTAGGTAAGTCCAACTTCGACCGAGAGGTCAATCGACGGATTCAACTCGGCTGGGCAGCGTTCGGGAAATTACGGCACATCTTCTCGTCAGGTATACCTCAAAACTTGAAAATGAGGCTGTACAACCAGTGCGTGTTGCCAGTGATGACATACGGAACTGAGACGTGGTCCTTCACTGCTGGCCGGATGAGGAAGCTCAAAGTCGCTCAGCGAGCTATGGAGAGAGGGCTATGCTCGGAGTCTCACTGCGTGATAAACTTAGAAATGAGGTTATCCGCAGTAGAACCAGCGTGACCGACATAGCCCAACTGATTAGTAAGCTGAAGTGGCAATGGGCCGGCCATATATAGCTGGAAGAACCGACAACCGATGGGGAAAAAAGGTTCTCGAGTGGCGGCCTCGTACCGGCGGACGAAGTGTAGGGCGTCCCCCCACTAGATGGAGTGACGACCTGGTAAGACATGCAGGAAGTCGATGGATGCAGGTGGCTCAGGACCGTGCTTTGTGGCACTTTTTGGGGGAGGCCTATGTTCAGCAGTGGACTTGTGAAGGGCTGTAATGATGATGATGATGATGACTAATAAATATTTGATACTACCATAATAATTTGAAGAAATCTTTTGAAATATATAGTGACCAACTGATAGTGAACAACCGTAGTTGAACAACCGTATTCAACAACCGTGGTCAATAACCAATAGTCAGAAGATTTCCGCCGAACAGTTGAGCAGTTGAACCGCTGGCCACTGCCTTGCCATTTGTATTCTATTTCGTGCATTTTGATTAAACCTCAGTCCACAGTACCCCAGCTGCACCCACAAAAACGGCAGTAGAAGTATCCTCCGGAACCTATAGGTGTAGGACGTGAGCGACTCGCGGAGTATCTCTGTCGACATTTACTCCGGAGAGTTTCGCCCGTCCGGCACATAATTTATTTGTTAAATCTAAATGCATGTTTAAATAGAATTGTCGCTATTTCAATACATCAAATTTAGAGTAGATTATTTCCGTTTTTTCTAAAAATATTTACAGCCAATAAAATAACACGTTTATATAAGCTTTGTCACTGTGTAATATAATGTCAAAGTTCTAGCCTAATAACTTCGTTTCGAAATAACTTCGTGTCGCTGGGCGACAGAAGTTATTAACTGTCAAAAGTCGCGAAAATTAATGGGTTACACTTGCTGTCAAACAAAGGATTTTTATGTTAATACATAACGTATAGACAATAAGTTATAAAACGAAGAAACGTAGGAAAGAAAATACACGTTATTTTGAATTATAATAAAATATCCATTTCTTTTTCCTTTTCTACCTGTAACAGTCATAAATTGTAGGAAGAATTCGCAGTACCAGACATCTCGTACCTTTGATGTTGTTCCCTATTGCTAGTCTAAGTATTTTACATCCGCTTACCGCTTGTCAAGCGTGGCAACTATGGCATATCCCCTCTATGAAGCAATCTATGGGGAGGCCTATGTTTAGTAGTGGACTTTAATAGGCCGTTACGGATAATGGATATACAAAATGGTGGAGAGATTACGAGGTTACTATGTTTACTAGGCGGCAGGCCTCCTTTTCTCCATTTTCTTTTTTCACATAGTCACCTCTTATGAGTCCCACTGCCACTCACACTGTCAAAATGAGGTAAAGGATTATCCTATACCGCTACCGTACGACACACAATATATTATATTATACGTGGTAGCGCCACGCTGCAGCTATATTATGGTTGTAGCACGAATGGGTCGTATCGACCGGGGTATGACCACGCTCTCACAGAATACCAGCGTTAAATAGCAGCTTAATGCTGCAGTGTTTCGTATGGTGAGTGTAAAGAACCGGAGACCCTTTTTATTGGAAACGAGGCATCCTATCTTAGTCCTCAGTGGTGACAACGCACCTGCATTTGATTCTCAATTGAGGATAAATTTAGATATCTATGGGTCACAGCAGTTATTTACTAACAGGTGGACTGCGTGCTCGTTTGTCACCCTATGCTATAAAATAAAAAAAATAAAAAAAGTATTTAAGAATCACGAAATAAGAATTATATTGTTATGATGAGGTCCGCTTGTAAAATAGCTTTAAACTGCATACCGAGTACCGACCCGGTTCAGCAATCACTACTTTTTAGGGTTCCGCAGTTAAACAACAAGGAACCCTTATAATTTCGTCATGTCCGTCCGTCCGTCCGGTTTTACTCGGTGACCTTAGGTGCTACAAAGCTGTAATTTAGTTATAGATATCAATCACGCCTACAAAGTTGTTAAATAAAACCCTGAAAATCTTTTTTTTATTTTGGGTACCTCCCATACAGGTGTTTTTTTTTTACCCGTCTATTCCATCGTGTGGGGTATCGTTGAATAGGTCTTCCAAAAATATTGTGGGTATGAAACAACATTTTTTCGATTTGGAAATATTAATTAATCCGTTTGAGAAATATTTATCTATAAAGTGGTATTTCGAAGAAAACAACTTTTGCACTACTACTATAGCTTTACGTTTTTCTTTGCGAGGTATGTAGAGACGATCGATCGTCAAGAGATAGATTCTGAGCTAGGACTTTCGCTTATTTTTTAGTAAATGGTTATTATAGGGCTACAGTTTCATTCGTGGTACTCTTGGTTTACTCGGGCGACCCTCAGGGTAGTTTAGGGCAATAGTGGTTTAGGGGAATGTTTGTTACGGTAATGTATATCTTAGGGTTGAACTGCCGGTATCTAAAAGATGAATAGGGAACTATGACCATTTTTGTACGGACTTGGCATTTGGATTTGATGTAGATTGTATTATTATCAAAATCTAAAAGATTTTCATCTTTTTTTTAATCCCACTCCCTATAAGTCGTCTTGGAAAATAAGACCTACAGTTACCATCGTCCTATCTGAACTACGTGAACTCAATATACTCATAGTATCAATATCGCTTTCTAAGTTCAGGTATCGTGACGGACAACTACGGAACCCTACAACGTGCGTGGCCCGACACGCACTTGGCCGGTTTTTCTTTCATAATATAAGTGTGACAGACGACCTAGAAGTGCACCAGTTAGTAAGTGCCTACTTTAGTGGTCCAAAATTTAAAACAAAGTAGGACCCAAGTACCTTGTCTAAATTGTGTAAATAAAAAACATTAGTTTTTTTAAAAACCCAAAATAATAAACTGCGTGTAAATTAGATGTCCAGTTCTTGAGATATTAAGTTTTATGCAAACAAAAGAAATTTGACTCCGTCGACTGATTATTTACCTTGACCCGACAAAGTTATTCATAAACAAAGTCGGCCTGGTGGAGGTGAAACATTTGGAATATCTAAACTGGAGAAAAGTGGAAGCAGAGATGAAAAAATGATGAGGTGAAGCTTCACGAAATATGCTGAAATAATAATGCAACATTATTCTCAATATTAAAATGTGCCTATAAAATTAATGTAAATATTATAACTTAGTCTCGAAAAAAATTTATTATTTATTTCAGCTTCTTTTGTGAAGCTTCACTGCTTCACCACATCATTTCGTCATCTCACCACTTTAGATATTCCAAATGTTTCACCTCCACCGGGCTGACTTTGTTAATGAATTACTTTGTCTGCAAAATGTTTCAGTTCAATCGTTATATATTTTAAAGTACTGTTTATCTTTAGATTTACAAACCTAAGAATATTATTTTTAATTTCAACTGTTTCTGAAAAAACCGTTTCCAGAATCACCAAAAAAGGGCAAGTTGCAAAATAATTGTGTCTCAAGGAAAAAACCGACCACATCCTAGAGAAAATTGGTTTGGATGAGTTTTAATTCTTACAACTTTTTCAATACGTCTAAACTTCATCACTTTTATTTAGTGAAAAATTAATTGCCTACCTAATGATTTCTTATATTTACGCGAACACTACACATTTAAATAAAACTAGTTTTACGGATTTTATCGCGTATATTAACTTATTTTATATTCCCGACGTTTCGAGCACTTTACAGCACCCATGGTCACAGGGGGGACTGAGGTGCTTGACGTCCCAATGTCATAGTTAACCACGGCTACCTCCAGATTAAAATTATAAATTTTTGTTCCGATCTACGCAGTATGAACTTACAATATCTTGAAGTCTTGCAGTTGTATACTTGGGTTGGGATTTAATTTTATTAATTACAGGATCCCAAGCAGATGGCAGCACCCAGCCATCTTCTCTATTGAAATTAGGATGTTTTTTGATTTCAATAGCCTCTCAAAACATCCTTGGATGGAATCGGTGTTCTTTAGCGAGGATTTGTGGTCTATCAAATCTAATGTAGTGACGGAGGCGATCCTGTACGTGTTCACAGACTGTAGACTTCTTCTTCTTTAATTGCCTACCGTAAATAAATTCAGACTCGAATTAAAAAAATATAAATTGTCATGGTAACCTAATGAATGAACACAACCCTAAGAAGAATACTGAAGTCAATTGGATTTCAGATTAACAATGTCAATCCAAACGGAAAGTTTTAATCAGTTCTAATGGAACGCTATGAAAACTGTTTTACGTACACGGTACATAGAAAGAAAACGAAAACATAGATGAGTAGTTAAACAACCTGTTGTGTTTTATATGAAACATAAATTATATTCATCCTCAAATGTCGGCAAAGTAATGAAAGACAAGGAGTTCTAGTGTCTGGCTATGTTGGACATATATTCGATGAGGGCAGTGCATTCAACCAGTAGCTCGACTCCCTCTCTACAGATGCTAGGAGACGAGCTCGCTCTGTACGGTTTCCGCTGTTTTTCTGAACCTGGATACAGAGCGGCTCATCTCATTGCCACTGCGAAACTGAGTTTATCGGAAAACTTATGAGTTAAATGACATTGTATAACAAAAAACTTTACCTCAGTGTCAACTAGCGACATCTAGTGAGCGAAAGATTATTAGTCCTCATTAGCAGGATTTCACGTATTTGTGATTAAATTTCTAGCACTAATATTATAAAATGTGAAAATTTTTCCCATCCATTTGTGTACAAATCGTTTGCACCTGCTCAAAAATAAAGCATTTAGACAGCTAAACATTTCAATCGTACCTACGGGTTAAATGTATAATAATGAGGGATTTCTGTCTGAGATAAGTTATATTTAAGTACTACGCACCTAGTCTTAATTATTTACGTCTATTAAACAATAATTTTCACTTTAAAACCTGAGATATTGCAAATACAAGCGGGATTTGTTCTGACCACAAATGACACCAGAGCGAATTAATACTAATCTAATAGTAAGTAAACTCGGCGACTAGACGGAGCAACGATGGGGCGCGGTATGAAGGAGAGTGGAGCCCCCCCCCCTGCCCGCGACGTCTGTGGTAGTACCGGTCGGCTTCGCTTGCGTACCGGTACGCCCGTTTAGGAGTGTCACGTACACGGAATCAGTTGCACGCATTTTGGTGTTCACCCAGCAACATGATATTACTTGATATTATTTTGAAATATTGGGAAAGATTGTATGACGCTTTCATCATGATTTTTAATTGAATTATATGTAAGGATGAGAATTCATTATATCAATAAATTCAACAATAAACAATTTAAAAAACCCAATAATAAATGTTGTAAATATTTGTCGGTTGCACATTGTAACCTAACGGTTGAATAAACAGAACTAATGTATAATTTTTACCTGTTTATTTATTCTGTTCAACCCCCTGTCAAATATTTTAAGCAGAATACCTGAGATACTGCTATTTAGGTAAAATATAGTAAAATTAGGTAGGTACCTACCAGCACAAGCCTTTGTTTCCATCATAACGAATCAGGTGAAGCAGCGGAACGCAACTAGTTTTGTAAAGTAGTAATTAGTTTGTATCTTTGTATAGAAAAATAAATTATAACGAGGAATACTGATAAAATATAATGTTATGATATTATTATTTAAGGAAATGTTTTGTGACAACCCTTGCATATTTTTAGCGACTTGACGTCAAGACAGTCTCGTAGGCACAAACTGATAAGAAGTGCTAGCGCTCTTGTAGGTATTGTCAAGCCAAAACCCTCCTCCCTCCCTCTTCATCACAGCCCATGTTTGCAACTCTGAGCCAACTATTTGCCATTGTCTCGCTATACAAAGAACTGACAAAATTAAATATCTCGGAATCATAATAGACCAAACCCTGACTTTCAAGCCACACATTGATGTACTGGTGACTAGGTTACGCAAGCTCATTTACATCTTCAAGTCTCTTAAAACGTAGCTGACTGCCGAATCATCAAGATGGTCTATTACGCCTATGCCAATCGCTTATAGATTACTGCATCAGTTCATGGAAGGTGCTGCTAAAACACACCTAATCGAGGTAGAAAGAGCTCAAAGGGCCATCCTAAAAGTTAGTGCAGGTCTCCTGTTCCGCTTTCCAACAGTGGACCTCACAAAAGTGGGATGTTCTAACAGTGAGACAAACATTCATCTTACAAACTGTCCTAATGAAACATTCCCAATGTAAATACGATCCGGAGCTACTAAAGGACAAACGCAGAAAAGGCACTATACAGGGTATTTTGAAACGCTCCCGAAAACGAAGACAGACGACAGTACTAACTATATCTTAGATGATGGGTGAAATATAAAATCGATCCTGATGAAAAAAATCATCTTTTCACAACGTTTTATTAGCTTTATTCACGCTCCATCGTGTTAGTATAAATCATCGTGTTAAATAAAACGTTAATTTCATTAAAATAAAACATGAAAATACTTAAACATTAAAGCAGCAATGGAATTTAAAATAAATAAACCATAAAATCAGCTGACTAGGTCAATATCCGCGTCGAAGCCAAACTCAACGTCACGTAAAAGAACGCTGAGCGATAGTGGAGGGGTGTGTCTGCATGGGTACAGTCGCGTTCTAAAGTACTACATGGTACTAGGCTGTTGTTTTATAATATTATAATAGTAATTAATGGTTTTATTGTAGAATCATAATAGGTACTTTACTAGCTACTTAGAACTTTGGAAGAGGTTGAAATTCAAAATGGATAATGTTTGCTTGAGCATTATTTTTATTTCTATCGTAAAATAAAGTAGTTTGTAACAAGAAAACTTAAGCTAAGGGTGACACGCTGTCCATTATACCATTGGAACATGGAACATGGAAGCCAAATGTCGATGGTGTATTGGTGTTACTGGATGCTACTTCATCATCACTCATCAGAATCATCATCATCAATGCGAATGATAAATGTTTCCGTCATCAGGTTGACCACATGGTAATTTTTCGGTATTCTTCCTCAATACATTTAACTTTACTGCACAATTTTCCCATTCACCTTCTATTTACCTTTTCGTTCACTAGTTCAGTCATAAAACAATAGATATAAATAATTTTTCCTTCCTTTTAAAACCATCGTCGCGTCGTGCAAAGAAAGCTGTGTGTGCAACTGTACATTGGGAAACATCGCTTTTCAAAGCGCGGGAAGAATGAGGAACCAATAGCGTGCGCGCACAGTAATACTGGCGAGCATTCCGTCGCGCCCCTTCGTACCACGCGCTGCCGCCGCCCGGCCGACTTTGTGTCACCTCGCGTCAGCCAACATATGGGGAATTTCAAATTTACCTACTAAGATTTGTTTGCAAGCGACATAAGAATTAGAGGCGGCAATTACAATAAAACTTGCAAGTAATTTTTAATAGTTTTGACGTACCTCTTTTCAAATCAAAGTATTGGATGGATTAAAAACGGAAAGTCAATAAAAGTAAATTAAAATAATTATTTTTAGATTAATTAACTGTCGATCATAATTGCAATTGATTTTAACTATTAAATTATTCAATACCATTTTATTTCTATTTTCTTGTACAAAATCAAAGATAACCAAACCCAAGTAAGTACGTTTATTAATTTCAATATCATTTTGTAGTAACGAACTGCTTGTTTCGTCAGGGTACAATTGATTGTCTAATTGTATTAAAAATTACAACTATAACTTCTAAATTCCATATGAAAGAGTAGTCGTAGGATCATATGGAAACTAAACTATAAAATAAAAGTTGGCAATGTCATAACATTTGACGGTCTGTGGGAATGTTCAAAGTGTAGGCTTCAGTTTTGGCGGGATTAATTATTGATTTTAGTTTTGAGACAGTTCCGTGTTGACTTTGGACACGCATGCAAGCGACAGTTCAATTGTTTTTTATTAAATTTTATTGTTATTACTTGGTATTACCTACTTGTTATTACGTGTTATTCTTGTTGTTACGTTTTGTGTTTCTTTTGTTTTAATAATGCCTAACGCGTACGTTTATAGTGCTCGTGAATACGGCAACATGTTAATGTGCCTTGGAGAAGCTCATGGGAATGCTTCGCGTGCATTACGAATTACCGAGAGAAATTCCCGACCGCTCGACACCCAGCTGACTCGTCTGATAACAGCAGCATTTCAGCGAGTGTTGGAAAATCGGCCCATTGCTCCAGTAGCGGCAGGAGGTGGAAGTCAAATGACTGTTCACCCGAGGAGCGCATTTTAGATGTCGTTCGCCGGTATCCGAACCTAGGTACACGAAGTATCGCTAAATTGTTAAGACGTCGGGATGGAACAAATGTGTCATACTGTTCAGTTCACAAAGTGTTAAAGCGTAACCGAATGCGGCCATACAAAGTGCACAAAGTGCAAGCTTTAGTTCCGGCGATCACGACCGCCGACGAGTTTTCTACCGTTGGTTATTAGACCAACAACAACGTGTGCCTGGTTCCATTGAGCACGTTATCTGGACGGACGAGTCGACATTTACCAGAAACGGCATGTGGAACCGAAGAAATACACACGTGTATTCAGAGGTTAACCCGTACGCTGTTCGACAAACCGGGCACCAAACCCGATGGTCGGTTAACGTATGGGCAGGTTTATTTAAGGATCGCATACTGGGACCAGTGTTTCTGCCACAGCGACTTAACGGACAGGGATACCTAAACTTTATAAATGAACAGTTGGTTGACATTTTAGACGACCTATCGTTGGATGAATATCGCCGTACATGGTTCCAGCATGATGGTGCACCTCCACATGTCGTGAGGTTCGTCCGTGAGCGCCTTACCGAATTATTTGATGATCGCTGGATTGGCAGACTAGGACCACACGATTGGCCACCTCGCTCACCAGATCTGACCCGTTAGACTTCTTTCTGTGGGGTATGTGAAAGAAAGGGTTTTAATCGTGAGTGTGATAGTGCTGACAAAATGCGCCAAAGGATCGTGGATGTTTTCGACAAACCACGTGCGGACTGTGTCGAAGACCACACGATAATGCCCCGCCTGCATGAGGAGACGCAACACCGAGCCCACATCTGCCTCGAAATGAATGGAGCACAATTTGAGCCGCATCTCATAAGACCACGGAGGATTTAGAGCGGTAAGCTGTTTCATACCTATTTTTTTTTTAAATAACTTGGTACTGAACTGATCTGAATAGGTACATAACTGAATACATCAGAATAATAAACATACCTACACGATGAATAAAAACGCATAACTCTAACCTTGTTAACTTTTCATTTAAGTATTTTTTCATTAGCGGGGAATCGAACCAGTTATTTAGTTTATTTAACCTGTGAATTTGAATTAAAGTGGCTACGTGGAGACAAGCACAGTGGCAAATTAGTAGGTTAAGTAGATAAGTTAGGTATTTAAACAAGTGTTGTAAATTATTATGTATTGTGGTACCATCGCTAGTTACGGGCCGCGAATTCGGCGTTCGCGCGTACATTGACCCCTAGTCAGCTGATTGTAATTCAGTAATTCCACTGCTGCTTTTATGTTTATGTATTTTCATGTTTTATTTTAATGAAATTAACGTTTTATTTAACACGATGATTTATACTAACACGATGGAGCGTGAATAAAGCTAATAAAACGTTGTGAAAAGATGATTTTTTCATCAGGATCGATTTTATATTTCACCCATCATCTAAGATATAGTTAGTACTGTCGTCTGTCTTCGTTTTCGGAGCGTTTCAAAATACCCTATGTCGCACCTAATCCTTCCATTGTGTTACCTCACACAATTACTTCTGTTTTCTAGGACCGTACATGTATAATAAACTAAATAATATCCTAAATTTCTATCCTTTATCTAAATCTAGTTGTAAATCCGTTCTAACAAAATATATGAAAACTTTAGACTATGAATCGACCGAAAATCTATTAAAGTCGCCTATATAATAAATAGTAATCTCGCTCAGCCATGAACTCCCTATATTCCCACATCTTTTCCTCATTTTGGTTTAATATGCAATTATGTATATTATGTTAATCCCAACTCACGCACACACACGCGCACGCACAATCACTCACACATACATACACAGGCACGCGCGCACACACATACACACGAACGCACGCGCACATACACACACACACACACACACACACACACACACACACACACACACATTGATGTGAAATCTGCAATTACTGTAGTTAATTTTGTTTATTTAGGTACATAATTATAAACTCCTTTTTGTTTTGTATTACTCAGATTGTTGCTCTAGCCGCGGGGGAGCCCTGGTGACCTGTAATACAGGTTTTTATACCTACATCAGGCACCAGTCTCTCACAAGTTAGGTACCAGTCTGGCATTTCTGTAATACCTAGCATTAAGTTTACCTATTGTGGAGAGAAATAAATTCATTCATTCATTCATTCATTCATTCATTTTGCGGTATAACAAAAGAGTTGACCCACTATTAGTATTTATTACACATATGCCGATAGCGTGTACGTGAATGGTCTAGCCTATCTGTCTCGCTCTAACATAAGCGTACACTATGTTCTTTCTCTTTTACATCCCCAATCTTTTTGTAACGTCAGTTTATACTAAATCTCTGGTTGAAAATAATTATCATTTTAGCTGAAAGCCCTGTAGCTAATGCCACAATTCATGACTAAAAAAGATTATGACATTTGTTATCGGCAGCATTGCCAACATATGGGGAATTCCCCAAATTGCGGGGAAATTAAAGTTGGTTGGGGATTTTTTGGGGATTGGTATTATGCGGGGAAAAAACGAGGATTTTGAAAATCGATAGCCCGGGCCTAGTCAGAACCTTTTTTCAAGAAATCTTAATACTTATCTTAACATTTTTGTTAGGTTACTTATTAATATCGAATGACTCCCTTTTTTTAATTATCTTCATTGCACCACATTTTATTTTAAGATTTATTTAGGTAACTTTTGTGTATCATTTAATGCTTTTCATTTCTTTATTTTTTAATTTTAAAGCAGAGAACCGCATGCATAATAAATGCAGATACTGTGTTACTTGTTAATCACAACAAGGGAAGGAATTAAAAATAATCCATGAAGTAAAATGCTTGTTACAAAAATATGGAAATTGTGAAAGAAAATCGGTAAAAAAGAAAAAAAATGTTAGTTAAAAAATAAATCTTATAAAATTAGTTGAAAATTGGAATTTGTGGGGAATCTGTTGAAGTTTTGTCCTTAAATTGAGGAATTTGACATGATTTTCGGGGAATTTGACAAATTGGTGTTGGCAACGCTGGTTATCGGGCTCTGTTTAGCTAATTTACCGTTATTTGATTTAATTTTATGTCGTTGGCGTTTATAAATTTTAACATAGAGGAAAGTAATATACTGGGAAGTGGAAACTGAATTTAAACTTTGTTCGGTGTCGATAAATTAGGTATTAATAATTTCAATTACAGCAGAAAAAAATAAAATTCAAAATATAGGACAAAGTTGTGTTTTCCACTACTGCTTATCAATATGGATAATGACGATTATTATGAAATAACAACACAATTAGACGCTAGGGAAATATTACGATACCTGAACAATTTAGGAATACAAAACATAAGTGGTGAAGTTTTAAAATATTTTATAACAGGTAAGTACCATCAAATTTGAAACGAAGGGCATCGGATTTAGTGTGTAATCTTAACTTAACGAAGTTCTTTGCCTTATAACGCATTTTTTACGGTTTTTGTTTGCAGATCTCAAGAAACTTATTAAGTATGACTTGCAGCATAAAAAAGAAAATTTGAACCTAAAGAAAACATATGAATTAGGACCTGAAAGATTACACAGTGCTAGTACCTTTTCATCTAGAACAAGATCAAGGGGGGCTTACAGTGAAATTTGCTCTAAAGAATATCCAAAAACGAAAACAATGTTCAATTTTCGTAATACTTGTTCAGCACCTACTATTGCAATCCCAAAAATTGAAGTTGAAGTACCAAAGAGAACATGTTCTTGTATAAGAATTGAAAATAAACCTGCAACCATCTCTAAAGAACCAAAAACGACATCATCACTTAATAATAATTGTAAGATTTTTTGATTTATTTAAAAAATTCTAATTTGCCTGAAATCTCTTGATGTTTAGTATTTAAATATTGCTATTGCGGTAAATTTTTTAACCTTTATTATTATTATTTACAATAATAAAGTACTGTTTTTATTGTTTTTCAGTAATCAAGGTTCCAAAGCAGCCTTTAAAAAGAAAAAATGACCCTGTCTCTTTATATCACTATTATACATCTTTGTGGGCAAAATATAAACCAAATGTACCTGGCGAGAACAACTGGTCAGAACTTAGATGGAGCATAAGACAAAAAATGGCAGGTAGTTTTCCATGTCCATCTAGTAAGGTAAGTAACAAAGATTTATATTTTGTATAAAGAGCAGCATAGTTTAGGAGTGCATAACTATCGCTCACAGATAGCTATTTCAGATGGTATGAGATAAAATGCTAAAAGGCAACCAAAATTGGGCAGCATATAATTGGAACGAAGTTCCTTATCGCACTGTACAAATTTGACGGATTGGGGCTAGGCGAAAAAAAGTGTAAGATTTTTCTGTCACGACCCCCTTTCTATACATCAACAGTGCGAGCGAGATTCTCCCTTGCACTTTTTCTTATCTTGTCATGAAATTTTTTATGACATTGAAAGAAATATTGTTTTAACTTTGCTTCATTTTAATAGACGCTAGTAATTCATTTATTTATATTTGTTAATCAATAATATAATATGTTTATCAATAATAATATACTACGAAAGAAACTTCGTTCCAACCGAGTGTTCCACGACACTCATGCATGTTTTTTTTGATTTCTTGTCAAATTGCCAACCATATCCCCTCTTTAACATCTATGTCTTTATATGTAAAATTCTTCTGACCGTGTGTATGTGACTGAACTCCTGAACGGCTGGACTCATTTTGATGAAATCTTGTATGTGATTAAGTAGATTAGAGAATGGTTTAGATTCACAATTGAACCTGGTAGGTGGTGCTGTTGCTGAAATCCAGAAATCACCCATGCGAAGCCGGGGATTATCGCTGGTTATGTATATATATGGGAGGCCTATGTTCAGCAGTATACTTTAAAAAAGGCTGTTATGAATGAAAGGATGAATGAATTTTGTTTAATATAAGTAGCTCTTGTGTACATATTCTACATGCAAACTAGTTAATTAGTAGATAATGCCTAAAGGCTTTAAGTTAGCTCTTTATTAATCATTACAAGTGATTACAATTACGGCTCCGTGGCACAGTAGCTTAGCAATGAGTTATGATGCTGATGGCTGCGGCTTAGAATCCTGCACATATTTGTATGGCCTATAAGTAATTGTTCCGGTCTGGATGTTTGTCCTTGTGCAATTTATATATATAAACTGCCTCCACAATACAGGAGAAAGTCCTAGTGTGAGGGTAATGTTTTTCATTTAAAATAAAAACAATGCACAAGCCGAGCAAGTGTGCTGTGGCAGCAGTTGACGAAGTGCCAAGAAAAGTATTTTAAGGCATTTTTTAGTGTCCTATCACTAGGGATTCTGTTTTTAAAGTGAAAAAGTTTTAATATGGAATTTTCAAAAATGCATACACACCATAAGTTTCATCATTCACCACCTCCTGCAACCTCTTTCTATGCGCCACAGGATACTCAAACAACCCCCTCTTACCTATTGCACTGCCATTTTTCGGCACAGGCATCATTTCTGTGACTGCAATAGCCACATACCATCAAGTGTAGCTGTAAGTTCATTAGTCACTTCAGCTTTATAAAAAATCTATTTATTAAAATTCATAGGAGCTCCTCTCCAGTCAATGATTACATGATTACATAAGTTAATGTTTTAAATTTATTATTTCTTTTACAGGCTGTCACCATAACAAATAAAGAAGAAATGAAGAGTAAAAAATTATAACATTTGGCCAATTGTGGATGACTGAATTCAACATACAATATAATGTATACTGTAATAATATTGTAATTTTATGGTGTTTCTATATAATCTTAAGCATTATTATTACAATAATAAAGTTAAAATATGTATAGCCATTATCATTGCCATATGTGTACTTCTAAGTAACAAGGATAGAAAACCAGTTCCAAATTTTGAAATGGTTCTTTATTAAAGTTCTAAAAAAGGCTCCTATTTTCAGTACGGTCCCAGTTATGGTATTGCTTTTAAGATACTAGTTCAAAAATACCAAAATTTTCATATTACAAGTTGAAGAAGGAAGCCTATATGACATTGTAATTTAGCTTTATTTAACTTCAACTGTAATATGGGAAATTAATATTGTCCCACCGAAAATATCATGACTGTCTCTCAGTATAATCAAGCATGTAGGTAGGTTTTGGATCTAGTTCTATAAATAGAAGTTGTTATTCAACCATCACTATCACAGGTTACGAATAAGAATTATTAACAGTAATTGCAAGTTTTTTATTAACTTATATACCTTCATATATCTTTCCTGCTCAAAGTAAACAATTTTTGATGGCCTTGCCGACATCCGATTGAATTGAAATTAGGCATACTTATGTAATGTTGATGACAACACAATAATTCAGTACTGTATATACCGTATATAGTACAGTATTTTTTAAAAGATTTTATATATAATTGAAAAATATAAATATCTAACTTAATGCTAATGAAAATACCCTAGAAAATTCATATATAAATCTTTTAAATATAATATAAATCTTAATAATATTACCCAATAGCAAAATACCATAAAAAATACTAGAATTAACTAAGATAGTCTAGCCGTTTCAATGCCGGTGAGACTAATCTTTTTTACAGTATGCCGCACCGAGTCTGCTTGCTAGTTTATCTATTGCCATCATGGGTAATATCTAGTGATTCAAAGAAAAACAATGAAAATCAACAAGATAACTCTACCCCATTCAAAATCACATTTATATTTAATTGTAGTACTGGTACCATTTTATTGGTTTCTTACTGCTATTTTTGGAACCTTTTCATTGCCTGTTTGTGATAACCATTTTTTTTTCTGTGAAATAAATATTCAATTTACTTTATATTTTATTTAAAAACCAAGACTTAAGTCTTGGTTTTTAAATTCCATGAAATGAAACAGATTTTTAGGATTAAAGCTTTTATTATCATTTAAGATGTCGAATTACCTACCTTATATTTACTAAAAAGACATCATTTAAACCTGACTTAATTTAAATTCAGCTTGTTGTTCATTTGTTATAGAATGGAGGTGATGTAGTATCCTCTCTTCAATTTTTTCTGCGGCAGACAAAGTAAGAAGTAGTGTATCATGTTTCAGCATGGAATATACATTTAGTCCATAAACTGGCATTATGTTTACATGTGGAAGAGTTTCTGTAGCCACTGTAATGTTTCTAGGAGCAATGTCAGTACTGAAAAAAAGTGAATAATTGCCTTTGTAAGGAAAAACTTTATTTACATAGAGGTTAAGTTAAAAGGACTATCAAAAACCATTATTATACAAATCATGTTAGGGACATGCAATGGCATTTGCAGCATTAAATTCAAAAAACTATGCAATTTAAACATAATCATTACACATTTTTTTATTAATATAAATATGGTAATCTTTTTCTCTGTAGGTATATATTTTTTACATAATTGTGTTGTTACACACAGGACTATTTTCATAGTTTAAAAAAGGGTGTCATATAGTGGTGGCATAATAGAAACCACTATCTTCCCATGGGAGTTTTAAGAGGTGACATAGGAAAACTAATACGGGAAATGGGCAGCAGCATCTTCTTTGGTTGCCAAGCATGCCAACTATGGCATGGGCAGGTTAATGTTCAGTAGTAACTTTAAATAGGCGGTTCAGTAGTGAACTTTTGATAGGTGGTAATGATGTTAAGTTAATAATTGCAGTGATAGCTAAATTAGTTCCAAATTAACCTTTTTTGTAATTATATATTATATTAATAAAAACATTTATAATTATATTCATCTAAATTACATACTATTATAATTATTGTTTATTTTTTGTAATTATAATGTCCTCCAAACCGAATTTAGGTCACAGCAGCCAGTCTCAATAAGAGTCTAGCCATCTGTACAGGACAGGACTATAGTACATGAGTGTGTGAGCATACATGGGTACACTCTATTCCCTCACTCTTATAGTCCAATGAGACAGAAATCTGACATAACCAGAGTGATAGATTGGGTGCAGGCCCAATAGTTTTACTTTCTGAGACATGGGGTTGAAACATGGCCAACTTCCTGACTCCAGGCTGGTACTACAAATTTCTTGACAGAAAACCCCAATAACTGATTATAGCCCAACCTGGGACTTCATGATCAGCGGTTGCGCTGACAACCACTAGACTAATGAGGCAGTTTGTAGACATAACATTTGCATGGTAGAACCATGCTGCAGCACAAATGATTGGGCTTGCCCATGGAAAGATTATGTCCTCACATACTACAAGTACAAAATAGCAACATCATGCTACTGTTTCATCATATTCCCAATATGTGTATAGAATACCCCTTCAACTGATCACAGCATTCACTTACAATGTGTAAGAGGCTGTAATAAATGAATAATGTGTATCACTTAGGATAAAGCATTTTGTCATGCTGTGTCAGTTTTATTAAGTTGAAAAAACTACTTACTCATCAACAATTAAAATAGATGGTCCCCAATTCCTGTTTTCAATTAAATCTATTAGATATTCGGGCTCGTCAGATGGTATCTCCAAATCCTTAACAATGTGAAGGTCATCCTGAGCAAGTTTTGCTGATAGTGTTGATGTTAAGCCATGTATTCTCAAATGGAATGGCAACATGAAAAAATGAGTTTTCCAGAGCGCGGACCATGAGCAATACCACCACCACGCCATAAAGGAGATCTTATCGAACCATGGCGAGCTCGCCCCAAGCCTTTCTGTGGCCACGGCTTCCTGCCACCACCGCGCACTTCAGCCCTAGTTTTTGTCTGTGCCCATGACACCCAACGATATTTCTTCTGCCATACAACATTACGATGAATAATATCTATTCGAGGAACAGCAGCGTAGACTAGGGGATGTAACTCAAAAAGCCCTAGTTTTTTTTCTTCTACAGTATCTAAACTCTCAATCCACACCTCACGCGGTTTGGTATATACTGGTGGAAACTTCCATTCCTTCTGTGTTACATTTATAGCATCTCCAGAAGTTGTGACAGCCGTTGTATACCCCGAAGAAATTATCCTAATTTGTGGTACTATTGATAAATGCAGTCGCTTAAAGGCATTTATTAAAATAGAAGTCATTATTTTACGTTAGTTATTTAGCATTAGCCAAATAAACACAACTCTTGAAAATTGGTTCAACTAACTTTAGCTTTACATTTATTTTACAGTATTTAAAATTCCAAAATTCTAACCTTAAATTTTAAAATCTGACATATTGGTTGATGTTTTTGTTAGGATTCGCCAATGAAGGTAGGCAAAAGTCTTAGACCATACATACTTGCCTGAGTTTTTATTATGTTCACAAAACTCTTTACATTATGTATCAACTCACATTGCGAATATCTACAGACGCCTAAGCGAATAAAAAATATGAGATTTATATCACAATCAAAGCACTGTGAGAGCGTTTCAACTAATAGTTCACATGCGCAGACATATATTACACAAAATCTATCCACTTTACGTGTCAAAATACACCTTCAAATCATTATTTTTGTAGAAGTAAACCCACTAGATCTCCTCCTCCCCCCCCCTCATAAAATCATATCTCTATCGATAGTAAACTATGTATAGTATAAATTCCAAAAAAGAATAATATCATTAAATATAAAAAATATAGGATAACAGATAAAGACTCGATAAATGTCCCTAATTGAACAAAATTTTATTTTTGTCAACCCCCGCTTGTAGAAAAAAAATCCTCAAAGAGTACCTATACTTGTCGTATTTTGCCATTGCCTACAAAATGATTTATCTTATTTTATTAGTGTTGTGTCATATCTTTTATTAGGAATACTTATAAATTACTTTACAGTTACAATTTAGGAAAAAAAATATCATTTCGATGGCTTCTAAGTATATCATAGATTAATATTGTTAATAACTTTTTCAGTATTGGTGCTAGAATGTTGATTTTTTAAAGATTGTATTATTCGAGGATTAGAGACCCTTAGATAATAAAAGAGTAGACCTATTTTAGTGTGTTTTCAAGACTATGTAGTTGACACTTAGTATACATCATATAAATCATGGCCTAACTGCCGAGCCAAGTATATGTGACTGTGAGCCTGTGAGCTAAATACACTTGTTTACATTGTATTTGAATATTTACCATATTTTAGGAAAAAGTATTACGTTTATAAATACATAAATACAGAACTGTATTTTATTTTCTTTGATGAATTTACGAACTATGTATCTGCAGTATAAGGGATAATAAATTAGTTGACTCATTATACACTGATTTTTATGTATAAAATCGGTTAGATGAAGGAGCAGTAAAGTGATATATCGGCATAATAAACAAGCTTTTAACTTGTTTATTTTTCATAGAAAATAAAACAACTTTAATTATTGTTATTAATTATTTATCAAAATCGTAATTAAGCGGTTAAAGTATTTATTCTTTCCATAAAACAAAGAAATAATTTCCTATGCATAAAGGTAGAAGAAAAAATTAAATTTTTTAGTATTAGAATTAATTAACAAAATAAAATGTGTTATTCCTCTTCTTAATCAAATAGTAAATTAAATTTTTGAAGTATTTGTTAAATTAAATGTCTAAGAAAAATCAAATAACTGAGTACAAAAATAACGTTTTTTAATCAGAGAGTTTTTTTTAACTCATCGTTGTTAATATTGCCTGTAATCAGACTATTATAAAATAAATGATATTCTTTTGGTATGACTTGCCTTTTACCAATATCTATGAGGTCTTTGTGTCTATTTTGTCCATCGGCAGGGGTTTTCATAAGGTCTGACTAGTATTAGATCAACCTTTTCTCTTTCGTTTCGTGTGTTCTTCAGTTTATTCATACAATCAGTCCATTAAGCAGAATCGTCTTGAAGTTGTACTTAAATATAATCTTAAAGGGATAATTTTCTTGTGTTTTAATTTTACACACTCTGTTCCACGATATTTTAGTTCCATCGCTAGTAGTTTAGTCCAATTATTACAGTGCTTGAGATGTGCTTTAAAATCAAGTATCGACTCCTGTGACATTTTAATGACATTATAGGGCTTACCATCTGTTTTAGCCCATTGAAATGCAACATTCCACTGATCTGGCGTATAAATAATTCTGTGCCTAGTCTGTCTCTCAATCAAGGCATACATACTGTCCCCTTCGTTTAGCGTATTATCAACGACAAGAAAATGATGAATAATACTTATCTTAAATTTGTTACATGCGTATTATATACGTTAAAATACGATTCTGTTTCGATTCTGGCCTCCACAATAGTCATACCAGAAACAATATTCTTTTATACCTTTGGGTACTGTCATCTCAATAAATTTATAAACAAGGCTTGCAATTTCATTAGCTCCCTTTTAGCTGTTTGTTGTTGCCAAAAAACAATAAACATGCAAATATGCCATATCAAAAATAGTGAAAATTGTTGGTGGAAACATTCCCAAGTTAAACCTCTTAACTTTGCATAGCTGTTTCCTTTTCTTTAAAATGATTTCTTTGTTTTTGTATTTCTTCTTCGGTAGCAGTAGTTTCATAAAGTACTTGGTGACAAAGTACCACTATCGTGAATGATTGCCAATCCTCCAAAACATCTCAAAATTCTTTTTCGGTTATCTTCTGATATTCTATCATACTCGTAACATTTTTGACAGCAGCTTTTAGGGCAAGGTGTTTTTAATTGTTTTTCAGGCTCATGGCATACCACGCAGCCGGCTGCGAGGTTATGTGGGACTCACTTTGAAGAAGTCTCTACCCACTAAAACCACCTGTGGGACTGGCTCTGGCCTGTATGGCCTCTTCGCCGCATCGGAGACGACCCCCCTTAGGGAAGGGGGGCGTGGGGCACAACCGTCCGGGGATGGAAGCGCGGGTTAACCAACACAGCCGTAAAGGGTGGCGGTACTGGAGTGAAGGTGTGGGAGTCGCATGAGCGAGAATGCACTCACCGTACGGGGACGGCGAGCACGGTCTGCTAACGCAACCGCACGGGGGCGGCGGCGCTAGCGGAGGCGGGAAGGGAGGGGAAGGCACTCACCGTACGGGGACGGTGAGCGCGGGCACCTAACACCACCGCACGGGGGCGGCGGCGCTGGCGGGGACGGGAGGGCACTCACCGTACGGGGACGGTGAGCTCATCAGCTAGCACAACCGCACGGGGGCGGCGGCGCTAGCTGGGGCGGGAGGGCACTCAACCGTACGGGGACGGGAGCGTGGTCAGCTAACACAACCGCACGCGGCGGCGGCGCTAGCTGAGGCGGGAGGGCTCTCTCAACCGTACGGGGACGCGAGCGTGGTCAACTAACACAACCGCACGCGGCGACGGCGCTAGCTGCGGCGGGACGGGACGGGACTGACGTTTTCTATTCCTCGAACTGAACTGAATGGGACGGGTCCTCGGACTCCGCTAGCGCACGACCGCACGGGGCGACGGCGCAAGCGGATTATGGTCTGGCTATTCATTAATTCTTGCTTAAATCCCTAACTCTCTTAAGCAACCCTTGTATTTTTTTGTTTGGATTGACTTGAATTGGATGACTAGGAGTACTTACTGCAGAATCAGTATCTTCTATATAAGATCGATCACTGGTATGATTATCAGGTACAGTTGAAGTCATGTTTATGGGACTAGTTAGATTATAAAACGAAACTGCTGGTGAAGGCATGGGGTCATAGTGGTAGAGAATTTTCTTGAATTTTCTATTATTGATGGCGAAAAGACTGACTCAGATGACGTATCAAGAATACTATTAGGAAATATGGAGGCGTTGGATGGAAAATTTTCTAGATTACGTTCACTATCTTCTAGGTCTACGTGGTCGATAATTGACAATTCACTTTGGTAGAGTTAGCACCAGGTAGTAAAGGGGACTCTGAAAATAAAGTAAACATGCTCAATATATCATACAAAGCAATAAAAAACAGTCTCATGAATCTATGTAAAACAGCATCACTTTAAAAAAAAGCTTTGAGAGCCAACTATTAAATGTAGCTTCATGCATCTTATAACTATGAATAAAATTTTGTAAGTTTTCAGAGACTTTTGTGGACGCCGAATAGTGACGGCGTAAGAGAATCTAATACCGTACATCATCACACGAGTGTCGTTAGAGGGAACAGAGGAAACTGAAACAGGAGATGAGCAGCAGCATCTACCTGACAACAACTCAAAATAATAAAAAATCGGTTGCCAGCCCGCCTGCCCAGCGTGGCAGCTACAAATATGAGGGATAACCATTAATGAGACAAACTACGACAGCATAGACTGACATACAAGCGGAAGTTTAAAAATATCCATTTCCTAGTAAAAATTAGAATACTAAATCATGTGTTATAAATATTGTTGTTAACTAGTACGACATATACTGGTCTATCTCAAGTTAACCCAGTATAGAATGTGCAGAACTTTTAATAGTTTATAATCGAAAAATAATGTGATTATTTACTGTCTAAATCATAATTTATATAAGCTGATATAATGAAAAATTTTACCTTTCTAGGAAAAGATTCCGCTGACTCGTTCTTTTAAAAAATTTCGTAAATGCCTAATATATTCTTGTCTTAAATCTTAAATCTACTAAATTAAGCATAAGTTTTCCTCTAACGTTTTGTAGTGTTCTCACCATGCTTATTTTAATAGCAATTTTAAAACATTTTAAAACTTAAATATAATAAAATGATCGCAAAAATATACACCTAAATTGACATACTCACGCGCCTCACGAACGCTGTATACTGGACAACTCACTAATACAAACAATTAACTGTAAACAATTTGTTGAATCTAATGAGTACACCGAAGTAGTTTAAGTAAACAGAATCACATTCACTAATGATCAGCTAATGACTGTCATTGTTAAAAAAGTATTTTTTAACTTTTTCATTTTCTGCTATTGTCTTTGTAATATTATATACGAGAGCGTTTGTGTTGTCGTAGATGCTATCCTTATTAGTCTTTACATAATATTTAATCCTTGTGGAAGCATGTTACCAATGATCAGTAGTTGGAATCTTGGATAGCTTCTTCAATTAAATTTTTACATTTCAATTTTTATTAGATGCGTCACTTGGTCTCCGTCGTCAGAATTAGTAGAAATGTATGATACACCATGATACATAATCTCTAGCGGCTCGTGCTACGGTTGACGATAACAGCTTACACTTAATCACACACACACACACGTAAGAAAACAACAGAAAGAAAAGTAAGTTTGTCAATAGAATAAACACTTACGTCCATGACCATTGATGCGTTGAAGTAACATAAACGTAGTATTGGTAGATCCACAGCGGTCAAACGACCATACACTGACTCCATGACTGCAGCTGCTTGGTTTTATATAGCACCAGTAAGTTTTTTTTTTCCTTTTTTAAAAAACGTTACCCCCTCACTAGGACTTTCTCCTGTATCGTGGAGGCAGTTTACAAACACAAATTGCACAAGGACAAACATCCAGACCCGGAACAATTATTTGTAGGCCATACAAATACTTGTTCCGTGCGGGATTCGAACCCGCGGCCCCCAGCGCAGCAACTAATTGCTAAGCCACTGCGCCACGGAGCCGTCAAAAGTTATATCTAATCTAAAGCATTTCCGCAGTGAAACTGATAGTAACTTTATGAGTCAACAAGCTTATCTCACATTCTTTCGTGTTGGGACTTGCGCTACACCGATGACAAAAATGATGAAATCGTCACAAAAGAATGGGATTTAATATTTACAAATCACTATAATTGATCATTCCTATGTTAACCATTGAATAGATTGGTACTGTAATAATCACTAATAGCAGTAATATCATGGATACACTAGATGTACAACAACATCTAAAAAAGATTCATCCCAGTCTAGAAAATAATGTTTATGCTGCTAATAGACTGCCCATGTATACCCACCTACTAACGTATATAATATGCAATTTGGATATAGATGATAAACCAGGCTCACATTGGATAGCTTTATATATCGATACGAATGCCATCGGTCAATATTTTGATTCATACGGATGATCACCTGTAAGATATCATGTAGAGTTTTTAAAAAGGAATTGTAAAAGATGGACTGGAATGTTGATAGGATTCAGAATGAGTGTACTTCAGTTTGTGATGAATATTGCTTCATGTATTTGCTATATAAGTGTCTGGGATGTTCTATGCATAGTTTTACGAGCATATTTACAGGGAACACGCTGTACAACGATATTTTAGTGGATGAGATGTTTCGCTCCTATTTTATATATAACAAGCAAAAAAATTTTGGAAATAAAATTTGTAACAAAATTAAGGAATGTGTTTTATTGATGATTCAGAATAGCGTGGTAGTTGTGAACAAAGAAGTATAATACAATAGCACTGCTTAGCAAGGCGTACGAGTAATAGATAAGAGCGGCAATGACGGTGTTCAAGGAACAATAGATAAGAGGAAAGGTTGAATAATGGAATGCTAATGAGGGTGCAGGCCCACCGGATATCAATTAGATATTAGTTAATTGATCTGAACATATCCGGAACCGCGTATCCTACGCAAAAACGGACCGAAGATTCGTGATCAGAGCGTGCCAAAACCTTTTTTTTTTTTTTAGGATCCGTTGACCCATCGTCACCCGATGAGGGAGTTGTACCAGTTCTGACTCAGTGAGCCAGAACTGGTACAAACTAACTACTGATAGGCGACTACGCTCTCTTGAAGAACTACCGACCGATTTCCAGCCTCCCGAACAAGCTGGTTTCCGAAAAGGCTTTAGCACTATAGACCACATACATCCCTTCGGCAAATTGTACAAAAGTTCGAGGAGTACAATTTGCCACTATGTCTGGCGTATGTGGACTGTGAGAAAGTCTTTGATTCCGTCGAAATTTGGGCGGTGCTGCAGTCCTTTCAACGGTGCCAAGTTGACTGTCGGTATATCGAAGTACTGAAGTGTTTGTACAGTAGGGCTACGATGGCTATCCGAGTACAGAAGGTGTAAGACAGGGCGAAGTTATGTCCCCGAAACTCTTCACCGCTGCATTGGAAGACGTTTTTAAGCTACTGGACTGGAAAGGATACGGTATTAACATCAACGGCGAGTACATCACTCACCTTCGATTTGCCGACGATATAGTCCTTATGGCAGAATCGCTGGAGGACCTAAGCACTATGCTCAATGACCTCAATAGTGTCTCCCAACGGATAGGTCTTAAGATGAGCATGGACAAAACAAAGATCATGTTTAATATCCATGTCACACCTATGCCGGTAGTTGTTGGGAGCACTAAGCTCGAATTTGTTGACGAGTATGTTTACCTGGGACAAATAGTCTGACTAGGTAATTCCAACTTCGACCAAGAGGTCAATCGACGAATTCAACTCGGCTGGGCAGCGTTCGGGAAATTACGGCAAATCTTCTCGTCAGGTATACATCAAAACTTGAAAACTAGACTGTACAACAGTGCGTGTTGCCAGTGATGACCTATGGAACTGAGACGTGGTCCTTCACTGCTGGCTGTATCAGGAAGCTCAAGGTCGCTCAGCGAGCTATGGAGAGGGCTATGCTCGGGGTTTCCCTGCGTGATAAACTTAGAAATGAGGATATCCACAGTAGAACCAGAGTAACCGACATAGTCCAACGGATTAGTAAGCTGAAGTGGCAATGGGCCGGCCATATAGCTCGAAGAACCGACAACCGATGGGGAAAAAAGGTTCTCGATTGGCGGCCTTGTACCGGCGGACAAAGTGTAGGGCGTCCCCCACTAGATGGCGTGACGACCTGGTAAAACATGCAGGAAGTCGATGGATGCAGGTGGCTCAGGACCGTGCTTTGTGGCATTCCTTGGGGGAGGCCTATGTTCAGAAGTGGACTTGTGAAAGTCTGTAATGATGATGAAAATGATGATTTTCATAAAGATATAAGAGCCATGGTAGCTCAGACGGTTAGCACTCGCTGTGAATATTACAGTACGCAGGCAACCCGGGTTCGATCTCCCGCCGGCACCAATGAAAATGTTAATTGCAATTTTAAGTGCTGATTTACCACGTGCTCGCCGGTGAAGGAAAACATCGTGAGGAAACCTGCATGTCTGAGAAATAAGAAAAAAAATATATTTCGCAGACATGTGAAGTTCGCCAACACGCATTGGGGCAGCGCGGCGGACATTTCCTTGACCTAAAAACTAAGCGGTTAATGGCAGGTTTAAAATTTTCTGTTTTGAGCCGAACTGCGCTTGGAATGCGTACACGTCCTTAATAGCTTCTGTAGTCGAGGTTTTCGTAATTCTTCAACACATTTTTGCCTTCATACACTTTGTCTTAGCACCTTTAACATTGGTCAATTAGTTAATTGAATATAATATACATAAATACCATATGGCACGATCCTTTTTTATAGGATAAGGGTGACAAACGAGCACACTGTCCACCTGATGGTAAGTGGTTGCTGTGGCCCATAGTTACATCTATCTTCGATTACGAATCAAAATGCAGATGCGTTGTCACCCGTGAGGACTAAGATGGATTGCCTCGTTTCCAGTAAAAAGGGTCTCCGGTTCTCTACACTCACCATACGAAACACAACGGCATTAAGCTGCTATTTCACGCTGGTATTCTGTGAGAGCGTGGTCCTTCCCCGGTCGAGCCGACCCATTCGTGCTACAACTATACAATTAATATAGCTGCAGCATGGCTCTACCATGTACATAACCTGACACAACCCTCTCGCGTCCTTTAAATCCATAAACCTACACATACATGCTCGTCAATTAAAGGTATTCTTAATTAGGACCATTTTCAATATATCGCCAATTCGGTCAATAAAATTCGTCTAGGGCGTCCCTTGCCAGCTCTGCCGTTCACTTCTGCAACATAAATTTGCTTTGTCAGTCTTTCCTCGTTCATTCTTTCTACATGATCAAAGATAAGTTACTTTAATATATTATAGGTATGAATGAGGTGATCGCTACCATGCTGATTCTATTATAATTCATATAAAAATTGTACAAAATGATTGTAAAGTTATATATGTCCAAAAAAATATAATCCGGCTGGTTTCTTGCTGGTTGCTGGTTCTTCTCAGGACAGACGTTTCGAACCAGTGGTAAATAAGAAAATTAGTTAAAGTATTATGAAATAATCTACATTGAATAAAAAATATTCCATTTTTTCTATTCGGTAATCACGATATAATCACTATAATCACAGGCTGAGAGAAGTTTTATTTTAGTCCTCTGAGGTGGCTACGCATCTGTTACACATTTTTATCTTACTTTATTAAATTGGCCCACAAGGACATCTTTATATATTATCCCGTAATTGCGCTAGTATTTCAACGAGGATACAAGCGTTTTTACTGTATTTACTGCTTATAAAATAGGAAATTTTGAGTGGACAAAGCCACTTGAAATGTATTATTACATTTTATTTATTTTTCTAAATATTTTTTTTTAATAACATAGTTACAAGAAATATACTTAGATGATATGTACACATACCTACCTGTGGAATGTGAAAAAGGCCCAGTCTTATTTCTGAGAGGGTTCTTAGGGCAATTAGACTCCACCACGGTGCCTCAATGTGTGTTGACGGACTTCACGTATCTTGGAAACAGTTTTTATTTTATCATTTCTCAGACATGCACAATTAGTGCCAGCGGGGACTGAACCCGGGCGGCCTACTGTGAAATTGTTGACAAACTGTGTAAGTTTTGTTTTATTTTATTTTATTTTTTCGTGTTTACTGGTGTACAATTAAGTGTGCTTCATTAATTAATTAATTCATTCATTCTAGTACCTACTCTGTGATGTTTATAATGAGGGCTAATAATCTTCCGCTCACCAGATGCCGCTAGTTGACACTGAGGTGAATTTTTTTGTTACACAATGTCATTTAATGGAGAAGTTAGTTTTAAAGAAAAGTTTATCAGTTTCTAGAGTAATATATTAAACACAAAACAATGCGTCAGTGATTATCTCTTTAATATTTTGAACAATTTTTACTGTTTTTTAATTTTTGTACTTTTATGAATATCTGTGGTTTGGTTTATTTATTTTTAATGTGATTAACATAAAAAATTACATATTCGTTCATTCGTTCATTTCTGCCAATAGTACAGAAAGAAACATTAACCTTTACATTTTCGAACAAATTAACTTTACCGCTATGAAATCTGTCAAATATTACACCTCATTTTTAAGTGGCGCGCCCTGGTGGCAGAAAAGGTCGTGGATGCCCTCATCATTAGCCAACTGATTCTCTGTTAATGTTAATGATTGCTTTACGTTTTTCACAAGGCTCCAGTTGGATATAAAAAAATCCAGAACTCACGATTTAAACAGGTGTCTTAGGCAAACACTGTGTGTTAAAGGCGTTGTAAGGAATTATAGGCGTGAAAATTCTTCATTCTGCTTACTTGTTTAGCTTCCCAAGAATCCAAGAAAGAAGTTTACCTAAATTAATGTAAATACCTATTATAATTGTAATATCTTTAAATAGTTAATAAAAACTCCAGACCCATTGATATCAACACAATAATATTACGAGTAATGTAAATAGATGTTTATTTGTATGATAACGCTTACTGATACAATTTAATTATTTGCCGCTTATGATAATTAATTCAAAACTATTTTTGACTTATATCGCGCCACAGGCGTGATTATATTCTCTTTACCACAGGCTGTACGGTTGCGAACATTTCATTTTAGTCTCCGTTGCTAAAGGTGAAACATGTCAACCGCGTACAAAAATAACCGGGCTGTAGAGAATTTTGTAGAATATTTAAGAATACCAACGGTACAGCCGAACATCAATTATGGTAAGTGTTTGAGAAAGTAGTTCACCACGGGAAGTCCAATGACCCGTTGTTATAAAATATTTAAAAAAACTTGATTCTATGGTTAAAAATATTTTTTGTTGTTTTCATTTTAGGTTAGAAAAGCTTTTTAACGAATTAATGGTATAAGTGTGCTTAAATATGTGGTTTAAAATGTAGTCTAAATATTGTTTTTATTAACTGCTTGTAGTTGATAGGTTAGTTGCACTTTGTAAACTCTCAAATAAATATATATATATATATATATATGTGTGTGTGTGTGTGCGTGTGTGTGTGTGTGTTTGTGTGTATATGTATATTCATACCACACATTATTACATAGATTTACATATAATAATCTATGGTATAAACTGTCACATGTTATTAAATCACAAACGATAAAGATAAAGTATCAAGTACGATAAAGTATTATTGTCATACCTTGAGGTATGCAATCGTTTTGCCTAAGTATGACTAGTGTCTAGGGTTGCCACCTTTAAAAAAAATTGTAAGAAAAAACGAACTAGGCTACTCTGTACATAGGCCACCCTCATAGATTGCCTCATAGGATATGGTGCCACGCCGTATTTTCTTATTATTTTATCAGGAAAATGCTTCTGCCAATCTCCTGTTTCATTTCCCTCTGTCGCCGATCGCCGCGTAATGATGATGTAAGAGAAACCAAAATATATATTAAAAATAAATTCTATATATTTAAAATCAAGAATTGTTTGCAATAATAGGATATAATAATATAGGAGCCGTGGTAGCTCAGCAGCGAAGCGCTCGCCGTAAATATCCATAGAACGCGAGCAACCAGATTTCGATCTGCGGCACCAATGAAATTGTCAATTCCTGATTTACTTAGTGCTCGGCGGTGGCAGAAAACATCATGAAGTCCACAACGGCGCATTGGAGCAGCGTAGTGGGCATTTCATTGCTCTAAAACCCTGTATAATAGAGGCTGTAACTTTTTGAATTTGTATATTACAAATACTAATAATATTTACATTTAAATAATTAAAAAAACACAAAATTTTACATTATTTTATTTATTAGAACACGTGTTTTTTTGGAGGATTTAGTTGTAAAAGATTTGTCCAAACAACGCGATGGCAAGTGGTTACATGACTGAACATAACTGACATCCTTGGTTTAAATAATGACACATGTGGGATTGGATTTCCTTAGATGAGCGCTTCTTTACCTCGGGTCACAATCACGAAAGATATTCAAGTAATAACCGATTTAATTTTCCAAAACGTTTGTGAATTCCATTCCAACTAACACGCATTTGAAGTAAATTTTGGTAGGTAGTTAACGTAATCACTTTGCTAATAGACTTAAAGGGTCTCCTTCCTAGTTGAGGAATCAGGGCAACACTCATATTAATTTTACAAATAATTTTTGATTTGATTTTTTTTTCAACAAAGATTATTATTATTATTATTAACACTTTTACTCTCAAGTTACAAAGGAATATCACCGTAGACTCAAGGCTGTTTTGAAACTGGACTTAGTGGTAAAAACATTTGAAAGGCAATAAATGTGTTCGCCCTACCTGTACACACTTACACTTTCGGCCTCGTCGAGTGATCAGAGACCGAACTTGAGAGTCTCGAAAGAAGCACCCGAGTAGTATTAACCATTTACCGAATACATCACCTTCAATCGGCTTTTGAACGGCTTAATTTTTCGAGAGTTGAAAGAGGTCTTAATCTATGACGATATATGATGGCTTTATGGAAAGCAGATTAGAAACTTATAAATATATTTATTATATTTTATTCAGCAAATACGAGTATTCTCAATTGCATCAGACAATCTGTTTAGCCGAAAACAAATATACACCCTTAGACCTGTTCCATGTCAAAGATGCTAACTCAATTGACAATGATGCTGCATATCTCTCACGGTTCGCCCATGAGCTAAACCAGCAACATGTGGATGGTGCTGCATTAGCTAATTGGCTACGTTGAGGGATTTTTTTTTGATGAAATGGAAGGATTCATGCTGGCGATACAAGACCAGGTGGTTCCGACGAGAAATAATCCCAAATATACAATTAAAACAAACGTCCAAGGTGAGTTATGCAGATTTTTTGGTCATCACTTCGATACAATACAGCATATAATGGGAGCGTGTGAAGCTCTTGCCACAACAGACTATACCCAACGACGTAACGATGTTGTAAAAATTATTTATTTCCTTTGGTGAAGGAAAGGACCACATACTGGAAGTACCATCCAAGAACCGTGCTCAAAAACGATACTGTTCCGTTGTACTGTGACAAATCTGTTTTAACACACCGATCAGTGCCAGATTTAAAAATAAGAGATAAAGCGAGAAAACGAACATTCGTACTTGTTTTCCTTAAAACTAAAACTTGTTATTGCCAATTCACACAATGTACTACGTACATTAGCAATATTACTAAGTACCAACCTCTTGCTGTGAAGGTCAGATCTGGCGACAAAACAAGGTAGGAGTCATCTTAATTATTATCTCAACAATTGGAATTTTGCCGCGAAAACTTAAGACAATTCTAGAATAATTGAATCTACTTAGCCCGGGACTAGAAAACACATCTGGCTCTACATCTGGCTGTCAAGGTCGATATTCATTATTTTACCCAACAAAGAGAAACAAAATCAAAAATATAATATTAATAATGCTCCCTCATCACTAGTGTCACCACAACACTAGGTACAGAGTCGCGAAATTCTAGAACATTATTTAGAGTTGCCCAGTCAATAAGTTTAAGAATTACTACCGCCTCGTTTTTGACACCGAGTGCAACGAGTGTTAGGTGTGGCTGGGACCTGAAGAAGAGGCCCCAAGCCCGTATTTACGAACGTAACTTTCTTAAGTATAGGTGCATCGCTATAATAAATAAGATATATGATATGATAATAATCTGTGCGTAGAGATTTATATTTTATTTGCATGTGTGCATAACGATATCTTTTGAAAATCTATAGGTAGCGGCTTTCTGATTCATCGGCACTGTAATAATCCAAAGTATTTTGAAAGATATATCTAACTTTTGTTGATCGTCTTTTGTAAATTTATCCTCTCAAAAATATAATTATCTTATTTTCTTCGCTACTGTAATCCATCGCAAATTTTCAAACAAGAAAATATATTAACAATTGATATCACTGCTTGCGTATGTGGACTATGAGTATCTAAGCCTTTAATTCCGTCGAAATTTGGGCGGTGCTACAGTCCCTTCAGCGATGCCAAGTTGACTGTAGATATATCGAAGTTTGTACAGTAGGGCTGCGGTGGCTATCCGAGTACAGAACCAGAGTACAAAACCTATTCAACTGCAGAGAAGTATAAGACAGGGTGACGTTATATCCTCTAAATGAACAAATTTTCAAGCTACTGGACTGGAAATGATACGGTATTAAAATTGATGGCGAGTCCATCACTCATCTTCGATTTGCCGACGATATAGTCCTTATGGCAGTATCGCTGGAGGACCTAAGCACTATCTCTTAAAATGAACATGGACAAAACAAAGATCATGTGTAACGTCCATATCATACCTATGCCGGTAATTATTGGGAGCACTACGCTAGAAGTTATTGACGAGTATGTTTACCTTGGACAAATAGTCCGAATAGATAAAACCAACTTCGACCGAGAGGTCAATCGACGGATTCAACTCAGCTGGGCAGTTCGGGAGATTAAGACATCTTCTCTTCAGGTATACCTTACAATCTGAAAACAAGATTGTACAATCAGTGCGTGTTGACTCATGGATCAGAAACGTGGTCCTTCACTGTTGGCCGTATGTGGAAGCTCAATGTCTCTCAAAGAGCTATGGCTTTGCTCGGGGTTTCTCTGCATGATAGACTTAAAAATGAGGATTCACACATGGTAGAGCCATGCTGCAGCTATATTAGTAGTATAGTTGTAGCACGAATGGGTCGGCTTGACCGGGGGAAGACCACGCTCTCACAGAATACCAGCGTAAAATATTTTCGTATGGTGATGTAGAGAACTGAGATCCTTTTACTGAAACGAGGCATTCCATCTTATTCTCACGGTGACAAGCATCTGCATTTTGATTCGTAATCGAGGATAGTGAGATGTCTACGAGGCCACTTGCCATCGGGCGGACTGTGTGCTCGTTTATCACCCTTATCCTATTTAAAAAAAGGATATTAAATGAGGCAGTAGAACCAGAGTAACCGACATAGCCCAACGGATTAGTAAGCTGAAGTGGCAATGAGCCGACCATATAGCTCGAAGAACCGACAATCGACGATTCTGTGGCAGCCTTGTACCGGTACGCGAAGCGTAGTTCAGGACCGTGCTTCTGGCATTCCTTGGGCTATGTTCAGCAGAGAACTTGTGAAGGTCTGTAATGATGATGATGATTAAATCACTGAGCCAATAAACAAAACAAACATAACTTATACCCGACGCAACTTACATAGTTTGACATTTGTGTTGATTCGTCGCAGTAGGTAGCTTGTGAGCTATTTTTACTGTGCCTTCATTATTATAATATAAACGCATAGTGTCTTTTGTCCCTTAAATGCTGGTAATGATTAAGTTTTCTGTACCTGCGTTCAAGCGCTCAAAGGGATCTCATACTCATAGTAATGTTTATGATTTGTTTCAAAAATACAAATCACTAACAATAAAATCCATTAATAGACATTACATTTTTTTATAATACATTTTTATTAAAAAGAAAAATATAATAATGTAAAAGTATTTTAATTTAAATATTCTCATGTTTATGATTATTAGTAAAAATAATTAATTTTTTTATTCCAAGACATTTTCTAATAAAGATGATTCTTACAAAAGCTTAATGGGAGCTTTCTTGTTCAATTTAAAGGCTTTAACATTGTATAACTCAATCTGAAGGTCTGCAGTTAGAGCTGAATTGGCACATTTATAACGACCGGAAATTGTTAGCGTTCATAGCTAGTGGTATTGAAGCGTTACATCTTACTAACTGTACGATCGGTAATAGGATAAAATATACCGCATCCTTATTACGTTTTGATTAATTCTTATCTTACTTTATAATAAAGCAGACATTTAAAGTTCCTGGCAAACATAATTTTAACGAGGAAGTTGTTTTCGAGCCAAGATTCAATAATTATCGAATCCTCCCTAAACCAAATTATTAAACCACCATGCATCACAGATTACTACTATACTAACTAATTAGCTAACCAACATAACTGTTTATCAATTTGTTTTAGCACGCCTTCCGAAAGGACAAATTTTCTCCATGATTGAAAAAATTATTCATACTAGTTAGGCATATTATACATCAATAGACAGGTCAAGGGTAATTCGTTATCCTACATCATTTGCTAGTTAGAAGGAAATCATAAACATGTAATTTTCTTTTATATAATTAAGCTAAAAGTGACAAAGCCCACCTGGTAGCAATTGCATGCTCTGATCTATAAACACCTAAATCCACTTATCAATCTTACCATCAGGTGAACTACGAACTCGGACACTAATTGATTACATTTATATATACAACATTTTATTTACTCTTTTTACTGATAGCGAGGCCTCCCAACGGTATACAGGCATAATAACGCGTCTGCATTTTGATTCCTAATCCAACATTACACGCGTTAGCTGTGTAGATTGTGTGCTCGTTTGTATAAAAATTATACTAATAAGTACCTATTATGAAAATTACATTATTACAGCTCTTTTTTCAAAATAAAAATGTCTTCAAATGTCTCAATACCTAAAGAATAAAAACTCAAACAAATTAATCTCAAGGTGTGTTCAAAGTTATGTAACATGCAAATGCAAATGAGTTATAAGTGTCATATTTCTTTACCTGATTAGATAATGGTATGTTTCTAGATCTTGCATATCACGCCTATCATAATTACCATGGGAGTAATATGTATTTTATCGCTACTTGCAGTTTCCGTTATCGGTTTAATATCTACCTTTTTATTGATATTATAGCAAGAAGAACATTCAAACATTACAAGTTTAAAAGTATTATCTGCTACGTGTCATCGTTGATATGCTAGACCACTGAGAGTGATAGTTAACATCTAGGTATATTGTAAAAAAATTCATACTCATATAAAAGAAGATAAGAAATTTTGATTTTCTTCTAACTAGTAAATGATGGAGGATAACGATTACCCTTGACCTATCTATTCATATTTATATTTCACGTGTCTTAATAACAATCTGTATGAACAAATTTTCCCATCACGGATAAAATTTGCCCTTTTGGAAGGCGTGCTGTAACACGTTTGGTTGAATTAAGATCCCATATCCAACCCGCCTGCCATGACATGAAACTATGGCAAAATTCGCCCTATAAGGCAATGTATGAGTGAGGTCTATGTTCTGCAGTGGACTTTTGATAGGCTGTAATTAATGAATAATGGATAACATCTTGAGGGAGCAGAGATGAAAACGGGTAGTACGTTCGCAATCGATTTATTGGTAGTTGTGGTTAAACGAGAAAAGAGGAGGCGGACTGCGGTCGTGCCGTTTATTTTTGTTATAATTAAAAATTAAAAATTTTGTTCAATCGACTTCAATATAAATTATTAAGAATAACTCAAAAACTATTGGTCAAACCTTGATCAAATTTATATGGGACCACATGTGAAGCATCGAATCATCGAAATCGGTTCACCCAGAAAAAAGTTATGAGGTAACACACATTAAAAAAATACATACAGTCGAATTTTTTTTTGTTTGAAGTCGGTTGATAAAATTCATAATAAGGCTAGGGATTTTTTCCTCTATGCTGTTACTTACTCTGAGATATCAATATAATCAATCAATACCTATTATATTTTGTGTGTGTCCAGTTTTAACCGGGAGCATTTTGGCTACACAAACATCGCTGAAATAATTTGCTCAATAAGCGATTACGTAGAAGTTAGATTTCATAATATATTTTATTGTCCAATTTATTGTCAATCAATATACGCTTCGGACTATAAACATGTTTACTTGAAGCTATTGAAGATATTGCTACTCAATATGTATTAAAACAAAGAAAATAATAAATGGATAAAAAATTACACAACGATTCGGTATATAATGAAAATTATAAGCCATGCTGATTTTAAAACCGTTGCGTGATTGTTCGTTTAGAAACCCTATTTTGCTATTTAAAGGTCTTAAATAAGGGATGGCATTTAACACACATTTAAAAAAATACATACAATCGAAATTTCATGCAGTTTTGATATAAGGCATTTATTATATCAAAACTGCATGAAATTGCATGACAACACATGAAATTCATTGACATTTATTTCACCTACAAATGACCACCTTTATCGTGCTAAATGAAGCAAGGCCAATATCTAGTGTTATAAAAATGTATTGTCTTCTTTCATATCAATTTGTCAAAAGTCAACGTCTCGGTTTTGTTTAAAAAATACAAAGAAATTCAAAGGTTTATTTTAGATACAAATAATATTAAGTTACAATATTTTATTTTATAATTATCATAATACAAGTCTTATCTAGTTTTTTAAATGTGGTAATAAGTTTAGTTTTATTTTAACTTTATATAATATTAAGCTCCAGTACAATTCACTTCATACCTACTTCATTAGTTCATAACATAGAGCAACACGGGCCACCGGCGGATCTGAGGGGAGTAGCCATACGCAGGCGTTCCCCTTTGTCAAAGTATAAGGCCACGCGGTCCTATGCGTACAATAAAACTAGTTGCAGTTGCACTGCCCACTAGACTAAACTAGTTGCGCGGATGAATCGACGTTAAAATCAAATTTACAAAAAGATGGCGTTACCTTTCATATATAAGTAATTTTTAATGACATTATTGCTATTTACTTCTTTTTAAACTTAAATATTACAGTAATAACGGCTGTGTTGTTTCGGATTTGTTTACCAAGCCGCTCGCGGTTATTCCGTTTATCCTTTATCCACCCTAAAACAGCCACCCTAGTGTGGATACTGGGAAATGCGTGTCTATCTATCCACCCCACACGGGGTGGATAATCGGAATTCGTATATTATTTATCTTCCGATTTTCTCCCTAGACTGTGTACAGTAATTTATCGAAACGTGATAAAAACTGGCCCAAGATGCTTAGTAGACATTGGCATGCCTACCTTTTTTTTTATAGGAGAGGGGGCAAACGAGCATGCGGCTCAACTGCAACACCAGAGGAATAGCAGATGCGTTGCCGGCCTTTTAAAAAGGAGTAGGCTCTTTTCTTGAAGCTCCCTAAGTCGTATGGGTCCGGAAAAATCGCTGGTGGTAATCGATTCCACAAGGAAGTTGTACGAGGAATAAAACATCCAAATCGCACAGTGGTAGACCGCCAATCATCCAGATGGTATGGATGCTATCGCGAGTTTTGTCGCGATGTGCGATGGTGAAATTGAGCGGCTGGAATTAGTCCGAACAATTCCTCAGAGAACTCACCGTGGTAGATGCGATAAAATACGCAAAGAGATGCAACATCTCTACGCAGTGCCAGTGAGTCAAGCCGATCGGAAAGAACTCGGTCGTCGACGATTAGAACCACTCTGTGCTGGATGCGGTCAAGTGGAAGGAGCTGGCACTGGGGAGCCCCTGCCCAGAGATGGGAACAGTATTCCATGTGCGGCCGAACCTGCGCCTTGTAAAGTTGCAGGCTGTGTGCCGGCATGAAATACTGTCCCGCTCTGCTGAGCACGCCAAGCTTTTTAGAGGCCGATTTGGCCTTCTCTTCCAAGTGACCACGAAACTGCACGTCACCTATAAAAAATATACATACTTCTTGTTTAAAAGGTCAAAGTTTAAATAAAATCACAGGACTACAAATTCATTGGAATCTTGGCATAAAACTTGAATGAAGTCAAGGGCAAACATCCTTTAGTAGGTAGTTTTTGAATCATCACCAAATCAAAACAAAATACACGAAAAGCAATGTTTTAAATTAACCGTTTTTCTCTTATTTGGCTATGTGATCAAATTCATCACCAAATCATAACAAAATATGCGAGAAACAATGTTTGTATTTGGTTAATGTATCCGTAAACAATAAACATCTCATCTTTGTAAAATTAATATGTCGGAAATAGAAGGTTAATTGTTAAAAATAATAATACATAATAAAATAGTATGCTTACACAATTAATCATTATCGGCAATAAAACAGCGTACTGCACTATACATTTAGTATAAGAAGAGCAATTACAGTTCGACCATACCGTAATATGTCCCGTCACAATTACGCAGTAGTGTAACATAAGGGACGTAATTACATGATAACACCAAAGTATGCAAACCAACAGCAACACTACCCATCTCACTGTAACACAGAGCAGCCTCTCAGCAATACCATCTTCCTTAACTGCACTAGAAGAATTACTACGACACGAAACACGAACAGAACCACGATACTGTCATTCTACGAGTCTTAGCACTCGTGGTGTGAATTCACTCGTAGAATGACTCAGGCGGAATCTCTCGCGCACAGCGCCTACAGTGAACTATATATTGCACAAACGAGTGGGGGTTTCTCGATATACCCTCAGTTCTACAACGGCACCATCGATATGACCCTCCGCTAGAGTGATACAACCTCTATCTCACTCTCGATCCATCCGGTATTTTATAGACGCGCCGACAAATATCAAATGACAATTTATGAACTTATTACTACTTTTTTATGCTTGACAAAGGTAGCGAACTCTTCAGCACAGTATCTGAAGTTATCAGTAGTAAAAGTTTGAAAAACTATAAAAAAATAACCACTGTTTAGCCAACAAATAATTAAAATTGGTGTTTATAATATGTATGCAAAACCATAAAAACGTCTTATCGCTCTGGACGCATTCTTACGAAAAGGACTGTTGTTCACAAAACAATAAATTAAATAAATTTTACTTTATTACAACCTTTGTGTACAAAGGGATGCGAATGCCATTGGGAAGAATAATTGGTAGATGAGACAAGTTAACCATAGCATCTAATCTAGAACTAGCATTAAATGCATGTTAGATACATATTCACTAGCAACCCAAGAACTTTGTTAACCGTGTAGTGGCGGTGATGTCCACTACCTCATATCTTCCCACGAGTATCGTAAGAGGCGACATAGGGAAACAAAGCAGGAGATGGGCAGCAGCGACTTTCAAATAACAACGTGGCAACTACGGCAAGTATCCGCCTTATGAGGCAACCTATGGGTGAGGCCTTTGTTCGACAGTGGATTTGGACATGATGTAACGGTTAACGGAAGAGCTTGTAGCTATGATTTTAGGGATATTTGCTATATATATATATATATATATATATATATATATATATATATATATATATATATATATATATATATATATATATACTTCTACACCGTTTTAGTATAAAAAATTTGAAGTTGTTACAATTTATAACTGTCTCTCTGAATCTTACCTAGCAAAAACTAAAAGAGGCATAACCCTATGCCAGGCTGGCATTAGGTACGCAAAAGGACGACATTCGGTACAAGATGGTTGGAATTTGAGTCATAACGCCTTTTCTTTCTTATCGTCGTTTTGGAAATTCTTTCTTTCTTTATTCTTTCTTTATCTAAAAATTGTTCTTAAATTGATTTTAAATAAATGTTCATTAAGTTTTGAGACAAATAACCTATTGATTAAAGCAAGTGCTTAAAATTATTGTTCTCTTATTAAAAAAGCACGAATTTTTAAAATTAAAATTGGCACTAAATGGCTGGTAATACATCCAACCCAATACAAAAATATAAGTAGTTTTAAGAAAATATTAAGTGATATTCACTCTGTAAATACTAGAAACAGGCACAAGCAGTAAGTACCAGTTACTCGACTCGACTTTGTTATTATTATTTACTAGCTGTTCCCCGCGACTTCGTCCGCGTGGAATTTATTACGATTGGACTTCATGAATTTTCTTTTCGCGGAACCCTGATTAATTTTCTAAAATAGAAGTTACTCCTTATAACATCAGCTATCTGCCGGTGAAAGTCTTGTCAAAATCGGTTCAACCGTTTCGGAGATTAGCCGGAACAAACAGACAGACAGACAGACGGACGGAGAGACACACAAAAATATAGAAAATATATATTTTGTTATAAGTACCGTATATACTTTCAAATGCATTTAATAAAAAATCTGTTATTTTGACATTACAACCAGACACTTCAATTTTATTTATTTGTATAGATTTATTAAGCAAAAAATCTAGTATCTAAGGGTTATACTACTAAAGAGTACATGACTGATAATAACCCCTGGGAATCAGGTGATCGCTACCATGCTGTTTCTAAATGTTTTCATAACAATTGTATAAAATATTATATTGTAAATTGTGCTTTTCAAAAAAAGTCCCGTTGGGTTTCTTGCTGGTTCTTCCCAAGACAGATGTTTTTTGCGAATCAGTGGTAAAATTAAAAAATGACTTTCAGTAAGTATTACTGTAATATATAATTGAATAAAAATGATTCTATTCTATTCTATTCTATTCGACTACACAGAGTCAGTAATTTATTCTTGGGGAGGGATGTACACGCTATTACAACAATCCCAGAAAATAGGTCTACAAAATTGCTGATTTCCATAAGTTTAAAACTTTATTAAACAAGATTGTATAAAAGGTTTATCAATAATAATATACTACGAAAGGAACTTCGTTCCAAGCGAGTGTTCAAAGACACTAACGCATGTTTTTTATTGTCTGGTATTACCACACACTTATAAATTTATCAGTGTTAAACACGCAGGCAACGGAAAACGCTCATATTTAAAAATTTTGACCAACCCAATAAAATATGGATTTGGATGAATATGACTATAGACATAGTAATGGCGTTAGTTTTGCTTAATTTAAAAGTTTTTTTCTTTTCTTTTAGTGGGAATTAATGGGGTTGTGATTAGATATAGGAAATATACGGAGTGTCAGCCGTTAGGCTGTAATTTGGTTTGACATACCTAATAAGAAATACCTAATTTCAGCCACGGAATATAAATCAGGGTTGCTATAATAAATGTCATTAGTTAAGACCATAGACTTAGAATATACTTGGTTAAGACTTAATTTATTTTGAGACTTTAAACGACAGTGCTAAGGAAACTAAGATCAATCAATAGTCGCCTATTTTATAAAATTGGTTTTTGATTTAAAAGTTTAGCAAAAGATGTAAGTACTTGCTTGCTTGCTTTTCCATGAGACATTTGTTGTATATTGAACTAAGAACACCTTATATTTTCATCATTTTTTAGAAAAACAAAAACAAGGAAAATAATAATAATAAAAACTTAGACTACTAATTATAAATTATATAGTACATAAACGAAAAATTCATAAAAAGCAAAGCAGCTTACGACCGCGCTTTGCGGCAATCTATGGAGGAAGTCATGTTCAGCAGTGGACTTGTGATGGGCTGTAATGACGATAATGATTCAAAAACTTGGACGATTTATTTATAATAAATCGATGTGCTACATAGAGTTTTTTAATAATTTTCTTTAAATAATTGTTATATGTTAAAAAATCGAACTTCTTAAATACGTATTAAAACATTAAAAGAAAATAATTGTTGATATTTGCCTTAATTCATATTTCACGCTTGCAACATGCTTAAATGAAAATCAACGTCTCGGGATGCAAACACCATCGCACTTAAAAATAATTAGGTTCTCCAGGTTCCTCACAAGTGTCATTGCCAATGCAAAATCAGAACACATCGGCAGAATTGGCAAGAAACTAATTAGACTTCCGTCGGGAACACGTGCATTCTGGTCTCTCACCAAGGCTGTCCAAGGGAACTTCTGTCAGCCATCTCTGGATAGTGAGGACGACCCACTGGTCCATGCCGCAAAAGAGAAAGACGACTTGCTAGGCTCTCTCTTTGCGTCCAACTCGACTCCCGAAGGAACGCAACGCCGACCATCTCGCGGTGTTAGTGCTCCATGCAGGATATTAAACAACACAGCGCTCGATGCGCAAAACACTCTTCTCCCTGGACATCAAGAAGTCAATTGGGCCTGATGGATACTCTTCTATTGTGCTGAAGACGTGTGCTCCGGAGTTGGCACCGGTTTTAACGCGTCTTTTCCGGTACTCCTACTCCCTAGGCGTAGTCCAATTCATGGAAGACAGCTTTGTTTCACTCGATCCCTAAAAAAGGTGACCGTTGAGACCCGACTAACTACAGGCCTATCGCCATCATCTCCTTGTTCAAAATCCAAAATAATTGAATCCATTATAAACTGCCAGCTCTTGGGGATCACCAGCTGATTAGTGACCGCCAATACGGTTTTTTACGGGTCGATCAGCTGGTGATCTTCTGGTCTACTTATTCAAAGATGGGCGGAGACAGTAGAGTCCAAGGGGGAGGCCTTGGACATTAGTTTGGACATAGCGAAGGCCTTCGATCGCGTTTGGCAGAAAGCGCTTCTTTCGAAGCTTCCTTCCTATGGGCTTCCCGAGAAATTGTGCAATCGGATCAGCAGTTTTCTTGCAGATCGGAGCATCAAGGTCGTAGTAGACGGTGTATGCTCGGAATACAAGCCTATTAAAACTCGTATTCCACAAGGCTGCGTGCTGTCACCAACGCTGTTTCTTCTGCATATCAATGATATGTTGCAAACCGGTAACATTCATTGCTTTGCGGATGACAGCAATGGTGATGCTCTATACACCGGCCGTGCCAATATTTCTCGGGAAAACGTCGCCGAGTACCGGAACAAACTCGTGTCTGGAGTCGAGTCGTTGTTGAACAAAGTCTCGGATTGGGGACGACTAACCCCTTTGTCGTATCTCCTCAGTTTCAAGGCACTCCCCTTATTGCCTCAGCCAGTATCGGAATCCTCGGCGTCGACATATCGAGTGACGTGCAGTTTCGTGGTTACTTTTAACGTGGTAGAGCCATGCTGCAGCTATATTAGTGGTATAGTTGTAGCACGAATGGGTCGGCTCGACCGGGGAAGGACCACGCTCTCACAGAATACCAGCGTCAAATAGCAGCTTAACGCTGCTGTGTTTCGTATGGTGAGTGTAGAGAACCGGAGACCCTTTTTACTGGAAACGAGGCATTCCATCTTAGTCCTCACGGGTGACAACGCATCTGCATTTTGATTCGTAATCGAGAATAGATGTAGATTTCTATGGGCCACAGAAACCACTTACTATCAGGTGGACTGTGTGCTCGTTTTGTCACCCTTATCCTATAAAAAAAAACAGAAGCCCAAATTGGCCTCTAAAAAACTTGGCGTGCTCAGCAGAGCGGAACAGTATTTCATGCCGTCACATCGCCTGCAACTTTACAAGGCGCAGGTTCGGCCTCACATGGAATATTGTTACCATCTCTGGGCCGGGGCTCCCCAGTGCCAGCTCCTTCCATTTGATCGCATCCAGCGCAGAGCGGTTCAAATGGTCAGGACCGAGCTCTTTCTGATCGGCTTGACTCACTGGCACTGCGAAGAGATGTTATGTTTGCTTATTTTATCGCATCTACCACGGGGAGTGCTCTGAGGAATTGTTCAGACTAATTCCAGCCACTCAATTTCACCAACGCACATCGCGACAAAACTCGAGATATCATCCATACCATCCACAATAGTGGACCGCAAATCATCATGGATGATTGGTGGTCCACTATTGTGCGATTTACAAGAAGTTTTCTTCCTCAAGAAGGTTCTTCCCAAGACAGAGGTTTTTTGCGAATCAGTGGTAAAAGTAAAAAATGACTTTCAATAAGTATTACTGTAATATATAATTGAATAAAAATGATTCTATTCTATTCTATTCTATTTGACTACACAGAGTCAGTAATTTATTCCTGGGGAGGGATGTACACTCAATTACAACAATATCCCAGAAAATAGGTGTACAAAATTGCTGATTTCCGCCAAGTTTAAAAACTTTATTAAACAAAGATTGTATAAAAAGGTTTATTATAATATTAAGGAATTTATGGGTGATTAATGGTGACCATGCTATTTCTAATTCGTTTTGTGTTGTTAATTATCGTGTAACGTAATATATGATTGTAAACTGTTCCTTTTTTTAAATGGTTCTTGCCAGGAGAGTGGCATTTTGCGAACCAGTGATAAATTAAACATAAGAGCGTCTTTCAATAAGTATTATTTATATTATCTATATTAAATAAAATAATCTATTTCAATAATATATTAAGTTACTTTTTCCGAATTAATTTCTGCCATTGCAAAGCCATCGCCCGACTGGATCGAAAGGCGTCTAGACACTTATTTGCCCGTTTATTTGATATATCTTAATATATCCATTCTGTTTACTCATGTTTTTCTTATAAGACCTTTAAAATTAAAAAAGAGTAAATGATAATTATTATTAAAGTTAAAAGATACTAAAGGCAAGCATAATGCCACGACATGTCCGCAGTATCTAGAATTAATCGAGTTATTAATTTATGAGAATAATATCAATATTAATTACTTATTATTGCCGTATTTTGGGACCTAAGAGACTCCATCAATCTATTTATACGTCCCAGGTGTTCCAGGGAAATACCAAAAAGATCTTATGAATTCCGACAGTTTGCGGTATAATATCGTTAAGCATTTCGTATGTACAGTAACGGTAACAGTAATCGGAATGCCTATCAAAAGTCCACTGCTGAACATAGGTCTCCCCATAGATTGTCTCACTGGAGGTATATTTGCCATAGTTAGCACGCTTGGCGAGCGCGTTGGTAACTATATATTATATTTGTCTTGCAACGAATATTCGGCTATTATTCGGTATGCTGCCTATTCACAGAAATCGTAATAATAAGACAAGTGTCTTATTATTACGATTTCTGTGGGCCTATTCGACTACTTTTATCCTATTCGGCCGAATACCAAATATTAGGTCTTTACATATGAAATTGGCGTTTTGTACGGTAGGAATATAAAGTCAAAATATATTTAATTAATCAAAGTATGCACCGTTGTTATCTATGCACTTTTGCCATCTCATAGGTAGTTCATTGATCCCTTTACTAAAAAACCATGGGAGCGAGAATCAGGTGGATGTCGCAGACATTCCAATTATAGCTCATCTAACTTAGTGGTTGTTTGTTGTGCAGTGTGTGGTCTTGCGTTGTCGTGAAGCAGCAGTGGCTTAGAGCGATTGACCAATCTCGGTTGTTTAGCAGCTAGTTCTTCCTTCATGGTTTGCAGTTGCTGACAATAGATATCTGCCGTAATCGTTTGGCCAGATTTTAGAAAGCTGTAGTGAACGACACCGGCGCTAGTCCACCAAACACTCACAAGTAACTTTTTCTGAGTCGATTTTCGTTTAGGGCAGGATTTGGCTGGGTCTCCAGGGTTCAGCCATTGCGACGAGCGCTTCCGATTCATTACAGCCCTTCACAAGTCCACTGCTGAACATAGGACTCCCCCAAGGAATGCCACAAAGCACGGTCCTGAGCCACCTGCATCCATCGACTTCCTGCATGTCTTACCAGGTCGTCACTCCATCTAGTGGGGGGACGCCCTACACTTCGTCCGCCGGTACGAGGCCGCCACTCGAGAACCTTTTTCCCCATCGGTTGTCGGTTCTTCGAGCTATGGCCGGCCCATTGCCACTTCAGCTTACTAATCCTTTGGGCTATGTCGGTTACTCTGGTTCTACTGCGGATATCCTCATTTCGAAGTTTATCACGCAGAGAAACTCGAGCATAGCCCTCTCCATAGCTCGCTGAGCGACCTTGAGCTTCCTCATACGGCCAACAGTGAAGGACCACGTCTCAGTTCCATATGTCATCACTGGCAACACGCACTGGTTGTACAACTTAGTTTTGAGGTTTTGAGGTATGCCTGACGAGAAGATGGGTCGCAATCTCCCGAACGCTGCCCAGCCGAGTTGAATCCGTCGATTGACCTCTCGGTCGAAGTTGGACTTACCTAGTCGGACTATTTGTCCCAGGTAAACATACTCGTCAACAACTTCGAGCTTAGTGCTCCCAACAACTACCGGCATAGGTGTGACATGGACATTAAACATGATCTTTGTTTTGTCCATGTACATCTTAAGACCTATCCGTTGGGAGGCACTATTGAGGTCATTGAGCATAGTGCTTAGGTCCTCCAGCGATTCTGCCATAAGGACTATATCGTCGGCAAATCGAAGGTGAGTGATGTACTCGCCATTGATGTTAATACCGTATCCTTTCCAGTCCAGAAGCTTGAAAACGTCTTCCAATGCAGCGGTGAAGAGTTTCGAGGATATAACGTCACCCTGTCTTACACCTCTCTGCAGTTGGATAGGTTTCGTACTCTGGTTCTGTACTCGGATAGCCATCGTAGCCCTACTGTACAAGCACTTCAGCACTTCGATATACCGACAGTCAACTTGGCACCGCTGAAGGATTGCAGCACCGCCCAAATTTCGACGGAATCAAAGGCTTTCTCATAGTCCACATGCGTAAGACAAAGTGGCAGATTGTACTCTTCGGTCTTCTGTACAATTTGCCGAAGGGTATGTATGTGGTCTATGGTGCTAAAACCTTTTCGGAAACCGACTTGTTCGGAAAGCTGGAAGTCGTTGAGTCTACGTGCGAGACGATTCGTAATGACTCTCAAAAACAGCACGTAGACGCGGCTCAGAATGGAAATCGGTCTGTAGTTCTTCAAGAGGGCGTTGTCGTCTTTCTTGAAGAACAAACTACCGCACTTCTGCTCCACGCCGCCGGTGTAGTGCCACCATGGAGGACGGAATTAAAGAGCTTCTGAAGGTTTTTAAGTACCGGTTTTCCACCCGCTTTCAGAAGCTCCGCTGTAATTCCATCCGCGCCTGGGGCCTTGCCGTTTTAAGGTGCTGGAGCCATTCTAATCTCGCTCAGACTGACGTCCGGGATATCATCGGAATAGTGTCGGATAAGAGTCGCTCTTGGATCGTTACTCACACTTGCGTGTGGCTCCAACGATGATGTGTACAGCTGCCCATAGAACATCTCAATCTCACTCAAAATCTCAGGTGTCCCGGAAACGACGCTGCCACACTCGGTGTTCAGCTTCAACAGTTGGCTCTTTCTGGCAGACAGATCTCTAGCAAAGACTTTGGAGCCCTGGTTCCGCTCGATCGCTTCTTCAATACGAGCAGCATTGAAGTTGCGTAAGTCCCGCTGCATGCATTTGGAGATCTGTCTGTTCAGTTGCCTGTATGCTGTCAAATCTACTGAAGACTGCAGCTTCATATCCCGTCTAACAGCCATGAGATTAAGAGTGTGATCGGAGAGTTTTTGTGTTCTTCTGCGGCGGGTCTTGCAAAACTTAGCTCCGACCGCATGGACAGTTTCCACGAGCTTGTCATTCATATCGTCCACTGCATTGCAATCTTCTAGGCACTGAAAACGGTTCCGTAGCTCGAGCTGAAAGGTTTCGGGACTTTGGATTAGAGCACGAGGGGACGGGCGTTGACTTCATTAGACGTGACCTTTCCAACAACGTTTAGGTTCAGTGTGCCTCTCACCATTCGGTGATCGCTGCCGGTTTTCACCCTCGCGATCACTGAGACATCACTGAACAGTTGTCGTCTGGTCGTCATAATGAAGTCAATCTCATTTTTTGTCGAACCGTCGGGGCCCGACCAGGTCCACTTCCTGTGGGGCCGCTTCTGGAAGAAAGAGTTCATCATAAAGAGTCCCTCTTTCTCCATGAAGTCGGCCAGCTGCTGGCCCCTTGGGTTCCGTTGCCCTATTCCAAATTTCCCTACCTTCAGCTCACCGTTCTCTCTTGTGCCTATTTTTGCGTTGAAGTCTCCCATTAACACCGTATAGTGGGTTTTGGAGGAATGCATGGCTCTAGAGATATCCTCATACATTTCCTCCACCTGCTCATCAGGATGTGCCGAGGTTGGTGCGTAAACCTGTATGACCTTCAGCGAATACCGTTAGGTGATTCTGAGTATAAGGTACGCAACCCTCGTCGACACACTCCCAATCTTTACAACGTTGTTAACGAGAGACCTGTGGACGATAAATCCGACACCTCCTTGGGACAGATGGTCGCCCTCCCGGTGATAGAACAAGTTGCCGGATTCGAGGATTACCGTGTCCTCCCCCTCTCTTCGGACCTCGGATAATCCTATAATATTCCAGCGCAACTTGTCTATCTCTTCTTCCAGCTCCAGGATCGTCTCGTCAGTCCTCAGGGTGCGTGCGTTGTAAGTTGCCAGGTCGAGTCGTCGTAGATGGCAACCGAACCTCCACCGGAGATTCTTAGCACCCCCTGCCCCGCCGTTACCATGGTCGCCTCCGTAGCCAGGAATAGCGCTGCCGTTAAAATCCCTTCATTATTGTGTCGGTTGAGCAAAGTAACACAGCAGTCGATGCGTGTTTGCAAGTTCGATTCACTCAATTCATGAGGTACCCATCGTTCAAGTTTTTTTTACTTTCCCGATTTGGTTCAAGTGGATTAATACAGTTTTATCACTTACTCCGAAGCCTGCAGCTATCTCTGAAGTGCTTTGTGATGGATCCGCTTCCACAATAGCCTTTAATTCTTCATTTTCCACTTTGGTCTCCGGCCGTCCACGGGGTTGGTTCTGAAGGTCAAAATTTCCAGAACGAAAACGTTGAAACCAAAAACGTACCGTGCTTTCTTTTGCGACACCAGCGCCGTACACATCATTAATCCTTCGAGCTGTTTCTGCAGCACTGGTGCCACGGTAGAACTCGTACTCGTAAATATACCGATATTTCATGTTTTCCATTGTGCGGTAATAAGCGGCGCCAAAGAATAAAATAATGAGGAAAAAACAAATGAATGACTGTTTTCAAAACTCAAATGTACCAGCTAAATGAATTTATAAATTTGAATTTGGAATTCTTAACCAAAGAGGAGATATTTCAGATCAAAGTGGTCAGTACGACAAAACGCTAATTTCATATGTAAGGACCTAATACTTAAATAAGAGGTTTTATTGTAGTCAGATTATTGGTAAAATTTTAATATTTATTTATTTTATAAATAATTTTTTTTCTTGTAATCATTAAAGTAGTCATAGGTACATAATCAACTTTCATATTATAAAAATTAAAAAAAAACTATCAGATAAATGTCTATGCACTCGAATTATCGTAATTAAAGTGGAAGATAATGGTGCAGAAAGACAAATTTTTCTTCATTTTCAGGCAGTAATTTACTCCTTTTCTTCTCGTAAACAATCCCAGTTTCAGAGAATAGACTTTAGACGCTCTGAAGAATAAACACTACTTCCTTCCCGGCTGAATACTTTTGCTTAATATTCGGCAATTCGGCCAGGAAGTCCGCAGAATATTAGGTATTCGGCGTGTGGCCGATTATACCGATCATGTATATATATATATATATACTTACTCACTACGTCTGTTACAGTTTTGTACGTCTTCCTCGCCAGTTCGATTTTTTTGTTATAATTCTGATGCTCATATATGTATATACCTAATATCTGATTTGTTTATATTGTTATAGATGAATGTATTAATTTCCTTAAGAAACAAGCAAATGAAATCGGATTGGAATATCAGATATACGAGGTGGTACCTCGTAAACCAATCATTGTCATGACGTGGGTGGGCCAGGATCCTAAATTACCGTCAATACTGCTAAATTCACATATGGACGTCGTGCCAGTGTTTGAGGTATGATGTTAACATAAGAGATCTTCCTACGCCAGCGCTCTACTTCCATCGGACGCTGCGGTGGACTTGTGAGAATCCAACTGTGGACTGACTATGGTGATAATGTGGAATCATTTGTTTGATCATCATTATCATTACTGCCTATGTAAAGTTCTCTGTTGAACATATGCTTCTCCCATAGATTGCCTCATATTTGTCATAATTGCTCCGCTCAGCAGGCGAGTTTGCAACCGCAGTTTCTTATTACTTATATGTTGTTATCAGGAAGATGCTGCTGCCCATCTACTGATTCATTTCCTTTTGTCACCTCTTACTACACCCACGGGATGGTATGGGGTAGTTGATATAAATGGAATAATTTGTTTTATCAAATCATTTGATTTATAGATATCAAATTATTAATCTCATACATGGGATTAGGCCTCCTTTTTTGACTAGAAAGCTGTCTGGGCAGGTATCAGCCATGCGTCAACTGCTGTGTTCGGTTTGAAGAGTATAAGGAACAAGTATAAATATTTACAGGCTGTGAGGCATTACATCTTAATCCTCAGAGTTCACAACGCATCGGTAGCCTTTATCTGTAATTTAATACTGGCTGGTCAGGTGGTGCTCAGGTGTCATAGTAGTATGGTACTTGCTTTGAATAGTAAAAAAAATCACCGAGATTGCAGATCAGCGAGACACTGCAACCAAGTTGAAAAATCATCCCACAAGCAAATCTTTTCAATAATTAACTTTCTTATAGAACAGCTGGACTTATCCGCCATTCAGTGCCCATATCGACGAAGACGGAAAAATATATGCTCGCGGTTCCCAGGACATGAAGTGTGTTGGGATTCAATACCTTGAAGCAATAAGGAAACTGAAGCAAGCTGAAGTGCAATTAAAAAGGACATTACATATATCTTTTGTGCCAGGTACGATTAAAATAATTAAAAAGGTAATAATATATAGATCTGATTATTTTAGCTATCGTTTCTCATATCTCAAACTGTTACTGCACTTTTTCCCGACTTCATTTTTTTGGGGAGAGAAATGTTCTCAATAGAAATTTCTGTTTTAACAAACAAAGTAAAACAAGATTGAAGTAGTACATAAACTCACCCCTTTACAGATGAGGAGATAGGAGGTCATGATGGCATGGAAAAATTTGTTTTAACTGACGAATTTAAAGCTCTGAATATTGGATTTGCGTTAGACGAAGGAATGGCTAACCCTACTGATGAATTCATAATATTTAACGGGGAACGAAGTATCTGGCGTATGTATATTATTCCGATTAAATATAAATATTATAATTTTTGTAGACATTCCTTTAGCTGTTTTTTTATATTATAACATATTGCAGAAATACACGTCCACTGCAATGGACAGCCTGGACACGGTTCTTTGTTGTTACCGAACACTGCTGGTGAAAAGGTATGTTTATTATTTACTAGCGACCGCCCGGCTTCGCCTGGATAGTGGCGTTATTTAAATTTAAGATAATCAACGATTATTTACGTTATCCATTTAACGCTTTTTTTTCATAATCTTCAACTCTTTCGTATAAAATATAGCCTAGGCTTGCCTGATATTGCTCTCTATCTATTCGTAACATTTCATTATAACCGGTTAAGCCATTTCGAAGATTCGTCCGGACATACAGACAGACAAACATTTTAAAAATGATTATTTATGTCTTAATATTATGCTAATAACCCCTTGAGCTAATTAGAAGCCAGTTATTTCAATATTACAGATAGACACTTAAATTTTATTCATAGGTATAGAAGATCACCAATAGTTTGAAGTAAACTTAATTTAAGAATGCTAACACTGCCGAAAAAAAGTCATCTTTAGTATTTATTTTTGTATTCAGAATAAAACATACATATTATAATCAACCCGTTTTAGTCTTTATCAAGTTTACTAAAGTAAAATTCGCGCAAAACAAAATAACTTTGTATACCTAATCAAAAGTAAATTTTATCAACCCGACTAAGTCTAAGTTTAATAAAGTAAAATTCGCGCAAAACGAAATAACTTTATATAATCAGAAATGTTCATAAAGTTTTTCCGATTGTAAATTTTCAGGTACGATACATAATCAATAAATACATGGATATGAGAGAGGAGCAGAAGAAGATACTTGAGAGTAATAACAAATTAACTATTGGTGATGTTACAACAATAAATTTGACTCAAATATACGTAAATACTTGTTGTAAACTATTGTTGCTCCACTGTAAACATAAAAAATGAAACAGCGAATTGCTCTGGTACGGTTTCTAAGCCATCAGCCAAGTATTTGACCAAAAGAGTCACTCTTTTGGTCAAATACTCAAACGCTACTCAATTTCAAGATGTCGCTAAGTGTCGTGGTGTCACAGTCACTTTGACTTAAAGTGATAGAGACAGCACGAGATTTAGCGGCATCTTAAAATTGAGCAGCATTTGAGTATTTGGGCACCAGTAACTGTACTGTGATATTTGCTGGATTTCGACGATAGCGATATTAAAACATTGACCATAAAAAATTCTAAAAAATATTTTTTATACACTATACAAATCATAGGTATTAGAAATTAACATCTAATGAAATATGGTTATTTTGCAATAACCGGCCAAATTTGCAGAGAAAGTTCAAAATAAGTAATGTCAGCAAATGATGAAGAAAAGTTAATTTAAAAAAATGTCAAGCATTCTGTGCTTTTTATCTTTTATATTCAAAATGCGTGGTAATACATTATTTTAACTGATTGTCATTAATAAAAATCTAACGCCTACTATTTTACTACGCACGCACACATTCGTAAGGGTCGATCGGTCGGCAAAAATGTTGTGAATTAAATCGCACACAGAGGATCGTGCGTACGCGTAGTTGTTGTCCATAAACCACATTCAATTTGGGATAATTTCAAATAAAAGTAGAAGTCTTGTTTACTCGTATATATTTGAACTTAAGTTTAAAATTTAGCTACTCTTTGAAAAATAACCCTGTATACAATACTAGCGATCCACCCCGGCTTCGCACGGGTGATTTCTGGATCTCGACAACAGCGCCACTTACCGGGTCGAATTGTGAATCTAAACCATCCAGGGACCCACTCAAGCATACACAAAAAATTTCAAAAAAAAATCATCAAAAGCGGTCCAACCATTTTCGAGATTTTGCGAGACTGACGGACAGCAATTGATTTTTATATTATAGAGATTAAAAAGCTATATATTTCTATTAATCTAAGATTTTAATGTAAGACCTATTAGACTAAGTCACTAGAATTTTGCTAAACTTAATTACTGCCTTAATATGGACTATCGTCAAAAACCTTACCCAAATTATAGCGTAACCTTATATTCACTACGAAGTGGTCACTTATTCAATTGCCGAATTCATTAATTATGTACAAAAGTTTTTTTTATAATGGGTGATATTCCAACATTCAAATACATGCTCTAGGAAATAATAAATAACATTGTGTTGAAAATGTGCTTTAGAACCTTTGTCTATTCATTTTCATCGTACTGCTTTTAACATTTAAGACGTATTAATATGAGTTTATTAAGTGTATACCAAAACTTGAGTGTTTTTCGTTATAGGGAGGAGTGCAATCTAACGTTGTACCTGAAAAGCTTACTGTTGTCTTCGACATACGATTGGCTGTCGCTGTTAATCACGAAGATTTCGAAAATAAGGTACTTCAAAGTGTGCTTTTATATTTATATTTATATATATATATCACTAACATATTCATTCTTTGGCCCCTATCACGTACCGTTACCGTTGTAGCCAATCAAGAGTTCCCTGCTGAACATGGGCTTCACCCAATTTTGCCTTATATAGAAGCCATATTTGGCGTAGTTGCGATGCTTGGCATGCGGGTTGACAACCGTATGTTTATATTCTTTAGTTATTATTAGGAAGATCCTGCTGCCCATCTCCCGCTTTGTTTCCCTCTATCGCCTCTTACGACAACCACGGGACGATATGGGGTAGTGGATATTCTTACACCGCCACTACACGGTCATATAATGTACACTTTAAATATACATTGCATTTTATGAAAATGTTCGAAAGTATGTAAATAACTTTACACGGTACATCCAGGTTTCAGCTGGATTACAGCTGTAAAAACGCATCGGCTCGACCGGGATAGGTTTAAGCAGGACCACGCTTTTACTGAATACGAGCGTAAAATTGCAGTCTGCTTTAAACCCCATTTACTGGTAACGAGTCCCAGGGATGACAACACATCAGCATTTTGAATTTTAATCGGTGATTAGATGAAGGTGTCTATGGGCCACAGGCATACTTACTATCATATCTTCGTTTTCAATCTTGAAATTTTTTCGTGAAAATTATTTCCAAAGTTGATAACATAAAAATTTAATTAACTTAACAGAGAAAAAAATGGTACAATAATTATTTATTTTATAGATAAAACAATGGTGCAAAGAAGCTGGTGACGGCGTAACATTTGAATTTGAACAGAAAAATCCGAACGTTGAATGTACCAAAACGGATGACTCAACCCCTACTGGGTTGCTTTTAAAGGAGCTTGTGATGAAATGTAAGGTGTCAATTATTAAATCACTATAATGAGCCCGCAATAGAGTTGGTAGCCAGTAATTTGTGTTGATTGGAGAAACTGCCTACATTACATCCCACAGTTGGACATGAGCCTACTCTCATTACTTGCATTTTAGGGCAAGGAACAGTCCGTTACGCTGCCTATGTCTCGTCAACGCGTGTTTGGCGAACTTAAGGGCCTATATTACCTCAGCTCAAATTCTAATTTCGCCCCCACTTCCCCGCGCCACTCGTTCGCACACTACGGCTCGCGGTCACGCGGGAACACGAGGTCAAAGCGATTTTGTTAGAGTAAAATAAACTATTATCGGACAAGCACTAAGTAATAAAATTTTCAGTCATAATTTAATATTAACTTGTCATTAAATGAACATAAAATTATATGTCGCAGATTTAATTTCATTGTACTAGAACTTTAGCTGTATTCTCATAAAGCTAAATATCTAGTATAAAATGACCCTTCATTGTACGGAAAGCCTATACAATGCGAGATCAGCTTATACTGGAAATGTCCTCTTATAGTGAAAAGATCCGCCCATTGTTGGTTTAGTAGTAAGCTTGAGTTTTATAGTTTTCGCCGTGTATGTATGTAATGTGACAGCCGTTTACGTATGTAATTATGTTGGTAGTAGGTCTATGCAAGTACCTACATATACATACCTATAAGAAATTTTGCAAACCGATTCTAAACCACTGCATAAATTCTACTGCTACAAAAAGCTAGTCAAGAGCGAATCACCATTGCACTGAAAGTTCTGTAGGTAGGTACATTGGCTTGGTAGTAAGTTTACGCTTTGCATTTTACAATCTTATAAACTTATAACAATATAGTTTTCGCCTTGCATTACATACTATAGTAAAATTATTTTGTCCGTGCATTTGGGGTCATAAATCATAGCTCGGCCTCAGCCCGGCTAGGGCAGTGAGCATGTTGCGCGGGCGCAACGCCATTATCGATAACAACAAATGAATCATCAAAGGCAGGTACACGGCAGCGGTGCGGTATACAAAGGGTGGTGCGACATTGTTATGTTATGAGTCATTTGTTTTCCATTATTACCCCCGCCTAATACCTGCAAATTAGTGCAATGATAATTTAGTACATATATCGAAGAGAAATTTGTTTTTGCGCATTCGCTCTATGAATTTCTTTAGTGACACAATGGCTACTCCTTTGTTTTGTACCAAAACGGCAGAATTTATTCAAAATAATATTTTGCCTGTTGGCACCAATATTCCAGCACAAGCACGTGTTGTTATCAACAATGTTTTAACATTTTTCACTTCACTTTCTTTAATAAATACGTTATTTTATCTATTTTTTATCATTTTTATCACTAACCCACATAATGACAAAACTAAATACACTATCGATAACGCTTATCGACAACAATAATACGCATCACATATAGATACTTTTTTACTGTTTGTTGTACTTTTGTACTGTGTTTTTGTTATATATATATATATATATATATATATATATATATATATATATATATATATATATATATATATATATATATATATATATATATATATATATATATATATATATATATAGGTAGGTACGTACGTGTAAGTAGGATAGGTAGGTTGGGTAGGGTAGGTAGGGTAGGTAGATAGGTATGAATGAAATGAAATGAATGATTTTTTATTCAATATAGATTATTGTATACCTAATACTTATTGAAAGTCATTTTTTAATTTACCACTGATTCGCAAAAAAAAACCTCTGTGCTGGGAAGAACCAGCAAGAAACCCAGCGGGACTTTTTTTTAAACATATTTAAATTTACAATAAATTTATTATGTTACAATTTTTGAATGAATTTTTATAGAACCAGCATGGTGGCGATCACCTAATTCCCAGGGGTTATTTTCATTTATATATTCATTTATATTATAATAACCTATAATAATTTAGCTAAAGCTAAAATATCAAGGTACGTCAGTACTCAATAGGTTCATAATTTTTATGTATGTAGTAGGTAGCACTATAGTCGGATAAGTTTTTTTTTAAAACGTTACCCCCACACTAGGATTTTCTCCTGTATTATGGTGGCAGGTTACAAATATAAATTGCACAAGGACAAACATCCAGATACTTGTTCCGTGCGGGATTCGAACCCACGGACTCCAGCGCAGCAACTCATTGCTAAGCCTGTGCGCCACGGGGTAACGATAACGTAAGGACGGATAAGTATGTTACAGTTTTATTTCTTTATAGTTAGATAGGTAGGTACTTACCGAACATACTTATATTTTTTATTACTAAGTGCTTGGCTTCTGCACTTCGGGTCGCGGGTTCGATTCCATTCGGAACAAATATTTTTATGGCTACAGATAGTTGTGAAAATTTGTGTTTGTAATCGCACCATCTCGATTCAGGAGAAATCCTGGAGTAGGGCAACGTTATAAAAAACAATTACTACATAGATACCTATATTTTGTTGTATATTGTCAAAACAAAACAAACCTATTTAGGTAACTTTTATCTTTTATTTTTATAAAGTTGCCCCACGCTCGATTTCTCCTGAATCGTGGACGGTGTGTTTACAAACACAAATCTTCACATACAGAAACACCTGTGACTAGTAGCGCAGCAACCAATCGCTTAGCCACTGCACCAAACGAGTCATATGCTAAATTTCTACATATTTGTAATCACTAATACTGTAAGTAGATTGGTCGGTAGATACTTACTTCATTACGTTTATCATACGTTTCTTTACGCCAACCCAGTCGCATCTTATTTTTATTACGCTTATTTCCCATTGCGCCAACACTATAAACCTAAGTATCTATTTCAATATTTTAATTTTAAGTCGTCCTGTTGCGTAATGTGTGTTCTGAGCGCAAGCGACACAGCTCTCCCGTTCGAAAGCCGAAGCGAGAGAGAGTGAGATAGTTTAGGTAATTTCTTTTTACGGTGAAAATAATGATAATTAAAAAAAAGTAAAAAACATAAGCCCTGCTTTATAGTTAGTTCAGTTAGTATGCAAAGTTTCATGATCTAATTTGAAGTATTTTTTGAATACCAGCGGTTTATTTTTCGCTTTGGAGGTAACTTTGGATTTTTTTTCTATCGAGAAAATTTTATGGAATCGTGTTTTCGTCTAACATAGTACTTAACATTAATCCTCAACTTCACCATATATTTATTTCAAAATCAATGCTGCAGTATTTTCAGCATAACGGAGGATCATGCTAAGCCATTTGAGGTAGTATAGGCCCTTAATAGTAATACGTCACCGAAATATTTTTTTACAAAATTGATGTTACTGTCCCCGCTGTTTCGTGGCGGTGCAACAATTCTCATTATCTTATCTCATCTGACTATTGTAAAAGTCGATTATGAAAGCGTGGATAAATGCTAGGAGAATGTTGATAAAGGAATAATTATATTAACAGTTACCTGTCCGCGAAATAGACACAATAGTTAAATAATCGAAATATCCATAATATATGATCCATGGCAAAGTGCCGTAAAAGCCCCGTAGTGGAGAGTCAGTAGGTTACGCGTGAGATTGTGTATTGCGATATTAAATAATTATTAATGTGTATTATATTTATTTATATTTATATCTGAAAGTTATAAATATTATTAATTATCATAGACATTAATTTTAGAAACATTCAAAAATCTGACAGCAAGATATACTTTCTCGACTTGTTACATTGATATCGTTATATTGCTGGCGTATTTAAAAACATTGTACTATTTATTTCCTTGTCGGTCTGACATTCCGCTAACGGAACTTATCTCCTTTTACTTTTTTTATTATTACTCTTTATTCCCTCACTCTCTCACTCAGATATTAGGCGCAGGATCAACGGCGTTTTACGTGTGCTTTTAGATCCAAGGAGGTGAAACACTTCCCGACTCCGGGTTGCCGGGTTTTAATTGCTAATAATTTAAATTGCCCCGACCCTAATTGCGCACACAATAATATACTATACACTTGTCCTGCGCAGATGGCTAGTCTCAGTTGTGAGTGGCTACAGTGACCAAAACTTCGGTCTAGAGGGCGTTACATTAATGTACTCGTATATCCAGCCATCTGTGTACTGCTTCCGATGCCAATCGGTCTAATTTATTTTTCACTCGGATCTTACCTTATTAGTTTTTACTTATTTAGCATAAAAATGTGCTTCAACTTACATTTATGCTACCTCATCCATCCATTACAGCCTATAAAGTCCACTGCTGAACATAGGTCTCCCCTATAGATTGCCTCATAGGGGGGAATTTGCCATAGTTGACAGGCCTGGCGAGCGGGTTGTCAATTGCAGTTTTTTTATCATTTTGAGCTGTTATCAGCAAGATGCTGCTGCCCATCACCTGTTTCAATTTCCCTCTGTCTCCTCTTACGACACCCACGGTGCGATATGGGGTAGTGGATATTCTTACACACGGCATTATGCTACCTAGCGGTATTTGCCTTTCGCATAATTATTAAAATTTCGGCCCCATGTTGGTCTGATACTTTAGGTCCTATGTTTATGTTAGACTTATAATAAAAAGAATGTGCCAGTTGAGGTATTACTTGCCTAGCATGTCATAAAAAGCGAATAAAAGGATATTGGGCTTGTGATTGTGTAGGCGATGGGCTATCCATTAATTACTTCTTTGACAATTTTCAATCTAAACCATCGATATATATGTACTACGTACTAGATTTGGCATTCCGAACATTCACTATGTTCAAATGAAATGTACTGCAATCCGTACACCTTTTGTGTCATTTAGTGTGGCTTCAATATTCATAGAGTGTGGAGCTGCGCTAATAATACGAGATTTCAAATTAAAGTTTAAACCTGAACGTAATTAATAATTCAGTAGTCAAATAAGTAAAATTATTTGTTGTTCAAGTGAATAAATAGGTAATAATATTACAATAGAAAAAATAAATTTCTTCATTTAAATATGCCACGCTATCTACAATCATAGACTAAAATCTACTATCTCCCGCGCATGCGCGAAAACGAGTAGTGCACATTTTTTGTTTGGAATAGCTTCTCTAGTACGTAGTACATAGAACTCAATGATCTAAACCTATATTTTTTGACTAAGCTTTGTCGGAGTAACTTGTTGCTATTTGACGACTTGTGAGGCTATGTATATCTTTCTCTTTCTCATAAATTTATTTTTCAGGAAACTCAAACTAGATTGCAGAATATTCCCAGGCGGTACAGACAGCAGATACATACGTCGAGTGGGCATACCTGCAATTGGATTCTCACCAATGAACAATACTCCCGTGCTTCTGCATGACCACGACGAGTTTTTAAAAGCAGATATATATTTAAGAGGAATTGAAATATACGAGAAGCTAATACCGGCAATAGCAAATATATAATTTATAACGATCAATTGCATATAACATTTATATTATTTACATTTGTTATGACATCATTATACCTAACATATTCTTTATTTTTATTAAACGTATATTAAAAGTTTTGAAAATTGTAATCCTTATAAATCCCAGCAGCTAATGAGAATAATCCATTCCTTCCTGTATAGGAATTCCATTCCTGTATAGGACAGTTACTATACTCTTTGGAATAATCGTATTTTAATGATTTAAGAATTTTACGCCAGTATATAGTCTATGGAATTTACCATAGACTTAGAATATTACGCCAGTATATACTAAGTCTATGGAATTTACCATTATTCACGTAGGCAGAGAAACTGTCTACGATTATTCATAAAACCTTTTTTATTTTTAAGCTTTAGATGATTATTTGATGCTTAACAATAGTGACTAAAAAAAATTGGTTGCCTGTAAAGTCGGTATACGGGCGAAAGTTTTACGTGACAACGACTTTGAGTGGTAAAATAATTTTATTATGTCTGTCTCTCTCGCTCTTAGGCGGGCTAACCATGCCCGAGTGGAAGGGACGCGTGCCTCTCACTCGCTCTCATTGTGAGCGCATAACGTGAGCGGAGCGTAACGCAGTTTCTTGAAGTGTCACCCGGCAAACCAATTTATAAGACGTTGTCACGTCAAAAAAAATTAGCTCAGTCTGGGAAAGCAGAATCGAATGTAAATATTCGAATAACCAAGTACTACGTACACAAAATCTTACTCATTATAAATGTGCAAGTATGTTTCTTTTATTTATGTCCTTCAAACACGCTTCGATGGTTGAAATAATTGTAATTAAATTAGTCTGGCCGTATGAGGAAGCTCAATGTCGCTCAGCGAGCTATGGAGAGGGCTATGCTCGGGGTTTCTCTGCGTGATAAACTTAGAAATGAGAATATCCGCAGTAGAACCAGAGTGACCGACATAGCCCAACGGATTAGTAAGCTGAAGTTGCAATGAGCCGGCCATATAGCTCGAAAAACCGACAACCGATGGGGATAAAAGGTTCTCGAGTGGCAGCCTCGTACCGGTAGGCGAAGTGTAGGGCGAACCCCACTAGATGGAGTGACGACTTGGTAAGACATGCAGGAAGTCGATGGATGCAGGTGGCTCAGGACCGTGCTTTGTGGCATTCCTTGGGGGAGGCCTATGTTCAGCAGTGGACTTGTGAAGGGCTGTAATGATGATGAATGATGATGAAATTAGTCATAGTAGACAATTATGTGGTGGAAGAGGCATATGATACATTTTTGACAATTATTATGACGTTGGAACAGCACTCTCACTTTTTTTCACTTTTAGTTCATTTACAATTTTTAGAATTAAAATTAGATAAAAACTATAATAAGGTCAAGGTGTATAAAAGGAGGCGCAAGATATTATCGAGAGTCATAACTAATCGTCTCGCATGCAGATTTGACGACTCTTGATGACGACGTTTTACAAAGAGGCTTCACTACCATAGACCACATACACACCCTTCGGCAAATTGTATAAAATACAGAGAGTATAATCGGCCACTATGTCTAGCGTATATGAACCATGATGCCTTTAATTCCATCAAAACTAGGCGGTGCTTCAAACTCTTCAATGGTGCCAAGTCGACTGTCGGTACTACGGTGTCGGTTTGTACAGTAGGGCGACGATGGCTACCCGAGTACAGAGCCAGAGTACGAAACCTATCCACCCATCCACCCGGATAGATCTTAAAATAAACATGGAGCAAACAAAGTTATAACGCTCATGGCACACCTATGCCGGTAGGTAGTTTTGGGAACACTATACTTGAAGTTATTGACGAGTATATTACCAAGGACAAGTTGTCCTACTAGGTAAGTCCAACTTCGACCGAGAGATCGATAGAAGGATACAAGCGTTCGGGAGATTACCGACATATCCCGTCACGTATACCTCAAAACTTGAATAAAACCAGTGAGTGTTACTAGTAATGACATATTTATAGGGACATGGATGGAGAAGAAACGTCCTCGTATCGGCAAGCGAAGTGTACTCCCTACTCCCTACTAGATGGAGTGACGACCTGGTAACCGTGCTATGTGACATTCCTTTGGAGGGCTACTATGTTCAGCGATGGATTTGTGATGGGCTGTAATGAAAGGTTGGTGAGTATTTTGCCTTAGGCCTTAGACCAAGTAGGAATTATTAGAAACGATACGATACTTGTCAAAAAGTAATAATACCAGTAAAAGTATTTAATAAAAAGTATCTGTATCGAAAGGAAAGTAATCGATACCAAAAAGTATCCATACTTTTTCCGTTTCCCTCACAGACATTCAATATACTGGGAGTTTATACTTCTAAAGTTAACAAAAGAAGGAATCGCATATCACATATAAGTATGCAATGTACTTCGATTTATTAGTATATTTCAATTATTTTCATAATATTTTAATTTATGGAGGTTAGAAAAAAAGAAAGCGACCACAAATAAATTTGAACATGCGGTAATTGGTGGCCTGAGTAACGTTTGTTTATACTTCCGTATAAGTGACAAACACTAGCTGTCCTCTTTTTTCTTATTATTTTAATCACGCCATACTTTTCACATCATTCTGCAATGTAGTAAGATGAACATAATGTGTGTGAATGTATGCCATCACTGTGTTTGGAACGCTTTTTTTTGTGATTTTGTGAGGTTATCGCCTGACTTATCATAGCAGTCAAAATTCAAATTGCTGTCAAGTGTCAATGTTCTAGAACGCGATCACGCGCTTGCTCGACCTACTTGTGTTTATCTAAGATTTCTCTTTATTTTTCCATGAAATTTAAACAAAGCTGTTATTGTTCTGAAATGTGGACAATATTTGCTATTTGTTTTTATAACATTTATGTAATTTGAACAAAAAATAAGTAGAAATTGAAGCAAGAAAAAGAGTTTTGTAATTTTTCACCCATTTTATTACAATAAAATCGTTAGAAGTGTTACTGGTTATAAGGTTATTTATTTTTAATGTTCATTAAATATTTTACACGAATATTTAAAAACACCCAAACGCGCACAACAAAATAACTCGACTCTCATTGAATATTTTTTATGCTTTGTTTAGTTCGCATCATTAAACTTAGGTTTTGTTTTAATTTTAAGAGTTTTACTATTCATAAAAAATACAAAAGTGCAAGAAAATAATAGTGTTAGAGTTATATTCACAACAATGGGCCCTTTATTTTCAACAAAATCAGTACCGTCTGAGACAAATGGTTTATAACAACAAAACTACTTAATAGATTTAAACGTAAAAAATTAACTATAGAAACTACATTAAATCACCTATAATTACAAAAAAAAATGTTCTGTTTAATTTCAAGCTACCGTCAAATTTGAAAGAAAAATTCTCGCCGGCCAGTACGGGTATGGTTTTATTTTTTTTACTTTTCTTTGTTGTTAGTCACGAATCAAATGCTTAAAACAAAAGTTTATTATATTACCCACTCAATTCAATTATAATTTCGATTTCGATACATCGATATTTTTCTACAAGCCTATGATAGATATACGTATAAATCATAACATAAGATAAATAGACCAAAGTGTATTTTTTGCCTATGCCTATGCCTGTGCTAGCACTTCTTATTTTAAAAGTTTTAATATGATGCTTACGCATCTTTATTCAAAAAATAAAATACGGCATAACCAAAGAGTAAAATACAAAATAGTAACTGTCCTAGGCATAACACACAGAAATACAGAATATCTTTATTCGGTAGAATCTACTAGTTAGTCTGTGGTATCTGTTTAGGCAAGGCTAGCTTGCTACATATCCTCTTGGTAAAGAGTAATTGTGTTCTGTGTACATATCTATATATCTCTCTAGTATATTATATACCATTATATACAGTAATCTATGTATATATCTATGGGCAAGGCATAATATAAACACTTTAATTTAACTGTAATCAATTGATCAATCGTAAATAAAAAGTTACGAAGAAATGGACAAAATATGCAGATTATGTTTAAAAGAAGGTCTTCTCTCATCCGTATTTACAAAAAATTATAATGTTTCTTTGTGCGATATGATCGAATATTGTAGTAATGTGAAGGTAAATATTTGGTTAATATAATGTTTTTATCTTAAAGTAACTACATCTTTGATTTAAACCAATTTATTTTGTTTGTCCAGATTTATGAGAATGATGGTTTACCAAAGCAAATGTGTAGCAACTGTATTTATAAATTAGGTATTGCATATCACTTCAAACAGTCCTGCGAGAGTTCAGATATTCGACTTAGACAACATCTGGGATTGCGCACAACAAACAAGTAAGTATAGTACTAGATGTCTTTATTTGTATTTATATTAACAGTCTTAAGTCACAAAAGACATCAAAAGTAGCAATGTGTTAGACAGCTAACTGTTCCAGATGCTGTAGGGAATCCTGCAATAGCAATTGTAATCAAACATTAATAATTATTAAAGTAGTCTTACACAATTTTTTTTTGTCCCACATTTTTTTGTCTTTATCAATTAAAGAGGGTTTGATTTAATTTGAAACCAAAGAAAGGGGAAGTTAAATTGTCTTGTACCAAATAATCTGTCCTACATTCCTTACAAATCCTGTTGATATAAATGAATACAATGTGCTAATATAAACTTTCCGTTCGAATACAATCTGGGTGTCTTCAAGGCAAGAGAGAATAGGCTTTTGTTACGCTAAGACAGTGCGATTTACCATCTAAGGCTGCATCACCACTTACCACCAGGTGGGATTGTGGTCAAGCACTGGCTTATAATAAGTAAAAAAAAAATTTACTTGTCATCCAGGCTGATTTATTAGCTTTATAGGTGACTGGCAATTGTTTAATATTCTTAAACCTCTGCAGATTTATTGTATTGCCAGCAGCTTCCTTTTTTCTGTGCCATTTATATTAGCAGCTACAAGCATTGTAATACACTCTTTGGAGAGTTAGTTAAATTTCAAAGTTTTATCGGGTGGTCACCTAGCGAACACTTTTACTGAATTCCTTTTCTGCTACCTCTCTCAGCTATTTTTAGAAACAGCTAAGAGAGTGGTAGCAGAAAAGGATTCACCACGCACTGCTAGTGCTAACACTGCTGTGTCGGGTCTGAAGGGTATAGAGAGCCAGTATAATTATGGGCTGTGTGGCCTTCCATCTCCTTGGTGACTACGTATTAGCTATGAGCATTATAACGTAAAGACAGTTATGGAAACGTCTATTTAATTATAATGTATAGATAGTTATACATAACGCTCATAACTGTCTATTTCTTATAACGATCCGCAACGCTGCAACGTTGTGTTGACTTGGAATCGTGATTCGTTATATTATTATAATATCACGCACTCGCTGCCGTACAAAAACAAATGTTATGCCGTGTACAATAAGAACTATACTGCAGCGGGGCCCATGTTGTAACGTGTAGGTGAGCGAAGCGAAACTCGAGAAATAAGTTTATTTCTTTCTTTTTCATATAGATACTTGTATAACTATTTCAAATTGGCAATGTGTCTCTAACAAAGCAATTTTAAACCTAGTGCCGTTTGTTATAAAGTTCTACACAGTAAATACGATTTTTTGCCATATATTGAAAAATAACACTTGTTCCCCAAAATGTAAGGATTAAACTGCATTAATAGCCTTGACCTTGTTAAGACGAAATATTATTATTGACCTTCTGTCCTTCAACTAATGAACTTGAGTTTTCATATTAATTGTGTCTCTCTGAGGAACAAGTGCAATAATTAATTTTGGGTGTAATATTATTATTTAAAAACTTTGCTTTGTTTATTAATTCCAAGTTTATTTCAAATCATTAAAGAACGCATTGTGATATTAGTGTTCATAAATGAAGTCTAAAAACGAACAAAAAACTTAGTTAATATTAGCTTCGTTTTAGGTTGTAATATAATAAAGAAACAATGTCGCGATAAAACACAAGTGTTTTGTGGGAATTTTTCGAAAAAACTGATAATGTAAATAAAAAAGCGCGTTGTAATATTTGTAAAAACTAATTTAGTTTTCAGACTACTTCAGGTAATCTGAAGTCACATTTACGGCAGCGATATATAGAAGCGTACACACAAGTTTTGTTGGAACAGCAAACAATTGCTAGATCTTCGAGACCTGTGAACACTTTGGGTGTCCCAGCCAACCAACTTAAAAGATAACTTTTTGAGCCAGCCTTCGATATCAAATCCAACCTCCGTGACGCCATCAGCTGTACCGCAGTCTCAACGCAAACAAGGAAAATGGATGCCTTAATTCCTAGAAAGATGTCAAAAGATCAAAAGCACGAATTAAAATCTTAACTGTTTATATCACGTAACGAAAATAATTTTGATGATAACTGTTCTATGACGGTATATTATTAAGTTGCCGTTACATGGAAAATAGACAGTTATGAATATAGATAGTTATAGTCTGTACGTGGTAGAGCCATGCTGCAGCTATATTAGTAGTATAGTTGTAGCACGAATGGGTCGGCTCGACCGGGGAAGGACCACGCTCTCACAGAATACCAGCGTAAAATGGCAGCTTGACACTGCTGTGTTTCGTATGGTGAGTGTAGAGAACCGGAGACCCATTTTACTGGAAAAGAGGCATTCCATCTTAGTCCTCACGGGTGACGACGCATCTGCATTTTGATTCTTTATTGAGGATAAATGTAGATGTCTATGGGTCACAGCAACCACTTACCATCAGGTGGACTGTGTGCTCGTTTGTCACCCTATCCTATAAAAAAAAAAATAGATATGATAACGTTATCCGTTGTACCATAACGATAATGTTATGTTATTTAGAAAACATAACGACACACCGCTACTCCGTATCTCTAGCTTTTTTTGTTTGAAGTTGGCTGCAGGTGTCCATGGACTGCAATACAGTGTTGCCAACTCGAATTTTTCCAAATCCATAGATTGGTATAAAAAATTCCGTAGAATTCCATAGACGCTGTTTCAAAATATCCATAGATCTGCAGACTTCTAAAGAGGAATGAAATTTTTTGTTATTGTCATAGAATAGATAAATTTTTTGGAGAAATTCTTAGTTTAGTTTACGACGGGCTGTTTTCCGCAACTCCACGTCCAAGTGCGTATTTTGCGTGTGGGCAGGAATAATGTAGTTATTCAAGCCATGAGATCTCCCTGAAGAAGTTCAACAGTCCTTTGATGTTGCGTGCAACTTCGGGGAGTGATCCCGGCGTGCCGAGATGTTTAGCCCTGTATGTAGCGACCTCCGGACATTTCAGCAACACGTGGGCCGCCGTTTCTTCCTCCCCCATACATGCCCTGCACAGGGGACTATCTGTAACACCTATGGTAAATAAATGTTTGTTAAAGGTGCCGTGTCCTGTGATAGCACTTGTTACTATCCTGATCTGCGGCTTGTTCAGTCTCATTAGAACTTTGGTTAAGCGACTGTTTATTTCAGGCAGGGCTTCCCTAGCTTGTCTACAGTCTACTAGATTTTTCCAAAGCTGAGCGTGTTGATTAGTGAAGTGTCTACGTACCAGTGAACGAACATTACCATAGGGGCTTGGTATGATTGGTTCCGGCCCCATAGTGGCCAGAGCCGATCCTCTTCTGGCCAGTTTGTCTGCTGCATCGTTGCCTCTGGATCCACTGTGTCCCTTTATCCATTGCAGAGTCACATTGTTGTTTTTACGTACCTCATTTAATTGTTGATGGCATTCATATATTAGTCCCGAGTTCACCACATTGCAACTCAGAGCTTGTAGTACCGCCCTACTGTCGGTCAGTATTCTGATGGAGAAGTCATTAACCTTCCTAGCATCTATTGCTATGGCCGCTTGAATGATACCCATACATTCCGCCTGAAAGACTGTGTTGTAGGTACCCAGCGGTGTGCATATGTGGATATTGAGGTCTTCAGAGAAAGTTCCAGATCCTACACCTTCATTTGTTTTAGAACCATCGGTGAAAACTCTAAGCTCTTTAGGGCTTAATCCTTCCGGGTGGCTGGTTTCATTTAATTGTATCTTGTACTTCTTGAATACAAATTGTTTAGGGATCTTATCGTACTTGGCTTGTAAGATTTTTTGAGTGAATTCTATCAATTATGCCTGTATGAGGGACACTATTCTTACTCCAAAGATTTAAGGTCTTGAGTCTGATGGCAGCTAAAGTCGCTTCTTGTTGTATATGTAGATGAAGCGGGGTTAGCTCCAGCATCGCTTCTAAGGCTGCTGTTGGCAGTCATGCCAGTCTCTGGTAGCGCTGAAGCTTCTTTATAGTGGTTGCTTCATTTGTCTTGGTCCACCATACCAGAGCGCCGTATGTGATCATGGGCCGAATTACAGTTTTGTACAGCCACAGTATGATTTTTGGCGTCAGACCCCATCTTTTGGCAATCATGTTTCTGCATTGCCAAAAAGTTATACTAGCTTTGTTGATTTTGTTTTCTATGTGCTTATTCCAATTAAGTTTGCTGTCCAAGGTAAGACGATAGCTGGAGTTTTGTTCTGAAAAGACTTGGGAGATGATAGTTATTCAGCATTCGTTTTTGTGTGAACATAACTACAGCCGTTTTATTTGGATTGACGGTTAAGTCGTATTCCCTGCACCATCTCTCCACTATACGGAGAGCCGCTTGGGTCAGGTCGCACACCATGCTTGCTGTCTTTCCAGGGACCAGTATTGTCAGGTCATCAGCATAACCTACTGTGTAGAAGTGATTGGCATTTAATTTGCTGATGAGTTCATTAATGACCATATTCCACAGGAGAGGTGAAAGAACCCACAGCCTTTCCTAATCTGGATTGTTTGAGATTCACCAGCAATCTTTATTGTTCGTGTACTGAGCATGTTTACTATCCAGTCAATCAGTGCCGGTTCAACTTTATGTCTACTGAGTGCACCTTTTATGCTGGAGAAGTTCGTTCTGTCAAAAGCACCTAAATCTATGAAGGAACCTAGACATATTTCTTTGTTTTGGATGGCCTCTTCAATCTTTGTTACTACCTGGTGAAATGCCGATTCTGTCGATTTACCTAGACTGTAGGCGTGTTGCTTGTCGTGTAGTGGTATGTTCATTAGCGCCGACCCCTTAATTCCCTTTCACACATCCTCTTCATCGTCTTTAGGAGAAAGGACGTGAGGCTAATGGGTCTGTAAGATTTAGGGTCTGTGTAGTTGGTCTTGCCTTGTTTGGGTATGAATGTGACTTTCACTTCCCTCCATCCCCTAGGAACATATTTAAGAGCCAGACAGGCTCTCATTATGGCAGCAAGTCTGACTATTAGGGCTTTACCCTGCTGGGAATATGCCGTCAGGTCCTGCCGCCTTATAGAGGAGGAAACTGCGAATGTCTCAATGGATTTTTTCCATCGTTACCACTCTCTGTGCTAAATTCCAGTCTTCTGCTGTTGGTGTCAGCATAACTTCATGCCGGTTTGCCTCCTGAGTTACGCAGCAACCTGGGAAGTGCGTTTCAATTAGGATGCGTTGGGCTTCATCCGGCGATGTTGAGTAGCTACCGTCGGGTTTCTTTAGAGAGATGGATCCCGGCGTGTTCTGTTTAGCTAGGATATTCCTTATCCTATTCGCTTGTTCGCAGGTTTCTATGTTGCCACAGAATTTACGCCACCCTGTCGAGCGTCGATAACTGATACATTTTTTGTATTCGGACTTAGCTTTCTTGTATAGTAGCCAGTCTTCATCCATTGAGGTATTCATGGCCCTATTTAGGGCTTTTCTTACCTTCTTACGTTTTCTATCTAGTTCTTTATCCCACCACGGTTGCTTTACCTCAGCATGCCTTGTTGGAGTGATTTCTAGACATGATTCATGGTAGCTGTCCATCATGGCTTTAGTAACAGCTGCTACCTGTTCTTCTAGGAGCGACTGATCTGCTATATTATTTGTCCCCTCAAAACCCGCGAGCGAAGACGTCAGCCTATTAAGGTATTTTGTTTTATCCGTCTTGCGGGGATTTGTCCATGGTGGTGTAGCGGGGACTTCGACCTGTAGTGCGATGTAGATCCATCTATGGTCTGAGCATGAGGCTTCTTTTGACACATGCCATCCCGTGATTAGTTTAGCTGCTCCTTCTGTTGCAAGTGTGAGGTCGATTATAGTGCGACAACATTTGTTTGTGAAAGTTGGTTCAGAGCCTGTGTTTAAAATGGTTAGGTTAGTGCTAAATAGATATTCAACTAAAACCTTACCTCGTTCGTTCGGTTTTTCCATTCCCCAGAGGGGATGATGCGCGTTGGAGTTCGTCCCGATCACAACCTCTAGTCTAACCCTCGCGCAGAAATTCACCAGCCTGACGAGGTCATGAGGGGGAGGAGTGTCTTCCTTCGGTATGTAGACCGAGGCGACGACTAAACTTCCCTCCTGTGTATATTGTATTGCCACGGCATACATGTCTCTGGAACAGAAATCTGTTAATGATTGTGCACAGATATCTTTAGTAGTGTAAATAAACGCTCTAGGCTTGTTGTGTTCCGAGCTGTAGAATAGCTTACCTTTTAGGTTGTTTAGGCCTTTGATTTTACCAGCCCCAACCCACGGCTCCTAGATTAAGGCTATGGCCGTCCTTTGAGCCTCCAATCACTTGCGTAATTGAGCCGACGCAGTTTCGCTGTGGTGGAGGTTGGCCTGCACTAGGCTAGTTTTGGACGAAGGGCACGCCATCATTGATCGCGTCCTCGCCCAAAAATAAGCCTGCCAGAAGATCTCGGGTCTCATCGTCAGCTACCGAGTCGGAAGTGGTCAGCAAAATGCAGTCCTCTTCGTCACTCAGTGAGCTGCCGCTGAGCCCGATCTCTACTGGGGGCTTCGGTTCAGTTGTGCAGGCCATTTTTTCACTGGACTTGGCATCCAGTGATTCCGCTGTACCGGTATCCATGACCCCGGTATCCATGACTTCCGGGTTGTTTTCTGCCTCTTTGCTTGGTGGAGTGTCAAACAATTTACCTCCACGACCCTGGAATTTTACGTATACCGCCCCACATACACATGCGAGACGGCGTCCGGTTTCATCAGGGTTGGGATATGACCCTCCGGCACCGAAACAATGAGGAACTACCCGTCCGTCTGCTTATCTGCCTTGAGTAGCAGCCAGTCCAATCCCAAAGCAAAAAGTCCAACCAATGTCGCGTGAGTCTTTCCAGGCTCCCTGGGCATCAGGGATAAGGATACCACATTTGACTCTTTGTGGTATCTCTAACTTTTCTTTATAGTCAGCGAGGTGCTGGATTTAAGGTCGAGGGTAGCAATATTCCCCTTCAACCAATCCAGAGCCTTCTGATCGTCGCACCACAGCTTCAGGACACCCTCCGTGTAAACGGGTTTGCCTCTAAAAACTGGGCCCGACGCATCAGGGTCCTGGCTACTCCAGGCCTCGCTGATCATCTTCCTCTGTATTGCCACGAGGATGTCGTCAGCTACTTCCTTCGTGGTGTGACCTGAACGCGCACACGTTAAGGCCACACCCAAATCTGCTTTAGCAGCGGAAGCATAGCTTGTTCTTGCAGCCTTTGGTTGCTGTTCGAGTCGCACTTTTTTGTGCTCGCCTTTCGGCGAGGTGGACTCTTCCAGCGTCCTTTTGGCTCTTTCCTTCTTCCCCGAACGCTTGGCCGCTCGCTGTTTCCTGGCGGATATCTTAGTGCTGGTCCCCGCGGCCGCAACTTCCACTTGGGCTGGATTTTTATCCTTCCCAGTTTCAGCGCGGCTACTGGTTCCAGCCCCAAGCACCCCAGTCGCAGTAGCTTGCCCAGCCTCCTTGGTTTTAGTATTAGAAGCAGCCAGCGCGGCTCGTTCTCTTCGGCCTTTTTCCCCCTGCTTCTTATTCTTCTTTTTGGCCTTCCCACTACTGCCTGCAGGGATAGACCCTCCTGCTGGTCCGTCAGGTAGGCAAGTCACCTTTTTGGGTGCCTTGTCTTTCCCCTTAAGGCTCACCACTTGCCAGGCAGCAGAGAAAAGCCCCCACATCCCTCGCCGGCGACCCTCTGACGGGGCGCTTGGCCATTTCCCTATCTGTGGCTAGCAGATAGGGCCACCGTTTAGCTTGAAATCCGGACTAAAGAGGGCGTGTTACCTCTCGCCACTATATACCCCAGCGACGATCGGCTCAACCCTCCAGGACTACTTCATCCCCGCGTACGGCGCTAGACTGCGCAGGTCCTAGCGCAGGTGGGTGTGTTAGTCCACCGGATACAACCACTCTCTCCGGCGGAACCGCCCCCTCCTTTCTCATCCGGGCTTGGGATCGGCAATGGGGAGTTCTTCTTTCTTTGGAGAAATTCTTTCATGTAAAACTCTTGTTGTAAGTTCAATTGTAGTATAACATCGAATCAAGCTGCACATATAGGAAAAAAGTAGGTACCATAAAAAATTTATTAAAAATTGTTTTCTTTTAATTAAATTATTTTTAGTAAAAACCAAATAAAATAATCAACACTTAAATATTTGTGGATAGTTATACTAAAAAAATATGTTACAAACTTGATGCTGGAAAATTTTGAAGCAATAATTAGACGAATGAAAAACAACGGACCATCTTCACTAAAATTAACATAGATAATTTTTTTTCTGGTTTCTGTTAGTTTATTTGATAAATTATGGTGTTTCGGACTTGGATAATTTATGTTACAGTGAAAAACTGTGCAACTAACATCTTTTAAGAAATTCGAAAAATAAAAATAGAGTAATAAAAATAATTGGGATAGCCTGGATTAGAAAAGTTTGAGGCATAAGTGACAATACTATCATCTATGAAAATTTTATAAGCGTTTATATAAATTGTCTATTTTCCAAGAAGTGTTCGAAATTCGAAATAAACATAATTTAATGCAAAATATCTACGCTATTAAAATTTGAAATTGATTAACCTCACCAAAAAATTTGATATTTATAAGCAAAAATGTTTTTAATACAGACAGCATAGAATAGAAGAGAGAGAGAATGACTTTGTCGGCTAAGTTTACACTCATGATAAAAATGTTTCTCTTGTTAAGTTTTTAAAAATTCCGTAGATTTCAAACTAAAATTCTGTAGTTCTGTAGATTATGACAAAGTTCAGTAGATCTACGGAAAAATCCGTAGAGTTGGCAACGCTGCTGCAATAGCCCACTAACCATTAAGTGGACTGTAAGATTGTTTGTTACCTCAGTTTTATAAATAAAGGAAGAAATAAAGTGTATACTGAATAAAGTGGTACTGTGATCATGATTCCTATTTACCTTCAGCACTACAACATAATATTATTATCCCAACTTGTGTCTCTTCATCTGCTGTGGATTGTTCAGTTCAATGTCTGATGTAATTACTAAGCACAAAGAAATAGCTAAAGATTTCATATTGTAGTATTAAAAAATTACTAAGAGATACGTTAATTTAGTTTAGGTATTTAAATCCAGGTAAATTAATGTATATACTGTGTGGTATATTAAAATTTTAATAAATAATTTATGTATAAACAGTCTGTTCAAATACTAATCTCTATATCTCTTTAAATAAAAATCAATTGCTGTGCGTAGGTCTTGCAAAACTCGAAAATGGCTCGAGCGAATTTGATGAATTTTTGTGTGTATTTGAGTGGATCCCTGGATGGTTTAAAAACTCAGTTGGACCCGGTAGGTGGTGCTGTTGTCGATATCCAGAAATCATCCGTGCGAAGCCGGGGCGGATCGCTAGTATTAAATATATACTAGTGGTTGCCCAATGGTTGAAATTTGGCCATAATTAATTAAATTGTTAAGTTTGTTTATAAACAAGCTGTATTACACTTTCAACTGCACATCAATATATAAAACATACTCCACAGACAAGTGAAAAGTAACACTTGTAATCACACAAAATTCACAGTTCATTCGTCAATATTTCAGTAATTAATTGTTAGCAACATTTTCAAATTCTTTGGCGACAATCTCTATGCATAGTGATTATTTACTCTATGATCTCTACTCAGTGTGACTGTTCGACCAAAGGCTAGTATGTGGCAGTATGAATGTAAACAATGAATGTTTTATTCTATTTAATTGAATGTATTTGTAACACATATTATTTATAAATTTTAGTTTTCTGCACTCCTCTAGGCAAACTTTAACTATGTCAGACTTCTCCGTGTGCATATACATATGAATAAAAAGGGGTACAAAGTTTTCTCTTCACATATTAATATTTAGATATGTAAAATATTATCCTGATAATTATTATTTTGTTTACAGGATGAACGATGTTGCTGTTATGACAGATCCAGTTGTATGTATATATTTTTTTTAATATCAAAGTGACAAATATGCTAAGTCTATCTATTGCTATGTGCGCTTACCAGTAACTTCATCTAAAGAATGTTATTGATTTCTTGACACCTCTAATAACTAAGGTGGAATATTTCATAGCGTTTTTAAATATCTATTCTCCTTTTGTAATTATATTGCCCGTTTATTTTATACATCGTCATCATCATTACAGTCTATCAAAGTCTTCTGATGAACATAGGCCTCTCTCATAGATTGTCTACTTGCGGGGGAAATGCCATAGTTGCCATGCTTGGCAAGCGGATTAGCAACTGCAGTTTTGTATTGAGTTGTTTTCAGGAAAATGCTGCTGTGTATCTCCTGTTTCAGTTTCCCTCTGTCGCCTCTTACGACACGGCGACACCAACGGCACAGCCTAAGAAGAACATACAGTCAGTCATCGCGTTTGATGTTGTCGGAAAAGCCGACATAAACAATAAATTGCTAGGGTTGTCAGAACGGGAAGTAATAAAAAAAATAAAAATAACTGATTTTATTTTATTTCACGTTTAGACATTCATTATCTTTAAATGAGGACGACCGACAGTTTTTTATCGCACATGTAGTGTGAACCATTTTAATTTATTTGCGTGACTGGATAACCCTAACGGACAGTTCCCGAGCCGCCGTTAGCCGCTCGGGAACTGTCGTAGGTACTGCTCATCGCCGCTTGCTCCGCCACAGTGCTCAGCCCACGTCTTGCCCCGCACCGCACCGCACGATTGCCCCGTCTAGACGCCTTCGATGACCGACTGTTAGTAGCACAGAGTACTTTGAATAATCAGAAATAGAGTTGGCAGTTAAGCAATGCGACTCAGCGCCTACTACAGTTCTGTGTCCGAACTAAAAAATATTGAATATATATATAACTACGTCTAATAACATGAATTGGATGTATAGGTTTACTTTTTATTATTTATTTTATTTCATTATTTACACAATGTTTTAAGCCTGAATTGTGCTTAAAACATTATGTAATAGATTTAGCATGAAAAAATTGAAACTTCAATAAAACCACATATTTATTTGTTTAAACGTTTATTTTTTCTTTTAAGCAATAATTAAATGCTTGAGATTGCATTACATCATTTTATCAACGTCAATTCTTGCTCCTTTTAATATTTTATTTATATTATTGGCCCAACTATGTAGAAAGAACCTGCAAGTAATATCTAATATATCTTCTATAATATCATTTTATGTATCGCACAAGTTAGGAAATTAAAATCATAAACTATACACATAATTGTTTTAAAATAATTTTAATGTTATCTAAATTACTATTAGTCCTTAAAATATAAGTCACGACATCTTGAATGGACGAAAATAAATGTATGAATTCTTGAGATGGATGTGTCAAGCTCTTTTGTTCTTTGGAATAATCTTTTAATCTAATATACTCACTGGATCTTTTTTCATCACACAAATTTTTCAAGCATGTTTTACATTTTAAAATGATTTTTAAAATTTCTTAGTACATATCCACTAACATATTCTAATTGTGCCTTGATTTTAGGATTACTTAGCTTAATATGTATATCAGTCAAGATCTCGTGACTATTAATATGATCAATATTTACTTCTGTTGTAACATTGTTGGTTTGAGTTTTTTACGAAAAATAACTTGTACAGTGACTTAAATGGTTGGCAGGAATCTTTCTCACAATTGGCCCTGGTGAATGCGAGTTATTTAAATTATTTACTAACAATGATGCAAATGCAATCTCAAAACCTGCTGAAGTTGGATTGACATTCCTTGCCCCATGGTTCCTTATAGAGCCAAAAAAATTCTCAAGTGGGTCTTGGTTAAAATGACGTAACCATAACGACTTCAAATTGTGTTCTTTGAATAATTTTGTTTTCAAATATTTGATGTTTTCAATGGTATGTAACCAATTCCTAATGGATGGAACACAAGCAGTTATGCCTGTGCTTACAGACACAAACTTCATTGTTTTCAGAATTGGTGTAGCATTATCCCACACTACTTGATGAGATGATGATGGGGTTAAAGGACCTAAAAGAGATTTACCACATCTTCTCTTATTATTTTCATAGCTTCCATTTAAAGAATCGAAGAGTTCATCAAAAAATAATAATGTATCGGCAGTATCCTTGCAGTCATTGGATAGAATTCCTTTATCTGGAAAAAAGTTAATAGTAAAATTATTAATAAGGCACCTTCACAAAATATATTGATTTATTTAGCTAATGTATCTCTTACATAGATAACATCATAGGCAGGACATTTGCCTTAGTTGCCATGCTTGGTTGGCAACCACAGGATTTTTTGAAGTTGTTATTATTATTACATTGTTTCTCTCTGTCGCCTTTATGACACCCACAAAAAAATGTGAATGTAAAATTTGTTGGTTAGTTATGAGTTGAGACACTAACAATGTACGAGCCAAGTTTATTGATTTGCAAATGACAATAATGGAAGAATGATTTCTTTGAAAAATTTAGAATAGCATATTCAAATTAAAAATAAAAAACTATTATTTATGGATTTTATGGCCAAATAATTGGATATTTTATAAACTAACAAATATGTTATTAAAGTTTAATAAGTAAAAATCATAAAGAAAGCTAAAGAAGATTGTTATTTTTACCTGCTAGGTATCCCATGTTTACAGCAACTGATCTACTAAAAACTTGTGTAGCACACTTCACTTTCATTTTAGGTATTTTCTTTGGGTTTACATGGTATTCTGTGAGTTTTGGAAGAAGTCTAATGCCTTGGTAGGCTGGATTTTCTTTGTGTAATTGAATAATATGGTCCCACTTGGCAGTTTTCTTTTTATTGTTAATAACATACGTTAAGTTTTTGGTCAAAAGATTATTTCTAATGCCTTTGATCAAGTGTGGAGGATCAAACAAAGGCACAATTTCATCACCATCAATTTCAAAGGTATTTTTATTATAATCGGAATTTTTTCTCAGATGATGAGCTTTTGTTTCAACTATGAGATTATGAATTGCACCCATGTTAGTGGAACCTTGATCGCATACTGTTGCTACAACCTTCAAACCCACTGATTTGAGTTTTCTTATCACTTCTTTTATTTGAATTTTTAATTCATCTTTTTGTGTGCTTCCAGAGCAGAATGTATAATAAATAGGCTGTTTGTAATTTTTTTGAACTCCCCTCACCATAAACACTAATGCATGGTCTGCAATTTTCATAATGTTTTTCTTGCCATTGTTAACAAATCCTTTTATAATATCTCTCTTCCTGTTGTACTCAAAATGTGGTGAGATTGCAATTTCATCAAATAACAATATGCATAACTTGTCAGTCTCAGACATTTTTTTAACTTTTTTACTTAAAACTTCAAATAAATTATCATTCATTCCAGGCTTTAAAGCAGCTCTTGCTATCATGCGACTCAGTGTTGCTGAAGAAGGCAGAACAAATACATTCCTAAGCCACCTGTAAGCTCTAGGCCCTTGTTTGTAAAGAGCTAATGACAAAACTTTTTCTTTTTTTGAATATCTTCTTCCCATTTTATTTTTATTAATCTCACGGAACTGAAGCAGAGTTAATATTAGGGCAGCTGACGTAAATTTAGAAATTGTTTTCTGAAAAGTAGGATTTTCAGATAGCTTTAAGGCCTTTTTCAGCTTCAATGCAAAATGGTCTTTATCAGCTTGTAATTTTTTAATTTTGCGAACAAGAGAGTTAGCTTCAGAAGAGAATACTTTACAAAGCCTAGTCTTCTTTGATGCTGAAAATAATTTTAAATAAGCATTAGTTTCAATAACTAAAAAAGCCAGCAAAGTATAAAAACTATTCAACAATTTTGGAGTTGTAAAATTGGGATCTGTTTCCAATTTGGAACTTGCATTCATAACTCAATCAAAATTCATTTATTCATTGCAGCCTATCAAAAGCCAGTAAATATATAATATCTTCTACTAAATATAGCCTGATAATTGCCCATAGTTGCCTCGCTTGGCAGGCAATGCAGTTTTCCATTATTTTAAGTTGTTATCAGGAAAATGTAGCTGTTCATCTCCTATTTCGTTTTGCTGTCACCTCTTGACATTAGTCATAACACAATTTTGCAATTTGAGAAGTGGATTTCTATTCAATTTTCACTATCATTCAGATAAGAACATTTCCTGACAAAGGTTTATATGTATTACACATTCACATTAAGTTTACATATTTGAGTTGTCCACGCAAAGATGCAGTCTGCTAGTCTCATTGAAATAAAAGATTACAGTTTAAAAATATTAAATAAAAGTTGTCTGTTTGAAATTACGTACCTTCATTAGGTGCTAGTGAGATGCTAGGCATTGCAGTGCTTGTTGATGGCTGATGGTGATCAAAGCCAACATTTATATGGCATCCTGGAAAAATACAATAAATTAAAAATGTGTATTTAACTGTTTTGTATCATATATTCTGAGGTTGAAATCTGAGTACAATTGCATGTGTTTATAATTTATTATAATCAGTGTAGAATGAAATCTTGATATTATATTTAAAACAATAGTAACAATCATATTTACATAACACCAAAAGTATTGAGCCTAACCACATTGAATCAAACATCACTTACCTGGCAAATGTAAAGTTGGTACTGCATTAGGTGCAAGTCTTTTACTCCATGTGTAATACTTTGGCTCAAAGTGAAGATGACATACTCTGCGGTACTTAAATATATTGTCATCTTTCATTGCTAAAATGTCTCCACCAATGGCATACACCCATGAACGAAACCGATCAGCTTGTTTGCTTGGGTTTGGAAATATATGTAATATAACATTATCCGATCCTGAAAGAAGACATAAATTAAATATTATTATATAGATAATTTAATGACATTTTCAATCTTCGGACATTGAGTGGATATGAATAAGTTTTAATAGAGATAAGTGATTACTTGCTTATTAAATCATAAAATAATTTATTCTGTTATTTTATAAAAAGAAGGTATGTAGCAGGTTAGTTTTTCAACAAATTGAAAAGCTAACGTGCTACATGTTAAGGCCATTGCAATTACAGCGATGTTTAAACAAATAATATCAAGTAGGTTTTATTTTTGTACCTTTTAACAATTTTATGATATAAATATTTAAATACTTACGATTTTTGCTGCAATTAGGTACACAGCATCTTTTTTCAGCAGCCATGGTTAATGTCAATAGAATCCAATTCGTAAGGCAATCCAAAATCCGAAAAGAAGTCCGTGAGTTAACGTAAATAGAATCAAGGTACCAAGTCCAAAAAGCAAGCCAAAATCGTCGAAAAATCCACAAAAATCCACAATTAAAAGCAAAGGAACACATTCGCGTCAACAAATGTCAAACGGAATAAATTGGTTTCCAAGATGGCGGGCAAAGTGAAAAAGTGCGCCCTCTGGGGCTTAATGTTTGAAACATAAACGCGTCTAAAAACACAAAATGTATAGAAGTGATAGGCCCTGGTTAGTAGTAGTTAGACTGTACCAACAGGATGATATGGGCAAGTGGATTCTCTTACGTCGCCATTACATTGACTTGCACGAAATTCTAATATGAATGAAATAAATAAAAGAATGAACCTACTTTTATTATGTAAAATGTTTATTCGATTAATATGTTTTCAGGTTCCGACTCATACCACAATAATAAAGAAATGGTATGTATATTAGTCACAGTTTTCTTTAAACCTTGCAAAGGCCTGAAAATACCTTTGCAAGGTTTCTTGGGAGGATTCATTTTAAAGTGATATCTTGCCACCTCAAAGTTAATTTTCATCTCTCGTTGTCTATAGTTTAAATTTGGCATGTTTACCATGAATATTTCATAATCCATCCAGATAATGCGATATTTATACAAGTCATGCGATATTTCCCCTTACTCAACTTTTGTGATAAATGGAATGTCGTAGTATGGATTTTTTGTATTTGACCATACCTAAATAATACAGTAAGACCAATGAGTTATCTGCTTTTTCACATGTAAAATTAAAGAACAAGATAAATGATCATCATCACTGCTTACCAACAGAGATGGGTTTGTAGTCAAGCATTGGCTTATAATAAGAAAAAAAAAAACGAAATATTGAAATCAATTTCTCAAAATATTTTCAATTAATACTGAGCATTTTTAAAGTATTCATTTCACCATGAATGTGCAGCTTTTTTCCAGTGTGAAGCTAGTTGAAGAATTTTACTGTACACTTCTTCATTAATTAATTCATTGGTTAAACAAGTGGTAAATTAAAAAATTTGTACAAACGACTTCAATATGAATATAATTTGTTGATTTATAACCCCTTGAACGATTTTGATAAAATTTAAATGGGACCACCTGGGAAGTATACCCTTTGAAACAAAAAAGAATTTTCCAAATCGGTTCAGGCGTCTCTGAGTAATCGGTGAACATACATTAAAAAAAGATTCCGACGAATTGAGAACCTCCTCCTTTTTTGAAGTCGTTTGAAAAATGTATCTTTAGAAGAGCCCTAGAATGGATTAAAACTAATTTTACGGATTTGAGTTTTATAATTACCGACGTTTCGAGCACTTTACAGCACTCATGGTCACGGAGGGGACTGAGATGTTTAACATCCTGATGTCAATATATAGTTACCTAAGGCTACCTTTAACTTTTAATTATTAAATTTTGGTTCGATCTACGCAGACCGAGCTTACATCTTACTTGAACGACGCGATAAAATCCGTAAAATTAATTTTATTCCATGAGTAGCATTCGCGTAAATATAAGAAATCATTATGTGATCCCAGAATTTGCACAAAATTATTTATTTGAAACAGATCAATAAATTGTTACTCTTGCTGTAAATGACAGACTAACAAAGTAATTAAATACAGGATGACTAAGAGTAATCTAAATTCACATTTCAATGTTATTTAACATAATATGTATTTGTATTCATATTACATAATATGTAATTATGCAATAATAGGATAAACTATTAATATATTTTTACTGTTTTAGTCATCTCAATTTTTAACTTAATATTTACAGTAAATGCAAATTCAGTAACCAAAAAAAGAGTAGTACAAATTACAAAAGAAAACCCGATTCAGAAAAGTTAAAGCGTGGACCCAAGCCAAAGCCAAAACAAGAGCACTCTTGTTATCAATGTAGGAAGCAGTTTCGATGTCAAGCTCAATTGGAAATGCATATAAGGTAAATATTTGCTACGGAATATACAGGGTTCTTTTTCAAAGAGTAAACAAATTTTAAAATTAAGTTCAAATATTTAAATAATGATATACCGTTATTGCAGTTTTTGAAAATACGAGTAAATAAGGCTTCTACTTTTATTTGAAATTGTCCCAAATTAATGTGATTAATATGTGTCAGTGGGTGATTCAATTTACAACGTTTTTGTCTACTGATTGACCCTTACGAATGTGTGCGTGCGTAGAAAATAGTAGGCGCTACATATTATGAATTACAATCAGTTAAAATAATGCATTACCACACATTTTGAATTTAAAAGATAAAAAGGACAGAATATTTGAGTATTTTTAATTAATTTTTGTTCACCATTTGCCTCTATTACTTATTCTGAACGTTCTCTGTAAATTTGGCCGGTTATTGCAAAATCACCCTGTATAATTGTTGGTTATGATTATTATTAGTTATTGTGTAACTTCTGAACGACTTGACCAATTGAGGTCATTCACACAATATTAGTTTTGTCGTGACGATGATTCATAGCTAGCAACGACTGACAAACTACTTGAGTCATCTCTTGAACTATGTAGAGACTATAATAGACTATAAATTCGATTATGTTGTAATTGTGCGTGGTAATAATGATAGGGACCCATTAAGACTACAGTATACTCTATATTTTCATTTGGATAAACTAGCACATACGAATATGTTACTTTGTAACACAAAAAGAGGTAGGTTCTTAAGTGAGACAAAACTTTGTGAAACATTCCACTACATCTGTTCCCAGTTTAGTCACAGTATATTTATAAACGTAGATTATAAAGTCTAAATCCCGCTTGTGCATCCCATACTTTTTCGTCTGTTTCATTCACAACCCTTTCAATCAACACTTTCGCATACAATTTACCGACGACGCTGAGAAGGTTTATACCGCGGTAATTTATGCAGTCCTGCCGTGACCCTTTTCCCTTATACAATGGCACGATTACGGCTTTGCACCAGTCTCCCGGTACTTGCCCATTTCGCCAGCACAAATTGAAAAGGCAGCAGGTACAGCTGACTAGCCACTATGCCCTGTCCAGCCCTCAGCATCTCGACGGTAATCCTGTCATATCCTGCAGCCTTACCTAATCTCATACTTTTCAACGCTTTCACTATTTCATCCATGCTTATCTCACTTTCATCAACATTTATATTAGTTTCCATGGAAGGTGCCGGATGCTATACCTGCACTTCCTCTCTTTCAAACAAACTTTCAAAATACTCTTTCCATCTCTTTAACACACATTCTTCTCCTTTTATAATGCTCCCATCTTGACTCCTGATTGTACTCAGCTCCGAGGTAGAAGTTTTCCTCTGGCTGTTTTGATGGATTTCCAGAAAAACTTGATGTTTGACTGGAAATCTTCAGTGAGCCTCCTATCGAAATCATCCTTTCGTTCTTCTTTCTTTCTAGACACAACTTCTTTCGCTGCTGATTTCAATATTTTATACTTCGTTCTTGCTTCCTTTATCTCGTCATCCGTTGCCTTTTGAACTTTTTGGTTAGCTTTTGTTGCTAACCAATCCAACCACCTTTCTACAGCAACGGGATTATGTCACTACCTACAAGATGGCAACAAGTTATCGAACAAAATGGCACATATATATTATAATTAATGTAGTTAAACTTTGAAAAAATTTCTTGAATTTGTATATAAAATACGAAGAAGCTTTTCCCCGACCTTATATATTCTGAATTTAATGTTCCCCAAAAAGTCTTGGTTGGAGTTTGCGTTATTACGACCGGTCGGTCGTGCGGACTTGCTTGCATGTGTGTAAGTTTAAATATGTTATAGTGCTCCTACTTCACTACAGTTTAGTCGAACCACACAGTAAATTTTTTCAAATCATATTTATAACCATAATAAGTAAATATATAACTTCAATGACTTTCTTATATTTAGATTTCTTTTGACTTGATGGCCAGCATAATAAATCTTTGCCCCACCTTTGTAAACGACTATTTTCCTTTTTGTTATAATAGTCTGAAGTTCATAAAACACAGTTTCTGATATATTATATATTTATTCTCATGTGTCGCCTGTATAACTATGGCAGTATCATCAGTTATGAAATAAATTAAGTTTGGCACTCTGTCTTTATACTCATAATACTAGTTATTATAATTCTGTTAATGACTGTTTGTGCTAAAATTCACTTTCACATCCACTTAACTCTCAACTAAGCAACATAAAAGATGTGAAACAAAATTAGGTTACTAATATCTTAATGTCAAAATGTTTAATACATATTTTATTTACTTACGAATCACAGGTAATTAATTACAGAACTCACACTGGAGATAAGCCGTTTGTGTGTATGTATTGCCCTCGTCGGTTTACCCAGAAACACAATTTGACAATACATCTTAGAATACACACTGGGGAGAAGCCATTCCAGTGTGAAGTTTGCAGGTATGTAAAAATAATTTACATCCAGTCAGAGATATTCTTAATTTGGTTTATATCCTACTTTGCCTCTATTTTTATTATTGTGAATGATTATGTAAAATTTTAATCAATTATCCCTGCATTGAAAATGTGAGATCGACTTTTTTATTGTTTCATTAGCAATAATAAAATGAGATTTATAACAATTATCCAATAACACATATATTTACGTTAACATCCTTTTTTACAGTAAAAGATTTTCTGCGCAAAGCAATCTTCACGCACATTTAAAGATTCATACTGGACAAAAGGATCATGTAAGTTATTTGTTGATAAGTAAGTGTAATACTTTAATCATTAAGAAACAAGATTTTGCCTAATCCACATCAGCCGCCATTTTCAACAGCCATTTTAAGTTCTACTGTTGGACGTAGGACTAAAATGTGCCTATAGTCACCTAGTTAAGCAATGTTGGTGTGAACAAAGCCGATAATTTAGAATTGTCAATGCTCTTCAACCTCGCATCTTGAGATTGGCATTCTTGGAAAAGTTGGCATATTTTAGACCCTCAGCGTATCTGCTAGACACGGTGTAAAGATGCCATTCCGTTCTCATTTAACAACATCTCGTAAGTGATGTAAGAGTCAATTAAGGAAAGATCGGAAGATTTATTTTTTAACCCAATACTACAAAAGCGTCGCTAATTCGCCTGCCAAACAAGATGAGTACTTATGATAAGTTCTCAATTCATGGTTTTCATGATGGCGAATAAGAAATAAAAATCAAAAATCAGAAACCCAACTACAGCAGTCTATCATTAACTAATAAGTACGGAGAATCTAGTAATTATGCAATGTGTTTGTTAAGTATAAGTGGTATATTATTAATCTGTACTTAGCATTTTAAAATTAAAGGTTTTTCTTAGTTCAATAAATAACATATGTCTAGAATTTAATTTCAATTCAGAAACAAAATCGATTTAGACTAGAAAAAATATGGATAAAACGTATAATGATTATATCACAGAGTACTTTTTATTAGATTATAACACTATGGTACTTTTGGACTTCTCTAGTAAAACGTAGCTATATACTCTTTGTTTAGAAACGTAAATAATTACGGATACGTTTAATAATAAGATATTTAATACTGCGTTCTCATTAGCACAGTTATGTTGTTTAAAGACTATTATTTACATTTCCCCAGCTTTTAAAAATAAACTGATAATATCCATTAATTAAATTGACAATGTCCTACATTTTGGTGACAGTCTCATGTCGGTAACAATTTATGTTTTTTCCTATAGTTCGGCCGTTCAGAGAATGCGTTCCTGACACGTCGCGATTGAACTGACGACGTAACTTTGTAATGGCGTAGCAGTTACGATAACAATATTTTTGCTGGTTGTTTACCGTTTTAACAATTGATGAGCATTAAAACAACATTATTATATCAATAATCAATGAATGTTATAATTTTGTGCCAAACTGAGTGTCAAATAACTTGGTAAACAATATTTTTCTAAATCTATACTGCGCTATTACAAGGTTATGTCAGCGCTTTATATTTGTAGTGCTGTGCTAACAATAACAGGCAATAACAGTATCGTAATCTGTTCTTATACAGTTATACTTTATAAAATAATACGTTTTGTTTTCTTTTAAGAATTTGAAAATAATGGACTATAAGATAACTTTTATTAAATATAAAAATAAAACTACGACCAAACCGAACGCGCGAAAGAAAGTAGCATTTTTATATTTAGGTTGAAAATGGTAACCCCAAATGGCGTTATGGGCCGCCATTTTGTGACGCTAAAACAGTCGTCTGTTGTCGTTTCGTGCGCATAGACCACGTTCTTCAAGTGTTTTCGATCTGTTTTTATTTGATTACCCGGCTTTCGTTTAATGGACTGTTTCTGCTTTTCAAACTGACATCGGCGCTAAATCGGACTTCGATTGTGTTTTGTATTGCGTTCTTTTTACTTTTGGTGCATAATAATGCCTAAACGTGGACAAACATTGAAAAGTGGAGCCCGTGAGTTAATCATCAAGCTGCAAGATTACTTTGAGCGGGAGCGGCAAAATGGCGGACCCCTGTTACCTGTCGAACAAGTACAAGAACGCGTCTCTCAGGCGCTTGGAGTTAGCAAACGAACGATAACAAATATTAATAAAGAAAAGTTCGGCTCTACTGGCACGGAAGATAATATTTTACGTACTCCGAAGAAGAAACGTAGAACTAAACCCGTGACAGATATTGACACCTTTGACGCCGATGCAATCAGAAATCATATATATGGTTACTATTCCAGAAATGAATATCTCAACAGGAAGAAGCTTTTGGCATCGTTAAGAGAAGCTGGACTGTTTAGCGGGGGTAAAACTGCTTTAACCAAAATCTTAAAAGATATTGGTTTTTAGTATAAAAAACAGACAAAAGAAAAATTTTATTAGAACGATACGACATAATTTTAAAACGGATAAGTTTTTTGAGAGAAGCAAAAAATATTGATAACTGGGATAATGTCGTGTTCATTGACGAGACATGGCTAAACGCCAATCACACGGTTTCCCGTTCTTGGACGGATGATACACAAGCGTCGACGTCGAAAGTACCAATGGGTAAGGGGGCCGGTCTGATAATATGCCACGCAGGTTCTGCAAAATACGGCTTTGTGGAGAACGCGTTACTGGCATTTCAATCAAAAACCACAAATGACTACCACGAGGAAATGAATGCCACTACATTTAAAGAGTGGTTCCAGAACGTGCTTTTGCCCAGCCTACCAGAGCCTTCTGTAATATTCATGGATAATGCCTCCTATCACTCGGTTCAAATACAGAAACCACCTACCCAAGCTAATAAAAAAGAAGAAATGGTGGCTTGGTTACAAGCAAAAGGCATTGACGCAAATATGCAGATGCTAAAACCAGAGCTAATTAAATTAGTTAAAGAAAACAAAGCGGCAAATGTGCGATACGAAATCGATGAACTGGCCAGAGCCAGAGAGTACGGTCATCGCGTTCTAAGAATTCCACCGTATCATTGCCAATATAACGCGATTGAGCTAATCTGGGCTCAAATAAAAGGTTACGCCGCCCGCCACAATACTTCCCGCCATTCAGCACGAAAAGATGATGACCCTATTAAAAGAAGCCTGCGGGAAGTCACAAGAGATGACTGGGCAAAGGTTGTTGAGAAGACTAAAAACCTGATTGTGGAACATTTTGACCGAGATATCAGGATTGATTCTGTTATTGATAATAATATAATTATACATGTAGGCAAAGATGATGATGAAGACACCACCTCCTCAAGCGAATCGGAGTCTGATTAATATTCTGTACGCACATTCAATTCAATGTACTTTATCGCATAGAAATACAGATTGTAACTTTGTAACAAAGAATAAATAAAACAATTTTATTATATTAATATTACCTTTTTTTAGTTTCCACTTAAATTACTAAAATATAAATTTTAAATGATTCCGCCAATTTAAAACGAAAATAATCTTAAAAATAACGCAGCGGTTCATTTTGGAGGAACGGTAACGAACTCAGTGTTATGTTGTGCCCATCACCACTAGTCGTGACTAACTGATAGGTGTCAGAATTGCATTCTCTGAACGGCCGAACTATAGTACAAAATGGCTATTGTTCTTGTGTAATTGATCTTCGGATATTTGCAAAATATAGAAATTCTCTACTCTTCGTCTGCTTGTCTTTTCTTATATATTTGTCCAATCCTTGATTTGAACGAGAAATGTATAAGACAGAATATTTTCTGATCACCCGTCAAATTTTTAAGGTCAATTAATTATCATCTTCAAACCAGGACACTACAGTGAATGCACTGTGGCTTACTGACAGAAATAGGCAATAAGGTGATACCTACCCAGACGGACAGAAATCCTATAAGACAAATAAACTGTCTAAAAATCCTAATAAATCTGAAGTGTTGCCAACTGCGCCAAAAACATCAAAACACCCTTCAATACTTAAAGCACGAATTTGAAATAATGAAATACGCTTAAGCAGAGAAATCCGAAGATGAATGAGTTTTCAGTGTTTTGCAAAGAGAAACGTGCACATTTATTCCATTAAACTGAAATAACCAATTTGATATCCATTATTATTAAAATTGTAAGAGAAGTTAATAAATGACGAAAATATTATTTACCATTACCATTTCGGCTATAAGAAGTAGGCGAGAATGGGTTTTATCTCGAAATGGTACACAGGAAAGATTCATTGGGAACCACTGCTCTATATGACTTACGAGTACAGCGGAGCTTCTGAAAGCGGGTGGAAAACCGGTACTTGAAGTCCTCCATGAGCTGGTCAGTTATATTTTCTATGGTGACGTAATTCCGTAGGCGTGTAACAGAAGTGCAGTAGCTTGTTCTGAAACTAAAAGGCTTTAGTACCATAGATCACATAAATACTCTTCGGCAAATTATACAGAAGACCCGGAGAGTACAATCTGCCACTTTATCTTGCGTATGTGAACTATGAAATAGCCTTTGACTGCGTCGAAATATGGGCGGTGCTACAGTCGATTCAGATTAATTGTCGGTATATCGAGATTTACAGTAGGGCTATCCGAGTACAGAACCACTACGAAACCTATTCAATTGCAGAGACGTTTATGATAGAGTGAAGTTATATCCACGAAATTCTTCACCACTGCATCGAAAGACATTTTTAAGCTACTGGACTGGGAGAGATACGGTAAAAACATCAATGGCGAATACATCACTCACTTTCAATTTGCCGACAATATAGTAATTATGACTATCGCTGAAGGACCTTTAGCACTATGCTCAATGACCTCTATGATGTTTCCTAACGGATAGATCTTAAAATGAGACAAAGGTTATGTGTATTGTGTAATGTCACCTATGCCGGTAGTTATTGGCAAGTGTACAACCATATCGTGTTGCCGACGTGCTCCTTCACCGCTGGCCGTATGAGGCAGCTCAAGGTTGCTCAGCGTGCTATGGAAGGGGTTATATTCGGGAGTTTCCCTGCGTGATAGAATTCGAAATGAGTATATCCGCAGTGGAACCACAGTAAACCAACGTAGCTCAACAGATCAGTAAGCTGAAGTGGCAATGAGCAATAGCTCGAAGAACCGACAATCGATAGAGAGAAAAGATTCTTGAGTGTCAGCCTCTTACCGGTAAGTGAAGTGTAGGGCGGCCCTCCACTAGTCATGCAGGAAGTCGATGGATGCAGGTGATTCAGGAGTGTGTTTTATGGTATTCATTGGGGAGACATATATTCAGCAGTGGACTTTTGAAGGACTGTAATGATGATGATTAATTTTTATTTTAAAATATGGTTGGTTGTATACAAATTTTTGATCATGTTACTTTCTGATTTTGCCAAACGAAGCCGCACAGGACTCATTGAGATATTATGTTTTGTTATTTCAGGTATGTTCATTATGCAACAAGTCATTCATAACATCTAGTGAGCTCACTCGGCATATGAACAAGCATAGGGGTGTCAAAAACTTCAAATGTGACTTGTGTCATGCTGCTTATATACACAGTAGAGATCTTGTAAGTATTGATTAATATTCGCATTTGAAATTCCGCAAATAAAAAATAATCTATATTTTTATGTGGCAATAAAATTATATTTATTTTAACCAGAAATATGCCAAAGTTCCAAATAATTATATACGTATATATAATAAACAATGTTAATGGAAAGGTAATAATTTAAGTAAGTAGCAAATAGAAACATTTATTTCATATGTTTCGGAAATTTTTCAATACAATATTTATTTTATTCCTTTCAATTATTCTTAATAGACCTCTACTCTACACTCTCTATGTTAGTAATGGAGACTAACTACGTAGTAATAATACCATCATCATCATCTATGGGAAATGCCAGGAAGATTTTATTTTCAATAGATAGTTGCAAACTCTTGTATTTATGTCTGATTCAGACTAAAATAAAAAATATAGGCAGAATGCTGTCAATTTAAATGATTTAGATTTGAGCTATTTTTTTTAAGTGTGAGTGGACTCAGTGTTCTCACCCGAACAATATTTTCCTAATTATTTCAATAATTATAACTTGAAACCTGAACTGTGTTCAAAAAAAAGTCCTCCAGACTGAATTTCGGTCACGGCGGCCAGTCTCATCGGATACTAGCCTTCTGCGCAGGACAGGATTATAATGGCAGAGTGTATGTGCAAGCACAGGTACACTCTGCACTCTATTCCTTCACTCTCATAATCCGATAGGACGCGACGGTTAAACACCGCCAACTTCCTGACTCCGGGCTGCTACTGAGAATTTCTTGACAGAAAACCCCAATAACTGATTTTGGCCCGACCCGGTATTCAAATCCAGGACATCAATAACCGCGTTTATGACCATTAAACCATCGAGGCAGGCAGTCTAAGAAAATATTAGGGGTAAATGTACCTCTGTTGTTTTTACGTCCACAATTATTTTTAATAAACATTAAATAGTTATAATTTGAAACAATGTCAGACTGCAATCCGATATTTTTAGATTGTGATGTACCTATAAGAAATCAGATTTAATAAGTTATATGAAAGAAAGAGTTACATGTCATCATCCTTAAGTTCACTGCTGAACATTGGCCTGCCCAAAGATTGCCTCACAGGGTTTTCATATTTGCTGTAGTTGTTATGGTGGTCGATCCCCCTTTTTGATTATGATCTTTATGAAAAAAAGTGGCTGGACCTGGCTATGGTTGAGCCGTAATAAGTTGGTATTATTATATTATTATACACTAGCATTTACCCGCGATATCGACATTCCCATATCATCCTGTGGGTATCGTAATAGGCGACAGAGAAGGGCAGCATCTTCTTCCTAATAATAACCTATGCGGGAGGCCTGTGTTCACTAGTTGACTTTTGATAGCATGTAATGGTAGTTTTAAAATGTATCTATTTTTCAGAAACTTCACAAATTAAAGAAACATCAAGTTGTGCCTCTAAATTCGAAAACACAAAATGAAGGCTACAATAACAACAGTCAAATTGATATCATCAGCCTAGATGAAGCAAAAGAAATACAAATAATGCCTGGGAAAGATGTAACTCATCACTTTGCACCTCACACAGCAGATGAGAAGAATCAACAGAGTGACGCATTGCCAGATCACACATACTCATTATATGAGCATAAAGGTCTAAAAGAAATGTTCCATCCGATTCCCACCAAAAGCAGCAATGATGCCCACAGTTGTACTGTATGTGGGGAAGGATTTATGTTTGTGACTGCATTAGTACAACATTGTCTGCTTCATCACAATGGATATGCTCCTATGCAAGCTAAAAGTTATGCTTAGAATTGTCATAATATTTAGATACTTGAATATACTGGTTCACAACACAAAAATTTGTTTCATATACAAAATATTTCTATGTACAACATACATTATTGTAAATTGTAAACAATTACTTTAAAAAAAAAACTTCCACATTGATTGCCGACAGTTCTTTCCAGGGATGTATTATTAAAAAAATGAAAATTATCGTTAGAGAATTGACTACCCCATATCATCGTAAAAGGCAACAGAGGGCAACTTTTGATGGCTGTAATAAAAGAAAATGAAAATTGTATTAAAATAGTTTATGTATCCATTCAATTTTTTTTCTTAATCAGCAGTTTCTTTGTGTTAAATAAAAGGATGTTTCATACAAATTAGAACACATAGTTAAAGCTTTAGCCAATATTTGAGCTTGGCTTCCAGGGCAGGGTCCCTGAGAAAGTAATATAGTTCTTCCTGGGTTATCTGTGTTTTACCATTGCAGTTTGGCTAATCTTTTTATTACAATCTCAACTCATAGCAAATCTGGAAAATATGTTTCTTTATTTGCAGAGTAGGTATTTAACTGTAAGCATAAAGCTGTCCATGCCATTTTATTTCAAGTTTCTGGTGTCAATTTCATCACATAGATGCAACATTTTACAGATAACTTTGCAATGTTAACTGCTATAATAGATAATATGTTGGAGGTTGGTCTAAATCTCATTATCTTCTGTACTTTTTTTTTATGTAGCCACAAATAAACTAAGAAAAAATAATTGAGAGGTGAATTAAAAATTCAAAAGAAGTAATTGTGAGACGTTTACGACCACAGTCTATTACCTAAAATAAAATAAAAAATTATGCCTAAACTTTATTTAACTAATAATATGTCTGCATTGCCACTATATAGTTATAAACCAATTTATTAAGGTGAAATAAATTATTTTTACACAGCAGCTGTTCTTCTTAATTTAAAATGTAGGTGCATTCATAAATTTATCGAATTGGTACCCATGGTTCCAAGATGTCACCAATCTTCTTCCTCTCTGAAATAAATACATTAAGTCATAAGAAGAGAGCAGTAGCATGAAATGGTGTATTATATTACATACAATATACATCATGTTAATATACCTACTATTTGTACATATTAAGCAATTTTTGTGTATTTGCTAATATAAGTAACAACTAAATGCATTTCTGATTATACCTACTTATAATTATAGCCTGCTATGTTGTGGATGTGAAGTAAAATCCAGCCAGGACCAATATTTTATAGTGGGAAGCGATATTGGAAAATACCAGAAAGATCTTATAGCTTCCAACAGATGGCAGTATTAAAAGTAAAGTTACAGCCTTTACACATCCCCTCATCTTGGGCACTGGCCTCGTCAAATTTCTGAAAGGTTTTAGGGCAAGGAAATATCCACCACTCTGCCCCAATGTATGTTGGCAGACTTCACATGTCTTTAAAATATTTTATTTTTCATACAAGCTAAGTTACAATGTCTTCCTTCACCGCTGAGCATGTGGTTAACAAGCACTTAAAATTGATTAACAATTTCATTGATCCCAGCAGGGATTGAACCCGGGTTGCTCACATACTGTGAAATTTATAGTGAGCGCTAGGCCCCTGAACTACCATGGCTCTCCAATCGCAGTATAACCGGAATGTAAAATAACCAGAACTGTAACACTTTTGATAGCATTAAAGGTGTGAGTCACTTGTGTTGATAAGTGGAAATGTAAGCTTACTGTATGTATTTATTCAATATATCAATCAAGAGTGCAAGCTATAATTGCCCTGTTAGTGATCTTTGCCATGGGTATTTTTTACATGGTAGAGACACATTGCAGTTAGTAACATACCCTTGTCGAACCGACCCATTCGTGCTACAACCATAATACATAGCTGTAGTATGGCTCTACTGTTAAAATTTGGTTAAATATCACATTCCAAATTAATCTAATTATTGTCCATTATTCTGTTTATTCACCCTAAAATAGCCACCCTAGGGTGGATATTCGGAAACGCAAGTTCATCTATTGACCCCAGATGGAGTGGATAATCAGAATTCTTCCGACTTTTTCTCCATATACAATTAATAGTACATATACTCATCAACTTTAATAAATACAATTATTAATTAATTTTTAGTAACTACAAACTTATTACTAGATTCCGGCTCAATAAAAGACATTTTAAACTATACCAATGCCAATACAGTGATTACGAAAGACCTACTGAACCTACGAAATGAATGGCAATAATACATTTCTCTCATTTTAACATATCTCTAGAATGACATAAATGTCACATCAAATAGAATAGAATAGAAATAAACATGATATGAACAAAAATAAATGGTAAGAGTAATTAAACAAATAAAACTATTTTAGCTTTGACTTTAAAAACTAGATTTATGCATTTTTTCGGTATGCTAAACTCTACTAAGTATCTTGGGTTGTTTCTATCATGTTTCTATAAATGACTGTACACAGCCGTGGAAGAAAATCGGAAGAAAAATAATATACAATTTCCGATTATTCACCATATCTAGGGCAGATAGATGAACAAGCATTTTTGAGTATTCTCACTAGGGTGACTGTTTTAGGGTGGATAAACGGAATAACCAATAATTGTGGCATTCTTGCTAGGTCTTCAGGAAAAAAGAAGTCATTAAACACTGAACACATCCATTATTTAAATCTGTTCAAAAAAATGTTTACAATAATATTTTGACATCTTGCAATGTGTAATTTCTGGGGGATTGATGAGCTTGACCCAGCAGAGTGAGTCAATGATATTTTCTCAAGGTGTTGAAACAAATAAAATATCTTGCCATCCTCACCACCAACTTATGTTAAGTTCTAAAGTAATATAATTCAATAATATAATTTCAAGATTTATTAATGAATTAATTAAAAAATTGTTTGAAAAATTAATATCATAATACCGGGTGTTTGTGAAACGCTCCCGAAAACAAAGACAGATGATAGTACTAAGGATACCTATGATGATGGGTCATAAAGAAATTCGATCCCGAATAATCATGAAAATACTTAAACATAAAACTAGCAGTGAAACTTAAAAAAGAAAATCAGCTGACAATAGGGTCAATATCCTCGCGGGCGCCGAACTCGTTATCTAGATCGGTACGAAACAATGCATTAGGCTGTATACTACTCACTCTACCCTTCCTTTCTCACACGCTGCCTCGTGTCGCCTCGCGCTGTGGAATTTACATTCTTCAAGGACGTTACCTCCGTGCGCATTTGTTTTGGCTATAATTTTAGTTTTTGAGACGAGACAGTTCCATGTTGACTATCACGAGCGACAGTTCAAGTTCAGTTGTTTTGTTTATTAAATTATTGTCGTTATTACTTGTTATTTATTACTTAATGATATTGTTCTTGTTGTTACATTTTGTGTTTTTTGTTTTGTTTTAATAATGTCTAACGCGTAGGTATGTTTATAGTGCTTGTGAATACCAACATGTTAATGTGCCTTGGAGAATCTCATAAGGCCACGGAGGATCGGTAAGCTGTTTCATACCTAATTTTTTTAAATAATTTAGTACTGAACTGATCTGAAAAGATACATAACTGAATACATCAGAATAATAAACATACCTACACAATGGATAAAAAAGCATGACTCTAACCTTGTTAACATTTTATTTAAGTTTTTTTTTTGATTAGCGGGGAATCGAACCAGTTATTTGGTTTATTTAACCTGTGAATTCGAATTAAAGTGGCTACGTAGAGACAAGCACAGTGGCAAAAGGTTAAGCAGATAAGTTAGGTATTTAGACAAGTGTTGTAAATTATTAGGTATTGTGGTACCATCGCTAGTTGCGGGCCGCGCGAATTCGGCGTTCGCGCGTACATTGACCCTAGTCAGCTGATTGTAATTCAGTAATTCCACTGCTGGTTTTATTTTTAAGTATTTCATGATTTTTTTAAATGAAATTAACATTTTATTTAACTATACTAACACGATAGAGCGTGAATAAAGCTAATAAAACTTTGTGAAAAGATGATTTTTTTTTCATCAGGATCGATTTTATATTTCACCCATCATCAAAGATATAGTTAGTACTGTCGTCTGTCTTCGTTTTCGGGAGCGTTTCAAAAATACCCTGTATAGTTTCAAAAAGTAATATTTTTTACTAGATTTAAAAATATTTAGTTTGCACACAATATATAAATGTTTTATATAATTATTAATGTTTATTTCTATGCGAATTATATAATTCTCTATTTTCTCTGTTGTCGGATTCTCTACCAATCTCACATTGTCACATACCCACACTGTTCATTTTGGTCCATTACATTGTGAAGAAATTGTATATAAAAAGTTCCACAAGAAATTACAAAATTGTTGCAGACTTGAATTTATTCAACCGTTAACAAAAATGTAAATAGGAATAATAAATTAAATTGATACCATTTATCTACCTCATAATTATGCATTCACTCAATAAATGCCTTTCTTTAACACTCACCTGGTGTAGGAAAATCTTCAGGATGTAATTCTACATAGTGTCGGTAAACAGCGTCTTTTTCGGCGTAGTATTCATCCCGTTTGTTTTGAGCGTAAGTTAAAAGTGACGTCCATACGGCCACACCAACAATATGCTTTTGTATACCTAATAAAGAAAAGGCATTTAGGACATTTTCATTTATATGGTTAATACTGTTTTTCATATTGTATATTATTAATTAATAAGTATAACAGTATTGTTATTATTATGTAATACATTACCACTGAAAAGTGGACGTCGTGTGCCAAAGTTCATAAAAACTCCAGTTCCTACTCCGAAAGCAGTTCCAATAATGTAAGGCCAATATATATTTAAAAAGGGCTTTTTCCTATCCTCATCACCCAATTTAAGAAGTTCAATTGCACTTAAATGTGAAGTCATTTTGACTAAAAATATCCCTTTTTGGTATTTTAGCACTTGCTTGTAAAATATTTGACAGTTCACATTGACAGAACAGTGTTTTCTATGCTCGAAGTGGCAGTGACAGATTGTTGTTGTTGTTTTTGTTATTCGCTCGAGAGAGCAGGCAAAGAAACTAAGCTATACAGCCTTGTCTTTTTTATTTTGAATATATAAAATTTTAAGGTGTAAAGGCCGGAACCAAGTCTTATTTTTCTTCTTTCCGTCTCTTCAAAATCCATAAAAGCCGAAGCCAAGTCTTATTTTCTTTAATTTTTCATATTTTCAAAAACCGTTAAGGCTAAAGCCAAGTCTTCTTTATATTGAGTTGAGTGATCAGTGACAGGCTGACAGGTAAACAAAATCAAAATTTTTTTTTATAACTGGCTTTACGGCTTTGGATTCTGAGCCTGAAGTTCAATGTATAGTTATCCTTCATAGTACACTGCTTCACAATATGTTAATGCGTCACATTGTGCAACCCTTGGGAGATTTTGACGGCAACTTGAGCCAGCAGACAGCTGACAGTTGGCGATGGTGTCTCAAGGCGCCTAAGCAGACAGACACATTATCTTGAGAATCACATCACCATCAGAGCAATTGTTTCACCGTTTTCACTAATAGTTCACATGCGCAGACATTTAATACACAAAATCGCACCACTTTTACATATCAAAATACACTTCAAACCATTATTTAAACAATAATACAGGAGCAGCAAACAGCCGTCGGTCAAGTTCCCGCCAAAACTCGACAGTGACAGATTAGCTGACAAGAGTTGTTTTCTTTTTATATAGTAATGAACTTTAAACGGTAGTCCTAATGCCAGTGTCAAGTAATAGGAAATTACCCTTACCTATATTATGCACATGCACCGCATTGCGAAGTTTTTGGGAGATTTCAACGACATCTTAAGCCAGCCAATGAGGACATTATCTCAAATTTTAAAGACGCCTAAGCGGACAATATAACTTATTATATCGAAATTTGGGGCACTTTTGTGAATTCCACAAAGTTCACAGACACACCACTATTGAAGTGAAACTTTTTACGGGAGGGCTTACTTTGAAATTCTGATCCGCAACCTTTTTGTGTGACGAAAAGAGGTGGGGGTAAACACTACGTACCGGGTCAATAAGGTCGATCATTCAAATTGCAAACATAGGCCATTACATACTATAAAGTATATAGTCATACAATTATAATAACAAGATTACATAGGTCTTTCGTTCGAATACTAATCTTATATTAATTTTATTTATGACAGTTACCAAGGCCCATGTATTTATTTTAGAAAGTGATCGTATTTGATTAATAGCGCATCTACTACATTTTCCACGTACCACCATGAGAGTTAATCAGTTTTGATTCGATAAAATTACTTTACTAATAGAATGAAGTAGATGGCGCTTTAAAACAACGAACAAAAAGTAATATGCATAATTAAAATGATTTCCTGTAATACAAAAGTTTCACTACTAGCGTGTCTTCACGACACACACTGTTTTTTTTAAAATTGTTTTGAAGAGAATTTTGATACGTAATTAACGTGATTTGTGTATTGAATTAATGTCTACGCGAGAGAACTACCATACTATTTAGGGACTGTAGGGAAGTGTTGGCTGAACCTCTACTTCACATATACTGGTTGTTACAAAACTACCCGTTAAGACGAAAGGAGGTTAAATGGGGCCTTATAACGATTCCATTCACAATATTTAAGAACCGTCGTAACGCTGTATAACATACTCCAAAAAAATAATAATAAAATACTATTTTCACTGATGTGCGAACCCTATTTCAGTAAAATTAAAGAGTAAACTACGCAGAATGTACCTACATTTCTACCTAATTCGCGGAACGACAAAATTTTTAAAAGACCTAACCTAACAAAACAACCTAAAGGAACACTTATTTTTTCATAATAAACGTCAAATTTACAGAAACGGCTCAAAGTGTGCTCCGCCGTGCTCAATACACAACCTCGATCGTCGGGATATGGCTTGTGTTGTAGTGTTGCATTTCGCACCATTGTCGGTGTTATTGATGCGAAAACCGATCTAACACGCTGTTCCATCTCGGCAACCGTTGGGCAATCGGATAAATACACTCTGTCCTTCACATGACCCCACAAAAAGAAGTCCAAGGGTGTGAGGTCCGGAAAACCGGTCCCCCGCGGCCGATCCATACTCGCGGAAAGCGAACGTTAAGATGTTCTCGTACGTTACGAGCAAAATGTGCCGGAGCTCCATCATGCTGAAACACCATGTTTCTTTGGTTCTCAAAGTAATCCCAATCAGCCACAGGAAAGTCGTCAATCGCTTCTTCGGATTCCGTTTGTAAAAACGTTAGATAGTTGCTACCGTTCAGACGTGATGGCATAATGACGGGACCGATGACATGCCCGTCATAAAGGCCAGCCCACACATTCAACTGCCACTGGTGTTGGAATCTGCCCTGCCGTGAAGCATGTGGATTCACGCGAGCCCAAACGTGATCGTTATGCACATTTGAAAGTCCTGACCTCGTGAATGTTGCCTCGTTCGTCCAAAGAACATAGTTTACGTAATTTGGGTTTTCCTCTAACTGCCTGAGGTACCAATCGCAGAAGTTCCTCCTGGGTGCAAAATCGGAGGGTATCAGCTCCTGTGTACGGCGATAGTGATAAGGGTGACGATTGTCGTCACGAAAAATTCGCCAAACTGCAACATGGTTTATACCGAATCTTGTTCCGGCTCGCCTTGTACTTGTGGTCGGCTCTTCTTCAAAATGCTCTAACACTAATTCAGCCTGCCTGGCGTCGGCTGTGCTTGGAGGTCCACTTCCAGTAGACCGATGAAAAGAGCCGGTGGAATGTAGTCGTCTTCACATGTTCAGAAAACACTGGTACGAAGGCAGCCGTCGCTGTTCAGTGGGGGGGTCTACCATCGATAAGTCGTTGCCGATACAGTTCGCGAGCACGATTTAAATTGCTATCTTCATGGCCTACGCATAACATCATATCGTAATATTCCGAGTTAGAAAGCATCGTTATTTTGCAAAAAATGTTGGAAAAAAAACTCGAAACAGTTGTAGGACATCCATTAGAAGATTTGAAATTGACAACATATTTTTTTTTCCAACTTGACATTTTTTGAAGCCAGTACTTGAGTATAATGACATCCTTGTATTGAAGTAGCAAACATTTATGAATGAAAAATAGAAAAACTATTAAAGTAAAAATTATTGGGTAAAAAAGGTACGTAAATATACATAAATAGGCCTTTCTGTTAAATAATCTGGTTCCCTGACATGACAGCTTACTAGGGTTGACAAAATTTTTGGCTTTGATAATTAATTATATTTTTACGGGGTATTTTGTAACACGTTGTATAACATTTAAATTGAGTTGGCGGTGTTTCTAGAGAGGTGGAAAATAACACGAGTCCTGCCGGTGCCTAAGAAAGGTCTATCAACTAAAGTAGAAGGATACAGATCTGTAGCTGTCCTGTCAACACCAGGCAAAACTGTTAGAGTCTGCTATACATAAGAATGTACTGTCACAGGTAAGTGCCCAGCTGACAGATGCTCAGCATGGCTTTCGACCAGCACGGAGTACCATAAGCAACCTTCTGAACTACATGGCTGATATCGTTCCGGTAGTGGACAGTGGGGTGGAAGTGAACGTCGCTTATTTTGATTTCAAAAAAGCTTTCCACTTGGTCGATAACGACGTACTACTTAAAAAGTTAGCAAGCATTGGTTTTACTCTACACTTACTACAATTGTTTGCCGGTTACATGAGGAACAGGCAACAATATGTGGAATACACTGGTTTCGTATCGAAGCCATATTACACTCGATCTGGTGTGAGTCAGGGCAGCAATCTCGGTCCTCTCTAGTTTACATTAATGATAAACGATCTGCCGAGTGTTGTGATTGACGATAAATGTTTGCTGTTAGCTGATGACCTGAAGCAGTATCTACCGATCAGAGAACGGGAGGCCTGTGAGAGGTTACAACGCGACATTGACAGGGTGGTAGCGTGGTGTGAGAATAATAAGTTGCAGTTTAATTCATCTAAGTGTGTAACGCTAACTTTTACTCGCGCACGCAATCCTGTGCTCTATAGGTATGTGCTGGAAGGAGTAGCAATGGCACGAGTGAACGAGATTAAGGATTTGGGTGTTCGTTTCATCTCAGTACTTAATTTTCAAAATCATATAGCGGCCATCTGCAAGAGAGCGTATCGCAACTTAGGTTTTATACTGCGCAGGGCTCGTTGTTTCACTAACGTTAAAGCCATTGTAGCATTGTATAACGCCTTAGGAGCCAGCTTGAGCGCAACGCGGTTATCTGGGCTCCATATGAAACTAAATTAATATGGTCTCATGTTGGAGAGAATTCAAAACAAATTTGTTAGGTTTCTATATTTCAAACAGTATGGGGTATATCCTTTTTACCCACTTAAAAATCCAACCTTATTCGTTTTAGGTATGGTGAACTCCGTGTTAGGTAGGACCTCGCACTGGCATCATACAAACTCCAAGTAATAAGAGGAAAGATAGACAATCCTTATCTCTTGGAGGGTATATATTTGAATGTCCCGGAGCAATACGTGTGGCGAAGGCGCCGGCCACGGCTGCTGGAGGCGCTGCGCACTCGCGTCACCAGACTACTTAACATTATCCATGAGGAGGTTGACATATTCGTATGTTCTGTGAGTAAATTCACAAGGGCTGCATTATTTATAATATGTTACAATAATTAAAATGTTTACTGTTTTCACTAGCGCATTAGGACATTAGATCCTGTAATGTTACTGATAAGTTTGGCTGAATAAATAAATAAATAAATAAACTATTAGTGGAGACGATGTAATAAGTACATGATAGTGACACAAATCTCAAGTTTTTTGGATACTTATAATAATCTTTATCACATTAATAAATATTAACCCACGAAAACTCTGTGAAATTCTTTTATAATTAAATCAAATTCGATTTTGTTTTGGACTCATATCTAAATAGTCAGATTTTTCGCTTTCACATCAGATATGACTGTATGGTCTAAGACCATTGCCTGCCTGAATTAGCAAAACGTAACAACAACGAACCATCAATCACACGTCACGCACAGTGCTGCCAATTTAGCAACTGTCGCTAGAAGTGGGGGCTTTTGTTTGCCTTAGCGACAAAAATGGTTAGCGATTTATCTGACGATTTTTAGAGTAAAATCAAAACAATTTGTAGGGCCAGTAATACATACATTTTTTGTTAACTCGACACAGAATTATATATTTATTTCTTAATCTAATTAGAATTCTTTTTATCTCAAATGCAATTGCATATTTCTGGCAAATTGTTATTGTGAAACAACAATTTATGTGATTATTACAATGATGGTAATATATTTAATAAACATTAGTATTTTTATATGCATTTAAATTATAATTAAATTACCACCACTAGCCTCGTGCCTCTCCCAGAACAAAATCCTGAGTCCGCTCCTGGTAGAATCAGGTTTAGCGACTTTTGATATTGAGTCTAGGGGACTCGAATTCATAGAAATTGGCAACACTGGTCACAAGTCAAATCAATAACTCGTAGAGAGAACTCTACGCAATAATTATAATACAATACATATTTATTTGTCTATGGTTATCAATGTGAGCACGTTTCACGCCTGTCCCGTGTATTGTTTATTTACGTGATAGAGGTTATTTATTATCAAATTATTTGTAGTACCTATTTAATTTACTCAAATTTAATCTAATACAGCCGTTTTGAAAAACCGTAGTAAGATATAAAAAATGGTAAACCTAAGATTTCACTCAAAATGGTGATTTAAAAAAAAAGAAAAGGTTTCAATATTTGTTTAATAATTGCAGGGGAAGCAACGTAAAACAAGAAAGATTGTTGAAAAAAGATTTGCTAAAATGAAAAAGCTTATAAGTCCGAGCGATCCACGCATAAAGGCAAGCGAGCGTTCGGAACCAAAAAAGAAGAAACCAACTGATCCACATGAAATGAAAATTCGTGAAGTTCCACAATCGAGTTCGGCTTTGTTTTTTCAGTATAATACGCAATTAGGTCCTCCATATCATATTCTCGTTGATACTAATTTTATAAATTTTTCAATTAAAAACAAATTGGATATTGTGCAAAATATGATGGATTGCTTATATGCAAAATGTATTCCATATATTACAGACTGTGTTTTAGGTGAATTAGAAAAATTAGGTAGAAAGTACCGTGTGGCTCTAAGAATAATAAAGGACCCTCGATTTGAAAGAATAGCTTGTCTTCATAAAGGAACATATGCTGATGATTGTATTGTTCAAAGAGTTACACAACATAAGTGCTATATTGTAGCAACCAATGACAAAGATTTGAAAAGAAGAATTAGGAAAATACCTGGAGTGCCTATAATGTATGTGGCACAACATAAATACACAATTGAAAGAATGCCTGATGCATATGGTGCCCCTAAGGGAGCTATTTAGATGTTAAGGAATAGTGTGTAACATTTTTAAACTAAAATAATAATAAATAACTACTACATTTTATTCAAGTCCCTAATATCATAATAACCCTTTTTATACAGTTTTTGCTAAATGACAATAGTAATTTCATGATACCCACTGGACAAATCACCATAAATTAAGTGCAATATTGATATTCAAATATTTATTATTAGGTATTGGTAGTGTTGGTACGTAGAAACTTCACTGACCAACACGCTCAGCTTTGGAAAAATCTAGAAGACTGTAGACAAGCTAGGGAGGCACTGACTGAAATAAACAGTAGTTTAACCAAGGTCTGAACAAGCCGCATATCAGGATAGTAACAAGTGCTATCACAGGACATGGCTCCTTTAACAAACATTTATTTACCATAGGTGTTACAGATAGTCCCCTGTGCATAGCATGTATGGGGGAGGAAGAAATGCGGCCCACGTGTTGCTGACATGTCCGAAGGTCGCTGCATACAGGGCTAAACATCTTGGCACGCCGAGATCACTCCCTGAAGTTGCTTGCAACATCAAAAGACTGTTGAACTTCTCCGGGGAGATTTCATGGCTCGAATAACAGCCCGTCATAAACCATAAACTATTAGGTATTGTATTTTTTATACATTTTGTAGTGTATAATTGGTTTCTATATTTATATCTATTCCAGATCTCACTATTGTAGTGACTCTATTATACTCTGTGTTGCATGGATTGCACTCAAGTTATCATATATGTATCAAGTAATCATCATTATCATCAGCCTGCGGCAGTCCACTACTGGACATATGCCTCTCCCAAGGTGCAATTTAGCTCGGTCTTTGGCTACACGCATCCAGTTCCTGCCTTGCACAGATTGTTGCTTCCGGGGGCGTCCTACACTATGTCCTAAACGCGGTCTCTACTTCATTATTCGTTAGCTGCACCGGTCGTCATTTCTGACATGCAACCAGTTCAATGCCACTTCAGTTTACAAACACGGAAGGCTGTGTCGGTAATCTTGGTTCTTCGGCAGATTTATTCATTACGAATTTTATCCACCAGAGAGATTCCTTATAAATATCAAGTAATAATTGATAGGTATCAATTTCCAAATATTTGACACTGGCAATAGTACTAAATCCTTCAAGCCAAAAGGAAAAAATTGCTATAAAGCAAAGTGTATTATAATTTATAATCACTACATTTTAGTATACCTAAGTTTTGTATCTATGTAAACATAGTTATCTATAGCATAAAGGGTTGATTTGACACAAAATGACAAAGTTGAAAGTTATTGAGTAACAAAAACAAGTTAACACAGTTAATATGTTTATAATTTTTACAATTAGACTTACAATATATACCTACCTAATATAATACATGTAATAGAAGAGAATTTCATCCATTAATTAATTTTCATCCTAATTGTTGGATAACCATTTCAGCCCGGAGTCAGGAAATTGGCGATATTTTACCTCCATATACTTATTTATTAAGGAAATATATCATAACATTCAATCGTTTTAAGATTGGCGATTGCATCAAAACCACCGCAATGAAAAAGTAAATCTCTTCTATATGACAACGACTGGCAAACACAGAACCATACTGTCATTTGTTTTTTTTATACATTTATTACTAAAAAAAAATAGGGTCACTACAAAAGCCAAAGTTCCACCCCTCTAGAAGTGTTTCAATAATGTAGGCTGTTGCAGTGCTCCTTTTTGTCCAACCCAGAAAAAAATATTGGCTATGCTTATGCAATCAGAAATAAAAACAAATTTACCTGAAGGATAATATATATAGTGTATAGTGTAATACTTTGTTTTGTTTCACAAAAGTATTGGCTAGATATAGAAAGGACCTGTTATTTATTAATCAGATGTTCTGGCTAGTAAGCAATTTGAATATGAGATCGTTAAAATTTACAGATCTAACACCTAACAAACGCAATACTAGATGGTGGCAATACTAGATAGTGTTTCACTAAAGTATCGGCTTTAGATGACATTTGATCCCAGGACCTATTCTTTATTAATCAGATATTCTGGCTAGTAAGCAATTTGAACATGAGATCGTTATTATAATGTACGATCTAAAACATAACAAAGACAATACTAGATGGTGTTATTTAATGCGCCTGGCGAACCAACTACATCAATTATTTCACTAAGAGGTTTCACATCTCCTTCACCTGATGTATTGCAAATTGACGGTGGGATTGTCAGCGTCTGGAATGAAAATCGGTTTAATCAAACATTAATAATTATAACATTAAGTGGTGTTACAACTTCTAATATTTTTTAGATAATACATTTTATTTAATAACTTTGGTCATGGTTAAAATAAAAAGAGCCGTGCAACGGCTGCTTGTCGTGTAACCTAATTTCGTAAGAAGTTAGAAAAATTGGTCAAGTGTGAAAATGCGCGGGGTAGTTGAAAACATTCTTATGTTCCGACTGGCCTGCATAACAGGAAAAAAATTACCACGCTCACTATTTTTTTTAAACATGTTACCCCCACACTAGGTTTCTCTCCTGTATCGTGGAGGCAGTTTACAAACACAAATTGCACAAAGACAAACATCCAGACCCGGAACAATTATTTGTAGGCCATACAAATACTTGTTCCGTGCGGGATTCGAAACTGTGGCCCCCAGCGCAGCAACTCATTGCTAAGCCACTGCCCGTGGGCGCAGTGGCTTAGCAATGAGTTGCGCCGTCAACCGTCAACCATTGCCAGCTGATTGGTGAACTCAGAGCCCAGATGTCCTCTGCTATGTCTCATCACCAGTCAGTAATAATTTTTTTTTAGATTTTAAGTTGCATTATTTAAAAGTTAAGGAGGACGGAACCTACTACAGGCTACTTTAAAGTAACAAATTGCACATGCTCTTGAAATATTTTAGTTATTCAGACATGCTGGTTTTCTTAGGATTTTTTTCATCGCTGCATGTGGTAAATCAGCAGTAAAAGTTGCGATTATTAATTTTAACTGTGCCTGCAGAATTCGAAATATTCCCAGATAGTTCGATCAGTCCCCTAGCTAGCATACCACGGCTCCTTTAAGCTTGATATTACAAAACGAAGTTAAGTTGCTAATAATTGTTTATAGAACCTTATAATTATTTAAAAACATCTATTGTTGATTCCCCAGCTTATATAAAAAAAAAAAAACTGTAGTTGCATGTCGGATAAATAGAAAACAATAAATATTATGTAGTGCTTTTGCTGCACTTTAGGGCTGGACATCGTAATCGCCACGCTCAGTATTGGGATTCGACGAACACGGAATCAGATACCTCTTACAGAAATAATAGGTTGAGATGGGATAATTGATTCTCTTGTAATACACGAATCTCATACGTACCTTCGGGGATAAACTGCTGTGAAGTCATAAAATTTATCTATAACTGTGAAGATTACGGGAAGTGATAAGCAATGTTGTAGAATTTTAATATTTGGCATAAAAAATTAATCACAGACAGTAAATACCTTTCCAGGATTAAGAGCCTCATACTGATGCCTTAAAGCTTGTAGCTCGAATTCGCACGATGCTAGAGCATTCTTCAAATCTAAAGCCAAAGCAAGGTCTGAGCGGAGTTCATTGAAGTGTTTGCAAATGGCCTCGGATGGAGTTGGCGCTATATCTAAAATGAAAGGATTGCAAAGGATGAAAGATTTCTTAACATTTCTTTTATTAGATATATTGTCTGTTATAATTCCTAATTAATATAAGTCTTAATTTTCTCTATAAATTTTAATAAATTTCCTCTCAAAATTTAATAGAATTTGAAATTTTTAACATGTTCAAGAAGACTAATATTGGTACACTTCGTTTATTGTTTATTTTTTAAAACATGTAAGTACACACGGACGGATTTTTTATACAAAATGGACTGTCCTGTATAGAACGGGTTGAGGTGCTAAAGTAAAGGTATAAAATTTTATAATAAAATTCTAAAAATATGTAAAATGCAACAATTTGACATAAAATAAAAAAAAAAACTTGTTAAGGAAATTCTGTCAGAAAAGGCCTACTAATAATAATAATATTTTTGCCTTTTGAGACCACAACACTCCCACAGAAAACCAGCGTAAAATAGCGGCTTAATGCTGCTGTGTTTGTGTGCTTGTGTTTAAGACCCTTTTTACCGAAAACAAGGGATTCCATCTTAGTCCTCAGTGGTGACAACGTATGTGCATTTTGATCCTTAATCGAGGATAAATGTAGCAGTCTATGACCCACAGCATCACTTACCATCAGGTGCACTGTGTGCTCGATTGTCACACTTATTAAATAAAAAAATATGTAGGAAGGTTATTACTGATACTAAACAACAGTCTGTGTAATGGTGTATTCCATTTTGTGGAGGCAGTGGGCCAGCATGGTACAAGCAAACATTAGTTTATTTTTGTTTTTTAAGTTGTAGACTATATAGACTAGACTAAAATATGAGTTGTGATCCATTATGTATCAAAACTCACATGCATATGCTATCAACTATCATTATTACAATAACTAGAACTAACTTTATTGTCTTTCTGTTTACACGCTAAATTAAGTTCGGCCGCATGTTAAGTACAGGATCACGTTCAGAAACATAAAATGAATCTATGGCAGTGCCAAAAGCAAAAAACATAATATACATTTTTGTTCGCTTTTCAGCATCATTCTGACAATTACATTATTCTTTGGTAATGGACTTGCATGATGAGTACTGTTGTCATTGTCAATTTTTACTGGTTTAGTGTTATAATAATTTGTTTACAAAATTGTACTATGATGTATCACATTGCAAATTTTCAAGTGGTAGAGCCACGCTGCAGCTATATTATGGTTGTAGCACGAATGGGTCAGGTCAATCAGGGAAGGACCACGCTCTCACAGAATACCAGCGTAAAATAGCAGCTTAATGCTGCTCTGCTTTGTATGGTGAGCGTAGAGAACCGTAGACCCTTTTTACTGGAAACGAGGCATTATGACGACGAGTCCATAATTTAAAAAATAAATGTAGATGTCTATGGACCACAGCATCCACTTACCATCAGGTGGGACTGTGTGCTCGTTTGTCACCCCTATTTTATTTAAAAAAAAATTGGGAGATTAATGATGAGTCAGCAGAGTGAGTTGAGAATAAAAGGAAAATTACCGATATTCATAAGTCGCAATTCCTGTTCAATGGCCTTTGTCTTCCTTTGCCCAACTCCGGGTGGTAACTTCATGCGTTGTGATCTCAACCATACACCGGCACCTCGTGTCTCTGGGAACTTTATACCGGACCATTCTACCGTCTGCAAGTTATTGTCGTGTATATTAATTAGTGAAGTTGCTAATTGATTATTTATTTTGATGTTTTATTTACATATAATTAATTACAAAACTACATCCATTAAATACAATTGCAATATTTATTCATAGTTTTCATTTTATTTGTTGAAGTAAAATCTTTTTTAGAAACATGTGATTTGAACACTATGAGACAAACATATACATCTATAGGATTTAGCCTGCGAGAGAATGAGATAGAACAGGAGTTCCCAAACTTTTAAGGTAATGGAACAATCACCAAATCTCTTCTATTTTATGGAACGCCACATCAAATGATTACATATCATAGACAGTTTAGTTAAAATATTATAATTCTCGCTAACTACTTACGTATCTACATAACAGTAATGGGTTCTTTTCATCACATATTTTGCACCAATTCAAAATAATATTTGTACGAAAGTGTGTAATTATATAACAAGTAAATATAAATAATTTCACGGAACCCAGGTGACTTTTCCACGGAACCCACTTTAGGAATCTCTGATATAGTATATAGTAAACAGTGTATATTGTAAATTGATTTATATTTTTTAATTACATAAGCCCTACAATTATCCTACTCCTGATACTCTACATTCATCTCATTCTCTCAAAGTTTAGTTTTCTGAAGGTGTTTACACATGTTTATTTTTCTTTTCTACCGACTTCAAAAAGGAGATGGTACTCAATTCGACTGTATGTTTTTTTTATGTGTGCTACCTTATAACTTTTTTCTGGGTGAACCGATTTCGACGATTCTTTTTTTATTTGAATGCTGGTGCGTCTCATGTGGTCCCATATAAATTTGATCAAGGTCTGACCAGTCGTTTTGGAGTAATTCTTAATAATTTATATTGAAGTCGATAGTAAAAAAAAAATAATTTTAAATTATATTATTGCCTATAGAATACGCACCACAGTTTCCACTGCACGAATAGGTCTCTGTTGTGAGGCTAATTTTTTTATGGAGTTTCCTATCATGCCTTCTCGCAATGCTGGATGATACCGCAGATGGAGTGCTGATTCCTTCAGTTTGTACAGCTAATTGACTTGTTGGTAGACCATTACCACTGTCTGCCCTTGAAATCAGTTTCTGTAAATCTTGAGTTTTCCTATCTCTTTCACGCTTTCTTGCCTCAATTTTTTTGAGCTCAGCAAGTAACATCTGTTCTTCATCAATCTATGAAACATGTTATTCAACATTTTTTATCATTCTGCTATTTAGTTTTATAAATATTAGTAAAAAAATATCTAGTACTGATCTACTTTGTATCTAGTACTGTACTGACTAGTAGTATCTAGTATTAGTAGTAGTAATAACTGGTAGTAGAGTTTTATAAGGATTTTTTAATAATTGTTTTTATTAATGATCTATTGTATGCTGTCCTCACCGATTCTGTGTTTAGTGTACCTAAGTACCAATTATCATCAAATTTAAAAGTTATCAAATTATATTTTTAGAGCTGGAAATATATTGTACCTACGTATTTTGTTTTGCACATGGTTCAGACTTTTAACAATGTGGAAAATGATCATGCTATTATCCCCTATAATCCCCTAAAACATTGCGTTGTTACATAAAAGCCATAAAATATCCTTATTTATCAAATATAGTTTGTGAATAATGAAATTATGCAATGTTTACTGAAATATGTACCTAGAAAATATATATATTTTTATACCTGTTCTTGTGTTCTATCAAACAACCGACGTAACTGTTCCTTTCTCTTCCTTTCGTGTTCTGCATCATAGTGATAAACTCTTTTTTCGCCATTTACAATAGTTACCGTATTTGACCAAGGATTTGTTTTCACCTGTAAAATAAATCTTATAATTTACAGCATGATGGGTTTGCAAAAGTATAGTTACATTACTCTATTTTATTCTATGAGTGAGGCAATGGCAATGCTAAAAACTCTTGTACGCCTTAAATTCTTAGTGCTGGGAAGCAATAGTCAAAGTGAAAGCCATCAGGTGCTGTGATAATAAAAATCCAAATCACAAATCAGGAGTGCAGTTTAAAACTTGATAAGAATGAAAATTTTGAAAATAAAAGAATACTTACAGAAGAAGAAAATTGAAATGTTTATTTACTTTCATTTTGATACAGACCATTGACGCTTCAAGTTAACTAACATTATTATTATTTAGCAGGCAAGCAGCTAAAGCAACTGATATAAGCATGTATCCTGATTCCAAATCTATAGTTGTTCTAGTTGTTTTTACTGGTACAAGGTAATGCATTACAAAGTGACACCGTCTGCTACATTGATTCGTAAATAAGAATAGATGTAGGTGTCTATGTCCCACAGCATCCACATACCACCAGGTGAACCATTATTTGAAACATGAACTTGTAGAAACAAAACATAAAAATTAATAATTATTCTTCGAACCTTGCTTAAAATTCCACAAATATTATAGTAGCGTTCCTTTAGATCTTCCACACTTCTGTCTCTAAAGGCAGCTCGGTCCCATCTGTCATGGATAACAATGAATCGCAGATCAAAACGTTGACACAAATCCATGAGGTGGTCAGTTTCTGCTTGACTCCAGTCTTCTGATTTTAAATATTGATTGTATTCAGACTCTGAGTATGATGGTATTGACACTTGCTGAAATATTTTAATTAGAAAAATATTCCATTAATCTATACTTATAATGAAATCTGAAGCATTAAAAGCAATTATTTCTAGGTTTACTAGATCACAGTTTTTTTGCTATTTAGCAGAAAGATGCTGCTGCCCATCTTCTGCCTCAGTTTCCCTCTGATGCTTCTTACCCACCCATATATTTACCACCCACGGGAAGATATGGGGTAGTGGGTATTCTTACCCGCCACTACACTACACAGATTAGTAAGCTAAATAGGCCGGCCATATAACTCGAAGAACCGACAACCGATGGGGAAAAAAGGTTCTTGAGTGGCAGCCTCGTACCAGTAGACAAAGTGTAAGGCGTCCCCCCACTAGATGGAGTGACGACCTGGTAAGACATGCAGGAGGTTGATGGATGCAGGTGGCTCAGGACTGTGCTTTGTGGCATTCCTTGGGAGAGGCCTATGCTCAGCAGTGGACTTGTGAAGGGCTGTAATGATGATGACTAGATCGTAGGACTCATTTTTCTAGGAGTCCATCTGGGTAGATACAACCCTCTTACCTTTTTCTGCCGCCAAATAGCTGTGTGCGTGTGCGTGCACTGCTGTGTCCAGTCTGAAGGGTCTAGAGAACCAGTATAATTACAAGCATTGAGACATTCCATCTTAGTCCTCAGAGGTTGCATCTGTAGCCTTCTTTGTTTGAAGTTGGTTACAGTTGGTGCATAGGCTGCAGTAGCCACTTACCATCAGGTGGACTGTAAGTTCCTTTGTAATTTCAATTAAAAAAAGGAAAAAAAAAACTAAATTGATGCATTAAAGTAATGAGGGTTAACTGTTGAATTGACTTACTTTATTAAATTGTGCAAAAGGGTATTCCTTGGTTTCATCGGACTTTCTTTTCCAATGGTAAAACACTGCATTGTCTTTGCGAGCAGGATTAGTAAATGGAGCCCAAACCCATTTCCTCGCTTTACGCATTCCAAGTTTTGCTTTTGTTTGCTTATATGCTTTACCTATAAACAATATAAAGTGTCTTTTTTTAATTATTTCATCATACCTATGAATACTAAAATTTTTATTCAATGAACATACCAGTATCTGTGGGTAATATGGGAGGCAAATCTTTGTTATCATTATATAGCAAGGCGAAAACTTCACGGTGCATGCCTTCAGGTCTTCGAACAGCTTTAGCAGTAACATACTTCTTCTTCATTTTATCTCCATGTAAAATGCTGTCTCTCGTGACTTCAGCAGTTCCAGGCTGCTCAATATCTAGAATATCCAGGATATCTGCCATTTTGATGATATACCTGTATTGGTTGCTCTATTACTTTTATAGTAATGTGTGAATTCTCTTAATTTAAATGTTAATTATTCAGTGGATATAAACGATCAACCTTAACTGCAAATCCAAATATTTTCTATTTTCTAACCAAAATGTTAAATTGAAATTGTCAAACAATACAAAACCATAGATATTGTCGTTGTTACAATTTACAAATTCAAGCAGGCAAATACCTTAAACTAGGCAAATACCTTAAACTATACAGTCTAGTTTGATTTGTATTTTGTTTACAAAATTCTACAGTATTCTGATGCGTCACATTGCGAACTCATTGGGAGATTTTGACGACAGCTCAACCTCCACTTCAAGCAATTATTTAAACGATATTATAGGAGTAACAATTCGTCGCCGAGCCAAGGTCCGCCAAATCTCACAATGCTAAATAATATACAGGGTTATTTATCAATATACGCCCAAATTTGCAGAGAAGGTTCAGAATAAGTAATATAAGCTAAAGGTGAAGAAAAATTAATAAAAAATCTCAAACTATCTGTCCTTTTTATCGTTTAAATTCAGAATGCGTGGTAAATGATAATGCAATTTTAACTGATTGTCATTAATAAATATCTAATGGCAACTATTTTACTACGCATGCACACATTCGTAAGCATCGCTCGGTCGGCAAAAACGTTGTGAATTGAATCGCAGAGGAGCGCCCATACGCGTAGTTGTTGCCCATAAATCACATTCAGTTTGGGATAATTTCAAATAAAACTAAGTCTTATTTACTCGTATTTTCAAAAATTGCAATAACGATATATCATTGGTTTTATATTTGAACTTAAATATAAATTTGGATACTCTTTGAATACTAACCCTGTATAATTTGCCTGCTTTACAATGCGTGATTCAAGTCATAATCGTTATACTTTTACTCTAAGAATTTATATAAAAAATACGTAAATAAAACTTGACTACCAACTTAAACAACGAAGAAAACTCTGCGTTCATATTTTCTAATCGAAAGTGGTACCATAAGATAAGAGTGATTTGGATTAATTTGAAACATTTCTGTTAGTAAATCCGCTAGCGTTATTGCCTTACTCTATTCCGTTAGATCTGAAGGAAAATTTGTTAAGTTAGCAGCACTGCTGCCAAACCCTGACCCATGGACGTATTACCCAAACATGTCCTGATACTCGTAGATACCCTCTCGGTAGAGAGTAATTGTGTTCTGTGTTTGTGCCTGACCTGACACTGACCTCGTGCCTGATCTTAATCCCAACAGATCATAGACTAAGAATATACTGCCGTACTAAGTCTATGGAACCATAGACTTAGAATATACTAGCGTATAGACCACCTGACAGCCCGAAAACGCGTGACCAATTTTGATTTGTCATTGTGTGCGTTAGCTAGTGATGTATATTTTACTTAAAAGGACTATCGAAAATGATTGTTAAGGAAGCTGTAAAATGATTATAAAAAATTGTTTAGTTCATGAAGTTGAATAACTTCAAAAATTAACTGAATTTTACCATGACAGTTCTAAAATAATTAATAAATATTCATATAACATGTTCCTGGGAATAAGCTGAACCTACCTGCCTTTTGTTGGATTTTAATTCAAATGTATAAAATCCCAGGTGACTACCGAAAAACTTAAAAAAACTCCCCAATAATCAGATCAGAATGATGTATTTTCGAGCTATGATCTTTGGAGAAAAATATTTACTGCCGTGGGCAGTTTCCCCGGAATTTATTTTTTAACATATTGTTATTATAAATATACATAATATAATATAATAACATAATATACATAACTAAGTATATACCTATTTATATTTTATATATTTTATAAAATGTTTTGATGGGGAAACAAAAACGGTGACACGGAGTACATAATGGCTGCTTTATTTTTCATATAAGTATTACTTGTGATAATTACAAACATTTAATAATTAATAATTAAATAGATTATAGAAGTTTATTTTAACATTCGACTTAAGTATGAATGTAAACTTAATAATTTAAGGAAGGAAACTTATAGAAATCAGTTAAATAAGATTGCTCTGTTTAACGGCCAATATGTTTATGAAGCTTCATCATGCTTCATGTTTATATTCTTTCATCTGTCCCTGAAAAGTATAAAATAATAATAAACTTATTATCATTTTAGCTGCATGAATTTTAAAAACATAATGATCTTAACACAGTAAAGTGAACTAAGTGTCTGAGGATACAGAGGCACTCTCTATTCTCTCAATCTCGGTATGTTAAGAAAATGGTCACTCATTCATGGACTGACCGCGGCAAGTGCAACTTAATTTCACAGATCTATTGATCTGCGCAGCTATTACTTTACTACGAGTTCCTCTTCTCTACGACTAACGCTGTAGGGGATGAACCACACTATTTAAGCCCTCGCGACAATGTCGTCGGCCATCAAGCATGAATCGGGCATTGACCGTTGTGAGTATCAAATACTATGGAATTTATACTATCATGTCTCATGCGCGGTCGTCTAGTAGCGCTTGAGGAGCATTACCAAATATCTATACCTAACTACGCTAAAAGTTTTATCGTTATGATTTGGGAATATAATCCGAAGTTCCGAAGCTCCGCTCAACCCCTTGGGGAAAATAGCATGATGCTATGAATATTGTACTAGTGTGACCGTGAGGCTGTGCGGTTGGTTAAGCAAGGTTATACATTTTTTTTTTGATAAATAGGTACTTAGTTGAGTTCATAATGGCTTAAAGAGGATAATCTCAAGATTTTTTTGTCTTTAATGTACTAGAGTTTTATAATGTATGAAAATCTGTCTCTATATTTATCTAAAGTTTTGAAAGTTATATTTTTGAAGTCTTATTATAACAATATTTTAATTACTGGTACAAATAACGTAGAAATGACTCCTTTTAATAAAATTGTTTTTATTCTACTTTTTCTTTTATACTTCTCAAGAAAATGTTTGCTGCAAATTGTTGAGTTCTTCTTTGCATTCCAACCAACCCTTCCAATGAACCTTAACCACTTTTTCTAATTATAGAATCCGGAGGGAATCTGTTTGAAAACGGCAAAATAAAATTACGTTTTAGAACGCAAACCGAGGATTTATTTTCTTGTTGTGTAGGCAAGTCTATCGGTTCATTATAAACATTCAAGATAAATATCGACATTAATTTTGATATAGTTGAGTCAATCCCTAGCGTACATGTAAAATATTTTGTATAAAAATGTATTTACCAAATTCTTGCAAATTATCAACAACGTGACTTTTTTCTTTACAAAATATCAAAATTAACAAAATAATTGAATATATTCTATATTTTAAACAGTATGTAACATACATTTTAACCAAAAATAAACGCGTCATAACATTGACGACGTCTTGAGAATTTACCTGTGATATGTGAAATTATCAGGATTATTTCTATTATTAACAGCACAGTCACTCACGGAACAATTAACCATTTTGGAAAAAAGTTACTTACTAAAAATAACCACTATTATACTTTAAAAAATTACAAAATATCTCGGAGCTATTTCTTGCGTGCCGAATTGTGCCGACCTGTCATTCAAAATTGGTTACAGAGTCATTAGATTTGGTATCCTTTTCTATCTTGCATTTTTGCCATAAGGAATTTTCTTCTCCCTTGCACGCTATGTTGGTTTATACGCTAGTATATCCTAAGTCTATGTATGGAACAGATCAAAGCCAAAGAGAATATAATCACTACACTGACCTCTATATATACAAGTATCACTACGTTTAATCAAGGCTTTGACCTGATTGAAAATTCGTCAAGGTGGCAATACCACTGGCAAACGAAAAATGTTAATACCACAGACCTACTTAACCTAGACTGACAACGGCATTGTTTGAAAAGGATATGTATAGATCACTGAACACAATTACTTGGTATAGATACACTATGGTACGAGTATGAAAAAGTCACCGATATTTTTTCTGTCCTTATCGCCATGTCCACTTTTATGCTGGCCTATTGTCAATATTTAACACTTTTGGGCCAAGCAAAAGATCGTAAAATAAATAGTTCCTGCTCTCGTGAGGTATTTTAAGTTTTACTGTGTGTTGTTGTGAGAACTTGTTGACGAGGTGGCGGTTTGTGTTCGTGAGTGTTACCTTGTTCGTTGATCGTCTTAGGAGATTTTAACACCCATGCAAGGGCTCGGGGCGATTCCAGGGGCGATCCGAAGGGAGAGATCATGATGGAGTGGGTGGCTGGACTGGACCTGCGGCTTGCGGCTAGTGAATCGAGGGTCTGAAAGTACATATGTGCGATGGCATGGGGAGCTCATTGTGTACATTAAATGGTTGGGTGACTCAATGCGATGCGAATGTTGTCGGGCTGGCGAGTTGCGTCGGAAGCTGTCACACTGTCGGACCACCGCCACATCGTATTTAATGTTGCAATCCGTCAGCTTGACAATAGCTCCAGCCACCGAGAAAGCAGGCCTCTGCGAAGCTGTTATCTTAAGCGGCTCGATCGGGACAAACTCGAAGCCGACGCCACCGTCGCGGTCTAAGAGGAAAACGCCAATGAGCTTTATATCGATCCGGAAGGGGATGCTAACTGGTTCCAGGGCACGATGACGCAAATATGCAACGTGTCGATGCCCAGCATCAGTCATGCCAAGCACAGGCGGTGTACTGGTGTTCGTAAGAAATCACAAGACTCCGTGCGATCTGCTTGCGGTATCAGCACCAGTACACTAGAGCCCGAAGGAGAAGGTGAGCTCCGCCTAAAGAGATAGCCAGACTACGGGGCATACTGAGCGGCTACAAAGGCGTTAAAAATTACTGTGTCTAACGCCAGGTCTCGGTCTGAAAAGAGCGCTTAGAGGGACTCAAGGATGGTGATTGGTAAACTTTGGCCCCTTTCTCTACTATAACGGTGATGGTAGACACAGATAGTGATAAAATCAACAGACAACTCCGTTATTTGACCGTCTGAGTGAGGCTGCTGATGTGGCTATAAATCGGTACTCTTCTGCGCGCTGGTCTTCCTAGGAAACTAATACCTGTCGCCAAGACTGGCTGTTCCCATACCAGACGACCAAACATGCTGAATGAGAGGTGTGGAATCTTGCCCTGTCGCTAGGCCTTTCCCAGCTAGTAAACTAGGATAACCAATGTAGATGGACACACAGCTAACTGCCTGGACCTTCTGCTGACTACCGAACCATACAGGTATGACATACAGGTTACCTCCCCTTGGGGTACTTCTGGTGATCTTTTCTTAGACCATTGTCTGGAGAAAACTGTATGACGACGTGTTTGACAAATATGGCGGTATATGTCAGCAGACTGAGATGAGATGCGGCACTTTTTTGAATCCTATCCTTAGCGGGAAATCTCTTTCTCTTCTACGGATCCGTTGACCTGCGCGGATGCTATAACCGATGTGGTGCGTCAAGCGATGGAGTATTTTATCCCCTTTGCTGGCAAAGATCGCCCATAGTTTAATGCCGAATACGCCCAAGCTGAAAACCGCAATCATTTGGCGTATCTATAGTAAGTTGACGCTCAGGACCTTACAGCTCCGGGTATCAGCTCTAAGAAGCGGGCTTTCAACATGGCCGCAAAATACTACAAAAAAAGTTGCGAAAAAGTAGTTTCGACCGCATATACCTAAACATATTGGCACAAAACTCTCTGTCATTAGTTAAGCTATTTGGTCTCTTTCCAAAGCGGCTTATACACTTGAGTTATCTCCTGTGTTGAAACGCTTGTCCCGTTTCTCACTTAAGACTGGAATAGTGCCCAAATCAAGGCAGCCTGTTTAAAAAAAAGGCAGTTGTATTGACACTGCCAATTATCGGCCAATCTCAATTATTTCCATACTCTGTTAGATATTATACCTATGAGGCGAGGGTCTAGAGAAGAATGGGGAAGCAATTGTTGTTTCCCTTGATGTCCCGAAAGCCTTTGACAGAGTCAGGCACGCTAGCATTATAGGTAAGCTTTCAGTGTACGGCCTATGTGTGAAGGACTTTTTGTGTGAACGGTCTCTCCGAGTTGTTGTCGAAGGCTGCTCCTCCGAGCTTATCAAAACTAACGCCGAAATTCCTCAGGGGTCTCTTTCTGTTGCATATCAATATACGAGTATCTGAATAGGCAGAAGCCTATTAAAATCAAAATACACAGTAATATACAATATTTCAGTGAATTAATCAAGCGTTACTTTGCGGAAATCCATTATATTGAAGTTGGGAAAAATTTCTTTGCGTACATACGCCCAATAAAAGACTTTAACTTTAATATTTCATTGTATTTTTTTCCGATAAAATAACGCTACAATTAACGTAAAAACTGGTTATAAAGTTACTCAGTTTTACGGTAGAAAGGACACAGTTAGAGAACCTGAATCAGTACACTTTACCATCTTCAGTTCAACACCACTTACTATCAGATGGGTCAAGCACTGGCTTATAATACTCAGTACTGCAGAACAGCAATTTCATACGTATTTACCTATGAAATTGCTGTTCTGCAGTACTGGCCATTTCAGGTCAAATAATTTTTGTTTGGCTAAGAATTCTAATTTCAAATTATTTTATTTTAAAACATGGAATACTTTTTTTCAAAATTAGTCATTTGGTTATTGATTAGCGTTATGTTTTCATCGCATTTGACCTTTCTCGTCATCATGGACTGTGATCATGGATACGTTAGAAATTCGAGTAATTATGGAATATGAGTACCGTCGTGGCAGTAACGAGGCACAAGCGGCACGCAACATCAACGACGTTTACGAAGCGAATACTACAAGCGAACGCACCACCTGTTATTGGTTTGCCCGCTTTCGTTCTGGAAATTTCTATCCGAAAAATGAACCCCGTGGTCGTCCGAAAACTTTGGTCGACAATGACGAATTAAAGGCGATTGTGGAAGCTGATGATACTCAATCTATGGTCGAATTGGCAGCAGCTTTCGAAGTTAGCATCAAAACAATATTGGTCCATTTGCGTCAAGTCGGCAAGGTAAAAGAGCTTGATATATTGATAATAGGTGCGTGGGGCACTCAATGATCGTCAGCGCAAAGTATGCGTTGAGACGTGCCTTGCACTGCTCAACAGGTACACAAACGAAGAAATTTTGAACCTCATTGTTACCTGCGACAAAAAATGGATTCTGTTTGATAATCACAAGTGCTCAGCAAGTTGGTTGGATCCTGGTTCAGCGCCTAAACAATGCCCTAAACGAAAACTTACCTCTAGAAAAGTGATGGTCACTGTTTGGTGGTCTAGCAACGGTGTGATTCATCACAGCTTCTTACTAAACGGGATGAGAATTATTGCAGATGTGTACTGCGAAGAACTGAACACAATGATGGAGAAGCTCGCACGTTTCCAACCAGCTTTGGTCGATCGCTTGTGCCCGCTACTCTTGCGCGACAACGCGCGACCTCATACCCCGTCTTGTGCCCGACCGATTTATGTTTTTACGCTTCAAGTGTCAGGGGCCGTTCGGGAGATCGCGCGATACCGGTAGCCGCTAATGTAAACAATGGTATCTTTTTAACTTTGTATGCCAGCTATATATAAAACTTATAAGCATCGATTCGTTATGAATTAGGATATTTGATTCTTCTTTATAAATATTAAATTCTATTTTTATAATATTATCAATCTCATTTAAAAATTGCGGGTTCTTGTACATAAAGTGTAAGGATTATGAAATTAAGCCATTATAAAACGGTATTTGTTTTATTTGCTTAACAATACAACATTATATCAAAAGAGATTAAAAAATCACACACCATCAATACATTTTTTTCACACAACAAACCTTTTAATATCTACCTCCTTTTACGCGGCAATATAAAAACAAGTTAAAACAATCGAAAATATTCAATTCGAAAACGTTTGAAAACGTTACATTATGGCCTTGTCTTTAATCTATGTTGTTCAAAGATTAAAACAGCGTTTTATCTTTGAACAACATAGATCTTTGAACAAGGCGTATTTAATTGAGAAATGGGCACACGGGGTCGGCTGACATACGGGCATGCATGCGCTGTCAACTCCCTGCGGGTGTCATGACACTTGAGGGGATACTGCACGACAGACGGTCTCCAATTTACAAGAGCTGGGGTTGGAAGGTCTCCGTCATCCGCCGTAATCACCAGACCCTGCGCCTTCAGACTTCTACTTTTTCAAGAATTTGGATAACTTTTTGGCGGGAAAAAAATTCGATACCCGAGAGGCAGTACAAAATGCCTTTGAAGAATTTGTTGCCTCCCGTCCAGCTGATTTCTTCAAGAAGGGCTAATTTTTAATAAACTGCCACTGCTTTAATAAACTGCCACTGCGTTGGCAAAGATGCATCGATTGCATAGGTGATTACTTTGATTAATAGAAATAAAAAATATGGAAAGAGAATTACGTTCATTTATTTCATAAAAAACGGCAATTTCATAGGTAAAGACCAAATAATAATAAAAAATGTTATCTTTTTATCTATAAAAACGATTAAATATCACATCATTCTTTAATACACTTAGAACCAATGAGATTGTATAAGAGTTGTTATTATCATATGTCCTTTACGTTAGTAATTTTGTTAAGAGGTTAGTGAAATTCACATAAGAAAATATTAAAAGTAACGCAGTTCCATATATTTCATTACTTAATCTTTTTATATATAATATGTATATCTTCTTGATGTCCGAACATTTCATAACTTTAATTCTCTGGATTGTACAATGTCTATCAATGTATCAAGACAGAAAATATATCATACACATAGTAGGTACTATGTATGTTTTTTTATTGGATAAGCGTGACAAACGGGCACACAGTCCATCTGATGGTAAGTGGATGCTGCGGCCCATAGACATCCATATCTATCCTTGATTACGAATCAAAATGCAGATGCGTTGTCACCCATGAGGACTAGATGGAATGCTTCGTTTCCATTAAAAAAGGTCTCCGGTTCTCTATACTCACCATACGAAACACAGCAGCGTTAAGCTGCTATTTTACGCTGGTATTCTGTGAGAACGAGGTCCTTCTCCGATCGAGCTGACCCATTCGTGCTACAACTATGCTACTATGTAACAATGTATATTGTGTAGTCTCTAGATCTGGTATCTCATGTGTTAAGCGTGGCAACTTTTGACATCGAAATTTTTAAGTCCTCAGAGATGCAGGTTTACTCAAGATAGCACTTAAAATGGCAAATAACGATTTCATTGGTATTAGCGGGGATCGAACCTGGGTTGCTTGCGTACCACGGAAATTGGAAGCGGCGTTAAAGGAAGATGAGACATTTAGTACTGATATTGCAAATCCGCCTGCACAAACTTGGTGAATATGACTGAAGAGGATAAAGGGGAGGATTTAAAAATGGTTAGGAGAGCATCAAATTTTTTGTATACAGGGTTCAGTAAAAGTCAGATTTTAAATAATTATTTCAATTTTCACTTCGACTATTTATTTTAGTTCCTTGTGATACTTTGAAGAACTCTTCTCATTGCTATAGGACTGTCAAGAGGCACCTGTGAAAATAATATTATTATCATTACTGAGTAAAACTAACTTTGTTGTTTTATGAAACTGTATGTCATGGAGCGGCCTACAGAACGCAAGACACTTTTCTGTAAAGCGCTTTGAGATGTTCTGAGTTTCGAGTTTTTAGATTTTTGAGATTCAAGATAAAGGAAGGAAAAATTAAACATAAATTTATAATTGATGAGGCGCGTTATTCATTATCAGGCAAATTAAATATTTGAAGAATGAAGACTTCTTTTATGTTGGGACAATTTTTGTACACTTCTATCACACTATCACTATAGCCCCATAGCTTGCCCAAGGTATGGTCCTGAGGCAACTGCATCCATCAACTACCCGCGTGTTTCATCAGATCGCCACTACATTTAGTGGGGGACGTGAACCTTTATTTCTCATCGGTTATTCGAGTTATATGGTCGGCTTATTGCCAATTCAGCTTACTGATCCGCTGACCTATGCCAGTTACTCTTGTTCTTCTGCCGATATCCCCATTACGGATTATAGCCCTCAGAGAAATTCTGAGCATAGCCTTTTCCATCGCACGCTGAGTGACTTTAAGGCGGCTACTCACTTGCCTGCCCCAGGGGCAATCTAGGGTGTAGGAGTGGGGATGACCCTTAATTGCTTCCTTAATTGTGATGTGTGTATGCAAGCAAGGGCAATAACCTAAGTCGGCCCTGCGGCAGGGCGGCAGGGGCGCAAGACCTTCCTTGCTCCCTAGATCATAGCTGTCATTGCCACGTGCGTAGTACAATTGGGGCAATTTCAATCAGTTTGTTAGCAACTTTCGTGCGGAGCACACGTGTGAGTACAAGTCACAATGGATACCAATAAAGAATGTGAAATTCGGAAACTGGTGATAGAAGTATATAAAGAGCGGCTTCTTCACCCAGTATCTCCTTTTTGTCTTTTTTGCAGTAGCACCGCAGAAAGAACTTTATTTGAACGTTATAACGTTTTTAAACGTAGTAGAGTCATGCTGCAGCTTTTAAGGACTATATTATGGTTGTAATTATTAATTAATTACTTGTTTTATCGATAAATATGGGTGTCTATGGGCCACAGTATCCTCTTACCATCAGGTGGACTGTGCTCATTTGTCACCCTTATTCTATATAAAAAAAGAGACAAGGCTATATATACCGATTCATTGATATTTCGATAAAACTGTCGCTGTTCTTAACGCGTGTGTCCAGCGAGACGTACACCCTCATACTGAACGGCAGGAATGTGTGTGTGTAGAGACAATTCTGATATTGACCCGATCGCTGTTCACCCTATATTGCCCCTGCGCTGTAGCCGCCTTTAAGCTTCCTCATAATTATGGCCAGCAGTGAAGCATCACGTTTTAGTTCCATAATTTATCACTGGCAGTGAACAGTTCAGTACTAATGTATGTCCACTTTGTCTTTGTTCTAATAGGTCGGGGAAAAAGTTTCTTCGTATTTTGTTTGTATAAAATTGAAGAAAAATCTTTTTGGTTGTACTAAAATAAAAAAACACTTTCCCGCCATTTTTCAATTGTTTTTCTGTCCGCCAAAATAAGTGAATCCAACGAAGAAATTCGATACATTCTGTAGTTTTATTACAAAAAAGGGAAAAAAATTGTGACGTTTATGGTTACGCCCATACACATAGTATATAGTAGCACAAAGTTGGTTCAAGCGTTTTCAGTCCGGGAATTTTGATATCAAAGATGCAGCTCGCTCTGGTCGCCCTCATACGGATAAAGTCGGTGCCATTTTTGAAAAAGTGGAGCATAATCGGTTGGGACGATACTAAACATGTTGACATACTTTAGACATCCCGGAGCGTCGGTGGTTAACATCAACGATATGTTCTTTTACGCGGGTTTTTGTGGAACTTTCATCCAAAGATGCGTAAAAAAAACCCACATAAAAAAAGTTAATATTAATAAATTTTTTAATCAAAAATCCCAAGATTTCTACAACAACGGGATTATGTCACTACCTTCAAGATGGCAACAAGTTATAGAACTAAATGGCACATATATATTATAATTAAATGTAATTGAACTTGGAAAAAAATGTCTTGAATCTATACATATAATAAATCTGTATAAAAATAAAAAATATAATTCTTGAAAAAACAAGTCCTAGACTAAATAAAGGGTTCTGAAGCCAAATTAGATGCTTTTAGAATTTTTGTCTGTCTGTCTGTCTGTCTGTGTATTACGGATTCACGCAAAAACTACTGGACCGATTTACATGAAATTTTGTATATAAGTAGTTAGTAACCCGTGGCAACTTATAGCTTACTTTTTATCCGATTATGGAAGTTCAAAAAAAGAAGGTTAAGTATTGTCCTTCCATTAGATGTTACTTTTCTATTATATCTTAGTTATAGGCGGGATGACGGGTGTTTTTCAAATAAATACCATACTTAAAATAAAGTTTAAAATATAGTCATAACCTTGGTAAAATAATTTGAAACTACACCGATTTAGTTATCAAAACAGCGCCATCTATCATCAAATGGAAAAAGTTGTATATTTTGCCTTCAGTTACAAATAAATTAAATAATATAAATAACTTACATTTATATGTTTAAATAATTAGATTTTTAAAATTATTTAAAATTCTAACGTTTAGTTTTTTAGTATTTTTGTTATTGTATTTTAAAAGCATAATAATTTCAATAGATAATAGTGACGTCTATCAAAAATATGAAGATTGATAAGGTTTTTATTTCTATTACTAATATATACGTAAACTGATTAAAACTGGTCTGTCTGCAATTATTGCAAAATTTTCATTATAATTATAGTTTTATTAAAGAGATTTTTATATGATCATATACCATAAAGTAGTCTATCATTTCGTGAAATGGTGTGGTCATTTCATGATATCTAACACTGTTTGTTGACCATGTCATGATATAGCTTGACCAAATCAATGAATAGTTTGACGATATTAATAACTAAACACAACGTTGCTATTTCATGATATGGTCATATGACGATATTATTAAATCGTTTTTCACCGCTAGCTGCGCTGATAGCGTATTTTTTAACAGAAACAGAATTTTTAACAGAATTGACATCACTTTATGCTTTATTGATATAATAAATAAATGTTCGCTTCTATCGCTGATATTACTAGATAGTATAGTTTTGGCTTTCATTATTTCATCTAATAATAGCGCTATCTACTTCTAAATAAACTAAAATGGTAAGTCACTGATAAAATTAAATAATAGAATGCTACTGAATATACGATGTAAATAATTGAAAATTCGTTCGTGGCATCGTTGGATGTGTAATTACTAGGTAGATGTGGTCAACAATTATGCAAAAGCTTAGTTTCAGTTTTTATGAATTGTATTTAAACAAATACGAGGGTCGTGTAGCTCGCTGCGAGATTTCATCATGACACGGGAGCAAAACGTGTACGATTCCCTCGAGGATGAATCTGTTATATAAAATTTTACGTGCTGATTTAACACGTGTCGGTTAAAGTGGTGAAGAATAACTTCGTGGGGAAACCTAGATATCTGAGTAATTAAAATAGTTGTGGAGATGTAAAAACCGTTAATATGCATTGAGTATTGCATCATATTCTATTTTTCTGCTCACAAAATACTATAGGTAATGAGGAGCCCTGTGCACAGTAGTGAAACGTATACCTTTACTTATACTGCTACTTTACTTTTTTACCTTTAATGAGACTTATAAATCAGTTTGTAATTTAAGATAGCTTCCATATTTTCAGACATATTAAGATATTTGTGACAGTCCTGGTTTCATAGCTCATATGAGTATATATAAATGAACAGGCTCTTGCGGAAAAATACTCTAATTAAAGAAAGCAGATTTTACTTAAACAAAGGTTCATTTTATTTTACTTGTCAAAGGCGGTAATCAAACTGATTAAAACTTAAATTTCATGGTACGTAAGCATTATTGTATATTTAAGCATATATTTTAAATGCAATTTGAAGTGTCGATTTACCACGTTCTCGGCGGTGAAGTAAAACCTGCATATCTGAGAAGTTCCCAGTTGAGGTCATCCCGCGTTGGAATCAGCGCAGCAAACACTTTTTTGGCTACGAACTCTGCGGCCTGTGCTCATTAGTAACATGTATGTAAGTTGCTACTTTTTTACTTTTCAAGGGGCAATATATGCAGTTTTTATTTCATTTATATTTTCGGGTATGTTACTTTTTTGTTTTCACCCTACCGTAAATATTAAGGGTTGCAAAGATGAGTAGAACTCATTATCGTCAGCCTATCAAAATCCACTGAAATGAACATAGGCCTCCCCCACAAATTGTCAAGTAGCTGGATATTTGCTATAGTTGCCACGCTTGGTAGGCGGGTAGGCAACCGCAGCTATTTTGATCTGTTGTCAGGAAGATGTTATGCTGCCCATCTCCTGTTTGTTTTCCTATGTCGCCTCTTACGACGGTAGGATAAGAGGTGCCAGATTCTCTTTCACCGCCACAACAAGGCGAACATTTTTCTACTACCGTTCATGAGTATAGTGCTTCCCACGTTCACTGTGAATAAAATTTATAAGGAATAAAACTAATTTTAAGGATTTTATCGCGTTTAATTTTAACTTTTTGAAGCTGAACGCACATTTGTCCGCACCGTACGCGTGTAAGCGCCCAGCTTTACTGATGGCCTCGCACATTTGCACGTACTCACCGTCCGCGCCGTACGCAAATCTTTTGTATTACCAACAACTTTTGTAGTTTTTTCCAACCACTGGTGTGAAACGGTACAGTGAAATTGATCGCTCGAAATCACTATGGAACGAAATATAGTAATTGCCTGCTTATTGGCAGAGGAAGAAGAAAATAAAATTAGAAGAAAAAGAAGATTCTGGATTCATAATATTAATTTAAAAAGGCAATTGTATGGAGAATATTATACTTTATTTAAAGACTTATTAGATGGCGATGAACGATTTTTTAGATATTTGCATTTAACATACAAGAAATTTCAAGAATTGCTACATATACTAAAACCATATCTTTCTATGGAAAACTCAAGAGTTAGAAGGCCAATTGAACCAGAGAAAAGACTTGTTGTATGTTTGAGGTCAGTATTTTTATTGATAATTAAGTAATCAGGTATAATTGGGTTTTTGAATTAAAATTAACTATTTTTTATAGTTCAGTATTTAAATAATTTATCACTAAGTATTCATATTGATATTCGGTGCAAAAAAAATCTAATTATGTATAATTAATTACGAATTAATTAAAAATTATAAAAATACAAAATTTATTACGTAAGTCGAAACCACCAGTTATAGTGGAAAATCCACTAAGTTGGCAACATTAGAATACTGAGTATCAGGTATGGTTTCTTTACTCATGTGGTATCAGCACGCGCCAAACGCGCTAAATAATATGACGCGTAATATGACGTCATCAGCATGTGTCCTTCAATATTCGGATACCTACAGTACGCGTTCAGCTTTAATTCCCGGTCACGGGAGGACTGAGGTATTTGACGACCTGATGTCATAGTTAGAATATAATATAATAATAAGAATAGAATAGAATGGAATAAATGCAGTAGTATGCTTGGGTTTGAATTTTATTTTATTAATTATGGGGTCTTTGGCAGATGGTAGCTCTCAGCCATCTTCCGTATTAAAATTATGATGTTTTTTTTTTATTTCAATAGCCTCGCGAATCATCATTGGTAGGAATCGGTGTTCTATTGCAAGGATTTGTTGTCTATCAGATCCGATATAATGGTTGGGACGATACTAAACATGTTGACATACTTTAGAAATCCCGGAGCATCGGTGCTTAACATCAACGATATATTCTTTTACGCGGGTTTTTGTGGAACTTTCATCCAAAGATGCGTAAAAAAACCCCACGTAAAAAAGGTTAAAATTAAACGTGATAAAATCCGTCCATTAGTTTTATTCCATGTGTAGTATATATAATTATAGACCTGCATTTATGAAATTTTGAAGTCTACTCGAACTCAAAAAAATATCTACATCTGTTTTATGGTGCCAATCAATATTAAATAGGACCAATGATATGAATAAAATATCTCAAATAAACATTATACCGTAAATTGATAGAAGACCATCTAAAACTAAATTAATTTTAATTATGAATGAATGTAAAGAGTAAAATGTAAATAATAATAATAAATTTTGATTCCAAGACAATTTACCTTTCTTATGGATACATCGGAAGACACGCCCGACATAAAAAATAGTAGGTGTTTGTAGACATATATATTCACGTGTTCCTGTAGCATATTATATCTATGCCAAATTCCAATCATCTACGTCTTTTAAAATTCAAAAAAAATCTTTGACAGACATAGAGACAGACACCGAGGTGACTCTAAAAGTGATCGAATTTCGCTAAATTCGGCACGGAACAGCATTTAATGATGTTCCTAAATTCAAGCTCACGCGAGCGAAGCCGCGGGTAGAAAGCTAGTTTGTATATAAAATACGAAGAAACTTTTTCCCCGACCTTATATTTTCAAGTTTATATCTTTATTTTTAAATGTTTAAGTGCAAATAGAAAAAAAGACCAGAGTAGTCATTAAAATAACTAAGGAATATAATATTTTAATTTTCTATGCAAAAAAGCCACTAACTATTCGTTATATAAGTTATATCGTATAAGTTGAGCACGAAAAATTCCATTGAACCATATTTTTTATCCGACTGCCTGAGTGAGGCTTATGATTTTTATAAGCATATCGGAATTCGGAATAAATGTTATACTATTATTTGATATTAAACAGAGTAATTTAGAGCTTAAAATGTTATTTGCACACTACAAAAATTGCACAATCAGGAAAAATAAGTATTTCAATTTGGTTCAATAATTCATTTATATGGACTTTTTAGGGCAGTGGTTACTAAAGCAAAAATAAAAGTTTTTTTAAAGCTGTCATCATTTTCTGTTAGTTTTTAAAATGACAGACGTGTAAGAAGAATAATGAATGCCAATAATAACAAATATGATAGTGAATTCAATATTACCGATTGGCCTGCAGCGTTTATCCAATAGAATTGAAACCTTGCTGACTGTCGGAAGTAGCCTTCGACGCGACTATTCACTATAAGAGTACTCCGAGAGCTATTCAAGAAACTATCTTGACCCGGCCATTGTAGATTCCCAACCCATAGTAGCTGACCTAAAATAAAATTTTAAAAATACAAAAATATAGACATGTAGATTCAATTTAGTTTTTCATATGAATTGATTATAATTTTAATTGAAATCTATCAGCTTACATTTTTTATAAATATCTGTTATAGAAATATTTAAATAAGTGCGACAACACTTACAGCCGCCCAAGTTTCCCTACTAAATGATATGTCTCGATGCCACGCCACGCGTCTATAACATTATTAATTATAATGCGATTCAAATAAGAGTAGGACTGACCTGGCGCCATATTGTGACTTTAGCTGTCAATTCAAACCAGTTGCGTAGAGTAAGCAAAATATATATTTTAGAAATAATATTTATTTGCAAAAGAACCATGAACGAAAAAGTACTAATCTGAATCTAGCATTTCAATTTCGGTCATCTCTGCATCACTGTCTGGATAGTCATCATTGTCATCATTATCATCACTGCAGCTTTCCCTTATTAAAATAGAACATTTAAATTATGTAGGTATTTAAAATATTCCACCGACTAGTATCAATATTTTAAATTAATTTATAAAAATAATTATGAGTGCAATAGATTTGGTAATAATAAGACTCAGTTAAGTAAAGCGAAAAAAAAAACGTTATTAACACGCAAATGAATTTTGAAAGATAGAAAGATATATTTATTTGGCCATTCCTTAACAAATAGATACTGGAAACTCAAATGTAAGCTAACTAGACTTAATTATATACTTATAAAGAAAAATAAATCGCTCTTTGCAAGCCGTACTTTTCAAGTGACGGTTGACAGATCGCGGTCATTCGAGGTCATTGTTCCTACGTTAATATTTTTATTTGAATCGCATAGTACCTACCGTATGTGCCTTTTGTCTTCTGGCGAAGCATATGAAAAGGTTTTATGAAATGTTCCTATGTGAGTACTATGTGCAAATGTTTTTATGCGTGGTAGAGCCATACTGCAGCTGTAATAGGTGCAGTACGAATGGGTAGGCTCGACCGGGGAAGGACCACGCTATCACAGAAAACCACCGTGAAATAACAGCGCAATCATAGAACACTAACACTGCTGTGTTTTGTATGGTGAGTTTAGAGAACTGGAAACCATCAGGTGGATTGTATACCTGTTTTATCTTCTATAAATAAAGTTGCTTTCTATTATGAGAATTTGTTACATTACGTAATATTTTATTTACAAATACGATGTAAATTAAAATAAAGCACAGTTCACTATAGAAACATCTTACTGAAGTTAGTCCGCCCGCATTGCTCCAGTGCGTTTTGAAGGACTATACACAAATCCATGCCCTTGAAATATTTTATTAGAGGCTCAAAATAATGTGCTTATATCTACTATCACTATTCACTACTGTACCTGGTGTATTTGAAACTGCGTCTAGATTTCCGTTGTAAATCGTGACCGTGATATTTGTATTTTGAAGCAGATGTTCGACTGAAATCATAAAGAAATAAAATTTATGAATAACACCAAATTTACTAGTATGTAGCACTCCTTTTTACTATGTGGTAGGGCTCCTTATCTACCCAGCGGAACTGGGAACGTTACGTCTGGGCACGTCTTACCTGTTACTGCTGTGCTTGCACTGCTATGATCCGGTCTAAAGGGTAGAGAGACTAGAGAGCCTGTATAATCACAGAATGTGAGGCATTAAAATTCCAAGTTCAACTCAGTTCTGACTCAGTCACAACGCTTCTATAGCCTTCGTTGCTTGGGTGTCCATAGATTGCAGTAGCTACTTACCATCAGTGGCGGAATATCCTTAAGGCAAACTAGGCACGTGTACGGCGCGCGCGGAAGTTATAAACAAAAAAAAATCGTCTATTTGATTACTCCTACATCGCCCTCACTCTCTCATCACATATTTCATTTACGCCCACCTGTTAAGGGTACTCGTGTCCTAATTATTAAACTATATTATAAATTATAATATAGTTTATTTGCAAAATGAGTAGTTATAATTTATAATATATGACCGTTAGAGTACCATCAGTAAATTCGATTGTAACTTCAGTTTTATAAATACTGCTATGTATTGACATTCATGAGATATGTATTATAATTTGCCAAAAAATATAATATAATATATAATAAATAAAATATAATATAAAAAAATGCCAGGATCGTGCCAAATGGAAGTCCGTAGTCTCTGCCTACCCCTCTGGGTGACAGGCGTGAGTGTTTATGTATATGTATGTATGTATTATAATTTGTTACCGTTACCGTTGCCGTTACAGCCTATTAAAGTCCACTGCTAAACTTTGGCCTCCCCCATAGATTGCCTCATATTTATTTTTGCCATAATGGATATTTGCCATATTTGCCACGCTTTGCAAGCGGGTTGGCAACCGCAGTTTTTTATTTTAGTCGCTATTAGGAAGACGCTGCTGCCCATCTCCTGATTTGTTCCCTTCTGTCGCCTCTTACGACACCCACGGGATGATATGGGGTAGTGGATATTCTTACACTGCCCCTACACGGTACAATTTGTATTTTAGTTTAATTTGCTATTTCAGAATGTTATTCCTATCCTCGTTCGATAGAACAAGCGTCACATACAAATTAAATTTATACCTACAATAAAAGAAGGTGTGGGCCTGTTTTTTGATCTCTCCAAGGCGTTTGACCTTGTATCGTATGACGTGTTTTGGAATTAGTTTAGAAACATGTTATGTGTTCCGCCGGAGATTCTGCGAATACTGCAATATTGTTTTATGGTTCGTTAACCAAAATAATTACGTTAAGTAATTTAATATACTCTCAGAAGCCTACAGGTGGGAGGGCGGAATGAGGCAAGGGGGGTTGATGTCTCCTCGGCTCTTAAACCTGTATGTTAATGAGCCGAATTCAGTAGCATGCGTATCGAATGTCATGTAAACTGTGTTAGCGTAAACAATATAAGTTACGCCGATGACATGGTGCTGCTGAGCCCGATTGTGGGAGCTCTTAAAGAAATCTTAAAAACCACTTTTGTGCTATCATATACTATAAATAAAGAGTGAACACATGGTCTTTAAGGCCGTCGGTAAATTTCTACATAATATACCTAACGTTACCCTAAATGGCGTGAACATTAATAGAGTGACAAGCTTTAAACATCTGGGGTATTATCTTAGCGACGACCTTAGGATAATATAGATATAGAGAGGGAACGTAGGGCATTACTTAGCAGTCCGTGGTAATATATTGGCTCATAGATTCTCTCGCTGTACTGTCAGGTCAAAATGACACTTGTTAAGGCATACTGTTAGAGTTTTTACATAGTGAATGTATGGGTCAGCTACACTAAAAGGTCGCTGGCTGCCCTACGCGTCCAATATAATTATACTACATTCCCTCCCAGATGTTTGCGAGAGATTGAACGGATGATCTCACCGCCTTTCGCAAAAAACCGCGGCCTTAGTGAGAAGAATACGGGCCAGTCACAACAGCATCCTAAAAACGGTGTAGGAGAGTACCTTATGAGGCATTTTGTGTGGGGGATGATCAACTCAGGTTTCTTATTTGATCAGCCTTAAAATTAATAATTAAATAAATAGAATAGGTCACTAAAACTAGATGTAAGTTTTGTCATGTATACTAACACAATAGAATTTTTGTTTCCAAAACTACGAAATAAATAATATTAATTAATTAATAAGCTAAAACTAAAACACGCTTAAGGATTAGGACGTCACTTAAGGATTAGCTCAGTTTATGACCACAAATGTTATAATCATGTATATGTATGTGCTTATAATCTCAACCAATGCAGGGTTTTTCTGTATTTGGCGGCAGGCGAATTGGCGCAAATTCAATATAAATTACATAATCGCAGTTTCAGTTTCTCGCAATTTTGTTTTTTTTTCATAGAATAAAGGGGAAAAACAAGCACAAAGTTCATCTGCTGGTAAGTAGATGCAGTGGTCCATAGACATACGTCTCCTCGAATAAAAATTAAAACACAAATGTGTTGTTACCCCTATAAAGCAACGTAGAATGCCTTTTTACCAGAAAAAGAGGTATCCGGTTCTTTTACAAAGCCCACGGGACGAGTTAGGATGATAGTGGCCACTGAGTGACGATGAAATAATATATTTCTAGGTAGATATAGTTTTTCTTTCTTTTTTATCGGTCCATAAAATTCCATAGCTGGACATGGGCCTCTCTCGTTGTATGGAGATTATGCCTTCATCGTTATCCTTGGCTGCCGAATTTACAGTTCTAAAAGTTTTGCACTTTTACGCAGCTTTTCGTCGCCGGCCTGGGTATTTTATGTCTGACTCAAACGAATTATAGATGGCTTGGTATATATGTTTGCTATTAATTGTTAAATTTTAAACACAGTAAATTGCAATTAATAATATAATTAATTATTAATAAATTGGGTGTTACTTTGCGGAAATCTATTCTAATCAAATTGGATATTGTGTATATTGAAATATTAGAAAAACACACTGCATTTTTAAAAGCTTAGTACCTACTCTTGTCTACTGCTGGTCTCATGAAAGAAGATCTAAAAGCTTGGGTTGCAGCGTCACGTTGCTCCTCGTATTTGACATTGTCAGATATACCCAGAATGGGCGCTATCATCTCGTCCATGAACTTGTATAGGTCTGTATTTGATGTATGAACTGTGTCTCGGAGGTATTTGTTTAATCCGAAAGAATCTGAAAATATATGAATACTGTCAAAGATCTAATTTTGACGATGTAAAATTATTTTTATTTCAGACGTTTTGATAGGGGTACCGATGGATTGGAAACAATACTCATAAACGGATACGGCCAATCCATGTTAGGGCCTTGCGAGGCGCCACCTTTTTTAGATATACTTCCGTCGTGTATATGTATATATATATTTCATATGTTGATGTGCAGTTGAAAGTGTAATACAGCTAGCTTATTCTATGTATATTATATGCTTATATTTATACAGTGTTACGGTCGAATTTCGACCCATGGCCTACCTATAGTATATATAAAAGACCCTAGAAAGAGCGAATTTTGTACCAGTTCTTCTCGTTTTTGCGATACGGCCGACTTAAAAAAAGAGAAGGTTCTATACTCGACGCGTATGTTTTGCTTTCATGAAGTTTTGAACAAGCCTAGCCAAACCAAAGTGGATAAAAAGTTTTGATTTCAAGTATGATGATGAGTCATGTAACTCCTGGGCATAGGCATCCTCCCAATCTGAGATGGATTTAAGTTTAAGTTTTATCTATACACACCTAAATGAAAATTTACTGTCTGCCTCGTAGTTCTAGTGGTCGTAAGCGCGTCTGCTGATCATGAGGTCCCGGGTTCGAATTTCGGACGGGTCAAATTCGGTAATTGGGGTTATATTTGTAACAAGTCCTAGATTTTAATATTTTTAGTAATCAGAATGACGTAGGATATTGTGCTCCACGGGACTCTGATCAACAAGAAACCGGTTTGGACGGCATACTTACCTTGTGTAGAAATACTAACCTCGTGAAGAATTTCGGCTTAACTTGTCTATCATGTGGTTTAAATTAACAGCTATAGCACCAGCGTATTCATTTACAAAACTTTCTAAAGACGAAAATAAGTCATACGCTCTTTCGAATTGCTCGTCATTGGTGTAATTATGTATGCTGGTGGAAAACTCATTGATAGCATTCCGTCCATTTCCATCTATGTAACCAAGCTCCTCAAGGTAAAAACCGAGTTGTGTAAGTGCTAATGCAGGAGACATAATTCCATTGCCTATTACAACACCTTTAAGATTACTTGAAAACCTATGTGTCTGTAAACAATTTATAAATATTAATACTATATGTATGTATTATTAACTAGCTTTAGCCCGCGATTTCGTCCGCGTAGATATTATACTTTACAGTTTTTACACCGCACGCCAAAATAGCTCGCAGATGACAGATTTTTCCGACTTACTTAACACTTATCGTTATATTTTGACCAATTTACACAATATCTTTATTAATTATAGCCTATGTATTATTCTAATGTATGAGGTATATTATTGTAAAGTTTCATTAAAATACATTAAGTAGTTTTTGCGTAGAAGAGTAACAAACATCCATACATCCATACATACTCACAAACTTTCACGTTTATAATAACAGCTCAATGCTGCTGTGTTTCGTATGAAAAAACCGGAGACCCTTTTTACTGGATTCCTCAGGGGTGACAACGCATCTACATTTTGTTTCGTAATTGAGGATGTTCGTAAATGTCTATGGGACGTAGCATCTACTTACAATAAGGTGTGATACTTTAGAAAACTCGACCATAAAAAAAATTATTCAATTAAATTTTTATTTGCAAATTGTGTAGTTTTATTACCCCTGCATCGACCGGGAAGTAAGAGTATTGTCAAAGACCCAGCTTTACTAATGCACGTATGCAGTTACAGGTAATAAAACCACATAAAATTTGCAAATAAATTTTATATTTTATTTGTTTATAATCGTATTTTCTGAAGTAAAGTTATTTTTATAAATACGTTTGAATACCGATCCTGATAACGTACTTAAGGGGAACCACAGGGTTTTTGTTACATGTTTTTGTAACACGCGTGATTGATTGGCATGAGGACCAAGGGACAACCTCTGAATAACATGGTGTGATAACTGCGCAGTGTCTATATATGTATATATATATATACACAATAAAGACACTGCGCAGTTAATAGACTATATTATTCAGAAGTTGTCGCCTTGGTCCTCATGCCAATCAATCACGCAAGGCTTTGGAGTGTCATATGGTGGATATCCATAGGAAAATCTCGAAGTCCAACTGACTGGTGATGATGAGCAGCACCACTGAGAGGCAATCCAAAAAAATATTTTAATTGTTTTCGTCTTTGGTCTTGGTGAATTTATAGAAGCTGTAGAGAATTAGAATTTATATCATAATTTCATTTACCTCAGCAAGACGTATTCCTAATGCCACTGCTAGTTGTGCTCCATGACCTTGACCAAATATAAAAAGGGGTGTATTTGCATAATCTTCATGAATTTTATAGAAAGACTCGATAGTGTATAATAAGTTTTCAGCTAGAAAGAAAAAACACATAATGTAATCCAGGTTGATTAAGATCACTGCGGTATATTGATTGGTTATAAATATAACAGAAGCTTTGAGTACAGCCCGTAAAAGCTGAATAATATGGAATGATAAATATGGTCCTCTCCCGTTGTAGGGCGGTAATATTGAAAGGCCATTTTTGACGTTTATTCATCGTTTGGCTATAATAAATTCCAAATAGTTTTAAAATGCAATGAAACATTTTTTATATTAAAAAAGGAACATAAACACACACACACACACACACACACACACACACACACACACACACACACACACACACACACACACAAACACGCGCGCGCGCACACGCACACGCACACGCACACACACACACACACACACACACACACACACACACACACACACACACACACACACACACACACACACATACACACATTGATATACTCGCAATGATATATTGATTGTTGCAAATAAAAAATTGATTAATTTCAATTACCTCTGTGATTTCGTCTACCTGTTAAAAGTGTATTTAATGTAGATGATTGAAATTTGGCATGTTACAGAAATATGCAGTTAATTCCAATAGAAAGAATTTAGATAATTTTAGAATATTTTAGAATTTAGAGAATTTAGTTAATATTAGAACACCTTAATAAATCGGTAAAAAGGTAAAAAAGTAAAAAGTTATAAGGCGCGAAACTGGACTGAACTCGGAATCAACAGGAAACCCGCAATTTTGACACAATAAAAAAAATCCAAATTAGATACAAGAATATATACTTATGAAAACATCATCCTCATCCTCAAAATCAACATTGGAAAATGGGAGAAATATGGGTCAAAATGTCTACTGGGTTGATAGTTAGTTATGAACAGTCTAAATAAGAACAATGCATTAAACATTATTTGTGGGAAATGGTAACATATTTCGCAACTTTAACTTAATGGAGATAAACTACCATTAGCGTTCTGTACAAACTTGCTTCCAGGCATTCCCCTCTTACGAAATGGAAGATACAGTATACACGAGATGGGTTAGATTCTGTTACGTCGCCTCTGCATTACGAATGAGAGTGTATAGGTTTAAGCCCATCTGTAAATTGTTTACTGATTGATACTGATAATTTTTTTTAAAATTGCATAGAAATATATGTACCAGTGTCATAGATATCACCGGAGATTGTTGTATTATCTTCTGCTCTGCTAAATCCAGTACCAACAGGCGCATCCACGAACAATAAGTTGTAATCATCGACCTTAAATATAGAACAAAAATATAAAGAATATAGTACTTAAAATTTATATTAAAACATTACACACACAGACATTATATAAAAACGATAAAAAATCAAATTGAGGAATTATAATTATTATGTAATTGACATTTGTTTTTAGATTTTACTACATTTGTTTAATAAAAGAAGTGGCATTTAAGTAAAACTAGTTTTACGGATTTTATCGCGTATATTAACTTATTTTATATTCCCGACGTTTCGAGTACTTTACAGCACCCATGGTCACGGGGGGGACTGAGGTATTTGACGTCCCAATGTCATAGTTAACCACGGTTACCTATGATTTAAAAATTTGGTGGCATTTAAAAATTTTTAATCTGGAGGTCTATCCCCGCTAACACCAATGAAATTATTATTTGCCATTTTAAGTGCTATCTTAAGTAAACCTGCATCTCTGAGTACTTAAAAGTTTCGATGTCAAAAGTTGCCACGCTTAACACATGAGCCACCAGATCTAGAGACTATACAGTATAAATTGTTACGTGGTAGAGCATGCTATTAGAGCATAGTTGTAGCACGAATGGGTCGGCTTGACCGGGGAAGAACCTCGCCCTCAAAGAATACCAGCGTAAAATAGCAGCTTAACGCTGCTGTGTTTTGTATAGTGAGTGTAGAGAACCGAAGACCCTTTTTACTGGAAACGAAGCATTCATTCTTAGTCCTCAGGGCTGACAACGCATCTACATTTTGACTCATCAAACACGATAATTAAAGATAAATGTAAATTTCATCAGGTGGACTGTATCCACGTTTGTAAGCCTTATTATATTAAATAATAATAATTTAAAATTAAAATTTTGTACAACCGACTTCAAAATTAATTATTAAGAATAACTCAAAAATTATTGGTCAGACCTTGATCAACTTAATATGGGACCACATGAGAAGCACCAGCTTTCAAATAAAAAAAGAATCATCGAAATCGGTTCACCCAGAAAAAAGTTATGAGGTAACACACATAAAAAACATACAGTCGAATTGAGTACCTCCTTCTTTTTGAAGTCGGTAGAAAAACGAGATCTCTCTCTGGGTAAAGTGTTCAGCACTGGAAGCGGTCATAGAGACAGTAATCAATTCGCATAGAGCTTCTATGTAAAGGTATAGCAGAGTCCGCTCTATATCTTCTTCTTCATCACTCCATAAAAATCTACTGCTGGATATTAGAGAGGATTTACTACTATAGTACTAGACGCCTCGCATTTTTGACTCCGCTGCCCATAACTGGTCTGGATATTTCACACCTGACGTAAGCAAGGTGGTTAGACCGCCATTTGGCGGAAACTATAATTTGTTTGGCCATAATTAAAATTTTACGACACTCACGTGACGAAATGGGGTTGAAAATGGATTCTGTTACGGCGCCATCACACGAAGAACTCTATATAGTAGGAACTGTTTGGAGCAAGGTAGGACCGTTGTTGGTGGATATAACATGTCTTCTTAATATTATATAAATTTTTAAACATGCTGGTTGCCTTACGATGTTTTCCGACGGTGCCGAATGGTGCCGACGGGAAAGAAGTTTCCTCGCGTTGTATGAAATTTTAAGACGAGCGCCTATCAACTAAGCTACAACGGGTCTGTGTATTTTGAGCGTTATTAAAATTCGCTCAAGAACAAAATTTATTCATCAGATTAAAGTTATTCATAGGATAAAATATAATGTGAACAAATAAAAAATTACAGTTGCATGAACAAAATAGTTCAATTGTCTCACTTTCGATTTCGGTCAGGTTATAATTTATATGATGGATAATTTTAATCTGACGATTGAAGCAACCCATAACAAAAATATGATTAAAATTTCATCAGTTTTGTTTAATAAAAGTACAATAATTACAGTATGTAAAACAGATTTTATACTCATTTTACTTCTTATTTAAAATAAGACTATTATTTATAATAAGACTGAATTACTTAATGACACTTCTAGTGTGTTTACTACTTAGTGTAAATCTAATGCTTGTAAGCGCGACTGCTGATGATGTTGTCCCGGGTTCGAATTCATCGTCGGGCCAAAAAATAGGTTATTGGATTTTTGGATGGGATTGGGAAATCGTCAGTACCAGTATTATTAATATGGTAGAGCTATACTGCAATTATACTATGGCTGCAGCATGAATGGTTTGGATCAACCGGGGAAGGGCCAAGTTCTCATAGGATACCAGGGTAAAATAGCAGCTTAATGCAGCTGTGTTTCGTATGGTCAGGGTCTACAACGCATCTACATTTGGATTTGCGTCTATAGGCCACAGCATTTAGTTATCATTAAGAGCCAGGAAGATGGCGGTGTTACTCCGCCGTGTCTCAGAAAGCACGACCACAAGCAAGGCTTTACCTTTGGTCCTATTCGTGAATTCTGTCCGGCCGTACCGGATTGTCGTCCCATCGGACTATGAGAGTGAGTGAATAAAGAGGGCATCTTTGCTTGCGTACAGAATCGTGCTCTATAATCCTGTCTTGCGCAAATGAATAGTCTTCGTAGAGACTGGCCGCCGTAAAATTCGGTTTGGAGGATGTAATTTTGTGAAATATATTGTAAACACCACGTTACAGCCTATTAAAATCCACAGCTGAACATAGGCTTTCTCATAGATTCTTCATAGCAGTTATATTTGACATAGTTGCTATGCTTGGCAGGCGGGTTGGCGCATTTTTTTATTTTTAGTTTTAATAAAGAAGATGCTGCTGGACATCTACTGATTTGTTTCTCTTTGTTATGGGGTGTGGACATTTTTACACCGCCAGTACATGGTTTCTAAACACATAAAAATATTATATACCCAAGAGTCCTCTCTTTTGTTTAAGTTGTTGTCAAGCGGCCCGAACATTCCAAAGTTTGCCAAAAAGCTAGGTGGAACGCCTGTAATTCCATCTAGCCAGAGAATTATAGGTCGAGATGTGGGGATGCTTGCAACCGTCGGATAGAATAACCAAAATATATCTCCGACTCCTCTTATCCTTGTAAACGCCGCTGTATGCTTAACATCCCTGAAGCCATCGCCTTCCAATTCTAAAAGGCAATAAAATAAAATGTGTTAAAATAAACCTTTCTTAATAGTACTATAACGATCATAGAGCAACACGAGCCACCGGCGGACCGGAGGGGAGTAGGTAAATCTGCGCACACAAAAACAATCGTCTATCACTGCGAAACTCACACATAACAATTAAAACAATAAACTAATCACACACACATAGACTATACATTATAATAGTATCGCTCGGATGACTGCGACAACTCGGATACAGACTCGGATCAGTCGCTCGATCGATCTGCATATTGTATGAGGGCGAGTGGCCTGTGTTCGTAAACAAATCCGAAACAAAAGTAAATAGCAATAATGTAATTAAAAATTACTTATACATGAAAGGTAACGCCATCTTTTTGTATATTTCACGTGACAGATCTCTTTTTGCTGCAAAAAACTGAACAATTTGGTATTTTTGGAGGATGACCACTCAGCCGCGCAACTAGATTTAGTCTTCTAGTAAGCAGTGCGGCTGCAACGAGTTTTGAACACGTAGGACCGCGTGGACTTATACTTTGACAGAGGGGAACGTCTGCGTATAGCTAATCCCCTCCGGTCCGCCGGTGGCCCGTGCTGCTCTATGGCTAACAATCCATCTGATGTTAAATGGTTACTGTTGACCATAGACAACTGTGATCAACTTCAGGTTAATAATAGTGGTACCAAATATGGTCTGTATTCAGGACTAAATAGAGATTTGAATAAAAAATAAACATAAGTGTGTCTCTAGTGCATAGTTTTTCATACAAAATCAAGAGTCCAGACCTCATAATGCGTTGCATACGTTGCGTACGTGGGATCAGTCTGTCTCTACCTTTATCGTATGCAACGCAATCACACGCGCCCGACGCAACGTCGATCTGCGATGTCTAGATCGGCGTGGGAAGGTGGAGGGGATATTCGTACGCGATCCCCCTAGTGTTGCCAACTTGGTGGATTTTCCACTAAAACTGGTGGTTTCGTCCCTCCTTTTACTGGAGAAATATTGCTTTTAGTGATGCAATACTTCTCCAGCTGGTGGTTTTTTCTAGTGGGTCAGTAGAATTAAGTTTCAATTTGTGGAAAGATGATCACTTGACTGTTAAGCCACTTATACGTTTCGAAGTATATATCGACGTCATTTCAGGAGAATTTACTTTTACTGTGTAGGCAACAATGATTCATCGGACATGACGTGCGTCATACGATCCATCCCAGTTGAATTAAAATTTGAGTTATTAGCGACTTTTGTGATTACTCTGTAATAAAAAAAAAACAAGCAAATTTAATCCTTTAGCGGCCATTTTAAGAGTACGCTGCGGTATGAGGTTGGCAGGAAAATGCTGCAACGAATTGAAAATTCCGATAAGTGTTATAAAACAAATGAATACCAAAAAAACATATCAATCTGAAACTGAAGTTAATGGTGTCGACAAAAATGATGCATCTGAAGAAGATGATTTAATTTAAAATAACAGTTAATTAAATAATAAATAGATGTTGACTGGTCGATTTATTAATTGTTCCTATATATATTTATATATATTTATTTCGTTTCCGGGACACCTGAGATTTTGAGTGAGATTGAGAGGTTCTATGGGCAGCTGTACACATCTTCGTTGGAGCCACACGCAAGTGTGAGTAACGATCCAAGAGCGAGTCTTATCCGATACTATTCCGATGATATCCCGGACGTCAGTCTGAGCGAGATTAGAATGGGTCTCCAGCACCTTAAAAACGGCAAGGCCCCAGGCGAGGATGGAATTACAGCGGAGCTTCTGAAAGCGGGTGGAAAACCGGTACTTGAAGTCCTTCAGAAGCTCTTTAATTCCGTCCTACATGGTGGCACTACACCGGAGGCGTGGAGCAGAAGTGCGGTGGTCTTGTTCTTCAAGAAAGGCGACAACGCTCTCTTGAAGAACTACAGACCGATTTCCCTTCTGAGCCGCGTCTACGTGCTGTTTTCGAGAGTCATTACGAATCGTCTCGCACGCAGACTCGACGACTTCCAGCCTCCCGAACAAGCCGGTTTCCGAAAAGGCTTTAGCACCATAGACCACATACATACCCTTCGGCAAATTGTACAGAAGTCCGAGGAGTACAATTTGCCACTATGTCTGGCGTATGTGGACTATGAGAAAGCCTTTGATTCCGTCGAAATTTGGGCGGTGCTGCAGTCCCCTTCAGCGGTGCCAAGTTGACTGTCGGTATATCGAAGTGCTGAAGTGCTTGTACAGTAGGGCTACGATGGCTATCCGAGTACAGAACCAGAGTACAAAACCTATCCAACTGCAGAGAGGTGTAAGACAGGGTGACGTTATATCCCCGAAACTCTTCACATCTGCATTGGAAGACGTTTTCAAGCTTCTGGACTGGAAAGGATACGGCATTAACATCAATGGCGAGTACATCACTCACCTTCGATTTGCCGATGATATAGTCCTTATGGCAGAATCGCTGGAGGACCTAAGCACTATGCTCAATGACCTCAATAGTGCCTCCCAACGGATAGGTCTTAAGATGAACATGGACAAAACAAAGATCATGTTTAATGTCCATGTCACACCTATGCCGGTAGTTGTTGGGAGCTCTAAGCTCGAAGTTGTTGACGAATATGTTTACCTGGGACAAATAGTCCGACTAGGTAAGTCCAACTTCGACCGAGAGGTCAATCGACGGATTCAACTCGGCTGGGCAGCGTTCGGGAAATTACGGCACATCTTCTCGTCAGGTATACCTCAAAAGTTGAAAATGAGGCTGTACAACCAGTGCGTGTTGCCAGTGATGACCTACGGAACTGAGACGTGGTCCTTCACTGCTGGCCGGATGAGGAAGCTCAAGGTCGCTCAGCGAGCTATGGAGAGGGCTATGCTCGGAGTCTCACTGTGTGATAAACTTAGAAATGAGGATATCCGCAGTAGAACCAGAGTGACCGACATAGCCCAACAGATTAGTAAGCTGAAGTGGCAATGGGCCGGCCATATAGCTCGAAGAACCGACAACCGATGGGGAAAAAAGGTTCTCGAGTGGCGGCCTCGTACCGGCGGACGAAGTGTAGAGCGTCCCCCCACTAGATGGAGTGACGACCTGGTAAGACATGCAGGAAGTCGATGGATGCGGGTGGCTCAGGACCGTGCTTTGTGGCATTCCTTGGGGGAGGCCTATGTTCAGCAGTGGACTTGTGAAGGGCTGTTATGATGATGATGATGATGATGATATATATTTATTGTTTATTTACATAGAAATTTAATATTTTGTTACATAGTATGTAGGTAATAATAAAATAAAACAATTACTAACATACCTATTTTTTCTTTCGTAATAAACAAAAATTTATTTAGTGGAAAATTTAGGGATTACGAGTGTAAGGTCGCTTTTTGTTAGTGGTTTTCTGGTGGTTTTAGAAGTTGCATCTGGTGGATAGCTAGTTTAGTTGTTGGCAATACTGCGTACGTTGCATACGTAGGTCAAGTGTCTACACTAACGTAGGAGCGTTGCATCGCATACGTTGCGTACGTGGGACCAGTCTGTCCCTACCATTAAAGCCTCTTATAGAATATCAGAAGAAATAAGAGTCTGTCTAATAAGAAATTGATTACGCGATACTTCTTTCATATCTAAGACAATCAAATTGACACTCGCAAAATAATAGCGTGAACTATTATGACTCAGCACCCAATTATTATCGGCAACAATGCTTTCTTCGTTCCTAGTTGAATTAATGTATGTTCTTTTGCAAGAACAAAGTTGTCCAATGCAATCATTCTTCGATAAGAGTGAATAGATATTTTTAAGATACTTGTAAAGCGCTTAATATAAAAGACCGTTTACTACTTAAGGCAGGATCGTAGTGAAAAGTTTGTCTATTCATTATAAGGAAACTAATAGAACTTTTGTATTGTAATATTTCATCCTTCTATCCATTCATTAGCATATAAAAGTCCATAATAGGTGAAAGCCTCCTTAACATGTAAGGGTTTTGTCATAATAGCATCACTTAGTAGAAGGTTTGTTGAGCGGGTTGCTCAGGTAATGTTCTAACTGATTTTGGTATTTAGATTCAGCTGTTGGAGGATAATTTTATTAATAAATAAGGGAGGGCTTGGAAAGAAATTAGGGTAGGCATAGGAAAACTTAAAACTGTATTCACATACGAAACAAGCCTAAGAGAAACGGGGGGAGCCACCATTTTGAAAATACCTGAATCATACTCACCTTTGTGGTGTCAAAAAAGTATAGGTTGGTTTTGCACCACCTACGCTGTATATGGAACGCTCGTGTATATGCCCTAACGCAAGTGCCGGCCGCCCCAGAGAAAACAGACTTTACAAACCGCGCAGAATCCCGGGCTACTAGCGTGGACAGAAAAGGGTCTCCCTATACCCTTCTCTGTCCACGCTAGTAACAAATCCTCAGGATCGGCATACGTCGCGACAACTCTAAATGACGCTGAGGACTCTGCTAGAAGAACTATGACCAAACTTTTTTTTTAATTCTAATGTTATTTTATTGGCCTTTTTAATACAAAGTTAATCTAGATACATGAAATATTGTAATTTGTAAGCTTGAAAACGAAAAAGAAATTGGAACTCTTATAGTATCTTTTTGTTGTCTGCGAGTCTGTCTGTCAAAAGACCCTATTTCTCAAGAATGGGTAGAGATGAAATTGATATCAAACAAATACTAAGGTCTATGGACTCTTGGAGGTGTAACAAATTCAAGCTTAAGTTAACGGAATAATAAGATACACTATATATGTCACATATTGTTAATTCTTCATAATAATATATTTACGTAAGTTTCATAATCTATGTAAGTTTCATAGTGGAGGTGTAAGGATATCTACTACCCCCTTTCCCGTGGGTGAGTAACAGGCGACAGAAAAAACAGCGCGTAAAATGTTATAACGCCAAGAGGATGCTGACAGTATAAGGATCTTCATCGCGCAGGCTCACCTCTCTACACCGTTAGCTATTTACATCAATGTTGCACTTCGAAGCCAGTTAAGATTGCAGTATGAGGTTCCCATTTAGTTAGCGGCGAGTCACCACCCTTTATCCATTGAGACACGATAACGGCAGGTAATAAAGTCTCGTCACAATAGCCCTGTATCCTAACCCATCGAGCATCGTCCCACACACTCGTGATTATATCCTGCGCAGATGGCTAGATTCCTTGAAACTGGCCGCCGTGACGTACCTACCTACTTTCTCCAAAATAATTAACTGACTGCAATTCATTAATTTTAGGTAAGGTAAGCACCAAAACTTGGAATGGCGGCTTAAGAGAACCCACTATCACCATCCCATGGGTTTCGTAAGAGGCGACAGAGATAGGCTGAAACAGCAAAAAATTGCGATTGTTAACCTGCCCGCCAATTATGATAAAGCTATGGCAAGTATCAAAAGTCCACTGCTGAGGTGTATAGGTTTCCCAAATGGTTGTCTCATAAAGGGGATGTTTGTTATAGCATATAGCAAAGTCTTTGATAATTTTGTTATTACGAATAATCTCTCGTACTTTAGCTCTAGTTCTAAGCTCCCAAACTCCACTCTGGCCTACCAAACAACGCAAGCCAAAGGTAATAAAAGTCAAGGAATTGTTAACTCCAAGGAGAACTCGATTATGTCCCGTGGTGTTGCCACGAGCTGCTCTGCGGGCTCATTGTTATTATTATGTATAAATGTATTTTTCTCATCTGGTTGAGCTGCATAAATATATAAAAGAAAATAATAAATATACATTAAATATAGTAAAATATATAAATAAACAATACATAAATATATAAAAACCCAACTAGATGGAGGCCCTCGGCAGGGGTGACCAAACGGCCGAGGGTTAGGGGGAAAGGGAAAGAAGCCTAATTAATAATAATAATAATAATAATAATTATTATTAAATATTGTATTTCATTATGATTAGTAAATAAATATATTATACAATAATCCTTTTAAAAATACCACTTTTAAAAGTGGAGCAAAGGAATACTACTTTTTCTTAAATACGAGTATACATACAAGTTTTTTTTATACACAACATTAGATAGTACATATAGTATATATTTCTACTGTTTTGAATGTTTTGTATTCATGCTACGCCTGGACTTTATTTATACAATCTAAAAGCCACTCCAAATGTACATTTTTGTTTATTGAAGGGATTCTGGTAAATCCCCAAGAGTTACTTGAAATCTTTAAAAGTAACGCGATGTGACAGATGAAATGGGCAAAAGTAACTTATTCCAGATATCCCACTTATACCCTATTTGGAGATGATCGTAATTTGTCCGAATGATGGTGAATGAGATGGATGGGTTCCTGCAGGATGTGTTCAATTTTATATCACATGTTTTCGGCACATTTTAAATAAGGCCCTTTAGTTGCTAATTTAATATTAAACTTATTAGTGATTATTGATGCTGGTAGGAGAGCAGCGGTGAAGAAAAGCATCGTGAAAAAAATCTACAAGCAAATAAAAAAAAAAACATGTGTGCAGTGTTCACACGCGGTAGAAGAATATTTCAAATGATTTATTTGATATGATAATTTTCAACCACAAGTGTGGCATAAATTATAAGATAAAAGTTTAATTTTATAGTAAATAAATGTTACAATTCTTATTCCTAGACTTAATTTTAATGTAATAAATCAAAAGTATAATTTCTTTTGAGTAAAATTTCTTTGTAATAGCGCCATCTACTTCATTCTATAGGCAAAGTCTTTGTGTCGAATAAAAATTGAATGACTCCCAAGGTGGTACGTAAAATAGACGCTAGATGGCCTGAAGTTATTAAATCGTGGATTGTTATAAATGAATTGGTATATTAAGATAATTTTATTAAATATGGTTTATTTTATTTATTAAAAAAAATATTGTTTATTTTAACCGCAAAAAGAGGAGACCTAGATAATAGGAAAAACTGTATTTTAAAACAAAAAAAAAAGACTAGCAATATTTAAAAAAAAGACAGTAGACGAATGATTTCGAACCCACAACCTTTTGAGTTCTCGGTCTAAACTGTATTCCATCTCATTCTCTCGCAGGCAAAAACCTATAGATGTGTATGTTTGTCTCTTTTTAGTGTCGCTTTTTCGTTTCTATCGAGTTTCAAATCACAACGATTCTAAAGAAATTTTCACTCCAAAAATATGGCATTATTTCTACAAATATCATAAAAATCATCATCAGAATCTCTATCTGTCTGTCAAAAGTGTACTTCTCAGAGAGAACTATTGGGCAAAGTTACAATAGTAAGTAGCTTAGTAAAAAGCAGATAACCAAATACGAACATGAGATTAACGATTCAATTTTTCGTTTTAAGGGATCCGTTTTGGGTAGTAAAATGAAGAGCTGAAGATATTGTTTAAGATAATTGTATAGGGTGTCAAAGATAAAGTAATTTAAAAAAATTATAAATCCTTATTTTGTGTTTAATATTTCTTATAATTCTTTCCAAAAAATGCTTTAAAATGCATTAATATAGAATATAATTAAGTAATTATTATTCAATGCTGCCAACCCGCCTGCCAAGCGTGGCAACTTATGTAAATTATTAATCCCCCCCTATGAGGCAATCTATGGGGCTCTACCAAATAGTACTTTAAAATAATGTGATATCTAAATTAGTTGATTTTGACATATTTAACGATTCTTTTACCGTTACAAGTTAAAGTCACCTCATGAGTTGTTGTTGTTTTTCTTTTTTTCGTGCATCAGGGAGGCCTGTGTTCACCAGTGGACTTTGATAGGCTGTAACAGAACCGAACATGCATAATTTATTTATATACCTATTAGTAACTGAAGGAAAAATATAAAATGTTCATGTTTTGAAAAACTGTACAAATAAAATTATCGGCGTAGTTTATAACTACGTCAAAACGGTTAGAAACTTTAAGATTTTATTTATAAAGGTGTACATTTTAAGGGCTCTACGTTATATTTCCTATGCCTAATAATAATAATATAAAATATAATATAATGGAATCATTAGTAGGTACGATGAAAACAGACATGTAAAAAAAAAGACTAACGAAAAAAAAAACAAGACTCCTTATTAGCACTTATCTAGTAGGATAAAAGTAAAGGAGATAGCCTATATGTTGCCCAGGGTCATTAACTATCTTCATACCAAGTTTTATTGGCAATTAGTTTAGTAGATTTTGCTTAAATCGTGAATAAACATACGGACAGACAGACAAACATCTTAAATTCACTTTCGACTTGATGTTTACAGAAAAATTACAGAATCTTAATATTATAATGTTATATAGGTATTCATTATTTATCATATAGCAGCGTAGTACTGGTAACTTGTGAAGGGCTGTTAAGTATAATAATGACGATGATGATTATGATGATGATAGATAAGTGTAAGTTACAATAAAATAAAAAAGTAATTATGACGTTTATTCCAGTTCAAAATTTAAATTTAATCATAATAGAAGTATAAAGTTATCCAAAAGAAGTCATATCACGTAAAAAAGCACGGCTACCGTCCGGGTTATCCCTAGGTACCTGTACAAAAAAAAAAAATAGGAATTAAATCTTCAGAATAGTTGTTTTTGTCGTTCTAACTAAAATAATAATTTCAGTTCAAATGTCTCAAACGACATTGTCCTTTACAACTCCAACTAATTAAGTTAGGTAAAATTTCGTAACGAACGAAAAATAATTATGTAAATCTAATTTGAACCTTAACAGCGTAGCGAGACCTTATAAATAACCTTTCATGGAACATCTTTGTTACAAAAGGTCTCGGGTAACTGTTGGTCTGTAATTTTTAATAACCTATAGCGAACTAAAGTAGATTAAAGAAAACTAGAAAAGTATGATTGACATTGATAAGTTGTGCTGTAATAAGTTTTGTTTAATATTTAATTTCTTATTAACATTAAAACTTCCCTTAGGTGTAGTGAGATTACTCCCGAACGCGTTCCCGCTTTGTCGTGGCAAGGGCTTAGCAGCTGTAGGTTGGTTACCCGCGGTGAACAAAGTTGAACCAACTTGCCTAGACCGAGGTGGCCGTTCCAAGCGAGCTCGCCGAGCCTACTTCGGATGAATGCTGGTGGTTGTGGCGAGAGGTGTGCCGTCTCCATTTTTTCGGCCACAGCTGAAGAGGAGCCGTGGGGGAAGAGGAGTATTGGTATGGTGATGAGTCACGCGCTCTTTTCTTCGTAACGTATTCACCGTTGATGCGGTGGAGGCGGGTTTGAGGGGGACGAAGAGTTTCTGTATTACAAAGTGCCGCTCTCTCTACCCTACCGCGGTTCAAACTTTCTCCCTTAACTCCTCTTCCGAGTACTTGTCTTTTCTGAACCCATGGCTTGCGAGTATCAGACACAAGGAACGTAGAGTGGAGAAGGAAAAGAGGTAGGGGTCCCACTCCCGAGGAGGGGCCGCCATATACCAGCTGGCGCTGGTGGGGACTCAAATTCGTGCGAAACTATTCCCGTGGCTCTATCAATACGTGGCAGATGTGGAACACCATGGGATTTTAGTTGGTGCGATCTGTCTTTGTCTTGCCCATATAAAAAAAGTTATTGAAATTTTTTAAATTTGAAATTGAATTTGAGACTGAGATTTCAATTATGACGTCTAGCCTTGGCAGTGGGCCTGCAAGCCCCTGTGTGTTTCCCGAACTCAACTGTAAGCAGTGGTTTGAGTGTTCAATCACCCTGTTACGGCCCACATTATTTTTCACCGAAAGTAGTCCAGCGTTTATCGACCGTTTAGCGATCACCTCATTCCCAAGGGTTATTATCAATCATGTACTCTTCAGTAGTATAATAACCCTTACTAAACAATTTTTGCTTAACAAATATTTTCAAACCTTTTATAAATTAGGTCTGCACATTTTCTGGGACTTTGTTTTAAAAGCGTATACATTGCCCCATGTAGGAATTACTGACTCTTTGGAGTCGAGTAACTGTATAACTAACATGTGCTTGTTTCTAGTATTACAGAAAACTATTTTCTGTGATGTGAACCATTGATGTGACATTATATTGTTCCAGTCGTATCTCATGGGAATTGTGGGTTTGATTGCAATTCAAGCGGTACGCAATATGACGCAGCAGTCTCTTTTGTTTTCTTTCAATTGATTAAATGGATTTTATAATGAGTACTCCAAATTAGGCTGCTGTAATCTAGTTTGCTTCTAACTATTAAACAGTTTTATCGTAGTAGAGGTCTGCCTGAACTCTTTGGAATTTTTCAACACAAAACACAGTATATTTGTTGCTGAGGTAATTACATTGTCGATGTGGGTGGTGAATCTTAATTCGCTGTCTAGTATAACGTCTAGGTCACGAATCGCTCGAACTACAGTCAATTTGTCAATGCCGATATAATATTGACTCTGCACAATTTTTTTTTCTTGTATTGAGGTTCTATACTTATTTATAAATATAGGCGGAACATTGTTTGGGTCGGTCACTTTTAGATGTATCAAGTCTTTTTAGTATTTTCTCAACTTCTCCCTTGAAGAAGTAAATCTTGTTTAAATCATATTTGGATTTAGAAATTGATTGCAGATGAATGATTTATAGTATAGTTTTTATATCACCCCTCAGTTGTGCAAAGATATATTGATGAGTGATAAAATTATACAATTTTTTGCGAGAACCGATAAGATCTCGTTGCTTTCCCTCCAGTAGATTTTAAGTATCTATCAAAAGAAAACTGAATATTGCTTAATTTAGTAACTCTGTTTTTACCATACTTTTTTTGATACTTTGTTTATTTAATACGTACACTGTGACCCGCTACATTAATCCAGAAAAATCTGAAGTTTCCGTATGACTTGTAGTATCCTTCAAGGCGATCGTTTTCCCAAATGGGCATTCGGGGTGCCTCTTTGTATTCCTCTGCTCCAGCCCAATTAAGTCTATCGACCCATAGTATTTGGCCTGCAAATGATTAAGTAATTTATTTACAGACACTTCATGTCACAAGCTTTTCGAGCAAGCAGCAAGCTCATATCCACATCCATCTGCTCGAAAACCTTTACAAAATAAACAAAAATTTAAACAAAACTTTACAAATAAATTGTTTAAATGTAGGACTTCATTTTAGTATTCATATAGAAGATAGTACAATACAAACGTATATTTATTTATATCTCCTTGTAAACAAGTGATACAAAAATAAACTGACGTAGCCCAACGGATCAGCAAGTTTAAATGGCAATGTGTCTGCCACATTGCTCAAATAACCGACGGTAAGACATGCAGGAACCCGATGGATACAGGTAGCTCAGGAACGTGTTTTGTATCGTTCCTTGGAAGAGGCCTATTTTGAGCAGTGGACTAGTTAAGGCTGTAATGGTAATAATGATGCTGATTTCATTATTGCATTTTTTTATTTTTTACGGGACTTCTTTATTGAATCAAACTCTAGTTTAAACCTGTGACTAATTATAAACTACTTGTTGTAATAAGACGGAAAACGTTTAACAAGGTCTAGTTTAATATGCTTGTAATTTCCCTATCAAGATGGGCTGTTGCCGACATCAATCAAGTTCATTGATGTCGCTAACGACCTACATTGCGCAAAATTCCCGAACTAAAGATCACGTTTATTGCAAATTTCCGCATGTGAAACAGAACGACACGTGAGGGATTTATTAATAAAGCTCATTTATTGGAAAATATTTCTTAACATTAAATACAGAAACATATAACTAAGTATCTTTCAAATCGGTTAAAGGATGTGATATAATTTTTGGTTCGTTTGTATATTACACTAACATAAGATGTTAAATTTAAGTAATGCCTGATTTTATTAATTATATTACATAAATGTTTATGAAATTCTCACGCCTGTCACCCAGAGGGGTAGGCAGAGACTACACACTTCTTTTTGGTACGATACTGACACACCTTCACCTTTTTCAAATCCGTATATCTACGCATACATGCTTATCTGTTAAGAGAACTCTTAATTCGGACCATCATCAATATACTCGTATCACCAATTCTTTCGTGGGTCTTCCTTTAACTTGGTCTAGGATGTCTCATGCTGACTGCCTATCGATTTTGCAGCATAAATTTACTTTGTCACACTTGCCGCATTAATTTTTACTACGTCTGTATATTACTAAACCGATATTTTTAATTTAAACTAAAATAATAAAATTTCAACTTCCTCGACTTTTGTCGAACCATCTTAAATCCTTCGCAATTGTTCGTTCTCGACAGTGTTCGGAAGTTGTAGCCGGGGTCGAAGTCGGTCAGGAGGACATCTTCTCAGAAACATTCGTTTATAGATTTCTTAAGTCTTTGCAAATAAAGTAAAAGTTGTGTTCTAAGCTAGCTATGCATAAAAATAATTTGTGGAAATTTCTTTAACATTTTACGTAAATGGAAACTTACCTGGGGTGTCGCAAATAAGGTCAAGGTTTCCGTTGTATTTCGTAAGGATAATATCTGTCTCGTTTAATAACTTTTCAACTGAAATAAAGGAATGCTAAATAATATAGTTATTTTTTTATATTTTTGTAAACATGGAAGGTATTTTGTTCTATCTTGCTTGATTTTGTGTGCCAAATAAACGTATTTATTTCTTTCTATGTTATGAATGTTCGAGTATAAATCGATGTTCGTTTCGATATCGAATGTTGATTAGAAAGTGGTTGGATATAATAGTAGAGGGAGGTCTAAGAAAAGATGGATGGATTGTATTATGGATGATAATCGTAAGAAAGAAGTGAGTGAGGAGATGACGACTGACGTAAGAATAAAAGAGTAAGACATACTATGCCGACCTCAAATAACTTGGAATGCAATTTTATGAAATATAACGACAGGATTATTTCCATCATTCCTATTCTCTATATTCATTTAAGTGTTGCATAGTATTCTACTGAGTGTTACAAAACAACCCGTAAAGCCGAAAGGAGGTTAAATGGGGCCTTATAACGAGTCCATTCACAATATTTAAGAACCGTAGTAACGCTGTATAACATACCCCAAAAAAAAGAAAATATTATTTTCACTGATGTGCAAACCCTATTTCAGTAAAATTAAAGAGTAAACTACGCAGAATGTACCTTGTGTTGTGTTTTCTACATAATTCGCGGAACGACAAAAATTTTAAAAGACCTAACCTAACGAAACAACCTAAACGAACACTTACTTTTTCATAATAAATGTCAAATTTACAGAAACGGCTCTAAGTGTGCTCCGCCTTGCTCAATACACAACCTCGCTCGTTGGGATATGGCTTGTGTGGCATTTCGCACCATCGTCGGTGTTATTGATGCGAAAACCGATCTAACACGCTGTTCCATCTCGGAAACCGTTGGGCAATCGGAGAAATACACTCTGTCTTGCACATAACCCCACAAAAAGAAGTCCAAGGGTGTGAGGTCCGGAGAACGAGCAGGCCATAGCACCGGTCCCCCGCGGCCGATCCATCCTAGCGGAAAGCGAACGTTAAGATGTTCTCGTACGTTGCGAGCAAAATGTGTCGGAACTCCATTATGCTGAAACACCATGTTTCTTTGGTTCTCAAAGTAATCCCAGTCAGCCACAGGAAAGTCGTCAATCGCCTCTTCGAATTCCGTTTGTAAAAACGTTAGATAGTTGCTACCGTTCAGACGTGATGGCATAATGACGGGACCGATGACATGCCCGTCATAAAGGCCAGCCCACACATTCAGCCGCCACTGGTGTTGGAATCTGCCCTGCCATGAAGCATGTGGATTCACGCGAGCCCAAACGTGATCGTTATGCATATTTGAAAGTCCTGACCTCGTGAATGTTGCCTCGTTCGTCCAAAGAACATAGTTTACGTAATTAGAGTTTTCCTCTAACTGCCTGAGGTACCACTCGCAGATCTCTACTCGAAATCCACTCGAAGTTCCTCCTGGGTGCAAAAACGGAGGATATCAGCTCCTGTGTACGGCAATAGTGATAAGGGTGACAATTGTCGTCAGGAAGAATTCGCCAAACTGCAACATGGTTTATACCGAATCTTGTTCCGGCTCGCCTACTTGTGGTCGGCTCTTCTTCAAAATGCTCTAACACTAATTCAGCCTGCCTGGCGTCGACTGTACTTGGACGTCCACTTCCTGTAGACCGATGAAAAGAGCCGGTGGAATGTAGTCGTCTTGACATGTTCAGAAAACACTGGTACGAAGGCAGCCGTCGCTGTTCTACGAGGGTGGATTGAAAAGTACTCGGCCTAACCAAGAAAATAAACACATACTAAATCAGTAATATTTTTATTTTTCTACATAATCACCATCAAGTTCAATACACTTTTGCCACCTCCCCTTCCAAGCATTTAGACCGTTGAAAAAAAATGATTCTTCCTTAGAGTCAAAATATGCGTCTACAGCTGCTTTGACCTCGTCGTTTGTCGAAAATCTTTGACCTCCCAAGTGCTTTTTTAGGTTAGGGAACAGAAAGAAGTCTGATGGTGCCAGACCAGGTGAATACGGCGGATGCGGTAACAGTTCAAAGCCACAGTTGTGAATTTCAGCCATTGACTGTACTGACGTGTGAACACGGGCGTTATCTTGATGAAACAGGACTTTTCTTCTGAGCATTCCTCGACGTTTTTCTTTTTATTTCCTCTCGTAAACGACGTAGTAAGGTGCAGTAGTAATCAGGTTTATAGTCTGACCCTTTCAAGATAATCAATCATAATCACACCTTTCGAGTCCCAGAATACTGAAGCCATCACCTTATTTGCCGACAAAATCGACTTAGCCTCTTTAGGGGGTGGTGAACCAGGTCTCCTCCACTGTTTTGATTGTTGTTTTGTTTCCGGTGTACAGTAATGAACCCATGTTTCGTCCATAGTAACAAAACGATTCAAAAAATCATCTGCATCGGCTTCAAATAACTCCAAACAGTCGCGTGAAATAGTCAATCGCGTCCTTTTTTGTTCAACTGAAAGCAGTCGCGGAACCCACCTCGCAGACACCTTGTGGAAACCCAACTCGTTGACAATGATGTTTTGAGTTCGTTCATAAGAGATGCCTATAATCTCGGCTATCTCTCTAATTTTTAATCTGCGGTCTCCCATTATTAAATCAAGTAATTTTTTAATATTTGCTCCATTCGCGGAAATTATGTCAGATTACTTTGTTAATAAATTTATAAAATCACAACTAATTATCGCACACGTTTCGAACTTCACACAATGAACTAGTCTGAACTGAACTAAATAATGTGGGTAGATTTGATTTTTAGAATTGAATGGATCTGTGTTAGGCCGAGTACTTTTCAATCCACCCTCGTACCATCGATAAATCGTTGCCGATACATTTCTCGAGCACGATTTAAATTGCTATCTTCATGGCCTACGCATAACATCATATCGTGATATTCCGAGTTAGAAAGCATCGTTATTTTGCAAAAAATGTTGGAAAAAAAAACTCGAAACAGTTGTAGGATATCGATTAGAAGATTTGAAATTGACAACATATTTTTTTTTCCAACTTGACATTTTTTGAATCCAGTACTTGAGTATAATGACATCCTTGTATTGAGGTAGCAAACATTTATGAATGAAAAATAGAAAAACTATTAAAGTAGACAATTATTAGGTAAAATAGGTACGTAGGCCTTTCTGTTAAATAATCTGGTTCCCTGACATGACAGCTTACTAGGGTTGACAAAATTTTTGGCTTTTATAATTAATTATATTTTTTACGGGGTATTTTGTAACACGTTGTATATTTGAAACGCTTTTCAACTTATTTAAGGGCGGACTCAAAACTGCCTTATGTGTAGGTATATGTTCCTTAACGGTCACCTCTTGATATACATATATATATATTATATATTTACATAATATATATAAAAGATTTAAAAAAGGCGAATATAATATATTTAGGCATGAGAAACTGAGGCAGATGCAAGTTTTCATTCATCCATTTAGCCACTACAGAACCTCCCATAGATTGCCTCATAGGGGCGATATTTACCATAGTTGCCACGCTTGGCGGGTTGGCAACCGCAGTTTTTATTATATTGAGAGAGCTGCTTATTAAATTAAAATATTGGTAACATAATAATAGAGTAAGTAAAATTCTAAGAAATGACCACCTTTCCCACTTATATCTACCTTCAAGAGTAAAGAGAAGGCCATGTAGAGCCTGAATAATTACAGGTTGTGAGGCAACAAGTTATCGAACAAAATGGCACATATATAGATTATGATTAAATGTAATTAAACTTTGAAAAAAAAATGTCTTGAATTTGTATATAAAATACGAAGAAACTTTTTCCCCGACCTTATACTATGCACTTACTTCCGTCGGTAACTGGTTTCATGAAATCGCCATTTTGGTAATCGAATACAGCGTTAGACAGGGAGCCCCAAACAACGTGGTCAGGTATATTGAGTGCCGCCTTCACTTGTGTATTCATTAGAGTGTCAAGATCAATTTCGTCTTGCCTGGCAGTTGATAGAAAGGGCCTGCCACGAATTTGAAAATCTCTTGCCGCCTCTATAAAGATTTCACCTTTAGTTATGCGAGAGAATTACAAGTAGAGAAGTAGCGTTTTACTTGTATTTTAATATATTTTCCATTATATTTTAAACATTGTTTATTATCTTCATGTTTTGCTAACAGTTTACTGTTAAAAAAATAATATTTTAAGTAAGAAAATAAAAAATATACATAATTAATAACGCTCTCACAGAATACCAGCGTAAAATAGCAGCTTAACACTGCTGTGTTTCGTATGGTGAGTGTAGAGAACCGGAGACCCTTTTTACTGCAAAGAGGCATTCCATCTTAGTCCTTATGGGTGACAACGCATCTGCATTTTGATTCTTTATTGAGGATAGATGTAGATGTCTATGGGTCACAGCAACCACTTACCATCAGGTGGACTATGTGCTCGTTTGTCACCCTATCCTATATAAAAAAAATTGTCCAAATTTTAACATAGTTTATTATGGACCCTTGAGTCCGATTCTACGAGTACTGTTATTTAAATGATGTCTGCTTCTGTGTTAGTACGTTAATAAACATTTTCGTGTTGCATTTCTTGAAAACAAAATGCTAAATATCGATTCTAAGTCATTTTTATTTGACGTATAATTTCAACATGAATATTTATTTTAATCCTTAGAGTATAAATAAGCATTATAAATACTCTAAGTTTCTTTAAATGAATATTTTTGAAAATGCTGTGAAAAAGGCTTACCAAAGATATCTTTAAACATAATTAGTCTCTAGTTTCCAGTTTCTAGGATACTCGAACTTGTAAATAATCGCCAAATCCACATCTAGACTCTTTCCTATTTGTTTTAGAACGGTTATTTTAATGGTGATTTAATAATGTTTTTAATTTTAAAAGTTACTGTATGTATCTTCTAATTTAACCCGATACAAATGAAGTTACGACACATATAAGTCCCAAAGCCGGGCACAGGTCTCCACTCATTTGTGAGAGAATTATGGAGTAATTACTTTGCCTCGCTGCGTACTTAGATAGTTACTATAAATTTTACCGTCCAAACTTGATTTTAGGATAAACTAACTGGGATGGCCTAAAGGACATCAGTTGTCAGACAGTCTCACATCAACCTACTCGCTCATATAACTTTTTCCTCAAATCGGCACACACATTATAATCGGCGCATAGTTTTTCCTATAATCGGGTTTTGCTGGAAAATTCTATTTACATAATATTGCAACAATAATCTAGATTTTTGTTTAGTTAAAAAAATGTGTACCATAATCATTTTTCGAGGTGTCTGGTTGCGTTACGGCCATTTTTGTCAAAATATTGTAGAAATCAACACTTGTAGTTGCATCGAACACTGCCCGTTGCGTTCGTGCCCACTGTCGTGTTGCATTAACGTATAATCCATTGTTAAATAATCTTTCAGCTTCGCGAGCTTCTCGCTGAATACTCATGTATCCATCTTCGTCAACAAGACCTGCGGCTAGTAGCAGAGGTCCCCAAGTTAGCGTGGCATCAACTGGGGATATCCATGAGTTACCCATAGCTATACCTCGTAGATTTGATTTTATTGTGCCTGCTTTTTCAGCCTGTAATTTAAACGTGTAATTTATATAAATATGTAAGGAACTGTGACATTTGAAGGAAAAAGTGCCCGTTTTGAACTTTAAAAGAACATGAGTGAACAGAGTTAGATCCCCGCATTTGGGATTGGGATGGGATTTTGGGATTTTTAAGTTATATGAAATGTTGTTAAAATTAAAATAAGTTACATTTCGGTTTAGTAATATGTGTACCGCAGTTTTTTTATTATTTTTGTTATCTGAAGAATCTGTTGTACATCTCCTGTTTCATTTGCCTATGTTGCCGCTTACGGCACCCACGAGATGATATCGGGAAGTGGATTATCTTACGCCGCCATTACACGGCTTATTATTTACATTATTATTATGGAATATTATCCTGTTTAATCCTTCGAGGAAATAAATTTATTCTAGACGCCATCCTACATTTGCAGCCTTAAAATGTTTTCTGAGTGCTCTTGAGGTTTGTTTAAAGAGAATTAAATAATTAAAAGTCAACTTTTTTATTCCTTGAGTTTACTCCTTAAGCACCAATTTTCATATTATTATAGTCATAGTCCGCGGTGCACAAAAAAGATGGCGAGCGAAATCGAGTGTTAACAAGAGTGAAATCGTTATGTTGGTCCTCCACGCAACACATTCGCGCGTCTTATACTGAACGTGTGTAAAGAAGGCGATAATGGTTGAATTAATTTAATACCTAAAAGTTATAATAAATAAAAAAATACTGATAATTTTAATGTTTAAAAATATTTGTTAATTCTTTATTCAAATACAAATATACTAAGTTGTAATTGTTATGTATGTTTTAGTTTCAATTAGTTGAATTATTTTTTTTTCAACATACAAATTGATTAATTCAAATTTCCAATAAAATTTTCCTCTTTCGAAAAAAAAATTCATTATCTCGTTAAGAATAAAATTACAAAGAACAAAAAATTGTGAATACATAATTAATTCAAAATATTCTCATAGCTACTTATAAGTAGCTTTTTATTTAAGTTTTTATATGTTGCTATTTTTTTAAGTACGACAATAAACCTCTTTAAGCGGGGGTCTTTATATTTAATAACGTTATACAATATTAAAGAGTTTTCATTTCATGAATTTTTAAATAATTGTTTTTCTTATTCTTTATTTGGAATTTTTATAAATTTTGTCATAAAACTGTTTGGTTGCTAACATGTTATATTTATATACAAAAATATTTTACTTACTTCATGGATTAAAATCCCCATATCAATAGCCATTTTTCCTCCATACGATTGACCGTAAATGTAAAGAGGAACTCCTTCAAATTCAGGATGAGATCGATAAAACCCGCGCATCAATTCCAGAAAGTCTTGAGCTGTGGACACACAGTTAATTTAATTGATAGTTCGTTGAACTTTTGAAACGAGTAAAAATATATAATTTTACCAATTTCTATATTTGTCGTTGTCAAGTATTTTAGGTCATCAACATAACTAAAACCTGTACCCACAGGATTGTCAACAAAGAGAACGTTGAAATTTTTTATCTGAAATGAGATTTTAATTGTAGAGCTTAGTGAACAATTGTAGATTAACAGATAGCGAATTACTGCATGGTTTTGTTATCCGAATCATGTGGTATTGGATAACCTATTGAATGAATTATTATGATTAATCTGTACTGCATTCTAAACTTACATCAATCGTATCGCGTGAACACTTAGGCGTCACATACAGAGAAGATGTTACTTCCTTGTTGCTTATATTCAGTATGCGAATAAACTTGCATTTATAACATTATGACCAAACGAGCTGTGTAAAGCCATCGTCCCGTAGGTGTCCTAAGAGATAGCTCGGGGAAATGCCATAGGGATTTCATAGCTTTCGATGCATAACCTTAAATAGACTAGCGATGAGAAGCTGCGTCAAAGACAAGAGACGTCTGACGAATAAAAAAGACGTTCCACCAAGCGTGGTGACTAAGGCGAATTCTCCCAGTAACAGGAGAGGTGTTTACTTCACAGTAGACTTTTACTAGCTGACGAAGAAGAAGAATATGATCAAATACAGAATATATTGCACAGCTAAAAATTTGGAGAATAAATACATGATAATAATAATCATTTCGGTCACGGCGACCAGCCTCAACGGAGACTAGTCATTAGTGCAAGACAAGATTATAGTACCCAAGTGTTTGCACAAGCACAGGTGCACTCTCTATTGTCATAGTGCGATGGGACGGCAAAATGACACGACCGGAAAGAGAAATGGCGCAGGACCAACGGCTTTACGTGCTTTTCGAGGCACGGGGTAAAACACCTGCAACTTCCTGACTCTGTACTGAAAATTTCTTGACAGAAAAACTCAATATAACAGATTTTTTTCTTTGGCCCGACCCGGGATTCGTACCCGGGACCTCATGATGAGCGGTCGCGTTTACGACCATTAAACCAACGAGGCAGTTGAAGGCAAATACATAATAACAATTTAATAAACCTGTACAGTGGACAGCTTTAGGAGATATAAATATAAAAAGAAAGGAATGCTTCAGTGGTTTGTTCACGTAGAAAGAATGAATGAGGAAAGAGTGACAAAGTAAATTTATGTTGCAGAAGTGAATGGCAGAGCCGGCAAGGGACGCCCTAGACGGAAGTTTATCGTGTATTGAAGATGGGCCTAATTAAGAGTATCCTTAATCACCGAGCTTGTAGGCGTAGGTATATGGATTTAAAGAGGCGAGAGAGCTATGTCAGGATCGTGTCAAACGGAAATCTAGTCCTTGCCTACCCCTCTGGGTGACGGGCGTGAGTGTTTATGTATTTTTATGTAAATTATATAACAAGTTTCTTTTTGTTTTTTAAACCTACCAGTAGTTAGTAATTATATTAATAATCTGTGCAAGTTATATACAATTTGAAACAAACCACATATGGTCCATAAACCAGAATTGTTGAATCCAATTAAATTTCTTCAGTTTTGAATATAATTACTTTTTGCTTTTCTTAATATACGAAGTGTAATTTCTTACCCATGTATAATTCCTCTCTCGTAAAGACACATCAAGCGGTCCTAAAATATCAAAGTTGCCGATTCCAGTGGAAGAACCTCCTGGGCCACCTTGCAACCATACTACTAAGGGGCAATCGGTATAATTTTGGACAGAGGCAGTAGTATAGAACAGCCAATAGAACATATGTGCCCCTTCACGTACAGTAACATAATCAAAGGCTTGCCTGAAGGGTCCAAACTGAGCTGAAAATATTTTGATTATAGGTTATATAAAAATTAATGTTTGTTTGTTCCTATTTTATGCGCTGCCATACCGTTCATCAGATTGCGCTAAAAGTTTGTCAACTTATTGCTTGCACTTACGTGAAGGTTATAGGCATAGTATAGAAAAAAATTTCAAAGATGTCTTTGTATTATTATGGGCTGATGAGAACTTTCAAGTAATAAATAAAAGGTAGAACAGATTTCGTGAAATCCACACAAACGTCTTCCTAATAAAGATGACATGAGATTCGGCGGCAAAATTTATTACAGTCTTTATTAACAATAATATGAATCCGTTTATTTATGTCACAATCTTAGTATGAAATAAATTATGAACTATTTTAATTTTTAACGTAAATCTATTTCTCTGTATTTATCTATTTCTTAAACTTAATAAACTTAGATTTTGTGATTTGGCTTACCTTCAACATATTGATTTGTGAAAAGAGTAAGAAGTAATAAATAAAACAACATTATAAGAAACGTTAGACAAGTTATACTGAAACGTAATAAGAATTGTAGACTTATCATTTGATATAATTACATAGATATTATTGCACTGCATTATACCCCATATCGTAATCAGTTATTAGAGATAAGCATGTCATGATTTTATTTTTACATTGGCTTTGTACAAATTAGAGTTGTGGTAGCTCAGGGTTACGTAGTAACTATTGGATATAATTGTGCACAGGGGCTTATTTCCCAAATTAAATTAATTAAAAATAACTGAGTAAGTAGCGCAAAAATTAGTTTCTGAGAGATGACTACATATTTGTGCCATTTGCTGTAGAGACTATCGGTCCATGGGGTCCACGTGCGGTGAAATTCCTAAAGGAACTCTATCCGTGACTGGTCGTTGCTGCTGGTGATAAGAGGGCTGGTTCTTTTCTCGCTCAAAGGCTAAGTAAGGAAACGCAGCCAGCGTTCTAGTCACGATACCACGTGTAGGACTGTATGATAATTAAGTTATTATTTTTAGTTTTTTTATTATAAATTTTTTATTTTGTATATATTTCAATGTTATTTAAATAATATATCTAAAGGTAAATAAATTTAGTATATAAAATAAAATGTATGTTTATAATCTACGTTGGATGAATTTTCTATTTCTATTTAAAAAATATTAAAAATCACGCCTAATAAAATATTGATAGTAACGCTGCAGCTATATCATGGCTGCAGCACGAATAGTTTGCCTTGACCGGGAACCAGTGGGAGACAACGTTCTCAGAGAATACCAGCGTAAATGCCGCCGAGTTTTGTATGGTGAGTGTAGAAAACCAGAGACCTTTTTTACTGTTAAGGAGGCATTCCATCTTAGTCCTCAGGGGTGACAATGCATCTGTAATTCGATTTTCATAACCTTCTCGTATTCATACCAGAAATAGAAAGCCTAGAATGGAAATAAGAAGTAGACTGGCGATCACGGTAGAAGTCACCTAACCCATTGGCACTGCTGGCTGGGCACAGAGCGCATCTCACTTCTGAGAGGATCTTAGGGCAAGGAAATGTTTGCAACGATTTCATATATCTTCGAAATATTTTATTTTATTTCACAGCGATGCAGGCTTCCTCCTGACGTTCTCTTTTACTGCCGAGCACGTGGTGAATCACCACTTAAAATTTTAATGTGTTGTTGCTCGCGTATTGTGAAATCTACGACGAACGTTTAGCCCCTAAGCTACCACGGCACTCCACGGCTCAATAACAGAAAATCTTACCAAATTTGGAGAGGGAAATATCTAGCAATGAGTCGTTATACCTGAGGATTACCAAATTAAATTATTAGTTTAAATTTGAAATTAAGCAAGCAACCCAAGTTCCGACTCTGCCAGCTCCACGCACAATTTTATTTTACACGTGGTAAAGCCACACTGCAGCTATATTACATCAACAGAATCTAGGAATACCTTAATCCTAAACTATTTACGACTTTATAGTTTAAAATCTTTTTAGTTTCCATAAAAAGTTTATATACAGATTGAAACCTCTTTTAATCTATTTTCAAAATTTAAAAATGTAAATACAAAAAAAAACAAAAGAAAAACAAAAAACGGTGGCAAAATTGTTAGTAATTTGTTACGTCAAGGAAAATTAAAATTGTTCTACTGATATTAATTAATGAAAAGGGATTAGATTGTTTCTCTTTTTTAATTTAACGTGCCGTGTGAGCTTTAAGAGTCATGTCACGTCGTCATTTGAGTCGAGATGAAATGTTACGAGCCGCGGGCATGTTAGAAAATGGAGCTATTCAAGGCGTCGTTGCTGAGGCCCTACACGACGACCAGCCAAAACGTGACATCAAGGTTATGGTCACGTCATCGCAGTACTGGGGATGTGGCTGAATGGTACACGGGTAGATATCGTGTTACTACGCAGAGACACGATCGATTTCTCCAAATGACCGCCAGAAGACAACCCAATATCACAGCGATGCAACTACTACAAAGGCTCCAGGAGGACCACCAGCTAGTGGTAAGCGACCAAACCGTGCGAAGGAGGTTGCATGAAAGCGGTGTTCATGCTACGTGTTCCAGCATTGCGACGTGGCAATCGCGGCCGGCGGCTTTCGTTGGCTCGAGAGCATTTACTATGTAGGACGAACAATGGTCTTTGCTGCTGTTCACCGATGAGTCCCGGTTTAAGTTTCGTCCGGATTCACGAAGAACATGCGTTTGGAGAACTCCAGGGAGAGTTAGCCGTCTACGGCATCCTCAGGAGGTCCATTCATACCAAGGCGGGACAATCATGGTGTGGGCAGGAATTCGTCTCGGCTGATGAACCCAGCTCGTTTGGATCCAAGGCAGCATGACTGCACAAAAATACCACGAGGAGGTCAGGGGAGGGCCAGGAATTTCTACTCATACACGATAATGCTCCTTCCCATACGGCGCGGCTGATGTCAGCCGTTCTGCGAGACCACAATATTCAAGTTTTGGATTGGCCTTCACAGTCGTCCGACTTAAATCCTATCGAGCATGCCTGGAACATGTTACAACGAAAAGCTTTGAGAGATTTCCCGCCAAATTTGACGACGGAACAACAAACTTTACAAACACTTGCAAAGAACATGGGACCTCATACCGCAAGCAAGCTAGACATTGACAATTTAGTTTTGAGTATGAACAATCGGTGTCGATGTGTAGTTAATGTAAAAGGTGGCAACACTGATTTTATAAGATTTTTTGTATTTTAATTAAAATTAATAGTTTTATACGAGAAATGAAGTTTTTTTATCATACTAATTTTCTAAGGCGACTAAAAAAATTAACATTTATATTTCAAACAAAAAAATTACGAAATGTTTTTTATTTTTTATTACAGACCTTAAAATAACCTATCATTCTTCTATTTACTATATCAGAAAATTCTTCATAGATTTCTAGATATTTGATGAAATATAAAATATTCCTAGATTCTGTTGTGTTTATATGGTTATAGCACTACTGGGTTAGCTTGACCGGGAAAGGTTCATTCACTCACAGAACACCAGCGTAAAATAGCAGCTTACGCTACAGTATTACATATGGTGAGTGTAGAGAACCGGAAACCCTTTTTACTGAAAACGAGACATTCCTTCTTAGTCCTCAGGGGTGACAACGCATCTCAATTTTGATTTTTAATCGAGGATAGGTGTAGATATCTATGAGACGCAGTATCCACTAACCATCAGGTGGACTGTGCGCTTGCTTGTCTATAACAAAAAAATATAGGACCTAACTGTGCCGTTCTTATATACGTTTGAAAAGTGTCATTTTTATCACTCACTGATTCACTGACTCACTCATCAAAAACGTAGACAACGTCTAGGTGTCTTAGAAAATTTAAATTTGGCGTCAAGGTAGATCATTAGTCGTATTCAAAGGGAAAAATCCTTTGAATACGACTAATCCTTATCGTTGGTTATAATAAAGCCTTATCGTTGGTTTTGCTCCCGAAACTTTTTCGTACTTCTGTCCTATTAAAGAGATCCCGGAAACTTGGGGCCATTACTTTTAGTGTCCGATCCATGATGCAAAGGAGTGGCAGATTTTTACGCCGCTACCACATGGCTAAAGATAGGTTATTTTAACTGAGGGAGGGAGTAACTTACACACACACAAAACCCACCTGATGGTAAGTGACTCTACCAGCGTAGCTCTACCATGTAAAACATGCTTATATATATAATATGAAGATCAGTGGCTAAGCACTTTCCGGCATGCTAAGCGGTGAATAAAAACATCATGAGGATACCTGCAGGTTTAAGATGTTAAAAAATATTTCGAAGATATATGAGGCCGCCAATAATTGGAGCAGCGCGGAGGACGTTTTCTTACCCCACAACCCTATCAGAAATGAGATGAGCCTGTACCCAGCAGTGGAACGTATATAGGTTGTAACTTTAATCTTGTGCTTAAAAATAAACGGCCAATATTGCCTTTGAAATACGTGTGATTTAAATATGTATGATTGATTTTTATACATTTGCAATATTTAAATAATGCCGATGATAAGTAATTATAATCTTCTGGCTGATTTTCACTACGGCATTAACTTTTGAATATTATAGAGAGTTCTTAACTGCGGATAACTTATTATGCTTCTACAATCACGATCACGATATGATCACGCAAGCATAAATGCACTTGCTTATCCTGACAAAAATTTATCCGGTGTAAAGCTTATGCGTAAGTCAGACAGAATAGGAAACTCCAGCTCCTTTCACTTAATCGCACTATCGGATCGGCTGGCCTTATGAAAAGACATTGCATCTGTTTGCATCTTCAATCGCATATACTATGGGACTGCGCAGAGATAAAAGTACACAAAAATAAAAGTAGTTTTACAAAAATAAGTGATATTCATAATGTAAATACTAGGTACGGACACAAGTTAGTAGTACCAGTTACTCTACTCCTCCGAGTCAGTAATTCATTCTTGGGGCGATGTATACGTTTTTACAACAAAATCCGAAAAAACGTACAAAATTTGACCTGCTCAAAGTTCAAAAACTTTATTAAACTAAATTTGTATAAAAAGGGTTATTATAATATTAAACCGTTTTTGGGCCCACTAGAAATTATAACGTAACTTAATTTTGTTAATTACAAAAAAAGATACCAATTTATTATAGTAAACGGCCTAAAGATTTTATGAAAATGTAACCGCAATTATAAAATCTGAAAAAAAAAGTTCTTTTGATATTCGTGAATTAGCTAATGTAATATGAAAAAAAAATGCCTATAAAGAAGAACGAACTACTAAAAAAAATTCCATCAACCTTAAAGTACCTATAAATGCTGAATGTACCTACAACTTTCTTTTATACTATTAATTATTGACGAGTGCACTATTTTAACTTATATTACCGGTGAAAACTACGAGACAATCGCTTTTAGTTTGTTTTTAGGTTATTGTGATATTCATATTTTAATTGTTAATTTCTCAGTATTCCCGTTAGATACGGTAAAACTAATATGACTATTGTAATCTATTGGTTATAAGGAATAAATCGACATGTGTTTCATTAAGTTACGCCTGGTTACGGTGGTGGGCCCACTCTCCATACAAAAAGAAATTGTCTACTTTACGCCATACTTCGTTAAGTAGGACTAAAAAACACTTTGTAAGTAGGACTAAAATAACAATTTGATATTGTAAGGAAGGAAAACTTTAAAATTCATATAAGTTAGTTTTTAGGAGACCATTATTGCTAAAAAACACGAAAACGTAATAAAAACTAAATAAATAATAAACACCGATAAATGGTGAGCTCTCAAAATGTTGCAAACACAGTTTGTTGGTCAAGGGCAACGGTCAGGGTAAAGGCAAATTTATGTGATAAACATGTGATGGCACGCTACTTACTCGAGTCAGTGGTAACTAGAACTTTAGGAATCAAATGAGTGACCCCAGTAGTGAAGAGTTCAGGAGAGACTTCTAGTCGAGAACTTCTTGAAACTGTCGGTTAGCACAGTGCGAAAAACCACGAACCGTCAAGTCGAGCCTATGGACAATTTCACCTATGCCAAAATAATTGAGTCCGTTCGCAAAGATCACGGCTGGTTTCCAAATAGGTTGCAAGCATGGACTCAAAGCCCTCATGATATTCCTGTGGTATGCGGGGGACTCTTAGTCGATCTACGTGTCTAGAACACGTAACATGCCTCTATGTTTCGTGTTCTAGAAACCGTTTCCTCAAGTATGTTCCTCATCTGTTATATTTCCTGGCTGTCTGAATCTACTGCTGCCGGGGTTTTCGTTGCAGTATCCACATCTGACTGTTGCTTCGCAGCTTGTGGTGCAGCATTCATAGTCATAGTAGTTCATTCAATGAAAAAATAGCTTTACGTTGTAGTTGTCAGAGTTCGGTATCATCAAATATTTTTGAGCGCATGATGCACCGAACTCGATCTACCAGGTTTTGCTCTGTGACGGTGATGGATGGCTCCAGTTTAAAAAAAAAAGCGGTGCACCCTATCCTGATCCGCAAACCCTCCAAACCCTTCCCCTTTCACCATAAAATACGCCCGCAATACGTTCATATATTTTTGTCACGTGTCCAACGCATGCGGCGTAATCAGCGCAATCCACTATATTATTATTATTATTATTAAACGTGTTTCTTAAAATTAACAAAATAATAATATTTCATTTATTTACTGAACGAAACATTACATTTGCACATGTACGGAGATTCGATGAAAAAAAAACTGAAATTACAAATAGATAATCACCTGACGTAAGCCTAAAAATACTTATATCACATGATGAGTTCAGTTATTTTACAGTTTTACACTTAAATATTTCGTTTTTGACTTAGGTATTTTAAATTGTATAAATCTAAGTTATGTAAATATTAGTAGAAAAATACTTTTATCCATTAATTACAGTTTCAAAAAGTCTACTGGCTTTCCCCATAGATTGCCTCATAGAGGATTTTGCCATAGTTGCCACGCTTGGCAGGCGGGTTGGCAACTGCAGTTTTTTAAAATTTTGAGTTGTTATCCGGTAGATGCTGCTACCCAACTTCTGTTTCAGTATCCCTCTGTCGCTTCCTACGACACACGTGACGATATGCTGTAGTAGACATTCTTACACAAACACTACACTGTTACTTTTATAAGATTATTATTTTCTGTGTTTAACATAATTTTGTTGATAGCTTTAATATATTCGATGTTCGACTTGCAATATAAATATCAATCAAATTTATAAAAATAATATTGATATTTTTGCTATTCACTACTGCGACGAGGAATCATAGGCCATGGTCAACGAAACGTAGCCAGTTAAGGGAGGCCAGTGCTTTCGCGGAAAGACCATTACAGACAGACATTACCGACGACCTCTTCATAACATTGTGTGTTTTTCTATCCAGGAAATTCAGGAGGGATAAAAGAGACCCAACTTTGATCCTTTCTTTCCGGAGCTGAAATCTCCTTCCAGAGCTCTCCAATAATGTGCTGAGAGGATTCAGACAGAGGCAAAACTTTTAATAAATTATAAATCCCCACGATATAATTGTAATTTTATCGTGGGGATTTATAATATTATAATATTTCCCACGTAGATAATACTTTATGAAAATATAAGTTATAGTTGTGGTCGACATCTGTAAAAAATATCTTCATAATAATTATACGCAGTTAATTTCATTGAATTTAATCTTGAAAATTTTTGCAATTAAATTTTTTATCCTCAACCTAATTTTTTAATTCTACTTCAGGTTATACAGTTAGCACAACATGTTAGTAAGAAAAATAAATGACTGACAAGTACTTAATATGTTTGTTGATATGGATTATCATTCACATGACTACTCTGTAAGAGATGTAAACATACAACCGATTTTTTATATTCAGTTGTGAATAAATAGGTGGTATTCTGCCGCCTCGGGTGCATTCAGACTCGGCTGTCAAGAGACGCCGGTCTGTCGCGTCTGCGCAGAACTTTTTTTTCATTTGTGTCTTCGTGTTACGTGTTTCATCTGTCAATGAGGAATTAATATTTTCTAAGTTTCTAAACTATCGTTTATTTCGTGTGTGTTGACTGCGATCAAAGAATAATTTAAAATGACTATCATATCTTCAGCTATCCTGAAACAGGTATTTTTTTAAACATTTATTTTTTAAATTAAACAAAAACACCCAGCCAAGTGTTGTGAAAATGCATATAAAATTTAAATCTATAGATACATAATAAAAGTCTAGTTTTTATTTTATTCTTAAGCTGTATTTTTATTTTTAAATACCGTGAAACCTGGCAACTTTTTCATTTTTGGAAGGACTTAAAAGTTTAGGACCAATATTCCAACAAAAAATGTACTATCAGACTGGGCGTCAATGTTAAATGTGACATTATATTCTTTATAGATTTGGTATTTTATTAGTGATTTAAACAAATACTAATATTAAATAGACAAAATACTCAAAAATAGAAAATGGCAAAGTTAACCTCACTTTCTGGCAACTTTGTCATCAGGGTTTACAAAGAAAATAATAGGATTTGACTTCAAGGTTGAAGGCAAGTTTACCTCATAAAATAATACACAACACTCAGAGTTATGATTTGCTCCTATAATTGTTTTGTAAATAGCAAAATTTACTATTGTGGCAAAGATGCCCTCCCATTTTTCAATATTTCATACAAACTTGAAAATATGTGTCAGGGTTGTCAAAAATCCTTGATTACGTACATAACTTTTTTTTTGTTTGAATTGTCACAATAATTTCATATGCAAAAATCTAAAATATATTAAACAAAAATACTCTCGTTTAAAATTAAAAATCAAATTGCTGCAATAATAAGCTTAAATCAATTATAGTATAGATAAAGAAAAGTTTGTCACAATCATTTTTAACAAGTATTCATTTTTTTTATTAGTTGTCATCATTGTATTCAATTTCTATATTAAGATAATATTGTAGTCGATATAAATATTATTTCCCCACAATTGCAAAACATTAAATAATTATTAAAAATTACAATTAATGTTTACTGTAAAAATACTGAGTAGTAATAATATTATTATTGCCCGACAACGCAGTAAAAATAATATAGAATTCTCTTTTCTTTTCCTTCACTTTTGATAAAGATGAATTGATTGACGACTCATTTGGTAAAATCGGTCTGCTACGTTGAAACATCGATATCAACATACATACATACATACATAGAATGTCAAGTACAGAACACTTTGTTTAAATAGTTGTAATCGGTTAAAAATATAGGTCGAAAGTGACAACCCTTGGTTGTAGCAAAACATGGCAAAGTAACCTTCACATCGTGGCATCATTAGTATGGTAACTTTGCCAAGTTAGTTTTATAGATAAATATTAAGAGCAACATGTTAAAAACGATATATTACATTTGATAATCATTAATATTACGTTACTACAAAGATATAGATACCTACATTCAGTATTTCAAATAAAAAGAAACTAAAGTTCTGGAGCACTGAACAAAGAGGTTATTTCGCCGGCACAATTCAGCGTTAAAATAAAATGCCAAAATTAACTCTCATGTTGCCATATCGAAAGCAATGCTGTCAATTAGTTATTGTATTTTCATCCTAAGAAATCTCGAAAAACGTTACGTTTTCCGTATTAATCGTAATTTTGTACCAGTACACTCCTGATGGCAAAGTTAACTTCCATTGGTAAAGTTGCCAGACTTGACTGTAAATTAATATTTGGAGAATGAGAAAAAAAAACATGCGTGAGTGTCGTCGAACACTCGGTTGGAACGAAGTTCCCTTCGTAGTATATTATTATTGATAAACGTATTATATTATTGATTAACAAAATCAAATAAATGAGTAACTGGCAAGATAAAAAAAACTGCGAGGGAGATGGATATTTTTCCATCTCCCTCGCACTATAGAAAAGGTCGTGACGGAAAAATCTTACACTTTTTGCCTAGCCCCCGTCCGCCAAATTCGTATCGTGCGATAAGGAACTTCGTTCCAAAAATATCACTTAAATATTCACTAATTGTGAAGATAAATCATTGTCAGTCGAAACTACTAAATAAAATTTTAATATCGTATAATATAACATTTATGATGTGGATATCCATAATTTTCTTTTAATGGCCAAACTTTGTTTCTTCATTTAATAAAAACTGGTCATTTTCCAACTGCGTCTCATTTTTGTCCCTTAATGCATAAAATAAGAAACTTCGATGCGGTCGAGAGAAAATAATAAAAAATACTAGTGCATTTAATCATTACTTTTTTACATTAATTCGCGCAGTTATAAAGTAATATCTTACTACTGTTCTTCTGCCGCTAGGTGATGACTAGGGTTACCAACTTTTTTTCGGCCTCAAGGGACAAACGATCATGAGGCGTCGTCCTAATACAACGCGAATGCGCGATCATCGCAAGTTAGCGCGAATTTTACTCGAACGAACACGCGATCAAACATACTGATCTCGAATAGATGGCATAATTGGCATTCGGGCGATGGGGTCACGCGACTTAATTGTTTGAAAATCTATTCGCACGAACTTAGTTCGTACGAACGCGCGATAGAACATATTGCTGTCGAATATGTGTCCTAATGACATTCGCGCGAAAATCGCGTCGTGTCGTCGGGCAGCAGGCTGAAGGGTATATTGACTGTGAAATTCACCACGTATCGGTCTCATTTCCCACAAAGCACATTGCGACCCAGTTTTTTTCGTTGCTGTTAAGACCAGCAGAATATGCCATCTATATATTTCCAGAAAAAAAAACTGGGCGTTTCTGACGTCCATGCTTAGCCAGTGGCGTAGCTATGTAACCAAGGGCCCCGGGGCAAAAATGAAATTGGGGCCCTATTTAAACTAAACTAAATATTTTAAAGGTGCAAAACTACTTCATCATCAGCTTCTTGTCGCCCACTGCAGGGCATAATAAAGCAAAGCTACGCGAAATTCCGCTGGAGACTAATACTGCTCGTGACAAGTAGAGCAATAAGACAAAGGTGACCCCTGCCACGCTATCCGTGAATTTCTATAACATTCTTCGACAGTCGAACGTTAACGAAGTCCACTAAGTACCATCAGAAGACGGGGAAGCCGACCTTGCTCTTTCTAACCGAGGCGCAGGTGTTCTCTCCGGTCAATACTTCTCTCCTATCCGGGGTACAAATTATAACACCTTTGTGCCTCCGGCTGGAGTTTGCGTATACGTCAGAGAGGACATCTGTTCTCGACGCCTTGAAGTTCAGCGACGACCATTCTCGCGTCTACGGGTGCTTATACATATAGATAATGCCGACACAGACCAACTCTTCGACCACGTCCAAATCGATTTTAACGGCCACCACGCTGAATTGCTTGGTTCTTGTTTAACCGATCATGCGAGAAGATCTGTTTATGACTTTGCCTTGGTATATGGTCCGACACATATGGTGACTTCACCTACGCGGATTCTAGATGTCGAGGATCGTGCATCTTTCCTGTTGGAATTCTACTGACCTCTCATCCGGACGGATATTAGGTCTCCGTCGACGCCCCTCTTGGCTCATTGGACCATTGTCTGATCCGGACTATGGTGCCACTCACACTCCCATTGCGGTTGCGTTCTGCAGATCGCCGCCATGTTTGGCACTATAGGTCGGCCGATGGGGACAGGATGGGGTCTTTTTTTGCATCCTTCCCTTGAGGACAGGGGCGGGTATGCTTGTCACCGGATGATCCTAACGTGCTTCTGTCGCTGATGTGGTACTTCAGGGAATGGGACTCTTTATTCTATCATCTGTGGTGTCTTGTTTGGACGCTCCTGTAAAATTGCATCGCACTATAATAGGAGTGCTTCACCAGCGCTGTTAAAAAGGAGTATAATTTCGCCTTCACGTCGGTACGATACGGTTCACACAGTGCTCGGTGCGCATAGCACTACTCTCCCTAGACGTCAAGTCAAGTGGGCCTGATGGAGTATTTGGCACCGGTCGTAACGTGTCTTTTCTAAAACTCTTTGTCCCTAAGCGTAGTCTTGAACACAAAGAAGACAGGTTTAGTACACCAGATCCCTAAAAAATAACCGGAAATCGATCGCTCAGACCTATCCAACTTGTTCTCCAAAATAATGAAAACCATTGTGAACTGCCAGCTCATGAGGTTGAGGATCACCAACTGAAAAGTAACCGCCAGTACGTTTTCCGTCGGGGTTGCTCAGCTGGTGATCTTCTGGGTTACCTGACTCATAAATCGGCAGAGGCAGAGAGGGAGACCGTGGCAATGGCCAAACTAATGAGTTTGGACATAGTGAAAGCCTTCCATCGGGTTTGGCACAAAGCGCTTCTTTCGAAGCTCCCTTCCTATGGGCTCCCCGAGAATTTGTGCAACTGGATCAGCAGTTTTCTTGCAGATTGGAGCAACAAAGTCGTAGTAGAAGATGCAGGTTCCATTCACAAGCCTACTTATGCTGATGTTCTACAAGGCTACGTGCTGTCACCTACGCTGTTTCTTCTGCTTATCAATAATATGTTGCAAACCAGTAACGTGCACTGGTGATGCTTTATACACCGGCTGTGCCTATATTTCTCGGGAAAACGTCACCGAGTACCGGAACAAACTTGTGTCTGAAGTCGAGTCTTTGCCGGATAAGGTCTCGGATTGGGGCGACTAAATCTAATTAAGTTCGATGCCCAGAAGACACAAGTTTGCGCGTTTACCACTAAAATGAACCCCTTTATCGTAACTCCTCAATTTCAGGGCACTCCCCTTGTTACCTCAGCCAATATCGGAATCTTCGGCGTTGACATATCGAATAACGTGCAGTTTCGTGGTCACTTGGAAGGGAAGGCTGAATTGGCCTCTAAAAAGCTTGGCGTGCTCAGCAGAGCAGGATAGTATTTTTGCCGGCACACTGCTTGCAACTTTACAAGGGGCAGGTTCGGGCTAACATGGAATACTGTTCTCATCCCTGGGCCGGGGCTCCCTAGTACCAGCTCCTTCCACTTGACCGCATCCAGTGCAGAGCGGCTCGAATCGTCAAAGACCGACGAAGACGAAAGACGAGACGAAGTGATGTTGCATCCCTTTGCATTTTCTATCGCATTTACCACGGGGAGTGTTCAGAAGAATTGTTCGGATTAATTCCAGCCACAAAATCTCATCAACGCATTTCACAAATCCACATCATCGGGATGTTTGGCGGTCCACTACTGTCGGACCGATACGACTTAGGGAGCTTCAAGAAACGAGCTTACTCCTTTTTAAAAAGCTGGCAACGCGCCTGCAATTCCCCTGGTGTTGTATTTGTTAATAGGCGGTGGTCGACATTTGCCATCAGGTGAGCCGCATGCTCGTTTGTCTCTTATATATAAAAAAGACAATAAGAAGAAGTAGACAATTATCTTTAACAATGTTCTATTTATTATCTGGAAGTGGGAGTAATTTTTGTGATTTCAATTCGAGCCGTTCGCGGTCCAAAAACTTAAAACTCGAAAATTCTTTATACAACTAGGATAGTACATAATTTTTCGAATTTCGTTCTTGGAGGCCGAGGGGAAAATTCTTTATACAACTAGGATAGTACATAATTTTTCGAATTTCGTTCTTGGAGGCCGATTGGAAAATTCTTTATACAACTAGGATAGTACATAATTTTTCGAATTTCGTTCTTGGAGGCCGAGGGGAAAATTCTTTGTACAACTAGGATAGTACATAATTTTTCGAATTTCGTTCTTGGAGGTCGAGGGGAAAATTCTTTATACAACTGGGATAGTACATAATTTTTTGAATTTCGTTCTTGGAGGCCGAGGGGCCCCTTTAGCTTAGGGGCCCCGGGGCACTGCCCCGCCTAGCTCCTGGGCAGCTACACCACTGTGTTTAGCGCCAATGCCATGCGCAAATTGCGAAGTAGAACCCGCGGCCGCTCGCATCATAAATTCGCGCGTTGATCGCGTATTAGCGTTCTATTAGGACACCCAGTTTTTGATATCGCGCGAGCACGTGATGGTCGCATCGCTTACTCGCGCGATGATCGCGTAATCGCGTTGTATTAGGACGACGCCTGAAGCTTTTAAATTACGCGTATTCCCCTTTTTTACACGGGACTAAAACTTTTTTGTTTTGTGCATATTTACCACACTCGACGTATCTTTTTGTAATTTGACATGCTTATAAAAAGACGCAATAAAAATCATAATTAAACATGGTAACTAGTTCGGCTTTAACTAAATTCGACGTTGACTTGTTAAGGTCTCTCTTGCTAGGTGGTAGGAGTCCTTTTCTGTTTAGGAGTCCGTCTAGGTCGGTATCACCCTTTTAACTATTTCAAACTATACGAAACACAGCAGTGTTAAGCTGCTATTTTACGCTGGTATTCTGTAAGAGCGTGGTCCTTCCCCGGTTGAGCCGAATCATTCGTGCTACAACTATACTACTAAATTAGCTGCAGCATGGCTCTACCACGCATAATATATATTTAACTACGAGGTGGATTGAAAAGTACTCGGCCTAACACAGATCCATTCAATTCTAAAATCAAATCTACCCACATTATTTAGTTCAGTTCAGACTAGTTCATTGTGTGAAGTTCGAAACGTGTGCGATAATTAGTTGTGATTTTATAAATTTATTAACAAAGTAATCTGACATAATTTCCGCGAATGGAACAAATCGAGCAGCGTGCCGTCATTAAGTACCTCCATAAGAAGGGCTATCATCAAAAGCCATCCATGATGACATGGTCAGTACATTAGGCGATTGTGCTCTGTCATATTCATCCGTCAAAAATGGATAGCAGAATTTAAGCGTGGTAGAGAGTGTGAAAGATGAACCCCGCTCTGGAAGGCCTTCGACGTCAACTACTGACGAAAATATTAAAAATGTACTTGATTTAATAATGGAGACCGCAGATTAAAATTAGAGATAGCCGAGATTATAGGCATCTCTTATGAACGAACTCAAAACATCATTGTCAACGAGTTGGGTTTCCACAAGGTGTCTGCGAGGTGGGTTCCGCGACTGCTTTCAGTTGAACAAAAAGGACGCGATTGACTATTTCACGCGACTGTTTGGAGTTATTTGAAGCCGATGCAGATGATTTTTGAATCGTTTTGTTACTATGGACGAAACATGGGTTCATTACTGTACACCGGAAACAAAACAACAATCAAAACAGTGGAAGACCTGGTTCACCACCCCTAAAAAGCTAAGTCGATTTTGTCGGCAAATAAGGTGATGGCTTCAGTATTCTGGGACTCGAAAGGTGTGATTATGATTGATTATCTTGAAAGGGTCAGACTATAAACTCTGATTACTACTGCCTTACTATGTCGTTTACGAGAGGAAATAAAGAAAACGTCGAGGAATGCTCAGAAGAAAAGTCCTGTTTCATCAAGATAACGCCCGTGTTCACGTCAGTACAGTCAATGGCTGAAATTCACAACTGTGGCTTTGAACTGTTACCGCATCCGCCGTATTCACCTGATCTGGCACCATCAGACTTCTTTCTGTTCCCTAACCTAAAAAGCACTTGGGAGGTCAAAGATTTTCGACAAACGACGAGGTCAAAGCAGCTGTAGACGCATATTTTGACTCTAAGGAAGAATCATTTTTTCAACGGTCTAAATGCTTGGAAGGAGGTGGCAAAAGTGAATTGAACTTGATGGTGATTATGTAGAAAAATAAAAATATAACTGATTTAGTATGTGTTTATTTTCTTGGTTAGGCCAGTACTTTTCAATCCACCCTCGTATATTAATTTATAACATATAAAAAAAAATTATAATGCATATACATATTTAATAAAAATACAGGACTTGACCTCCCTCGGTGGGACATGAAAAATGCGCGAATTACGGGACGTCCCGTGAAATACTAGACGATTGGCAACTGTAACGATGACGTATATATATAAGATATAATGATGGTTAAATTGAATGATTAGATGACTGGCAAACTTCGGTTTTGATAGCTTAACTTAGAGCAAGTATTTTTAAACCGTTTAAGTAAGTGTGAATGATCTCGTTGTTGATGGCCAGATGTTAGATTTGCAGTATAGCATAAATCATCTTTTACTTGCTACGCAACATTTTAATGCCTAAGGCGTCTTCCTTGAAATTGTCTTCACAATATTTTTGTTAAGAATAGAAGTTGTATTTAATTATTTTAAGTTTGAAGAGTGAAATGGCTTTTGCTAAGTAAAGCTATTGCGTTTTACTATTTATGGGTAACCCCAATTGACATCGGGAGAGATTGGGAACAAGCACTGGCTTGTCGTATGTAGAAAAGACGTCCAGTACAGCTCTTTCAATCGAAATAAAAAATGATAAAAAAATGATAGCAACTTAAAATAAAGGAAAATTGCTTGCGCTGTTGGCTACTATCCTGACTTGATCGAACCGTTAGAACATTTGTAATAACAGATTTTAACTATGAAGGTTAAATATCACGCCCAGCCTTTTACAATCAATGATATGTATATATAAAAAAAGGTTTATAATCGAAATTAATTGTTTGTTCATCGTGTATTTTAGAATTTAATAATGATAGCAACTTAAAATAAAGGAAAATTGCTTGCGCTGTTGGCTACTATCCTGACTTGATCGAACCGTTAGAACATTTGTAATAACAGATTTTAACTATGAAGGTTAAATATCACGCCCAGCACAACTTTTTACAATCAATGATATGTATATATAAAAAAAGGTTTATAATCGAGATTAATTGTTTGTTCATCGTGTATCTTAGAATTTAATAATTAATGCAACTTACAATACAGTAAATTAGCTTGCGCTGCTGGCTATTATTCTGACCTGACCGACCCGTTAGAACATTTGTAATAACAGGTTTTAGCTATGTAGGTTAAATATGTAAAAACATTGATTTATTTAAAATGTTTGAAATGTTTTACTATTGTATATATTTTTTTAAATATTTGTAATGTGATAACTATCGTTCTGTGTGCGATTTTTCTACAAATTCGATTAACTGTAATAAATTTTCATTATGACCTAATGGTTTTTAGGGTTTCTCACCCTAAAGGAAAAAGCGGAACTCTTATAGAATTACTTTGTTGTCCGTATGTCGTGGGCCTTTTCTCAGGAACGGGTAGCGGTATCAAGTTGAAATTAATATCAAATACCTGTGTAAAAAGTCAAGCTTCTAAGTCAACGAAATCAAAAGATGCGACCATATAATATATCACATATTCTTACTCACTCGTCAAACTCTATAAGTAGTTCCCGTTGATCCAAAATGATTGGATGAAATTTGGTAAGAAACAAAGTCTCCTAGTAGAAGTTAGGGCTAAAAAGTAAAAATCTAATTTTTAAAATAGAATAAGGGTGACAAACGGGCCTACAGTCCACATTATGGTAAGTGGATACATGTGGTTCATAGACATCTACGTTTGTCCTCGATTAAGAATTAAAATGCAGATGCGTTGTCACCCCTGAGGACTAAGATGGAATGCCTCGTTGCCAGTAACAATAGTCTCCGGTTCTGTACACTCACCACACGAAACACAGCAACATTAAGCTGCTATTTTACGCTCGTATTCTGTGAGAGCGTGGTCCTACCCCGGTCGAGCCGACCCATTCGTAATATAGCGTAGCGCTCGAACAATAATATAGCGTGGCTCTACCACGTATGTGTACCGGTATATATATACCTGATGATACCGATATAAAGGAGAATTTTTTTTTCGAAACCAAGTTCAAGTTGTCTTTTAGTTCGACTTACTTTTTCGTTACAGGAATGTTCGATGCTTACCTTAACTATAATTTATGGATTTCAGTAACTTAATTATTTTGATTTAAGTAGCTTAAGTAAACTTATACGGAACCCTCAGGGTGCGAATCTTAATCGCACTTGTCTTGATTTTTTTTTGTTAAACAAGTTTACATTTTATTTCATCGGTATCAAGGCCAACGCATTTCGAAAGTTTTATTGATAAGAGTTTACGAGTGAATATAAAATATGTCTTACATACTCATTTCCATTCGCGTATCTTTATACAATTCTTTACTTGGTGGTAGGCCTCCTTTTCTGCTTAGGTGTCAGTCTTGCCGCCAGATAGTAGTGCATGTACTGCTGCGGTCTGAAGGGTATAGTTTGTTAATTATAAGCCAGTTAATTATAGCCTATTCCTATTTTAATGTTTACTAGTAAATGACTTGCATATCTTGTATTGGCAGACTCCACATGTCCTCGAAATATTTAAGCCTGCACTATTCGGCGTAATTGTTATTCCTACACAGGTGGTCTGGTGTACACCTTACAAAAATATATGTATTTTTAAAATAAAAATCAATTAGTTAAACTATTACTGTTGTGGCTTCGGAATATCTTTTTCCTAAGTATTTCCTATCCTCCCGCCTCCCCTATATACGCACTACTCAAGAATGGTGCGCCACCTATCGTCAAGAAAAATAAGAAGCAAGATGGCCGCGTACGCATAAACCGTGTTCGTTACCGCTCGTTTAAAATACTGAATAAATAAAGTTGTAAGACAGTTGTAATAAAGTTGCTCGTGTCCATATACATTCGAAGTGAAGGGTGGTGTCTGTGTATACACTAGAAGTTCAGCATAAATATTTAGACTTCACCATATCCACGAGGAGTGCTCCAGTCTCGTGAGCCTTATCTACCCAATTCTAAAGCTATTTTCGTTTACTTCCTGGTTGGGATCATCGGGTTGGCCAGCCCTAGGTCTGGTTGTTCTCTGGTTCCCAAAACCACCCACGAAACACGTTGCAAAACATTCAAGCTGTAACAAATACTTTATTATGAAACAGTACGAACTTGAAATTACAAATTAGTCTCGGAATCTAAATGTAATATGAATTTGATCATATTCACAGACTTTCATCTGTTGCTCCATTAAAATTGTTATTTTACGCGTATGATACGTCGTCTTACTGTTTCTATCCTTATTTATTGGGAAAAAGCCATAACAAACCTTATGTTTGATGTACGGAACGGAACTTTGACTAGCCAAATTCGGGTTTTGAAAGCTTAGCTCCAAATGTTCATTGACAAGCTCTAAGTCCATTTTTTTTCAAAAATATTCATCAAAACTTTTCCGGCTTATTATATGCACATGAAATAAACGCCCATCACATGCAGAGTTTGTTTTGTTAAGTAATTTGATCCCTAGTTGGTTTTTCACTACTCCATCTCCATTTGTCCGTTGTTCGTTCCTTTACTAAATTAGCTTTTTTTCTTTTATATAAAATTATATAAAGGATTCTATCAAAATATAAGTACTAATACATTAAATAAATTTAGAAAACTTTAATATATTATGAGAAAATAAAAATACTTTCGGTGTCACGTCCACACGGCGCGACTGTCGACGTTAGTCCGATTAATTAGTAGTGGATGACACTAAATTAAAATACACGAAAGCTGAAATATGTATGTATAGCATAAGCCGAATTATTTAAGAAACAACAGTAGCACTCATCGATTTCAGGTTAACTTATTGAGGAATAAAGTTAACCCTAGAACCCTACATTGGGTGCTGGAGAGACATGCATGTCTCCTCAGACACCCTATCTGAGGAGACATGCAGGTTTACTTGCAACGTTTTCCTTCACCGCCGAGCACGTTGTTTTTTACGGGCTAAATACTGAAACAATTTAATTAGTGCCGGCAGGCATCGAACCCGGGTTGCTCGCGTACCGTGAAATTACGGCGAGAGCATAGTTTAGAGCTATTACGGCTACTTTGTATGTGGATTTGCATATTTGTACGTATTTTTTGCATATAAATATGAATGAACGATGTTTAAGATTTTTTTTTCACCATCAAGCTAATTCGAAAAGATTCTTAAAGTCCGTTGTAGGAAAGATTTGCTCTAATCATCACCCTGGGCAAGCGGATTGGTGATCGCGGTATGTTTTGACGCTGCTCCCCATCAACGGTCCGGGTGTTTTACAAACAATATGGCTTATAACCTAAATAATATATACGTGGTAGAGCCATGCTGCAGCTATATTAGTGCTATAGTTGTAGCACGAATGAGCCGGCTTGACCAGGGAAGGACCACGCTCTCACAGAATACCAGCGTAAAATAGCAGCTTAACGCTGTTGTGTTTCGTATGGTGAGTGTAGAGAACCGGAGACCCTTTTTACTGGAAACGAGGCATTCCATCTTTGTCCTCACGGGTTACAATGCATCTACATTTTGATTCTTTACTGAGGATAGATGAAGATGTCTATGGGTCACAGCAACCACTTACCATCAGGTGGATTGTGTGCTCGTTTGTCACCCTCATCCTTTAAAAAAAATATTTTAGTGATGTTCAGTTATAGTATTTAATAAAATAGTTATGTTGTAGTTAAAGCACTAAAACAATTGTCACCGTCCAGATGTCAATGAGGGTAACAATATCCGAACAATAATTATGATAAGCATTTTGTATTTAAGTAAATGTATATTTAAATGCAAGTGTCTCCTTCTTTAGTCCGTAAATGGTTCACTGTTGGACATAGGCTTGACCCAAGATAGGGAAAATTCAATATGCCGTAATGAGCTAATAATTTTACGCTGATCATCGCTAGTTGGGACTGAGGCTGAGGTGAACTTCTTAGTCACGCAGATGGTCACACAGAGGCGTCATCATCGACAGAGGATCACCGCGATATTGAAAAGTTGCGTTTTATAAAAGATTTTTGGTTTCCAGTTTATTTATATACACAAAACAATGCTTTATTTGTGTTCTTTAATTTTTTACACATTTTTTTAAATTCTTATTCTTTTAGGACTATACGTTGTTTCACTTATCTATTTCTAATCTAATGAATAAAAAATATAACTAATATTTCACAAAGAAACATTAATATTTACACTTTACTAACAAATTAACTTCCCCTTTAAGAGATATGTTTAATATTTCTCCTCATTCCAAAGTCGAGCCGTACTGAAGCACTGGCAGAAAGATTCACGGATGTCATAGTCACTCTTGCGACGCGAATTGACGTACACAGTGCCAATTGTCTCGCACCTGTGACGTTGGTCTTTATCGCTGATCTGGGCCTTTAGATTTGATATACAATAGATAGATAAAATGTAATAGAATACTATATATCTGAGGCCGTTAAATCTTCCTGGCATTTTCCACGGCCGACTCTTACAGCGCCCACACAATGAGATACGATAATAGATTTTTCGCTGCTACTTGAAGTGTTTATATTAGGTATATTAAAATGGAATGGAATAATGGACTAAATTATGTTAAACGTTTTGTAAAATAAAATGCATTTTGGAGTTACTCTATAATATATGTAAATTACAATAAATACTTTTAAAATCAAATTTTATCAGATATTTTTTTAAATTTTGATGACTGATGTTTTAATAATACCTATGTATATTTATTGCGGCAAATCATGGCTTATTAGTGAGCAATCGGTGTTATAGGCCATAACATTGTGTGTTTTTCTATCCAGGAAATTCAGGAGGGATAAAAGAGACCCAACTTTGATCCTTTCTTTCTCCAATAATGTGCTGAGAGGATTCAGACAGAGACAAAACTTTTAATAAATTATAAATCCATTTTAATAAATTTATAATATTATAATATTTCCCACGTAGATAATACTTTATGAAAATATAAGTCATAGTTGTGGTCGACATCTGTCAAAAATATCTTCATAATAATTATACGCAGTTAATTTCATTGAATTTAATCTTGAAGATTTTGCAATTAATTTTTTATAGAATAAGGGTGACAAACGAGCACACAGTCCACCTGATGGTAAGTGGTTGCTGTGGCCCATAGACATCTACATCTCTCTTCGTTTGCGAATTAAAACGCAGATGCGTTGTCAGCCGTGAGGACTAAGATAGAATGCCTCTTTTCCAGTAAAAAGGATCTCCGGTTCTCTACACTCACCATACGAAACACAGCAGCATTAAGCTGCTATTTTACGCTGGTATTCTGTAAGAGCGTGGTCCTTCCCCGGTCGAGCCGACCCATTCGTGCTACAACTATACTATTAATGTAGCTGCAGCATGGCTCTACCACGTAAGAGCCATGCTGCAGCTATAGAAATATTTTTTTAATTCTCAACATAATTTTTTAATTCTTCTTCAGTTTATACAGTTAGCACAACATGTTAGTAAGATTTAGTTAGTAACATGTTAGTTAGTATGTTTGTTGATATGGATTATCACCACATGACTACTGTGTTAGAGATGTAAACATACAACCGATTTTTTATATTCAGTTGTGAATAATTAAAATAGGTGGTATTCTGCCGCCTCGGGTGCATTCAGACTCGGCTGTCAAGAGACGCCGGCCTGTCGCGTCTGCGCAGAACTTTTTTTTCATTTGTGTCTTCGTGTTACGTGTTTCATCTGTCAATGAGGAATTAATATTTTCTAAGTTTCTAAACTATCGTTTATTTCGTGTGTGTTGACTGCGATCAAAGAATAATTTAAAATGACTATCATATCTTCAGCTATCCTGAAACAGGTATTTTTTTAAACATTTATTTTTAAATTAAACAAAACACCCAGGCAAGTGTTGTGAAAATGGATATTAAATTTGAATCTATACATACATAATACGTATTTTTATTTTTAAATACCGTGAAACCTGGCAACTTTTTCATTTTTGGAAGGACTTAAAAGTTTGGGACCAATATTCCAACAAAAAATGTACTATCAGACTGGGCGTCAATGCTAAATGTGACATTATATTCTTTATAGATTTGGTATTTTATTAGTGATTTAAACAAATACTAATATTAAATAGACAAAATACTCAAAAATAGAAAATGGCAAAGTTAACCTCACTTTCTGGCAACTTTGTCATCAGGGTTTATAAAGAAAATAATAGGATTCGACTTCAAGGTTGAAGGCAAGTTTACCTCATAACATAATACACAACACTCAGAGTTATGATTTGTTCCTATAATTGTTTTGTAAATAGCAAAATTTACTCTTGTGGCAAAGATGCCCTCCCATTTTTCAATATTTCATACAAACTTGAAAATATGTGAGGGTTGTCAAAAATCCTTGATTACGTACATAACTTTTTTTTTGTTTGAATTGTCACAATAATTTCATATATTAAACAAAAATACTCTCGTTTAAAATTAAAAATCAAATTGCTGCAATAATAAGCTTAAATCAATTATAGTATAGATAAAGAAAAGTTTGTCACAATCATTTTTAAAAAGTATTCATTTTTTTTATTAGTCGTCATCATTGTATTCAATTTCTATATTAAGATAATATTGTAGTCAATACAAATATTATTTCCCCACAATTGCAAAACATTAAATAATTATTAAAATTACAATTAATGTTTTGTTTAATATCAATACACTAAGTTGAAATTATGAAAAATACTGAGTAGTAATAATATTATTATTGCCCGACAACGCAGTAAAAATAATATAGACTTCTCTTTTCTTTTCCTTCACTTTTGATAAAGATGAATTGATTGACGACTCATTTGGTAAAATCGGTCAAATGAGCTGCTACGGTGAAACATCGATACAAACATACAAAAAAAAAAAGAAAAGGTGACAACTGTGTTTATTTTGTCTAAATATTTTAATAAAAATAACTATACATTTAATTGTAAAATTTTAGTGTACAAATGAATCGTTTATTGTTGACATAGATATAAATAGTATAATAGTGGTTTATATAATATCTGAAATCAACTATGATATATAAAATATTTCAAGATGGTGACATATGCCAAATGTAACGAACAATTCGCAACAAAGGATTTCTGAAATATATATTTGATTGACTGATGAAGAGCTATTGTATCATAAAGCCATCTATGCAAACAAGGCTATAGTTTATATAAAATAAAAGTGACAAGCAGGCTCGGGTCTCTTAAACTCGTTTTAAGCCAGTTTAATTTCCTGATTGCTCAGACCTGATCTCAGAGTTTGTCGGGATATTTTTCATATGGGCGAATGGGGATTTTGTTGTTGTTCCACCACAGTGTCTGTTCAGTCTTTGAAAACTTCTAGTCCGCGTGTGATAATTTCAAGACACGGTTGCTAAGGCCGCCATCGTTTGTCCTAGCGACGACGTGCGTCGCTGGATCCGTATTGCGAATATGATCCGAATTGCGGGACCGTCCTGTGACACACCTACGTAACGACGCATGCATCTTGTTACCAAAACAAGCAGCCGTCATATTTTGACTTTGACTTTTTATATTTTCAGTGTAATTTTAAGTTACTTTATTATATTTTTAAATTTGTTTTAAGTTATTCTTTTTGTGATTGTATTTAACTGTTGTGAATGCATTCCGTGACTCAATCTTGTGATGGCACGTCGAACATGTACACAGTACACAGTGTAACAAGTCATTCAAATCTTCTCAACATACACTACAAAAAACACAGGAAATGTATTAGCCAAAACAGTTCACCTTTAGACATCCACCCATTATTCCAGTGCGCCTACTTTGTAGCCAACGATCCAACTCCTTTCCACACATATCTTAGCCATTTGAAAAATACTATACCGATAGTTAAAAGAATCCCTCGAGCAGCTCGAATAACCGTTGCTACACATTTGTCACAATTAATCCAGAAATGTTACATGAGCAATTGTACTCAAGACTGGCAGAACCTATTTTTATTTTCATACAGCACACTACATATAATAAAACTGATAAACCAAATTTATCCTTGACACAAAAGATTAAAAATAACTGTGCTGTCAGCTCTCACCTTCTCCCGCACCTCTAATCAAACATGATGACCTCGTAATCGCAACAAACTCATCGAAAACAAAATCTGTGACGGAGATCTCAAAGGTGCCGCTCGCCTTTTGTTCTCCAACGACTTGCTGTCACCAGATACCCTGACACCCTTCAGGCCTTACGGACAAAACATCCTCCAGCTCCAGTAAACCCATATTTTCTCGACTGACCAACAGCAGGGCAAGCATGCCTTCAAATTCAAAACAAAGATGTTACGGATGCCATTTTATCTTTTAAACTAGGTTCGGCTGCAGGTTTGGATGGAATCTCACCAACATTTGAAAGACTTAACATCGTATTCTGTAGGTGATGCAGGTGAGCAACTTGTAAATTCGATCACTAAATTAATCAACTTTATGTATTCTGGTAATGTCAATCCAGAAATTGTTCCCATTCTTTTCGGCGGAACCTCATTGCCCTCACCAAAAGGACGGAGGGTGAGACCAATTGCTGTTGGATCAACACTACGACGCCTGGCCTCCAAAATTGCTGTTCGCCATATTTTACAAAATTTAATTCGAATTTGAACCCGTACAGTTAGGCTTCGGTGTAAAAGGAGGTGTGAGGCAGCCGTCCATGCCTACGCTCTTTCTAACTTAGGACATCCTGACGTGTTGCTCAAAATTGATGTCAAAATGCTTTCAATTCGGTAAATAGGGATACCCTGCTGACGGAAATAAAACAACATATACCGGAAATATACAATTATCTTTTTCTCAGTTACGCTGACCCTACAAAATTGTTATATCGTTCTAATGAACTGTCCTCGGAAGTAGGTTGTCAACAAGATGATCCTTGGGCCAGCAATTTTTAGTTTGGCTATAAATCAATAATCAAAATTTAAATTCTAAATTCAACGTTTGGTATTTGGACGACGCAACCCTAGGAGGTGATATGGATACTGTGTTTTCGGACCTTTTTAATCATAAATAAATTTGAAGCCATTGGTTTGGAGCTTAATTTTAGCAAATGCGAACTTTTATAAATAACTGCAACTTAAATTTAAATGACGTGAAACAAAAATTTAATATTTTGGCTCCAAATATTAAAATAGTTAACAGTGATTCCTTTACCTTTTAGGTTCTCCAATTTTTAATGGATCTATTTCTGAATATATTAATAATTCAATAACTAAATTTCAAAATTCCGCTGACCGTCTCCTGAAATTAGTCCACATTATGCACTTTGCATCTTAAAATTCTGTCTTTTCGTCCCAAAATTTACGTATGTGCTCCGTTGCTGCTCCTTTTGTAATCACCCAGACCTCTTAAAACAAGTAGACAACTTAATCAAAATTAATTTAGAATCGATTTTAATATGCACCTGAACGTTATGGTGGTTTAAGGATTCATAAAATTTCCAGTATCTCTTTACCAGCCTTCCTATCTTCTGTCCATAGTTCAGCAAATCATAAGTAAAATTTTAAGGGCATCCCTTCAAACTTTGAGATTGCTGGGCTGGAAGAAGCTAGAAACGCTTTCTTAATTGCATGCCTGGTCAAAATTCTCCAGTTTCTACAAATTCACAGAGGAGCTGGGACGACATAAACTGCAAATTGACTTATGACAATCTTTTGAGCTTTAGTACAGGTTCGGCGCGTGCTAGGCTTTAGGCCATGGGTACGCATGAGGCCGGCTACTGGCTTCACGCGTACCCTTCGTCAAATACAGGGACATTTCTTGAGCCTGACACGCTCCGAATCGCAACTTGTCTACGGCTTGGGGTTCCGGTCTGCGCTCCTCAAAATGTCATCTCACCATAAACACAGCAGTGTTAAACTGCAATTTTACGCTGGTATTCTGTGAGAGCGTGGTCCTTCCCCGGTCGAGCCGAATCATTCGTGCTACAACTATACTACTAATATAGCTGCAGCATGGCTCTACCACGTATAATATATATTTAACTATATTAATTTATAATATATAAAATTTATTTTATAATGCATATATATTTAACAAAAATACAGGACTTGACCTCCCTCGGTGGGACATGAAAAATGCGCGAATTACGGGACGTTCCATGAAATACTAGACGATTGGCAACTGTAACGATGTCGTATATATATAAAATATAATGATGGTTACATTGAATGATTAGATGACTGGTAAACTCCGGCTTTGATATCTTAACTTAGAGCAAGTATTTTTAAACCGTTAAAGTAAGTGAGAATGATCTCGTTGTTGATGACCAGATGTTAGATTTGCAGTATAGCATAAATCATCTTTTACTTGCTACGCAACATTTTAATACCTAAGGCGTCTTCCTTGAAATTGTCTTCACAATATTTTGTTAAGAATAGAAGTTGTATTTAATTCTTTTAAGTTTGAAGAGTGAAATGACTTTTGCTAAGTTAAGCTATTGCGTTTTACTATTTATGGGTAACCCCAATTGACATCGGGAGAGATTGCGAACAAGCACTGGCTTGTCGTATGTAGAAAAGACGTCCAGTACAACTCTTTACAATCGAAATTAATTGTTTGTTCATCGTGTAACTTAGGATTTAATAATTAATGCAACTTACAATACAGTAAATTAGCTTGCGCTGTTGGCTATTATTCTCACCTGACCGACCCGTTAGAACATTTGTAATACGTAGATCACTCAATAAGTTTTGAGATGCTCGAAATTTAAAAATGGAACCCCCCGTGTTATATGTTTCTAAAAAGCAAATTTATTAAAAAATAGAACTCCATAAGCCAATTGCTCAATATTATAAAAAAACAAAGTTCTATTAGTTTTCCTGCAACGCTTCCCGCGCTTTTAATTTAAAACGATGGATCTTAACAGTGAACATTTGCGCGCTATGATATATTATGATTTTAAATTTGGTTTAACCGAACAATTAAGTTTACAACGGTTACAATCAGCATTAGGGGACTCATCTCCACCACGCGCAACAATTTTTAGGTGGTTTGCTGAATTCAAAAGTGGTAAAATTAATCTTAAAGATGACTAAAGAACCGGGGCCCCGCAAACAGCAGTAATGGCAGAAAATGTATTGACTACTGAAATGTTGGTGCGAGAAGACCCACGAATCACATATACGGACATCGAAAAGATTGTAGGCATTAGTTCGGGGAGCATTCATACCATCCTACATCAACATCTTGGAGTGAGGAAGCTTTCGAAAGCATAAAACAGACTCGTGTGGATTGGTGCCATGAAATGCGTATACGTTTTGAAAACGGGACATCTAGGCGTGTTTCAGAAATCGTTACTGGTGACGAGACATGGATCTATCAATATGATCCGGAAAATAAAAGGCAATCATCGGTATGGGCCTACTCAGAAGGACAGTTACCGACAAAACTGCAAAGACCTCGCAACGTAAAAATGGTGGCTAGTTTTTTTTCGCGGAGCGGACATTTGTCGACGTCAATGCTGGAAAATTGTAGGTCAGTCAACTCTGAATGGTATACTACAGTTGCATTACCTAAGCTTTTCAAGCTGTGCGGGAGAGAAGACCAAAGACCGGGCTTCGGGTTCACATACCTCCCTTAGAACAAAAGCATTTATTGAGGAATCTGGTGTTGAAACTCTAAGTCACCCACCCTACAGCCCTGAATTAGCTCCTTGTAATTTCTGTTTGTTCCAAGAGTCAAAGAAAAATAAAGGCCAAGTTTTTTCAAGCGCCAAGAAGCCGTGGCTGCCTACGAAGAAGCGATTTCCGACCTGTTAGATCAAGACTGGCAAAAGTGTTTTCAGAGTTGGTTTAGGCAAATGGAACTTTGTATAGAGCATGATGGAGAATATTTTGAAAAGATGTAAAATAAATATTAATAGTATCTAGAATACTTTTTGTATATCTCAAAACTTATTGAGTGACCTACGTAACAGGTTTTAGCTATGTAGGTTAAATATGTAAAACATCGATTTATTTAAAATGCTTGAATTTTTTAGTATTGTATATATTTTTTTAAATATTTGTAAAGTGATAAGTATCGTTCTATGTGCGATTTTTCTACAAATTCGATTAACTGTAATAAATATTCATTATGACCTAATCGTTTTTAGGGTTCCTCACCCCAAAGGAAAAAGCGGAACTCTTATAGAATTACTTTGTTGTCCGTATGTCGTGGGCCTTTTCTCAGGAACGGGTAGCGGTATCAAGTTGAAATTAATATCAAATACCTGTGTAAAAAGTCAAACTATCAAAAGATCTAACTCAACGAAATCAAAAGATACGACCATATAATATATCACATATTCTTACTCACTCGTCAAACTCTATAAGTAGTTCCCGTTGATCCAAAATGATTGGATGAAATTTGGTAAGAAACTAGGTCTCCCAGTAGAAGTTAGGGCTAAAAAGTAAAAATGTAATTTAAATAAAAAAATTGAATAAGGGTGACAAACGGGCATACAGTCCACATTATGGTAAGTGGATACATGTGGTTCATAGACATCTACGTTTGTCCTCGATTAAGAATTAAAATGCTAATGCGTTGTCACCCCTAAGGACTAAGATGGAATGCCTCGTTGCCAGTAACAATAGTCTCCGGTTCTGTACACTCACCACACGAAACACAGCAACATTAAGCTGCTATTTTACGCTCGTATTCTGTGAGAGCGTGGTCCTACCCCGGTCGAGCCGACTCATTCGTAATATAGTGTAGCGCCCGAACAATAATATAGCGTGGCTCTACCACGTATGTGTACCGGTATATATATACCTGATGATACCGATATAAAGGAGAATTTTTTTTTCGAAAACAAGTTCAAGTTGTCTTTTAGTTCGACTTACCTTTTCGTTACAGGAATGTTCGATGCTTACCTTGACTATAATTTATGAATTTCAGTAACTTAATTACTTTGATTTAAGTAGCTTAAGTAAGCTTATACGGAACCCGCAGGGTGCGAATCTTAATCGCACTTGTCTTGATTTTTTTGTTAAACAAGTTTACATTTTATTTCATCGGTATCAAGGCCAACGCATTTCGAAAGTTTTATTGACAAGAATTTACGAGTGAATATAAAATATGTTTTACTTGGTGGTGTCAGTCTTGCCGCCAGATAGCAGTGCATGCACTGCTGCGGTCTGAAGGGTATAGTTTTTTTTAATTATAAGCCAGTTAATTATAGCCTATTCCTATTTTAATGTATACTGGTAAATTACTTGCATATATTGTATTGGCAGACTCTACATGTCTTCGAAATATTTAAGACTGCACTATCTGTACCTTATATATTGGTGTACCCCCTACAAAAATATATGTATTTTATAAAATAAAAACCAATTAGTTAAACTATTACTTTATAACGAAACAGTACGAAATTCCGAAAGAAGAGGAAAGAGATAAAGATAAAGTATAGATGAAATAATGAAAGCAATGAAAAGTATGAAAGCAGGTAAGGCAGTCGGATATGATAGAGTATCACTCGAAATGCTAAGAGCTGGAGAGGGAGTGGTGGCAGACCTGCTGTACACCTTGTTTAATTTGTGTTGGGAACTTAAGCGGGTACCTGGAGAATGTCGCAAAGCCGTGATAGTCCCACTATATAAAGGAAAAGAATCGCAGCAGGACTGTAAAAACTACCGTAGTATCAGTCTTCTTAGCATTGTGGGAAAACTGTATGCTAAGGTACTAATTGAAAGAGTTATGAAAGATACTGATGGAAAAATTTGGGATATGCAAGCGGGATTTCGAAAGGAATGGGATGTGCGGATCAGGTCTTTTCCATGCGCATGATCGCGGAGAAGTTTTGGCCAAAACCAAAAGGTTTTTGTGCGTTCGTGGACTTGGAAAGGCTTATGACAGAGTGGACAGGGATGTTATGGCAAACACTGAACTCATTTGGGTTGAGCGCTGGGTCGATACAGGCATTGAAGTCTCTGTATAGGGACTCCAGTGCTTGTGTCAGGATCAACGGGCCTACTCGGACTGGTTTGGCATCCATAATGGGTCAGACAGGGCTGTGTGGCTTCCTTGTGGCTGTTCAACCTATTTATGGACAGTTGTTTGGAAAATTTGAAAGTTGAAGAATGCAGGTTATGAATGGGTGAGTTAACCGTCAAATGCCTTTTGTACGCCGATGATCGTCATACTCGCGTCGTCGGTGGCCGAGTTGCAAATAATGGTTACATTAATGAATAGTTCATTAAAAGAAAGGGAATGAAAGTGAACGCAAGTAAGACGAAAGTTATGGTTATAGAACGACGAGTGAACGCAGGAAATAAAGTAAATGGGGCTCTACACTCTGTTGTGGAAAGTCAGAATGTGCCCAAAAGGTACGTATGGTAATTCACAATGCTGTGTTAGTCCCTACTTTAATGTATGGTAGTGAAAGTTGGGTGTGGCAGAAGAAGCATGAGAGTAGAATAAATGCTGTAGAAATGCGGTCATTAAGGAGTATGTTAGGGCTGAATCTGAATGACAGAGTGAGAAATTGTGTGATAAGAGAAAGTGTGGATTGCAGGATGATGTTGTGACCAGGATTAAGAAAGGAATGCTTCAGTGGTTTGGTCATGTAGAAAGAATGAATGAGGAAGAGTGACAAAGCAAATTTATGTGGTAGAGGTGAACAGCAGAGTCAGGAAGGGACGCCCTGGGCGAAATTTATCGACCAAATTGGCGATATATTGAAAATGGGCCAAATTAAGAGTACCCTTAACCGACGAGCGTGTATGCGTAGGTATATGGATGTGGAGGAGGCGAGAGAGGTGTGTCAGGATCGTGCCAAATGGAATTCCATAGTCTCTGCCTACCCCTGGGGTGACAGGCGTGAGTGTTTATGTGTTATGTGAAACAGTACGAACTTGAAATTACAAATTAGTCTCGGAATCTAAATGTAATATGAATTTGATCATATTTACAGACTTTCATCTGTTGCTCCATAAAAATTGTTATTTTACGCGCATGATACGTCGTCTTACTTTTTCTATCCTTATTTATTGGGAAAAATCCATAGCAAACCTTATGTTTGATGTACGGAACGGAACTTTGACTAGCCATAGTTTCTTTAAGGAAAACCATAATTGACTATTGTATATCCCTCGTCAAATTCGGGGGATATACAACAGCTCTAAGTCCATTTTTTTTTCAAAAATATTCATCAAATCTTTTCCGGCTTATTATATGCACATGAAATAAACGCCCATCACATGCAGAATTTGTTTTGTTAAGTAATTTCATCCCTAGTTGGTTTTTCACTACTCCATCTCCATTTGTCCGTTGTTCGTTTCTTTACTAAATTAGCTTTTTTAATTATCATCTTCTTTTATATAAAAGTATATAAAGGATTCTATCAAAATATAAGTACTAATACATTAAATAAATTTAGAAAACTTTAATATATTATGAGAAATACTTTCGGTGTCACGTCCACACGGTGCGACTGCCGACGTTAGTCCGATTAATTAGTAGTGGATGACACTAAACTAAAATACACGAAAGCTGAAATATGTATGTATAGCATAAGCCGAATTATATGAAACAAATCTCGTTGGGGTGCCCCAGCACCCCATGTAGGGTTCTAGGGTTAACTTTATTCCTCAGACATGCAGGTTTACTTGCAACGTTTTCCTTCACCGCCGAGCACGTTGTTTTTTACGGGCTAAATACTGAAACAATTTAATTAGTGCCGGCAGGCATCGAACCCGGGTTGCTCGCGTACCGTGAAATTACTTGTATGTGGATTTGCATATTTGTACGTATTTTTTGCATATAAATATGAATGAACGATGTTTAAGAATTTTTTTTATTCATCATCAAGCTAATTCGAAAAGATTCTTAAAGTCCGTTGTAGGAAAGATTTGCTCTAATCATCACCCTGGGCAAGCGGATTAGTGATCGCGGTATGTTTTGACGCTGCTCCCCATCAACGGTCCGGGTGTTTTACAAACAATATGGCTTATAACCTAAATAATATATACGTGGTAGAGCCATGCTGCAGCTATATTAGTGCGATAGTTGTAGCACGAATGAGTCGGCTCGACCGGGGAAGGACCACGCTCTCACAGAATACCAGCGTAAAATAGCAGCTTAACGCTGTTGTGTTTCGTATGGTGAGTGTAGAGAACCGGAGACCCTTTTTACTGAAAAAGAGGCATTCGACCTTAGTCATCAGGAGTGACAACGCATCTGCATTGTGATTCTTAATCGAAGATAAATGTAGATGTCTATGGGCCACAGCATCCACTTACCATCAGGTGAACTATGTGCTCATTTGTCACCCTTATTCTATTAAAGGATGTCATTGTTGGAATAACCAGAAAGACCAACGTCACTCAGCGGCCTACTAAAATTCAATTGAACTTTACTACCAAGATTATCATGAAATAAAATCATTTATTTCATGATATACGTTTTAATTTATTAAGTTTACTTTGAATATTATATTTCATTTCAATGACTTGTCCAGAAAATAAAAAAGCCGTTATTATAACAATCATATAAGCTATTTGTTCCAAGCTTAGTTAAATAGCTCAGTAATATAAAGAAGAAATTGTAAATTATTACCAACAGTAATTTAAATGTCTGTGATGAAAACGTTATTCACAAAGAAATTTATGGAGGCGTAAATTAAACAACGAAATATTATTTATGTGGATGGCTAACGATCATAATATGTTAACCGTGTGCTTATTTATTCACATGTGCAAGAGTCACATTATAACTAAGTATTTAAATTAGCGGTGTTTTCGTATAATTACTATGTTATTGATTTTGGCAATGGTGAGCGGTTTCGCGTAAAAATCTGTGAAAATCCATCGTCTTCAACATCGGGGAATGCTGCCATCATCATGCCGCTGCCCATCCCCTGTTTAACCTATGCCAAATTTACAATTATTTAAAAATTCTTTGTTTTTTCTTTTTTTACAAAAGTTAAGGTAACAATGGAGATCATCCTCCAAGTGAGGGTAAGTGAATGCTGTGGCTCATAGACACCTATATTTATCATTGATTAAATTATAAATTATAATGCATATTTGTTGTTACCCCTAGGATTAGTCCTAGGGGTAACAACAAATATGGAGATGGAGTGATGACCTGATAAGAGATGCAGGAAGTCGACGGATACAAGTGGCTCGGAATCGTGCTTTGTGGCATTCTTTGGGGGAGGCCTATGTTCAGCAGTGGACTTGTGAAGGGCTGTAATGATGATGATGAACCAAACGTCAGATATTTGAAATCAAAGTGGCCAGTTCGACAATACGCCAATTTCATATGTATTATACAAAACATTGTTCCATCATCTGATGATGATGATGAAAAACAGTTTTGTTTTAAATTCTTAGATTTCGAAAGATAGATAGTATAAATATTACCATACTTTACCACACTAGCTCATCTGATTAAGGCTAAGGGTCGAAGAGCCATAACAAGTAATTAAAAGGTTTAGTTATGTTAAATGTTAATATATTATTAATTATGTTTAATTATGTTTGTACAACTTTACCATGGTTTTAACAAAAATTTTAAGTAAGATAACTTTTAGTGTACAAAGGATCATATATTTTTGATTCTATCATTCTTGTAGTTCTTTGCGTTTGTTTAACTGGTTTGTGGCGTGGCAAAAAATTTTTGTACATGTGAAAGAGTAGATTACTTGTCGTATTGTATGGAGACTTGATAATGCTTTATTCAACGGAAGTCACCACAATTAATTTATTTTCAAGGATTTTGGTGAAAAATGTACACTAATGTTATGTTCATTAGTGTCTGTGTGTGTGTGTGCGTGTGTGCGTGTGTGTGTGTGTGTGTGTGTGTGTGTGTGTGTGTGTGTGCGCGCGTGCACGTGTTTGTGTCTGTGCGTGTGCGGGCGTGCGTGCGTGCGTGCGTGCGTGCGTTTGTCTGTGTGTCTCTCTCTCTCTCTCTTTGTGTGTGTGTGTGTGTGTGTGCGTGTGCGCGCGCGCGCGTGTGTGTGTGTGTGTGTGTGTGTGTGTTTCGTGCGATATTTATTCGAGGAATGGCTTTTTTCTGTTAAAAGTAATGTGACGTGTACTTGGTAGAGCAATGCTGCAGCTATATTATGGTTGCAGCATTGCTCTACCCATCGAAACTCACTATTTTGACAATATCTAATGGTCAAAATAGTGTCCATTTAAATACATCAATACATCGCTGCATCCGATGGAACCAATGAGAAAAGCACTTTGCCCACTCGTCCTTAGGGGTCTCTTCGACGGCATTTTGAAACGCAGCCACTGCTTCCTCGGCGTCCATAAAACGTTTTCCTCGAAGTTTTTCTTTTATTGTCGGAAATAAATAAAAATCACAAGGTGCGAGGTCGGGGCTATAGGGTGGGTGACCCAGTAATTTCACGTCTGACGTCGCCAAGTATGTTTGCTTTGCGGTGTGCGACGAGGCGTTGTCGCGGTGAAGGAGGATCCTACTGCGAGGTCGTTTCTCCCGAACTTTTTCCAAGACAAGTGGCAAACAATTGTTAGTGTACCACTCTGCAGTAACTGTTTTTTGATCCTCTAAAACAATTGTTGCGTAATGACCTGTCTTTCCAAAGAACGAGGCCACCATCTATTTTCCCACGCTTCGACCTCTCTTCACTTTAGTTGGCAAGTCCTCGCAAGGAAACACCCAGACAGAGGACTGTCTCTTAGTTTCAGGATCATAACAATAAAAAATCCAGCTTTCGTCACCCGTAAGTATATCGAACACAGCATTTGAGTCACCTCTGTTAAATCTTTGAACCATTTCACGACACCAATCAACACGACGGAGTTTTTGGGCTTCTGTCAAATTATGAGGTATCCACCGGGCACAAAGCTTCCTGACCGCTAAATGTTCTTTTTTTTTTTTTTTTATTGGACAGGGGCAAACGAGCATGCGGCTCACCTGATGGTAAGTGACTACCGCCGCCCATGAACAACTGCAACACCAGGGAACCAGAGGTGCAGATGCGTTGCCGGCCTTTTTAAAAGGAGTAGGCTCTTTTCTTGAAGGTCCCTAAGTCGTATCGGTCCGGAAAAATCGCTGGTGGTAAACTATTCCACAAGGAAGTTGTGCGAGAAGAAAACATCTTCTAAATCGCACAGTGGTGGACCGCCAATCATCCAGATGGTGTGGATGGTATCAGGGAGTTCTGCCGCGATGTGCGTTCGTGAAATTTGGCGGCTGGGATTAATCCGAACAATTCCTCAGAGCACTCCCGTGGTAAATGCGAAAGAAAATGCAAAGAGATGCAACATCTCTTCGCAGCGCCAATGAATCGAGCCGATCGGAAAGGACTCGGTCGTCGACGTTCGAGCCGCTCTGCGCTGGATGCGGTCAAGTGGAAGGAGCTGGCACTGGGGAGCCCCAGCCCAGAGATGGAACAGTATTCCATGTGAGGCCGAACCTGCGCCTTGTAAAGTTGCAGCGTTGTGCCGGCATGAAATACTGTCCCGCCCTGCTGAGCACGCCAAGCTTTTTAGAGGCCAATTTGGCCTTCTCTTCAAAGTGACCGCGAAACTGCACGCCACTCGAAATGTCGACGCCGAGGATTCCGATACTGGCTGCGGCAACAAGGGAGTGCCTTGAAACTGAGGAGATACGACAAAGGGTTCTTTTGCGGTAAACGCGCAAACTTGTGTCTTCTGAGGATTAAACTGGACTAGATTTAGTCGCTTTAATCGAGACTTTGTTCAGCAAAGACTCGACATCAGACACAAGTTTGTTCCGGTACTCGGCGACGTTTTCCCGAGAAATATTCGCACGGCCGGCGTATAGAGCATCACCAGTGCTATCATCCGCATAGCAATGAATGCTACCGGTTTGCAACATATCATTGATATGCAGAAGAAACAGCGTTGGTGATAGCACGCAGCCTTGTGGAACACCAGCGTTAATCGAGTTTGTAGTCGGAGCATGCACCGTCTACAACGACCTTGATGCTCCGATCTGCAAAGCTGGTGATCCAATTGCACAATTTCTCGGGAAGCCCATAGGAAGGGCTTCGAAAGAAGCGCTTTGTGTAAACCCGATCGAAAGCCTTCGCAATGTCAAACTAACGGCCAATGCCTCCCCTTGGACTCTACTGCCTCCCGCATCTATGAGTAAGGTAGACCAGAAGATCACCAGCTGACCGACCCCGACGAAAACCGTATTGGCGGTCACTAATCAGCTGGTGATCCTCAAGGTACCGCATGAGCTGGCAGTTTATAATGGACTCCATTATTTTGGAACAAGGGGTGATGGCTATAGGCCTGTAGTTGGACAGGTCTGAAGCGGTCGCCTTTTTGGGATCGGTTGGACAAAAGCTGTCTTCCATGATTTCGACTACGCCTAGGGAGTAGGAGTACCGGAAAAGACGCGTTAGAACCGGTGCCAACTCCGGAGCACGTCCTCAGCACAATTGAAATTCCGTCAGGCCCACTCGACTTGTGAATGTCCAGGAGAAAGTGCTTTGCAGACGAGCGCTGTGAGAACCGCACATCCGGCATGGAGCACTCACACCGCGGGATGGTCGGCGGTGTGTTCCCCCCGTCATCAAGAGTCGAGTTGGACGCAAAAAGTGAGCCTAAAAGGTCGGCTTTTTCTTTTGCGGCGTGGGCCAGTGAGTCGTCCTCCCTGTGCAGAGATGGTAGTGATGGCTTACAGAAATTCCCTTGGACAGCCTTGGCGAGAGACCAGAATGCACGGGTTCCCGAAGGAAGGCGAACTAGTTTCTCGCCAATTCTGCCTATGTGCTCAGACTTTGCCTTGGCAATAACACTTTTGAAGGACCTGGAGGCGAAGTTATACTTCTTTTAAGCATGCTGGTGTTTACATCCCGAGCCGCCGAAGCCTCAGCCCAGGCCTGATAGCACTCCTGCTTACTGCGTAATGCAGTCTTACAGGAGCGACCAAACCAAGGCTGCGATCTGCCTCCGATGGGTACCACAGATGATGGAATAAATAGTTCCATTCCCTGTAGTACCACATCAGTGACAGAGTCAGCAACAGCGCTGGGATCATCCGGCGAGAAGCAAACCGCCCCCATGGGTAGGATGCAAGAAAGACCGCATTCCGTCCCAATCCGCCGACCTGTAATGCCAAACACGGCGGCAACCTGCAAAACGCAACCGCGAGGCGTGAGTGGCACCACACTCCGGATCAGACAATGGTCCGAAGAGCCGAGAGGGCATCGACGAAACCTGATATCCGTCCGGATGAGAGGTCAGCAGAAGGTCCAACAGGAAGGTGTATGATCCTTCACATCTGGAATCCGCGTAGGCGGTAACCAGCTGTGTCAGACCATATGCCAAGGCAAAGTCATAAACAGATCTCCCGCATGATCGGTTAAACGTGAACCGAGCCATTCGGCGTGGTGGGCGTTAAAATCGCCAGGACCACGATCTCTGCGGATGGGACCTGTTGTAGCAAGGAATCTGTAGCCATTTGGACGTGGTCGATGAGTCGGTCTGTTTCGGCATTACCGCTATGGGACCTATAGAGGCACCCGTAGACGCGCGGATGGTCGTCGCTATCTACGCGTAGCCAAAGGATGGACAGGTCCGTACCTTCAAGACTGCCGAGGCGTCGAGAACAGATGTCCTCTCTGACGTATACGCAAACTCCAGCCCGAGGCACAAAGGGTGTTCAATTTGTACGGTAGGAGAGATACGAAGTATCAGCCGGAGAGGACACCTGCGTCTCGGTCAGAAAGAGCAAGGCCGGCTTCGCCGTCTCGAGATGGTAGTGGACGGCGTTTAGGTTCGAGTGAAGTCCCCTGATGTTGCAGAAATCCACGGATAGCGTGGCGGGGTCGCCTTGGTCTTGTTGCTCAGTTTGCCCCGAGCAGTTATTGTTTTGAGCGAATTTTGCCCCAGAATACGCGGGGCAGCCTGAGCACCACGCTCAGGGTGGGTGCATGGTCGTGGATGCTCAGCGAGGATTCTCCAGGGTGCTGGTACCCTCCTGGGGTAGTCTAAGATTTAATTCCGCTACCATGTTGATGGGGGGTGGGCCTCCAGTCACCTGCATCAGACGAAACGCAAAACAGAGCTTCCACTTCACGCCGGTATTCTGTGAGGTCGTGGTACCAACCCGGCTCGAGCCGGCCCATACGTGCAACAGCAAAAGCTGCTGCATGGCTCACCACCGAGCCATTTCATTCATTGAGGATTTTGTGCACTTGACTCATACCAATGCCTAAGCTTGTTCGAATCTGCTGATAAGTCACTATTTTGTCAGTCTCTATCATACGCCGCACGACACTGATGTTATCTTCAGTCGTCGCCGTAGAAGGCCGTCCCTCACGCAGATCATCGGTGAGATTAGTGCGACCACGTTTAAACTCATTAAACCAGTCGTAAACAGTGGCACAAGGTGGGGCTTCATCGTGAAAGGCCAATCGAAGTCTATCATAACTTTCTTGTTGACTTAAATGACATCGAAAGTCATAAAAATCATTGTATGAAAATTTTCTCGCGTTAAATTCATACTGACGTGACACAGACAATTTTCAATTTGCCGTCAAATCGTAAACAAATGACAAATTAATAAAATACATACAAGTGGCATCGTTTACAAGTGGCCAGTTCTAAAAACTTTCTGTGTCGCCCTCGTAAATGATGAGTATGATTTAAAAGTAAAGTTAGAGCCTTTATACGTCCAACAGCTGGGCACAGGCTTCTTCTCATTTTAGAGGGTTTAGGGCAAGAAAATGTCCGCCGCACTGCTCCAGTACGTGTTGGCTTTACATGTTATCGAAATATTTTGCACACATCGAACACAAAGCGGAGATGTAGTGCTCTATTTTCACCAAATCAAAAAATCGCGATCCACTTAACCTAAATCACTTCCACCAGCTTTATATTGCACTTACATATATAATAAAACAGTACACCAATAGCAACAGGAGATTTCAATCAATACTTCTGACGTAGTTATAGGATTATTTATTTCGATTATTATAAAAAAAAGTTAATTGAAAATAATTTTACTTTGACGTCAGTTGTGAACAAGATATCTTTCGAAAAACTGAACTTATCACTTTGATTTTTTTATTAGCTTTAGATTTTAATCCTTAGGAAGCCTTTTGAATTTCACTATATATTTATTTTTTATTTTATTAATTATTTGACAATTTTTTTCGGTAAAAAAATACGAATCACCCGTATCAAGCACTCAAAACAAATTTCGTGTTAATTAAACAGAAACAATTTTTTGTAGCTTTAAACGAAATACGTGTTTCGGTAATGAATAGAAGTAAATTGATTATTCAAAAAATTACATGAGCGTTCGAAGTGTGCACTTTTGGATTTTCCAAATTTTAATTTTAACATGGATTTTATTTCCTCACGATTTTTTCCTTCACCGCCGAGCACGTGGAAAATCAGCACTTAAAATTACAATTAACAATATCAATGGTGCAAGCGGGGATCGAACCCAAGTTGCTCTCGCATTGTAAAATTTACAACGAACGCTTAGCCTCTAAGCTACTGCATCTCTTAATCTCAATGATAAGGTAGCAGCGTCCAAATTGCCATGAATATATTTTGTTTTTGCTGTTTGTTAATACAGAATCAAGTTCGTCAAATCAGGAAAATTCTTCACAAATGCAAATTATTATCCTTATCGTATTCGTGTGCAAAAAGTTTAAAGACGATTTCATCATAAAAATAGGTATTGTTATCTGCCTTTTCTGTTGTATAATAACGTAATTAAAAACAAGCGTGAGTGTCGTGGAACACTCGGTTGGAACGAAGTTCTTTTCGTAGTATATTATTATTGATAAACGTATTATATTATTGATTAACAAATTAATACAAATAAATTAATTACTAGCGTCTATTAAACTGAAGCGTCATTTAAAATAAAATGATAGTTCTTTCATGGCAAAACAAGAAAAAGTGTGAGGGAGATGGATATTATTCCATCTCGATTCCTTATAGCCTCCAAGGCCGTCTACACTACGTCAGAAGGGGTCGTGACGGAAAAATCTTACACTTTTTCTCGCCTAGCCCCCATCCGCCAAATTCTAAGTGAATTCCGCTAAATCCGCTAAATTCTAGTGTATCTTATACACAAAGTATCAAAACTAATAAAATAAACGAACAAGGAAGGAAAACATAAGGCGGTCTTATTGCTACATGGCATTCCACTCAGACAAATTTTTCCTTCCCTTCCTTCAGACTCTATTTATGATTGGAGATGGGAAGTTGAAAACCTTCTTTAAGATATTTAGGGTATACTACCCGTGCGGTTAAAGAATGGGATTAAAAATGGCGTCGCCTCTATTCACCTCTCACCTGCACACTGTCGCACTGACACACTGACTGCAAAAAAAACAAAAAAAAACTGCGTTGCGATCGGATTTTTTCGTACGTTCTATAACTTCAGTCCAACTTGCCACTTCGAATCAATGATAACAAAATGCCATAAATTACAAAAAAAAAAATCAGTCCGGTTTCGCTAATTTGTGAGCTACGACGCGTTCTGTGAGTTTTCTTTATAATTATTGTGGATTTTGTATGTTAATATTTTTGTATAAAATATGTGCATGCTATTGAGACATGAGTAACCATTTTTAAAATTTTCGTTTATCTGTCTATCCGAGAGTATCTTATAAATGGCTGAATCGATTGTAATAAAACTTTACGAACGAATAAAGAGTAATACTAAAAGTGATCTAGACTAAATTTTATCCGAAAATTATTATTAATATTTATATTTTAATAAATTTTTTATTAAAATACAAATATTATAAGATAAAATTAATGGTTATCTTAAGTCTAAATTACGCCACATTAATAGATCCCACCCAGGTGAAGCCATGGCGTGTCGAATCTCTGAGCATGAGCCCTCTCCATAGCTCGCTGAGCAACCTAAGTTCAGTTCCATATGTCATCACTGGCAACAAGCACTGGTTGTACACTCTGATTAGGTGATCGCTACCATGCTGTTTCTAAATGTTTTTATACTTAATTGTATAAAATAAATTGTAAATTAATGATAAAAAACTCTCGCTAGGTTTCTTGTTGGTTTTTCCCAGGACAGAGGATTTTTTCCGAACCCACTGGTTAAACTGGTAAAGCTTAAATTACTTTCAATAAGGATTCTTGAAATCTATATTGAACAAAAAATACGTTTTGAGAAATACATGACGAGTAGATGTGTCGTAATCTCCCGAACGTTGTCCAGCATAATTAAAACTTACCTAGTCGGACAATTTGTCCTAGGTAAACATTCTCGTCAACATCTTCGAGCGTAGTGAACCCAACAATTACCGGCGTAAGTGTGTCATGGATGTTACACACGATCTTGTCCGTGTTTATCTTAAGACTTATCCATTGGGGAACACTATTTAGGTTATTGAGCATAGTACTAAGGTCCTCCATGAGTGATGTATTTGCCATTAATACTGATACCGTATCCTTTCCAGTCCAGTAGCTTGAACGTCTTCCAATGCAGTCACGCCGAGTTTCGGGGATATAACTATACCTTGTCTTGTAACTCTCTGAATTTGGATAAGTTTTGTACTCTGGTCTTATAGTCGGAATACTTTAATACTTTGATATGCCGACAACCAATCTGGTACTGCTGAATGGACTGTAGCACCGTTTAAAAAACTAAATCCAAGGCTTTCATAGTCCACATAATATGCAAGGCAAAGTGGCAGATTGTGCTTTTCAATCTTATTTACAAATGTGTAATTGTTTTCTGTTTAGTATAGGCGAACTTCACATGTCCTCGAAATATATTTTTTCTTATTTCTCAGACGTGCAGATTTCCTCACACTGTATTCAGCACTTATGATTGCAATTAACAATTTCATTGGTGCCGGCGAGGATCGAACCCGGGTTGGTCGCGTACTGTGAAATTTACAGCAAGCGCTAACCGTCTGAGCTTGCTCTCACTTGCACTTTGCACTAAGTATTTGATACTTACTTTTTTACTTTTACTGGCTTTTTGAAAACCGGCTTGTTTCGCACCGGTGTAATTCAATTTCATTTGTTATGGTGCTAGACAGGCATTCTAATCTTGATCAGACTGACGTCCGGGATATAACCGGAATTGTGTCGGATGAGACTTGCTCTTAGAGTATTGTATTTACATGTCGCTCCAACGATGATGTCTACAGCTTGACTAAGATGAGCAGAACCTCTTATCTGACTTAAAATCTCCGGTCTTCCAAATTGACGGTTACCGTTACCACCTATCAAAAGTCCACTACTGAACATACGCCTCCTTTTAATAGGGGGGATATTTTTCATAGTTGCCACGCTTGGCATGCGGGTTGATAACCACAGTTTTTTATTTTTAGAGTTATTAGGAAGACGCTGTTACCCAGCTTCTGCTTTGTTTTCCTCTGTAGCCTCTTACGACACCCACGGGACGATATGGGGTAGTGGATATTTTTACACCGTCACTACACGTTAAATTGATGGTTGGTGGTTGACAAAGATAACGCTTCATAATTTATGCAAATAATTTATTATCTGTACAAATAAATAAAAGATTTAAAAACTATTGGTAAATCCATTGTGCATGCCCTAAGCGTATTAAAGAAATTACGTATAACATGATTATACGTAAATTTTTAAAGTAGTTTAAATACACACAAGTTTTCATTAATAACCTTATTATTATACTTCCAATTTTCCAATAATGTCAAACTTCAATTTAAAAAAAAGTTTGGAAAATCCAAAAGTGCACGACTCATAATTCTCATATGATCATCATATCATCATTCAGGTCACACTTTAAGTATAAATATACTTAAATATATACTCGTACACCCTACTTACTTTTAGTACGTAGTACTATTATTTATTCTGTGCTTTTAAAATATTGTAATAAAAATCTCTGATTATTATAATAATCAAAATTTTAAATCAATCGAATATTTTGTATTTGTACAGCGATCTTTTTGAGCCACTGCAAACAACACCACGACGGCGGTTGACGCTGAAGTGAGTGAGTGAGGCAGTCTGTTTAGTAAAATAAATTATTACAAGGCTGCTAAAACACCGAAAATTTCCGGATTTCTACGCTGAAAAAAATTAATTATAACTAGATAATAGAAAATTAAACTGCCATTTACATTCCATGACTTCCCACATGATAGATGAAGAGATTAAAAAAATAGATTGAGTTAAACAATTGATATTTTCAAAAGTTATCGTGGTTACCACTCCATGCGGACTTGATAAATCTACACCATAAGCCACTAAAACCACTTTTTTATGTAAAAATAGCAATTAATCGAATAAAAAAAATTAATAAGTTCGACAATCATTTATCTTTCTGACAATGTGTTTATAGTGTGTCATTTATATGTTCAATATGATTGGCGAATGCTACACACTCGATAATTATCACGATATTTGGATCGTAATCCAGGATTACGATATTTATCGAGTGTGTAGTATAGCGTATCACGGATCGTGATACGGATCGCTGGATTTCTAAAAATCCAGAAAACCCACGATCTGTATCAAGTATCGTCGATAAATATCGAGTGTCTAGTCTCTGGTCGATATTTATCGTGTCAGTATTGGTCAGTATTCATTCTGTCAGCGATGGACACTCGAAAATAATTTTCTATCTCGAATCTAATTTAATAAATTCAGGTGTGTATATTGATCTCTGTCTTGAAGCCAATGCTTCATCCATTTTGTTCTCTTTACACGTCTTTTTAATGCTATCGCTAATATAATAGCAACCAAGCTTTACTTTTATAGTCACTCATTACGTTATTGGATTCGGGTATGTAACGTACACGTCTTTAGTGAATGAAATCTACCGTTGTACTGACGCGATTAGTATCGAGTGTGTAGTATGTAGATTCGGTCCAAAATATTGCAAGATAAAAATCACGTTAAATATCGTGATAATTATCGAGTGTGTAGCATGCGCCATTGTTAGATACGATTTTATGCGACAAAACGTTGGAATCTTGATTTTTGGTCGCTAGTAGAACATACCTACGCGCTTTGCGCTTAAGGCATGCAAAAGGTCAACGATCGACGAACCAATTTTCTAAGTTAGTCTAAATTTTTAATCTAGTTTTTCTAAGCCTGTGGTCGACAAACAAATTGATGCCTATAAATGGCTAGCAGTGCCATGAATGCTTCAAGTCCGTCGGTCCACAATGAATACATGCGAATAAATCATCTGTGATGACTCGCTTCCGTTGAGTATGCTAGTTATGCCATGTATCTACACCACGCATAGCGACTAGTCGAATTTGGAAACTGCTATTGTGTATTTTTTACGAATTCATTTTTTAACTATTTGCGTTTACGTTGTATTTTTACTATTACTAAAGTTTTATAACAACTATGTATATTGTTGTAAAACTTTAAATTATTTAGCCTCGACATTATTTTACAGCATTTGTCACTCACCTCGCTAGAGCAAATTGTTTTTCTTTATCAGACTACGTATGAATGGCATAGCCCATAAACATTTACATCTATACTCGGTTAAGGAACAAAATTAATATTCGTTACTAATCCTGAGAACCTAGATGCCTCATTACCAGTAAAAAGAGTTTCGGTTTATACCTATGTGATATTTTACAGTTGCTTAGTTAGATAGTGCAGTGTTGTAGTTAGTGGCATTTAGTGCAGTAGACTATAATTATCTTACATCCACTAAAGAATCAGGACTGCTAACGTTTTCATCGATCCACTCTCTTATGCTGCAGGAACTGTTTTAGTATCGACTGTAAGTAAGCACTTAGCTCCAGGTCTACAGCCCTAGCGGGAGGCGTTTACAAGTAGGGGGGGGGGTGAGGGGGCGGTACGTGGTCTTTAACAGAGGAATTGTTTGACAGAGGTGTACCTTTCAAAAGTGTAGTAAAGTAAGCCTGATGGTTAACTATAGAAGCATCTTCAATATGACTGACAGCTCTATACCCACGTGGTGCAAAACGATTATTGCAATTATATTTTCGTTGAATAAAACGTCGGGAATTCAAAAGTAAGTTAATTAAACGCGATAGAATCCGTAAAAGTAGTTTTATTCAATGTGTAGTGTTCGCGTAAATATAAGAAATCATTAATTATATTTTCTTCAACGTAGGGCTTCATAATTTTATTTAAAATTACGTAAAAGCTAACGTAATAATACTCGTTTATAAAAAAAATACCGAGTCACGATGGCCGATTACGCTAATCTCCTAAACCACTCAACCGATTGTAATGAAATTTTGTAAATGTGTATTGCTTGCTCCAACTTGAGGGATAGGATAGTTTTTATCCCGAAGTGACCCTTAATATTTTTATTGCGAATTTAAATGAATTTGCAAGCTTGTAATTTAAAAAAATTATATAAACCTATTGCAATCTTGAATTAAAAAACCTTTTTTTCCGATTTAAATGGAACATTATTCATAATTATTATTATATTAATATTATTTCATTTTTCCTCTTATAACTAATCTGGCTAGTTGTAAGAGGAGTAGCATTATCAGTGCGCGGCTTCGGCTCTGCGTACACCAATCCTCTTGGCCAGCGTATAGCATAAGCGAGTACATATGTCAAGTAATAGATTAAAGCAAGCATTCTTGGAAAGACCTTTGTCCAGCAGACTCAAAAGGCTGTAGTAGGAAAATAAATATATAACACACTTTCTAGTTTTTGTAATTCTATGGCAGAGCACGCTGTAGTAATTAATAAGTTTAACGCAGTAATACCGCAGTCTAACTACTGCTGATCTTTTTTGGCTGTGGTAATACATAAGTAAATGATTTTGGGATTAAAACTCAATATAGTACGTGAGGGTAATATGGTCATCCGGTTAATATGATAATTTTCTTATAACTTAAAAACTACAGCCTTATTTGCATAGATGGCTTTATGATACGATAGCTCTTCATCAGTAATTCAAATAATAAAGGGTCAAGAGAGCGCTGCTTTATCGACGACATTTGGACAGTTGATATTATAGTAAATATTTTAGTCTATTTTAGTATTGGGTAGTGTATTTAGTTTTCTTTAAGTTGATTTTTCGAAGTGTTCCTAATTATTGCCAAGGCTTGTTTGCTATTTTTTTCTTAATATATCAGTTATAGTATACGACATTGTGTATTTGTCTCTGTCCTCCTCCTAGCTTTGGTTTTATAGGGCGGCAAAGCTTAAGTTGACCATATTACCCTCACGTACCTTACATAAAAATCGTAATGCACCTTTTAATTGATGATGCCTCATTGAAATTTAAAAAAATATTATTATATCATTTCACTATATTTTTTGACCTATTATAATTTAAATAGATGATGCTCAGGAAATGTTTGACACGGCCAGGCTTGCTGCGGCTCAGTCTAGTTATATAGAAAAGAAAGAAAAAGTGTTTATGCTTCCTTTACGTCTAACAGATGGTGTTGCTTTTTCAAACGTATTCGTATTCGAATGCAACGTTATGCCAAAATTTGAAAGCAATCGGTAAAGAACTTTCGGAAAGTTAAAAATTTGAACAAACAAACTACGAAAACGAAACGAAAACGAACTATTTTAATTTACAACAATGTTTAAGAAACATTTGCATTTTCCGCATAACAACATACTCAAAATAATAAAAAACTGCGGTTGTTGAACCACCTGCCATGTGTGGCAACTATAGCAAAATCGTCCCTATGAGGCTTTGGTGGATGGATGGATACGACGTTTTACCCACTAATACAAGGTGTTATAAACCATGCACATGTACGAGTATCATATTTGAGGTGGTTGAGGATTTTCTGATTGACCTATGTTGCTGGCACATTACCACTTCACTTATTGATCCACTGGGCTATGTTGTCTTGCTCTGCGGATATCTACGTTACGGTTCTATCATGAAACTCCGGAGAAAACCTTCTTCGTAGCTTGTGCTCTTAATCAAGCGTGTAGAGAATTCATAATGTTATAATAATATTTTCCTCCACTGGCTACGTTTCAGTGACCTCTTTGGGGGAACCGAGGGTTTTGTCTGTGCGATACAGGATCAGGTTATTAAGACCAACAACTATCGGAGATACATCCTAAAGGATGGCACCGTCGACATCTGTCGGGCTTGTCACCATCCCGGTCAGTCACTTAGGTATGTCATCTCCGGTTGTTCGGCGCTTTATAACTCTGAGTATTTGCACAGACACAACCTAGTAGCCAGGATTCTACACCAAGAGCTCGCTCTGAAATACGGTCTCGTGGATCGGTGACTGCGTTATTATAAGTCTTAATCATCACAGACAGGACTATTCTTGCGAATAAGCCTGATATTGTGCTGATGGACCAGGCACAGTCAAGGATATTTTTGGTCGACATTACCAAATTCAACCAAAAATATATGTCAAAAATATTATGACGAGAACCTCGTGAAAGCCGAAACAGATAAGAAAACAAAATATCTCGACCTGGCTCAAGAGGTGAAAGACATGTGTGACCGAAATTATTCCTGTAGTCGTCTCTGCGAACAGGCTAATCCCGGATAGCCTGTCGGATCCTCTGAGGCATCCGGGACTCCGTGAAGGACCGGCTCCGGGCTCAAATTCAGAAGGCGGTGCTCCTCGATACCGCCCGCATCGTCCGCCGGTTTTTTTCCCTTTCCCCCTAACCCTCGGCCGTTTGGTCTCCCCTGCCGAGGGCTTCCATCTGGTTGGGCTTTTATTTATTCATGTATTTTTTATTTATTTATGTTAGTATATTTAATATATATTTATGCATATTTATCATTTCCTTTTATATATGTATTCAGCCCAACCAGATGAGAATACTTTATAAATACCCCATAATAATTTTTATTCGGACTTAGTCCATAGGTAATGCGCATTACAAAATAAATTTAAAGTGTTGTCCTATTAAAATACATAATGTGTTGGCGAAAATCATTTTTTCCAACAACGTGACCTCAAATTCAAGTATAGTGTATACAGTTAGTATTAATGCTCTATAAGTGTTAACATATCCAACCTCTTTTATTTTCAATGAAAGTGCCTTGACTTATTTTTTTATTTATTTTACGAGGCGATTCAACGATGCATTGACCAATCAAGGAAGTTTTGTTAGTTTACTCAATTTACATTTATGTTTGTCATTAGTTTTACCTTCACAATATATATGTATACCCAGTACAGTATTTTATTGTTTAATATAATTTATCTCTTTGTTGTAATATGTATAATAATAACAATGAAGTCGCAAAATACTCAAGGTTGTGTGCTCTCAAGTGTTGAAGATTAGGAAAATTTAAATCAGGGTACTGTCCTGTTTTGTTCATTTATAAACGAAAAGTTACGCATCGGATCATAGAGTACGATCTAAGGCTACGTTTTAAATAATATAATTGTAATTAGAATGTTAATTACTATGTTTTAATTATAATATATATTACACATTAAACACAGATATAATAGAATTGGGTTATTCCACGTGACACAAAAATTAAAGAGGCAATTTTATTAACTATTTGGCTAAGAATACAGTTCTTTAACTAAGAACGAAGGAATACTTTTCGAATACTTGAATTACTAAATTTATATATGTACACAACCCCTTGATTAAAATGTCTAACTTAAAATACTTGAGGCTTCGCATCTCTTACTTACTTCAAGTCCATCTGAAAATGGGCACCGAGGCTCTTCTTCACCATGTTGATTAAAACCGGTAAAAAGTCCGTCAGAGTACCAGAAGAAGTTGATTATTCCCTTAGCTCATTTCGATTGTATAATGTTTCTGTATTGTTTATCTAGTTTGTGCGTACGCACCTCTGTACTGTTCAATTCTCATTTAGACAGTCTGTTCAATTATTTCTCTAAGGAAGGCAATCTAAACGTTTCCATTTGTTCCAGTTATGGCTCACGTTCGGCGCATCCCTGGCATTTCTAATCATCGGCTTGGTGAGGGGTTACTCGGCGTCTGCAATACCGTCAATTGAGAGTAACGATCCCTTGCTTATACAGAACAGCGAGCAGAAGTCATGGATAGGTATATCTTAAATATTTAAAATTCGTTATATTTTGAACAAAATATTTACATTTGCAGATTAAATAATAAAAGTTATTGTATAATTATATATAAGTGTAGAGTATGCACTATTATCTTCCCAAAATAGTCATTAATACAGTTTGCAAAAGTTGCCTTAATTAGGATACTTGGTATACGCAATACTAATTATAAGAACAAATGTTTCGCGTCTTTATATTCTCTTAATACTATGTTTTAAAATTGTCTCGTAATGTTATCTAGCTTTTAAGGAAAAATAATTTTATTTTCATTATCATCATCATTACAGTCCTTTACAGGTCTACTGCTGCACATAGGCCTCAAACAAGGAATGTCACAAAGCACGGTCCTGAAGTCCTGAGCCACCTGCATCCATCGACTCCTGCATATCCTACCAGGTCGTCACTCTATCTAGTGGAGGGGTCGCTTCACTTCGCTTTCCAGTACGCAGCTTATTGGTCCGTTATGCTATGTCGATTATTCTGGTTTTTCTGCGTATATCCTCATTTCTAAGTTTATCACGCAGAGAAACCCGAGCATAGATCTCTTCATAGATCGCGGAGCGACCTTGAGCTTCCTCATAAAGCCAGCAGTGAAGAAGGACCATGTCTCAGATCCATATGTCATCACTGGCAACACGCACTGCTTGTATAATCTTGTCTTCCATTTTTAGGCATACCTAACGAGAAGTTGTGTCGTAATTTCCTGAACGCTGCCCAGCCGAGTTGAATCCGCCGCTTGACCTCTCAGCCGATGTTGGATGTTAGCTTGTGGGAATATTTGTCTTAAGCGTAGAGCAACACGGACGACCGGCGAACCATCGCGGCATTCCCCTCTGTCTACGCGGTCTAATGTATACAATAATACTAGTTGCAGCCGCACTACACACTAGATTAAATCTAGTTGCGCAGTTGAATCAACGTCCTACAGAAATGCCGAATTGTTCAGTATTTTGCCGCAAAAAGTGATCTGTCACGTTAAAGTTACAAAAGTATTGAAATAGATACAAGAAGATGAAAGCGTTACCTTTCATGTATAAGTAAATTTCAATCACATTATTGCTATTTAATTTTAAACCATAGTTATATATATTTATAGAGACATATCTTCACTGCAATATGACTAGGTGGCTCCAATGGTCCTAATATAAAAATATCTACATAGCCCGTGTGGCAGTAAGTTTAGCACAAGAAGCGGTTTTGAAAAGAGCTATAATGTCCTTAACTAAGAAACAGGATCAATCAGAATGAGGCTCCGAGATGAGCCGAATATGTAAGGAAGCAGCAGGCACATCAAACGCCGTCTTTTCACTTCTTGATAAAAAGCGTACGCCGAGTTTATCTACGCTCTATATAGACGTTATTCTTGCCCTGCTGCCGCCGTATAATTTATAATACTGCTGAGCACAAACAGCACACGACTCCAAGCGACCGAGCGAGGCAAGAGGCAAGCGATACGGCGATAATGATAATGGTTAAAATATAGCATTGTTAATTGATTAAGGTCTTTTTTATTACTTACTCGTACTTGTTACTACTTCTTTTTATTATTAACTTAACGATTTTTGTCTGTTCGGTACAAATTTTGCAATTAATTTTAAACTAACTGCCCGATAACTAAGACTTTAACCCATTAAATACTATAATACGTTATAAATCATAGAATACTTACTAACCTTAAAATATAGCTCAGAGCTGGATGGCAATCCAAAATAAACTCACTTTCTCGTCTGTCTGTATGTTTGTTTGTCTGTTCGGTACAAATTTATCATTCGATTTTAAACTAACTTCCCGATGAGCTAGAGATTTAAAACTTTAAATTAAGCTCAGGATTAGAAATGTTTTATACATAGTGGAGCCACGCTGCAGCTATATTATGTTTCTGACACGAATGGATCGGCTCGACAGGACAGGACCGCGCTCATAATGCCCGCGTAAATGCACTTATCTTCAGGTAAATGTGTGCTACTTTGTCACCCTTATTTTATAAAAGAACGTGTTAAAAATGGTCGCCATTTTGAATTGTAATTATTCCTATCGGTTTTTATAATGTAAAATTATTTTTGAATAAATCATTTAGAACCCTTCGTATCAATTAGAATTAACTTCCTCCAAACAGATATAATGTTGCGGAGATAAACATTTTCTGGCCATATTCTGCAGAAAAATATTATTGAGATGGCCGTGCAATGTTTAAAATACACATGACACATATTGTAATGGGCCACATTTCGTTTAGAAGCACCATTTATGTATTTACTTAAAAATATTTACTACACATTGTCAATATTGTACAAGCTGTTATTTTGATATTAAAAACAGATACTTTCATTGTATTTATTTGTATAGATATAAAATTGTTAAAATTATTGCATTTATAAACTGCTACTGTTAGAAATTACTAATTTACTAATAGTGATCTAAAATTATTATATAATATTTATGGAACACAGTAAGCAGTTAGAAGTCGAACTAACATCAAAACAGATAAAGTATGCAAACCAGCTTGCCTAGCTATTTTGCATACTTTAGGCTAGGGCAGCCTAGCTGCAATAAAACTTCCTTTAGTACTTATTGTTACTTTGTGCCTCCTTTCTCGTACTAAAGTAATTACAACAATGGGCAGAATAACCACACCGATTAAAATTCGTAAAATGTAGATCGAACGTGTAGGGTTTTAGAGTTGTACACCCTTCACCTACACCTTTTTTTTAAAAATAAAACAAGTGACAAACGAATTTACAGTCTACCTGATAGTAAGTGTACTACAGTCCATCGTGATAAGGACTAAGTTGAAATTCCTAACAGCTTGTAATTTTACTCGTTCTCTTTATCTTTAGAATCAGAATTTATATAAAAGAATATTGATTTATTTGACGGCATAAATAGGTAAGTACATAGGCACTTACCTAGACGGAGTACTAGGCAAAAATGCAGTCTCAACACCTAGTAAAATAAAATTAACGTGATTAATATTTATGAAGGTAAAATGTAGAACATTTCTTACAGGGGCAATACCACCGTTGGGTGCATTCGTTGGAAGCATGCTGTCAGGACCCCTGATGCAGAGAGCAGGTCGCAAACGAACACTGCAATTGACTGCACCACTATGGGGTGGAGGCTGGTTATTGTTAGGCTTCGCACCTAGTTTTGCTCTCATTCTCACAGGCAGAATTTTGTCAGGCCTCTGCGTTGGCTTCGTTTTAGCTCCAGCACAAGTTTATGTAAGTAAAATATCTTTTTTTTAATCACCATGTACAAGTCCGTGGACATGGAGCTCTTCTCAAAAATTGAATGGACTAATGTTTCGTCCCACAACTTTGTTTAAAGAAAATATTTTATCAGAACGATATTTTTTAACTATCTACACCGAAAAAATTGTAAGATGTGTTTTTGTTGCTAATTTTTTTAATTAAAATAAATTTCATTAGGTATGCAAATTATTTTTACTGAATTATATGATTTTCATTTTATTTAAAGTTGGGCGTTTTCTCAGGCGTTACGTTGCGGAAATCCATTATATTACAAATTATATCAGAAAGTGTAAGTTAGCAAAACGACTAACTACGTGAAAAGTCTAATATGCAATACGTCTAATTAAAGATGTTAAAAATTAATTGGCTAAGATCCGCGTAATAAAAGTTCCTAGTGTAGTGGTGTTGGGAGTAGTGGTGCTGGGATTAATGATGACGGGGATAGTGCACGCAACTGAGGGAGGGCGGGAGGTGCTCTTCAAGCTAGGTAAGACACATTATTTTATTACGCGTTTCATAGCTAATTAATTTTTAACATCTTTAATTAGACGTATTGCATATTAGACTTTTCACGTAGTTGGTCGTTTTGATAACTTACACTTTCTGACCGGGAGGGGATTTAAATAATTGATTCCACATTACGAAAAGAACATTAATTATATCATATTAACAAGTGGTAATTTAAAAAAAATTGTACAACGTACGACTTTAATATAAATAAAATGAGAACATCATCAATGTAGTCGAAGTCAATTAAATACGCATTATTAAACATAACTCAAAAACTACTGGTTAAATCTTGATCAAATTATATTAGACCACACACCTGCTTTCATTACATGGAAGCACCTGCTTTCAAATAAAAAAAAGAATCATCAAAATCGGTTCACCTAGAAAATATATTCGAATTGAAAACCTCCTCCTTTTTTTGAAGTCGGTTAGTAAATATCACCCCGCCACGTTGGTAATTATAATAAATATATCCTGGCATTGTCAGTTTATTTATTGTCACACTATAATTTCAGGATAAAGACTCTATTCCACAAATTATCTACGTACTAGGGTAAACAAGGATACATTCAATATTATAAATAAACAAGACTGTAATTGACTCTAATGCAACACATAATGCATTTTATTTATCTTACGAGTTGCACAAACAGTGTCATTGTAGCCATTAACTGTGTGTTAATTTCATGATGTGAAAAAATCAGTTATTGTAATATGAATATGTTTACATGTTGATATTATATTATTTTTTATGATAGCGACTTTGTGTAATCTTTTTATAGCTATTATAAGTCATCTGATTGACTACTGTCCCACCTAAATGGTAAGTGGTGACGTAGCCGAAGACAAGAAAGCTAATTCTATAAAAGCAGAGTATATAAAAAGCTGTGTACCGCCACTTCTCAAATGCTTTCAACACAGTTGATCATGAAATCCTCCTTTCCATACTATCTCATCTGAATTTTGGTCCTACTGCTTTGGAATGGTTTGTATCTTATCTTCGCGGTCGACAGCAGTCAGTCTGTGTGGGGCAAATGACCTCAGCATGGGCTGATGTGGACGCTGGTGTGCCGCAAGGCGGTATTCTTTCTCCTATAATTTTTTCAATTTTATAAACTTTATTACCTCCATCCTCGACTGCTCGTATCATTTGTACGCCGATGACCTTCAGCTTTATGTGCAAGCTGAAATTGGGGATATTCATAATGGGATCAAAAAACTTAACGACAACTTATCAGCTATCAAAGATTGGTCTACTCGTTATGGAGTTTTGGTCAATCCTTTGAAATGCCAAGCTATACTGGTGGGTAGTTCAAGGATGCTGGCTAAGATTAATCTTGCAGATTTACCTCCTATTTATTATGATAGTATTATAATTCCGTTCAGTAATTCTGTTAAAAATCTTGGCCTACACATCGACAGCACGTTTAATTGGAGAACCCAGGTTTCAGAAGTGAGTCGTAAAGTCATTGCCACGTTATGCTCTCTGTATCGTTTAAAACATTTTATTCCCACAAAATCTAAGATTATGCTTGTCCAATCGCTCATTTTACCCATAATTGATTATGCAGATGTATGTTACCCAGATCTGTCCCAAGATCTTCTGAACAAGCTGGAACGCCTTCTTAATAACTGTATAAGATTTATTTTTGGGCTTCGTAAGTATGACCATATTTCGCAATATAGATCTAAGCTAAATTGGCTTACTATCCGTCAGAGGCGCAATTCCAGAATATTGCTTGTTCTTTTTCCATTTTAAATGACCCATCTTCGCCTTCTTATCTTAAGAGTAAATTTAACTATCTCTCCTCATCTCATGATAGGTTCCTACGTTCTTCTTCTAACAACAAAATCTGTATTCCTGTTCACTTCACTGAGTTCTATGGTAACTCCTTCACTGTTCAGGCTACACGCCTTTGGAACTCCTTGCCCGATGACATCAGAAAAGCGCCCAATAAGTACGCTTTTAAAAAATTGGTCCGTAATCATCTATTGAAGACAACGCATTTTACATGATTCATCCATTTAATATGTATTGCTAAACAGACAGAGAGAAGTATATATTCATAGTTATTTGTATGTACTAATTATATATGTATTTATATATGTATATTTGTATCTATATATTTGTATACATATGTCATATATTTGTATATATGTATGTATAGGTCATATATGTATAGTTTATTTATTAGTAAAATGTATATATTATGTAGTTAGTTATCATTTTGTGTAGTGTTATTTTATTCTATATTGCCACACCTACGTCAAATTCTCACCACTCCATGGGTTGACTGGTAGAGAATGCCTCAAGGCATTAAGTCCGCCCTTTGTATTCTTTTATTTTTAAGGAATGCAATAAAGAATAAATAAATAAATAAATAAAACCTCATTCAGATACTGTACTAATTTTGGGCTGTGAATTATTTAAAATTATGGCAATGTTACGAGTTCTAATTAACATAAGCCTTCCATAGAAGGACCATAGGGACCATAGGAAATGATTTAGTAAGATGCTTTTCTTTTAATTAGAAGATAGCCTAAGCATAGCATAAAGTTAGTAAAAAGTAAAGTTACAGCCTAAATACGTTCCATTGCAGAGCACAGGCCTGCTCTCATATCTGAGAGGGTTTAAGAGCAAGGAAATGTCCACCGCGCTGCCATAATTAATTACATTTGGCGGACTTGCGTTTTGATTATGTTTTGAGTATGTATATGAAATGTAGGTGTCTATGGACCATAGTATCCACTTACCATGTTTGCTCGTTTGTCACCCTTATTCTATAAAAAAAAAACTTCACATCTTTTCAAAATATTTTCTTAATTTCTCAGACATGCATGTATCCTCACGATATTTTCCTTTACCGCCGAGTAAGTGGTAAATCAACACTTAACAATTTCATTGATTCAGATGGAAATTTCAATTAATAATTTCATTGGTGTAGCGGGGATCGAACCCGGATTACTTTGTACTGTGAATACTACGGCTAAGCGTAGCGTATCAGACAAGAATAGATAGGAAAAGAGAATATTAAGTCCTTGATGTTGTTAATTTATATTCCTTGTTTGTTGAAACGCTAATAAACGGGATATTTTAGTGGCAATTTCTAGCTGTAATTACATAACCGTCAACTTGCCGACTATATAACAACACGCAGTGCAATGTTGCTTGGCATATTGTCTTGATGTTGCTTTACTTTTATGCACTCTACTGCTCGGCGATACAGTTGAAACATACTCTACAATATGTTGCACAATAGCATTGCAGCAAAAGTATCGGCGACAATATTGCTGAGCTATAGTTCTCAGTAACTTTTCCAACAAGATGCAATTTTTATAGCCCTTTTCGGCGTTGAGGAAATGACCTAACTGTATATTTATTTATTTATTTATTCTTTATTGCATTCCTTACAAAATAATACAAAGGGCGGACTGTCTTGAGGCATTCTCTACCAGTCAACCCATAGAGTGGTGAGAATTTGACGTATCTCTGTGTATCGTGTTTCAGCTCTTTTGAAACTTCTTTAATATTATCAGTTCACTCTGATAAAAATACACAGTTCAAATTTTTGCAATAAATTTTTTCATAATATGTAGGTAGTACTGTCGTAATTTTTAAATCCCAGTAGGCGATTTTACTAACGTCATAATCAATTGTCAATTTTATTTGATCTACAGATTGATCACCGTCGTTATCTATTGTTTTATCGTTCAACAAGTTCAATTTGATTAAACTCAAGTAGTAGCGATTATAAAATCCAATTTTTTTTGGGGAAAAGTCATAATTTTCTTTTGGTAATAGTGTATGTTTTGCTACTATTTTTTTTTAATTTTAAGCCATATAATATTATATGTCACTCGCTTTTTAAATATAATTATTTATATTAATCCAGTAGTTTGTATATAAGTTCGTATCACTTGGTTTTGGTAAGAATATTTAAAAGGTTATATATAATTGCAGGTTAGTGAATGTTGCGATCCAGAAACCGCGGCAGATTGGGCTCTCTACCGACACTATCCATGTCTCTAGGCATTCTAATCTCATACGTTGCAGGCAATTGGCTCTACTGGAGACATCTTGCTTTGTCAGCTACATTCTGCGGTAATTTTTATATTAATAATTTATTACAGATTTGCGTCAAGAATATATTATGAATAATATATTTTTCGTATCTTTTAAATGTTACTCCATACTAGGAATTTCTCCTGTATCGTAGAGGCGTTTTAGATACATAAATTGTACAAGAACAAACGTGCATACCCGGAACAATTATTTATAGGGCATACAAACACTGTTCCGTGCGGGATTCGAACTCGCGGTCCTCAGTGCTGTAATTTAAAAATTAGGCTCGGCCTTCACTTGTTACATATTACAACGCAATTTGTTTAATGTGTTAGTGAAGAAAAAAACCGGGAAAAAAAACCATATAGTGACGGTGTAAAAATATCCACCATCAAGTATTGTCATCTGAGTGTCGTAAGAGGCGACAATGGGAAACTAAAACAGGAGATGGACAGCACCATCTTACTAATAAGAACTCAAAATAATAAAACACGCCTGCCAAGTGACAACTATAGCTAAATAAATATGTTACACGTAAATTGGATTCCGTTGCGTTGCGAATAATTTTTTTGTTATCTAAACTGATTATAAAGTATTTTTAAAATATGTATAGTTACATGTCAGATTCATTTTTTTAGCTGCATTATTCCTTATCCTTTTACCACTGCCCGAGTCTCCAGTATGGTTAAAGTCGCGTGGTCTTAATGCCGAGCCAGCTGTTAAGTGGTTGCAGCTCTCCAGTCGCGCGGTAGCTACCGTGAAGGATGAGGAGGTGCACCAAGAGTGAGTTTGTTTGTTGTGAATCTATTATTCCTTTTTTGTTAATTAATTGTTTGAATATCTTAGTACTGCGTATTATCTGCGAACTGTGACGGTTAAAGTCGAAATACGAAATGCCGACTATTTTAATAGGAGCCATATTATCATTGCAATTAAATTGCCATGCCGTTCCTTCAGACCAACATTATAACATAGATGGAGCGGTGCGTATATTTCAAGTGATACCGGAACCATGCTCAACTTTTTGACATGCAGTCACGCATATTTCTTTCGTATTTCTTTTTTTATCAGCCTGTAAATGTTCATTTTAAGGCGCAAATATATGCACATAAAACCATGTTGCTTGTTGCAAATGATTTTAGATGCATCTTTTTACGTGATTGTGTGTTCTTACAATAAGTTGTGCATGATTTTGGCTTAGTTTTTACGTCATTTGAAATGTACGCAGCGCACTTCTTTCTTTATTAGTTGGTCTAAGGCAACGCCATGAATTGTATTACATTTGATATTATGTTTCAGGAAAGTTCCTGATTTAGAACCAAAAAGTTTGTACACGCGTGAAGTTTTCCTTTCATCAGCAGTGATGAAACCTCTCATTGTTGGTTTCACCTCCTCATTTCCAACAGTTCAGCGGTATCGATGCCGTCATATTTTTTACTGTGGAAATATTCCAAAGTGCAGGTGACTATATTTTTTTGTTTGGAAAAATATAATAACATAACATAAACATAACATAAACACTCACGCCTGTCACCCAGAGGGTAGGCAGAGACTACGGACTTCCATTTGGCACGATCCTGGCACCTCTCTCGCCTCCTTTACATCCATATATCTACGCATACACGCACGTCGGTTAAGGTACTCCTAATCTGGCCCATTTTAATATATCGCCAATTTGGTCGATAAACCTTCGTCTAGGGCGTCCCTTTCCGACTCTGCCGTTCACTTCTGCAGCATAAATTTGCTTTGTCACTCTTTCTTCGTTCATTCTTTCTACATGACCAAACCACCGAAGCATTCCCTCTAATCCTGGTCACAACGTCATCTTTACAAACCACACTTTCTCTTATCACACTATTTCTCACCCTGTCATTCAGATTCAGCCCTAGCATACTCCTTAATGACCGCATTTCTACATTTATTCTTTCTGCTTCTTCTGCCACAACTCACTACCATACATTAAAGTGAGACTAACACAGCACTATGAATTGCCAAACGTGCCTTTGACACATTTTGACTCCTCACAATAGCGTGTAGAGCCCCATTCACTCTATTTCCTGCGTTCACTCGTCGTTCTATATCCTTATCATATCTACCATCCCTGCTAAATAAACATCCCAAATATACAAACTCATCCACTTGCTCAATCAACTCCCCTTCTATTCTTATTTCACAACGTTTTACTTTCTTCTTTTCAAAACCATCACTTTCGTTTTACGCGTTCACTTTACCCCTTTCTTTTATGTGATTCATTAAGTAACCATCATTTGCAACTCGGCCGCCGACGATGCAAATATGACTTGATCATCGGCGTACAAAAGGCATTTGACGGTTAACTCACCCATTCTCAACATTCTTCAACTTTAAAGTTTGCAAACAACTGTCCATAAATAGGTTAAACAGCCACGGGAAGCTACACAGCCTGTCTGACACCTTTTGGATGCCAAACCAGTCCGAGTAGACCCTGTTGATCCTGGCACAAGCACTAGAGTCCTATAAAGAGACCTTAGCCTGTATCAAACCAGCGCTCAAACCAAATGAGTTCAGTGTTTGCCATAACATATTCCTGTCCACTCTGTCATAAGCCTTTTCCAAGTCCATGAACACAAAAACTTTCTGGTTTTGGCCAAAACTTCTCCGCAATCATGCGCATGGAAAAGACTTGATCCGTACACCCCATCCCTTTCTAAATCCAGCTTGCATCCCAAATTTTTCATCAGTTTCTTCCATAACTCTTTCAATTAACACCTTAGCATACAGTTTACCCACAATGCTAAGCAAGCTGATACCGGTAGTTTTACAGTCCTGCTGTGACCCTTTTCCCTTATATATTGGGACTATAACGGCTTTGCAGTCTATAACAAATATATCTAAAATTCATAGAGTATTGCAAAATATTTTGTATGTAGTAGTTTAAGACTATTTTGATTTGCATTTCTGTTTCTCTATATAAAAGCACTTTGATAAATTACGATTTTAAAATACATATACATACGTTTTAATATTACAACACTTGTTTGGTTTATTAGTTCGCCGTAACCTCTCATTTAGTAATTTATTATGAAAATCAGACAGACTTTAATTACATATCAGCGTGTTTTCAAAGCAAAATTACAAATACTTTAATAGTACCTTTGTTTTGTGTATTTTAAAGTTATTAGTATTTTTTACAATTTATATGTTTATATGTATTTTATTTCATTCATACAACCTATGGAAAGTCTACTGCTGAACATAGGCCCCATCTTAGGTTGTCTATTTGTTATAGTTGTCAGGGTTGTTATATGATGACTTACCACTTTGAGTGTTGTGCAATAAATCTATTAATAATAATTTAATTATTGTTTGCATATATAGAATTCCGTCAAAAGCAAAAAGTCATTTAGATTATTTTTGATAAATTTGACTCACTTATTAATAAATACACATAAAACATTCAAAAAGAAGATAATTATTAATGGGACATGAATATTAATATACTTGAATCCAGTCATTACGCCATATGTCTTAAGGACATTGTGAAAAATATAATCTTCATTTTGATATAAAACAACCAACTAGAGGCAAATCGTGTCTTGATCTTATTATTAGTAACATTGACGACGCAATTGGATCTGTGCGTTCACTATGGTTGTCAGATCATGATACTGCACAGGTACTACAGTTTACTGAAAAAAATAACAAGAACTTCACACCAAAATTAATATATTCATTCATTCGACATTATTCCGTAGAAAATATAGACAGATTTAAAAAATATTTAAAATGCGTTTCATTTTGTGAAGTTTATGCTCAGTCTGATTTAAATAAAGCATTTGACGAATTCTTTAGCCTTTTCACATTACTCTATAAACTATGTTTTCCTAAAATAAGAGTAAAAACTAAAACATTTACCAAACTAACGTGGATATCCAAAGGCTTAAAAAGTTGTAGAACTAAACGTAAACTTCGGTACAAGTTCTATATGACGAGAAAAATGTTGATCGAACTAAATATATAAAATACGATAAACTGTTAAAAAATGTATAAACATTGCAAAAGAACAACAAACAATAAATTTGTAGTAAATAGTAAAAATAAATGTAGAGCTACTTGGGATATTATTAAAATGAGACTAATTGTGTACATACCAAAACTACATAAATAATATTATATATAATGGAAAGACGGTAACGGAACCTGCTGAAATAGCATCTATTATAAATAACTATTTCATTAACGCAACAAATCAGATAAATTATAAAATAGAAAATACAACCGATATGAAAGTACCTCAATCTATTTTTCTAACTCCTATAAATGAAAACATTATCAAAAACATAATAATGTCTTTAAATAACACAAAATCTGAGGGTTATGATTCCATATGTACTAAAATAATTAAATATTGTAAGAATGAAATAAGTGAAATATAGCATTCCTGATTAATCTCTCACTAGAATCAGGGTATTTCTGAAAAATTAAAATTTACTATAGTAAAACCGTTACACAGAAAGGAGATAAAGTGATATAAGCAACTATCGACCAATTGCACTAATCCCAGTCCTCTCAAAAATATTCGAAAAGGTTATGCATTACCAACTTACTTCCTTTTTAGTAAATTTAATGTAATAAAACAAAACCAACATGGTTTCCAAAAATAAATCCACAGCACATGCCGTTCTCATTAGTAAAGGAAGTATTGCAAAATGTAAATGAAAGAAACTATACAACAGTACTATTTCTTGACATGTCTAAAGCCTTCGATCGCGTCTCACATGATCAACTACTGACCAAACTAGAGGCTAATGGAATAAGGACCTGCTCTAAGTTGGATAAAAGCTATTTAAAAATAGGTCTCAATGTGTAGAAATAACACAGTTAAATTCTAAAAACATAGCTCGGGTGTAGATCCGAATTCAAAATAATAATGTTGGTGTTGGTAGTGTACTCGGACCATTGTTGTTTGTTTTATACATAAATGATTTACCTGACATCTCAAACTATAAAACTACTTTATTTGCAGATGACATATCGATAACGATAGCGACTAGTAAAAAAAACCCACTAGATCAACACAACGGACATTATAACAATTATTTCAGTAAATGGTAAAATATAAAATAATCTACACATTAATTTAAGTAAAACAAATATCATTAATTTTATAATTTAAGCTCTGACGTTAATATTGAATATAATGGACAACTTCTGCAGAACGCTACTAGTACGTCATTTTTAGGTTTAATTATAGACTCGAACCTGAATTGGAAAGAACACACATACATAAAAGTGTGTAACAAAATTAACAGATTTGTGTACGCGTTACATAAATTGACAAAATAGCAAACAAAATACAGCGGTCACAGCGTATTTTGCATATGTAGAATCTGTTATCAGATACGGACTTTTAATGTGGGGTAATGGCACAGACTCTCAAAAATTTTGCGCAAAAGCGCTGTATTAAACTATTAGTAACATCCCATCAGACACGTCATGCAAGCCTTACTTTAAGAGTTTAAATACTTCCTTTTCCCTGCCTCTATATATTTGAGGTAGGCAAATTTGTAATGCAAAACAAGTACTTATTCTTACAAACTAAAGATGCAACAAAAATAAATTTACGGAACCCACATAAATTAATACTTGACACAATTCCAAAAAGTAAGCGCTTTCAAAAATAGCTATGCAATGTGCACGATATTTAACAAAATACCCTCACATATTAAGCAATTACCTTATAATAAGTTTAAAATATCACTTCGACGATGGCTGGTAGATAAAGCATTTTATACAGTAAATGAGTTTTTGAATTGTAGTGACTAACTAGTTTTATCGTTAATTAAAAATCGATGCATTAATTAATTAATTTATATATATGAATTTATTTATTTATAAAGATTGTAAAATGTTTTTAGTTTGTTTATATAGATGACATTTGTAATTGATTTATGTATTATAAAAACTTTGAATATTTGCATGCTGTTGAAAACAGCTAAATAGGTTTTCTTAACACAATAACAGTCTAACATCAATAAGAAAACATTTTGTACCTATTTAGTTGCAAATAAAGAATTTGAATTTGAATTTGAATTGAATATAATGCAGGCGGGATGGCAACCGCAGTTTTCTTAAGATGAGATGCAGCTGCGCTTCTTATAATTTTTATTTGTATTTTGTATAATATATATTTTGGCATTTTATCTTCTTATTCTTCAGAGGTGGCACATTCTATCATTACTTTAATTTTGAAAGTTTGGTTAATTTTATTTAATAAATAGAATCAGGCGTTACTTTGCGAATTTTACGAGTATGACAGAATATTTCGATAAATTAGTTTACGAGTATTTGTCTCGATTTTTTTTTATAGGATAAGGGTGACAAACGAGCACACAGTCCACCTGATGGTAAGTGGTTGCTGTGGCCCATAGACATCTACATCTATCCTCGATCATGAATCAAAATGCAGATGCGTTTTCACCCCTGAGGACTAAGGTGGAATGCCTCGTTTCCAGTAAAAAGGGTCTCCGGTTCTCTACACTCACCATAAGAAACACACTATTTTAAACTGGTATTCTGTGAGGGCGTGGTCCTTCCCTGGTCGAGCCGACCCATTCGTGCTACAACTGTACCACTAATATAGTTGTAGCA